>CM075669.1:246050350-247411350 GCA_037962975.1 Clitoria ternatea
CTAAGAGAAATTAGTAGATTGGCATCCCCAGTGAAATTACAATCGCCAAAGCTAGCACTTCCCAAGTTCTCACTCCCCAGCAGAACCATAATCATCAAAAAACTACACTCCCCAAATCCTTCCCCAGTGGGACTACACTTCCCGGTCAACCCAAACTGGGGCATCTCCCTGAGTTCATTCTTTTATTCAAGGGGACAGTTCCCCAAGATTTCATCCAATCATGTCAAACTGGAGCATTTTCCCAGGTTTATTTTTTCATTCAAGGGGCAGTCCCCTAACAACCTTCAGTCGTATCAAACTGGGGGATCTCCCCAGATTCCCTTTCAAAGGTTGATTCCCTAACAGCATGCAGTCATACCAAACTGGGGGCATCTCCCCAGATCTCATCCTCTTTCCTTAGAAGGACAATTCCCCGATAACCCCCAGGTTACTCTATCCCAACTCACCTAATACTTTCCCAGTGGTACCTTGAAGGTCACTAAGAAAAGTTATCCTTCCCCAGTGGAACTGTACTTCCTAAACAATTCCAACAGGAGCATCCCCCAGGCAGCTTCCCAAAAACTCGCAGTCAGGACAACCGAGGGGCAATCCCCCACCTTTACCTTTTGCAAACCAAGGGCCACACCCCACATTTGTTTTCCTGTCAGTCAAGGGGCAATCCCCCACCTTTACCTTTTGCAAACCAAGGGCCACACCCCACATTATTTTCCTGTCAGTCAAGGGGCAATTCCCCACCTTTACCTTTTACAAACCAAGGGCCACACCCCACATTATTTTCCTGTCAGTCAAAGGGTAATTCCCCACCTTCACCTTTTGCAAACCAAGGGCCACACCCCACATTTATTTTCCTGTCAGTCAAGGGGCAATCCCCCACTTTTACCTTTTGCAAACCAAGGGCCACACCCCACATTTATTTTCCTGGCAGTCAAGGGGCAATCCCCCACCTTTACCTTTTACAAACCAAGGGCCACACCCCACATTATTTTCCTGTCAGTCAAGGGGCAATTCCCCACCTTTACCTTTCTGCAAACCAAGGGCCACACCCCACATTTATTTTCCTGTCAGTCAAGGGGCAATCCCCCACCTTTATTTTCCTGTCAGTCAAGGGGCAATCCCCCACTTTTACCTTTTGCAAATCAAGGGCCACACCCCACATTTATTTTCCTGTCAGTCAAGGGGCAATTCCCCACCTGTACCTTTTGCAAACCAAGGGCCACACCCCACATCTATTTTCCTGTCAGTCAAGGGGCAATCCCCCACCTTTACTTTTCTGCAAACCAAGGGCCACACCCCAATTTATTTTCCTGTCAGTGAAGGGGCAATCCCCCACCTTTACTTTTCTGCAAACCAAGGGCCACACCCCAATTTATTTTCCTGTCAGTCAAGGGGCAATCCCCCACCTTTACCTTTCTGCAAACCAAGGGCCACACCCCAATTTATTTTCCTGTCAGTGAAGGGGCAATCCCCCACCTTTACTTTTCCACAAATCAAGGGCCACACCCCATATTTTATCTTCAGTCAAGGGGCAGTTCCCCGCTCTTACCTTCCTATCACCCACTGTATGAAAAAAAAAAAAAAAAAAAGAAAAAAAAAAAAAAAGAAAAAAAAGAGAACGGTGTTGATCCGACGTGAATACTAAGTGGAGGAGGTCCACTTTATTCTAAGACATGATGACCCAAAGGACGATGTTATGACCCCCAAGGTCGAATGAAAGAGACCCTGTCAAGTTGCGAGAGACGGTGTCCCAATGGTTTCACCTCTTACTACTTCGAGGCGTAACAAACGGTGTCATGAAACCCACCTCGGATGGAATTGGGTTGCTGCCAAGACCGATGTCAGGTCAACTACAACGAAGGTTTAAAGGTTAATCGAAGTTGTGGACGGGGTGGCCATGATACACCGATCCGATGTTCTATGCTTCGCAAAAGACCGAATTAAGTCCGTGTCCCAAGTTGATGATTAGACGGTGTTACTTCAAGTCATACCGGTCACAAGGAAAAGATACTTAGAAATATTTTGAAAGAAAAGAGAAGACAAGCTGATGGATGAAAATTGCATTGCATTAATAAAGGGCACTGAGGCCATTACAGAATTAAAACTCCGGAGCCCATCCCGGAACAAGGCTAAGAAAAAAAAGAAAAAAATCAAGAGTTGGGTGCTGGAGAGTCCGGTCTAGCAGAGGCTGTCCTCTCAGATTCCTCCGACACCGTCCTCAGTTCCATGCTTTGGCCTTCGGGGAGGGGCATCAGTTCGTAAGGTATATCCTCAGGTTCCGAAGCCTGACCCCGGTCCATAGCATATAGGTGGCCACCATGAAATTCATAGTAGACACCTATACCGTTCAGGTTAAGTTGAACAGCGGAATTCCGGTGTACAACCTGGCGAACGGCAGAACTGAAGGCAACATCGGCCAGTACCGAAAATTCAGCCATCTGCTCCTCAGCTTCCATCCGCTCCTTCGCCTGCTCTTCCTGCACATCGGCAAGCTTCCCAGATAGTTCTTTATTTTTCTTGTCCACCTCGGCCTTTGCAGCCTTGGCTTCATCCAGTTCGGTCCGGAGAGCTTTGAGAGCGTCCTCTGAAGCTTTAACCTTAGCCTCAGCAGCATCTGCCCTCTTGGCAGCCGATGTGTAGGCAGCAGTGAGTTCGGACAGATCCTCCTTGCTCTTAGTCAGCTCCTGCTCCTTCTCGGCCAAAGCAGTCTGAGCCTCGACTCTCAAGGCCTCAGCTTTCTTCATCCGGTCTAGGCATTCCTTAGCCTCGATACCGGAATAGTAAGAGCGGCCTAAAGAGCTGAGGACCCCGGCTGCCTCAACCAAATTAAAAATAGCAGCTTCAGCAGCAGTCTGAGCTTCAGAAGCAGGAAGATCGGCCTTGAGCTTGAAGGGGATGTGGACCCGAGCCGGTGTCCCTCCAACGTACTCTAGAAAGTCCGAAAGGCGGGAGTTGACGACGATGTCGTCGGGTTGAGACCGGACCGGAGAAATATTTACAGGACCGGCCTCCTCCTCCCTTGGTACCTCCACCTCGGCCACAACCGTTGGAGCCTTGCGTTTTTTCGGCTTGGAGGTTGAGCCGATGTTGGACTTCCTTTTAGCTGGGGCCCTTTCAGCCGGTCCCAGAGTCATTGCCTCAATGTTTTCTGCCGGTATGCTCACCACTTTGGCCGGCGTGCGACGAGGAGTCACCCTATTCTCCTGTGCAGCAGCAGCAGCGTTTCGGGCTTCGGCAGCCTCCCTCAGTTTCCTGAGGATGTCTATCCGAGCCATCTCGCCTGGAAAAAAAAGAGACAATGTTAATACCGGTGTGAATATATAATGGAAAAGGGTAAAGTTAAATAATATCTACCAAGGTAAGCATCCCGGCCGGACTCCGTCCCCAAAAGCCTCTTGCAGGAGAACTTGGCAATGGCCGAATAACCCTTCAGAGCGTCCAGGACTTTCTTGGACTCGGTTGACAAGTTACTCTCACTGACGATGTAGGCATTGCTTGTCAGGAGAAAGTGTTCATGAGTCCAACCGGTGTAAAACTTTCTAGAAAAATCAGAATTCTCCCAGAACACCGGCCTACCAGCATTGACCTCGACTTTGACATAGGAGTGTTTGAAACTGACCCCGTCCGTCTTAGCCGATTCGGTGTAACTTTCGAAGTTAACCACCTTTGAGTCGCAGCGGAGGTTGATGAAGCCTAGACCCCCTCCAGAATTACCCCGGCGCATCACCCTGCAATAGGTAAAAAAGAGGGCCACTGTGGGGACGAAGTGGAAGTACTCCCCAAGCACTTCCAAGGACCTTACCAAACCCCAGCCATTGGGATGAAGTTGGCTAGGGGCGCAGTCAAGAAACCGGAGTACCCCCATCTCAAACTCCGTCAATGGAAAGCGGACGCCGATCTTGGAGAAGACCATCTCATACATAAAGAGGTTCCTTGACCCCGGTTGATGGCAGATCCTGTCCGAGGTTAGGGGGCAGAATACAGTAAAGTCGTTTTCATGCTCCACATCAGCATGGACAACGACATCTTCGATGGTGACATCGGCAGCGTCTTCAGCATACCGGGAGACAATCGTCTTTGGGTCTTCATGAACCCAGAAGTAAGGATCTCTGGCCTTCTCAGCTAGCCAGTTGATCCGGTGTGCCAAGACATTTGTCTCAATAGGGTCAGTAATCACAGCAACACCGGTGGAGGAATTTTCAGAAGCCATTCGGACGGTATGGCGAAGAAAGGGAATACAACTGTAAAAGGCCACATCGTCAGTAAGATATAAATCGGCACTGCTTCCCCCTTCACTAGCAGCGCCAAAGTTAAACGAGGAGCCTGACGATGTGTCAAACCCCTCTGTTTCCCACAAAGGCAATTCGGAGAAACGATGCCCTGATGAGACGAACCGATGTGAAGCTCCCGAAGTTGCCCCACTTTGGTGACTCGGACCTCGGCTCGAAACTCCACCCGGCTGACGCCGGGATGTAATTGAAGGAGGACCGGACAGGACCTCAATGGAGTCATTACTCGAACCGGTGTCCCCCATGACCTATCTACGAAATTAAAGTGAAGTTTGGGATGGCTACCTGCTGAGGCGATGCGTGCAGTTCTTTTAGTGCGAGCCAGGTCGTAACACCGGAGGAAAAGCTTGAACGTCGGAGGAGAACTTTGAACACCGGAGGGGTTGAACGTCGGAGAGACAGCACTTCAGTATCAAGAAAGGAGTGAAAATGATGGATCCCCGAAGTTGCTTTTATAGAGGGAGGAGCGGAGATCCAGAACCTTCCGCATTCCGGCCCATGGCCCATTAAAAAGGGCCGACTTTCGGCATTCCGGCCCAATGGCGCGAATTTTAAATTTTGAAAGAGCCAGTTAGCTGGTGACACGTGGAAATGCCCAATCAGCCAGTGACGTGGACCACATTTGAGACACGTCAGCTGTTTAAAATGCCACATCATTAAGCCCCACACCGGATTTTGGTCTTGCTCAACCCCTACATCGGTGTTCATATCTTTACTCCCCTTTCACCTCGGAAATTTACATTTCTCTTGTGAAAGAGAGTAAAGAGGGGCATCTGTGAACACCTCTTTTGGTCCGGCCCAAATTGTTATGACACCAGACTCATCCTTGAAATCGGGAACACCGGACGAGGCCTAAGTTAACACCGCACCTCAACTCCGTCCATGAGTCCTCATCTTAACACTCCGCCCATGAGTCCTCAATACTCCGCCCATGAGTCCTTAACACTCCGCCCATGAGTCCTCAACACTCCGCCCATGAGTCCTCAACACTTCGCCAACCACCCTCATTTGCACTCCGCCCCATGAACGGTGTGGAACTCCGCCTCTTCACACACCGTCCTATAAACGGTGTGGCACTCCGCCCTCTTCACACAACGTTCCACAGGGTGTTAGCCAACATCAACTCCGCCCAAACGTTCGTCCTCACCTCAGGAGTACCTTAAACGGCCGATGTCGCGGATCTGACAACAAAAGACGAGGCGAGTCCGGCCTAAGTAAGACGATCTCATGGTTTGACCGAGGTCAAAATGGGCACACCGGCTGGTAGTAGATCCGGACCAGGAAGGAGAACATCGGCCCCTGTGATTACATTGAAAGATTCAGCCGGTGTGAAGACACATGCAATGGTTCTTAAGGCCCCACATCGGATCAGTGGAGACTCCGTCCAACCAATGGCTTTGCTAACCGGTGTCACAAATTTGACAACGGAAGGGTGAGGTCGGAAGATTGTGCGCGGTGACCTGGAATCGCACTCCCTGGAAAATGGCAGACAGGGAGGCGAAAGTGGGCAATTAAAAAATCCCACTGAAAACCCTGCTCCCCACCAATGGTAATGGCCAGAGCAGCACACCACTACACAGATGGGCGAGTGAGATTTCTGGTTGTCCCAAAACCCTCAGCCCATGACTCAAAGGCCCTATAAATGCCCCAACCAAGGAAGCTCAAGGGGTTGGCCTTCAGATTCTCCCTCTACGCGAGAAAACTCTTCTGAAATTCTCTCTGATTCTTCAAGATCCTTAACTGACCTCCCCACCTGAAACCAGTGACTGGCCCTAGTCATCACAAAAGGACTCCTTAGTTCGAAAAAGGGTTTGAAGTTTTCTTTTCTCACTAACACAAAGTCACTGCTCTCACACCGTCCGTATCCCGAACGTACCTCGTCACCACAGAGCTGATTCCACTCCAACTCCCATACGTTGTCAATCCTTGTCACTGCTCAACAGCGTTCACTCCGGATCAACCTCCCACAACACCGGTCGCGACCTTCAGATCTCCAGTTCGGGTCCAACTCCGGTTCATTGTCCCTGCCAGCGTACGGGTTCGAAATCAGTCCAACACCGTCACTGTGCTCAACCTCTCACGTCGGTTCATAGCTCGTCACACCGGTTCCACTCCATTCCTTAGTTCTTTTGCTGTTAGTTCCCTTTTTTTGTTTTACTTTCCTGTGAGTTTACTGCTTGTTGATTGTAGTTATCTGCGTACCTTTAGTTTACGCTGTTAATATTTTTTACCCTTTTCCATAATAAGTTGACATAATAAAAAACAGTTTTGTAAAAAACAGTGTCGTACGGGAGCACTCCTGTCTACACAACCCTCTTAGGATTCGTGCACGTGCGAAGAATTTCGCTTTGTACGAATTCCCCTCTTTAATGATATCCATCAACATCTTTCAAATCCCTCTCTAAAATAGCAATATTCAGAACTACGTAACCCTGATTTCTTGATAACTCAAGAATACGTAGGAGCGGGACTTTAACTCCTGTCGGGCCCATCTTTCTTATTTCCTTTTTTTTTCTGTTGTTGATTTACTGCTTTACTTTTTATATTTCCTTCATAAACTTCCCCTTTTTTAGTCACTTCCGTGAAAATCAATTTAGACGTGACGTCTTGTTGGTTTCCCCATAGTTTTGTGCCCAAGCCTCGCCATAATTTCATAGGGAAGGGGTACTTAGGATAAGACGTCCCGCTTATCCCTTTCCTATCCCTATCCTTTTATTCTAGGATGTCCAATTTAGACGCGACGTCTTGATGGCATCCTCTCACCCCTCTGTCTCATATCGAAGTCGAGCTTAATTCGGACAAGAACGTCCCATTAACCTCGCTTTGGCCTTCTATGTCTGTACAGTCCTTTTCTCCATTCCATCATTTTTCAAAATAAAAGGGAAGAAACCATGTTTTATTTAAGGCTATTTATGTCGTGCTTTCAGCCTTGGTACTGTCTTTGACAGGCGATGTAGGGTGCTAATACCTTCCCTACTCGTAACCGACTCCCGAACTTGAATCTCACTTTTTTTAACCAGTGCCCTCCTTGAATTTAGTTTTTTTTCAATGTTTTTCCCTATAAAAAAAAAACGTTGGTGGCGACTCCCTGTTTCATCTTTTCTCTCTCGTTCGCCGCGCCGTCGCGATCCAGGTTGCAACACTGCCAATTTGTCACAACATAAATTTGGATCTATTATGGGCATATCTGTTGTTGTCCTGGCAAAAAGATGCTTGAATTCTTTCAACAATCTGGTCAACTGTTCTTCCATATTGGTTTCTAACTTGTCATTTATACATATGGTCATAGTTAGGTCATCCTCCAAAATGACTGTCTTTATTCCTCTCTCCGGTATGGGCCTAACGGGGTCAATGTGTCAGACACTAACTCTTCTCTAAGATCCGGGTCTATTAAATCCATTGAACCCAAAACTGATCCCCTATCATTCAGGTTTTGTTTTTTGATTCCATGATCACTTTTCACTACTTTAAGGCTCAGATTATAACAATAATGAGCCATTTGTTGATCTCCCCTTACTGAAGAGACTTGATTATCTTTATCAATGAACTTAATCAATAGGTGAGGGGCGGAGACTATTGCTTCTAGTGCATTTAGTGATGGCCTCCCTAATATCCCGTTAAATGGTGATTTAACATCGATAACCAGTACCTTGTCCAAACCATTCTGGATTTCAGCTCACCTTGAACATTAACCAGGTGTTAAGATATCTTTTGGTAGACAACTTTGCTCCATTAAATACGATCAAATCTTGAGTATAGGGTTGTAATTCTATATTGGACAAACCTATCTTCTTGAAACACTCATATAAAATTACATCACAAAAGCTCTTTTAATCTACCAACAGCTTGCGTACGGTTTTGTTCACGATAATGGCCTCAATTACCACCATGCCATCCCCTCCTCAGACAATTGGGCCGAAACTGTTGTCTCTAAAAGTTATAGGCGGGGTCTGAATCCCACCCCGGAATGGTCTGTCATTTAGTTTGACTTTATCGACATGGTCATACGTAAATGGTTCTTTCATGTTGAGTTTGACACTTCTTCTCCTATAAATCGTCATACTATCATGTCAATAACTTCTCTTTTTCCTTTTGATGAGGGCATATGGAATTCTTCATCCTATCTGTAAATGTTGTTTATTACGACTTTCTTTTTGTCTGCCACGAAAGGCCATTTTACTTTGTCCTTCATCGACATCTGGAGAGCGATCTTGTCGTTGGGGTTTTTCTCTTTCTACCTCATCTAATGACTTTGGTTTAAAAATGTATTGTTTCAACTTCCCTTCTTAGATTAACACTTTAATAGCATCTTTCAATTGCCTGCATTTATCTGTATTGTGCCCAGTTTGCTCATGAAACTCATAATACTTACTCGTATTCCCCGAACACTTCATAGGTGCTGGTTTCTTTACCTTGTACACCATAAGCCCCAGTATCCTAATTTCCCAGAGGATTTGACCGGGTCAGACTGCTAGTGGAGTGTAGTGCATAAAATTAATGCTCTTTCGTTCCTTTTGTTGAGGTGTTGTACCCTGGCTGTTCTTTCTACTTGAATAATTTTTCACACCCCTTTGATCATGAACCAGGGTCTTAACTTCTGTAGACACACTTTTACCTTTGGCAACAGTGAGATACATCTCCCCACCGACATACTTTGTCGTTTTCCTCCTGAACTCCTCAAATGTCTGAGGTGCTCATTTGGCCAAAGATAGGGTAAAAAGAGATTACGATTATAAAGCTTCGATAACTATGTGGAGCTGGATTTGCTAAGTCAATCCCAGAACCTGAGCAGCCTTTTTGTAAAATATTTTCAAAAATCTCTCAAACTTTCATCTTTCCTCTGTTTGTATGGGACATTTTTGGTATGTAACATCCCGGATAATTATAGAAAATTTTGTGAAGTGGAAATGTTAAAAATTGTTTTTAGGAATTTATTTGATATTTTATGAATTATTGGTTAATTATAAAAGGTGTGATTAGAAGGAGAGAAGTTTAATTAAAACCTTTAATGAAATTGTAAAGAAAATGGGGGGAGTGACCGGTTGAGAAGGTAACTGGTTGCCATGAATTTAAATAAAGGTTTCTCTCTCTCAATCATTCATTTCTACGAGAACCTTCTTCTTCTTCTTCATCTACCTCCCTTCTTCCTTTCCTTCCTCCATTGTTGTGAGCTGCATGCTCTGTGGGGAGGTCCATTTTGCATCAAAACCTTGAAATAGTTACATAGCCGTGACAGTGGTTTCAAGGTGAGATCTTTGGACCGTTTAAGTTTATTATCTTATCCCTTTCGTTTCTTTTCTGGACCGAATGGTCATGCATGTGGGGGTAATGTTCCGATCTCTACTCCTCTTGGCTGTGAGCCTAAAAATGGTTCTTTTAACCATGTGGATGGTGGTGTGATGTTAACAAGCTTCACGTTCCAAACCCGTAGGTGGTGGAACGAACATCAGCGGGATGATTAAGGGAGTTGCTGCTGGAACGGAGGTGGAACTGTGAACCCAGGAATTGTTGAAGCTTGGAACAGAGGTAAGGGGGTGTTCGGGTTATAATTAATTAGAATAGGACATACGGTCCAAGCCATTGGAATGAATGTGAACCGGGTAAGAGTTGACACTGAATGAAAATTGTGAAAATGTGTATGAATGCATGTATAAGTGTGAAAACCGATCGGTTTATGATCGGCTATGTGTTTATGACTTAAGAATTATTTGACGTGATAATAGAAATGATGTTGGATGAATGTTGTGAATGTATATGCATGTATGTATGAGGAAGGACACCGATCGGTTGAGGATCGTAGATAATGCTGAGTGAAAATTATATGGATATGTATATGAATGTGTGTATGAATGTGCGCACCGATCGGTTTAGGATCGTGTGTGTGTGTGTGACTTAAGAAATAATAAAGATGTTGCTAAATGAAAGTTGTGAATGTATGAGTATGCATGTATGTATGTGGACACCGATCGGTTGAGGATCGTGTGTGTATGTGTGGCTTAAACCGATTGAATATGAAATATGTGATGTTAATGGCCACTATTTGATGATAAATGTGAATTTTATAAGTATGATGTGTTTGCCGTGTGAAAATATTATATTGATGGACTTGACAAGTCGGTCGCCCTACGTTGTGAGCACAAGTCAGTTTCTGACAGTTGCAATAATGATCGTAATGAAATGGCTGTTTATATAATGGAGTATATGATTATGTGGTGGAGGACGACCGACGGTATATGTTACCCTTGTTTTTGGCTTCAGTGGTCAAGTAGGACCCAGTTGAGCTACCTAGAGGTCTATGACCCAGTGGTTGAGGAGGAGTCAAGCAGGACTCGGTGAACCAAGCAGGGTTCACGGGGTGTCAAGTAGGACCCCCAGCTGAAGGTCGATCCTTTTAGTATCCGGATACTAGGCGTCAATTTTATATGAGTCAGTTGTGACAATTGATGAATTTAGTATTGTGATGAGTATGTGATTAATTATACTTTCCGAGTGTTAATGGATATAGTGCTGAGTGATTGTTATCTTTTTCGAGTGATTTATTATAATTACCGAGTGGTAAATTGGTTATAATTGTCGAATGAAAATTGAAATAATTACTGAGTGATTTGATGTAATTGCCGAGTGTAATTTCATATATTTGCTGAGTGATTGTTATAGTTACCGAGTGGTAAATTGTTATACTTGCTGAATGTTACTTGTTAAAATTGTCGAATGAGAACTATTATATTACTGAGTGTGAATTACTATAATGCTGAGTATTAATGAGTAAATTGCCGAGTGTGAGTGTATTGCTGAATGTGAGTTAAATGCTGAGTGTAATATGCAACTTGAGGATGAAGGAATCGGACGGAGTTTATACTCATATTTTATTTAAATTCCGTTCTAGATTAATTATGATGCTAAACACGCACCCTTGCTGTGGTTTTCAATTTTAGTAACCAATGACAGGGAAAAGGTCGGAGCCATGGGGGTGCGCCAAGCGGAGGATTGATGCCAAAGCACCGGGAGATTTTGAATGAAGTGTACCACATGTATACAATAAGTTTTCCGAGTGTGTGATGTTACAACATGTGTTTGTATGATGAATTAAATTTGAATTGGTATGCTGATTGGCGTAAGTATAAATTTTTGATGTTATATGATCAGTGCTTATTTTATGAGTGAATTTACATTGCTGTAGCAAAGTCGAATACCGGGCGAATATTTCCCGAGCGGATTCATTCTCGTCCGAACGAGGGCCAATTGGTTTGGTGTCTGTTTTGTTCCTGTGTGTATCCCTCGTTCCTTTCTGAGTGAAGAATAACCGAGAGGTCCACTTCCGAGTGGAAGGTTAAGTTGTCTCTGAGTGAACTGTGGTTGAGTGAATCTCTTTCAAGTGAAGAAAGATTAAAGTACTTCCGAGTGAAGATTAGAGTGACTCCAAGTGAAGGTGAGAAGGTTTCTGAGGGAGTTATGCCCGAGAGAGCCTTTTCCGAGTGAAGTAAGGTTCGGGTGTTTTCCGAGTGATGTAAGATCGAGGGAACCTTTGTTGAGTGAAGGATAAGCCATGTCCGAGTGAGAGATACCCGAGTGCACCTATTTCCGAGTGAAATCCGACTTGTTGGCTTTCCTTGTATGTCTTGTGCGCTCAAGTTAAGAGTGGCACTCGCTCAAGCGAGTCGGATCTCGCTTAGGCGAATCAGGGTCTCGCTCAGGCGAATGTACTCTGGCTGTTTTCCTTCTTCCGTGTTTCTAAATAACTCTATTTTATTGTTGGATTTATTTTCGATCGGTTTCAGTCGGTTATTACTATTTTAAGTATGATTTTACTATTTTGAATGTAATCAAGAAAAGTAAATATTATTTTATAATAAAACTGAGTGGATTTTTATTAAATGTGAAAAATCTATTGAGAAAAATGGGAAAACTGACATGGGTCGTCACATGGTATATCCCGTGAAATAATGAAGTGGTCTAGAAAGGCCTGAGCCATTTCTTTCTATGAGTCAATTGATCCTGGGAAAAGTCCTTTGAACCACCCCAAAGCTCCCGCAGCCAAAGTTCTAGGGAACATCCTGCATATGACGTCTTTCTATGCTCCTAAGAATAAAGATTCATTTGCATAGGCATTTAAATGTCGTCTGGGGTCAGTTTCTGCTCTATACTTTCCAATTGACAACAACTGCGGTGTTTGGAAGTGCTTCGATATGGGGACATTCATTAATTTCCTGGAGAATGGTATGTTAAAACGTTACTTCTTGAAGCCCCCGACGATATACAATCCCTTTTGCTGGCTTCCAGGGTGGTCCATTCTCAAAGTAGACTTTTGATTATCATCATATGTTGGGATTTGTGAGTAATCTGGTGATGTCAAAATTTCTAACGGTTGCCTCTTGGGTGTTACTACGGTTTTCTCATTTTCTTCCTTAACTTTTGCTTGTTTAAGCTCAAAGAGCTTCGCTTGAAGTTGTCTGGTTAGTTCACCCCTAGGATCTGGATAAACTACAATTGTATTCCTTATAGGTGGGTTTGATCCCGGGGTCTCCACGATCTTGAAGTTAAATTCGAAAATATATGGCTCCACTCGAGTCTTTTGGATGTGACCCTCCAGAGTAGGGTGTCAGGAATGTGTGTGACCATGTCAACTTTATTCGCTTTTTATGGATTTCGTACTAACACACGTTACATAGGACATCCTCACCACCTGAGTTTATAAATACCACACATTTATTCTCCATTAAGGTACATTCATCAACCACACTTAGGCTCTGATATTGATTTATCTGATATTGACTTGAGTGTCAAAGTGTCGTTGTAGGTGACATCCTATCTTGCGCCTCAACACAAAGTACTAGTGTGTCGGTGGGACAAATTCGCTACAGGACTTTTAGACCCCTATTGATCCGGTCTCAATACCGGTATCCGATCTGCAAGACATATTTCAACGTCTTTGTCAAGACATCAACGTGTAACCGGTGTCATCAGTATACATCCGGACTGTAATTTCGTATCAGGCGTTCTCCCTATACCGGTTGTTCAGGATAACACCATGACACCGGACAACACACACGTCACTGTGCTAAAGACAAGGATCATTGCTACAGGGATCGATCACTAATTCCCTGCACTACGAGCCAAATTCTGCTCACGGGGATGGTCAACTTGTTCCCTAATCCTAGTCTATATTCTCCATGCTCAATATAAAATTGCCACTTGACCCAATCATGCTGGTAAGTGCGCAATAAAATAATGTTAATGAGAGTTAGTGGTTCCCCACTAACGAGTCCTCGTAAAACGAGCCAATCAGGTATATGAACTCATTTCATTAATGAAGTGAGGGATCTTCAACTGAATTTGATGAACAATTACTCTGAAATACATTCCTTACTTGGAATATCATCACTGACTTGAGCGTCGGAGAATCTTTGCAGGTGACACCACGATTCGCCCACTTCAACGCGTTAGGTCGGTGTGAAGGATCTCCAGGACGCCCAATCCGCTCTCCTCAATCAAGGACAACGGATACTTACACCGGATACTCATACATCCGGTCTCCTATACGGTATTTACATACTGTTTGTGATTGACTTGAGTCCGGATCTCTAGACCCCGGTTCAGGACAGATCATTGGCACGCCCGGTGGGACTCGTTAAAGTTATTCCCACTTCTCGTTTAAGAGGGCTGGCCTCTTATCATGGAAGGCAATAGGAGAAACCAACCAGATGGGCATGTGGAAGACATCACTGCCCAGGAACAACCAGTGAATAGGCACTTAGCTCTCGAGTCGCCTGTGGAAAGTTAAAGAAGAATGGTGCAGGTTTCAGCACCAAATCTAAAGGATGAGATGATAAGAAAGTTGATGGAGGAACTGATGGAATTGAAACGTGAAAGAAAGAGCATGGAGGAGAGAGCCATGTCTCTGATCAAGGGGACACATCACACAACCGAGGGAGAAAAATCCTCTACCCCCCAGTATTCAAATATCCCCACATTTGAAGGGAAGGAACAGATCCACGACTCTGATAAGAGAGTTGTTAAAGGGAAGAGGAGGCTGATGACAGCCTCTCCAGTAACTTATAAGCTCACAGTCTCTTTTTCAAGGAGACTTATGAGTGTACGCATCCCTAAGCACCTACAGACTACTCAACCTCTCTCTATAGAAAAATACAGTGGTGAAACTGATCCTACTAAGCATCTTGATGCTTATACACTCGAAGCCATGTACCTGGGGGCAGATGAAGATGTCATGTGCAGGATGTTCCCTCGGACTCTTGTTGATGATGCCCTTAGCTGGTTCAGGAAGCTACCATCAGGTTCCATTAACTCATGGGAAGAAATGGCAACAGCGTTTGTGGACCACTTTGTCATTTCCAGTGATATTCCCAGAACATCTCATACCTTGGCTCAGATTAGACAGGGGGAGCATGAAACTCTCAAGGACTTCTTGAAGAGGTTTCACAAGGAAGCAGCTGTTGTTCCAAACTTGGCAGAAGCACTTCAATTGCACATAGCAATAGAAGCTTTGCAACCAAGCTCTGCTTTTGCCATGTCATTGGCAAAGAATCCTCTAGTGAATTTCGAAGAATTTAGGAGGAAAGCATCCAAGTATGTGAGCATTGAAATACACTTGGAAGCAACAGTGGCAAGAGAGAAATCCCCAACGTTACAACGGAGTGATAAGAGCAGATCCAGATCGGGTTTTACCAAGAAGGTCTAATGAGTCATAACCCCGACTCATCTCTCTTTCTCTCTTTTGTAATTCATAATTAATGAAATACTCTAAATGATTCACCCATTGTCTTTATGATTTTATTCGATGCACAACGCTGTTGTGACAAGATACTTTCAGGACGGATGATCCTAACAATGTATCCGTTGTTAGCGATGAACCTCTTCGAAGGTACAACTGGGTGAATCACCCCTTTCGAAGGCCCAGATTGTAGGATTAAACCGAACTCTGGGTACGGTTAGTAAGTTTGGCTGAACACCGGTGAAGGCTCGGATTGTAGGATTGAACCGAACTCCGAGTACGATTAGTAGGTTTGGCCGAACGTCGGTGAAGACCTGAGTTGTAGGACTAAACCGAACCTCAGGAAATGGGTTGTAGGATTACACCGAACCCCATTCGAAGGCCCAGATTGTAGGATTAAACCGAACTCTGGGTACAGTTAGTAAGTTTGGCTGAACACCGGTGAAGGCTCGGATTGTAGGATTGAACCGAACTCCGAGTACGACTAGTAGGTTTGGCCGAACGTCGGTGAAGACCTGAGTTGTAGGATTAAACCGAACCTCAGGAAATGGGTTGTAGGATTGCACCGAACCCTATTTGAAGGCTGGTGAATGAGTGAAATCCAACACCGGTTGAAGAAGAACGATTGAGACTAATTTCCCCAGGACGGATGCTCTCAATCACATATTCTGTGAGTTGACGAGGTAACTCCTGGCGCGGACAATTCCCATCATCATCCTTATGATGGAAGTCTTTGAAGACTCAATCCATACTCTTACAATTGAGATACACTCCCCCAGGACGGATGCTCTCAATCACATATTCTGTGAATTGACGAGGTAACTCCTGGCGCGGACAATTCCCATCATCATCCTTATGATGGAAGTCTTTGAAGACTCAATCTGTACTCTTACGATTGAGATACAGTTCCCCAGGACGGATTCTCTCAATCACATATTCTGTGAGTTGACAAGGTAACTCCTGGCACGGACAATTCCCATCATCATCCTTATGATGGAAGTCTTTGAAGACTCAATCCGTACTCTTACGATTGAGATACAGTTCCCCAGGACGGATTCTCTCAATCACATATTCTGTGAGTTGACGAGGTAACTCCTGGCGCGGACAATTCCCATCATCATCCTTATGATGGAAGTCTTTGAAGACTCAATCCGTACTCTTACGATTGAGATACAGTTCCCCAGGACGGATTCTCTCAATCACATATTCTGTGAGTTGACGAGGTAACTCCTGGCGCGGACAATTCCCATCATCATCCTTATGATGGAAGTCTTTGAAGACTCAATCCGTACTCTTACGATTGAGATACAGTTCCCCAAACTCGGAACAATACTCTCACAATGGACGACATCGTTCTCTCCAGTGAGAGTAACACGAATTAATAATAGTCATCCGTCCTGTTACAACGGATCGGCTCTTTCTCTCCCCAAAGGAATTAAGGGTAATGCCTCATGACAGGCTTGGGCGCAGTAAGCTGGTTCTTCTTCAAGACCACGCTGAACCCCAAGTAACGGGCGCAGTAGGTTCAGGATTAGCCCTGATCTGAACCCCGTGTTGAAGGCTCAGATTGTAGGATTAAACCGAACTCAGAGTACGACTAGTAGGACTGACCGAACGTTGGTGAAGAATCGTCACTGGGAAGAACCAAAGACCGATTGGAGAACGGTTAGTAGGATTAAACCGAACACCAAATACGACATGGATTATAGGATCAAACCGAACTCCAAACACAACAAGTAAGTTATACTGAACTCCAAATTTCTCTGGGTACGGTTAGTAAGTTTGGCTGAACACCGGTGAAGGCTCGGATTGTAGGATTGAACCGAACTCCGAGTACGACTAGTAGGTTTGGCCGAACGTCGGTGAAGACCTGAGTTGTAGGATTAAACCAAACCTCAGGAAATGGGTTGTAGGATTGCACCGAACCCTATTTGAAGGCTGGTGAATGAGTGAAATCCAACACCGGTTGAAGAAGAACGATTGAGACTAATTTCCCCAGGACGGTGCTCTCAATCACATATTCTGTGAGTTGACGAGGTAACTCCTGGCGCGGACAATTCCCATCATCATCCTTATGATGGAAGTCTTTGAAGACTTAATCCGTACTCTTACGATTGAGATACACTCCCCCAGGACGAATGCTCTCAATCACATATTCTGTGAATTGACGAGGTAACTCCTGGCGCGGACAATTCCCATCATCATCCTTATGATGGAAGTCTTTGAAGACTCAATCCGTACTCTTACGATTGAGATACACTCCCCCAGGACGGATGCTCTCAATCACATATTCTGTGAATTGACGAGGTAACTCCTGGCGCGGACAATTCCCATCATCATCCTTATGATGGAAGTCTTTGAAGACTCAATCCGTACTCTTACGATTGAGATACAGTTCCCCAGGACGGATTCTCTCAATCACATATTCTGTGAGTTGACAAGGTAACTCCTGGCGCGGACAATTCCCATCATCATCCTTATGATGGAAGTCTTTGAAGACTCAATCCGTACTCTTACGATTGAGATACAGTTCCCCAGGACGGATTCTCTCAATCACATATTCTTTGAGTTGACGAGGTAACTCCTGGCGCGGACAATTCCCATCATCATCCTTATGATGGAAGTCTTTGAAGACTCAATCCGTACTCTTACGATTGAGATACAGTTCCCCAGGACGGATTCTCTCAATCACATATTCTGTGAGTTGACGAGGTAACTCCTGGCGCGGACAATTCCCATCATCATCCTTATGATGGAAGTCTTTGAAGACTCAATCCGTACTCTTACGATTGAGATACAGTTCCCCAAACTCGGAACAATACTCTCACAATGGACGACATCGTTCTCTCCAGTGAGAGTAACACGAATTAATAATAGTCATCCGTCCTGTTACAACGGATCGGCTCTTTCTCTCCCCAAAGGAATTAAGGGTAATGCCTCATGACAGGCTTGGGCGCAGTAAGCTGGTTCTTCTTCAAGACCACGCTGAACCCCAAGTAACGGGCGCAGTAGGTTCAGGATTAGCCCTGATCTGAACCCCGTGTTGAAGGCTCAGATTGTAGGATTAAACCGAACTCTGAGTACGACTAGTAGGACTGACCGAACGTTGGTGAAGAATCGTCACTGGGAAGAACCAAAGACCGATTGGAAAACGGTTAGTAGGATTAAACCGAACACCAAATACGACATGGATTGTAGGATCAAACCGAACTCCAAACACAACAAGTAAGTTATACTGAACTCCAAATTTCTCTGGGTACGGTTAGTAAGTTTGGCTGAACACCGGTGAAGGCTCGGATTGTAGGATTGAACTGAACTCCGAGTACGACTAGTAGGTTTGGCCGAACGTCGGTGAAGACCTGAGTTGTAGGATTAAACCGAACCTCAGGAAATGGGTTGTAGGATTGCACCGAACCCTATTTGAAGGCTGGTGAATGAGTGAAATCCAACACCGGTTGAAGAAGAACGATTGAGACTAATTTCCCCAGGACGGATGCTCTCAATCACATATTCTGTGAGTTGACGAGGTAACTCCTGGCGCGGACAATTCCCATCATCATCCTTATGATGGAAGTCTTTGAAGACTTAATCCGTACTCTTACGATTGAGATACACTCCCCCAGGACGAATGCTCTCAATCACATATTCTGTGAATTGACGAGGTAACTCCTGGCGCGGACAATTCCCATCATCATCCTTATGATGGAAGTCTTTGAAGACTCAATCCGTACTCTTACGATTGAGATACAGTTCCCCAGGACGGATTCTCTCAATCACATATTCTGTGAGTTGACAAGGTAACTCCTGGCGCGGACAATTCCCATCATCATCCTTATGATGGAAGTCTTTGAAGACTCAATCCGTACTCTTACGATTGAGATACAGTTCCCCAGGACGGATTCTCTCAATCACATATTCTGTGAGTTGACGAGGTAACTCCTGGCGCGGACAATTCCCATCATCATCCTTATGATGGAAGTCTTTGAAGACTCAATCCATACTCTTACGATTGAGATACAGTTCCCCAAGACGGATTCTCTCAATCACATATTCTGTGAGTTGACGAGGTAACTCCTGGCGCGGACAATTCCCATCATCATCCTTATGATGGAAGTCTTTGAAGACTCAATCCGTACTCTTACGATTAAGATACAGTTCCCCAAACTCGGAACAATACTCTCACAATGGACGACATCGTTCTCTCCAGTGAGAGTAACACGAATTAATAATAGTCATCCGTCCTGTTACAACGGATCGGCTCTTTCTCTCCCCAAAGGAATTAAGGGTAATGCCTCATGACAGGCTTGGGCGCAGTAAGCTGGTTCTTCTTCAAGACCACGCTGAACCCCAAGTAACGGGCGCAGTAGGTTCAGGATTAGCCCTGATCTGAACCCCGTGTTGAAGGCTCGGATTGTAGGATTAAACCGAACTCTGAGTACGACTAGTAGGACTGACCGAACGTTGGTGAAGAATCGTCACTGGGAAGAACCAAAGACCGATTGGAGAACGGTTAGTAGGATTAAACCGAACACCAAATACGACATGGATTGTAGGATCAAACCGAACTCCAAACACAACAAGTAAGTTATACTGAACTCCAAATTAATACTCTCTTTTGAAGTTCTTTATTTGGAAGTTTTATAGCTTTAAATTCTGAGTCATCAATTCTTCAATTGAAACCTGACTCATAAACTCCGACCCAAGAATAATTCATTCGGGTACGCCACAATCTTAGGCACATTCACCCGAAACCTTTCAGTCGGAAATATTTACATTCGAAATTATCAAATAGAGGAATTTCTATCCGAAGTCCTCACTCTTAAGAACTCACGTGAAAGTATCACTCAGAGTTCGTTCAAAATACTGATCACCCAATAATACTGAGGGACAGCATCAACAGTTTAACGAATATCTTGAGGAATGAACTCTTGACGAAACGTTCTCACAGTCATTCCCCCTCAAGATTTACATTACAAGCCGTTCTCATGACAATAACATGTTCACTTACAACGGCGATCCCTATTATGATATTTACAACCAAAAGTCCTGATCTTTAAGAAGCAACATACGCTTTTTACCAGGCTTTTATATCAAACTATCTATACTTGACAAAAGATACTCTATCTTTTCTGTCAAATCAAGTCTTTGGCTATCAAAATGCCTATGCATGAAAACGATAGTTATACGTCTCTATCCGTTCTTCATCTTGCATGTAAAAATCCGGAATGAAGGTTCTACGTCCATACCCGATCTTCACTACTTAAGTCCGGAATGATTCAATACACATGCAATCCCTCTATTAAAGCTGTTTTCTACTAAACGTACTACGATTGGAAAAATGTCGCCAGGACGGATGATCTCAATCACCTATTCAGTGATTCGATGATGTAACTCCTGGTACGAACAATTCAAGTCATCACTCCAGGACGGATGATCTCAATCACCTATTTTGTGATTCGACGATGTAACTCCTGGTACGAACAATTCCCATCATCATTCTTATGATGGAAGCTTTTGAAAATTGAGAAGCATTCACACAATCCGTACTCCTACGATTGAAAAAAAAAATGTCTTCAGGACGGATTATCTTAATCACTTAATCTGTGATCTGACGATGTAACTCTTGGCGTTGTGTACTTTTCCAGAACGGATAATCTCAATCACTCATTATGTGATCTGACGATGTAACTCCTGACGTTGTGTACTTGTCCAGGACGGATGATCTCAATCACCTATTCTGTGATCTGACGATGTAACTCCTGGCGCCGTACACATCCCAAGGACGGATGATCTCAATCACCTATTATGTGGTCTGACGATATAACTCCTGGTGCCGTACACATCCCCAAGACGGACGATCTCAATCACCTATAAAGTGATTCGATGATGTAACTCCTGATTACAAATAATCCCCATCATCATTCTTATGATGGAAGATTTTAAAAGTTAATCCGCACTTTTGTTCTCAAGTGGTACTCTCCCAGGACGGATACTCTTTATCACCTATTATGTGGTACAATGACGTAACTCCTGGCATAGACAAACTCCCATCATCATCCTTATGATCGAAGGCTCAAACACCACTTTCTTACACCTTTGCAGTTCCCCAAACTTGGAACAATATTCTTACAATGGACGACATCGTTTTCTCCAGTGAGAGTAACATGAATTAAGAACAGTCATCCGTCCTGTTAGACTATTTTACTAAACAACGGATCGACCCCTCTTTTCCCCAAAAGAATTAAGGATCATGCCCTAAAGACAGGCACCTTCCTCTTAACACACACTTGGGGACATGTATATATATTTATCCGTTCTAAATTCATTTGTTGTTTAATCTTCCGAGGCAATGATTTCAATTCGACCTCAAGGTTAATCATACAGAACGGATTAACAACGACTTAAATATACATGAAATGTTGAAGACAAATTTCTTAAATGAATTTTATTCATAAAGGACGAAATTACACAATTGTTCAAAACCGGAGTTGATCCCGGTACACAACTTTACATATAAATGAAAACAAGACTACGAGGGAGGAATTTGCTCTTTAGCTTTCTGTGCCTCCTCAACACCAGGCTCTTGTGTCCCTTCCTTTGGGACTTCCTCAGGAATATCCCCTCCGGGAGCCTCGGTTCCTTCCGCAGATGAAGGGACCTCAGACGTAGGAAAGACGAAATCCGGTCCCATACTTTGACCCTCAGGAAGAGGAGGCAAACCGTATAAGGACGTCGGAGGATCTTCATGACGACCATCAACCACCGCGAATAACTTTCCTCCATGGAATTCATAGAACGGATCCATTCCATGGAATTCATAGATCGGATCTCTTAATTTGAGAACGGTTCTTTACGAATGACAACAAATTCTAAGGAACTGTTTTACGCGTAAGCTCACCATTATTCAGACTTCTCGCAGGTTGTGTAGCTTATGTGAACGACCACTCAGTCCCTCACACAAGCTAGGGGACATATGATCCGGTCTCAATACCGGTATCCGATCTGCAAGACATATTTCAACGTCTTTGTCAAGACATCAACGTGTAACCGGTGTCATCAGTATACATCCGGACTGTAATTCCGTATCAGGCGTTCTCCCTATACCGGTTGTTCAGGATAACACCATGACACCGGACAACACACACGTCATTGTGCTAAAGACAAGGATCATTGCTACAGGGATCGATCACTAATTCCCTGCACTACGAGCCAAATTCTGCTCACGGGGATGGTCAACTTGTTCCCTAATCCTAGTCTATATTCTCCATGCTCAATATAAAATTGCCACTTGACCCAATCATGCTGGTAAGTGCGCAATAAAATAATGTTAATGGGAGTTAGTGGTTCCCCACTAACGAGTCCTCGTAAAACGAGCCCTCGTAAAACGAGCCAATCAGGTATATGAACTCATTTCATTAATGAAGTGAGGGATCTTCAACTGAATTTGACGAACAATTACTCTGAAATACATTCCTTACTTGGAATATCATCACTGACTTGAGCGTCGGAGAATCTTTGCAGGTGACACCACGATTCGCCCACTTCAACGCGTTAGGTCGGTGTGAAGGATCTCCAGGACGCCCAATCCGCTCTCCTCAATCAAGGACAACGGATACTTACACCGGATACTCATACATCCGGTCTCCTATACGGTATTTACATACTGTTTGTGATTGACTTGAGTCCGGATCTCTAGACCCCGGTTCAGGACAGATCACCTATTAGACCGAGAGAGATAATATTGAATCCTATTGGACAAATATATCACATAGAGAGAAAGATTTACCAGGTATCGATACCGGATATTTTGTCCCTATACAGGACAAATCACTACTTTTTCTCTTTTGGGAATAAAATTTCATTGCCATGTAACAAACATGAATATATATTCCTAATGTGACATTCCCAAAAGTTAGGGATGACAAATTGGGTCAGGTTTGTAAAAAATGGTGTGGCAGACAAAAATACTCAGCATGTTGTCCATTAGGGCCTAGCCCGACGGGCCAACACATTGGCAGATGGGCTAGCTCGACAGGCCCCTGTTTAAAGATTAAAATAATATAAATGTTAATAATAAAATAATTTATAGTTTATCTTGTTTAAAATTATACTTTCATTTTTTAAAACTAAAAAAAGTCAAATTTCTTTTAATAGTACTAGTTTATGAGCCCATGCATTGCACAAGCCCTTTATTAATAAAATAAGAGGAATTATTTAAAAATGATATTGAAAAATAATATTTTAATTTGTAAATATAATTTGATTTAGTTTTAATAATTGATATGCTGGTAAAAGAAGATACTGGCTTTTATGAAACAATTATATTTGTATATAATGAGAACTTTACAGCAATCAATGTTTTCTTAAACAAATTAAAAACTGTTTCAAGATGGATTTATAGACAAATTATATAACTCTAAAAGTTGAATTGATAAGAATATATAATTGTTTAACTATCATATTAGTACACAATTTTAGTATACAACGACCACACGTATATGTAATATAAACTATATGCTTACAATGATGTTAGATCTACTACAACAACTACATAAGAAGAAATAATGATATGAAATAAAACATTTCAAAACCATGTTATAAAAAAGGATATTTAAATTATAGTATGGTTAAGGTATTTATAAAAATTTGTAATATAATTGAACAGTGTTAGCTAACTATTATAATTTTGATATTAAATTTTGCCTATGTAATCCAATAATGCTGGTAAAAAATGTTAAAATGATATACAATGTTTAAAAGATATTTTATTCGTTGATCTAATTAATTGTTTAATCAATCATTTATTGATGATTTACCTTTACTAAATATTGTCCAAGTAAAGTATTTATATTATTGAGAATAAGAGTATGTAAGTGAATATTTTTTTTAGTTTTATATATTAATTTAACATATATATTTTTAAATTTGATGCTATCTTTTCCTAAAAATTTTTATTCTGATAAGTTAATCAATCAACCCGTCAGATGAGACATTACCAACCCGACCCAGTTTTTTTGACAACCAGTCCGTTTTACCATTAGTGACAAAAATACACTGTGATACTGAAAACAAACATGCCCTCGTTGGAATCAATCCACGAGTATGAACCAACTTAGGTCGAAAACCAAGCCGGTTTGGTTCATGAAAAATCCCGAAAACTAACTAACATGTTACAACTTATAAACTTATCCATAACCTTAAACCCCCACACCTAAACCCTATCCATCGACAACAAAACAATGGACCCTAATTGACCAAACATTTTGTGTTCATCAATGGCAATCGCCACCCTAAAATTTGTCTGCAAACCCATTATTCATCCCCGCCCCGCTCCCTTCCAATGCGTTCGCAAGGTATCTCTAACTTTCAAGCTCACACTTACCCACTCCATCATTGCTAATCATTTTTCCCTCTTTCAATTTTCCCTTTTATAATAAATTTTCCTAGGTTGTGCCAAAATCTGTTCCTACGGTTGAGGTAGAAGAATGTAGCGGTTCTAGTCGTGAACAAGGCAAGTGAACTAGTGATAAACTATATTTGTTATCTTATTTTTTGGATTTTAATGATTAATTGGAGTCTTAATTTGTATTGATTTTTTGAAGCTGGTGATTATGAAATCTTTTATGTGCGTTGAATATTTGCAGAAAATAAGAAGGTTCCAGCATGGAAGAAATTGAACTCCAAAGAGCTTGGACTTCGGAATTCCATGATAACCAGTCCCACCAAAAAGGTTTTGAACATGCTAAAGAAAAAGGGTATGTGCTACTTTCACCCCTTATGTTATATATCTTTGCGAAGATGGGTTTTGTGTGGAAGAAAGAAAGTGTGTTTGTTCCCATCATAGAGTTAAAGTTGCTGATTTCTGGGTGTTATTAGGTGCACAGCGAAACTGTTTAATTGTGCTTCCTAAATATTTATCCTGAGCCTGCACAAAATGTGTCATATAATTGGAAACCATTTTGTTGTGACTATGCAGAGGTTATTTTACTTAAAATTGTCCAATAAAAGCCCTAAAGCGGTAAAGCCCCTCCTTTTTTTTAACAAGATTTGAGTTTTTTTTTTTTGACAAACTTATTGCTATTATTTTTGGGCCCTTGGCAGGCTATTGGAGCCATCCACTTTTCTGTTTTAACTATTAAGACTATTCATGGGCTTGGGAATGTTATTATTTACAATTTGGTTTTCTGTGTTCATCATTTTAGAATAAGAGTCTGTGGTTTCTCTGTGTGTCTGCAAGGTTAGGGAGGGAAGAGCCTGATTGATGACCCCTTTTTCTTCTCCTTATAGGGCATGATGTATACCTTGTTGGAGGTTGTGTTCGGGATCTTATACTAAAGCAAACACCGAAAGACTTTGATATTATAACTTCAGCAGATCTTAAAGAGGTTACCTTATTTCCCATTCCTATTTATTTTCAAGTTGTTGATGTACATGGCAAGGAAAGTTTCATCAAACTATTATTACTTATAAGACCAACAATGCTATATGAGAGTGGATGTTGAGCAGTGAAAGATCACCAAGAACACCAAAATGTAGTTAGCTGAGATGAGGATGTTGAGATGGATGTGGGACCGTATAAGAAAAGATCGAATACATAATGACAATATTCAAAGTCGAGTTGGCGTGGCATCTATTGAAGAGAAAATGGTAGGAAATCGCTTAAGGTGGTTTGGGCATATGCAAAGGAGACTCTTGGAAGCACATGTAAAGAGAGTTAAGGAGATAATTTGGTTCCATATGAAGAGAGTTAAGGGAGGACAAAAAAGGACACTTAAAAGAGGTTATCAATAGGAGTCTTTTGGTGAATGAAATTCCTAAGGAGTTGGTGAATGATAGAGCATAATGACTTTGTACGATCTGTGTAGCTGATCTCATTTAGTGGGATAAAACTTTGTTTGTTGTTGTTGATGTACATGGCAGTTTGATGAACAACTTGGTACATCAAGTGAAAAGTTATAAGCAATTAGAAGGGCAACATGTGTTTTTATATTGGCGTCTAGTGTTTGTTACACGCCGATTTTCCATAAAAGCTAATTTGTATAGTCTTATTTCAGTCATTTGAGATTTCATATTTCTATCTTGGGATGCTGTCTTGAGACCTTAACTTTGTGTGGTGAACCTTGACTCAATTTGTAGGTTATGAGAACGTTTTCATGGTGTGAGATAGTTGGTAAAAGATTCCCAATATGTCATGTTCATGTTGATGGTACCATTGTTGAGGTTGGTACTTGGTATACTTCATTTGTGCTTTAATTTTTTTTTAAATTTTATTTGAACTATCTTTAGTAGGGTGATTGCTGTAATTTTTCCCTCTTGTGAACTGTCTTCTTTTAATTGTCGGTTTCCATGACGATTTTATTCTCCCTTCTATTAGGTTTCAAGTTTTGATACTTCTAGGAGCAAATCGAGTATGCGCCTTTCTCACCATATCGAGGCACCTAGTGACTGTGATAAGGAGGACTATCTTCGTTGGAGGAATTGTTTAAAACGAGACTTTACAATTAATGGGTTGTGCACCAGTTCTTGCCATGTTTAAACTAGATTTCTGTTTCTTTTGTCTCTTCATTTGTCCGCAAAGATGTATTTTTATGGCATGGCATCTCCACTTTATATAGAATGTGTTTTTTAATGCTGTTAACCAAATTCACACTCTTCCAGGTTGATGTTTGATCCTTATGCAAGAATTGTGTATGATTACATGGGAGGAATGGAAGATATATTAAAAGCTAAAGTGTGCATGTATCTCTTTGCAGCTGCTGTTTTGTTTATTGCCTTTTCTACTCAACAACTTGAACTTATGTAACTTAATTTTCTTTGAATAGGTGCGAACCGTGGTTCCTGCAGCTACTTCTTTTCAGGAGGATTGTGGTGAGTTTTTGTTGAGTGGTTAACAATGTGAAAAAAGAAAAAGTACTTCATCAGTTCATCCTCATTTCCAATGTGTAGGACTTGCTAATTTTTTTCCTTGCAGCTCGCATTCTACGTGCAATTAGAATTGCTGCTCGCTTGAGGTTTACTATTTCAAGGGAAACAGCTCAATCTGTTAAAAATCTTTCCTATTCAGTGTTAAGACTAGATAAGGTATTTGAAGTGTTCTTTGTCTCTGCTTTATTAAATGAACACAAAAATATCCTGGCTTAGTTGGCCATGTTTAACTGTTTTAGGGTAGGCTTCTAATGGAAATGAATTACATGCTAGCTTATGGATCTGGTGAAGCTTCTTTGAGGCTATTATGGAGATTTGGACTTCTAGATATACTTCTCCCCTTTCAGGTATGAGTTATGGCAATTCTGCATTTTATTTTCTTATGTAATGCTAGCTTAATGCAATATGACATTACAGGCTGTTTATTTTGTTCGCCAAGGATTTCGGAGACGGGGCAAAGGAACCAATATGCTTTTGGTAACCCCATTCCTCTCTAGACTTTTAAATTTGCAGGATTTTAGACTGACTGTAGGCATTAGCCTAGTGGGAATACTGGAATAGCACACAGGAGACAAGTTTCATTAGTTAATCCAGAACATGTTGGTCATCCTATATATCAAATGTGCATTAGACATCTATATGTTTGGAAACTAATACATATCATTCTTCCCTGCTTTTATGCTAATCCTTGCAAAAACCTATTAAACCAGAACATGCAACACATGGAGTTCCTTGATTCAACTTCCTGAAAATCGTTAATTTGTTAACAAATTCACGTGGGATGGCCAGACTAATTATTATCATAACTAGGGTTCTTGTTCTTATTTAATTAGTACTAGAGTTTGAACTGTTAAAGACATCTCTCCTATAAAAAAAGGACAACTTTCAAGTTTTGACTTTTAAACAGCTTATGGAGTGTTTTTTTTTTGTTGGGGGGGGGGGGGGGGAGTTCCATCTGTTACATGGGTACTAACTCAATGCATAAAATTTGCATCATGTTCACTCATTTTTTTTATTGGACCTTTTGGAATTTTGTCTCAGTCTTTCTTCTCCAATTTGGATAAACTTTTGGCACCAGACCGTCCTTGTCACAGCAGCTTATGGTAAGATCCGCACAACAGTAAGGCCTGTTTCATGTTTTACTTTGTTAGCCATATTATGTGATAAACATAATTTTATAATGATAAAAAACAGTGGAATAACAGTATCAGACCTGCAAATGAGCTTTCTTTAATTATATTGTCCCGGGATGGCATATCCTTGAAGACGTGAATCACATTTAAGACTAAAAGTCCTTCCTCCCTTTCTATTTCCAGGGAAATGTTTCAGAGTGAACTTTAATTTCCTGACTCCTACTGAAATCAAGCCCTTAATATGCCTCTGTTTTATTGTTTTATTAAACAGTTCAAGTTCTGTAACTATCCTGTTGTTGTTGCTTTGTCAAACATTTCCAGTTCCTATGGATGCCATAATATCATCAAAATATGTTTGCAAGATCTTTTCCGTGTATGTATGTATTTAGCATACACATGAAGAGGATGAGCCCCAAAATCCCATACGTTCTTGGGCATGAAGAGATGGTCGTTAACCATTAGGGTAAATGTCCATGACCATCTATGGCATCTTTTGCTTCAGGCCCAGCTATTATTACTCTTAGATTGAGATTGGTTCTTGACGCTGTTGGATTTGGGTATCAAGACTAGCTAGGAAATGTCTTCTGTATCATTGCTGAATCGTTTCTTTTTTTTTTCAAATTTCCAAAATGAGGTTGTTATTTTCTTCAGGAATTTATTGTCAATGTCTTTGATTGAACTCAGCTATATATCCAAATTGTTTGGTCTCTTGCACAAATTGTCTCAATGCATTGAGTTTTCTCTTCTCATTTTTCCTTATTTGAGAATAAGTTCTAAAACTATCAGATATGCATTGTTGGAAATATCTGTAAACTGATTACTAGTTGGGTCATCAAAGCAAGACTCCTATGCTTTCAGGATTGCTATCCTTGCATTACATAAAACATTGAGTGATACACCAAGGGATGCTGTGGTGGTTGCTGCATTTAGCCTTGCACTCCATAATGGTGGAAAAATTTCAGAAGCAGTAGACATAGCAAGGAGGATCAACAAACCTCATGATGCCAGATTTCCTGAATTATTAGACCCTTCAAGTCTGGATGAAGAGGATTTAGAAAATGAGATTCTTGATCTTGCAGAATCTGTTAAAGGCTCACTGTTGAAGATGACAACTAGGCATTTGGTATCTGGGGCAATGTGCGACTATCCTCAAGCTCCTCATTCAGATCTTGTAAGCATATCTCCTTTACTACATTTTATACATTCATGCATAATTGCATATGCAAGCACACACAGAAACAGCCTAAAATATGTAATTCTAGTAGCACAACTGTTGAATTAACTAGTGAGAAATTAAATTACATAGCTGGAAAATTAATCTATTTTATTTGCAATTCATTGTGTAATTATAGATGGTGGTAGACAAGTCAATTTAGCATATTATCTGGATATTTGAAGCATGGCAATTTGATTATTGTTTAGGAATTCAGGGCTTTCTGTGTTGATATTTTGGTTAGTAAATCCTGATTAACATCATTAGTCTGTACTGTTAATCTTTAACAATTTGGCAGGTGCTCATTCCATTAGCAATGTACCTAAAAGCTCTCAGCATCTTTGACTGTGCGAAAGTAAGTGCTGGCAAGAAATCTTTTTCAAAGCAAGGTAGAAAAATTGATTATGAGTCCTTAGCTCAAGGTGACCTGCAAGAAGTACGGCACGTGTTGGCAAGGACTGTATTTGAAACTATATATCCACTACACCAAGGTTGAGACCTGTCTAGAAAGAGTACTTGATTTTCTCATGGTAGTCTGCATTTTGTTTAGAAATTGTGAGAAAATGGATGCTGGAGAAGCCATTCTATTATTAAGGGCAAAGCTCTTTGAAAATTAGAATAGTGTGGTGAAAGTGTAGTGCCAGCATTTGATATTTTGAGAATGGTACTGGCAGGAATTATCATTAGCGTTGTCATGAACCAGTAACAGCTTACGGGGTAGGACACAAGGACTTAACTGCAATGCAATGTGCCAAACCCATGGGCTAAGTAACCAGCAGGTAAAACAGGGAAACAGTGTCCACCCCCCAAATAGATTTTTCCTCTTGGTTCTTTTTTTTGTTCCAAAGTATTTTTTATATAATAATTCTTTTATCATATATCAACTTTGCACATTGTTCTCATGATGTGATACATAGCAGTTCCAGATGGCTTAGACCTTGAATTTCTATAAAGTTAGTAATATTGAATTTTTTTAATTCACGAATGAAAAATAAGTGTTTTTTTTTCTTGTTCCTATTAACATAATTTCATAAAGAAGAGAGGAATGAGACAGCACAAGCGAATGTCATGAATGAGGAACGAGGCTGATGGCGTTTTGTTGAGTAATTATAGAATAATATCTGAATTGTGCTATTCAGGTCAAATGTTTTTAGTACGATTTGTATATATGAATAACGAGGCTAAAATCAATTGGAAGAAAACAGAAACATACAAAGCAGTCATAATTACTAAATTAGATTTCACCGTACTTGTCAATAGCGACCGCCCGCCATAGTGCCGTAGCGGAGCGGGTCGAGGGTGTGATGCTAGGACCAATCCTGGAATGTAAAAAATAGCGCTAATAGAGGGCCAAATAGCCCGTTATTGCCTCCTCTTTGAAATGCCTCTTTTTAATATCATTTTTATGGGCATTTTTGGTTTTTAATACCATTTCTGAAATCCTAGTCCATTACAACAGCCACCCTCCTCATTCTTTCTTATTTTAGCTGTTGCCATTGCACCAAGCTGTTATCCCTTGCATCTCTGATGACACCCAGATTTCGACGACCCTCACCCTATTTTTGACACCCCACCATTTTCCAGCGACACTCACCTTGTTTCCGGCGACCCCTAACCCTTCTTCGACGAACCTTTCCATTTTCAACCACTCCCACCCTTCTCTGACGAACCTGGTTGGTTGGTTGTCTTCTCCGACAAACCCGGTTGTCTTCTCCGGCGAGTTCTCTGGTCACCTTCAAAATAGAAGGTTGTTTTACAGCTTTTGCTTCACTTTTTTGTTTTTTACCAATCAACTCAAATCTTCTCTAATCTGCAATGGCTGAAAATACAGCAAGAGATTTTGAAGGGAATGCTGCTAATGTTAGGTTTAGGCCCTCACCACTTCCTGTGCATGTGAAGCCTAATGCACCTAACCAAGACATAGCTTGGGATTGGAATAGCTTGAATGACATTAATAATCGGAAGTGTGTTACTTGTGATTTTTGTGGCAAGATCACAACGGGTGGAATTACCCGGGCCAAAAGACATCAAATGGGTGTGAGAGGGGATTGTGCTGCTTGTCACAAGTGTCCAAAGGAGGTTAAAGAGACTCTTAAGATTGCTTTCCTTAACAAGAAAAATGAAAAGGATGCATATCTGAAAGATATTGAAGATCTTGATAAGGAACATGAAGAAGTAGAGGAGATTTCTAAAACATCCAAACCTTAACTTAATAATAATAATAAATAAAAAAATATGGGAAATTTTTTATTTTTTTATTTTTTTTCAAAAATAACCACACCCATCTTAGGATGTCCCTATATGACTCAATGGGTCCCCCATAACATATCCAAGGATTTGGGGCTCCAAAATGGCCCAAAGAAAATTTTTTAGCACGCTGGCTCCCTGCGCACCACTCATTAAATTGAGTCAAATCAGAGTTACATAACTCCAATCGGGACGTATACAGTTTGTAAAGATCCGCAACTCAAATACCTACAATTGTTATCAAGAATTAGAGGTCCAATTATGCCCCGAAGATTGCCCAATTCACAAATTTATAAAATTAGCACTGCTGAAATTTTTAGCATGAACACCCTTTAGTATTTTGGGTATAACTCAGGCTACCCAACTCCGATTGATGCAAATTGGGTATCAAAATGACGGCTACGAAATTATCTACAACTTTCATAAAGAGAGTAAAGGCTGAATCATCTCACTTAAGCGAGATTTTGGGCGCTTAAGCGAGATTTTCGCTTAAGCTCTCACTTGAACGAAAATGCAACAGCATCAGACCCTATCAACTCGCTTGAGCGAAAATGGCATTAGCTTGAGTGAAATTGACACTCGCTTGAGCGAAATTATGCTCGCTTGAGTGAGATTTGCCCAGATTGCACACCCAAACTCATATAATGGCTCGCTTAAGCGAAATTTGACTCGTTTGAGCGAGATTGACAGCTGTAAACCTATAAATTGACTTCCCACCTACCTATTTTGCCCGTTACAACTCCAATTACTACGAAACTTCATGGGCACTATATTTTCACCCTTCCGGAGCTATTGACGCTGTCCTTTTGCCAAAATTCTATCATATGACTAAGATATGCACAAATTTACATTTTTATCATTCAAAGCTATAATATGCAACCTACACTCTTTTTCTCAATTGATTTAGTCCATTCCAAATCACTTAAGTCCTAAATCATGCATATAACCCATTGGAACCGTCCCAGGATGTCCAAACCTCCTAAAACTTAATATGACCCTAACACTTCCTCAATCATGCATAAAACTCATGTAACAATCTCATTTCTCATGCATCTACCATCAATTAAAGTTTGACAAACATTCTAACTCAATTTCACACACCAACAGATCATACCTATCATATTCATATCATGCATAATTTCATAAATGTAGTTCTTGGACATCATAGAGCCTCTCATGCAACAAAATGGGACCATCCATGGTCACCACATCTATATGTCATCAAATAAGCATCATTATCCATCACAACATCAAATATATGCTAAAAAGGATTCTAAGCTTCCAAGTAAAGCTATCAGATACCTACTCCACTAAGCATTCATACATATACATATACATATACATATACATATACATATACACATCAAGCAGGTATACATAGGAGCCGACCAAGGCAACTACAAAACAACTATGTACATTATGTACAAGAAATATGTACATAATACTCCATGCTCGAGCTTAGTGACCTTTTTCTAATCTCCGTAAAAGTAACCACAAATAGGGGTGAGCAGTATACATAATAAATGACAGCTATAGTACCGATTCAATTGTTCATTTTTCTAACATGCAAAGAAATAACAAATAAACAATAAGATAACTACGATAATCATGTTATTCACTAATTCTCATCATCATTCTATATCATCATGCTATTCTCAAGGTATACATATGCATACATGCCACTCTCATTCATTTGGATCCAAGCATTCATTATTAGATTTTGTGTTGCAACACTGGCTCTCAGCCACATACTCAGCTCTCAGCTGATCTGGCCGTTTTACTGGTACCAAATCGTTTGCCCTCTCATGTGACACAATCACTCTTAGCGACAACGGTAGTGTCACGGGCTAAACCCCGAGCCCCGGTCAAGAGGTTTACCTCCCACCCAAGGTCTTTTATACAAATATATAGCATCTCATGCATTGTTCAAACATTAACACTTCATCAATTCAATTCAATGAATAAGCGTCCCACGCTTTCATGCTCACAGCATTTCATTCTAATTTATCAAATGATCATATAAATATATCATACCATTCTAATATCATCTACTTTACAATTCAAGCATCTCATGCTAATTTCACACATAATTATGTTCATTTAAGAATCTCAAGCATAAGTGTCATTTCATGAGAAAATTCATACTTCTCATAACATAAATATCTCATACATTCACATAACTTAATGATTTCATATTTACATGGACATGATCATCATAATTCACAAACACATCATTCATAATTTCAATATGTTAATATACCTCGAATACGCCTATAACTATGCATTCAATTATGTAAAAGCTCCCCTACCTCGTATAGAGAATCCTAGAAGCTCCGAGAGCTATCGAACACTCACAACCGTGAATTGTAAACTCTAATCTCTATTCCCAAGTTCAAACAACTCCTAAAATTAACAACACATATGCTTAAATACCGTAATCGACATTAACTTTGCATTTCGAACCAAAAACATCAATCCATAATAATTTCCGATAAGTTTTAACTTACCGACGAACTCCGACGACCTCCGATACTTGATTCCGAACAAACCCTGAATTCTGAAACTCTTTGAAACCACCTTAATTCATTAAAACGACAACTATTAAGCTTCAATCTCATAGAATTAGTAATTTAGAAGCTACTTATTTCACTTTTCTATGAAATCTCATGGTTCTTTGGAAACCCCAAGCTGCCCATTTACTTCATTGGCTTCTAAATGGTTCATAATCCATTAAATTGAAAAAATTGAATGGTGGAAGCAAGGTTTAATCAAACCCATGGTAAGAGTTTGTCATATTACCTTTAGTTGGAGAAATTGGAGCCCTCCCCCCTTAATTTCAAGCTGCCACGTGAAGAGGAGAAGAAGAAAGTGCTTGATTTCACTTTGATTTGATGATTTAGAGAAGAAATTAAAGAAGAACCAAGTTAGAATTGCCAATTGGAGGAATGAAGAAAAGTAGAAGCAAGTTTCTCCCTTCTCTGTGGTTTTCAAAATGTAAATGAAGGAAAAGAGAGAGAATTTTGATTTTAAATATCTTAGGGACACATTGGTCATTACAGCAATTGTTAGGGACGTGTTCATCATTTTGGAAATTATTCTAATTAATCTCCTATTTTCCTTTAAATCTCTCTTTAAATCATGTTTTGCTAATAAATCCTATTTTTAGGATGTTACAATTTCTGCCATTTGAAATGAAAAACGAGCTACAAGCATTGCAACTTCAGTTGCATCATCACAAATAGGTTCCACTGCCAAGAAAGCTAAAGGACCATTGGACTTCTTGTTTTATAAAGATCCTAAATCAACTATTCATTTGGGGGTGGGGGGAGGCTTTAAGGCAAACAAGCATAAACGATGCTTGTGATAAGGAAGCAAGGGTGAGAACAACGCAGTATATAGAGCAGTTCCTTTGTAGGAACTCAATTCTATTTAATGTGTTACGCATAAAAAGCTTCAAGTTAATGATGAAAGTTATTGGGAATTATGGAAAACATCTTAAATCTCCAAGCTATCATAAAGCTAGAGTTCCTCTCCTAAAAAAGGAATTAGAGTACACTAAGGAATTATGGTAGGATCATGTGAGAGGGATAGAGCATTATGGTTATAGTATAATACATAGACAGATAGGAAGAATAAAACCTTGATCAACTTTTTGGTCCATTGTCCAAGGGGTTCTATGTTTATAAGGAGTGTTGATGCTTCGTCATATTGAAGACCGGGAAAAACTCTACAAGTTGTTGGATGATTTTGTTGAGGAGATAGGATAGAGTAACGTAGTGCAAGTGGTCACTAATAATGGGAGTAATTATGTGAAAGCTGGTAAGAGTTACAAACTAAAGGTTGTTTTTATTAATTTTAAGATTTTTTTATATCACTACTAATAGTTTGATTTTATTGTTAGGCAAGTTGTTGATGACAACAAGAACACACTTATTTTGGACTTCTTGTGCTACATATTGCCTAGACATTTATAACCACACATTAACCTTGAATATTATGAGGTAATTCACTTATAAAAAGGAGTTGGTTAGGCATGGAGTCATAAGATTTGCCACAACATTCCTTACATTACAAAGGCTGTATAATTTAAAGAATGATCTTAGGAAGATGTTTACCTCGAATGAGTGGTTGAAGTCCAGCAATGCCATGGAGGCCAAGGGGAAAAGGGTAACCGACATTGTCCTTATGCCTACCTTTTGGGTGATATTATTTATAGTCTAAAGGCAATGGCACCCATTGTGAAGGTGCTTAGGCTAGTTGGCAATGAGAAGCCCATGATGGGCTACATATATGAAGCTATGGATAGAGCCAAGAAAAATATTCGGAATTCTTTCAAGGGAGATAAAACCAAGTTCAAGGAGATTTTTCTATCATTGATAAATGATAGGAATGCCAACTTCACCATCGATTGCATGCAGTGGGTCATTACTTAAATCCCCAATTCTTCTATGGCAACCCACAAGTAGAAAATAGTCCAGAGGTGATGGATAGATTATATAAATGTATTGAAAGGTTGTCCACTAGTTCACAGGATAAAGACAAAGCTCTAGATGACCCATCACTGCAAGCCTCTTTGGAATTAAGGCAACTATAAGGAAAAGATCTACAATGGCTCCTGGTAAGAGTGTTTTTTACTTTTTGGTGTTGAATAAGGTGTTGAGTTACTTGCTTCTGATTATTTGTTGCATATGCTTCAATTGCAGCTGAATGGTGGGTAAGTTTTGGATCACATGCTCCAAAGTTACAAGCTATTGCCATTAAGGTGCTAAGTTAACTTGCAGCTCATCTGGGTGTGAGCGGAACTGGAGTATGTTCGAACATGTAAGTAGAGTTCTGGATACTAATAACTTGATGATAAAATTAGTATATTAGTAATAATGACTATAGTCTAGTAGTTCTGACATTTTTCCATTAATTTTTTATTTAGGTTCATTCTAAAAGGAGAAGTAGGCTAGAACATTAAAGATTGCAAGATTTAGTTTATATTAAATATAACCAAACTCTTAGGGAGCATTTTGATTGTCAAGATGTGATCGATCGTATTGTCTTAGATGATGTTGAAGATGATACCAATGAGTGGGTACTAGGAAGGATGGAGGATGAAGATGAGGAAGGTGCATGTGATTTGGTGTTTGATGATGACATCTTAACATGGAGAGATGTTGCTGAAGCTACTGGGGCTACTGAGCCATTGACATACACTAGGAGGAAGAAAAAGAGAGAGAACACAGCTGCTGTCACCTCTACTACTAGAACTAGGAAGGGAAAAGAGGTTATTCAAGTCCAGGAAAAGGAGGAAGAAGAGTTTGAAAGTTAAAACACTGATTTGGAGGGGGAAGAGATCTACCTAAATGGTAACGAAGATGATGCTAGAGATGAGAAGCCAAACCTTGAAGATGAAGATGAGGATGCATAATTTAGGATTGATTTAAGATTAGGAACTTGAAGTTTGTTATCTAGTTGCCTTATTTAATTGTCTTAAAAGTTGAATTTAATGTGTTTGTCTTTGTGACTTTATGTGAACTGTTTAGTATTTTAATTTTACGTCATGTTATATGATTGTGATGTTTTATGTTTGTCAAGAATATTATTACAATTTATGAGAATGTACTGTGGTTTTAAATTTAATTTTGGTATTTTTTTGTGAATTGTTTTTAGCATATATGTGTTTAGAAAATGTAGGAAATGTTTATATAGGTTTATCAAAATAGCGGTTATTCCACTTTCCACTATCCCGCTATTCCAGTTTTAAAGGCGGCCACTCTGCACCGCAATTTGGGATTAACTAGTATGGATTTCACTGATGAATTCGTTTTCATACCAATCATATTTTCCCATAATGTTTAGGTATATTGGATGCAATACTGTTTAAGATTTCTAATAATGGATGCAATATTAGAATTTCTAAACTATCAGACGCAAGATATTTTCAGTCATTAGAAAAAAACACAAGACATTTTCTGTTTACATAATATAATTGAATTCAGTGGGTGGTTTAATTGTCCAATCAACTAGGAACTCGACTCCTTCGGGAGAGGATCCAAACTACATTTAAGTATCTATCCTTAACCTGACAGAGTCATACCCTCAAGACATCAAGACCAGCTTCTTTTACAAAGGTTTCCTTCAATTATAGAGACAATTTACTGTAGAGCATATGCACCAAACTAATAAGACATATTGCTAAATTATACTAAATATAAGAACTAATAAATACTTTCATTCATAAGATTAGTTATTATATACAACATTAATTGTTTAAATATATATGAAGACATATTTAATAGATAAGCATTTAATGATTTTAGAAAAATATAATTTTGTTTATATTATGAAACCAAAAAATTTAATTAAAATTTATTTGTTTAAAACGGAGGTAATATATAAAAAATAATTCAAGCAATTGTTACATTTCATTTTGTTCTTTCCTTAGGAAAGTACTAAGAAAATTATAACTCAAGGCAAACTAACTATCTGGCCAATTGAAAACCCAGCTAATCAAATACAATTTGTAGAAAACTTCAAGAAAGGACAAAAAAAAATGAGTATGGTGGTGCTCTGGTGAACCTGGCATCAACAGGCATTAGATCCCTAACATTATTTGTGTAAAGAAATCTCCCTTCTGCATAGTCAAACACCTAAAATTGTGTTGTTTTCACTTCACTGGAACAGGAGCACGAGCACTTCCACCAGTAGTAGGTCTGAAGAAGGCAAAAAAGAAAAAGAAAAATTATATTCATAAGAAACTTGGCACATGATATGTGACATAGTTTAGTACTCCCTGTTTCTTTTGACGGTTCCGGGAGAGAGAAAATATGCACATTAAGAAATACAATTAATATTGTTAATTTGTATAACACTATTATTTATTTTTTTATTTTATCCTTTATACTAGTAGAGTATATTTTTATCTCTTTTATTACTTTTGTTTGTAATAAGAGCATCATTAAAAAACAATCAATTAATATTCTCTTAGAATTATAAATGGACAAATATATAGAAACATGTATTTTTTTATCTCGAAATAGATTATTAAAAGAAACCAAAGAATATATAGAAGGAGCTACTTACAGTCCTACAAATACTTTAAATGAATCATAAAGTCCCCACTGTGCTCCAGTTAGTGTTCCAATCATAACTATACGTAGAGGAAGGCCACGGGTGAAAAGACCAACTACTCCAATCTTCTTCACAGCCTGCAAATCCAATACTTGAAGACTCAATTGAGCATTACACAAAATGTGGGAGGGGAGTGTTGTTTCAGTAAAAATTTGTTAACTAATAACATGACACATAAATTATCATGTAGCACTATGATATGGTAATTCATTTGGCACGAAATGGGTTAATAGAAAGACTAGTTTTATTTATATTTGAAATGTAGCAGCCCAATAGTAACAAAATTTTTTAGGGGCAATTTCAAATTTTATGTCATTTACAAGGGCCAAAACACTTACTTAAGCCAAGATGTTATAAGAACGTGTTGTATGAATAATGTAAGTCTCATTTGAATGTGTATATATATGTATGCAAATGGACTCACATCACCAATAGTGGCTCCCTTAGCATTGTTGAGAAAGGATACGAGGTTGTCAGCAGGGTGTGAGACAATTGCACACAGCACACCTGCTATGTATCCTGCTGCAAAACTCACTCCAAGCTGCGAACTTTTGCTGCACTTCTCTTTTGGGGTTGGGATGGCATGTTTGTAAATCAACTCCACAATAGTCTCAAAGGAAGCAAATTTCATCATCGTGTCTGACATGAGACAGATTTTTGAAGAACATAGCAAAGTAAAGAATTGAAAATAATATGGGCCCTCTTTGGTATATAAGCTTATAGCTTGTAATTTATAATTATGTGGATAAATTAATGAATTAGACTGTTCAGTAAAACTAAATAAATTCTGTCAAATGACTTAAAAGAATAGAATAGTTAGATAATCAAATAATTGAGAGTGTAATTTCTTATTTATTTAAAAAAGTCAAGGGTAAATTGAGAAAATAAGATATAAGTTAAATTTTGGTTAAGTAACTTCTAAAAATATAGATTAGTTATTGAAAAGATATGAACTCTTTTATTCTTTGTTTAACAAATACTCTACTAGTCAATAAGCTATAAACTCTTAAATGAATTACATAGACTACAGGCAAAATACACCTTATAATACATGCATAAAATTTGAATCCCACCTAAGTGTAATCTACGTGGACACAAAAATAAGTGTAATCTATGTAGACACAAAAACTACGAACTTAGAGAACATGAAGAGAATGCATTGAAAATCATAGTATTAATAATCCTTCTAATAAAAATGTTTTATTTTATTTTATTTTTATCTATTTTCTATCATGGCAATCTGGTAAAGGGATTCAGTAGAAAATCTAAAATAACACAAAGGTTATGGACCAATCATATGATAATATCAACCAAAGAATTAAATACAAATATATAATTGTTCAAACTTACATGGAATTTGACGGCCCCAAAGGGGAACAAGTCCTTTATACAACCTGAATATCAAATAAAAATTCTGATCAAATTTTGAAATTCCAAAATAATAGACACAAAACACAATAAAATAAAATAAAATAATAGAGAACAACCAAGGACTATGAAGAAATTAAGAAGGCACATACCCAGCAGCACCCTCAGCCTTGACAAACTTGGGGAACCCATCTGCCAAACCTCTAGCAAAGCCAGGCTGAGTTTGTACACGAACTTTGACTGCCTCCATTGGGCAAAGGGCAACATCAGCAATAACTTCTGCTGAAGCAGAACCAGCTAGATATATGAAAGTTTTGTACTTCACTGCATTCTCAGGTCCTGCAAGGTCTGAGTAATACTTCTTGAAGAACTCATAAAATCCAAACTTGCATGCTCCTTGAGCACTGTACCCAAGCAATGTAGGCACCCATCCCCTGAAGAAACCTTTAGCACCCTGCTCCTTTAATAAAACTCCAAACCCTGATGTGATGTTCTTATACTTTACAGGGTCAATCTGAAAATAGCAAAAACATCATTTTTTGTGTATATAATATACAAATTTTGCTCATACTTTTTTCCACTTAGCATATGATTTGATTTGAAAAAGGAATTAACCAGATTGAGTATTATGATTGTATTTTAAAAACTTCATTTTTATGTAAAAAGATGAAGAGGGTCGTACTCATAAGTAATTTCTGGCACAGCACAATCACATACACATTGATCATATAATTGATAAAGTGTGGCACTGGAATTGAGAGTTTCTTTTAACATTACTTTGAAAAGGCAAAAACTTTTGAATGAAATTCTGGGGTAGCATAGTACTATAAGTACAGTTTAGAAATTAGAGTTCATTTGAAACACCTCACCATTCATAGCACCATTTTTTAAGTTCCTCGTATGTATGAATCTTCTATGGAAGACAACCATTTTTCTTTCCTTTCATAAGATTTAAAGGCTTGGTATGCCTAACTTGAATCAACCATGTCATTGGCATTCATATCAATATTTGGAACACTACTCATATGAGACACAAATAATAAAATGCAGACTAAAATTCATTTTTAGTCCCCTTACTATGATGTTTGTGCAATTGCGGGAATTTAGACAATTAAAATTTAAAAGTGTGCACATTTCATCTTTCTTATAATTTCTATCAAAGAGTTAATAAAATTTTGATGACATGTCATCATATATGACGTTACCATTCATGCTTTTTGGTTTTTCTTTTCTGTTTTCGAAGTTTACAGGAGGAAATAATGAATATATACAAACATTTGAAAACAGAAAATAAAATTGCAGTTGGTAACAAAAAGTGAAAACAAAAAATAAAAAATAGTAACCTTTTATGAAACCAAAAAAACTTTCCCATTGTAGAATTGTAAAAGTTGAGGGGGGCAAATATCACACAAAATTTTATAACCGGTAGAATAAAGATGTAATTAAGCATTGAATGAAAGAGATAGCAATGGAAAGGAAAGGAAAAAACAAAAAGAACCTGCATGTTGCACTTGACAAGATCAAGAGGAGTGACAGCCATGTGGGTAAGGCCACAGCTGAAGATGCCACCAGCACTGCATGCAGCGTAGTAAGCAGGAGAATACATGCGGATACTTTCCTTAGGGGCTTGGATCATAGGACTTTTATTATGAGATGTACCATATGGTGAATGTGATACAATGGAAGTGGTGGATGCTGGCAATCCTTGATCCAAATGGGACAGTATCTTTGATGAGTATAAGAATCCAGGGATAAGAGATTGATCGGAGGAGGGAGCCATTGAGAATAATGAACAGGAGTGTGTGATGATGAGTATGTTTGTTAATCAGCTAACACGAGTATAATAGAAAAGGGTAAATAGAATGTTGTTGTTTGAGTGGAAGAAAAAATGGGCGACAAAAATGGGAGGGTTTGTGGTTTGGAATTTGGAAGAAAGACAAAGAATGAATAAGGGAACATTAACATGTATCTCATCATCTCCCTCATTTTCGCGCTCAGCCTTTGACTCTGTATTGCCCTCCAATTTTATTTATTTTAATTTAATGCAGCCTCCAATTTTCGGGTTAGTGCTCGACCTTGGTCACTCAAAACTGTTATTATACTCTCACGTTCATATTATAATTAATCTACAAAAATTTGACTTATTTCATTTTAAAATATAAGGAATACCGATAATTTTAGTGTATTAAATGAATAATTTTTTTCATAAAGGTAAATTTACGAGACAAATATATATTTCTATAAGCTATTATTTCAATTATTTAATATCAGGGATATATTTGGAAAAAAAAAGCTTATGATATGTGACCAAATAATTGCTTTTAGATGATTTGATTGATTGTACCTTATACTATGAAATAGACGTGCCACGGTATATATATTGTTAAAAAAACATCTAGTTTAGTTATAATCTTTCCCAAGTAAAAATGATTTAGGATTATATTTTTGAAACCAATAAAGTCTAATATTGTTCATGGATAATTAGAATTTTTAGGTTAAATATGTCACTTGATCCTTTATTTTTTAATTTTGGTTTATTGTGCTTCCTTATTTTTTTTTGTTTTATTCAAGTCGCCTAACTTTTAAAAAATGTGTCAAGTTAGTCATTCCGTCAAGTTGTAGATCATGTTGTTTGTGGGATTAGCTTATGTGGACACCCATTCTGACATGTATACACATGTATGAATGATTTATTTGTTGATTTGACATTCGTAAAATAACCTTATTTTTAGGCATGAAAATGTACCATTACCAAGTTGGAGACTTCATATTCGTGTTACATAGCAAAAGGGTGACCTAAGAAACAAGAAAAACATGGCTCCGAGGAGACGGCGAGAAAGTTGAAGTTCTTAATTTGTCGGAGTCTTCTTCAACAGTTGAGGTATGACCTCTGCTTGAACTTCATTTTTATTTTCAATAACAATGTCATTTTTGTTGGTCAACATGTGACATCTTAGGTCAATTTACAATTATTATTATTTGTTTTATTAAAATTTACGATAAAATTTTCATGATTCAATAATTTAATTATGTCGTAAATTGAGGGAATATCTATTTTTACTAAAAGGTTTCAAAACTGCAGTTATATAACAATTTAAAAGCGTAAAATATTACTTTAGTATAAAAATCTAAAATTTTAGAAAGAAGGGGCATGCTACACAGGAGTTTCCCTGCGCAGCCCTGACGCTACCTGTCAGCATGACACTAACAGACCTGGTGCTGATACATAATTTAGGCAAACCGACCAACTTCTAACCTACCCAATTGGCTCGTTTTGGATCTGAATGCCACGAAACTTCATGGGCCACATGTTTTCCCCATTCTTGAACTATTGACGCTATCTGTTCGCCAAAATTCCAATAAATGCGCAAGTTATGTGTGAAATGCAGTTTAAATCCTTTTTGTGCAAAACCCTTGCACCAAGCAACCTAAATGGGTTCTAATTGGCCCAAGGCCCATACATGTAACATCCCTGTTTTTAGAAACAGTTTTACCCTTGTAATTTTTGAAGTATGGAAGTTTTGTAAGTGATAATAAGTAAATAAGGGACTCTACATGTAGTCAAGAATTGATAATCTAATCCTATATCTAACACTAATTTAGTAAACTAATTAGACTTGTACCATCATTCATCAAGTCAATTCCTAGACATTCGATTCATACCGAAAAGAGATCCACAATTGTCTATTTCTACACTTTGGGGATATCCGATTTCAGTATGGACAGTCCCTAATGAACTGTTTTGACAAATCAAACACTTTTCCTGAAGAGCCAAAACTTTAATTCAGACCTCATCAATCTCGTTTCTTGGAAAAACTTATCTAGTTAAATAGGAACCTCTGAATTCAACTAAAATATCTTTCGTGTTTTGGGCATAACTTTTTCATATGAGGTCGAAATTAAGAAATTTTAATCTCGGTTTCGTTGTTATGAAAAACCTGACAAACTCTATTTCTAGCCTCAAACTCTATTTCGTGATCTATCATTACCAAACTTGAAAAAAACGTTATTTAATCTTGTTAAATTCTTAGAAAAATCATACGAGCTCAGAATCAGTTCGTTGTAATTTTTATGTTCTCGTATTAAATCCCTCTACAATTCTCGTGAAGAACCTGAAAGCTAGTTCTTGCTCGATCATCCCCGAAAAGCGAAAATTTTTAGAGAAATAGTGATTTTCGCAGGAATAGTAACTCCTATAGAAAAACGCGAATATCTCTCTCATACGATGTCGAAATGACTTCGTTCTTTTTTTCATGGTTTCGTATCGAAAAATTCTACAACTTTCGTGAAGAAATGAAAGGCTAATTCCCAACAGATTTTGCGCGGCAGAATTATCTTTCAAAAAAGAACTATTACACCAACTCCCATTTTTCTCTGTTTTTGGCGTAACTTTTGCTCCGGGTGTCAGATTTTTGCATACCATATATCGTTTCGAAGAGAAAGAGCCGATCTACAACTTTCATGTTGGAAATTTTTTCAGATTCTAACCGCAACTATAAGTAACTTTTTGTTTTCTTTTAAAATTAACTATTCAAAACCGGTACCAATTAAATTTAGACCCGGTGGCCAGATTTTTCTATAAATATGGCATCACCCCTCTTCAAAAGCTGCACCACTCTTTCTCTCCCACTTCATGCAGCCCTTCTCTCTCTCTCTCTCCCTCTCTCTCCTCTATTGACACTAAACCACCTCTGTTCTTCACCAAAATCACGTAAAGTCTAACTACGGAGATAGATCATCGATTGGAGCTACGGTTTGAAAGTTGGATTCTCTCCCTCTCATCTAGTATCAAAAAAAAATATGACATCTGAGGTAAGGGGGGTATATTCTCGGGTATTCTGGGGAAATCTGAGTGAAAGGAAAGGGTTAAGGTACCTTGGGTCCTCACCTTTTCAGGACAGATTCGGTTTTATTGTGAATTAAATGCCTTAATTGTTATATATTTGTTATATATATTTTATGTATATGATTAATTGTCTGTGTTAATTATTATTAATCATGATGATTGAATGATATGATCGGTGTTAAATTGTGAAAATATATGATCTGTATTGGATTGTGAAAATATTAAGAACCATGGGTGCCTATGTGGATTCCAGTAAGGAAGTTTAGAAAGATAAGATAAACAAGGAAATAAGGATGGATGATCACCATTTATATCATTGTTGCTATTATTATGATTAAGATTATAATTATGATTATGAATATGATTATTATTATTATTATTATCATTATTATTATTATTATTATTATTATTATATTTATTGTTATTATTATTATTATTATTATTATTATTTACTATTAAGCTTAATGGACGGCTCTGCCGCCTTATTCTCTGTATTTATCTTTCCTTTTATTTCCGCCTATCTATATTATAATGGACGGCTCTGCCGCCTTATTCTTAACATTTTATTTTATTTAATTTATGTCATTTATTTTATTGAATATATTGGCTGGCTCTGCCGCCTTATTCTCTGTATTTATCTTTCCTTTTATTTCCGCCTATCTATATTATAATGGACGGCTCTGCCGCCTTATTCTTAACATTTTATTTTATTTAATTTATGTCATTTATTTTATTGAATATATTGGCTGGCTCTGCCGCCTTATTCTCTGTATTTATTTTTCCTTTTATTTCCGCCTATCTATATTATAATGGACGGCTCTGCCGCCTTATTCTTAACATTTTATTTTTATTTAATTTATATCATTTATTTTATTGAATATATTGGCTGGCTCTGCCGCCTTATTCTTTGCATTTATCTTTCTTTTTATTTCTGCTTATCTATATTATAATAGACGGCCCTGCCGCCTTATTCTCTCTATTTATTTTTCCTTTTATTTCATTTTTTTTTATAACAGACGATGCCTTATTATTATTATTATTATTATTATTATTATTATTATTATTATTATTATAACTAATATTATTGTTTAAGTTATGAATAATGAAATAAGGAACAAACTACTTATTCTTTAAACGAAACATTATTTTAGCCAAGATATAACTAATATATTTTCTTGAATAATAATAAATAAAATAATAAAAATAATTTACAACGTCTTAAAAAATGGTGGACCTAACAACATGAATATTACGAGGCTGGAATCACATAGATACCTAGGGATCAAAGTAATGATAAAACTTAAATAATGCACTTTGCATCATGAAAATATTTTTGAAGGAGAAAAATTATCTAGAGCATACACCTGGTACGCTGGAGGACATTCACGTTCGATCTCCATGAAGATCTTGGGAGTACAACTGGAACGGAAACCCAATGGCATCAGAGTCGCGCCTGATAGCCGGGTGAGACGATGCAATTCTAGTGTACTTTGACTAAATGACGGAGTGTAACTATGATCGTAGGGATCCAAGCTCCAAAAATATATAAATCAATGATGAGAACCAATGAGTTCATTCGTACCCTATGGGAGCTTGGGCGGACCCTGATCGCTCTAGAAAATGGAATGGAGATATTCCAAAGAATGAGAAGAAGAAATGATTTATTGGGCCCACATGCATCATGAGACTTAACCAAAGATAAATCATAATAAATTCAACTCATGCATTCCATGACAACATAATTGATTGTTATAATTTTGAACATGTTAATTGTATGATTATGTGATATTATCTGTTAACTGGATTATGTCCGCACCGGGTAACCTTCAGGGTCTTGGGTTATACTCACCCTTACTGTTGAACATTTTTCAGAGGAATTAGAAACTCAAGAACCCGAGTGTGAAGATCAGCAATACGCTGAACCCATTGAGAACAATCATTAAGGATAGAATATTTATAATTAGACACCGGATGACTGTATAATATTTAAGGGTGCCTGCGTGCCCCATTCTGTTAAGAGTACAATTATTTACAGTTTATGAATGACTATGTGATATATACAATATTACTTCCGCTGATCTGCCACGTATTTATTTTAAAAAAAAAAATTCACTTTTTCTAAGAACTGTTAACACTCTCAGTTAAATGGGATGAACCTACAGAAGGATTTGTCTTATCTAACCGAGGGTGTTACAATACACACAGATCCTAAATGTCCTAGAGGACCTATTGGTACCTTCTGAGGGTCCTGAAACCCACCGGATCTATATTTCACCTATTTAGTTCCTTAAATCCACCATAAATCACTATATGCATAATTATCTAGATCCATTAAATTCAACTACACATCATTCAAGTGCATCACACCCACATATCATACCATTCATGCAATTCAACAAAACATTGGCTCCGTGCCACAATTCATAATAATCCACACATTACATTACATAACAAATCATCACAGATTCGAATCACCAACATCATCATCGATCATTTATATCTTCATCACATCACCTACTAACTATTTCACCATGCATTATCATCAACATCCCAACCTAAGTGCAACTATTAACCAAAGTATAGTATAGTTAATTCACCACACATAGTTAACTACTTTATTATACACACTCAATTTTGACTTATCAAATAAATCCAACAGACTATCACATGCTACAAACTATTACATCAATTCACTTATTCCTTAACATCAATCCTCCACTTGGCGCACCTCTAGGGCATTAGCATCCTCCCTGTCACAAGTCACTAAATTAAAGAAACAATAGCAAGGGTGAGTGTTTGACATATCATAATTAATATAGAACATAATGGTAACCTTAATAATACCTACTATCCATATTATTTAATAACTTCCTTTGGTCTCCTGTACACATTCAATATGTCTATGTATATCCAGATATTTACTATCTCTTTTCGTAAATTACTTCGCAATACTAACTATATACACCATATATTATTTCTCAGCCTAATTAGCACCATTGGCCCATCACATACATCCTAGATCACATATCAGTCATCATCCGCACGTAATTCATTTAATTTATACAATTCATATAATATTGATAGTCTCATTAAATATCACAATTGACTCTCATATAATTCGACGCCTAGTATCTGGATACCTAAGGATCGACCTTCAGCTAGGGGTCCTACTTAGCACCCCGTGAACCCTACTTGATCCACCAAGTCCTGCTTGACTCTCCACCTCAACCACTGGGTCCTACTTGACCACTGGGTAGCTCAACTGGACACGTAGGCCACGGGAGCCAAAAATGAGGGGCTAGACATACCGTCGGTCATCCCACACCACATAATCACCTAACAATCATATCATACATGGCATATCATCAATATATCACATATATATTGTCAGAAACTGACATGTACTCATCACTCGGGTGACCTACTTGTCAAGCCCATCATCACCAACCATGTTATTCATACACATAATCATCATATCATGAACCTCATCAAATCATATACATCAATATCAACAATTATCACACCACACATCACTATCACCAATCAAAATCCATAATTTATTTGATGTTACCCATGCATATAATTTACATATTTATTTCCTTACTTCCTGGCTCACATTTACTCAAATCAAAATAATTCTTTATCAAACAATAATATAATCACATTCAAACATGCTTATAAAATTATATTAATTATATTTAGCCCCGACCGGGGTCTAGGATCCGCTTTCGGTCCAGCCACAAGAGTTATGGGTTGAATGAGGTTGGAGACCGGTTCTGTGTGTATCCGGTCTCTGTAATCCAACCTCTCGGTGAGAGAAACCGGTCTCGTTGTCCTGGAGATCCTTCACACCGACCTCACGCGTTGGTGTGGGCGGCAGGTGGTGCCACCTACGAAGACTCTCCGACGCTCAAGTTAGAAAAGTGTATAAACTCAGTTAATACTCAAGCAGTATAGTAGAGAGTCTGAGAGCAAGAAGAACGTAACCTTTTGTGTGTATTGGAATATAGTATTTATAATTGAGCATGGAAGGTGAATCGTTGGGTGCCAGTGGGCCCGTAGATTCTGATAACGTGTATAAAGAGACAATCCGAGTGGCCCAGTATTCAGAGTATGTCAGGATGGTAAGTGAATTATCAGTGTACAATTTTGACACAGGGATGGAAGATAATTACCTTTTCCATAAATTCCACTAGTGATTGTACCTACTCCTGTCTGTGAATGAAAGGGACATATTCCGCTGTGTAGAGTACCTTCCTCGTTATGACACTGGGGCAGTCGGTTAGAGAACGGATCAGCCACCCGGTGTAGGAGAGCGGATAAGCCACCTGGTGTAGGAGAGACTCACCGAATGTGTTAACCAATCGGATCATTACCCTGTGAGATCGGTTGTCCTCTAAGACGGTTAGATGACTTCGTAACCTTGGAGCCGATGTTCAGTCCGGATTAATATATATACCTACTAGATCATTATCCAGGGATACCGGTTGACCTCTAGGACGGCTAAGATGGCCTTTTACCCTTAGGACCGGTATCCAGACCGGATAACCTTGGGGCCGGTATCCAGACCGGATCAATTATATTTAGCCACTCTATGTCATCCCCAACGTTTTCTAAATAATTGTTAAGTCTCCCGAAGCTATAATATTAGCAAATCCTAATTAATTACAACCCGAACACCCCCTTACCTCGATTCCAAGCTTCTAAAATTTGCTCTTGGTGTCGATTGCGTCCTCTGGTTACTTCATTCACCGTTCCTTTTCCAAACTCGACACCCACTTCGTCGATCGCTTGGCCAACGCCTGCTCCGGCACCTACGGTTATCAAAACACCAATCTAATTAGTAAATTTCCTTCCTTACCTTTCCAAGACTCAAACCCAAGCTTCCCAAGTCCAGAAAATTCATAATCCAAGCCCCCATTACCACATGCACGTTCGATTTCAAGAAAGGAGAAGAAGAGGAGAAGGAAAAATCATGCGATTAAAAGTTCCACATGCCTTACCTCACTTCCCAAGGTCTAAAGCCATTAAGAATCCATAATCTTCCCAAGACCCTAGCCAAATCGCATCAGAGAGAGAGAGAGAAATAGGAGAAGGAAGCTTGTCGTTTCTGTTTTGCATGTCCCTGTTTTAAGCTGATCGCGACGCTGACGCTACACGTCAGCTCACTAATTTGCACCTAACGCTACACGTCCCAGCCACGCTACGCGTCAAGATCCTGATTCCATTTTCCTTAAAATCCCATTTTAAATTCCATTTCCCTTTTCTTTTCTTTATTTACTATTATTTTAAACTCAATAATATCTTCATTTATTTCATACCATTAAAACATCAAGGATGTTACATCCACTCCCCCTAAAAGGAGGTTTCGTCCCCGAAATCAATGTACCTTATCAAAAGAGATTTGGGTACAATCATCGCATGTCAGATTCCAATTCCCATGTATAGGTTACTCCATTTAGATTCTGCCACTTCACTTTCACCAAAGACACTTCCTTGCTTCTCAACCGTTTGGTTTGACATTCCTCAATGTAAATAGGTGCCACCTCCACCGTTAAATCTCCTTTCAACTCAATGGAATCTTCCGACACAATCATCGAATCACAAGGAATGTACGCCCAAAGTTGTGACATATGAAACACACTGTGGATATTAGTTAACGATTGGGGAAGATCCAATCAGTAAGCGACATCACCAATCCACTCCAAAATCTGATATGGTCTAATGTATCGCGGATTAAGCTTCTGACTCTTCAGTATCCGGCCTACGCCTTTGGTAGGTGAAACCCTCAAAAATACCCAATCTCCTACCTGAAACTCAAGTGGCCTATGACGATTGTCATAGTAACTCTTCTGACGATCCTGAGCAATCTTCATTTTTTCCCGAATCAGAGCTACTTGATCATTCATTTCTTAGATTAATTCAGGTTCTAAATGAACCGCATCACCATTCTCATTCCAACATAAAGGCATACGACACCGCCTACCATACAAAGCTTCATAAGGAGCCATTCCAATGCTACTGTGATAGCTGTTGTTGTAGGAAAATTCCACCAATGGTAAGTATCTCTCCCATGAACTGCCTTGCTCCAATACACAAGCTCTAAGCATGTCTTCTAATGTCTGTATAGTCCGCTTAGACTGGCCATCAGTCTGAGGATAATAGGCTGAACTTAACCTCAATTCGGTACCCAACTCCTGCTGCAGACTTCCCTAGAATCTGGAAGTGAATCGGGGATCACGGTCTGAAATGATACTTGAAGGCACACCATGTAGTCTCACAATTTTAGTTATATACAATCTGGCTAACCTGTCCAACGACCACTTCATATTTAGAGCCAGAAAATGGGCACTTTTAGTCAATCTATCCATAATCACCCAAATAGCATTACATCCAAAATGGGTCTGAGGTAAACTGGATACAAAATCCATAGTGATACTTTCTCATTTCCAAATTGGAATCTCCGAAGGTTAAAGCAAGCTAGGAGGTCTCTGGTATTCAACCTTACACTTTTGACATATTACACAAGATCTTACATATTCAACAATTGTTTTCTTCATTCCCGACCACCAAAATTCTTTCTTCAAATCATGATACATCTTAGTAATACCAGGATGAATACTTAAAAAGCTCTTATGCGCTTCTGACAATACAATTTGCCTGAAATCACCTTCTGCAGGCACCACAACCTAGTCTCTAAACCGCCAAATTCCATCATTACCTCTAGTTAATCCCATATCTTTACCTCTTACTTGAGTGTTAAGCAATTCCAACAACTATTTATCATCCTCTTGAGCCACAGCTAAAGATTCCAAAAACTTATTGGAGACCTCCAGTATCCCAATTACCATTTGATTTGGGGTTCACACAACAACCCCAATATTCATATCATGAAAGTCCTCCAATAATTCTTGTTCTTTGCCCATCAAGAAGGCTGCATGTAATACTTTTCTGCTTAAAGCATCAGCCACAACATTCGTTTTACCAGGATGGTATCTTAATTCAAAATCATAATCCTTCATATATTCCACTCATCTCCTTTGCCTCATATTTAATTCCTTCTGATCAAACAAATACTTCAAACTCTTATGATCACTAAACACCACAAAGCGAGAACCATACAAGTAATGTCACCAAATCTTCAATGCAAATACCACAGAGCAAGTTCCAAATCATAAGTGGGATAATTCTGCTCATGCGGCCTCAATTGCCTAGAAGCATAAGCAATGACCCTGTCTTCCTGCATCAACACACATCCCAAACCATACTTGGAAGCATCACAATACACCACAAATTACTTCGTTACATCGGGTAATGCTAATACTGGCGCCGAAGTCAAACATTGCTTCAAAGTCTGAAAACTTAATTCATATTTTTCCGTCCACACAAACGGATTCTTCTTTCTTGTCAATCGTGTCAATAAAAGTATAATGCATGAAAATTCTTCAATAGAATGACGATAGTAACCAGCTAGTCCAAGAAAGCTCCTAATTTCAGTCACCGATTTAGGCCTTTCCCAAGCCATATCTGCCTCAATCTTGGATGGATCAACAAACACACCATCACAAGAGATCACGTGCCCCAAGAATAGCATTGCTTCCCAGAAATCACACTTCAACAATTTAGCATATAATTTCCTCTCACGTAATACCTGTAAAACAATCTGGAGGTGTTGTGCGTGTTCTTCAATAAACCTTAAATACACTAAAATGTCATCAATAAACACCACAACGAATTAATCCAAGTAGGGTTAGAAGATCTGATTTATGTAACCCATAAAGATAGCTGGAGCATTGGTTACTCCAAAAGGCATCACAACGTATTCAAAATGTCCATACCGTATCCTAAATGTCATCTTCAAAATATCCTCCGACTTCACCCTAATCTGATGATATCCAGACCTCAAGTCAATCTTGGAAAATACCACGACACCTAGTAGTTGATCTAACAAATCATTAATTCACGATAAAGGATATTTATTCTTGATTGTCAATTTATTTAATTGCCGGTAGTCAATACACATTCTTATGCTGCCATCTTTCTTTTTCACCAACAATACCGGAGCGCCCCATGGTGAAACACTCGGTCGGATAAATCCCTTCTCTAGCAATTCGTTCACTTGCTTCTTTACTTCAGCTAACTCTATCAAAGATATCCTATATGGTGTACGGGACATAGGTTCTGCCCTAGGAACCAAATCAATTGCAAAATCAATTTCCCTGCTAGGAGGTAATTCTGGAATATCTTCCGGGAACACATCAGGGAAATCATACACCACTGGAATATCACCAGGTTTAAGTTTATACCGTCCCTCAAAAACAAACAAAATAACATAAGTTGTGGAGACATCACTCACCACGTTCTTAGTGTCAAGCTCTTGGAAGAAGATTATGATCTTGCAGTAACAGTCTACCATAACGTGGTTAGCAGACAGCCAATCAAGTCCCAAAATAACATCCAAGTTCTTTAATGGCATACAAATTAGATTCACCAAAAAGGAATTATCTTCAATTTGCATCGGTAATTTTCCACACATAGTGGTTGCCCGGAATATAGAACTAATAGGAGTGGAGACACTGAGAGATTCTCCACTAACACCATGGGTAAATTAAGCCGCCGAACACAACATTTAGAAATAAAGGAATATGTAGCGCCAGAATCATAAATAATATTTACCAGATAGCCATGAACAAGACACTTACCCTGTACCAGATTATCATTTCTTGCAAACTCTGAAGCATCAAAAGTAAATACACACCCAGCCATAAGATTCTCAGCACCACTGGACTGAGCATCAGACCGCCTGGGGTGTTGGCCTCCACGGCCACTACCGCCTCGGCCTCCCTGTTGGAAGTTGCCGCCACGGATCACAGAAGCATTTGCCTGGTTGCCACGTCCACCCTGCTGCTGCCTCTGTGGGCAATCAGGCTTAAGGTGCCCCGATTGTCCACATTGGAAGCAAATAGTTTGATTAGCAGGATAATGTTTAATAATATGACCTTCCTGACCATAATTATAACATGCACGACCACCAGAATGACTACTAGAACGGCCAGTAGAGCCACGACCAGAAGAAGAAGATGATGAAGCAGAAGACTTGCCACCACGGAAGAACTGACCTATCTTCTTAAAACTAAATCCTTTCGCTTTTAATGGTTTCTTATCCCTTGACTAGGATGCTCTCTACAACTGTACTTCCTCAGCAAGCCTGGCCTTATTTACTAGAGTAGGATAGTCACAGATTTCAAGAGGAACAATCACACTTTGAAGTTCAATCCTAAGACCAGTCTCATATTTAGCACATTTACTGCCCTCAATTCCTTCAAGAGAGAAAGGATGATAAAAATCACATAATTCATCAAATTTCATTGTATATTCAGCTACAGACATCTTGCCTTGCTCAAGCTTCAGGAATTCCATCTTTTTGCTAATTTTATAATTATCTGGAAAATATTTAGCAAGAAACCTCCGCCAAAAATTTGCCCACACAAGGGGTTCACCCATAGTATTCATTTGAACTCTAGCTCTTGACCACCATACTCAGGCTTCATCTTTCAATTAATAAGTAGCAAACTACACCTTCTGTTCTTCAGAGCATTCAAAGTATTCAAAAGCTTGCTCAATATCACGCAGCCACATATGCGCACCATCATAATCATGTCCTCCTTAATAAGTGGTTAGATTCCTTTTCAGAAATTTATCAAGAGTCGGGCCAGATTAGCCCTACTCATCATTTGTGAAAACCTCACAAAGAAGTCATCATTCCGTCTTGAACTAGTTCTTTCCGCCATAAGCAAGTTCTACAATATCCAAACACATCACCATTAATAACCAATAACGGACCAGGGAGTAAAATATTTACCTCACACATATACATATAATAAGATACTGCCCGGAGTGCTAAGAGAATGATGCCAAGTTAACCTGTTACAATTTAAACAACACACAAACAATTACAATAAAATGCAAAAATAGTTCGGTAAAGGACTCAAACAATCCACTAACTCTACCCATTTTCCTGGCTCTAGAAAAAACCGCTCTAATACCACCTATGACATCCTAGGTCTATTTACAATTTTTGTTATTCGTTTTATTAAAATTCATGATAAATTTTTCACGATTCAATAATTTAATTATCATAAATTGAGGGAATATTTATTTTTACTAAAAGGTTTCAAAACTGCAGTTATATAACAATTTAAAAGCGTAAAATATCACTTTACATGAAAAACTAAAATTTTAGATAGGGGGCCTGACGCTACGCATGAGCTCCCCTGTGCAGCTCTAATGCTATGCATTAGCATGACAGTAACAGTTGGGCTGATACATAATTTAGGCCAACCGACCAACTTCTAACCTACCCAATTGGCCCGTTTTGGATCTGAAAGCCACGAAACTTCATGGGCCACATGTCTTCCCCATTCCGGAACTGTTGACGCTATCTGTTCACCAAAATTCTAACAAATGCGCAAGTTATGTGTGAAATGCAGTTTAAATCCTTTTTGTGCAAAACCCTTGCACCAAGCAACCTAAACGGGTTCCAATTGGCCCAAGGCCCATACACACAGATCCTAAATGTCCTAGAGGACCTATTGGTACCTTCTGAGGGTCCTGAAACCCAGTAGATCTCAATTTCACCTATTTAGTTCCTTAAATCCACCATAAATCACTATATGCATAATTATCTAAATCCATTAAATTCAACTACACATCATTCAAGTGCATCACACCCACATATCATACCATTCATGCAATTCAACAAAACCTGCCCATATCAATCATTCACACAACATTGGCTCTGTGCCACAATTCATAATAATCCACACATTACATTACATAACAAATCATCATAGATTCGAATCACCAACATCACCATCGATCATTTATATCTTCATCACATCACCTACTAATAATTTCACCATGCATTATCATCAACATCCCAACCTAAGTGCAACTATTAACCAAAGCATAGTATAGTTAATTCACCACACATAGTTAACTAGTTTATTATACACATATTCAATTTTGACTTATCAAATAAATCCAACAAACTATCACATGCTACAAACTATTACATTGATTCACTTATTCCTTGACATCAATCCTCCACTTGGCGTACCTCTGGGGCATTAGCATCCTCCCTGTCACAAGTCACTAAATTAAAGAAACAATAGCAAGGGTGAGTGTTTGACATATCATAATTAATATAGAACAGAATGATAACCTTAATAATACCTACTATCCATATTATTTAGTAACTTCCTTCGGTCTCTTGAACATATGCATATATGTCTATGTATATCCAGATATTTACTATCTCTTTTCGTAAATTACTTCACAATACTAACTATATACACCATATATTATTTCTCAGTCTAATTAACACCATTGGCCTATCACATACATCCTAGATCACATATTAGTCGTCATCCACACGTAATTCATTTAATTTATACAATTCACATAATATTGACAGTCTCATTAAATATCACAACTGACTCTCATATAATTCGATGCCTAGTATCCAGATACCTAAGGATCGACCTTCAGTTGGGGGTCCTACTTGACACCCCGTGAACCCTGCTTGGTCCACCGAGTCCTACTTGACTCTCCACCTTAACCACTGGGTCCTACTTGACCACTGGGTAGTTCAACTAGACACGTAGGCCATGGGAGCCAAAAATGAAGGGCTAGATATACCGTCGGTCATCCCACACCACATAATCACCTAACAATCATATCACACATGGCATATCATCAATATATCACATATATATTGTCAGAAACTGACATGTACTCATCACTCGGGTGACCTACTTGTCAAGCCCATCATCACCAACCATGTTATTCATACACATAATCATCATATCATGAACCTCATCAAATCATATACATCAATATCAACAATTATCACACCACACATCACTATCACCAATCAAAATCCATAATTTATTTGATGTTACCCATGCATATAATTTACATATTTATTTCCTTACTTCCTGGCTCACATTTACTCAAATCAAAATAATTCTTTATCAAACAATAATATAATCACATTCAAACATGCTTATAAAATTATATTAATTATATTTAGCCACTCTATGTCATCCCCAATGTTTTCTAAATAATTGTTAAGTCTCCCGAAGCTATCATATTAGCAAATCCTAATTAATTACAACCTGAACACCCCCTTACCTTGATTCCAAGCTTCTAAAATTTGCTCTTGGTGTCGATTGCGTCCTCTGGTTACTTGATTCACCGTTCCTCTTCCAAACTCGACACCCACTTCGTCGATCGCTTGGCCAACGCCTGCTCTGGCACCTACGGTTATCAAAACACCAATCTAATTAGTAAATTTCCTTCCTTACCTTTCCAAGACTCAAACCCAAGCTTCCTAAGTCTAAAAAACTCATAATCCAAGCCCCCATTACCACATGCGTGTTCGATTTCAAGAGAGGAGAAGAAGAGAAGAAGGAAAAATCATGCGATTGAAAGTTCCACATGCCTTACCTCACTTCCTAAGGTCTAAAGCCATTAAGAATCCACAATCTTCCCAAGACCCTAGCCAAATCGCATCAGAGAGAGAGAGAGAAATGGGAGAAGAAAGCTAGCGGTTTCTGTTTTGCATGTCCTTGTTTTAAGCTGATCGCGACGCTGACGCTACACGTCAGCTCACTTATTTGCACCTAACGCTACGCGTCCCAGCCACGCTACGCGTCAAGATCCTGATTCCATTTTCCTTAAAATCCCATTTTAAATTCCATTTCCCTTTTCTTTTCTTTATTTACTATTATTTTAAACTCAATAATATCTTTATTTATTTCATACCATTAAAACATCAAGGATGTTACACAACATGGTTGGCGTTAAGAAGCATAAGGTTTTTCTTGGTGTGATGGTGAAAATTATTTTGTTAGGGTTGGGTTTGGGCTTTACCTTAATATATGGGTTTATGTGTTAAGGTTTTATGATTTGTTAGGGTTTTTGCCATTTTCTGAAATAAGTATCCTTTTGCATTGTTATTTTAGGATGAACCCTCGTTTCAAGTTTGAGATTTTTCATGGAGGGTGTTTTGTTAAAGAACATAAGAAGAAGTTGACTTACATTGGTAAAGAATCTAAATGGGATATTAATAAGGATAAATGAAGTTACTTTGAGGTTATGGAGATTTTAAAAGGTATGAGGTATGTGAATATTGAAGAATTATGGTATAAAATTGGAGGCAAAGAGTTTCATGTTGTTCTGAAGTAACCATTGGATGATCAAGGTTGTTTAGAGATGGCAAGGGTTTCATGTAACATCCCGTATGTTTTTAAATTTAAAATTATGATGATTTAAAAATATAATGCAATTGTATGATTTAAAAATGAATTTAAGGGGGGAAATTTATGATTTTTCCTGACGTATAGTGTCAAGGTAGAAATTTAGACCTGACGCGTAGCGTCATCTTCACGATCAGAATTAAAACCCTACAGTGACAACAACACGGAAAAGAGGTTAAAATAGAATTCTAAACCCTTTCTCTTTTCTTCTTTCTTCTTTCGAAGTTTAAGAAGCTAATTCAAGCCAATTTTTGGTTGGAATTCAAAATTAATTGCGGATTAGAAGTTAGAAACTAAACGTAAATGCATGAAATCTCTCAATTTTAATTTTTATGTGAGTTTTTTTATTTTGTATGTTTTTCTTGGGGATGCAAAGAGGCTTTGAAATTTAAGATTCTGAACCAGTTAAAGAGTCCTTTAAAGCTCTTAAATGAAAGATTAATTGATGGGATTGAGTTCCGCTTTGGGTAGGTTACAAACGGAGTGGGGTTTTCTTAAAGTAACCATTGGTTTTGGTTGCGGTAAGCTTATGAAGCTTTAAGAGTTGATTTTTAAGTGATTTCTTTAATTAAATTAAGATTTCAATGGCTAAATCCCTAAACCCCTTTTATAATTCTTGCATTTTTACTGTTTGGCGCATCGGTTCTTGTGATTAAATCTAGGAGCATTGAAAGTGGGGTAAGAGTAGTGTTTTAGTATATATTTAGTTGTATATTTGAGGTTTTTATATTATGAATTGAAAATTTTGTAAGTATTTAAATGTTTTATTTGTAAACACATATTTTGGAATATGTTAATAATTGTATAATGAGTTTGATAAATATAATTAATGTAATAATGATGATTATAATGAGAAAGTGATAAATTATGATGAAAATGATGTTTATGAGTTATATGCCCGATTTAGTATATATGCCGGGATGAAGTTTTAATGAATTTGAGATGAGTATATTTTGTTATATGCTATATATGCATGTTATGTAGTATGGACAACCATTCAGTATGTTTTACCCCTCGCTTTTGGCTCTAATGGTCCATGGAGAGACCCAGTGATTGAGGTAGGGAGCCAAAGGGCTCGGTGGACCAAGTAGAGTTCACGGGATGCCGGTGGACTTCCAGCTGGTGGCTGCTCCTTTAGTGTTCAAATACTATATGTCGTTTTATATGATTTGACCATGAGAGTTAGTTGTGATTAATTTATGATATTAAGATTTGATTTATGATGATGATATTAAGTGATATGTTAAGATATTTTGAATTGATTAAGAATGATAATGACTATGATGAATTATGAGAATATTTTGATGTTATAAGAGAAAATAGTTAATAAAATGACATTTGAGGGAGGTGTATGAAATCCTCTGGGTGATAATGTTTCTATTTTATTTATTTGCATTGTCTGTAATTCTAGAGACCCACCCTTATAATTATTTTACAGTGAGTGAGAAAAGGGACATTGCGGATGCCGCAAAGACTAGTACGAAGTGAGCAGCGGAGCAATGCCATAAGATTTGTGATATGTGATGTATAAATTTTTGATATCATATATATACATATATTTTCTGATGGATAGGTATATGTATGTGTATGTGTGAGATTGTATTATGTGTTCTACTGCCATGCGTGCCTATGATGATTTCTATATGGTTTGATAATTAATGGCACTGAGCCATTAGTGTAAATATTGATTGTACAGAGTTAGACTTAGAAAGGGGGATTGAATAAGTCTTAAACTCTTTTAAAAACCTTTTACGAACAGCTCAACAGGTTAGAGATAGTTAAATAAATGTACATACCAGAGAAGAATAGAGAATCACATACTAAAATTATCTTGGTTCACTTTCAATGCAGAAGCACTAGTGCAAAAATGATTTATGAGGACGGGATATAAGCACAGTTATTAAAAAACCATGTTTAAAATAACACGGTGGTAATTTTGTAAATATAAGGAAGCGTATTTGTTTTTAAAAAAATTTCAAAAATTACATATAAGCACGGTTATTTACTAACCGTGGTTATAGGGGTTATATGAACACGGTTTTTACTGAAACCGTGCTTATAGATGTTTTTAATTTATTTTTTAAATTTTTTTAAACCATATACGAACACGGTTACACGGGGAACCGTGCTTAAAGAGCAGATACGAGCACGGTTAAAATGGAACCGTGCTCATAGGTTCCTTCTTTAACCCATGCGCCTCTTTATTTTTATCATTCCCTCTATTTCTCTTTTCACGAAACCCTTCATTCCCTCTCTCCAACTCTAAGGCTTCTTTATTTTCATCAATCCACTTTTCCCATCCACAACCCACTCCCTCCCTGACAACATCGCCCATATCCACTGCCTTCCCCCTCCACCCTCTTCACCGCCCTTCGCTGCCCCGTGTCCCCCAACCGCGCCCACGCCGTTGCCAAACTCCTCCTCGGAGACCAGATCCAACCGGAGTCCATCATCGTCTTCGATTCTATCAAAGCCCTGTCAGAGACCAGATCCAACTGCAGGAGGCTGTCATCGGATGAAACGCTTTTGGAGCGATGGAGAGAGGTTGTCGGAGACCAGATCCATGGGTGTCATGCTTCTTGTGAGGTGTCAGCTTTTGAATCTCAACGTTGAAGGATTTTACTTTGCTGTGAGGCGTTCGATTTTGGTTCTAGTGCTGAGGAAGGATAGTGTTTTTCAGTTTGAGTTATATATTTGATTTATGCTGTAATCTTTTCTTGAATTAATGTTTTGATTCTGAGGAGTTGTTTAATGTTGAGTATTGTGGCTTTTATGTCAATTGAAGATGTTTTGTTGATTTGATAGAATTAATTTTGTAGATTTTTTTCTTTCCGTGTTAAATACATTTTACCGAGCAGCAAGATGAAGGCTCTTATTAAATGGCTAAAGCTTTGAGCTTAAGTCTGAGATTATGCTCATGAAGTCTGGTTAAGTTGAGAGGGGTGCCTATTTTGCAGCAATTGCATTTTTAAGCATGGTTCTAAATATCCGTGCTTAAATGTGATGTACGACCACAGTTGAAAACCGTGCTAAAAGACCCTTACCTACTAACACACTGGGAACAAGCACGGTTCCAAAACCGTGCTTAAAGGTCAAAAATAACCGTGCTTAAAACCCCAAAATGCACTAGTGAAGCCACGTCCAGTCCCTTCAAACTAAAGGATTTTCATTATTGTAAAAAGCACCTTTACAATATCTAGACTAGCCTAATGCAACAAGTATTATTGACTTCAGTCACATTCTGGCTTATAACTCAAGTATTGTTTCAAAGAGCCACTTCTGGCTACAGACACCTAAGTATTCTTTCAAAAGCCTCTTCAGGCCATCAGTGTTTCTCACACTAACAGACTCTGGCAACACACCAGATCTTATAGAAAGTAGTGATAAAGAGTTTTGATGTTACAACAAATAACTCAGTATACAGGAATATGAAATGATAACACAGGTACACTGAGCTACATATTACTATAAGTCAAGGTCTGCTAAAAGAAAAACTACAAAGAAGACTTAAGTAGTGAAATACAAGAACTTAAAAACTTTTAGGAAAAGTTCTTTAGACTTTTGGTTTCTAAGAAAGATTAAAAATAGTTGAATGATAAAGGCAAAAAGTCTCTATTGAAATTCAAAACTTCTTGTATTTATAGTTCTTCATGAGATCGTCGTTGATTCATCTTGAAGGATGTTGCTCTTTTCGAGGAGTGTACTGTCAGCGAGTATAAAGACATGCTTCAAAAATACTTCCTTAAATGGATTGCCTCGATGGTCTTTAACAAAAGATCCCTTTTGTTTGTCTTCTTTGGGTAAGCAAGTATATCTTCATAGTAGTTAACCTTAGGCTATCTGTTTTGTGCAGGTTCATCTTTGGCTGACACATTGGAATATACGAGACAGTTTTCTTGATTCTTATGAGCAAGTCTTCAAATTTTTCATTAGTTGCCTTTTTGGTGATAGGCATAGGTTTTGAATATGAAAGTCCATGTAGTTCATTGTTTAGAAAGGAAAGATCCTTTAAACATGCTGAAACATGAGATAGAAGACTTAATATTGAAGTCTATAATTTCACAAAATCTTGATAGATTTTGAAGTCTTTAGAGAGTGCTGACTCTTCTTGATATAAACGAATATGATTTTTATGGACTCCCATATTCTTTCCAAATGGAGTTCTACAAACTCCCTGTCACACTTGAACAAAATAGTTAGATAAACAAATGTACAGACTTCACTTTAGCTAAGAGTCTTGATGTATATTATTAACAAATCACATGGGGTTCAGACTTCTTAGTCTTAAGTTCATACTTGATTCTAACAAATATATATGTGATATATTCAGGTTTGAGATGATGTGAGTGTGATATGGCACTAAGCCATTAGATAGTTATTCATGTATAATGACCAGGAATTTTTTATATAGATAAGATTATGGCATGGAGCCATTTAGTATTTAAGATCATGCATTATTGGTAGGAATTGTATTGTTTGAATGTTATGTGATTGTGTTGACATTATGATGAAAATGAGCTAGAAAGTTAAGATTGAAATTGGGAAATTGGATTAATGAGTCCAAAATTGAAATTCGAGAACTGGACAAATAAAATGGAGATCTGGTGGGATTTATTATCCCTGGAAATGCCCAATACGTCCATATGGACATTTAGAATTGATTTACATGTTCATTTTGTGTTTTAAGTGGCTTTAAGGTGAATTGGTGTGATAATATGGCCATAAGATGACCTAAATGTATTTTTATGCATAATTCATTATTGGACTAGAATTTTGAGAAATGGGCTACATTAACAACTCCAGAATAAGGGTAATATAATGCCCATGTAGTTTGGTGAGGTTTGGAGTTGAATTGGGCATTATAGGACTTAGAGAAGTTGGCAAATTGGCCTTAAACTCATGACAGCAGCATTGTTACTACTATCATGACTGGCATGTAGCGTCAGCCTCATGCTACGTGCCAGGTGTGAAATGTTGGCTTGTCAGGCCCCTATTTTGGCCAAGTATGCTTTACGCTTTGTCATTGAAATTTAGATACTGGAATGGTGTATGAATGTTATTTTCGAGTTATATGAGTTCTTTTAAAAAAAATTCTTAATTGCCAATTAATTATTTTATGAAAAATTTATTAGAATTTTTATTTAAATGCTTAAAAGTAAAGGTATATTAATGAGGGATCCTACATTTCACATTCTAGGGGGAAGGTTTAGTTGTATATTGTACATGCTATAAAGGTGCGAAACATTGTTATGGACCTAACTCGCCCAGAAAATACAAATGATGTTCAAGTTGAGGATGATTAAATAGATGTTGAAGTTGTTATAGGTGATGTTGGAGTAGAAGATGTAACATCCTATTTTCATCACAAATAGGAAATAGATATTAATATATATTTCTTGAGAAATACTTACTATAAGTTAGTTTATTATTATCATTTTTTTTAATTTTGGTATTTATATTTTTATGTTTTTTTAAAATAATAATAATAAAAAAATGAAAATATTTCTGAATGAGAATTTTAAAGTGACTTAATTAGTATTCACTAATTAAGAAAATTATATTAAGAATTTTTAATATCTTTATTATTCACCATTTTTATTTTATGTTGTTATATTTTTGTTTTTTTACATATTTAAGATTTAACTCTTATTAGAATTTTAAAATAAAATTTTGAAGGAATTAGACTATGGTTCTTTTGAACTTTTTGATCTACATAATATTTATGATTTTCTGGAACTTTTTGAAATTTTTGAATTATATTAATAAAATAATATATTTTAAATAATTTTAAATTCATATAAAGTTGCTTAAAATTAAAAATATTTACAAGAATGTAAAGTTAAATTATAAGAAAATTTTCTAAAATCCATTTCAAGTAGACTTATCTAAAAATTATCGGTTTGAGAAAAATCTTGATTTTTTCTAATCGTTAAAAAAAATTAGAAACGTATCAATAAATTTTTATTAACAGAAAATTTTAGATTTTTAAAATTTCAGCTTTATATTACTTATTATAAAATTAGTGAGGACTGATATAATATCGCTAAATTTCAAAAAGGACTCATTTTGAATATTTAAAATATACCGAGTGAAGGGTTACTATTTGACTTAATAATTTTGCCGATAGTTACTATGCAAAACACTGTGTATGTATGAAATTTTCAAAAGATGCACAGTAACCAGGAATTATTGTTACTATTTACCTTTACACTATTCAAATAGTAAATTACTATTTATTGTTACTATTTACCTTTACTGTTACTATTTACCTTTACTATTCACGTTTTACTATTTACCGTTACTATTCATGATTTACTATTTACTGTTACTATTTACGATTTACTATTTACTGTTACTATTCACGTTTTACTATTTACTATTACTATTTACTGTTACTATTCACTATTCACTATTCACTATTCAAAATTTACCATTTTTTATTTTAAGTTGTAATCTTAATTTTCATCTTGTAATTATATTAAAATGAAATTGGTATGTTTTAGAACTCGGAGACGAGGCGCGCATGGATTTTCAATAACGAATCGGTATACAAGAGGTAAGGGGGAGTGAGATAAGAATATAATATGAAAGACATAAGAATAAAGGGAGGAGTCCCCTACTCCTTTTAAATTTAATAATATTATTATTTTAAAGTAATAATTTCTCAACTTAAAATTTATAATAAATTTAATATATTATGTAACTTATTCTGAAATATCTATACATGGATCTGAATTATTATAACTTATACGGACTGGACTAAACCTATGCAAGGACTTGGATTTTTATATCCTATATGGATCGAACTAAACCTATGCAAGGACTTGGATTATTATGACCTGTCTAGACTGAACTATACCTATGCGAAGACTGGATATATGGACTTATATAGACCTGTGCGAGGAATGGACTATAAGGACTCAAAATCAAATCTACTAATTTAAATAACCATTAAAAATTTGAATTATATTTATAAGCGATACTTAGTTGATTTGACTTGATTATAATTAATTATATTTGATTTCGATTAATGATATTGTGATTTATAATATTAGACTGTGATTAATAATATGAAATTATGGTTGATGATATTTGATTGTGATTGATGAGATTACTATACTTGATTGTGGTTGATGAATGATTGATGACCTTGTGATATGAAGTTTGAGCATATAGCAAGCATGACAGAAAGTTAAAACTCAGTAAGAATTTTCTTACCTTACTCTTTAAATTTTTATTCCAAGAGGAAGTAGTTTATAATTATTTTAGTCTTTTATTTCTTCTTAGAAATAATTTTTATTAACTTTATTTTTAATCTCTATAATAAAATCTAGTATTAGAAAGAAGCTATTTTATGAAAATCAGAGGTTGAGATAATTAATTCTTGAATTAAAGAAAATTTTTATAGTTTTAAGTATTCTTAGTTAATGATTTTAAATTATTTTCTTTAGAAATTAGAAGTTTAAAGTAAATTATTTTGGTTTTCCCCAACGAAATAACTAAAGAATATTTTGTGGAGATTTCAAAAACTCAATCTAGTTAAGATTCAAATTGAGAAAGATTATGTAAATATGTGAAGATTTTTAAGAGAAAGTTTTGAGATATTTAAGGCTTGGAAACTCAATTTTGGTAAGATCTGAATTTGAAGACTGTACTAAATTATTTCAGTATAACAGAAGTTCAAAGAAGAACTTATGGAAATGTACAGTTTATTGTGATGATTTTGTGAACCTTTATGGTATTTAATAATTGAGTTTCTAAAAGCCTTAACCAACTAAATATGTGAGTAGTTCATGCATCATGAATCATTAAAGAGAAATGAGATGTGATATTGCCTGGGGACGGATTATAGAAACCGAGGATACATTAGAGGAGGCTTAATTGCGAGCCTTGAGATGAGAGAGTGTGAAAGGGTGCTTCAGGTGACCTGGGGTCGCTCCCTAGTGTCGGGTACTTTCACAATAAAAACTTTCTCAGTCTGACTAGTCTCTAAGTGTTTCCACGCCAGTTGAGCTGTTCATATGCCATGAAGGCATTTATGTTATTATTATCCAGAATTTATGAAACAGTGTAAACTCCTGGTTGGCCCAGTGCAAACTAAAACTTTAAGGGCCCACATGCATAAACTGAATGTGATAGTAGCATAAGCATTACATAACATTCATGTGATTGTGACATTCTATATGGATGGTTATGAATGAAAATATAAGTGTTATGTATGTGGAAACCCTATATTCATAATTGATTGTGATCCGGTCTCAATACCGGTATCCGATCTGCAAGACATATTTCAATGTCTTTGTCAAGACATCAACGTGTAACCGGTGTCATCGGTATACATCCGGACTGTAATTCCGTATCAGGCGCTCTCCCTATACCGGTTGTTCAGGATAACACCATGACACCGGATAACACACACGTCACTATGCAAAAGACAAGGATCATTGCTACAGGGACCGATCAATAATCCCCAGCACTACAAGCCAAATTCTGCTCACGGGGATGGTCAACTTGTTCCCTAATCCTAGTCTATACTCTCCATGCTCAATATAAAATAGCCACTTGACCCAATCATGCTGGTAAGTGCGCAATAAAATAATGCTAGTGGAGGTTAGTGGTTCCCCACTAACGAGTCCTCGTAAAACGAGCCAATCAGGTATATGAACTCATTTCATCAATGAAGGGAAGGGATTTTTTGATTCTGAACTTAATCTAAAAACGATTACTCTCTGAAATACATTCCTTACTTGGAATTTATCACTGACTTGAGCGTCGGAGAATCTTTGCAGGTGACACCACCATTCGCCCACATCAACGCGTTAGGTCGGTGTGAAGGATCTCCAGAACGCCCAATCCGCTCTCCTCACGCAAGGACAACGGATATTTACACCGGATACTCATACATCCGGTCTTCTATACAGTATTTACATACTATTTGTGATTGACTTGACTCCGGATCTCTAGACCCCGGTTCAGGACAGATCAGATTGTATATGAGATTATGACTGATATTACTATATTAGTTTGTGAAAACCCTTATGCTTATGTCTTATCTGTAATATATTATATTTTGTTTCTCACTCCTTCTTGTTTGAATTTTTGTGTCCAAAATATATGTTATATGATATATAACTAGCAGTCCAAGATGGAAGGATATATAATTACAAGAGGATAAAATGGTCTCATCCTCAATCGATTAGATGAAGAGATATGACAAGAGTAGGATTCAAAAACTCGATGGTTCAAGGACTAGGAAATGATTGTTCATATTTGTAGTAGAGGTATAGTTTAGTTTTATTTTGCCTTATTACAATATCAAGTAGATAATTGTAACAAGGTAAAGGTTAAACTTTGATAAACTCTTTCATTCGGATATAATATTGTAATGATTTATCACTTATGATTTCTGAACTGGTCTGGACCGGGGTCTAGGAACCGGTATGGGACCAGCCACAAGGATGCAGGTGTTTTTAGGGTTTGCACACCGGAACTGTGTGTATCCGACGTACTAATCCGGTCTCTCAGTGGGAGAGGCCGGTCTTGTTGTCCTGGAGATCCTTCACACCAACGATTCGCGTTGTAGGAGGGCGAAAGGTGGTGCCACCTGCGAAGATTCTCCGACGCTCAAGTTAGAAGAGTGTATGAACTGAATGAATACTCAAGCGTGATAACAGTAAAATGTGAGATAGAATAACGATACCATGCATGTGTGTTGATATGGCTTCTTATAGTTGAACGTAAGAGAAAAAATGATACGTTGGATGCAGGTGGGTCCCTTATCTCTGATTGCGTGTATATTGTGTCAATCAAGGTGGCTCGACTTTCAGAATGTGTCAGGAGGGTAGGTCAATTATCAGAGTACAATCCTCTAGGGTGAGGAGAGGATAATCACCTTTTCCGCATAATCTGCTGACATGCCCGCTTACTTTCTGAAGCCATTGATGTGACGTATTTTGCTACAAACAGTGTCTTCGTTGATAAGTTATCAAAAGGCTCTTCTCTTGCTATGAGGGAAAAGCTAACAATTATATAAATATCCTGTATCAATGAACATAGAACCGTTACAGTGAAAATGAATGATTCTGTCATGGAGTGAGGGCGGATGACCAGACAACGGATATCCGGTGTGGTAACGTTGAACCTGGACACCGGTTCTCCTTATATGAGATCAGTCTGACGTCACAAGTATGGGGGCCGGTATCTAGACCGGATCATCTGTCCCCTAGCTTGTATGAGGGACTGTTAAGTTGCTCATATGAGCTACACAATTCTCGAGAGAAGTCTAGATGCCGGTAGTACATTCTTGTAAGTCTGTAGGAACTCGGTGGCGTCCGTTCTACTAAACAAGTAACCGCCCTCTTCGCGTTGTGTACAACGGATTCAGACAGCATAAAAATAAGCAGCGGAAATCCCAAGAGTTTTTGAAAATTGAAACTCTTGGTATTCGAAAAGTGGTTGGTAGGCATTAAATGCGCATGGCATGATTGGACATTAAATGCATTTTTTACGCACGAGACATCATTACCCAAGAGTGTAACCGTCGATTGGGCTTATTGGGCCTGGATTCAAACTGAAAGGGGGGCCCATTTTGCCAAAACGTTTACTGAAACGTTACCATGGGGGCCCATTTTGCCAAAACGTTTACTGAAACGTTACCATTTTCGCGCTTATTCGTGACGAAACGACGGAGTCGTTTTGATTTGAAAGGTTGCGTTTTGAGGCAAGCATTGTGACCTTCGACGGAACACCATGCCTCTTCGTTACCTATAAAAGGGACTCTTAGCAGATTTTGGAATCCACTTGAACTCTCAAACTTAGTGAAACTCTGCTCAAATTTCCTTGGAATTTCCTTGTCGTCTTCAACTTCTCAAAGATCCTCTTCCTTTAGGTAACCTTCCTTCCCTTCAACTCCTTGCAATTTTAATCATTCTATTTCCATCATGCGCCCTAGAGCTGGACACGCTGGTCCTTCAAATAGAGGGAGGTTTGGCTCTCGTGCCCCCCTTAGCCACCGTGGTGGGAGGATTCCGGCGAATCCTCCTGTGGCTGGGCGCCATCGCTCAGAGAGAGCCGAAGCTTCTTCCTCACGAGCGTCTTCTTCATCTCGTCGCTCTGAGGTTCCCCTTGGTTCGAGGGCTACCAGCCGCTCTGATGAGGGGTCAAGTGCTGAGGGTTATCTCTCTGACGATGTTGCTTTTTATCACAGCACCTACGCATTCCACCGCGCCTGCACAACCATGGATCTTCCAGGACGTGGAAAAACGCCGTTTCTCCGCTCTGCTGAAGGGTGTGTCAATGTTGTGGCACACCGGCTTGACTGGGAGAAACTCAACAGGGAGAAACCTTATTGCTGGGTGGAAGAGGAGTTCCTAGAGATCCCTTCGCACCATGCAAGTGAGGAGGAGCGCACGGTTTCTTTCCGCTGCAAGATATATTCGGATAAGAAGTACAAAGCGCGATACGCTGTGATGGCTCCGCATCCTTCTGAAAGAATATGCCACAACGTCCCTGACGCGAGGTCGGTCTACATGTACGACTTCGTTTTCTTAAAGCTGGGGGTGCGCTTTCCAATGACGGATTTCCAGATGGCCGTCCTGCGTTTCTTAGACTGTGCCCCCTCACAATTACATCCCAACGGTTGGAGTCTCGTCCGGGCTCTGGAAGTCTTGGGGGAGCATTTTGGCTTCTCCGCCACTGTGGCCAAGCTATTTTACTATTGCCAAGTGGTCCGCCGAGCTAATAAGAAGGGCGGCCTTGGGTTCATTACACTCCGTAGTGACTCAAGGGTTGTAAATTTCAAGTCTTATACGGAATCCGCAAAGGTAGATGGGCGCTCCTTCAAGCACTACTACACGCGGGTCCGGATTCAACCAAATAAGCCGGTCTTCTGGCGAAATAAAGAGGGGTTTACCAAGTTTCCCCTTAGCTGGACGCACGAGCATTTTCTTCTTATGAGCCATGCTTACTATACAGATGAGAGTGAACTTTCCCCTCATTCTGTCGAGGTCTTGAGCGCCCTGCAGACGGCCTCAAAGACCCTCAAAGGGTTTTCCAGCCGCCTTCTCTTGGCCGAGGAAGACATCAAAAACACCTACCTCCGTAATATTCGCTCTTATTCTCCTTGTATTGTATGGTTATACCGTTCTAGTTATTTTCCTTTTTGTATGCTTATTCAACTCTTTTTGTTTTGCAGAACAAATTGAAAAGGCCTGCCCAGAAATGTTGTCGCTAAGGTCTATGATGGCTGACGATGACTCCTCTTCTGAAGAAAATGAAATCCAGGCGAAGAGGAACGCCACCAAAACTCCCCTCATTCCTCTGACTTCTGCAGTAGGAGATGAGGTTCCTCTCTTCGATGAGGAGGAAGCTGAAGAAGCAACTGAGGCCGCTGGAGCGGGTGGCGAGGAGGCCGTCCCAGAGAAAAAGAAAAAGAAGAGGCATCTTGTAAAGAAGGCCGATCAAGAGAAGCCCTCCTCTGATGACCCTGTAAAGAAGCGTCAGAGGACGGCCGAAGAAGCCGAATTAAAGAAGAACAAGGGAAAGGAACCCGCTCCTGAGTTCTCTGCACCTTCTTCTCAAAATGCTTCAGAGCCGGATTCTGGGAACGGTCCTCCTCCGGCGTTTGATCCTCCGCGTGACTCCTTCCTTTCTCATTATTTGTGGTTTCAAGGATCTATGCCTCCTACTCTCCCAAAGGCACGATATTGCCTCCGCCCTTCCCTCGACGCTGCTGGGGTCCGAGGTGCTTGCAAGGCTGGGCGTTGGCAACTTGATGAACTGTCTGGCCTGCTTGAGTCCCTGAGCGAGAAAGCTGATTATATGGATCAGGTTGAAAAACTTGAGACCAAACTCGCAGTGAAGGAGAAATGGGCAGCCAAACAAGCTGAAGCTCGCAGGGGTGTGGAATCGGAATTGGAAAAAACTAAAGAAACACTCCAGAGGAAAACGGAAGAGGCAAGCAAAGTTCACTTTGCGAATAAGGCCCTAGAACGGGAAGTTGCCGACCTCCAAAATAAGAACAAATCCATACCCCTCCTTGAAGAAGAATTACAATTGGAAAAGAAGAGATCGGCTAAGCTTGCTGACGATCTCAAAGTTATGGAGGATGGTCGCAACAAGGACCTTGGGGAGTGGGAGTCTATTCGGAAGGAGATGCAAGCCCAAATTGATGAACTCAAAAAGGGTGGTGCGAGTGCTGGGCCTTCAGAAGAGGATTACGCCAAAGTTCAAAGAAGGCTAGCTGCTGCAAAGGCCAAGGCTGCCAAAGCCTTGGATATATGCAAAAATGTGGCGTATGAATCTTTCGGCCTGGCCCTTCGTCAAGTCTACTATCGTAACCCTGGAATAAAGCTGAATTTGTACGGATTAGATCCGTTCTTTGAGTTCCATGGGGGAAGACTTGTAGAAGTTCGCAAGGACGGATCGCACCACGAGCCCCGTGCATCTCTATACGAACTGCCTCCCCTCCCAGAAGGCCAAAGTATGGAGCCTACAACGTCCACTGCTGCCTCTGGAGCTGAAGCACAAGAAGGTGCCCAAACTGGAATGGAGGACAAAGCGGAGAAGGGAGGAGTGCCCACTGTGGAGGATTAAACGCCAGCCTCTTAAATTTATGCTTTATTCATAGCTGTGTTCTGGGATCAGCTCCAGTTTTAACTACCTTGTAACCTGAATAATTTCTTTATTCTTGGAAATAAAATTCACTGTTGCTTTTCTTCAACTGCTTGCGTCGAATGTATGATTGTTGGATAACTTAGTGTTGTACCAAACACTTTATTGTTTTTAATGCTTTACGAATCCGTTCTGTGTGGTTACCTAGCTGCTTAACGCGTACTTATCACACCGGATTAAGACAACAAATAGTAATGAATAAATAACAATTAAGTTAAAGCACGCCCTGTCCCCAAGTGTAAGTTCATTGGGAAGGGAAAGTTTATCTCAAAGATTTACCTTTTAAATTCTCACAAGATAGAAATGCTTATCTGTTCTCGAGGATGTAGAGCGGGTACGTTAGCTTTCAACCGCTCTGGGATGGATATTCCACAATTGAGGACGGATATTGCCTTTGAATTTTGTATAGCTTTGGCAAGGGTAAGCTTTATGCCTTTCTCTTGAGATTCGGTTTGGTCCTACACCTCAAGTCTTCACACGGTGTTCGGTTCGATCCTACTAACCGTACTTGGAGTTCGGTGCAATCCTACAATCCAAGCCTTCAACACGGGGTTCGGATCAGGGCTAATCTTGAATCTACTGCGCCCGTTACTCGGGGTTCAGCGCGGTTTTCTCTGTGAACCGGCCTACTGCGCCCAACCCTTCGCATGGGGTTCGGTTTGTGGCCTTGAAAAAGGACCAGCCCTACAACCCATGTTGTCTTCGAATGGGGTTCGGTTTGTGGCCTTGAGGAAGGACCAGCCCTACAACCCATGTAGTCTTCGAATGGGGTTCGGTTTGTGGCCTTGAGAAAGGACCAGCCCTACAACCCATGTAGTCTTCGAATGGGGTTCGGTTTGTGGCCTTGAGAAAGGACCAGCCCTACAACCCATGTAGTCTTCGAATGGGGTTCGGTTTGTGGCCTTGAGAAAGGACCAGCCCTACAACCCATGTAGTCTTCGAATGGGGTTCGGTTTGTGGCCTTGAGAAAGGACCAGCCCTACAACCCATGTTGTCTTCGAATGGGGTTCGGTTTGTGGCCTTGAGAAAGGACCAGCCCTACAACCCATTCCACCTCGAGGAGTTACATCGTCAAAACACACGATGTGTGACTGAGATTATCCATCCTGAGGGGTCTTCATCAGTTCCTCGAGGAGTTATATCATCAACTACAGAATTGGTAGTTGAGTTCATCCGTCCTGAGGTGTATGCGTATTAAACTACGGCTATAAATCACAACACATAAGAAACGTGAGAATGATAGGGCGGTTAAAATGTATTCTCATTAAAATTGAAAGTACATTACATGAAAAGCGTAGTTGGGGTCATGCCTCGTTAAAACCTTCTTGAGAAAACCCAATGGGAAAAAACTCAAATAAGGAAAAAGAGTACACGCCGTCTTACCAACTAGCTGTAATACACTCGTAAATTCTGAGTGTTCCATTTGTTGCGGATTGGGGTTCCATCAAGTTCTTCCAATCGGTATGATCCCTTTCCAGTCACCTCCGAAACTCTATAAGGTCCTTCCCACGTTGGTGCTAGCTTTCCTTGGTGAGCGAACTTATTCCCCACACTGGCCTTTCTTAGAACAAGGTCTCCGGTGTTAAAAGCTCTGTACTGGACACGTTTATTGTACCGGAGTGCAGCCTTTGCTTTTATTGCCTGATCTCTGACGAAAGCCTTTTCCCTCAACTCTTGGAGGACGTCCAGCTCTGATGCTAAGTTGGCGTTGTTATCTTCTGCTGAAAAATATTCAACACGAGCCGATCTTGTTTGTAACTCAACTGGGATCATCGCCTCAACCCCGTACACCAACCGGTATGGGGATTCGTTAGTTGAAGAATGAGGCGTAGTGCGGTATGCCCATAGAACATGACATAACTGGTCAGTCCATCCTCCCTTCGCTTCTCCCAGACGCTTCTTTAACCCCTTTAGCACTTCTCGATTAGCTACCTCTGCTTGCCCATTGGTCTGGGGGTGTTCAACGGATGAGAATATCTGGATTATCCCCAGTCCTTCAAGTAAATCCGTGAACTTTTTGTCTGTAAACTGGGTGCCGTTGTCAGTCACAATCCGCCCTGGCACCCCGAACCGAGCAATGATATTTTCGTACATGAAACGTCTTGTACGTGCAGAAGTGATATGCACTACTGGTTCTGCCTCGATCCATTTGGTGAAGTAATCTACCCCCACAATCAAGTATTTGATACCTCCTGGCGCAGTGGGAAACGGACCCAGAATATCAAGGCCCCATTGGTAGAACGGCCAAGGCACAGCAGATGAAGATAACTCTTGGGCCGGTGTATGATGGAGATTGGAGAATTTTTGGCAAGCGTCACATTTCCTCACGAAGTCTGCGGAATCCTGCTTCACAGTGGGCCACCAGTATCCAGCCCTGAGGACTTTTCTCATTAGGCTTCGGCCTCCAGTGTGGTGCCCACATTGCCCCTCGTGTACCTCAGTCAAGACCGCTTGAACTTCGTCTTCTCTTAAACATGAAAGATATGGGACAGAGAATCCCCTTCTGTAGAGAACACCATCGACCATAGTAAAATATGGCAACTCCCTCTTTACTCGTCTCCTTTCCTTCTCGTCAGTGGGAAGTTGACCATCAGCCAGATAACGAATATAGGGGATGACCCAAGAATCCTCATATGGATAACTCACCATGACGTCATTCAGAGAAGGATACATAGGTATACTGGGTGATGTCAAAGTGCTCTGAACCACTGTTGTTGTGCTACCAGGTTGCTTTGTACTTGCCAATCTTGACAAGATATCTGCTCTGGTATTTTCTTCCCTGGGCACATGCTTGAACTCTAAAACTTCAAATCTTCCCTTCAGCTCATTAACACAATTCAAGTACAATTGAAGTTGTGGTTCCTTCGCCTGGTACTCTCCCTGGATTTGCGAAATCACCAGCTGAGAATCACTGCAGAGGGTAACTGCTGATGCTCCGATATCAATTGCCGCACGGAGACCGGCCAAGCATGCTTCGTATTCAGCTTGATTGTTAGAGGTCTTGAAATTGAATCGGAGGGAAATTTCTAAGTGTACGCCGTCATCACTTTCTACCACCACACCTGCTCCACAACCTTTGCTGTTCGACGAACCGTCGACGTAGATGGTCCAATGCGCTCGAGGGGTGGCCGGGTCTGCCCCAGTCATTTCCACTACAAAATCAGCCAACACTTGCGCCTTGATGGCTCCTCGAGGCTCATATGAAATTTCAAATTCAGATAGCTCAATAGACCATTTTATCATCCTTCCAGCGAGGTCCGGTTTGCTGAGCACTGAACGGAGTGGCAAATCCGTTCTGACCAATACTGGGTGCGCATGGAAATAAGGCCTCAGCCGTCGTGACGCCCACACAACTGCCAGGGCGGCTTTCTCAATCTTCTGATACCTTCCTTCCGCCCCCTGAAACGTTTTACTAGTAAAGTACACCGGTCTTTGCCCTTCAGGGGTTTCTTTTACCAGGGCTACACCTAGAGCTTCGTCGGATATTGCCAAGTATAAGATTAACGTTTCGCCTGGATCAGGTTTAACAAGAATTGGTGGGCTCGAGAGAACGGCTTTGAGCTGCTGGAAGGCTTGCTCTTGTTCCTCTCCCCATTCAAAACTCTTGTGTTTCTTCAACGCCTTATACAAGGGGAGGGACCTGTGCGCCATCTTAGGCATGAAACGAGCTAAAGCGGCCACTTTCCCATTCAATGACTGGACCTCCCTCAAACATTTAGGACTCTGCATGTCCAGGATTGCTTGACATTTCCCGGGGTTAGCTTCAATGCCTCGTTGAGTCAACATAAATCCCAAGAATTTTCCTGCTGGAACGGCGAAAGTGCACTTTAAAGGATTTAACCTCATGTTGTACTGCCGAAGCCTAGTGAAAACTTGGCGTAGATCTTCAATGTGGTCTCCTCCAGCGGGCGTTTTGGCTATGATATCATCGATATAAACTTCGACCAGCTTTGTATGCATCCCTTCAAAGACTTTGTTAATCATGCGCTGATAGGTAGCGCCGGTGTTCTTTAGTCCAAAAGGCATGACGGTGTAGCAGAAAACACCGCGGTCGTTGATAAATGCAGTCTTCTCCTGGTCTCCCTCCCACATCGGAATCTGGTTGTACCCCGAATAAGCATCCATGAAACTGAGATATTGGTAACCAGATGAATCATCCACCATGCGATCGATGTTGGGCAGGGGATATGGATCTTTAGGGCAGCAACGGTTAAGATCCACATAATCAGTACACATCCTCCATTTGCCGTTAGCCTTCTGCACCATGACCACATTAGAAAGCCAAGATGAATAGCGTATCTCCCTTATAAAACCTGCCTTCAACAACTCCTCTGTTTGCTCACAAGCCGCCCTCTGCTTCTCCGGTCCCAACCTCCTCTTCTTCTGAGCCACCGGTCTGGTTTCAGGATACACTGCAAGTTTGTGACAACAGAAATCAGGATCCATCCCCGGCATGTCTGCTGCTGTCCATGCGAAAAGGTCTTTGAATTCCTGCAAAAGGGCTAATAAGCGTTGCTCCATAGCAGACTCCAGCTTATCATTGATGTGCGTGACCTTCTCTGGGGAATCTCCCAATATGACATCCCTGGAGCCACCATCTGGTGTGAGCTTAGATGGATTGAGTGGATCAATCTTCAATTCCGCTCTGGGGTCTAGGTCAATAAGACTGACAGATCCTGCCGCTGTTCCTCCGTCGTTCAACTTCCTCTTCTTGTTAAATGCATCCAACTTAACCATGTTGAGGCTCAGATTATAACAATATCGAGCCATCTCCTGATCTCCGCGGAGTGAGGACACACCATTGTCCTTGTCGATAAATTTGATCAGGAGATGAGGGGTGGATACAATTGCTTCCATAGCGTTCAATGTTGGACGGCCTATGATACCGTTGTACGGGGATTCCACATCAATCACCAGAATTCTTGACTTGACTGTTCTTGCACCGGGCTCCCCTTCAAAAGAAATCAAAGTGTCGAGGTATCCCTTAGTAGGTTGCTTGGCTCCGTTAAACGCTGTGAGTTCTTGTGTGTATGGTTGTAAATCTGCATCACTGAAACCCATTCGTTTGAAACAATTATAAAAGATAACATCACAAGAACTTCCCTGATCGACGAGAATCCTCTTGACGTCCTTATTGGCTATGACGGCCACAATCACTACTGCATCATCACCTCCTGGAATTGTTGGGCCAAAGTCATCATCTGTAAACGACACCGTCGGGGCTGTCACTCCGTCCCTGAAAGGGCGGTTATTCCTCGGTTTACCCTGGACTGACAGAATCATCCTATGGTGGTTCTTTCGTGCTGTGATTGATGTTCCTCCTCCCGCGAATCCTCCAGCTATCATCTCAATCACTTCTCGTCTGCCCTGTCTCTGCTGCTGGGGCATATTACTTTGTTGGGCACCTTCAGCAATCACTACCCCCTTCTGCTTCTCAGCCGCAGTGAACTTCCTTGCTGGGTTGCGCGTATTATCATCTTCATCATCAGGATCTCTATTCCTTTTCTCCATCCTATGAGGCTCATCCATAGATCTCTCCTTAAACAAATACTGCTTCAACTTTCCTTCCCGAATGAGAGTTTCCACCGTATTCTTTAACGCCTTACACTCATCAGTGTTGTGCCCTGTCTGCTCATGGAAAGTGCAGTATTTACGTGGGTTACCACCCCTCTTGGCTGGGGCTGGCTTCCTTATACCAAAGACGTTCAGAGTTGGCCAACCAACTTCCCTCATGATTTGTGAGTGCCTGGTGTTCAACGGAGCATAGTGATCGAACGATGATACGCGCTTATTTCGTGGATGCTGACGAGCATTCACAAAGTCTTCTCTAAAGGCATGCTTCTCGGGCCTCGCTCTCTCCTTTTCTCTCCGTGGCTGCTGAGCGGGTGCAGAAGGCTTTACTCTTGCTGCAGTTGCCTCTAGATGCATCTCTATGCCCACATATTTGGAAGCTTTCCTTCGAAACTCCTCGAAGGTTGTAGGTGGGCTCTTTGCCAAAGATAGGGCAAAGGCTGAACTTGGCTGAAGAGCTTCCACTACAATATGGAGTTGTATGGCCTCCGTGAGGTTAGGGACCAACGCAGCCTCCTTGTAAAACCTTTTCAGGAACTCCTTGAGAGTCTCAGTTTCTCCCTGTCTTATCTGGGCCAGGGTGTGAGAAGTTCTTGGGATATCCCTGGAGATAACGAAATGGCTTTCGAATGCAGCAGCCATTTCCTCCCAAGAGTCTATAGATCCTGAAGGCAAACTTTTAAACCAGCTGAGAGCTTCCTCCGTCAACGTCCTTGGGAACATTCTGCACATGACATCCTCGTCTGCTCCCAGATACATAGCTTCATAAACATAAGCATCCAAATGCTTAGTGGGGTCGGACTCTCCATTATATTTCCCAATCGACAATGGCTGAGTTGTTTGCAAATGTTTTGGAATGACAATATTCATCAACCTCCTTGAGAAAGGGACATTAAGCTTGTATGTCCCTGGAGTTAACACCGCCTGCTCCCTTCTCCTGATACTAACTCTATCACCAGAGTCCTGCGTCTGCTCCCTCTCTTCATATGTGGGGATCTTCGAATACTGGAGGGTGGTGGATCTATCCCTCGCTGATGCATGGTGAGCATCCTCTGCATGGGACACTACTCTGTCCCCAGCTCCTCCTCTCTCTCGCCTCAGCTCCATCAGCTCCTCCTTCAGTTGCCTGATAACCTCATCGCGAGGGTCAGGTGTCTGCACTTGCACCATCCTCCGGGTTTGAGTTGCAGGAGATTCGAAGACGAGTCTCCTCCCAGCCTGTTGATGGGTCACATCCTCCACGTAACCTTCCACGAAATCTCTCCCGTCACCTTCCATTGTGCCAACCTAACTTCTGCGAAAATGGGAATAACTCTATCGAGTCCCACTGGGCGTGCCAATGAACTGGTCTGGACCGGGGTCTAGGAACCGGTATGGGACCAGCCACAAGGATGCAGGTGTTTTTAGGGTTTGCACACCGGAACTGTGTGTATCCGACGTACTAATCCGGTCTCTCAGTGGGAGAGGCCGGTCTTGTTGTCCTGGAGATCCTTCACACCAACGATTCGCGTTGTAGGAGGGCGAAAGGTGGTGCCACCTGCGAAGATTCTCCGACGCTCAAGTTAGAAGAGTGTATGAACTGAATGAATACTCAAGCGTGATAACAGTAAAATGTGAGATAGAATAACGATACCATGCATGTGTGTTGATATGGCTTCTTATAGTTGAATGTAAGAGAAAAAATGATACGTTGGATGCAGGTGGGTCCCTTATCTCTGATTGCGTGTATATTGTGTCAATCAAGGTGGCTCGACTTTCAGAATGTGTCAGGAGGGTAGGTCAATTATCAGAGTACAATCCTCTAGGGTGAGGAGAGGATAATCACCTTTTCCGCATAATCTGCTGACATGCCCGCTTACTTTCTGAAGCCATTGATGTGACGTATTTTGCTACAAACAGTGTCTTCGTTGATAAGTTATCAAAAGGCTCTTCTCTTGCTATGAGGGAAAAGCTAACAATTATATAAATATCCTGTATCAATGAACATAGAACCGTTACAGTGAAAATGAATGATTCTGTCATGGAGTGAGGGCGGATGACCAGACAACGGATATCCGGTGTGGTAACGTTGAACCTGGACACCGGTTCTCCTTATATGAGATCAGTCTGACGTCACAAGTATGGGGGCCGGTATCTAGACCGGATCAATTTCTATAAATTATTTTGTCATTATGGACAAATATTGAAAGACAATTTTTTTTACTATCAATATTCAAAGGAAATCAGATGTATATACGTCCTTGTATACACGAGATAAAAAGTGATAAATATGTATATCTTTCTAAAAGTTTTTTTTTAAAAGTAAGAAGAATACATATATATCTCGTGTATATAAGGGGGTGTTACAAAGTGGTATCAGAGCAGTTCAATCCAACCCGGCTTGTGGTATGGTCTTACTAGCGTGTTAGTGTACTCTAATGGTTAAGTTTGACAAGAGATTTTATGGTTGAGAAAAGAGGAAATTTTATTGGAGTAAATGGTAAGAAGTAAGTGAAGAAAAATTAGGAGTATAGAAAGAAGGAACTAATTTTAAGTTCATAAGAAGTATAAGTTAGAACTTTATAGCCTGTTACTTGAAAAATGTTATTGCAGGGATTATCAGAAACTGGCCATTCTGAAGTCTTTCTTGACATTGTTTAAGTACGGGCCTTAATGTATGGTGGAATGATAAGGTAAATTAACTAATGCAGTTATTTCCTTTTATTCCAAATGTATTGTATGGTGTTTGATTCTCTGATTAATATGTGATAGTGAAATATTCTAACATTTTCCTGTTTTACAATATGGTATGAGACAACAAGGGAGATAAGACAATAGAAAATTCTTAGAAATATTTTGGTATGAATTCTAGACTGGAGCTATCGTGACTTTGACTACTTAGTTATAAACTATTGGGACTGATCACCCCGAATGATTTGCACTAAGTAGTGAAAGACATGTCAAAAGAAGGATGTTAAGATCAATGAATTTAACCTTGGGTTAATGTGGTATATGGAGAAATGAAGATAAACTCAATAAATTCTATTAGGATATTCCTTACCATGTCCTTGAAGTTGTAGAGATACTTGTGTGAATTAGAATTCTAATGGGTAGATAACTATTGTAATCCCAAACTAGTATAACAAATTGTTTAAGATAGAATCATAGTTTTGTCCTTTGGTGATATATTTTGAAAAGAAAAATGTGTAGATGTATGCTTCATGAAAGAAATATGATAATTTATAACTTGTTTGATATAACAAATAATCATATTAGGAATTGTATCTCTGGCTATTTGTATTGACTCTTTTTTTGTATGACATATAAAATATGTTAATTATTGTTTGATTTGATGAAGTTTTCATTTATGATGTCTACGATTGAATAATATATATGATAGTTATGTGTGTAAATATATGAATTAATGAAACTTTTATGATTGTGACATCGAATGTAATTAACCATATATTTTTGAATTTTTTTAAATTGATTTATTGTGATAAATATATCAATGAATGACCTAAAATAAGCATTATAGATCTTTGAAAGACATCGATATTGGTTTAATATTTAGAAATTGTGACATAAAATATTTTTGTGATTCCTAACAATATGATACATGTTTATCAAGTTATTTTCTTTTAGTCATCGATTTTGTTCGACGAATATATATACCTGATATAAATCATTGTTATGTAATGACCATTGTAGATTTAAAATAAAGAAATGTGTTAGTAAACCATGAGGAAGTATATATGAACCTTTACTTATTGATTTTCCTATAAAGAGAATTACATAAGTCTTAGTTACCCATAAAAAAAAATCAAGTGAGTATTTCTAAGTCAACGTAGTGATTTGTGATCATTTAAGATTGGAAAATTTATCAAATATATGTAATGGTTGTAGTCAATTATAATGGAATGTGCAATCACTTAGTTAAGGAATATTTAATTCATTATAGAAGACAATAAGAAATGATTACATACCCTGGATTATCATGAAGCAAAGACCACAAGGATTTAACTAGATAAACAAGTACAACATGGACTAAGACATATTTATCCTTTCTCACTAGGATAATTTATTATACACGATTACATTAAGAAAAATAAAATAGAACATCTAGTATATCATAGATAGAGGTCTAAGAGTCTTGGCAATACAAAAATTATTCAAACCAGAGAAATAATCATAACGATTATAAGAAGTGAGGCACTTGTTACCACAACCTGTAGTCCATCCCGATTTCGTTCTTCCTTACTTCTAGGAAGGTTGGCCATCGAATAGTATGATAGTACTTGAAAAAAAGATTGAAGAAATTAGATAGAAGAGAGAAACTAAGAAACCTTAAAGTTGTGATAGGAAGTGAGAATAGAATGAGAATTTATAAGCAAGCAAGGGAGGGAGAGTTGCAACGGTCATAAACGGCTAGTCCAACGGCTAGTTGCTAACGGCTAGTTGTCCAGTAATTAATTCTTAGCAGTCCATTTTACTATGTTACGAGTAGGAATTTTAATTAATAGATGTTATAGATTATGTTAAGTAAGATTTTAATAGATTGAGAAACGTAATTATTGAAGTGTTTAGAGTTAACCATCAATTTATGATGAGCATGGTTGACAAAATTAAGACGAGTAATATTTTTGAGTTAAGAAAAAAAAATATTGATAAGAAAAAAAAAGATAAATGGCAATGTTCAGGAAAATGTACACAATTGTCAAGGAAACTAAAAAATATATTTTAGAACAGTTCAGTTAGTTTATCTATGGTAAGATTTATTAACAATATTAAATTTCGAGGACGAAATTTCTTTTAGGGGAGTAGAGTTGTAACATCCTATTTTCATCAGAAATAGGAAATAGATATTAATATATATTTCTTGAGAAATACTTACTATAAGTTAGTTTATTATTATCATTTTTTTTAATTTTGGTATTTATATTTTTATTATTTGTTTTTTTAAAATAATAATAATAAAAAAATGAAAATATTTCTAAATAAGAATTTTAAAGTGAATTAATTAGTATTCACTAATTAAGAAAATTATATTAAGAATTTTTAATATCTTTATTATTCACCATTTTTATTTTATGTTGTTATATTTTTGTTTTTTTACATATTTAAGATTTAACTCTTATTAGAATTTTAAAATAAAATTTTGATGGAATTAGACTATGGTTCTTTTGAACTTTTTGATCTACATAATATTTATTATTTTCTGGAATTTTTTGAAATTTTTGAATTATTTTAATAAAATAATATATTTTAAATAATTTTAAATTCATATAAAGTTGCTTAAAATTAAAAATATTTACAAGAATGTAAAGTTAAATTATAAGAAAATTTTCTAAAATCCATTTCAAGTAGACTTATCTAAAAATTATCGGTTTGAGAAAAATCTTGATTTTTTCTAATCGTTAAAAAAAATTAGAAACGTATCAATAAATTTTTATTAACAGAAAATTTTAGATTTTTAAAATTTCAGCTTTATATTACTTATTATAAAATTAGTGAGGACTGATATAATATCGTTAAATTTCAAAAAGGACTCATTTTGAATATTTAAAATATACCGAGTGAAGGGTTACTATTTAACTTAATAATTTTGCCGACAGTTACTATGCAAAACACTGTGCATGTATGAAATTTTCAAAAGATGCACAGTAACCAGGAATAAAAAATTCAAAAATGTATAGTACTTTTATATTAAAATAATGGAATGCATAGTAAATTTTTTTCCTATAAATACCGAAGGATTTCTTCTTTAGAATTCACAATTTCAGATTAAGTTTTCTTAATATAGTAGTGCTAGTGAGATAGTGGTGGAAGTGAGAGAGGGAAATAATTTTTTTTGGAAGAAGGTTCTGCTAAAATTCTAAGGTACGAATACCTCACTTTTATATTTTTTGGGTTATTTTCATATCGTTTTTAGAAATCTGTTATTATACTGGAAATAATATTATTTCAAGTTACTATTCTGCATAGTAATACTATTTCAATAGTAAATTACTATTTCAATAGTAAATTACTATTCAAATAGTAAATTACTATTTACTATTACTATTTACCTTTACTATTACTATTTACCTTTACTATTCACGTTTTACTATTTACCGTTACTATTCATGATTTACTATTTACCGTTACTATTTACGATTTACTATTTACTATTACTATTCATGTTTTACTATTTACTATTACTATTTACTGTTACTATTTACTATTCACTATTCACTATTCAAAATTTACCATTTTTTATTTTAAGTTGTAATCTTGTAATTATATTAAAATGAAATTGGTATGTTTTAGAACTCGGAGACGAGGCGCGCATGGATTTTCAATAACGAATCGGTATACAAGAGGTAAGGGGAAGTGAGATAAGAATATAATATGAAAGACATAAGAATAAAGGGAGGAGTCCCCTACTCCTTTTAAATTTAATAATATTATTATTTTAAAGTAATAATTTCTCAACTTAAAATTTATAATAAATTTAATATATTATGTAACTTATTCTGAAATATCTATACATGGATCTGAATTATTATAACTTATACGGACTGGACTAAACCTATGCAAGGACTTGGATTTTTATATCCTATATAGATCGAACTAAACCTATGCAAGGACTTGGATTATTATGACCTGTCTAGACTGAACTATACCTATGCGAAGACTGGATATATGGACTTATATAGACCTGTGCGAGGAATGGACTATAAGGACTCAAAATCAAATCTACTAATTTAAATAACCATTAAAAAATTGAATTATATTTATAAGCGATACTTAGTTGATTTGACTTGATTATAATTAATTATATTTGATTTCGATTAATGATATTGTGATTTATAATATTAGACTATGATTAATAATATGCAATTATGATTGATGATATTTGATTGTGATTGATGAGATTACTATACTTGATTGTGGTTGATGAATGATTGATGACCTTGTGATATGAAGTTTGAGCATATAGCAAGCATGACGGAAAGTTAAAACTCAGTAAGAATTTTCTTACCTTACTCTTTAAATTTTTATTCCAAGAGAAAGTAGTTTATAATTATTTTAGTCTTTTATTTCTTCTTAGAAATAATTTTTGTTAACTTTATTTTTAATCTCTATAATAAAATCTAGTATTAGAAAGAAGCTATTTTATGAAAATCAGAGGTTGAGATAATTAATTCTTGAATTAAAGAAAATTTTTATAGTTTTAAGTATTCTTAGTTAATGATTTTAAATTATTTTCTTTAGAAATTAGAAGTTTAAAGTAAATTATTTTGGTTTTTCCCAACGAAATAACTAAAGAATATTTTGTGGAGATTTCAAAAACTCATTCTAGTTAAGATTCAAATTGAGAAAGATTATGTAAATATGTGAAGATTTTTAAGAGAAAGTTTTGAGATATTTAAGGCTTGGAAACTCAATTTTGGTAAGATCTGAATTTGAAGACTGTACTAAATTATTTCAGTATAACAGAAGTTCAAAGAAGAACTTATGGAAATGTACAGTTTATTGTGATGATTTTGTGAACCTTTATGGTATTTAATAATTGAGTTTCTAAAAGCCTTAACCAACTAAATATGCGAGTAGTTCATGCATCATGAATCATTAAAGAGAAATGAGATGTGATATTGTCTGGGGACGGATTATAGAAACCGAGGATACATTAGAGGAGGCTTAATTGCGAGCCTTGGGATGAGAGAGTGTGAAAGGGTGCTTCAGGTGACCTGGGGTCGCTCCCTAGTGTCGGGTACTTTCACAATAAAAACTTTCTCAGTCTGACTAGTCTCTAAGTGTTTCCACGCCAGTTGAGCTGTTCATATGCCATGAAGGCATTTATGTTATTATTATCCAGAATTTATGAAACAGTGTAAACTCCTGGTTGGCTCAGTGCAAACTAAAACTTTAAGGACCCACATGCATAAACTGAATGAGATAGTAGTATAAGCATTACATAACATTCATGTGATTGTGACATTCTATATGGATGGTTATGAATGAAAATATAAGTGTTATGTATGTGGAAACCCTATATTCATAATTGATTGTATATGAGATTATGACTGATATTACTATATTAGTTTGTGAAAACCCTTATGCTTATGTCTTATTTGTAATATATTATATTTTGTTTCTCACTCCTTCTTGTTTGAATTTTTGTGTCCAAAATATATGTTATATGATATATAGCTAGTAGTCCAAGATGGAAGGATATATAATTACAAGAGGATAAAATGGTCTCATCCTCAATCGATTAGATGAAGAGATATGACAAGAGTAGGATTCAAAAACTCGATGGTTCAAGGACTAGGAAATGATTGTTCACATTTGTAGTAGAGGTATAGTTTTGTTTTATTTTGCCTTATTACAATATCAAGTAGATAATTGTAACAAGGTAAAGGTTAAACTTTGATAAACTCTTTCATTTGTATATAATATTGTAATGATTTATCCCTTATGATTTCTATAAATTATTTTGTCATTATGGACAAATATTGAAAGATAATTTTTTTTTACTATCAATATTCAAAGGAAATCAGATGTATATACGTCCTTGTATACACAAGATAAAGAGTGATAAATATGTATATCTTTCTAAAAGTTTTTTTTTAAAAGTAAGAAGAATACATATATATCTCGTGTATATAAGGGGGTGTTACAGAAGACAATGAGGGTAGTGCAATGGGAATCTATTTCCAGGACTTGAATGATGAAAGAGTGCATCAAGATGTGATGAATAGTCATACTTCCTGTGTTTTGACTATAAATTCTAACCTTGTATCTGTTGAAGGGATTGATGAGCCTTGTTGAAGGTGGTACTGGCCTTGTCTCTTCTGAAGATAGTACTGGCCTTGCCTCTACTAAAGGTGGTACTAACCCTATCTCTACTAAAGGTACTATTGAGCCTATTGCAAAAAAAAGGTTTGGAAAAGGAAAAAAATCTAAAGAATTATTAACCCAATGACATACATAAAGGGTCTTGGTCTTGGTGTTGGAAGAGGCGAGGGCTCCACTAGTCAAGGGAACAAAAGTAAAGGTAAATAGGTGATTTCTGATATAGAATCTAAATCTGAAGAACTATATAATGGTAACTCAAGATAACGAAAATGAAATGTTTCAAACTTTCAAGATGTCTACTTATATGGATGATTTTCATTGAGAGAAAGGTACTTTGTTCTTAACCAAGGAGTAGTTCAAAGATGTTGTTATTGCATACTCCATTCATAATGGTAAGGATTTAAGGTTTGAAAAAAAATAAGAAAGGGGTGAGACTGAGGTGCATTCAAGTAGTTCAAAGATGTTGTTATTGCATACACCATTCATAATGGTAAGGATTTAAGGTTTGAAAAAATGATAAGAAGGGGGTGAGACTGAGGTGTATTCAAGGCTGAGAGTTTTATGTATATTATGGTAAGCTGTCATGTGAAGACACATGGCATTTAAGGACCATAATTGACACTCGTAATTGTGACAGACAACATATGATCAAGTTTTTGAGTTCAAAATGACTTTCTAAGGAGTTGGTGACTAGTGTTAAAGAGAATCCCAGGTTAAGACAACAAGATATTTATAATAGGGCTTAAGAAAATTGACATGCAAAAGTAAGCAGATCCAAAGCTCATAGGGTTAGAAAAGTAGTAATAGGGATTATGGATGGTGGCTTCACTGACTAGTATATAGACCTGTAGCTATCTGTGATGGAACATGCATGCACTTTTCTCTAATTTTCCTAAAAAGAATTATGAAAAAACAATACTTAAGAATTGAAAGTTTAGGGGACTGAGTATATATTTCTTATAGCAAGCATGTATTCCTTGTTTAGATAACTGTACACTTAAATGGACCCCTGTTTATAAGTTCCACCTTTTGGTTCTTGTGTATTCTATTTTTGCATTTTTGTATTTCTCTGCTATATCCTGTATTTCTTTGTCATATTTTGCATTTTTACATTTTTCATTTCTCTGTCGGACTAAGTATGCAATTCTCCCAAGCATTGTCTAGCACATATAAATTCATGTTCATATTGGTCAAATTCTAGTTTTATATTGGTTTCATTTTGGTCATTTAGGTTATTATGTTAGTTTTATTTTGGTCCCTGATGTTGTTTTACTTGTTCCATTTTTTGTCCCTAATATTGTTATGTTGGTTTTATTTAGGTACTTGATGTTGTTTTGCTTGTTCCATTTTGGTCTTTGATGTTATTATGCTTTAAGGGCTATAACATGCATTGGAGGAGCTCATCCTTAGTGTTGATTAGAGGTTGTGTTAGATACTTCTACAACAACTTCAGGAAGAGGGATTCAGGGAAACATCTAAAGGACCTACTATAGAAGATAACTAAGTCCACATATACCTAGGCTTGAGAGAGGACAATGTTGGAGATCAAAGAAGTGAATGATGCTGCTTATAAGGAGTTGATGAAACTACCTCCTAGACATTGGAGTAAGTCAAGGTTCTCCTATACACCAAAGTGTGATGTGCTGGTTAACAATATGTTTGAAACATTTAATTCAGTCCTAGTTGGAGCAAGGGGAAACCAATCATCATTATGTTGGAGGATATTAAGACTTACACGATGGAAAGATGGGCCAACAACAGAACAAAATTGCTAAATTACACTAATGATGTCCTTCCAATGATAAAGCAAAGGATTGAGAAATCAAAGTTGTTTACAAATGTTTACCAAGTCAAGTTTAATTTGGATCAATTTTGATGTTGTTTACTATTCTATAGGTGATGTTTAAATATACTAATTGTGATATTTTAATGTGCAGGTGGTCAAGGGACAATATATATAAGGTTAACCATATTAACCATATTGCTAATAAATTCATTATAGATTTGAAAGCTAAGGAATGTAACTGCAGAAGGTGGATGTTGACAAGGATACCATGTAACCATGCAATTACATATATAAATAAGGTGAATAATACTCCAGAAAGTTACATCCCTCCCAGGTACAAAAAAGGAATGTATGTAAAATGTTCTTACCTTATAATCTTGCCCACCATTAGAATAATATGTAGGAGAAGGTTGAAGCAAATACTGTACAACCTCCACCATTCAAGAGCCAAGCTGGAAGGCCTAAGAAATCTAGGAAAAAGGACCCAACTGAGAAGGATGAGATCAGGATGTTCAAGAAGGGATCAAAGTCCAAATGTAGAGTGTGTGGAACTATAGGCCACAACAAGACTACTTATCCTTTCAAACCACCATCTGAGAAGCCCCAAACCTAACAATCTTCCAATAACCAAACCCAAACTCCACGCCCTTAAGCCCCATGTGAGACACAACCCACAACTAAAAAACTATCCACTACTCACACTCAACCTACAACAAATTTTACTGCCATAGGCCCAACAGCTATTGTTGTCACAAGCCCAACCAAGACAAAATATGGGCTGCTGCTTCTGTAAATCTATTCTAACTAAGGCAAAGTTAACACGAAGAGGGGGAAAAATTGAACCATTTTAGTCTTATGTTTAGCGCTCTTGTGTTTTGTATTAAGCCTTTTTATCTTGGAACAATGTTATATTTTGTGAATGGTGATGTTTAGACATTGTAAAGGTCTCTTTATATTAAAACAAATGTTATTTTTTTCAAGAATGATGTTTATGATGCTTTTATTCATGTGATGTGCAATCATTTTTTAATTAGGAAAAATGAGATAAACATTGGAATTAACAATAACAACTGAAAGTAATATTAAAAATTGAAATTAGCAATTGAGATTAACATTAACAACTGAATTTAATAACTGAAATTAACATTAGGGCTTGAAATTAACCAAAGTACAATCGGTTCAAATACATTCTATGATAACAACAAGTTACACCTCTCCTATTTTCACTTCAAATACATATGCATTCTACTCTCATTCTTTCCCCATTGTGATCATCATAGAAAATCATAAACATATTAAATAAAGCTAACAACATACAAATACAACAAATCCACTTGTTCTATCTTCTTAATTCCTTAAGAGATTTCTACAATGCAATTATTCTTCTCCTTTGTCTCATAATCAACAAATTCTTCTTAGCTTCAGCAACATCTACAATCCATTGGAAGAAATTACAACTCCTATCATCTACTTCACCTTACAACAATATCATTCATAATATTAACATTGTTAAGAACCTAAGAAAGGATAATCATGAAATCAATAGTTTATCTTATACTTCCTACACCCCTATAATTGTCTTCTGTAGTTGTTTGTGGTTCTTGAAGTTTGAAACATAGCTTTGTGGTGGCCAACACATTCATAATAAGGAGATTCTTCATGCATAAAGCTGCTTCCATTACTAAACATCAAACTAGACGAGTTAACCTTGATGAAGGATTTGATTAGGAGCACAAGTTGAAGTTTTCCCCAAATTGAATCCAAAATTAGAAACCATAGAGCTTTAATGGAGGATATGTATAATGGGAACGATAACAAGCCAGCCCCCAAATGTTTCCATGGATGCCTACATTAGCTAATCCATAAATGACATGATCCAAAACTTCACGGAATGACTAACTTGACGCATTTTTTAAAAGTTAAGAAACTTGAATGAAATAAAAAAAAGGGACCATTGTAAATTAAACTTAAAAGATAAAGGACCAAGTGATATATTTAGCCAAACTTTTAAGTATATTGTTAGAAGTTACACTTATGCCTTGTGAATTTTACAAATAATAACAAAAATTAAATTAATTCTAATAAAAAATCATTGGCATAATTTTATATGAATAAATTTGGATAATTTTTTTAAAACACTATAGCTTTGAGGGAAGAAAGGCTAGACACTTAGATGTGTGTAGTAAGTGGAAAAAGTAAGTTTTCAAGTGTATAAACTATTGGACTCTGATGATGATTTTGCAAACAACATATACAAGTTGGTTTGGAATAAACAAGTACCTTTGAAAGTAGTAACATTTGCTTAGTATGTTGTTCAAAGGTAGATTTGTTAAAAAGTTTTAAAAGAAGTACTCAAACGATTCTGGGAGATGATGATTTATTCAGCAAGTTTTTGGCTAATAAATAGCCTTTTTAATGGTTACATAAGAGAAAAAACTACAACCCATGTTTTCTCCTAGCTTAACATGGTAAACAAAATAGCAAATCAAAATAGAAAGCTAATCCTCTAAATAATAGGGATTATTAAAACTAAAAATGCAAATCTTATCCTATTAGAATATATAACTATGTATCCTTTCAATCCCTCCCTTAAACTAGTTGTTAGTAACTAGTTTACTTTTGGAACTTTGTCAACTCCCAACTTATCTCTAAGCTTTTGGAAAACATCAAGCTTGAGTGACTTAGTCATTATATTAGCCAACTGCTCCAATGTACTACAATAAACTAATTCAATAGTACTTTCTCGTGAGAGATCATGTAGAAAATGAAACCGCACATCAATGTGCTTGCTACACCCCATGTAGTACAAGATTCTTTGACATCTTTATTATAGAGCTATTGTCACAAAATATAGTTGTGTAACTATTTTGTGATTGGCTCAACTTCTTTAAAATTCTCCTCATCCATATAGCTTGACTAGCATAAGAAGCAACAACCATAAACTCAGCCTTTGTTGTGGAGAGAGTAACAATGGGCCGTGTTTTTTAGGACCAAGCAACAGCTCCTGGACCTATCATGAACACATAACCTGATAAGCTTTTTTGATCTTCCAAGTCCCCTGTATAATCGTTATTTGTATAGCCAATAAGACTTTCATCCATTCCTTTCTTGTAGAATATCCCAAAATATGTTGTTCCACTCAAATACCTCAAAGCTCTTTTTACAGCTTGTAAATGCAATTCTGTTGGCTTTCCCATATATCTACTCATAAGACTAACAATAAACATCAAATCTGACCTTATTGTTGTTAAATACATCAAACTCCCCACAACTTGCCTGAAGTAAGTCTTATCCACCTTGACTCTATTTTCATCCTTAAATAATTTGAAACCTGGAACAACCAGATTATGGATAGAGTTACAACCTTCCATTCCAAATCTTTTTAGTACCTCCAAAGCATACTTACTTTGACTGATATAAATACCATCAGACCTTTGCAACACCTCAATACCAAGAAAATACCTCATCCTCCCCATATCAGTCATATCGAATTCACGCAGCATTGAATTTTTGAATTCAAGAAACATAAACTCATCGTGCTAACGAATATAAGATCATCTACATATAAACTGAAAATTAGAATTTTACCTTCTTTGCTGGTCTTGGTGAACAAAGTGTATTCACCATGGCATCTCTCATAGCCTTCACTCATAAAATGAGCTTCAATACAACTAAACCAGGCTCATGGAGCTTGTTTAAGTCCATATAAGGATTTCTTTAACCTATAGACTTTTTGAGGATCATCCTTCTGCACATAACCTTTAGGTTGCTTTACATAAACTTCATCATTTACTTCCCCATGCAAAAATGCAGACTTCACATCAAGTTGGTAAAGTGTCCATTCTTTTTGTGTTGCAAGTGTGATAATCACTCTCACTGTATCCATTCTTACAATAGGTGCAAACACCTTATTATAATCAATTTCCTACTGTTGCATATAGCCTTTTGCCACCAATCGAGCCTTGTACTTTTCTACCTCTCCATTCTCCTTTAGCTTAGTCTTGTAGACCCATTTAACCTTAATTTTCTTTGCACCAGCTGATAATTCAGTAAGCTTCCATGTGTCGTTTCTTTCTATAACATCTATTTTAGAATCCATAGCTGCCCTCCATTTTTCATATTTCACTACTTCTTCAAAGTATATCAAATTAGTGGGAATAAAACAACTAATTTAGCTTCAATCTCTTCCTTTGGAAAATTTTCACCACTTATATAGTCTCTCATCCACACTGGAGCACGATGAGTCCTTGCTCTATTATTATCAGATGACACAACTATATTTTCTGAAATTGAAAAGACCCCCATCTTATTAGTAAACTCTTCATTTTCTTCATTCCCAACTGTATTTTTTCATCATCTATTATAGCTATGTCTTCATCACCATATTCCAAATTGACTAGAACTTGCTCATCATAGCTTTTATCCCAATTCCATGACTTGTTTTCCTCAAACATAACATCCCTACTAATCATAATCATTTTTGCTCTTAGGTCAAAGAGTCTATATGCTTTAGACTCCTCACTTACTCCAAAAAGGACATAGAGAAAACTCTTATCTTGCAAGTTAGTTCTCTTCACATCAGGTATATGCATATATGCCAAACATCCAAATATTCTGAAGTGTTGAACTGAGAGCTTGTTTCCACTCCAGGCTTCTTCAGGGGTCATATTCTTCACAGCTAAAGTAGGACTTCTGTTTAGGACATATGTTGTCTAATTCATAACTTCAGGTCAAAACATCTTGGGAACCTTCTTCTCAGATAGCATGCATCTAACCATATTGATAATAGTTTGATTTTTTCTTTCAGCAACTCTGTTCTGTTATGGTGTATATGTTGCTGTCAGCTGTCTCTTAATTCCCTGCTCCTTACAGAATTCATTAAACTCTAAGGAAGTAAACTCTCTACCTCGGTCAGTACGTAGACACTTTATAGAACAATTAGATTCTTTCTCAACGTAATTCTTATATTGTTTAAAAGTAACTAAAGCCTCAAATTTCTCAACCATGAAATAAATCCATGTTTTTCTAGTGAAGTTATCAATAAAGCATATGGGATACTTCTTTCTACTATTTGAAATGGGCGAGATAGGTCCGCAAATGTTAGCATGAATGAGTTAAAGTTTTTGTGTAACTTTCCAGTTTGCTTTCTTTAGAATTGGATCTCAGTGTTGTTTCCCAATCATACAAATAACGCACACATTGGTTAGAGATTTGAGTTGAGGAAAACCATGTACCATTTTCTTATACTGAAGTGTTCTCAACCCTTAGTGACTCAAGTTACCGTACTTGCTGTGCCATAAATGAGTTAATTCATGCACTATTGTGTGAAAGCAAGTAGGCTTTTGAGGCATGGGTATTGCAGTTAGTATAAACATCTGATTTGCAGTCATTCCATTTTGTATTACAAGACCTTTCTCTGAATGGTATATCTTGCAACTACCATTTTGAATGAGAATAGACAAACCTTTTTCTTGTAGTTGTCCTATACTCAAAAGGTTATTCTTCAATTTTGGCACATAGAACACCTGAGTCACCACATGAGTGAGTCCATTCACCTTCAATTTCACATTCCCCTTTCCTAACACTGCATCTTTGAATTATTTCCCAACTTCACAATCTGCTTAAAATCTTCATTAAGATTACAAAACAGCCCTTTGTCTCCGCACATATGATTACAGCAACCAGAGTCTAGAAACCATGCATCTTCTCTTTAAGTTTTATTCATATCCATATAGGACATAAGCACCATTTCTTTTTCTTCCTCGTACTTTACATAGTTAGCTTCTTCATTCCAAGTTGGGCATTTATTTTTAAAATGTCCAAGTTAATGACATTTATAGCACTCCACTTTAGCTTTATTAAAAGCTATTTGGCCATGTCCCTTCCTCTACCTCTAAAAGTTCCACGTCTACGACCTCTTGTTCCATCATGTGTCACCTCTAAGGCCTGCTCTTCTCCATTGTGTTTGGTAAACTTTTGCACATGAACCATTAGAGAACTCTACAATTCATCAATAGAAAATTGATCTATATCTTTGGACTCCTCAATTAAGCATATGATATAGTTAAACTTTTCACTCAACAATCTAAGAATTTTTTCCACCATTGTGATATCTTGTATTTGTTCTGCATATGTTCTTATTTTGTTTGTCACAATCAGCACCCTTGAAAAATACTGTGACTCCTTCTCCAGCCTTCATTTCTAGAGTTTCAAATTCTTTTCGCAGAGCTTGTAAATGAGACCTCTTAAATCTAGTATTCCCCTCAAACTTCTTTTTCATAGACTCCCAAATTTGTTTGCAAGTGTTCTTCACGAGTATGGTCTTTAATATCGTCCGATCAATAGCCTGAAAATGATAATTCTTCATTTTTAAATCTTTCAACTTTAATTCCTTCAGCCTTTTGCGTTGTGCTTTTGACTGTTCCACTCCTTTCTGGGGCTCAACATAGCCTGTCTCAGTCAAGCTCTAGTATTCTTTGGAGCGCAAGAAGTTTTCCATCAACATCGCCCAATAATCATAATGACCATTAAAGCAACGGATCGATGGTTGCACAAAACTACTCTCAGTCCCCATCTCCGTTGCTGCTGCAAACTACAAAGGCTGTTGCTTTGTTGTATCAGGCCCAGCAAGGGCTCTGATACTAGAATGTTAAAAAGTTTTAAAAGAAGGACTCAAACGATTCTGGGAGATGATGATTTATTCAGCAAGTTTTTGGTTAATAAATAGTCTTTTCAACGGTTATATAAGAGAAAAAAACTACAGCCCATGTTTTCTCCAAACTTAACGTGGTAAACAAAATAACAAATCAAAATAGAAAGCTTATCCTCTAAATAATAGAGATTATTAAAACTGAAAATGCAAATCCTTTCAGGATTTTAGTGTCTTTTGAGCTTCACAGAAGAGGGATAGTGCCTAGCATAGAGCTTATGGGTAGGTTATGTCATGAACAAGTGGAGGCTGTGGATCATTTACTGTTTCAGTGCATTTTGTCTTACTCGGTGAGGAGAAGAACATAGTGTTGGAATTGGATTCAGGCCTGTAATAAAGGTTTCAGTTATTTTTTTTCATATGCAAAATCCGGTCCAATGTTTGTTGAGTAGAATATTAGAAATACATGTATTACATATTCATATTAACAACATGCTGTGTACCATGGTTGATGGGCAGCTCAAGATGCATAACAGGTAGCCACGTTTTTTTATATAATGAGAAAGTAGTTTTGTTGTGGTGTCTTTGGTTGAGTGTTCCATGTGCTTGTTCAAGTCCCAGTTTCGTTTTGTGGGTTGGGTTGTGAAGATAGTGATACCCATGGGAAGCTTGTGGTTTTGGTTTGCAGTGGTGGTTTAGTGTTTTGCTTGGGACATCTTATATGTAGTTTCAACTACGCAGTTAGCAATATTTGGCTACAGGCACAATGTGTACGTGAAATAGTATAAGGTGCATAGTTTCATTAACAGATTGTGTGTTTAGAAATTTAGACGCCTTTATGGAATTATGTTGCAATTTGGAATCTTGGAGACTTGCCAATTGCGTAATGTTTTACAATGACATAGAATTGAGTGACTGAGCAAATTGAGTATTTCAATAGGTTGACAAAGGGTTATGTTGTTTTGGGATCTGTGTGTGGTGGGGAATTTTTGTTATCTTGTTTTAGACCTTATATAACTCTGTTTTAACTTGTACTCTTTTTATAATATTTTGGCTTTTTTTAAAAAAAGGAAGCAACTCTTGGTGATAAATATTGTAGAGTTCAATAATATTATATGATATTTTAAAAATATACGAGACAAAGGAAATACAAAAGATCAATTATCTTAATTATATTATTATGATTTCTGAAAACGACTTATGATATTATTGTGAACACCATCTTTTGTCCTCCATTTTATTTAATTTCATTTTTAATTAATAATAATAAATTATTTTTCACTCCCTTCAATGCCACCATTCCGGAAAACCAGTCCGGAATCCGGATCTTATCCCCAACCTTCATCATCTTCATCACCCCAACTTCTCGATCACCGAAAAAGGAACCTTTTCCATCCTCATCTTTTTCATCCTAACAATCAAGGACCCAACAGAACATCACCATTATCCCTTTCTTCAAATCACAAACCTTCTCCAACACTCTCTCGGTCTCTCGGTTTCTCCCTCTTCTTCCTCTCCCTCTCGGTCTCTTCTGTCTCTCCGTCACTCACTCAATACTCACCCTCTCCTACAGATTACCCATATCATTAACAAAGACACAGATGAAAAATCAAGATCTTCCGTAACTCAAAAATAAAAAATCAACAACAACAAAAGGCCAAAAAACAAAGAACCAAAAAGCTTCATCATCCAACACTCCTCATCATCCTTTTCATCATCACTTTCACAAATAAAAAAAAAACCAAAAACAGAATCATCTTCATTCACCATTAACAAACAAAAACACCATCATCATCTTACCAAAAAAACCAAGATCACCATCATCATTTCTCAATCTTCATTTTCTTTCTCATCAAACAAAATACAAAAAAAAAAATCAAACCACCATCATCTTCAACAGAGGAGAAGCAAAAAATACATTCTTTTCTCCTTTCTCAACAATACCCATTATCAACAGTAACCCAAAATCAAAGAAAACAACAAAATAATATCCCAAAAAAAGGACAAATGAAAAGAGAAAAGGGAAGAGGAAGATCTCGCCGGCGCCACCCTCCGACGCCGACCACCCCTTTGTAGGTCCGATCGAACCCGACACCGCCCAAGCCCAGCACCCCGTCGACGCCGTCCAGGACCTCTGCGCGCAGCTCACTCTCGGTCGCCCTCCGACGGTGCCGCTCTCCCTCCGATCTCCCCCTCTCTCAGTCTTTCTCTCGGTCTCTTCTCCTCTCTCTCTCTTTCTCTCTTCCGCCCCCGCTGTTTTTCTGCCGCCCCACTCTCCTTCTCCTTCTCTTTCTATTCGTTTCTTTCTTTGTTTAAAACTTAGGTTTAGGTTTTTTGTGGGCCTCAAATAGTGAGGCCCAATCTCATAACTCCCTTCTTCTCTTATATTTTTATTTTTCTGGTTCTGGGCCCTTAAGGCCCATTTCATTTGTTTTTATTATTATTCCCCAAAACTCAAAAATAGTTTTGTTTAAATAAATAAATAATTTAAATACCTTTTGGAAAAATATACACAAATAAATTTTAGGCCAAACTAAAAGTGAAGAATCTTAAAATCTTAAAATAAATAGTTTTACTCTTGAAATAGATAAACAATAATGAATATATATATATATATATATATATATATATATATATATATATTTGTCTAAATGTCCTTTTAATAAAGATGGTTGGTTCCTTTCCATTTTAGGCTAAGTTAAGAAAAGTACACATCTTTATGATAAAGATAAATAGTCTTTGTATTTACGAAAAGTTCAAAAATGTGAATATCTTTTAAGAATAAAGATAAATAGTTTTACTTATGTTAATTTTTCTTATTTTTATTTTTATTTTTAAAAAAAACCTAAAATATTTAATACATATTTCTTAAGAATAAATATCTTAAGATCTTGTAAGTAATGTCGTGCAAAACCACTTTTGCCTACGTCAGTTTAATAAGACCTTGAAGGTTTGTACACGTGCGATCTTCTTCGTCTTGTATTTCTCCTTCCTCATGAGTTTCTTTTATCAAATCAATTAAAAATAATTTTAAATATAATTTTAAAATATTTTAGTATCGTTTCAAAATTAATTTTCCCAAAGAACTACGTAACCCTGATTTCTCAATACATTTGAGAATACGTAGGAACGGGAATCAATTCCTGTCGGGCCTACTTTCTCGTTACTAATTTCCATGTCTCTTCTATTATTTTGATTAATTTTATATAGGAAATATTTTAAAATTTTATTGTCGCAAAGAGGTTAATTTAGACGTGACGTCTTGTTAATCTCATGTTTTAATATTTTTATTTAAAATAATATTTTCTTAAAAATGAGGTTAATTTAGACGAGACGTCTTGTTAATCTCATGTTTTTAATATTTTTATTAGAATATTATTTTCTTTAAAATAAGGTTAATTTAGACGCAACGTCTTATTAATCTCATGTTTTTAACACTTTTATTAAAAAAATAAATATTTTCTTAATCAACTTTATTTTATATATATATGTATATCATTAATTTTATTTTAATCTTTAAATTTATATACAAATTAAGGTTCATTTGGATGAGACATCCTGTTAACCTTTACTTTCACTCGGTTTTACTTTTTCTTACTGTTATTATTTTGTCAAGTTTCTTATTGTCTCTGTTTGTCGTTTCTTATTGTTATTGCTTTTTACTTTCTTACTGCCACTTTGTGTCGTTTCTTATTATCACTGTTTTATTAAGCTTCTTACTGTCACTGAGTTTCTTACTGTTATTGCTTTATCATTTCTTATTGTTACTGTTTTAATATTCTAGTGTCATTATTTGTTTATTTTTTTTTACTGTCATTATTTAGTCTTTTACCGTTATTATTTTCTTACTGTTTAGTTTCTTATCGTCTAATTCTTTACTGTCATTATTTTGTATTTCATTGTATTGGCCTAGTCAGATTGTGCGATTTAAGATTAATTTGGACGAGATGTTAATTTTATTTCAAACTTTTATATCTATTTTGTCTGTTTTTGTATGCTTTGTTATTGTATATGTTTCTTTTCATAAAAGAAGTTAAAATAGATTCTAGACTATTTTGAAATAAGCCTATCAATTTGAGGTAACCGTTTATAACGAACAGTTGTGAGGTGTTAATACCTTCCTCACCTGTAATTCAACTCCGAAACTTAGAATTTCATTTTCATAATCAGTGTTTTAAAAGAGGTTTTTCCTTATATTTTTATCCTAAAAAATATTGGTGGCGACTCCCTGTTTTCTTTTCGAAAAGATTTCGAAACCCGTTTTATTTTTATTTTAAAAAAACCTAAAAATATTTAATACATATTTCTTAAGAATAAATATCTTAAGATCTTGTAAGCAATGTCGTGCAAAACCATTTTTGCCTACATCAGCTTAATAAGACCTTGAAGGTTTATACACGTGCAATCTTCTTCGCCTTGTATTTCTCCTTCCTCATGAGTTTCTTTTATCAAATCAATTAAAAATAATTTTAAATACAATTTTAAAATATTTTAGTATCGTTTCAAAATTAATTTTGCCAAAGAACTACGTAACCCTGATTTCTCAATACATTTGAGAATACGTAGTAGCGGGAATCAATTCCTGTCGGACCTACTTTCTCGTTACTAATTTCCATGTCTCTTCTATTATTTTGATTAATTTTATATAGGAAATATTTTAAAATTTTATTGTCGCAAAGAGGTTAATTTAGACGTGACGTCTTGTTAATCTCATGTTTTAATATTTTTATTTAAAATAATATTTTCTTAAAAATGAGGTTAATTTAGACGAGACGTCTTGTTAATCTCATGTTTTTAATATTTTTATTAGAATATTATTTTCTTTAAAATAAGGTTAATTTAGACGCAACATCTTATTAATCTCATGTTTTTAACACTTTTATTAAAAAAATAAATATTTTCTTAATCAACTTTATTTTATATATATATGTATATCATTAATTTTATTTTAATCTTTAAATTTATATACAAATTAAGGTTCATTTGGATGAGACATCCTGTTAACCTTTACTTTCACTCGGTTTTACTTTTTCTTACTGTTATTATTTTGTCAAGTTTCTTATTGTCTCTGTTTGTCGTTTCTTATTGTTATTGCTTTTTACTTTCTTACTGTTGATATTCTGGTAAGTTTCTTACTGCCACTTTGTGTCGTTTCTTATTATCACTGTTTTATTAAGCTTCTTACTGTCACTGAGTTTCTTACTGTTATTGCTTTGTCATTTCTTATTGTTACTGTTTTAATATTATACTGTCATTATTTGTTTCTTTTTTTTACTGTCACTGTTTAGTCTTTTACCGTTACTATTTTCTTACTGTTTTGTTTCTTATCGTCTAATCCTTTACTGTCACTATTTGGTATTTCACTGTATTGGCCTAGTCAGATTGTGCGATTTAAGATTAATTTGGACGAGATGTTAATTTTATTTCAAACTTTTATATCTATTTTGTCTGTTTTCGTATGCTTTGTCATTGTATATGTTTCTTTTCATAAAAGAAGTTAAAATAGATTCTAGACTATTTTGAAATAAGCGCTATCAATTTGAGGTAGCCGTTTTATAACAGACAGTTGTGAGATGCTAATACCTTCCTCACCTATAATTCAACTCCAGAACTTAGAATTTCATTTTCATAATCAGTGTTTTAAAAGAGGTTTTTCCCAATATTTTTATCCTAAAAAATATTGGTGGCGACTCCGTGTTTTCTTTTCAAAAAGATTTTGAAACCCGTTTTATTTTTAAGGGTCGGCCATCCCATCACGATCCCGGTCGCGACAAATGGCGACTCCACTGGGGATAATTTAGAGAGTCAAGCCAATCGAGTTGATAGCACATGTTTTTTAATAGTCTGTTAATTATTTGACTTCTTTCCTTTATTTTATTATCTGTCATTATTTGTATATGATTCCTGTTTGTTTAATTATCATCGTTTACGTTCTATTGATATTTGTACATTATTGAACCCTAGGGTAGACGACTTTATTTTGTTATTCTGTGTTTGTTCTCTGTGCAGGATGGGTAAGGTACAGGTATTGAATACCCTTTCACACACTACACTCACAATTTGCACACACTTATGAGTGGCGTCCTATACCCAGGCCCCAAGTGAAGCTTAAGTTAGGGGAGGTTGGTAGCGGTGTCGTTTGGGATGTACTTCCCATCCGGTGATCGTAAGAACCTCAACTAGAGTTCGACCTTTCATGATGTACGCACCTAGTAGACTTCCTACTGTTGTGGTCATATCATGAGTAGGATCTTGGCTCTAGTGACCTTGTAGAACTCTAGTGCAACCCACCCAATGTGAGGAGTCATTGTTAGACAGGCTATAGGTTCTAAAAAAAGACTTTCAGAAAAACCTGACTTGGGGCACAAAGGGGCAGACTTTCCCCCTACCTTCTCTCATTCTCATTTTCCCTTTTAATCCAAATTGGTGGACCACTTGCCCGTTGAACAGATTAATTCTTTCCAAAAATGACACTTTTTAAATTGGTGATCCTTTAATGGGCAAATAGTTCTTTCCTTCTATGCATATTTGCTTGAATCTTTGGGTCCTAAGTTACGAATTTTTTGAGTCGTCAAAACAAAACAATCAAAAAAGTCAAAAAAATAAAAAAAACGTTGACGACGATCGAAAGGTTCGTAACTCATGTGGCTCTAAATTTGTCACGAGTTTTGTTAATCGTTATTTCCCCGAATGTAAAGATGTTTTCCAAGATGTTGCTAAGGGAGTAATGATTTACGAAGCACGTCAATTCCTGATGACTGATTCTCTCTTTTCTTTTTATTCTCACCGGAAGCTATTCAGAGCTTAACGAGTACCCTTAAGCGAGATATGGAAATTAACATGGGATCAAACTCTTAAGAGGAAGGTCATGGTTGCCCGAGGCAGAAATGGCTAAACTTAAGGCTCTTGTCATATCTCAGAATGAAGGATTCTTCTGTCTTCATAACTATCCCATATTAATTTCCATGTTTACCCTACTTAGTACTTTTGAACGAGTCATTCTGGGGAACAATCAAAGGATGCTCATCCAGGCCTATGATTGCTTCACGCGCCATTTTATCATATTTTATAGTCCTACTATTTTATTTCCTTCTATTTCTACCTGACACTTTTGTTTTTCAAAAGACACCATAGGGAGACACCCCTACTGAACCCAACTTCAGAAGAGACTTATGGCTGAAATAGAACAAGAAAATGAAAACCTCAGGAACGAGGTCGACCAACTAAAGGATCAAATTACGGAGATGGCTAAACTTTTGGAGAAGAGAATCACAGGAGGGGGCTCTGCTGTAGGTGTCGAGGATGCCCAACAACAACCGCTAACCCCGCTACATCCCCCAGGCCTTGGTCTAACATAGGCTGAAGTTACTCACCCTATGACCACCTCCCTCACTGTCAACACTGGGAAAGCAAAGCAAGTGGTTGACCCCCAACTACCTAGTGGCATGCCCTATGGTTATGCATCACAACACATATTCGTTGGCCTAGATGGTAATCCTGTACCTTTCCCACCTTATAGAATACCCCTAGGATACTCTCCCCCATTCCATAACCAACAAGATGACCATGATTTTCAAATGATGGATCCCCATGTTTCAAACCTTGCCTATCTGACGATCCCTTTTACTAACCCTCAGCCAAACCCATAAATCCCTGAGTCACAATTCACCCAAGCTCAAGCTATCCAAATGGCCCAACCAAGACCAATAGCCCTTACTACCTTTCAGCCTGCCAATCTTCATACACCTTATCCGTATATGGCCACCACCGCCCATAACCAAAACCCTTATCCTACCTTACTACAATCCCACTTCCACTCATCAATCACTCAAACACCTACCCACTTCCATCCGCCCGTTATCAGACCCACTCATTTATAGTCCATGTCGTATTGTCCCCCACAACAATGGACTCAACCTCCTGACACTAACCAAAACACAAGAAAACGCGTCAATAATCAAACACCAGTCCAATTTGACCCCATTCCCATAACCTATATAGAGCTTTTACCTTACCTTATCCGTAACTCCCTTGCGGTACCCTGTCCATTAAAACAGGTGGTTCCCCCTTACCCTAAAGGGTATAATCCTAACGCCCGATGTGATTACCATGCTGGAGCCCCGGGGCATTCTACTGAGGACTGTCGGGCCCTAAAATGCAAAGTGAGAGATCTAATCAAAGCCAAGTGGATAAGTTTCCAAGAAGGAAGTCCCAACGTGACCATAAACCCCTTGCCTAACCATGGGAGTTCTAGGGTTACTGTAATAAAAGAGGGTTAGGAGTATGGAAGGGATGTCGTCACCACTAAACATGGCCCCCGTGATGATGCATGATGAAAACTTTGTGATTGCCCGCCAGGCAGAGAGCTTTGTGACTAGGAGACTGTCAAACTCCATACGACTTTAAATTTTCAATCGAAGAGATGTTTTAATGACTTTCCAACCCAATAGCTATGCCTAAGGCTTTGTGATGTTTATCTAATAAGGGCAAAAACATGTTTTTATCATTTCAAGTTTCTCTCAATAAATATGTGTCGAATTTCAAAATACCTTTACTTGCTTTCCTTATCACTGCCTTGAATTCTTTTCCCTTTATTTGCTTCTTTTTTTTCATTCACCATGACAAACCAAATAAATACAGGTCTGAAAATGATTCTCCTAAAAATAGTGAGGTCACAGTCTAATTTCATGACTTTAATTGCCTGGTTGATCATGCTGACAAAGAGGGTGGAAAGACTATGGTCCCTTGTACGAATAGGCCAAGATGTTTGAATAAGGAGGGTCTAGAGAGATTCAACCCTATCAAGAGTTAGGCAAAATCATCAAATGAAAAGGACAAAAGGTCAAGATTGGTATTCTGCTGAGTCAAGAACGACATGATGATAACATTAGGGCAATTCATCGGATGGTGATGGTAACCTTGTTTCATGACATGATGAAATAGGAGTCTATATGGATAACAACACTGCCAAGTCCTGAAATGAACAGGGACGCGTCCATCGTTAAAAAAGCCTTGTTATTCACTAACCTGGATAGGGGTAAATTGCTGATGCCCATAAATACAGATGCAATCAAGGGAGGCTTTGCAAAAAAAGAAAAAATCAAATCAAAAAATGAAAAAACAGAATCAATCTTGGTGTCCTATGCACATGCCAAATGGGGCAAGCTGATTACGTCCAGATCATCAAGCAAGCTTTCACCTATCTATATGGGGGCACAGATATCATCAAGACAAGAACGCAACAAAAGACAATATTTCATCTTTGGGGTATAATTACTCCTCATGCCCATGTAACCAAGGAAATAGTCTACCAGATTGAGTCATTGCATCATCAAGGGGATAAAAAAATAAAAAAAAAGGCAAACAAAAAATAAAAAAGGAAAAAATCCAGAAAATGAAAAAAGAAAAAAAGAAAATAAAGGCCAAAATGATGACTCAGAGTAATTCCCTTTCATTGATACCAAAAGACTCACCTCTATTTTCTTGGGTACATGGCATAGGAGTAGAGTCTCCTATTTGAAGTGACATCAGTTCCCCAAAGGATCAAACTAAATCTGGAAAGGCTGGGTAGACTCAACTGGAGTGTAATCAGCTTCAACCTTTTACTGTAAAGGATGTAGCCAAAAATAAACAAGAAAGGAAAAACACATTATAAAGAAAGAGAAAAGCTCGCTAGGCTGAAAACCTGAAAGGGCAGCCAAGGCAGAAGTTAGAGCAACCCGGTGAGTCAAAAACCTGAAAAGGCGGCTTAGGCAAAAATTAGGGTCAAGATTTCGGCAAAGTAACTAAAGTTTCCCAATGCAAAACGTGCAAGTCCAAACTGGGGCACGTGAATCATGGTTGAACTACCTTCTTAGAGGCAAAGATGAAAAGAACATGTCGTGAGTGAGAAGAGCTCGCTGGGCTGAAAACCTAAAAGGGCAGCATTGATAAAAGTTAGAGCAACTCGGTGAGTCGAAAACTTAAAAAGGGTGGCTCAGGCAAGAAATTAGGGCCTAAATTCTAACAATATGACTGAAACCTCCAACACAAAATGTACAACTCCAAACTGGGGCACGTGGACCATGGTTGAACTACCCTCTCAGAGGCAGGGTCGAACGGTGTACTTGAGGTCGTGAAGTAGGATTGAGATATACACTATTCTCAGAAATTCACTGGAGGATCTGTAAAACCCTCCTTGTTCCACCCAATTATCAATCTTTCCTATTTAACCACGCTTGTTTATTTTGCTTTCCATGCTTTCCTCCCTCTAAACTTATCCAACTCAAATAAAATTTCACCTTTTTCGATACGTATTCATGTTGTGAGTCTCATTGATATGATGAATGTGTGTTTTCTCTTAATACATAAAATGAGAAAGTAATAACTATTTAAAGTCGTGAGGACAAGACGCACATGTTACTTAATCTCGCCTGTAAGCAATCATTATGAAGATGGGCCGGACACGTTCCCCGAAGCTAAGGTTACCTCATTTGATCTGTTTCAGTCATGAGTTGCCTCAAGTCTATAGGGATCATAGTTTTGTGGGAAGTCTCCTCAGATTCCTATTTGTGTTACTTTGTACTACTAACCCTTTTCTACAGGTTATTACAACAGACAGACATGTCGAGTCCCTATAACCCGATCAAGTTCTTTTCCCCAGTAGAATCAATTGTCAAAGCTGGCACTTCTCAAAGTCTCTTCCTCAATCGCCAAAGCTGGCACTTCTCAAGGACTTTTCCTCAAATGCCAAAGCTGGCCCTTCTCAAAGACATTTCCTCAATTGCCAAGGCCGACATTTCTCAAAGACTTTTCCTCAATCGCCAAAGTTGGCACTTTTCAAAGTCTCTTCCTCAATCGTCAAAGCTGGTACTTCTCAAAGTCTTTTCCTCAATCACCAAAGGTGAATTTCTCAAAGACTTTTCCTTAATCACCAAAGTTGGAACTTCTCAAAGACTCTTCCTCAATCGCCAAAGCTGGCACTTCTCAAACCTTCCTTCATCACCAAAACTGGAACTTCCTAAAGACTCTTCCTCAATCGCCAAAATTGGCACCTTTCAAAGTTTCCTCCTCGATCGCCAAAGCTGGCTTTTCTCAAGTTTCTTTTCATAAATCGCCAAAGCTGGTGTCTTTTAAGTTTCTTTTCATAAATTACCAAAGTTGATGTTTTTCAAGTTTCTTTCTAAAAAATTGGCAATCTTTAAATTTCCAGTCACCAAGCAAGGCACCCCTTAATTTCCAATCGCTGAACAAGGCACCCTTTCCTTTCTTATCGCCGAACAAGGCACCCCTTACCTTCCAGTCGCCGAACAGGACACCCTTTACTTTCCAGTCGCCGAACAAGGCACCTTTTACTTTCTTGTCGCCGAACAAGGCACCCTTTCCTTTCCAGTCACTGAACGAGGCACCCTTTACTTTCCAGTGGCCGAACAAGGCACTCCTTTACCTTTCAGTCACCGAACGGGACACCCTTTACTTCCCAGTCACCGAACAAGGCACCTTTTACTTTCTTGTAGCCGAACAAGGCACCCTTTACTTTTCAGTCGCTGAACGAGGCACCCTTTCCTTTCCAGTAGCCAAACAACGCACCCTTTACTTTCTAGTCGCCGAACAAGGCATTCTTTCATTTCCAGTCACTGAATGAGGCAACCTTTCCTTTCTAGTCGCCGAACGAGGCACCCTTTCCTTTTCAATAGCCAAACAAGGCACCCTTTCCTTTCCAGTAGCCGAACAGGGAACCCTTTACTTTCTAGTCGCCGAACAAGGCACCCTTTCCTTTCTAGTCGCTGAACGAGGGACCCTTTCCTTTCCAGTCGCCGAATGAGGCATCCTTTCCTTTCCAGTCAACCGATGGGCAACACCCTCAATCCTTTCATTTCCTGTTAACCGAGGGTCAACCCCCAACCCTTTTATTTCCAGTCAACCGGGGGGCAACACCCCCAATCCTTTCATTTCCTGTTAACCAAGGGTCAACCCCTAATCCTTTTATTTCCAGTCAACCGAGGGGCAACACCCCCAATCCTTTCATTTAATGTTAACCGAGGGTCAACCCCTAATCCTTTTATTTCCAGTTAACCGAGGGTCAACCCCCAATCCTTTCATTTCCTGTTAACCGAGGGTCAACCCCTAATCCTTTTATTTCTAGTCAACCGAGGGGCAACACCCCCAATCCTTTCATTTCCTGTTAATCGAGGGTCAACCCCCAATCCTTTTATTTCCAGTCAACCGAGGAGCAACAACCTCAATCCTTTCATTTCCTGTTAATCGAGGGTCAAACCCTAATCCTTTTATTTCCTGTTAATCGAGGGTCAACCCCCAATCCTTTTATTTCCAGTCAACCGAGGGGTAACACCCCCAATCCTTTCATTTCCTGTTAACCGAGGGTCAACCCCCAATTCTTTTATTTCCAGTCAACCGAGGGGCAACACCCCCAATCCTTTCAATTCCTGTTAATCGAGGGTCAACCCCCAATCCTTTTATTTCCTGTTAATCGAGGGTCAACCCCCAATCCTTTTATTTCCAGTCAACCGAGGGGCAATACCCCAATCCTTTCATTTCCTGTTAACAGAGGGTCAACCCCCAATCCTTTTATTTCCAGTCAACCGAGGGGCAACACCCTCAATCCTTTCATTTCTTGTTAATCGAGGGTCAACACCCAATCCTTTTATTTCCAGTCAACCGAGGGGCAACGCCCCCAATCCTTTCATTTCCTGTTAATCGAAGGGTCTGTTAGGAAATCCCTAAGCATGAGCAGCGGAAAAATAAAAGGGATTCCATAGGATTTGCAAGGTTCCGTGTTTCAAAGCACAAAACAATTTCAAAATTATTTTAGGTTACCTCTTGAAGAACTCCGAAGCAGTCGTAGCCTCGTCCTTTAGGAGTCCACACGAGCACTCCCACCAGAATCGCAACACTTGCCAACTGCTAGTTTGATGGCGTGTAGCTCTTGCAACTTTTTGCGAATTTGTGTCTCACTTGAGTCAACGGCCTATGAGCATCTTATGCTCTATTTATAGGCTTAGGTTTGACCTAATTTGTTCTCTCTAAAAGTGGGCTCCTTACTCATTCCAAATGAGTTAGGCCCAATAGCTTTATTTTAGTCCAACTAAAATAAGACAACATTTTCTGATGGGCTTACTCTATGTGTGTGACCCTATAGGTAAAATACCCGGTCATATTAATAATAAACTATTTTATTATTAATATAAAATAAGAGCGGCATCTAGCAATGCATCATTATGTCCGAATATTATCAACATAACCTATAAGTGATAATTATTTAATACGTTTATTCCTTTTGTCACGATATCCTAATTGGGCCCAAGGCATGGTCGCGTCATCCTTGTACGACCCAATTTATTTTACTTGATACCGGAGTAGACTGGATCCGAATAAATATCTAATATTTATTCTTTCTAGCATGGCCATGCGTTTTCTTAGTCTTACTCCATCAAGTGGCCTATGGATATCACTCCTGTCACATAGGAGAGACAAATCCCATCTACATCACTCACATCCCTCTGCATAATTTGTTCATTGCCTAATCACAACCTTTATAGTCCTCTTGTTACAGAAGACGTTTAATTGTATTAAAACAATAAACTCCTCATGTAGGAATCGTAGTGACTTCAGGTCGAAGGACTACATATACCATTATCACATTGAGAATCGTTTATGACAATCATGTAACGATCCATGCAACGTTCTCATGGTGGGTCTGTCCAGTACATCATTACTCTTAATGTGTACCCGTGTGAAGACTCGATATTATCTATATCTATGATATGTGAGATCAGGTCATCAGTACACTCACACACTAGTCTCAGTGTATTTACATGTCCCCATGTAAATACTTAACTAGGGACATTTTAGGAATAATTTTTATATGACCTATTACTCCAAGGATAAATATGTTTAAAACAATTTTAAACTGAAATATTTATTCTATTGATAAGTAGAAAAATGATACAAATGAAAAAGCATAAAAGCTCATAGTGCATACACTAACAGGGTCAACCCCTAATCCTTTTATTTCCAGTCAACCGAGGGTCAACATCCTCAATCCTTTCATTTTCTGTTAACCAAGGGTCAACCCCCAATCCTTTCATTTCCTTTTAACCGAGGGTTAACCCCCAATCCTTTGATTTCCAGTCAACCGAGGGGCAACACCCCCAATCCTTTCATGTTCTTTTAACCGAGGGTCAACCCCCAATCATTTTATTTTCAGTCAACCGAGGGGCAACACCCCTAATCCTTTCATTTCCTATTAATCAAGAGTCAACCCCTAGTCCTTTTATTTCTTGTTAATCGAGGGTCAACCCCCAATCCTTTTATTTCCAGTCAACCGAGGGGCAACACCCCCAATCCTTTCCTTTCCTGTTAACCGAGGGTCAACCCTCAATCCTTTTATTTCCAGTTAACCGAGGGGCAACACCCTCAATCCTTTCATTTCCTGTTAATCGAGGGTCAACCCCCAATCCTTTTATTTCCAGTCAACCAAGGGGCAATACCCCCAATCCTTTCATTTCCTGTTAACCAAGGGTCAACCCCCAATCCTTTTATTTCCAGTCAACTGAGGGGCAACACCCTCAATCCTTTTACTTCCTGTCAACCAAGAGGCAGCACCCCAAATCCTTTCATTTCCTGTTGAACTAGGGGCATCCCCCCAAATCATTTGTTTTCTATCAAAAGGCTTCAGGAACCTACTCCTGGGCTATCCTATTTCTCAGTTTGAGCCAGGGGCATCCCCCCAAATCATTTATTTTCTGTCAAAAAGCTTCAGGAACCCACTCTTAGGCTATCTCATTTCTCAATGTGAGCCAGGGGCATCCCCCTAAGTCATTTATTTTTTTTGTCAAAAAAGTCTCAGGAACCCACTCCTAAGCTATCCCATTTCTCAATTTAAGCTAGAGGCATACCCCCAAGTCATTTAATTTGAGCTAGGGGCATTCCCCTAAGTCATTTATTTTCTGTCAAAAAAGTCTCAAGAACCCACACCTAGGCTATCTCATTTCTCAATTTGAGCCAGGGGCATCCCCCCAAGTCATTTATTTTCTGTCAAAAAGCCTTAGGCGTCCTTCCCTAGGCTGTTTTAATCAAAACCCATCAGGTGCATTCCCCCAAATCATTTGTTTTCTATCAAAGGCCTCAGGAAACCAATCCTAGGCTATTCTATTTCTCAATTTAAGTTAGGGACATCCCTCTAATCATTTGTTTTTTTTATCAAAGGCCTCAGGAACCCACTCCTAGGCTATTCCATTTCTCAATTTGAGCTAGGGGCATCCCCCTAGTCATTTGTTTTCTATCAAAAAGCTTCAGGTACCCATTCCTAGGCTGTATCCTTTGATCTAAATGTGTTGGGACAATCCCCTGTGTCATTCATTTTTCTTCGAAGCTTTAAGTATCCCTCTCTAGGCTACCCCATTTTCAATATCAAGGAAATATCCTCTGATTTGTTCATTTTTCAGGACAAAGCTCTAACTTCAGTCGCCAAACTTGGCATCTTGTTTATTCTCCCCAATTGCCGAAGTTGGCACTTCTTGAGTCTTTCTTATTGCCGAAGCTGGCATTGTTTAAAGTTTTCTGTTTACCAAAGTTGGCATTTCTCCAAGTTATCATCACCGAAGCTGGCACGTTTAGACCTCTTTTGTTGCTAAAGCTAGCATTGCTTAAGTATGTTATTTGCCACAGTTGGCGCCACACCGAGTTCTCATTGCCAAAGTCGGCATTTTCAAATTACTGAAGATATCATGGCCTGAGTCTTCTATTTGCCAAATTTGGCACAACTTTAAGTCTTCATCGCCAAAGTTGGTACTTTTAAGTCTTTCTTATTGCCAAAGCTGGCATTATTTAAGTCTTTTATTTGTCAACATTGTTACCTTTTTGAGGTTGTTGGTGTCAAGACGGTGTTCACGTCTTTACTTCCTTTTCGTGATATGAATGAACCATTCATATTTTCGTGAAAAGAAAGTAAAGAGGGGCAGCTGTGAACACCATCATTTGTCCTCCATTTTATTTAATTTCGTTTCTAATTAATAATAATAATAAATTATTTTTCACTCCCTCCAATGCCACCATTCCGGAAAACTAGTCCAGAATCCGGATCTTGTCCCCAACCTTCATCATCTTCATCACCCCAACTTCTCGATCACTGAAAAAGGAACCTTTTCCATCCTCACCTTTTTCAACCCAACAATCAAGAACCCAACAGAACATCACCATTATCCCTTTCTTCAAACTACAAACCTCCTCCAACACTCTCTCGGTCTCTCGGTCTCTCCTTCTTCTTCCTCTCTGTCGCGACCGGGATCGCGGCGGCGCGGCCGACCCTCGAAACGGTTTTAAATAATAAACAGGGAGTCACCACCAATATTTTTTTTAGGATAAAATAATGGAAAAACCTTTTGTTAAAGCACTGGTTATAAAAATGAGATTCCATGATTCGGGAGTCTGATTACAGGTGAGGAAGGTATTAGCACCTCACAACTGTCCGTTATAAAAAACGGTTACCTCAATTTGATAGCGCGCATTATAGTTAACCCGATAATTATTTTAACTTCTTCATAAAAAGAAAAAAACATACGGAATGACAAAATAAACAAAATAAATAAAAATCAACGCAAAATATTTACATGAGATTAACAGGACGTCTCGTCCAAATTAATCTCGCTCCTTCTTTTTTCTTTAAAGAGATATTTAAAAATATGAGATTAACAGGACGTCTCGTCCAAATTAATCTCGCTCCTCCTTTTTTCTTTAAAGAGATATTTAAAAATATGAGATTAACAGGACGTCTCGTCCAAATTAATCTCGCTCCTCCTTTTGATAGCAAGACAAAAAGGAAACTCTAAAAATTAAATAAAGAAAAGTGGGCCCGACAGGAACTGTTTCCCGCTCCTACGTATTCTCGAGCTTTCGAGAAATCAGGGTCACGTAGTTCTTTAAAATGTTTTTTTTTTAGGAAAAGATTAGGAAGATATTGATAGGCATCATTTTAGTGAAGAATCCATACAAGGCGAAGTGCTTCGCACGTGCAAGAATCTTATAGAGACTGTGTAGACGGAAGTATTTTCTGTACGACACTGATTAAAAAAAATGAATATATATAAAAAAACTGAATGGGAGAGGGAAACGAGTGCAAAAAATAAAAAAAACGAGCGAAGAATAAGAAAACCGAGTGAAAAATAAGAAAACCGAGTGAAAAAAATGGAAAATCCGAGTGAAAACAGGGAAAACCGAGTGAAACAGTGACAATATAAGTGAAACAGTGAAAATCTGAGTGAAACAGTGAAAAATCTGAGTGAAACAGTGAAAATCTGAGTGAAACAGTGAAAATCTGAGTGAAACAGTGAAAATCTGAGTGAAACAGTGAAAAATCTGAGTGAAAATAGTGAAAATCTGAGTGAAACAGTGAAAATCTGAGTAAAACAGTGAGAATCTGAGTGAAATAGTGAGAATCTAAGTGAAATAGTGAAAATCCGAGTGAAATAGTAAGGATCTGAGTGAAAATAAGAGAAACCGAGTGCAAAAATAGTAAATCCTAGTGAAACAGTGAGAATCTGAGTGGAATAGTAAAAATCCGAGTGGAAATAAAGGAAACCGAGTGAAACAGTGAGAATCCGAGTGGAAAGAGGCTTACCGGGTGAAATTTGAGCAGAGAAGAACGATTGGGACAAGAATTGCAAGTCCGAGAGGGAAAAGGGAGCTGGAAGGAGTGCTGTTGAGTGAGAGTGTAGAGGATGTTGGGGTAAAGAGAGTTTGAAAGGTGAGGGGTGAGTGAAGTGAGAGGGAGAGAAGACTTGACGTGAGAGAGAGAGAGAACAGAGGTATGTTTGGGTAGAGTTTTCCCTTCCTCTGAATGCCTCCCCTCAGCTGTCCTCCCCCTTGCCTATTTATAGGCTGGCCCGAGTGGAATGCCAGCTCAGGCTTCCACTTCCGAGTGGAATGCCAGCTCAGGCTTCCACTCGGTTTGGGTAGTGGGGGGACAACGGCTGGTGGGAATTTTTAATTCCTCCACCTCCGCCCCTGTCTGCCAGCCACCTCCGGGATTCCTGGATCCACTTTGGGGTGGAATCCAAGTCAGCATGTGAATCCGAGTGAAGAGAGTGGAAATCCGAGAGAAAAATGGTGTAATCCGAGTGAAAATGGTGTAATCCGAGTGAGAATGGCTCAGATCCACCTTCCAATCAGTATTCATTAACACTGGCAGTCAAATCCGAGTGAGGATGTGTAAATCCGAGAGAAAAATGGTGTAATCCGAGTGAAAATGGTGTAATCCGAGTGAGAGTGGCTCGGATCCACCTTCCAATCAGTATTCATCCACACTGGCAGTCAAATCCGAGTGAGGATGTGTAAATCCGAGTGAAAATGGAGTTATCCGAGCAAAAATGGGGAATCCAAGTGATTCTCACTCGGGTCACCCTCTCAGTCAGCATTCCTCCACATTAGGAGTCAAATCCGAGTGGAAAAGGGGTCGGCCTTCACTTCCTCTCCACAATCCGAGTATAAAATGACTCGGAACCGATTGAAATGGCTCGGAAGTGGGTAAAGGAGGACTCGGATGAGTGAAGATTGGTTGGGAACCGATTGAAATGGCTCGGAAATTGGAATTTTGGCCATTTTTCGCTCGGAAATAAACTTCTTCACACTCAGAATTAGAAATTTGAATTTCTTCACTCGGAATGGCTCTGACAGGGAAGCTTTCCACTCGGAATTGATTCATTCTGAGTAATTCTACTCGGATTTGAGCATGTATGTGTCATTCCACTCGGATTCTCCAACAGGAGCCTATTCCATTCGGAAATGCTTCATTGTTACTCGGTTTTCGATCATTTCTGAGTAGTTCTACTCGGTTTTGATCATTTCTGAGTAGTTCTACTCGGTTTTGATCATTTCTGAGTAGTTCTACTCGGTTTTGATCATTTCTGAGTAGTTCTACTCGGTTTTGATCATTTTTGAGTAGTTCTACTCGGATTTGCTCCATTCTGAGTAGTTCCACTCGGTTTTGATCATTTCTGAGTAGTTCTACTTGGATTTCCCTTCAACAGTGGCATATTCCACTCGGATTTGATCTGTTCCGAGTCCTTCCACTCGGAAATGATCATTTCCGAGTCAACCCTTTTTTTTAATTTTTTTTTTTTTTAAAAAAATTCTTTTCATTTGCGGATGGGCTGAAATAGGTGTTCACAGATGCCCCTCTTTACTTCCTTTCCTTGAGAAAAGCATGAAGTTTCTTCTTGCTTTTGAAATAGAAAGGGAGTAAAGACGTGAACACCTTTGTCAAAGTATTAGATGAAGGGGAAAAAACCAGGAATTGACACTTGAACCTCTCAGTTAGCAGGAGGTGAGAAGACCGGGGTTGACTCCCGGTAGAAAAGAAAGTAAAGGGTGCCTGAATAGGCGAACAGGAAGTAAAGGATGTGCCTGAATAGGCGGACAGGAAGTAAAGGATGTCTGAACAGACGGAAGGAAAGTGAAGGATGCTTGAATAGGCGGGCAAGAAAGTAAGTGGTGCCTGAATGGGTGGCTGGAAGATAAAGGATGCCTTGATAGGCGGCTGGAAAATAAAGGATGCCTTGATAGGCGGCTGGAAGATAAAGGATGCCTTGATAGGCGGCTAGAAAAATAAAGGATGCCTTGATAGGCGACTGGAAAATAAAGGATGCCTTGATAGGCGGCTGGAAAGTAAAAGGATGCCTTGATAGGCGGCTGGAAAGATAAAGGATGCCTTGATAGGCGGCTGGAAGATAAAGGATGCCTTGATAGGCGGCTAGAAAAATAAAGGATGCCTTGATAGGCGATTGGAAAATAAAGGATGCCTTGATAGGTGGCTGGAAAATAAAGGATGCCTTGATAGGCGGCTGGAAGATAAAGGATGCCTTGATAGGCGGCTGGAAGATAAAGGATGCCTTGATAGGCGGCTAGAAAAATAAAGGATGCCTTGATAGGCGGTTGGAAAGATAAAGGATGCCTTGATAGGCGACTGGAAAATAAAGGATGCCTTGATAGGCGGCTGGAAAAATAAAGGATGCCTTGATAGGCGAATGAAAAAGTAAAGGATGCCTTGATAGGCGAATGAAAAAGTAAAGGACGCCTTGATAGGCGAATGAAAAAGTAAAGGATGCCTGAATAGGAGGACAGAAAGTAAAAGGTGCCTGAATAGGCAAAATGGAAAGTAAAGTGCGCCTGAATAGGAGGACAAAAAGTAAAGGATGGGGTCAACCCTCAATTGACAGAAAATACAGAGATCAGGGGGGAGCTAACAGGACGTCTCGTCCGAATTAACTCATTGGTCCTAAAGGCTCGGGGTAATGCCCTTTGGCTGAAATAGAAGAAACCTAAAGAAGGTGCCCCCATTTAGGAGGATTGAAGGGATCTCGGGGAACAGCTTCTTGACTGAAAGAAAAGTCTGGGGTCCACTGGGGATGTATGATGGGCTTACTAAAGGAAAGAAATCTGGGGATGATTCAGTTCAAGCTATCTTGGATGATTCGGGGAACTGCTTTTTGGTTGGGAGAGAGAAGAAATGGGGGAAAGGTCTGGGACGAATACTCCAATTTTTGGAAAGATTAGAAGATTTAGGGGGTACTACCTCAAGGCCGGGAGAAGAATCTGGGGTGATGTCCCAGTTAGGGCGGTTGAAGAGGCTTGGGGGTATATTTCCTTTTGACGGAGTGAGACCCGAGGTGATGTCCCAGTTCAAACTTCCCAGGAGCATGGGGTACCGCCCTTGGGTTGACAAAAGATAGCAACCTGGGGAAGATGCCCCAGTTTGACATGATCTAAAGAGCTTTGGGGGAATCTAGGGAGATGCCTCAGTTTGACAAGTTGGAAAAAAGTTTGGAGAAACGCCTCATGACTGGAAAGGAAGAAATCTGGGGAGATGCCCCAGTTTGACATGATTGAAGGATTCTTGGAGAATGGTTATAACAAAAGGAATTCAGGGAGATGTCCCAGTTGAGTTTATTTGGGAAGCGTAGTATCACTGGGGAAGAATTTGGTGGTTCAGGTACTGCCTCTTGATGGAAAGTTTAGGATTCATTGGGGAGAGAGATCCTGAGGAGTGCCATCTTTGGCGGATATTTCAAGAGGCACGGACTTCAATAATTGAGGATGAGAGTTTGAAGGTGCCTGCTTAGGCGATGAAAGAGTAAAACATTGAAAGGTGCCATACCCTCGGTTAGATAAGACAAATCCTTCTGTAGGTTCATCCTATTTAACTGAGAGTGTTAACAGTTTTCAGAAAAAGTGAATATTTTTTTTTTATAAATAAGTACGTGGCAGATCAGTGGAAGCAATATTGTATATATCACATAGTCAATCACAAACTGTAAGTAATTGTACTCTTAACAGAATGGGGCACGCAGGCACCTTTAAATATTATACAGTCATCCGGTGTCTGATTATCAATAACAAATATTCTATCCTTAATGATTGTTCTCAATGGGTTCAGCGTATTGCTGATCTTCACACTCGGGTTCTTGAGTTTCTAATTCCTCTGAAAAATGGTCAACAGTAAGGGTGAGTATAACCCAAGACCCTGATTGGTTAATCCAGTGCGGATATAATCCAGTTAACATACAATGTCACATAGGTCATACATTTAGCATATTCACATTTATAACAATCAAATATGTGATCATCACATAATCGTATATTTAGCATATTCACAATTATAACAATCAAGCATATTGCCATGAAATAAATCGTACATATAACATATTCACAATTATAACAATCAAATATGCTGTAATGAAATGCATGAGTTTGGATTTATTATGATTTATCTTTGGTTAAGTCTCATGATGCATGTGGGCCCAAGAAATTATTTCTTCTTCTCTGGAATATCACCATTCCAATTCTCTAGAGCGATCAGGGTCCGCCCAAGCTCTGGTACAAATGAACTCATTGGTTATCATCATTAATTTATATATATATATTTGAGACTTGGATCCCTACGATCATAGTTACACTCCGTCATTTAGTCAAAGTACACCAGAATTATTCGTCTCACCCGGCTATCAGGGCGCGACTCTGATGCCATTGGGTTGCCGTTCCAGTTATACTCCCAAGATTCTTCATGGAGATCGAACGTGAGTGTCCTCCACTGTACCAAGTGTATGCTCTAGAGGTTTTTCTTCTTCAAAAATATTTTCATGATGCGAAATGCATTTATCTTATCAATTGATCCCTTGGGTATCTTATGTATTTCCAGTCTCATCACATCATTTCCAAGTTCTTTGGATTCTATCAATTATTTAAACATTGTAAGTATATCTATTATATATAGTATTTTCCATAAGGAGTAAAATAATTTATTCTTTATATAATTACGCATAATTAAAATGTTAACAAGGTTTATAAAAATAAAAATACTAATAATAATAACAATATTAAGATTAATAATAATTAGGATAATAATAATAATAATAGAATAAGGATAATAATAATAATTATAACTTCTCATTAATTTAAAAAGTATTAAAAAGTAGTTTCTAAATGAAAATCCAAGCGAAAACCATTAAAAATAGAGTTTTCCGAGTGAAACAGGGGCAAATCCGAGTGAAATATGTATGATTCCGAGTGGAATCATACTGAGAAGGGTTCTCCAAACGTTCTGGTTAAAAATCCGAGTGAAATGACACTGGTAAGTTATTTTCCGACTGAAATAAGTTTAGGTCCGAGTGAAAATGAACTGGAATGCTGTTTTCCGACTGGAATAGCTTGAATCCGAGTGAAATAAAGCTGGGCAGAGTTTTCTTAAATGAATTTAATATATATTCCGAGTGAAACAGAAACTAAAATGATTTTTCTTAATTAAGTAACATAAATTCTGAGTGAAATAAATTTCTGAGTGAATTAAAATATAAATCCGTGTGAAGTCAGTAGGAAAATGGTTCCCTGAGTAGCATTGTTTGCAAATCCGAGTAAAATAACTGCTTGCTGAGTAAAATAAAGTGTTTTCCAAGTGAAATAATACTGGGAAGCTACTGTCCGAGAGCAATAGAGTGTTTCCGAGTGAATTTACTGAAAAAGGGTTCTGTGTAAAAGATAATTATATTTTCTGAGTGAAATCAATGTGGTTACCGAGTTAAATCACTGGAAGAGGGTTTCATGAATGTAGCTAAGCTGTTTTCTGACTGAAACAGGTCTGATTCCGAGTGGAAATGATTTTTTCGATTAAAATAAATTATATCCGAGTAGAAATGTTGATTTCCAAACTTTTTGAGAAAAATTAGGTTTAATACCGAGTGAGAAATTGAGTTTGCCGAGTGAGATCAGGTTAAAAGTTTTCTCAGGGAAGTTAAAAATATTTTTCCTAGTTAAAAGTGTTGATCAGAAAGGTTTCTGAGTAAAATTTATATAATTTCCGAGTGAAAAATCATTCTGCTGACTAGAATACCTTCGAGTAAAGTAAATCCGAATGAAATAATCCTGATTCCGAGTGGAATCAGGTTGATAAGAGTTTTCTGAGTTAATTTAACTATATATATTCTGAGTGAAATTAAACTAAAAGGATATTTCCGAGTGAAAATAACTCTTTGCTGAGTAAAATAAATTATTTTCCGAGTAAAGTCACTGGATGGGTTTTCTGAGTGAAAATAACATAATTTCTGAGTGAAATAAGATGTGTCCTGAGTGAAATTCAAACTGAGATGTTTTCTGAGTAAAAATAATACGTTTTCCGAGTGAAACAGAATGATGAAACATTTTTCTGAGTGAAATAAAATAAGATTCCGAGTAGGATTAGGATGAAAGTAACTTTCTGACTGGAAATAATGTATTTTTCCGAGTAAAATGTTCTGTCATAATATTCAGGTCGGTTTTTCATAAAATCCGAGCTTATTACTCACTGAATCTGACTTCTATTTTATAATTCCTTGCTGGAACTCACATGAACACCCAGGATCTTTAATATCTTCTCAGTCCAACAACCAGCATATATTTTTATCAATTAGTTATACATATATTCAAATATAAAACAATAACCATAACATTTAATCAAACAACTCTGAACTGATTATAAGCATTTAGTAACAAATATATATATATGTATATAATTAAAGCATTTAATTCACATAACACTGAATCTGTCCTCCACTCGGTTTTTCCCACAGAGCACCCAAGAATATACCCCCTTACCTTAATGAAGTTCCTGGAGGAGAAGAAAGAGGTTCCCTTCACTGTCCTGCTTCAAATCCGAGTGAAACAGAAGGGAAAAGAGAGAAAGAAACTTGCTGGAAAGAGAGTGGTGAAGGGTGTTTGGGTCGTGTGTGTGGTGTGAGTCCTGAGAACCTTGAGCTGGTTTAAATAGGGAGGAAGTGAGTGGGAAAACAAGTGGGGGACAGCTTTTCTGAGTGGGCTGTTAGTGGAGTGCTAATGGAAGGGTCACTAGGGGTTAAATAAAGACATATGCTGAGTCAGTGCCCATTTCTGGTCGTCCACTATCCATAATGCGCACGATTGAATTTAAATATCATTAAAAGACAAAATTGAAGTCAATACGCACTTCTGTCAGTGAATACCGAGTGAAATTACACTCGGTTAACAAATATACCGACTAGAATTCCTACTTCCGAGTCAACGATTGCAAGGCTCGCTTGAGCGTGGCTTGCTCGCTTGAGCGAATCAGCCAATCCTCACTCGGCATTCCCATGAAACCGACTCATTTTTCCCATCATTCACTCGGTAATTCACCCCCACACCGACTCCTAATTTGCTTGGCCTTTCACTCGGTATTATATTCCAAATCCGGGTCATTTCTGATGGTTCTTACTCCGTTAAATCATTCCAAGCCTAGTCCTTTATCACTCTGTAATGTCCTTCAAAAACCGATTCACTTACATTCTTTTCCTATCTTTCTTCTACTCGAAATTTTTATTCCAAATCCGAATCTCTACATACACTGTTTCACTCGGTAAAACTCATCCACTTACTCGGAATACTACTTTCCATACCACTTGGTGTATTTAACTTCAACACAATCGGGAATGTACTTCACATTCATCACTCGGTATAGACTTACAATTCTCACTCGGAAGTGTTTCTTCTAGAACCCGACTCTCTCTCCTAATTAGTCAATCACTCGGAATTATTCAAACTCCAATCACTTAGGATATATTCCAATAACAATTCATATCTTAGAAAGGAATCAATCGGATTTACCACTCAGAAATACTCAAACTTTACTCACTCGGTTTACTCATAGTTCCCTCTCGGTTTTAACCAAATTCTTCAACTACAATTCCAATCAGAACATATTAAGGCCCTCACTTCTCGGAAAAGACTTACACATACAAGTCTTACTCGGAATTGGTTCATCCTCTCTATATTTCTCTCGGAATGGATCCTTCCACTTTTCCACTCGGTTTACTAATCATACTCTTACGAAACCATTCGGAATCTTTCCCAAATACTTCCATAACACGTTCCAGTCGGTAAGAAGCATCAAATCAACATAAAACACTTACATGTATTCATTCACTCGGTTCATATATATATATATATATCATACACTTAGAATATATTTCCAATCCAAACCATTATAACAACTCTTCCCTTATAAGAGGTTCACTCGGATTTTACCTTTCAGGAGCATTTAAGTCCTTCCCCACTCATTTTTCACTCGGATACTCATCTCTTAGGTACACATACACTATCCTTCCTCAAAATGTGTTTCGATCGGAATCCTTTAAGGTCTTTATCACTCGGAAAAAGAGTCATAAACATAGCCTCACTCAATAATGGCTCTAAACCTTATATATTCTACTCGGATTGGGCTCTCATTCCTATATTCCACTCGGAATTCCATATTTCAGAGAGGTTTTGCTCGGAAATGGAAGTACTTAGCAAGGTTTGACTCAGAAACAAAGAATCAAGGGTGTTTTGACTCGGAATTTTCACGTAGAAGTGGTTTTCTTGAACCCACTTCACTCCAGCTGTCTCTGTGATCAAGAATCCTCTCGGTAGTAACCTTCTTGGTCATATATTACTCGGATAACATAACCTTACACTCGGAATTTCATCCTTCAGTCGGAATTGCTAATCCTTCACTCGGAATTTCACTCTGTCACTCAGATCAGAGCCTATTTCACTCGGAATTTGCATAATTTCACTAATGGTCCATAAAAATTCCATTATTATGTACAAAAATGATATTTCTGAGATACCACAGACTATCAACGGGGTGTATATTCACTTATTACCACTTACAGACCTTCTAAACTTCAATTTTTACTAAATAAAACTGCTACTAAAAACAGGGATGTTACATTTTAAGGAAGGAATTTTGAGAAGTGCCAACTCGGGCGATTCGAGGAAGGGATTTGGAGGGCTTGATTGGGGTGTTAGTGCCTGGCATGACTATCTGTGAGATAACCTGCAGAAAAATGGTAAGTAACGCAAAGATAAGTTTCAAAATCGGGTAAGTCCTGTGAAGGCGCGACTCTTACGACAACTCATGGACGAAGTAGAACGAATGAGGCAACCATAGCTTCAGAGCACGTGTCTGGCCAAGTCCCTGCAATGATCACCTATGATGAGGTCGAGTAGCAGGAGCATCTTGTCCCTTGCGACTTTAAATGTTTACCAATCTTCCATTTTACTTTGTTAAAATACATGTTTTTATCAGATCAACCAAATTCATAACACGTATCGAAGAGGGTGAACTTTATTCATGCACGTTAAACAAGTACAGAGAAAGAAAAATAAAGAAGGTAAATGAAATGAATGAGGTCACATAGGTCCAGAACAAATGAAAAATGGGGAGATTCATGGATCCTCCAGTGAATCTCTGAGACTGATGAGAGCCTTAACCCCCAACACAACTTCATGTTCACCCTTCGACCTTGCTTTTGGAAAGGTAAGTTCGACAGTGATTCACGTGCACGAGCTTGGACTCGTACTTCTTTGAGCCAGAGGATCATTCGCATTGCCAGAAATTTGACCCTAACTTTTGCCTGAGCCGCCCTTTTCGGGTTTTCGACTCACCGGGTCACTCTAACTTTTGCCTAAGCCGTCTTTTCAGGTTTTCAGCTTAGCGAGCATTAATTTTCTTTTCTTCCTCTCTCTCTTTATTTATTTATTTATTTATTTATTTATTTATTTATTTTGTTTTTTTTGTTTGTTTTTTTTTTATTTGCTCTGACATCTCCTCCCTAAGCATAGTATTTTTTCACTGTATCTGTGTTTACAGGCATTGACAAATCCTGGCCATCCATATTAGTGAGTATTAAGGCTCCTCCAGAAAAAGCCCTCTTCACAACATATGGTCCTTCATAATTAGGAGTCCATTTGCCTCGATTGTCCTTTCGAATTGGTAAAATTTTCTTGAGTACCAGGTCTCCTTCTTGAAACTGTCCAGGCCGTACTTTCTTCTCGAATGCTCGTTTCATACGCCTCTGATACAACTGACCATGACAGAGGGCAGTCAATCTTTTTCCATCAATCAAGTTTAATTGGTCATGTCGAGCTTGAACCCACTCAGCCTCTTCTAATTTTGCTTCCATCATTACCCGAAGGGACGGGATTTCTACTTCAAAAGGCAAAACTGCTTCCATTCCATATACGAGGGAGAACGGGGTTACCCCTGTCGAGGTTCGAACCGAGGTGCGATACCCATGCAGAGCGAAAGGGAGCATCTCGCTCCAATCTCTGTAGGTGACTACCATTTTCTGCACTATCTTCTTGATGTTCTTATTGGCCGCCTCAACCGCCCCATTCATTTTAGGTCGATAAGGAGAGGAATTGTAATGGTGAATCTTGAAGCTTTCGCAGAGTTCCTTCATCATTTTGTTATTCAAATTCGTACCATTGTCAGTAATGATCTGACTTGGTAGGCCATATCGGCATATCAGTTCTCGCTTGATAAATTTGACCACAATACTCCTTGTTACACTGGTATGTGAAGCTGCTTCTACCCATTTAATGAAATAGTCGATGGCGACCAAGATGAAACGATGACCATTTGAAGCTTTTGGCTCGATGGGTCCAATGACATCTATACCCCACATTGAGAAGGGCCATGGTGCTGTCAAGACATTTAGGGATAACGGGGGTGCATGAATATGGTCAGCGTATATCTGACATTTGTGATATTTTCGGACATACGTGAAGCAGTCCGCTTCCATGGTCATCCAGTAATAACCAGCCCTCAAAATCTTTTTAGACATGGCATGTCCATTAGCGTGAGTCCCAAAAGATCCTTCATGAACATCCTTCATGATTTCGTTTGCCTCATCAGTATCAACACAGCGAAGAAGGACAGAGTCATAGTTTCTTTTGTAAAGCACATCCCTATTTAAGAAGAAACCCATGGCGAGTCGCCTTAGGGTCTTCTTATCATTTTCTGTAGCACCCTCGGAGTATTCTTGACTCTGGATATATCTCTTAATATCATGGTACCAAGGTTTCCCATCAGACTCCTTTTCCATCATTTGACAGTATGCAGGCTCACAGTGCTTCTTTACTTTGATGAGAGGCATATCGTAGTCACTACTTACTTTGAACATTGAGGCAAGGGTAGCCAAAGCATCAGCCATTTGATTGTCATCCCGGAGAACGTGATGAAAAGAGATCTCGTCAAACTCCTTGATCATTTCCTTGATGTGATCATAATAAGGAATTAATTTACTGTCCCTAGTCTCCCACTCGCTTTTCAATTGGTGAATAACCAAAGCAGAGTCCCCATATACTTCTAACAACTTTACTTTTGCATCCAACGCTGCTTGGATTCCTAATGAGCATGCCTCATATTCAGCAATATTATTGGTACAGTCAAAACACAATCTGGCGCAGATAGGGATAAATTCCCTATCGGGTGAAATCAAGATAGCCCCAATTCCGTGCCCCAATGCATTAGAAGCTCCGTCAAATCTCAGGGTCCATTTCTCCTTTTGACCACCTTCTTCATTGAATAATGTCATGATATCTTCATCCGGAAAGTTAAATTGCATCGGCTGATAATCATTGATGGGTTGGTGTGCCAAGTAATCAGCCAGGGCACTTCCTCTTATAGCTTTTTGAGTGACATATATTATGTCGTACTCAGTTAACAGCACTTGCCAACGAGTGATCCTTCCAGTCAGAGCAGGTTTTTCAAAAATGTACTTGACGGGGTCCATTTTAGAAACTAGCCAAGTGGTGTGACTCAACATGTACTGCCTTAGGCGCTTAGCGGCCCATGCTAACGCACAACAAGTCCGCTCTAAAGCGGAGTACCTCATTTCACAATCAGTGAACTTCTTGCTTAAGTAGTAGATAGCATGTTCCTTCTTTCCAGTTTCATCGTGTTGTCCCAACACGCAGCCCATGGATTCGTTCAATACAGTCAGATACAATATAAGTGGCCTTCCTGGGGTTGGGGGCACCAAAATTGGTGGTTCTTGTAGGTACTGCTTAATCTTTTCGAAAGCTGCTTGACAATTCTCATCCCATCGCCCTGGTTGATTCTTGCGGAGTATCTTGAAGATGGGTTCACAAGTTGCCGTCAATTGTGAAATAAATCTGGCGATATAATTGAGCCTTCCCAAAAATCCTCAGACCTCTCTTTCTGTATGGAGAGGAGGCATCTCAAGAATCGCTTTAACTTTGTCGGGATCAACCTCTATCCCCCTTTCACTTACTATAAATCCTAGCAACTTGCCCGACCTTGCACCGAAAATGCACTTGGCGGGGTTCAATCTTAGCTTGAACTTTCTCAATCGTTCAAAAAGCTTCCTTAGATCGCTAATGTGCTCTTCATCTGTTCTAGACTTGGCAATGATGTCATCCACGTAGACTTCTATTTCCTTGTGCATCATATCATGGAAAAGAGTCACCATTGCTCTCTGATAAGTTGCCCCAGCATTTTTCAACCCAAAGGACATCACCTTATAACAAAATGTACCCCATAGAGTAATAAACATGGTCTTCTCCATGTCTTCAGGTGCCATCTTAATTTGATTATACCCCGAGAAACCATCCATGAAGGAGAAAATGGAATGCTGAGCTGTATTATCAACCAAAACATCGATCTGTGGTAGGGGAAAATCATCCTTGGGACTAGCCCTATTCAAATCTCGGTAATCCACACACATCCGTACCTTTCCATCCTTTTTAGGGATAGGGACAATGTTGGCTACCCACTGAGGGTATTTTGCCACAGCTAGGAACCCAGCATCAAATTGCTTCTTAACCTCCTCTTTGATCTTTAAAAGCATTTCTGGCTTCATTCGGCGTAATTTCTGCTTTATTGGTGGGTATTCAGGTTTCAAGGGTAGTCTATGCTCGACAATGCTAGCATCGAGCCCAGGCATATCTTGATAAGACCAGGCAAAGACATCACAAAATTCCATTAACAACTTGATTAAATCTTCTCTTTGTTCTCTGCTTAGGGTAGTGCCGATCTTGACTTCCTTCTTATTTTCTTCATTCCCCAAATTAATGACCTCAACTATGTCTAGGTAGGGTTGAATCCCTTCATCCTCTTGCTCTAACAACCTTGTCATTTCAGGCGGTGGTTCACAATCTTCCCCACCTTCCTCATCAGCGTAATCAACTGGGTGATCGAAGTCGGGAAACGGGATTGCGACCTCACTCTCCTTAAGGGAGTCACTTTCGGATCTGCAATTTAGTGTGATATGGCAAATAAAAAGAAAGAACAAGCGAGTAAAAAGAAGGGTTTAAAACAAGGATAAGGGATACACGAAGAGTTTTTTTTTGAATTACGATACGCGTTTATTGATGAAAATGATAAAAACAAGTTTTTTCGCCTTTATTACATGGAAGGGTCCCAAAGCTTTAGGCAGAGCAGAGGGACGAATAAGTACTTAAAACATAAACAAATTACTTTGGCAAAACATTCAAAGTCGTGGGGAGCTCGATGGCCTCCCAGTTATGAAGTTCTTGGCCTGGTGGACAAGCAATCACAAAATCAACACTATCACAAGGGTTTTCTTCAATGACAGCGACTTGGTCTGGAGGCATCAGTCCGGCGCTCCGAAAGCTCTGGTAGAGATCACAGATGGGGACACTTGCAGTATGAGGATCTCTGCCGGTAAGACGAGCAGCCCTTTTTTCTCTCTTCACTTCCTTTACCCTTTTTCTGTCGGCAGCCGTGGGCCGGTATCCTAATCCAAAACCATTTCTGTTATCAAGCAGGCGTATTGGTTCTATTTCTCCATTCAAAGCACGTCCTAGCCCTCTTCCAGGTTTATACCCTCCACGCAGCATAATCCTTGCCATCATTAAAGATGCACTTGGCATGCAAGCTTTTGCCATTGTGGCTCCTTCCCCCACATAGGTAGCGTTTGCTATCTCTAATGCTTGGAAAGAAGTTTTAAGGGCCTCTTCTGCTGCCTCGATGTAAGGGGTTGACAGAGGTTTGCTGACCAGAAGGTCTTCCTTACCAGAAACAATTATCAGCTTGTTGTCAATTATGAATTTTAATTTTTGGTGCAGGGTAGAGGGCACCACTCCAGCAGAATGGATCCACGGCCTGCCTAATAAACAACTATAGGCAGGCGAGATATCCATGACTTGAAAAAGGACCTGGAACGTGCACGGCCCAACCTGTATGGGCAGCTCAATCTCACCCATAACCTCCCTCCGAGTTCCATCAAAAGCTCGTACTATCATGGCACTTGGCTTCATAAAAGTCCCATCAAATGGTAATTTAGCCAATGTAGACTTTGGCATGACATTGAGGGACGACCCATTGTCAATAAGTACTTTTGCTAAGATGTAATCTCGGCATTTTACGGAGATATGGAGAGCCTTATTGTGCCTAATCCCCTCTGTTGGTATTTCGTCGTCAGTGAAGGTCAGATAGTTATCTGCAACAATGTGCCCCACTATTCCTTGAAACTTATTAATGGGAATGTCATGACTGACATGAGCCTCATTCAGGACCTTCATCAACATCTTCCGATATGGCTCAGAGTTCATCAGCAATGATAACAAGGAGATTTTTGCAGGAGTATGGGTCAGTTGGTCAAGCACTTAATATTCGCTCTGGCGAATAAACCTTAAGAATTCATGGGCTTCTTCATCAGTCACGGCCCTTTTGATTTCGCCATTGGCCCCTTCTTTGTCCACCTTGGCATTTCCGGTAACCTGATCCCTCTTCGGCTCTGGAGGGGTGTATACTCTTCCACTTTGGGTTATACCTCCTACCCCAACAATATTTGTGACGGACGAAGGAGACGGGTCACCTGTTGCCGGGCTTGCAATGATCACATCTGCGTTGTACTTCCAAGGGACAGCCCGAGAATCTTTGAACGCAAACGGGGTGGGTGCTTGAATAGTGATGGTTGGTTGTACAGAAACAGGAGCTGCTTGGGGGTTCCTGGTGTAAAAAATTGTCAAGGGCTTAGGGATCCGTGCCCCTATTTGTTCCTCGATCATGTCGACCTCATCTCCACGGCGTTTACAGACCTGCACAATATAGCTGTCCATAAGGCTTTGAAGGACCTTACAGAAACTTTGATGTTCGGCAGTCTGTTCGCAATCATGTTTCACACTCCAGGTTCCTTCAATTAATCCCCTTTCAAGCAAAAGGGAATGAATTACCCTCAATGGCATTCTTATGTCAGCAACATTCTTAACGCACTCCTCATCATTTTCCAAGGCGTTGACCTCTGAATTTCCATGGTTGGGCAAGGGATTTGTGGCAACATTTGGGCTACCTTCCTTAAAGTTAATCCAGTCGGCTTTGATCAAATCCCTTACTTTATACTTCAAAGCCAGGCAATTTTCTGTGGAATGCCCTGGTGCCCCAGCATGGTAATCACAATGAGTGTTTGGGTCATATCCCCTTGGGTAAGGAGGTTGCAACGGCCTCATAGGGGATGGAGCTACCAGACCTTTCTGAACGAGGATTGGAAAAAGTTCGGTATATGTTATAGGAATTGGATCGAACTGCACAGGGGAGCATTCATTGTTGGAATTTCTTGTGTTTTGATTATGATTGGGTGGTCGAGTCACTTGTTGCGGGTGATGGTATGGCACGGGTTGCGGTACTGGTGCTCTTACCATGGGTGGACGGAAGTGGGGAGTATAAGCTGTCGGGCTCTGAGTGGTAGCGGTCACATAAGGATTGGGAGCTTGAATCATAGTAGGAAAGAATGGTCTTGGCGAAGGCGTCTTTTGATTAGAAGAGATGGAATTAGTTTCTCCATCTCTTTTCCCAGGCGCCGGCCTTCTTGTCATGCTTGCCCCAGATGAGCCCTGAATGATCTTTCCTGTTCGTATTCCGCTTTCCACTCTTTCCCCGATAGTCACAATGTCGGAGAAGTTGGATGAAACACTACCAATCATCTTGCCGTAGAAAGGTGATGGGAGCGTATCAATAAACATCGCGACTATTTCTTTTTCCGACAATGGGGGATCCACTTGTGCCGCTGTCTCTCTCCATCGTTGGGCATATTCCTTGAATGTTTCACTGTCCTTTTTCATCATGTTTTGTAAATGAACCCTGTTGGGTGCCATATCCATGTTATACTTGTATTGTCTAAGGAAGGCATCTGCCAGGTCCTTCCAACAACGGATATGGTTCCGATCAAGGTGAGCATACCATGTAAGAGCGGCCCCTGCTAGACTATCTTGGAAGCAGTGGATCAAGAGTTGGTCATTAGAAGAGTAAGATGCCATCTTTCGATAGTACATCGTGAGATGGTTCTTTGGACAAGTCATTCCCCGATACTTATCAAAGTCTGGCATCTTGAATTTGGGTGGGAGGACAACATCTGTGACTAAACATAGCTCCGAAGCATCTATTAGTCCAAAACCTCCAGAACCTTCCATCATCCTCAAACGCTCTTCTAAGATTTCTATCTTTTCCTTTCGAGGAGCTGCGACCATGCGGGTTGCATCTTGGAGATTGGTCCCATAGGGGGTTCCGTATCCATATGGATAACCGAGTGGCTGGTTGAACGGAGGCAAAGCATGGGACTGGTTTGTTAGGCCTGTATTTGGTGAAGGACCTTGGGGTTGGGCCATAGTCTGTACAATATAATTCGGTTGAGTCACCTGGGCTCGTGTATTTTGGGCTTGTGTGTTGTAGGTCGGTTGGGTCATCGGGGCTTGTATATTTTGAGTTTGGTGAGTTTGTGGGTCATGGGCTTGCGTGTTTTGGGTTTGGTAAATTTGTGGGTCATGAGCTTGCGTGTTTTGGGTTTGGTGGAGTGATGGTATATTTGGCTGGGTAGGGTATGAAGTGTGTGGATTCATCGCTTGCTGGTCATGGGCGTCTTGGTTAGTGAGCGGGGGATAGTATCCTGGTGGAAGGCCATAAAGTGGAAAAGGTACTGGGTTGCCGTCAGGGCCGACAAATGTATGTTGTGCATAAGACTGGCCGTAAGGTAACTGGGTCTCAATGACAGGGTTAGGTCTTCCAACATGAATGGTGACAGGGGGTGTCATTGTGTTTGGTACTTGGGTTCTTGCTGGGTCGGAACCAAGGGGGAGTGGTACAGTGGCAGGCTGCTGTTGGTTGTTCTCAATACCCGCAGAGGAATCCCCTTCTGTGATTCTCTTTTCCAGAAGCTTGGTCAACTCGGCTACTTGTTCTTTCAGCTGATTGAACTCGTTTCTGAAATCTTCATCCCTGATTTCTGCTTCGGCCATGAGTCTCGTTTGGAGTCGGGTCGGATAAGGATGTTTACCCGTAGTGTCTATTGTAAGTGAAAACACGAAATGGTTAAAAAAGAAAGCATTAAATAAAAATGGTAAACGAAAAATAAACAGTATGGTGCACAAAGTTATCGCAGAACTCGGCCAGTACCCTCCAACCATTCCTCAGAACGTCACATTCAAGAGTAATAAGTATGTGATAAATGGAAATTAACATGAGACGGTTGTGGAGACAAAAGAATCCTTCTTTCTGAATTTCAAAGTACATTACTGCTGCCAATTTTATGCAAGAAAAGTAAATCAGCCATTCCTAGCTCGGGCAATCATGGCCCTCATTTTACAAATCCTTTCCTTACAGTAATCAAGGAAGTTTACAATTTCTTTTGGGGTACTAAGAGGGTTAACCATCCCCTCAGCTTGCTTAAGCAGGAGCGGGAGATCTTCCAGGACTCCATTAGCCAAATGCGCCAAGTGGGCGAAGCGATTCATCCATGAATGAATAACTTCATCTTGTTGTGTCATTTCAGCTTTCAAAATACGGATAGTCTCACGACATTCTTGCTCAGTGTCCATCGCGTGCTGTCGCTCGCCGTTTATCTCTCACTGGCAAGCTTCTACCACCTCATTAAGCTGATGCTCTAATTGACCAACCTGTAATTGTAGGAGCTCTTTTTGTACCAAGGCAATTTGCTCATTCTCTTTGGCTTTTTCCAACATATCTCTCAAGAGTTGCTTGTCAGCCAACATAGTATCCCTTTGCTTGCTCTTCATCCTCAGTTGAGTATTAGCTGTTCGGAGGCATTGACTTTGCTTCCTCAAGTAATCTCTTTCAACTTTCCGCTTCTTTCCAATCTCCTTGATGGTTCGCTTACTTTCTGAGTTCTCCCTTTTTTGAAGGGCACATTCTTGTTGAGATTTTAGCAGGTCTTCCTCCAGCTTCTTATTTTTTACAATTAACTCCTCTATCTTGGCTTTCAAGGCTTCCTCTTCAAGAGTAGGTGAGGGAACAGGTATTCTTGTCGGGAGATGGGAGGGACTTTTGAAAGGCAGCTTGACAATGGAAACTCTATTCAGGATCCATCGGTAGTATTCGTCCTTCACGGCATGGCTTTGAGCTCCTAGTTCTTTTCCTTGCCTGTGGACCATCTTCCACGCATTTGCTATATCCCGAATAGCAGAGGTACAATCTCCTTTTGAGTAGCGAAGGACAAAAGGAATAAGTGATTCTTCATCAGGTGGCCCAAGCAATGGATAAGCTAACTGCCGTTTGGCTATGACAGGGTTGTAGTTAATGCATCCTTGTGTGCCCATAAGAGGAACATTCGGGTAGCTTCCACAATGATGAATAATGGTGTCAACCTTCAACCATTGTGGATACCACCTTACTTTGTCAGCTGTGAGCCCCATCAGGTGATTGGCCCATTCACGCCCGTTTTTTGTTACTAAACGGCATAATTTCAGATCAGAAATAGGACATTCAACTTTGCCGACTTGGTGGAAAACATGTGACGTGAGCCACACATACAGAGCAGGTAGACAACAAATGATTCTTTTTCCACCTTGTGTAGAACAGAAGTCCATGGTGTAATATATATTTGCCAAGATAGCAGTGACAGGATTTTCAGACTTGAATTTACGGGCAAGGAAAATGTCAATGGCATCATAGTCTATGTAATTGTCAATGTTGGGGAACAAGATAACACCATAAATGGTTAAAGCCAAAGTATCCATGAAGGCTTCCCAATCTCCCTTCTCAGCCAGCAAGTGCATGTGCCTCTCAAAATATTCCCGATCAAACCCCAGGACTTGATTTCTATTTAGCTGCTTACTTCTTAAGACTTCCGAATTAATCCTTAGGATATCAGCGATGGTAAGAACATTCGCATGGCGTCCAAGGTGGCGGTAAGGCATTTGTCCCTCTAGTGGCATACCCAGAATCTGTTCGAACTCCTCAACAGACGGAGTTAATTGAAAGTCTTGGAAAGTGAAACAACGGAGAGGTGGGTCATAAAACTGAATCAAAGCAGTAATTGCTTCGACTTGTACTTCCACTTCTAGCAACTTTAGGATCCTCCCATATTTCCTTGAAAAAAACATTTTCTGATTCATATCCAATTTCTTGCCTAATGCTTGCAGACTGGTTGTATCGACCTTCCTAGCCTTGACATGCAGTAATTTTTTCAACTCAGGTATATTTGTACCACAACTATCCGATCTCATGTTAATTTCCATACTTTCACTCAGAGGTGCTGGCTAAGCTCTTGATAGCTTCCTGCGAGAACATGAGAAATGAGAAAATCAGTCACTAGAACTGACGTGTTTTGCAAATCGATACTCCCCTAGTAACTTTGAAAATATTTTTGTATTCAGGGAAGTTTCGATTTGACAAAACTTATGACAAATCAAAGGTCATGTGAGCTACAGATTTTCTGATCATTGTCAATAAAAAAATTTGATTTTTTTTTGATTTTTTTTATACCCCTTTTTTTTATTCAAAACATCCGTAACTCAAATCCTAAAGACTTGTGCATAAAAGGAAAGGACTACTTGCCCATTAAAGGATCACGGGTTAAAAATATGTTATTTTTGGAAGAAGTAATCCACTAAATGGGTAAGCGGTCCTCTCTAATTTGGATCATAAAAGAAAGCGAGAATGAGGAAAGGTATAAGTAAAGTTTGCCCCTTTGTGTCTTAATTCAGGTTTTTCTGGAGGTCTCCTAATGGTTCTAAAGTTCATCTATCAGTGATACCTCGCATTAGGTGGCTTGTTCTAAAACTTCTAAAGGTCACTAGAGCCAAGATCCTATTCATGATGTTGATCATAAATAGTAAGAAGTATACTAAGTGTGAGCACCATGAATAAGTCGAACTCTAGCTGAGGTTCTCATAGTAACCAGACAGGAAGTACATCCCAAATGGTTCCGCTATCAACCTCTCCTAATCTTAAGCTTATTTAGGCCCGGGTATAGGGTCCCACTCAAAAGTGTGTGCAAATTGTGAGTGTAGTGTGTGAAAGAGGCATTCAATACCTGTACCTTACTCATCCTGCACATAGAACAAACACAGAGCAACAAAATAAAGTCGACTACCCTAGGGTTCAATGATCATACAGATATTTACAGAACATAAATGATAGAATATAAACAAAACAGGAACTAAACATTGACAAGGAAATAAAATAAAAGAAGAAGTTAAATAATTAATATGCTAATTAAAACATGCGCTATCAAATTGACTGGCTTGACTCTCTAACTCCCCAGTGGAGTCGCCATCTGTCGCGACCGGGATCGCGGCGGCGCGGCCGACCCTCGAAACGGTTTTAAATAATAAACAGGGAGTCGCCACCAATATTTTTTTTAGGATAAAATAGTGGAAAAACCTTTTGTTAAAGCACTGGTTATAAAAATGAGATTCCATGATTCGAGAGTCTGATTACAGGTGAGGAAGGTATTAGCACCTCACAACTGTCCGTTATAAAAAACGGTTACCTCAATTTGATAGCGCGCATTATAGTTAACCCGATAATTATTTTAACTTCTTCATAAAAAGAAAAAAACGTACGGAATGACAAAATAAACAAAATAAATAAAAATCAACGCAAAATATTTACATGAGATTAACAGGACGTCTCGTCCAAATTAATCTCGCTCCTTCTTTTTTCTTTAAAGAGATATTTAAAAATATGAGATTAACAGGACGTCTCGTCCAAATTAATCTCGCTCCTCCTTTTTTCTTTAAAGAGATATTTAAAAATATGAGATTAACAGGACGTCTCGTCCAAATTAATCTCGTTCCTCCTTTTGATAGCAAGACAAAAAGGAAACTCTAAAAATTAAATAAAGAAAAGTGGGCCCGACAGGAACTGTTTCCCACTCCTACGTATTCTCGAGCTTTCGAGAAATCAGGGTCACGTAGTTCTTTAAAATGTTTTTTTTTTAGGAAAAGATTAGGAAGATATTGATAGGCATCATTTTAGTGAAGAATCCATACAAGGCGAAGTGCTTCGCACGTGCAAGGATCTTATAGAGACTGTGTAGACGGAAGTATTTTCCGTACGACATTGATTAAAAAAAATGAATATATATAAAAAAACTGAATGGGAGAGGGAAACGAGTGCAAAAAATAAAAAAAACGAGCGAAGAATAAGAAAACCGAGTGAAAAATAAGAAAATCGAGTGAAAAAATGGAAAATCCGAGTGAAAACAGGGAAAACCGAGTGAAACAGTGACAATATGAGTGAAACAGTGAAAATCTGAGTGAAACAGTGAAAAATCTGAGTGAAACAGTGAAAATCTGAGTGAAACAGTGAAAATCCGAGTGAAACAGTGAAAATCTGAGTGAAACAGTGAAAAATCTGAGTGAAAATAGTGAAAATCTGAGTGAAACAGTGAAAATCTGAGTGAAACAGTGAGAATCTGAGTGAAATAGTGAGAATCTAAGTGAAATAGTGAAAATCCGAGTGAAACAGTAAGGATCTAAGTGAAAATAAGAGAAACCGAGTGCAAAAATAGTAAATCCTAGTGAAACAGTGAGAATCTGAGTGGAATAGTAAAAATCCGAGTGGAAATAAAGGAAACCGAGTGAAACAGTGAGAATCCGAGTGGAAAGAGGCTTACCGGGTGAAATTTGAGCAGAGAAGAACGATTGGGACAAGAATTGCAAGTCCGAGAGGGAAAAGGGAGCTGGAAGGACTGCTGTTGAGTGAGAGTGTAGAGGATGTTGGGGTAAAGAGAGTTTGAAAGGTGAGGGGTGAGTGAAGTGAGAGGGAGAGAAGACTTGGCGTGAGAGAGAGAGAGAACAGAGGTATGTTTGGGCAGAGTTTTCCCTTCCTCTGAATGCCTCCCCTCAGCTGTCCTCCCCCTTGCCTATTTATAGGCTGGCCCGAGTGGAATGCCAGCTCAGGCTTCCACTTCCGAGTGGAATGCCAGCTCAGGCTTCCACTCGGTTTGGGTAGTGGGGGGACAACGGCTGGTGGGAATTTTTAATTCCTCCACCTCCGCCCCTGTCTGCCAGCCACCTCCGGGATTCCTGGATCCACTTTGGGGTGGAATCCAAGTCAGCATGTGAATCCGAGTGAAGAGAGTGGAAATCCGAGAGAAAAATGGTGTAATCCGAGTGAAAATGGTGTAATCCGAGTGAGAATGGCTCGGATCCACCTTCCAATCAGTATTCATTAACACTGGCAGTCAAATCCGAGTGAGGATGTGTAAATCCGAGAGAAAAATGGTGTAATCTGAGTGAAAATGGTGTAATCCGAGTGAGAGTGGCTCGGATCCACCTTCCAATCAGTATTCATCCACACTGGCAGTCAAATCCGAGTGAGGATGTGTAAATCCGAGTGAAAATGGAGTAATCCGAGCAAAAATGGGGAATCCGAGTGATTCTCACTCGGGTCACCCTCTCAGTCAGCATTCCTCCACATTAGGAGTCAAATCCGAGTGGAAAAGGGGTCGGCCTTCACTTCCTCTCCACAATCCGAGTATAAAATGACTCGGAACCGATTGAAATGGCTCGGAAGTGGGTAAAGGAGGACTCGGATGAGTGAAGATTGGTTGGGAACCGATTGAAATGGCTCGAAAATTGGAATTTTGGCCATTTTTCGCTCGGAAATAAACTTCTTCACACTCAGAATTAGAAATTTAAATTTCTTCACTCGGAATGGCTCTGACAGGGAAGCTTTCCACTCGGAATTGATTCATTCTGAGTAATTCTACTCGGATTTGAGCATGTATGTGTCATTCCGCTCGGATTCTCCAACAGGAGCCTATTCCATTCGGAAATGCTTCATTGTTACTCGGTTTTCGATCATTTCTGAGTAGTTCTACTCAGTTTTGATCATTTCTGAGTAGTTCTACTCGGTTTTGATTATTTCTGAGTAGTTCTACTCGGTTTTGATCATTTCTGAGTAGTTCTACTCGGATTTGCTCCATTCTGAGTAGTTCCACTCGGTTTTGATCATTTCTGAGTAGTTCTACTCGGATTTCCCTTCAACAGTGGCATATTCCACTCGGATTTGATCTGTTCCGAGTCCTTCCACTCGAAAATGATCATTTCCGAGTCAACCTTTTTTTTTTAAATTTTTTTTTTAAAAAAAAGAATTCTTTTCATTTGCGGATGGGCTGAAATAGGTGTTCACACTCTCCCTCTCGGTCTCTTCTGCCTCTCCGTCACTCACTCAATACTCACCCTCTCCAACAGATTACCCATATCATTAACAAAGACACAGATCAAAAATCAAGATCTTCCACAACTCAAAAATACAAAAATCAATACTACCTCCGGTTCCAAATATAAGCAAATATACCTAACTTCACACATATTAAGAATAGTAGTTGGAGGTAGTTATTTGCATTAATGTTATCACATATTTGATTTAATTTTCTAAAATACCCTTAGTATTATTTATTACATAAAGAATTAGTGGCCTTGGAAATATATATGATGAGGACATATTTGGTAAACAAGCATTTAATGACACTGAAAAAGTCTAATTTTGCTTATATTAAGGGACCAAAAAATTCCACTAAAATTTGCTTATATTTGGAACCGGAGGTAGTAGTAACAAAAGGCCAAAAAATAGAGAACCAAAAAGCTTCATCATCTAACACTCCTCATCATCCTTTTCATCATCACTTTCATAAATAAAAAAAAAAACCAAAAACAGAATCATCTTCATTCACCATTAACAAACAAAAACACCATCATCATCTTACCAAAAAAACCAAGATCACCATTGTAACATCCCTGTTTTTAGAAACAGTTTCAATATTGTAATTTTGAAGTATGGAAGGTTTGTAAGAGAAAATTAGCGAATAAATACCCTGTAGATGGTTTATAATATCCAAAAATTTCATTTTTGTGTATAATTATGAAGTTTACATAGACCATTGATGATATTATGCAAATTCCAAGTGAAAAAGGGATCTGTTCCGAGTAACAGAAAGAAATTCTGAGTGAATGATAAGAAATTCCGAGTGAAGGAAAAAATTCTGAGTGAAGGTTATGTTTTCCGAGTAAAACATGACCGAGAGGGCTACTACCGAGTGACATCATGGTCTCGGAGGCATTTGGAGTGAAGTGTGTTCAAGAAAACCACTTCTGGGTGAAAATTCCGAGTGAAAACACCCTAGAATGACTCGTTTCCGAGTCAAACCTTGCCAACTGCTTCCTTTTCCGAAGGAAACTTCTCTGATTGCAGTATTCTAAGTGAATGAATACATATATACATATGTTTTATGTTGATTTGATGCTTCCTACCGACTAAAATGTGTTGTTGAATTATTTGGGAAGTGCTGATGGATGAAATAGTGTTAAGTTAAGGATTCCGAATGGTTTCATATGTGTATGATTAGGACATTACTCGGCTGGTAATGCTAAGCAAATAGATACCGAGTGGAAAATGGTAGTGGGAGCCCATTCCGAGTGAAATGTAGGAGGCTGAACCATTTCCGAGTGAGTTTATGGGTATGACTCCTCTTCCGAGTGAGATATACTCTACTGGACTACTTCCGAGTGGAGATTAGTTTAATTGTGGTTGAGAACCTTTACTGAGTGTCTTAAGTATATAAGCCAATTTCGAGTGAGACTCGTATGTGTGGGCTTTTTCCGAGAGGTGATGACCTTAATGAACTCTGAGTGAAATGTAGTTGAAAAAGTTGGCCTAACCTTGGCTAAGTGATGATTATCCAAGTGAACCCGAGTGGGGAAAGACTTTATTATCCGAGTGTTGATTTCCGAATGAAGGATGTTATAATTATTCTGAGTAAAAGCTATATATATGTTTCGAGTAAACATGAGTACTTATTCCGAGTGAACAGGGTGTTATGTATCCTGAGTGAGTAAGTAATGACTATGTCCGAGTGAGACTGACTGAGATGACTCGGATTTGGTTTGAAATTAACGAGTGAGACTGGCTAAGAGTATACACGGTTTTAGGATGACTTAACCGAGTGGGAATCTGAGAGACTTTGAATCGGCTTGAATCAGACCGGATTAAGTCCCTCCAAGGAAAGGAAACAGTAGAAATTGCTGAGTTCTCCTCAGCCGGACTCGGAAATAGAATTCCAGTCGGCTTAGAGGCTAACCGAGTGGAATTTCACTCGGTATTCAGTGTCAGAATTGACGTGTTGACTCCAATTTTGTCTCTTAGTGCCTATTTTAATTTATCTAATCTAACCATGCGCCCTATAGCTTGTAGGCGGCCAGAAATGGGCACTAAGATAGCCTACCTCCTTATTTAAATCTCCATTATCTCCACTAACAGCCCACCAACAGCCCACTCACAAAAAGCTATCCCCCACTTGTCCTTTTTCATTATTAAATCGACAGCAGAACTCATTCCAAGTCTGAAATTTTCAGACCCAAGAGAACTTAGCAAAAACACTCTCTATTTCTTCTTCTACGTACAAACTTCTTCTTCTCTCAATTTCTTTTCCTCCTCACTGTGAGCTGAAGTAAGGGCAGTAAAGGGAACGTCTCCTTCTCATCAAAGAACTTCCATTAAGGTAAGGGGGTATATTCTCGGGTATTCTGGGGAAATTCAAGTGAAAGGAAAGGGTTAAGGTACCTTTGGTCCTCACCTTTCCAGGACAGATTCGGGAATTGTGTGAATTAAAATGCTTTAGTTGTTATATATTTGTTATATATATATATATATATATATATTTACTTCTATGAATATGTTCAATTGGTTGTGTTGCTTATTATTGACCATGATGATTCAGTGAATATGATTGATTGACTGTATTGATTAATCTTGATGATTAAATGGATATGATCGGTGTTGAACTGTGAAAATACTAAAAATCATGGGTGCCTATGTGAATTCCAGTGAGAAATTATAAAACAGAGGTTGGAATCAATGAATAACAAGCTCGGTTTTGTATAAACCGACCGGATCATCTAAAAATACGTAGTTCCAATTGGAGTTTTAACTTACTCGAACAAGTTTCATTCTGACAGAACATTTTTCACTTGGAAACTCTTCTTCAATCACGTTTCAGTCGGAAAAGATCTTCACTTCACTGAAAAACTCATTTTTCACTCTGTATCATGGTTATTTCACTCAGAAAACTCTTCTCAGACTGATTCCACTCAGAATCATATTTTATTTCACTCAGAAACTCATTTTCATTCGGATTCATAAACATTTTTACTCAGAAAATTCTTTTCAGTTTGATTTCACTCGGAATTATAGCTATTTCACTCAAAAAAATTCTCTCAGTCAGATTTCACTCAGAATTAAGTTATTTCACTCAGAAAATCCTTTTCAGTATCTATTTCACTCGGAATCAAACCTTTTTACTCGGAAAATCATTTTTACTTGGATTCAAACTCATTTTTACTCGGAAAATATGGTTTTCAACATTTTCACTCGGAATCAGACCTTTTTCAGTCGGAAAACAGCTTTCCATTTCAATTTCACTCAGATTTTTAGTCAGTTCATTTAGAAAACTCTTCTCAGTATGATTCTACTCGGAATCATAATTATTTCACTCGGAATTACACTTATTTTACTCGGAAAACCTAGTTCTTGACATTTTTCACTTGGATTTTCATTTACCAAACTCTTCTTTACTCCTTTTTGAAATATTGGAAGGTTACAATTATCATTATTGTTCTTATTCCTATTATTATTATTATTATTATTATTGTTATTATTATTATGATTCTTATTATTATTGTTATTCTTACTATTATTAACTAGTATTATTATTATTGATATTAATATTGTTTTAATTATGAGTAATTAAATAAGGAATATATTATTTTACCCTTTACAAAGTATAAATTTCAACTAGGAAATAATCAATATATTTTCTCTAATACGACAATAAAACGACTTGCAACGTCTAAACAATTGATGAGATTCAAGAGCTTATGAACAAGTATATGAGACTGAAAACACATAGATACCCAAGGATCAAATGATAAAAATAATGCATTTCGCATCATGAAAATATTTTTTGAAGGAGAAAAACTAGAGCATACACCTGGTACACTGGAGGACATTCACGTTCGATCTCTAAGGGGAATCTTGGGAGTACGACTGGAACAGCAACCCAATGGCATCAGAGTCGCGCCTGATAGCCGGGTGAGACGATGCAATTCTGGTGTACTTCGACTAAATGACGGAATGTATCTATGATCGTGTAGAGCCAAGTCCCAAGATTAAATAATATATATATTGATGAGAACCTGTGAGTTCATTCGTACCCTATGATAATGAATGGGGGACTTGGTGAGCTCCGATCGCTCTAGAATGGAAACGTTGTGCCCAAGAGACAACTTGAGCAGGATGAATTCCAAAGAATGAAAGAATGATGATGGTGGATTGATTTATTGGGCCCACTGTAACATCCCTGTTTTTAGTAGCAGTCTTATTTAGTAAAAATTGAAGTTTAGAAGGTCTGTAAGTGGTAATAAGTGAATATACACCCCGTTGATAGTCTGTGGTATCTCAGAAATGTCATTTTTGTACATAATAATGGAATTTTTATGGACCATTAGTGAAATTATGCAAATTCCGAGTGAAATAGGCTCTGATCCGAGTGACAGAGTGAAATTTCGAGTGAAGGATTAGCAATTCCGACTGAAGGATGAAATTCCGAGTGTAAGGTTATGTTATCCGAGTAATATATGACCAAGAAGGTTACTACCGAGAGGATTCTTGATCACAGAGACAACTGGAGTGAAGTGGGTTCAAGAAAACCACTTCTACGTGAAAATTCCGAGTCAAAACACCCTTGATTCTTTGTTTCTGAGTCAAACCTTGCTAAGTACTTCCATTTCCGAGAAAAACCTCTCTGAAATATGGAATTCCGAGTGGAATATAGGAATGAGAGCCCAATCCGAGTAGAATATATAAGGTTTAGAGCCATTATTGAGTGAGGCTATGTTTATGACTCTTTTTCCGAGTGATAAAGACCTTAAAGGATTCCGATCGAAACACATTTTGAGGAAGGATAGTGTATGTGTACCTAAGAGATGAGTATCCGAGTGAAAAATGAGTGGGGAAGGACTTAAATGCTCCTGAAAGGTAAAATCCGAGTGAACCTCTTATAAGGGAAGAGTTGTTATAATGGTTTGGATTGGAAATATATTCTAAGTGTATGATATATATATATGAACCGAGTGAATGAATACATGTAAGTGTTTTATGTTGATTTGATGCTTCTTACCGACTGGAACGTGTTATGGAAGTATTTGGGAAAGATTCCGAATGGTTTCGTAAGAGTATGATTAGTAAACCGAGTGGAAAAAGTGGAAGGAGCCATTCCGAGAGAAATATAGAGAGGATGAACCAATTCCGAGTAAGACTTGTATGTGTAAGTCTTTTACGAGAAGTGAGGGCCTTAATATGTTCTGATTGGAATTGTAGTTGAAGAATTTGGTTAAAACCGAGAGGGAAATATGAGTAAACCGAGTGAGTAAAGTTTGAGTATTTCTGAGTGGTAAATCCGATTGATTCCTTTCTAAGATATGAATTGTTATTGGAATATATCCTAAGTGATTAGAGTTTGAATAATTCCGAGTGATTGACTAATTAGGAGAGAGAGTCGGGTTCTAGAAGAAACACTTCCGAGTGAGAATTGTAAGTCTATGCCGAGTGATGAATGTGAAGTACATTCCCGATTGTGTTGAAGTTAAATACACCGAGTGGTATGGAAAGTAGTATTCCGAGTAAGTGGATGAGTTTTACCGAGTGAAACAGTGTATGTAGAGATTCGGATTTGGAATAAAAATTTCAAGTAGAAGAAAGATAGGAAAAGAATGTAAGTGAATCGGTTTTTGAAGGACATTACAGAGTGATAAAGGACTAGGCTTGGAATGATTTAACCGAGTAAGAACCATCAGAAATGACCCGGATTTGGAATATAATACCGAGTGAAAGGCCAAGAAAATTAGGAGTCGGTGTGGGGGTGAATTACCGAGTGAATGATGGGAAAAATGAGTCGGTTTCATGGGAATGCCGAGTGAGGATTGGCTGATTCGCTCAAGCGAGCAAGCCACGCTCAAGCGAGCCTTGCAATCGTTGACTCGGAAGTAGGAATTCTAGTCGGTATATTTGTTAACCGAGTGTAATTTCACTCGGTATTCACTGACAGAAGTGCGTATTGACTTCAATTTTGTCTTTTAATGATATTTAAATTCAATCGTGCGCATTATGGATAGTGGACGACCAGAAATGGGCACTGACTCAGCATATGTCTTTATTTAACCCCTAGTGACCCTTCCATTAGCACTCCACTAACAGCCCACTCAGAAAAGCTGTCCTCCACTTGTTTTCCCACTCACTTCCTCCCTATTTAAACCAGCTCAAGGTTCTCAGGACTCACACCACACACACGACCCAAACACCCTTCACCACTCTCTTTCCAGCAAGTTTCTTTCTCTCTTTTCCCTTCTGTTTCACTCGGATTTGAAGCAGGACAGTGAAGGGAACCTCTTTCTTCTCCTCCAGGAACTTCATTGAGGTAAGGGGGTATATTCTTGGGTGCTCTGTGGGAAAAACCGAGTGGAGGACAGATTCAGTGTTATGTGAATTAAATGCTTTAATTATATACATATATATATATATTTGTTACTAAATGCTTATAATCAGTTCAGAGTTGTTTTATTAAATGTTATGGTTATTGTTTTATATTTGAATATATGTATAACTAATTGATAAAAATATATGCTGGTTGTTGGACTGAGAAGATATTAAAGATCCTGGGTGTTCATGTGAGTTCCAGCAAGGAATTATAAAATAGAAGTCAGATTCAGTGAGTAATAAGCTCGGATTTTATGAAAAACCGACCTGAATATTATGACAGAACATTTTACTCGGAAAAATACATTATTTCCAGTCAGAAAGTTACTTTCATCCTAATCCTACTCGGAATCTTATTTTATTTCACTCAGAAAAATGTTTCATCATTCTGTTTCACTCGGAAAACGTATTATTTTTACTCAGAAAACATCTCAGTTTGAATTTCACTCAGGACACATCTTATTTCACTCAGAAATTATGTTATTTTCACTCAGAAAACCCATCCAGTGACTTTACTCGGAAAATAATTTATTTTACTCAGCAAAGAGTTATTTTCACTCGGAAATATCCTTTTAGTTTAATTTCACTCAGAATATATATAGTTAAATTAACTCAGAAAACTCTTATCAACCTGATTCCACTCGGAATCAGGATTATTTCATTCGGATTTACTTTACTCGAAGGTATTCTAGTCAGCAGAATGATTTTTCACTCAAAAATTATATAAATTTTACTCAGAAACCTTTCTGATCAACACTTTTAACTAGGAAAAATATTTTTAACTTCCCTGAGAAAACTTTTAACCTGATCTCACTCGGCAAACTCAATTTCTCACTCGGTATTAAACCTAATTTTTCTCAAAAAGTTTGGAAATCAACATTTCTACTCGGATATAATTTATTTTAATCGGAAAAATCATTTCCACTCGGAATCAGACCTGTTTCAGTCAGAAAACAGCTTAGCTACATTCATGAAACCCTCTTCCAGTGATTTAACTCGGTAACCACATTGATTTCACTCAGAAAATATAATTATCTTTTACACAGAACCCTTTTTCAGTAAATTCACTCGGAAACACTCTATTGCTCTCGGACAGTAGCTTCCCAGTATTATTTCACTTGGAAAACACTTTATTTTACTCAGCAAGCAGTTATTTTACTCGGATTTGCAAACAATGCTACTCAGGGAACCATTTTCCTACTGACTTCACACGGATTTATATTTTAATTCACTCAGAAATTTATTTCACTCAGAATTTATGTTACTTAATTAAGAAAAATCATTTTAGTTTCTGTTTCACTCGGAATATATATTAAATTCATTTAAGAAAACTCTGCCCAGCTTTATTTCACTCGGATTCAAGCTATTCCAGTCGGAAAACAACATTCCAGTTCATTTTCACTCGGACCTAAACTTATTTCAGTCGGAAAATAACTTACCAGTGTCATTTCACTCGGATTTTTAACCAGAACGTTTGGAGAACCCTTCTCAGTATGATTCCACTCGGAATCATACATATTTCACTCGGATTTGCCCCTGTTTCACTCGGAAAACTCTATTTTTAATGGTTTTCGCTTGGATTTTCATTTAGAAACTACTTTTTAATACTTTTTAAATTAATGAGAAGTTATAATTATTATTATTATCCTTATTCTATTATTATTATTATTATTATCCTAATTATTATTAATCTTAATATTGTTATTATTATTAGTATTTTTATTTTTATAAACCTTGTTAACATTTTAATTATGCGTAATTATATAAAGAATAAATTATTTTACTCCTTATGGAAAATACTATATATAATAGATATACTTACAATGTTTAAATAATTGATAGAATCCAAAGAACTTGGAAATGATATGATGAGACTGGAAATACATAAGATACCCAAGGGATCAATTGATAAGATAAATGCATTTCGCATCATGAAAATATTTTTGAAGAAGAAAAACCTCTAGAGCATACACTTGGTACAGTGGAGGACACTCACGTTCGATCTCCATGAAGAATCTTGGGAGTACAACTGGAACGGCAACCCAATGGCATCAGAGTCGCGCCCTGATAGCCGGGTGAGACGAATAATTCTGGTGTACTTTGACTAAATGACGGAGTGTAACTATGATCGTAGGGATCCAAGTCTCAAATATATATATATATATATAAATTAATGATGAGAACCAATGAGTTCATTTGTACCAGAGCTTGGGCGGACCCTGATCGCTCTAGAGAATTGGAATGGTGATATTCCAGAGAAGAAGAAATAATTTCTTGGGCCTACATGCATCATGAGACTTAACCAAAGATAAATCATAATAAATCCAAACTCATGCATTTCATTACAGCATATTTGATTGTTATAATTGTGAATATGTTATATGTACGATTTATTTCATGGTAATATGCTTGATTGTTATAATTGTGAATATGCTAAATATACGATTATGTGATGATCACATATTTGATTGTTATAAATGTGAATATGTTAAATGTATGACCTATGTGACATTGTATTTAACTGGATTATGTCCGCACCGGATTAACTAATCAGGGTCTTGGGTTATACTCACCCTTACTGTTGACCATTTTTCAGAGGAATTAGAAACTCAAGAACCCGAGTGTGAAGATCAGCAATACGCTGAACCCATTGAGAACAATCATTAAGGATAGAATATTTGTTATTGATAATCAGACACCGGATGACTGTATAATATTTAAGGGTGCCTGCGTGCCCCATTCTATTAAGAGTACAATTACTTACAGTTTGTGATTGACTATGTGATATATACAATATTGCTTCCACTGATCTGCCACGTACTTATTTATAAAAAAAAATATTCACTTTTTCTGAAAACTGTTAACACTCTCAGTTAAATAGGATGAACCTACAGAAGGATTTGTCTTATCTAACCGAGGGTGTTACACCCACATGCATCATGAGACTTAATTAAGATAAATCATAATAAACCCTACTCATGCATTTCCATGACAATGTTTGATTGTTATAGTTATAAATATCTTAATTGCATGATTTATGTGATATTATCTGTTGACTGGATTATGTCTGCACCGGATAACCTTCAGGGTCTTGGGTTATACTCACCCTTACTGTTGATATTTCAGAGGAATTAGGAAATCAAGAACCCGAGTATGAAGAACAGCAATATGCTGAACCAAATGAGAGCGCTCCTTAAATAGAATATAAGTAGTTGAATATTTATGGATGACTGTATAATATTTAAGGGTGCCTGCGTGCCCCATTCTGTTAAGAGTACAATTACTTACAGTTTGTGAATGACTATGTGAATTACATACTATTTGCTTCCACTGATCTGCCATCTCTTTATTTTTTTTAAAAAAAATATTCACTTTTTCTGAAAATTTATGACCTCTCAGCTAAATAGGATGATCTCATAGAAAGGTTTGTCTTATCTAACCGAGGGTGTTACAACCATCATCATCTCTCAATCTTCATTTTCTTTCTCATCAAACAAAATACAAAAAAAAATCAAACCACCATCATCTTCAACAGAGGAGAAGCAAAAAATGCATTCTTTTCTCCTTTCTCAACAATACCCATTATCAACAGTAACCCAAAATCAAAGAAAACAACAAAATAATATCCCAAAAAAGGACAAAAATGAAAAGAGAAAAGGGAAGAGGAAGATCTCACCGGCGCCACCCTCCGACGCTGACCACCCCTCTGTAGGTCTGATCGAGCCCGAGACCGCCCAAGCCCAGCACCCCATCGACGCCGTCCAGGACCTCCACACGTGGCTCACTCTCGGTCGCCCTCCGCCGGTGCCGCTCTCCCTCCGATCTCCCCCTCTCTCGGTCTTTCTCCCGGTCTCTTCTCCTCCCTCCCTCTCTCTTTCTCTTTCTCTTTCTCTCTCTCTCTCTCTCTCTCTCTTCTGCCCCCCTCTGTTTTTCTGCCGCCCCACTCTCCTTCTCCTTCTCTTTCTATTCTTTTCTTTCTTTGTTTAAAACTTAGGTTTAGATTTTTTGTGGGCCTCAAATAGTGAGGCCTAATCTTATAACTCCCTTCTTCTCTTATATTTTTATTTTTTTGGTTCTGGGCCCTTAAGGCCTATTTCATTTGTTTTTATTATTATTCCCCAAAACTCAAAAATAGCTTTTCTTTAAATAAATAAATAATTTGAATACCTTTTGGAAAAATATACACAAATAAATTTTAGGCCAAACTAAAAGTGAAGAATCTTAAAATCTTAAAATAAATAGTTTTACTCTTGAAATAGATAAACAATAATGAATATATATATTTGTCTAAATGTCCTTTTAATAAAGATGGTTAGTTCCTCTCCATTTTAGGCTAAGTTAGGAAAAGTACACATCTTATGATAAAGATAAATAGTCTTTGTATTTACGAAAAGTTCATAAATGTGAATATCTTTTAAGAATAAAGATTAATAGTTTTACTTATGTTAATTTTTCTTATTTTTATTTTTATTTTAAAAAAAACCTAAAAATATTTAATACATATTTCTTAAGAATAAATATCTTAAGATCTTGTAAGCAATGCCGTGCAAAACCACTTTTGCCTACATCAGCTTAATAAGACCTTGAAGGTTTATACACGTGCGATCTTCTTCGCCTTGTATTTCTCCTTCCTCATGAGTTTCTTTTATCAAATCAATTAAAAATAATTTTAAATACAATTTTAAAATATTTTAGTATCGTTTCAGAATTAATTTTCCCAAAGAACTACGTAACCCTGATTTCTCAATACATTTGAGAATACGTAGGAGCGGGAATCAATTCCTGTCGTGCCTACTTTCTCGTTACTAATTTCCATGTCTCTTCTATTATTTTGACTAATTTTATATAGTCAATATTTTAAAATTTTAGTGTCGCAAAGAGGTTAATTTAGACGCCACGTTTTGTTAATCTCATGTTTTAATATTTTTATTTAAAATAATATTTTCTTAAAAATAAGGTTAATTTAGACGAGACGTCTTGTTAATTTCATGTTTTTAATATTTTTATTAGAATATTATTTTCTTTAAAATAAGGTTAATTTAGACGCGACGTCTTATTAATCTCATGTTTTTAACACTTTTATTAAAAAAATAAATATTTTCTTAATAAACTTTTATATATATATATATATATGTATATCATTAATTTTATTTTAATCTTTAAATTTGTGTACAAATTAAGGTTAATTTGGATGAGACGTCCTGTTAACCTTTACTTTCACTCGGTTGTACTTTTTCTTACTGTTATTATTTTGTTAAGTTTCTTATTGTCTCTGTTTATAGTTTCTTATTGTTATTGTTTTTTACTTTCTTACTGTTGATATTCTGCTAAGTTTCTTACTGCCACTTTGTGTCATTTCTTATTATCACTGTTTTATTAAGCTTCTTACTGTCACTGAGTTTCTTACTGTTATTGCTTTGTCATTTCTTATTGTTACTGTTTTAATATTCTACTGTCATTATTTGTTTCTTTTTTTTACTGTCACTGTTTAGTCTTTTACCGTTACTATTTTCTTATTGTTTTGTTTCTTATCGTCTAATCCTTTAGTGTCACTATCTGGTATTTCATTGTATTGGCCTAGTCAGATTGTACGATTTAAGATTAATTTGGACGAGATGTTAATTTTATTTCAAACTTTTATATCTATTTTGTCTGTTTTTGTATGCTTTGTCATTGTATATGTTTCTTTTCATAAAAGAAGTTAAAATAGATTCTAGACTATTTTGAAATAAGCGCTATCAATTTGAGGTAACCGTTTTATAACAGACAGTTGTGAGGTGCTAATACCTTCCTCACCTGTAATTCGACTCCCGAACTTAGAATTTCATTTTCATAATTAGTGTTTTAAAAGAGGCCTTTCCTGATATTTTTATCTTAAAAAATATTGGTGGCGACTCTCTGTTTTCTTTTCGAAAGGATTTCGAAACCCGTTTTATTTTTAAGGGTCGGCCATCCCGTCACGATCCCGGTCGCGACAATTATGTATGACTTTCATGTAAGTAAACTAATTTTTTATTTTATAATACGCCACAAATATATAAATATAAATATAAATATAAATAAATCTAATTTGAACAACTCAACTATTTTTTATTATATCAATTCGAATTTATATTTGTATGTGCAATTTAAATAAAGGTATTTGTATGACTTTCTGACTTACTAGCATTTATAGATATACTTTAATAGGCATCAAAACTACATAAATTTAACACACTTGTCAAATAATCAATAACGATTTAAAATTGTAAGACAATATAATCAAATTTTAAATCATAAAATTTTCATGAGTAAAATTGGAATATAATGATTTTAAAAATTGAAAAGGGAATCAAAGTTGCACAATCTAAAAAATTGTGAGACTTAACTTGATTGAAATATGGATAACCAAAACTGCGCATACATTAATATAGAGGGACAAAAATGTAATTATGGATAATAAGTTGAAAGACTAGTTTGAATCCAAAACTTCAAGGAATTTTTTTCTTTCTAAAAAAGCTTTTTAAAATGTTTTTTTTTTTGGTCTTGATACTGGTTGCTGGTCTGTATACCCTGTTGACGTTTATTTAATGTTAATGTTGGTTTTAGCTTATTAAAAAAAAGCATAAAAGAGGCAAATATCTCAAATAAATATCGAGCTTTTATCGATCTACGTTTTCATCATCACGCCACAATCGATCCTAAAAGACTGGTGCAAATAACAAATGTCAGTTGAATTTAAGCTGTTTGACATTCCCTGTGATTTCTATTATTAATAAAGTGTAGCCCCATGTAGTTATTTTTTCAACTATCCTCTCCAATTCTTGGAGGCAATACTTTTCAAGCTTTACTTACATTAAAGATTCATCATCTTTGTCAATAAATATTAATATGTTCACTCAATCTAATTCAGAGTTATCCCGTGTAATTTCAACTAGTTATGAACTGAATGAAAATTCATTGATGTATCCCTATTGATCCGGTCTCGATACCGGTACCTGGGGACAAATAGATAATTGCATCCGTTCTCACTGTGCTACCGGCGTAAATCCGTATGATGAGAAGGTACAAGGTATAGCCGCAAGAAGGATACGCGAGAAACACGACTCTCCCCGTGTCATGTGTCAGAATCGTACATTGAGCAGTGTACTATTTGTCTACTGGCCCCACCTGTGCCTAACGATTCATTCTCTATACTCACCTATAAATAGTCTATTCTCACACTCATAAAAGGTTACGTTATTCTTACTATTTATTGACTGTTCCATACTCCCTGGAATCCTTATTTGTTTGTTTCACTGACTTGAGCGTCGAAGAATTTTCACAGGTGACACCACCTTTCGCCCTTCTTCAACGCGAAAGATTGGTGGGTAGGATCTCCGAGAGTTCAGATTATAATACCGGATACCCACTATACTGGTGTACAAACACTTCTATCTTTGACTTTTGAGGCTGGTCCCCACTCTGGATCTTTAACCCCGGATTAGACCAGTTCACGTATAATTCTATTTAATGTTTCTTTGGTATAGTTACGTAGTTACGAAAATAAGATTTCATCAATTAAGTTATTTTATAATTAATATTAATATAACATATTGATCGAGATAACTTTAAATTTTATTTGATCAATGAGTTAAAAAATTACTTATCTAGCTAAAATTTAAATAAGCTCTTAATTTATTTTTTGATAAGCTTAAGAAGGAAAAAAAAAACTTTTGATTGCTAATATGGACAGGGCCAGGGTGAAGATTTCACCATAACTGCCACGTAATTTTTGGATAGAATGTTATATTGGGAATGCAAGGAGCACCACCCGTTCATATTTCACATCTCAAGGGTTGGGATGATGCTCAAATAAAATAATACTTTCTTCCTTACATGGATTTACTTTCCAACTAAGCACAAGCTCGTGTATTGTAGTGTAGATAAACCCTATCCCTATCTCTTGTTCTGCTCTGCTACTATGGCCTCTGTTTCAGCCACTTCTCTCCGCTTTCAACCCTCTTTCAACCTCCCCACAACCACTACCCAGGTTCCATTTCTCACGTCTTTTACATTTCATTTTCAACATGTTTTACCCTATCCTATTCTTTAATGTAATAATCTTTCAACTAATTTAGTTTTTATGAAAAATTAATTAATTAATATAGTTATTGAAACTCGTAAATTTTATTTTATTTCTTCTAAATTAATATTTATTTTATTAATGACTAATAAAGAATGTTTTGATAAAAATTAATAATTTTTTGGTAAAATTTTTATATTAAAGATGAAAGAAATCTCTCAAAGATAGAATTATATATGCAATTTAATACATATGTGAATGAAAGAATGGAATAATTATGTTCCGAATGTACTAGCTTGTTGCAGTATGCAACTTTGTAGTTAATATGAAATTTGCCTTGGTGCAAGAAATTCCCAAGACATGATCCGAGTGTTAATATAAATCTTATAAGAAGTGAATTGAATATATCCCTAATCTTAACCCTCTAAATTAACTAAATAACATCAAATATATTGTATTAATAGTTTTGAACTTGATCCGTTTAATGTATAGGATGTTTAAGGCACGTATGCAAATGTTATGTTGTATAAATATTATCTGGTATAAGGTGAGTAACACACATTAATTATTTATTTATTTGATGAGATTATAAATGTTATGATAATGCTTAATTAAAATATATAGGCTTCATATAGAAGTTCGGGGATAGTTTCTTTGGGATGGACAAGGAGAAGCTTTCCTTGTTTGAGATCCTCCCGTTTCCGCATTTGTGCAGTAAGTATTAATTCCTTTTCTTCTAAACCCACAAAATAAAATAAAAAGATATTAGAAGGAAATAACATTGACATTTGTGGATGAGGCAGGTCCAAGCACAACCAGAGACAGTGCAGAAGGTATGTGAGATTGTGAGGGAACAACTTGCTCTGCCCGCAGAATCAGAGCTTACCCCTGAAACCAAATTTTCAGCACTTGGTGCTGATTCCCTTGACACGGTAATCATCAATATTGCTTATTTAATTAAAATGATTAATCGTTTTGTAACTGTTATATGTTGTGGCAGCGCAGGTGGAAATAGTGATGAGTTTAGAGGAAGCGTTTGACATTAACGTTGAGGAGGAAGGCTCTGAAAACATTACAACCGTTCAAGAAGCAGCTGATTTAATAGAGAAACTTGTTCAAGAGAAGGGGGGTGCTAGTTAGGACTTGGGAGGTGTATCTTAATCAAGTTAATCAATCATTCAGCCCATTACTTGGCCATTTTTGTGCTTTTGCAAATTCTTTAGCAACCAGATTGATTGAGTTTGTTTATTTTTCTATTTGTAATCCTAGGGCAATATTTCTGAGGATGCTATTTTATTTTCTTCTATTTTAGCTATGCTTACGTGCTCCTTTAATGTCATATTCACCTGCTGCTTAATTTATTTCTATTCAATAAATTTTCACTTAAACAATTTGTAGGATTTGTCTCAATTAATCATAAAATAATATGTGTGAGTAGATATAATATTGCATTGTATATTTTCTCTCTTAAATTCTTCTTAATTTATACTTTTATCAAAACAATAAGGGATTTTGAAAAAATATTTTGAGGAGCCGAAACAATTAACACTGTGTCTGTGTTTGACAAAATAAGTTTATAATGATATATAATATTTTAAACATGTAAAAAATAAAAGTTATCATTTTAAAAAAATATATAAAGATAAAAATGACAACTAAGTATTTAATAGGTAGCGTTTGGAAAAGGAAAAAAAATTAAACACGACGTAACCAAATAATATTATTTCATGTACTAGGTTTAGTAACTATAAAAATCAACCAGACAAGTATTAGTGATAACAAAACATCACTATTAATTACTCATATACCCTAATCCTTTTGGTGCTTTATTTTAAGTTTTGATGCCTTATTTTACTTAATGTTTAGTTAACTAATTCTAAAAAATAATAATATATAAAATTATTATTATTATTAATTTATTTAAATTTATAGAACTACCATAATTAATAAAATTATGTATAGTAATATACTGATATTATTATTAATAAAACAAATCATTATCATTATGGTTATTGTGAATTTAATTAAGTATACAACACTTTAAAAAAATTCACATTCAAATTGTAGATATTCTTAAATTATTAATTTGGTCTATATATAATAAATAAGTAATTTAACATTTATTATTAAGGTATTTTAGTAATTTAAAAACATTATTTAAAATTGTTCAGTTATTGATTCCACCTTTCTTAAAATGTTTTAAATATTTGTATCCTTTCATTTTATATATGAAATTTAACAAACATTGAATAGGATAGAACGTCATTTTTCCTGATCCTATTTTTATATGTACATCAAAGCCACCTTTAAGCCTTAAGTTAATAATTCAAACCCTTAGATTGACTGAGTGGATTGTAGAATATTTATATTTCAATTAATGTAATTGAATTTGTTTGAAGTAGAAAATATTAAGTTAAAAAATATAATAAACATTTAAATAACTGAATGAATTCAAATGTCAAAAAATCAGGTCAAATTTGATACTATTATTATCTTATTCATTCGAACCATATCATAAATATTTTAATAATTATATCAAATGATGTTTCTTAGCTAACTATATCAGATGATTTTTAATTGAATATTAATCCAAACGGCATCATTAGCATAATCATAATCAGCTCCTAAACCTTGCGATTAAATTTAAAACTCCTATTTATATGCGCGACGTCGGTTTGGCATTTATATGCGCCGCCAATTTATTTTTTTTGATGTCTTGAGTCAACGGTTAGAAAAAGGTTTGTTGACCTGTTCCCCTACCCGCGACGAGGAAAACGTCGTCGTTTCCGTTTTCTCCAAAGTTGAAACATTAACACCATTGTCCATTTGGACAGCAATGAAGAATCCAACACGCTCTCCCTCTCTAAATTTTCTTCCATTTTCTCGAGAAAATCCACCCCTCTTTCCCTAAACTCAACCACATATACATTCACAGCGTGCCCTCATGGATCGAAGAAGAACCGATACTCCACTCTACGCGCCGCACTGGAACGCTTCCACCACCTCCGAAACATCGTCTCCGGCGATGTCTCCGGCTCGTCTAGGTCTCACTTCTTCCGTCAAGCACCGAAACGTAGCCACCAAAGTTGCCGCGCAGGCGCAGCGTCTCGCTCAGGTCATGGCGTCTCAAACGGTCGTCGTCGACGACGACGACGACGACGAAGACGATGATCTCGTGTTCCATTCCAATGCTCCTTCTTACTCCAACAACGCCGCCAATAGCAGCAACAACGGTGTTAGTGTTGTTCCCCCGATTTTGACCTCCAGGCCTAATCGATCACCGTCTCCTATGGTAATTCTCACTGCGATTGTTTCTTATGCTGTTTTTCTCTGCTGTGGTTGTTTTTTTGAATTCGCTTCCTCAATCATGGAAAATGAAAATGGTTATTTGTTTGAAATTGTTTGTTGAAAATTGACATGTGTAGTTTCAAAGTGTTTTAAATGGGTTACGAATGACGAGTGTTCTATTCCTTTGATTTATATTGCTTTAGAATTTAAGTTTAAGTGAGATGGTGAAGCTTGTGTTCAGTTATGATTGTGGTAGTTATGATAATTTGATGCTGTGTGTAACTGAAGTTTGAGATATGAATATTGGCTATTATGGATTTCTTCAATAGGCTGATATGAGTTTGATGTTTTTATTAGTTAGCTCGGAACTTTGTAGAGGATAATCATTCAGTGCGTTCAACATTGGCTGGAAGACCAGCAGTGTCTGTGCGCTCAACAACTGTGGCATTGCCAAGTAAATCCACGCTTCGAACGCCAGTTGCTATACCTCCAATTGATCCTCCCGCTAATAGAAGTAGAGACAGACGGTGATATGTTCTTTTGAATTTCTTATGGTTTTGAAGCTGAAGTAATCAACTGAAAAGTTGTTTATGCCTTATGGTCAATATATTGTAATTTGAATAATCAAGTTATCTAAAACTAGTGAAACTCTAGTTCTGTGATCTTTAGTTCTAATGGCACTGGCTCTCTCTAATTAGTGGAGGTCCCAATCTTGTATAATATCTATGACTTTCTTAGGTGTTTGACTTATTATTTTTCAATAGTTCAAATCTTGATAAAAAGTTTTCCAGTAGTGGGTTGTTATCTGAAGTTTCAAAACTATTCCATAAATGAAAATGAAATACTGTTGTGGAATAGTTGATTGACATGCTTCTGTGTGCTTGCAAAGCATTAGTCAAATTCAGTGCCCAAAGGTGGCCATAACTTTTTAGGTAGCATATTTCTTGTTTAGTGTTAATTTAATTTCTTCTTTTTTGGGGGGGGGGGGGGGGGGTGGGGTTGGGGTGGGGTTGGTGAGAATTGCGGACAGGAAAGGATATTTCAATTCAGAAGTTTTGAGCCAGGTCTTTAACCCCATAAGTAGAAGAGACTGTTACCGTGACTGGAACCTGGCCACAAAGCAGCAGCATAACAACCTTATATTTGCCCTGGGGCTATATAGTCTTGACTTGATGTTGGATTTTTTTTATGAATTTCAGAGAAATACACGGGCTAGTCTTGATGTTAACCAATGTCACCTTTTTGATATGTGTAATTCATGCCTTCTGAATATGAATTATGAGCTCAATCCATATTTATTTATTTAAGTTGTACCTCTATCTGTATCTGTCTGCATGCATTGATGGGTAAATTAACTCTAGTTTATTGGTCTTGGTAATATTGATGATTCATGCTTCTTTGAATTTAAATAAATGGTTAAAATTTTCAGGTTTCCACCAGATATAAGGCAACTTAACCCAAATGATACACGTGATCATCATGAAACTTCTGCACTCCAAGATGAAGTATAATATTTACTTGCACCAATTTTTGTATCTGAAAACTAAATGATATCTGTCATCCTAGGCTGTGCTGATAAGCTTTATCTATATAGATTTTATATTGTAATTCTTGAGGAATAGTTTTTATTTTTGAAGTTGATTCATGTTGATATTGCAGCTTGATATGCTGCAAGATGAGAATGAGATTATTATAGACAAGGTGTGCTTCTTTGTACCTAAACAAAGCTGGTTTTGTGACCATGTTATTTAATGCCAAACGGAACATATATGTCTGTTTATATTTACAGCTAAGACAAGCAGAGAAAAGAAGCGGGGAAGCAGAGGCTAGAGTAAGGGAACTTGAGAAACAGGTGAATTGTGCTAGATGGTAATTAAACTTTAAAACCTAACAAAAGGTAGTGTTAATACCATCATGTTAATACCATCATCTTGATATTGGATCTTGAATTACTATTACTGTTGAAATTGAACTGCATAAAAGATAAAACATACAAGAATAGAAGTTACTGTATACCCATAGATGTCTCACCTTATGCAGAGTTTACTATATCTGTATCTCCATTTATTTTGATCTTGGCAGGTTGCTTTACTTGGTGAAGGTTTATCCCAGGAAGCCATGAGCAGGTAAACTTGCTTTAAGGATCTTTCTCCTTTGGGTGAACCTTTTGTTTTTGGGCTTAGTTTTAAAGTTGTTATGATTATTATTTAACGTTGCTTCTACAGGAGAGAAGCTGCATTGCGTCATAGAGAGGTGTGCTGGAAAATTGGATATTCGATGTGGCAGATATATGAAATGAAATACTATTGAAAATTTGATGTGCTACGATCACTGTAGCTTGATAACCTACAATACAAACTCTTCTAATTTTTAATCTTAAAAAAGGTTTACAGCATTGCCATGAAGCACACAAGTGTATTGTATAAAGGAGCACAAATCAATAATAAAAAAAATAGGTGCATGAATTAGGGGTGGTTGTGCTCTGAAATTTTTAAGCCCACATATTGAGTTATATAGTGACCTTTGAAATTTTGATATCTTAAGCTCTGTATCCAGTAACAGTTTATTCCTTCAATTGTGGATTTTGAACGACCACCAACTCATCCATACTAGTTTGTAAGAATATTCTGTTGGACTACTTCATATTTTTGTCACAGGATGCTCTCAAAGCTGCTAAACATACACATGATCAGAGATACGCAAATCTGACAGCCCTTCGTGTGGAATTTCAGGTAGTTAAGAAGAATTAAGCCATGCATGTGTAAGTATGAACAAATTCAGACTATGAAACTGCAAATGACTCATTATATCAGTTATAGTTTGTTTGATGTTATTTATTTCTTGGACAACCATAGTAATTCTAGAGCTAATACAAGCAACAAACCCCGACTTCTGAAAGGGATGCATTTATTAGATTAAAGGTCGACGCAAGCTCTGCCCGTGGCTTTGATGATTCATGATAACTCGTCGGATCACATGGCCCTTGTGCTGGCGATGTAGTTTAGAAGAATTAAGAAAGCATGCGTTGTTTTGAATGGCAATATATGCCTGGTCTGCAATTTGTTTCTCTGACCTAAATTTTAACTTTCTCTTTTAACTATCAGAACCTAAAAGATGATGCTGCAGCAGCTTTTGAACAACAGCAAGAAGCTGAAGCTGAAGCAAATGCTCTCCATACAATGACCCAGAGAATGATTTTGACACACGAAGAAATGGTTTGTGTTTTTGCATTAAAATGAGAATTAACAGGTATCTACTTTCCCATATGTTTAAATTCATTTCATGTCTGTTTTTCAGGAGGAAGTTATTCTGAAGCGATGCTGGCTTTCTCGCTACTGGGGTCTTGCTGCTAAACATGGTGCATAATAGCTATTTCTTTCTTCTGTCTACGGATGAAGAAAAATTAGCAAAGCATGTTTTTGAAAATCCCTCCCACCTATTAACATGCACATGCTTATAATTCTTCTTTCTTGCTTTATAGGCATATGTGCTGATATAGCACTGTCCAAGCATGAATATTGGTCTTCTCTAGCTCCTCTTCCTTTTGAAGTTGTCATTTCTGCTGGACAAAAGGCTAAGGAGGAATCTTGGAACAAAAGTGAGTATATTGATAGCTTGATACTCCAATTTTAGTCAGGATATTTTCTCTTATACAATGAAGTCTAATTAAAAGGAATGAATCAGGTATTGATGATCCAAATAGGGACACACCTCTTCGTGATTTGAGCGATCTCACTGGGGATGGAAACATCGAAAGCATGCTCTCCGTTGAGATGGGTTTGAGGGAGCTTGCTTCATTAATGGTTCTCTGTTTTCCATCAATGCTTATAACACTAATGCTTTTTTTTTGTTCAGTTCTTTAGTATCAATTTTTCCTTACCTAAAATACATCCAAGAACACATCTAGTCTTATTATTCTCATGTAAGTTGTATCATGGAACATCAAGAAACCAAAATTTAGTAATGTGAATATGTGTGGCTGAAATTTGGCTTCCTTTAGGTGATCTATTTATCCTTTTTCTTTCTCCTCGATAAATATTTTGACAAGATTTGGTTTCTTAGGTTGAGGATGCTGTTGTGCTTGCATTAGCCCAACACAGGCGCCCAAATTTTGTTCAACAGTTCATTTTAGGTATATTAATTCATGATTTTGTATCATCTTTAAATCTCAACTTTTTTACTTCTTGTTAATCAATTTGGGTACACTATTATCTCATTTGATCTGTGACTCTAGTCGACCTGTAGTTTGTGCTATTTTGTACCATATATTAGTTGAGCATGGTTAAGAGAGTTCTGTTTAAGTCAGTTTTGGTTTGTGTGCACATTTTTCATAAAAATTCTTAGAACTCTTATTGTGGTCTTACTGAACAAGATTAATATTTTCCACATTCGTATTCATTTCATTTCAGATTCCACATCACCTGGTGAGCCCAAATTTCTTGAAGCATTTGGTAAGCAACAAGTAATCATCTATTTTTCTGTTTTTTCCTTGTGTTTAATTTGACTCGCTTCAGTTATGTTGAGTTTATAAGGATACAAACCTATATAGTATAATTCATTTGTTGTTACATATGTTTTTCAGTCACGTCTTTAATATCTATTATTTTATCCTTTTATGAAGGGGTGGATGTGATTGACTTTAGAGAGTATACACAAGGGTTTTCTTTTATTTTATTTTTTCAGTCTTATATGATGGACATGTGATCTGTGTAGAAGGATGTTGGCAATTCTATATTTTACATTCTGTGATATATTGTCATTTTTCACTATGAATGAGAAATATGAATCCACCCTTGCCAACTACAAATGAAAAGAAAAATTACTTTGGTTGTATTTCAACTAGCTCTATGCCATACATCAAGACATGTGAAAAACTTATTTGGACATATTGTAAGGGCATGTGACAATAATTGATGACCTTCGCGTCTGAAAAGTGTAAAACCTATGTACTACCTCCGGTTCTAAATATAAGCAAATATACCTAATTTTACACATATTAAGAATAATAGTTGGAGGTAATTATTTGCATTAATGTTACCACATATTTGATTTAATTTTCTAAAATACCCTTAGTATTATTTATTACATAACGAATTAGTAGCCTTGGAAATATATATATAATAAGGACATATTTGGTAAACAAGCATTTAATGACATTGGAAAAGTCTAATTTTGTTTATATTAAGGGACCAAAAAATTCCACTAAAATTTGCTTATATTTAGAACCAGAGGTAGTATTATGGATGCTTGCCTCTCCGATTGGCTTTATATAATGGGGCCAGTGCTAATCTTCATGTTTGGTTTGATTTTGCTTTCGAATTTCAATCCCTTTATTATGGCCAGGGCATGAGTTTGGTCCCTCAATAATGTTAATTTTACTTAAATTTAATCCCTAATTTTTTACTTAAGTCCTTCCAATAGTTTCCCTTTACCCAAAACCCAAAATCTTCATATTTCATTCAAAATCTTTGAAAACTGAATTGAGTAAACCATTTTGAATGCTCTCCACTCAAAACATTAAATTTCATAAAAAAATCGGAAAATCCAGTATTTCCTGTCTTTGAAACCTTAACCTCACTTTCTATGGAATCCTTCAAAATTGAAAATTTTCCACTGAATTTTTTGCTTCTAACCCTCTAATGATTTTATACCCCAAATCCATCACAAGCCCCCAAAAAATTGCGAAGAAAATGAGAATTTTGCAAGTTTTAAGTTGAGGAAAACTAGAAGGACTGGACTTGATTGTAGTAATTGAAAAAAATAAGGGAACTTGGTTCAAGCACATGGTTAATGGGGAATTAAAAGTTAAAACTGCACATTAGCCATGGTATAGAAATCAAAAGTGTTAGTGCCTCTATTTTTTTCTAATAACGTATTACATAAATGATAGATGTGGATTCAATCAGACATTTTTTTTCTATTCTGTTTCACCCAGAGTTAAGTAACGAGGAAAGAGAAGATGTTCTTTTCAAAGAGGTTAGTTTTTGAAGACTCTGACTTTAACACACTGTTCTTGGCCTAAGTTATGTGAAATATGTAGTACATGTCCTTGCATGACAGTTATGGCATATTTGTTTCTACTGGCATTTCTCTCGTTTAGAAGATGGAAAGAAGGGACACGTTTTCTAATTTTGAGGCTCCTACAAAGTTGCACCTAATTGACTTGAAAATATCAATAGTTAGTTAGCTTGTAGGAGCTTTGTTTTCTTTGTTTGATTTCTTTCTGTTCAAGATAAATTTATTAGTTCCTAGATTATTGTTGTTTTCAAGATGAAATCTTGATAGTTAAAATGAAAGCAACCATGGCTTTTGGATGACCTGTTTTGCTATTAGTAGAATACAAAGTGTAGTTTAATTTTCACTATATAGTATGCACATAATTTAATATGCTTCAATTTTAAACAATTATTTTCAGGCTTGGTTAACTTATTTTTGGAGAAGAGCTCTATTCCATGGTGTGGAAGATGATGTTGCAGAAGAGCGTCTTCAGTTTTGGATTAGCCGCAGTGAGCAGTCACCAAATTTATTTGATGCCGTTGACGGTAAACTTGTTATTCTGTCATCTTCTTTTGTGATTCTAAGAAGGGAGGGTAAATGAAGGGTCTTGCACTCTTGCTAACTAGTGCCTTAGTACTCTTAAATTCTTTCAATCATTTTATAAATTAGATCCGGCTTCTCTAAACTGAGGGGGTGCTCTTTAGAGAATAAAGTGCATTTGATGATTAGAAAATCAAAAGTTGAAATTATGATAACATACAAGAAAATCTATAACAAACTTTTTAAGTTGTTATAATCTCAATAGTTAATTTTTTAATCAATGGCTAATAGTACACGTTATCCTCTGAAGTGTAACCATCACACTTTACAGAAATCAAATCTTCAAAAGTATGAAATGATTTTTGTATTTTCAATGTAATAAATAAATTCGTTTTCATTAATTTTTCTTTTTATTTTTACCTCCTTATACATAAATGATAGATGTGGCTAGAAGTAGCTGTTAGCATTCCCCTAAGTTAAAATTAGATTAAATTATTACATAGGTCTCTAAACTACTGGAGGTTTTTTAAATAAGGCCTATACTTTGGAAGTTTGTAATATGTTTTAGTCGGTCTCCTGTCAACAATATCATTAGAGTTCTGTTAAATGAAGTGCCTAATTACAAATTTTGAAATAGTTTAGCTATTAGTGTTTAATCTTGACCTATTTCAAAATTTATAATCAAGTGCACTCAACAGAACTCTAATAGTATTGTGGACACAATAAAAACGATTAAAAAACTTATGGACTTGGTTATAAACTTGCAAAGTGTAGGGACTTAATTAAAAATTTTCAGTCAATTTAGGGACCTACAGACTTGATTTAACCTTCAAATTAAACAGTTATGAAATTACATTGGCTTTTGTTCTTTAAACTTTCCAAATTATTTTCACGGTTTTTTTAATGTGTGCTCAAGATATATGTTAAGAAGTCAAAAAATGAAAAATTTTCTTTTAATGTAACATAAATGCAGTCTTCCCCATGACTTTTAACACAAATCTAACATGATTTTCAATAAATAAATAAAAAACAACTTTTGATTTCTTAACATGTACTATGGAGTAGACATTAGAAAAACTTTGGAATTGTGTGCTGGTTGGCAAAATGTTGTCAAAGAACGGCTCCTCCATTGATCATAATGCCTTATTGGAAAATACTCATCTTCATTGATTAACACATTTCTTAGTTTCTGTGTAATATTTCCTGGATTTCTTGCCAGTCTTGGAAATGAGTGATACTTAACTCACATTCCAATCATATCCATGTGCTGCTGTCTAATAGTTTCCCTATTTTCATGACGTGCAAGTTGAAGTTGTATATATATATAAAAGTTTCTCCTGCATATTTTTCTATGCTTTATTTCCACTAATTCATCTGAATATGGATAACTGTTAGTCAACTCTGCAGCAATTTAGGAAAAGGATTACTAATTCGTATAATATCTGATGTTGGAGTGTAGCCTGTAATAGATTTTCATATCAAAGTTTGGAACGCTATTAGCCAGCTCAGCTGCAATTTAGAAAAAATATAACTAATTAACATGGTATGTGATATGCATATGCTGATAAAAAAATTGATGTGATACTCGGAGTGTAGCCTCTGCCATTAGACACATAAGAGAGAAGGTGAAGTTATTGCTTCAGATGAACTTGAATGTTTACTTGCGTATGAACTTCAAGCTGATGCGTTCTGCTTTTTGATAGTTGAGCGAGGTTTGTTGGAGTTGAGGAAGCTGGGTATAGAACAGCAACTTTGGGAAGCATCTCGGAAGGAAATTGATCTGCCTAATCATAAACTTCTCACTGTGTCGGAAGCATCGTCCTGATTGTGGGAATACTTAATTTGTTGATTGATTCTTTGTTACATGTGTATATTATTAGTAATGAAACCGTGCCTTCCACGATTATATTGAATTTTTTAAATTTATACTCATACAAATCTTAATAGATATAAATTTTGAGAAAAACATTTTTGATATTTACAATATTTGTTATTGAATTAAACATAATCAACAGAGGTATTCTAAAAAAAATACATACTAATTTTAAGTCATATATGGACATATATATATATATATATATATATATATATATATATATATATATATATATATAAAATTAAACTTTAGTATAATATCATCTATAGCTGAGTTAATCGTCTATAATCAAGTCAATCAACAACAACCAATTTAATTATGTATAATTAACAAATGTCTAGATATAATTATATATAAATAATAATATTATATTTTATGATAAGATTTAATGAAAAATCAATTCAACCCACTTTCTGATTTTTTAATATGCTTGAGCATGATATTATTTTAAAAATGTTGAAAAAAATATTTAAATTTAACTCCCAATTCTTACGCGCACACAAAATTAACAAAATCTATAATGTAAACTCTAACCAAAACAAGCATATACTAATTTTAATTGTTAAGTTAAATTTATATTAAGAAAAATCAAGAAGAAATTTTGAGAAAAGCACTCGAAAAATCATTAAATAATTATGTTAATATTTTTATTACCAAGATATTGACATGCAATTATCCTACAATGTTATAACTATTTATATTGTATCAATAAAAGAATTGTATATTTATTATGTACTTCAAATAGAAGTATTCAAAGGATATAATTTTACTTTTTTAAACAAATTAATTATTATTTAAAATATAATATTAAATAATAAAGAAAAATTATGAATTATAATTCGACGGAATAACTTCTAGATATTGATTTGGTATCAACATATTATTTTATCTTAATAAAAATTAATTAACTTTAAAAAGCATAAATTTACAAATGTGAATTTTTAAGTTTGAATAATACAACTGTCTTTGTACGAATATTCATTAGAGACGAATAATAACGTAATAGTATTATTAATGTGAACAACAAATTTAAATTTATTATAAAATCAACTTATTAAAGAGTTAATACCCAACTGTAATGTATTTAACTTTAGACAGCCCTTGGAGAAATTGTTTCAGAGATCGTTGGTGGGTGTCAAGAGCATTGGAACCAAATCGAAGAGTTGTCAGTAAAGGGAATGATATTTCGATGAGTTGTTATCCTTCAAAACTATGTAGGATTCTTGTATTTGGCCTCAAAACGTGTTAAATTTAATTCTAGAATGACTAAATAGATATGTCGTTGTTACTGCTGGAAGTTGATTGGAGTAAGAATTGGTACGTCGTTTGATTTCGAACTTGCGTTGCTAGATTGTGGATTGGAAGTATAATTAAAAGAGTGAATCAGATCTAGGTACATTTAACGTACAAAGGGGTTACTAGTTGAATGATAAATAGGAATTTAATTCTAAGGTTGTGGTTTTACTGAAAAATTTAATTATTGATGTGCATTGCCAATGTGTTAAAATACTGTTTTAGTAATAAAAGAATATGATACAACTTTGATTTTTGACCTTCTCTCGCATTAAATTGATTGTGACTGGAATGGTATAAAGTACTAATCTGCGTTGATATTGAATTGAGTCTAATGTGATATGGATATACATACCTAGGTGATTAAATATGTTGTGGATTCATAGTAGTTATTAAGTATGTTTTGATGGTACGTATTGCTAAGTTGAAGGTGTATGATATCTAATGGATGGGTGGTTAAGTTTGAATTGTTATGATAGAGAGGAGTCAAATGATTAATTGGTATATTGGAATGGTTTAGCGGAGTAAGCTATGATGTCAGTATGAGTATTATTTATGCATTGTGATTCGCATCTCATGCATTGATTGCATTTCATGACATCATATGCATTTCCAGCACTGATATTTACTGAGAAGACTATCACAATATAGTGTTGAGATTCACTGTGCAGTCTATAACTTGTTGCTTTTGAGGCTACCGCTTATAGTGCTGAGATTCACTATGTGGTTACCCAGACGCCCCTCACTTATTGTGTTGAGATTTACTGAGTGGGTTGTCTTGGCACTTGCTGTATTTTAAGTTGGATCCGTATATCATTGTTGTTGTGCACAAATGAGACAAATGTTTTCAAAGACCATGGCATAATATATTGCATTAGTGGGTATTGATACCTATGTATAGTTGATGAACGTTTGGATGGAACTACTGATATGTGTGATTTGGTCCTTAGTGTTTGTGATATTCAAGGATGGATGATTTTGATGCTATATAGCTATCGTGTTCATTGTTCCTAGTAAAGTAATATTTGTTGTTTATTTCACGATGAGGAAGTCAAAGTAGTTACCTTGTTATTGAGTTACTATTTATTGTTTGATTAGTGCTCACCCTTTTAAATTGTGGACATCTCAATAAATGTGTAGAGGCCGAGTTTGTTTGAAGATCTAGAGGCGGGAATGCATTGGTCAGCCATAATGGATGCAAATATATATATATATATATATATATATATATATATATATATATATATATATATATGTGTGTGTGTGTGTGTGTGTATGTGTGTGTGTATGGTAGCTTATAGTTTAGATTTGATATCTTGATAGTTTTGGTAGTGGTATGTCTCTTTACATGTGTTATGCTTGAGAGCTTATAACTGGACTATGAACTAAAATTGCATTTGGTTGAATATTGGTTAGATTGACACCCTAATGCATGAATTTGATGAAGGATGGTTGAGTTGAAATATGAATTATATCGTGACGAGATATACATTAAGCTCTCTCTCTCTCTCTCTCTATATATATATATAATTTTGCTTCCACGGAGTATGACATTGTGATAGACATTCGAAGTCTAAATTTGGCTTGAGTTATATGGGGTTGTAGTTAAATTTAATATTATGATTTATGACCTGATGCTTTCTTTGCAAGGAGCCATTTTATCCTATTGCAATAAGGACGCTATAGTCAGGATATTGCATTTTACTAGAATTATGTATGTATATTATGTTATATTGAGTGATAGAGCTAATGCATGACCTGTGATCATATTGATATGGGCATTGAACCATTCTCCTTATTGCTGAAAGTTATACATATACATGTATTTTTATGTGGTTCATGATACATGTAGTTGACTGAGTAGTGATGTTCTATGAGATTTACTATTAAGTAGCTTTTATTGATTTATTTTAATTCCTATTTTCCTTCGGTCTGAGGACTATGCTGATTGTAGAAATGGTTTTTCGTTGATTTATTTAGCTTTCACTAGTTACATTAGCAAATATAATGATGATATTAATTTTCTCCAACCATGTGTTGAACAATTTTTTAAAAATCAGTTTGAGGATAGCTATCTGAAGATATGATCTATGGTAATATGCTTAGTGGCAAACTTTATATAATTTAATACGGTTAATTCTACTGCTTAGTTTATTCTAGGAATTTCTTGTTTTGAAGCAGCCTTCTATACAGAATTTGAGTATTTAAGATTAAGTATAACAAGGAGAGAACAAAATGATAAAAATTGCTCAATGTCAAATTGTATTTCATTTTAATACCGATAAATTTGGTGCTTTGATTTGTAGAGAATTCCTTATCTTGAAGTAGTTTCTTCTACAAATAAATTGAGCCCATGTTTCTTGAGTTTGGATCCTTTTTCAATTTTAATTTATGGTTCAAATCTTGAGAAACTAAATAACTGTTCACCACCTGTCGAACTAGTAAAGGATATACTACAAAAAATATGTGATAAGATTAATTATATCATGGGTAGAAAGGTGTGGAGTAGGATGTATGCAGATTAGTGCAATTGCCACTTAAGGAAGCTTTATCACCAATCTGCAAATGTACTCGTTATTGTAATTTCTAAAGGATGGACAGGTTCTAGGCATTGAGTGAGTTTTGGAAATTTGTTGATGAAATATAGGTTGAATGATAGGGGTATGTTGTATGCTGCTAAAATTTTGTGAGTTATGTTACAGAAGATGAATCTTAAAATAATAAAACTTTGATGCTAAAGTGTTGAGGAACATGTTGTTGAAATTATATGATATAAGATGCATAAGATAGATCATTATTAATAGAAATTGGATGCCTAAATTTCTGATAGATTACAGATATATTAGGGGCTATTACAGGTGTGTGTGTATATAGATGGACAGGTCTAATAGGTACCTATTGGGATTATACAAATGTATTATGGGATAAGAGTACATTGCTGTTTTAATAGTAGAATTAGGTGGTACACTTACTGTACATATGTGAATTAAGAGGCATGGAGGCATGAGATGAACTATAATGTAAAGGGAGATTGGATGCCAAGTGACTTATGCATATACATTACTTGCTGAAATTGGAGAATAGGAAGCATGAGGTGGATTATAAAATAATGGAGAGTGAATACCAAACTATTAATAAATTATGGATGAGTTAGAGGTGAGACTTATATATATATATATATATATATATATATATATATATATATATATATATATATATATATATAAATTCTGGTGAGTTCTTGGCCATATAAAAATAATCATAGTATTGCATTTGGTCTGATTCTAATGTGGCTTGTAGCTAAATGATAGACCTATACTCCCCCTTGCTCGTGCGTGTTGACGCTGAAAGGGGCGTGCTCGCGCTACATTTTGTGCCCCTGTTACGTCTGGGCCATGTTCCTTGTGTTGGCATATGCTTGGTTATTCTATATTATTTTGCATCGAACTCTAGTGTTTCATTCCTTAATTCCCACGCTGGTGTTATATTTCTTCTTGCTTGCGGCCCCCCTTCGTGCGCACGCCCATTTTGCCATCAAAACCATAAGCACAAATTCAATTGCTTTCATTCAATAGCTATACATATAATATGAAACCTGCATATAAAAAAAACTATATATATATAAGCAAATAAATAAATAAATAATAAATCAAATATAATAATAATAATAATAAAAATAATAATATTTTACTATTATCCTGATTGTTATTATCAATATTAATATTCATTAATATTACTAATATCATTACTATTAAATGTTAATGATGAGAAGTCTAATTTTATTTATCACATCATATTTGAGTCATTTATTTTGTTTTAAATTATGGACTTATTTGTATTTAGTTATTGTTTACATTTTTAATATTTGTTACCAAGGTTACTAGTACCTAATAAAATTGTGAAAAAAAATTTATCCATATTTTTATTTATTCCTGGAATAATTATTGGGATTTAGTATGGTCCTGACATAATCTATAATCAATCTAATCGCATATAATTAAAGAAATCTCATATATTATTATATATGAGCTTCAATATTCAATTTAATTCCCGATAATTGTACCATAACAAAAATAACAAAATCATGAATATATATTCCAGGTGCAATCATCATTAAATAATAATATAATATTTTTCCGGTGTGGATAAATAAAACATATTTAAATTCAATTTCTAATTTTTATATAAAAACTTCATAAATTTGGAACATATATTATATAAAACAATAACATACAATTTTAATTCCTAACATATAATCTAAATTTATACTAAGACTTGATCTAGCCTGTACAAATATTGGGTGTAGCAGATAGAGAATAAGAGTTGAAAGTTTGAAATCGAGGTAAGGGGATGTTTGGAGTATTAGTTAATTTAGAAATATTATCAGCATCAAGTAACGTTTGGAAAAGGGATATAATTAGTATTAATTAGCTAATTTAACCATAAAGTATAATTGATAGAATTTATAGTTTGAATTATGGTTAGACCAGGAATTAATAAGAATAAGAATGGAAAACTAGAAGTTACGATGCCCATATGTGTGTATGGGTAAAATGATAGATTTGATAATTAGTGTTTACTGAAATTACGTAGATAATATATGTATTTATATGAATATGTATATGTTGGATAAGTTCCAATTGTAGCATAAAGGAAATAATGTGATGTATATTTAATATATAGATGTATATGTGTTTCGGAATTAAATTTTGAAGTGGTTGGTGATGAAATTAATCTTGTATGAGAAAGTATGAATAAAATTGTATCTGAGTGATTGAATTTATGTCAATAAATGTTTGTATTCGAGTAGGTGATATGAAATTAATTGAATATTATTGGGCCTGAGTGGATTTTGTTTGATGTGAAATTAAATAATGATAAACAGAGAATTGAGATATGGTGTGTGCCTGAGTGGCCGCCATTTTGTTGATATTAAAAGACTAAGTGGTTAATGGTGAAATGAATTGCCTAAGTGGCTAAGCTAAGGATTTTGAATATTTGTGATGGCTTAAACTGTACTTATAGCCTTTAGCGTTGAACTAATAAAGACAATTGATTAATTAATCAAGTGAAAGTGATTAAAACTGGATGAATGTGATTTTATGTGCTTTGGATGGCTAGACGATATATTTTGCCCCTCAGTTTTGGCTACGATGATCAAGCAGGATCCGTTAAGCTACCTAGTGATCAAAAAGGACTCACGAGTTGAGGTGGAGAGCCAAGCAGGGCTTGGTGAACCAATTAGGGTTCACAAGATGTCAAGTAGCTAGAGGCTGATCCATTTTTAGTATCCGAATATTATTGAGTCTAATCAAACCCTGAATGATAGTCAGTGGTGCCTTATGTGTATAACAATATAATAATGATATGCATGAGTTGCTATGTACAGCCCGAGTGGCATATAATGTTGTGAATGTTATGATGATTGAAGTTGAATTAATGAGTGTGTGCATATATGTATAAATGTATGAACATTGCTATGTGTAGTCTGGGTGGCATATTATGCTAATGAATGTCTAGAATAAATAAGGAAGAATTAATATATGTTGTATATGCATTGTTTTGTAGCCTGAATGGCTCATAATGTTGAATGCAATGGTGATTGAGCATGTGTTATAATGGCAGTATAAGGTATTAGAGAACAATTGACTTATTATGTGATGAATATATATCTACATATGTGTGTGTGTGAGAAAGAAAGAGAGAGAGTATGATTGATACCAAGGCTAATGTTATACCTTTTTCAGTTTGAGTTTCTATATTAATTGATATGTTCGACACTCACCCTTTCTGTTGTTTTTTTAGTAACCAATGATAGAAACATCACGAACACCATGGAGGCGAGCGCCAAATGAGCTCGGACTGCCAAGGAATGAAGAACAGAATTGTGTTGTTTGTAACAATGTTGATTTATGAGTATTTTTTATTAAGTATCTATGTTTGATGCTTTATGATATGTCGGTAGTGATGATTGATACTTGATGTAGGCTTATGTTACCTTATGCTTATATCTTGATAGATCGTGTGATTTATTGGCAAGTGATTATGGTAGAGTAGTACAAATGTGTACATTTTGCTGATAGGTGACATTGAGCCAATTAGATAATCTTGTGGAATTATATATATATATATATATATATATATATATATATATATATATATATATATATATATTGTCTAGGTATTATGAATGTAGTGTAACGACATTGAGCTAAGGTATTGATGAAATTGAGGTTCCACAGACTGGATATGTTTGATTGATGATGATGTTGTTATTGTATTGATTGAGAATTATTTGTGATTTAGAGAAAGGGATATATATATATTTACGGAGAAATGTTGAAGAGGAAAAGGCTAATTAAGCCAACTGAATATGTGAATTTAAGTTTTGGTGGGATTTAGAGTCCGCGGAAGGTACCAATAGGTCCCTAGACATATTTATGACTTGTATGTGAAGTGAGATTGTCAATTGGATGAGGATTGATATGCCTTTAGTGATGGAGTTGAGAAAAAAATGAGTTAAATATATTTTTCTGCATAACTCCACGATAGTGCCCATAAAATTTTTTAGCACGGACTTTTTGAGCGTAGACTGCAGCAATAGGTCTAAAATGAGTTATAGATAGTGGCCACAAAATTTTGTAGCATTCAGAGTTAAAATGCCAGTAGGTCCAAAATGAGTTATAGATAGTGCCCATAAAATTTCGTAGCATTCAAACTTAAAACTGACAAGTTAGGGGGTGTAGAAGTTGACCTAAGGGCCAAAATTTGCATAGAAACTACATCTATGTTGATAATAATCGATTACAGGGTCCTGTAATTGACTACCTATGAGTAGAAATGGATTCCTACATAGGTTGCTCTCTAGTAATTGATTACAAGAATTTTAGTGATCAGTTACTAGCTTCTTTTCAAAATCGTGTATCATCTAGGCTGGATTAACTTTGTGTTCTTTGCAAAAATTGTAGATAATTGAGTTACAGAAATTTTCTTTTTTGATTCACCATAATCAGAAGTCTGTAGCTCAAGTTATGTCTAAAATGCTAAAAGATGTTCATCCTAAAAATTGTATGTAGAATAGTTTTACATTTTCATGAATTGAGTGACCTTAGGAGCATAATTGGCCTTTGACCATTTCATAACATTTATAGATAATTGAGTTATGGAGGTATACCAATTGTATTCACATCGATCAAAGTTTTATAATTCTCGTGAGACGTGAAATACTGAATGATGTGTAAGAAAGTGCATCCCTAATGTTTTTCTTCAAAAAGTTTCTTTATGGTGTTCTTTGAATTTTTAACATACGTTGTTTAAAGTAAAAACATACTAAATTAATATTAAAACCTCTAATTAAAATTAAGTAAATGTGACGTGATACCACACTAAAGGTAAAAAGCACCAATCCAATAAGATGGCATGAACCAGTTAGTAGTATGATCGATATGCCTACTAACGGATATCAGTTAAAAGCCTTCTAGAGAGTTAGACCCTCTGAATATAGGATGCGACTTGATTGAAAAGCAGTCTGGTCACTTATCACATGTCAAATCATAAGTTGGACCTCCGTAAAGGCTATAAATATCATCAAGTATGAAGAATCAAGTAAGTCATTTATTACTCTTAATGCTCCATTATTTTTGAATCTATACTGACTTAAGCTTTGGATAGTCTCTACAAGTACCACCACTACCACCTGTTCTCTAACAAACGATTTGAGGATCCCGAATCACATGATTGAAGACACAACTAGTGTTATATAATACCAGATTCCCACTGAACTGACATAAAAATAGAGTGAAGGTGAGATTTCATACCGGTCAAGAGAGTGACTTGATTACCCCCTACATATCAGAACCTATTTGTAATTGTTGCAAAACTAAATAAGAAACAACATTAAGATTATAAAACTCATAAGTAAAAAAACAAAAAAGAATAGCAAGGTTAAATATGTGACATCCCGGCGCTGTTGAGGGCGAGGAGTGATCGCCGGTGCATGGACACGGACAAGGAGCGGCTCCTAGCAGGCTTCCAGCGGGGAATGTGACATCCCGGGCACTGTTGAGGGCGGGGAGTGATCGCCGGTGCATAGGCACGGACAAGGAGCGGCTCCTGGCAGGCTTCTAGTGGGAGGGACATATGAATGAACCGAATACATACCAGAATGAGAGGGATCCAAAGACTGTATAGGTATGGGACTATACAGTCAAGGATAGCTTAAAGGAATGAATTCGTACTACCTATACCAACAAATACATTAGCCTTTTCGGTGGCCTATCACTTAAGAACTCCAAAGTTAAGCATGCTTAACTTAGAGTAATTCTGGGATGGGTGACCTCCTGGGAAGTTCTCAGGAAATGTGTGAGTGAGGACAAAAGCACATTGGAAATGTCTCGTGTTGGTCTGTGGGGTGAGTCGTTCATTCCTGAAAAGCGGCTGAGGTGTTACAAAATATTTCAAATATGGTGAAGAAATGAATACTCCATGAATTTGTTTTTAGATTTTTATTCTTCATAAAATAGACTTAAGAACACATTATTATTTAAAAGAAACAAAGTTAAAATAAAAAACCCAATCAAGTTAAAAATAAAATAAAAATAAATAACCTATCTTCAAACTTAATCATATATTATGATTCGTCTTCAAATTTAAATATATGTGAATCATTATGAAGGATATAATCATATAGAAAAAAGTAAAGAAATATGACATTTGATTTCCAACAAAAATAAAAATTGAGAAAATAAATTGAAAAGAAAAATTGATCTAGCTTATAGCTATCACCAAATTAAATGATAGAAGATTAAGAAATGAACCTCTATAAAATATAAATAGAGTAAAAAAATATTTATAGGAAAATGTTAGAGAGAAAATTAAAAAATATTAAAATTAAAACATGCAAATAAGGTTGGTGAGTTTTATCTAAAATATCATAACTATTTATAAGCAATTATATATATATAATCAAGTTAATCATGTATCATTAACAAAATCTCATATATCATTAGAATATTTTAATACCTTTCTATAAAATCATTGTATTTAAATTACTTACATGGAAGGAATATTTAATTACCACAATGATTCTGTTCATGTAATCAAATTAATTTTATCTGTAGTCTTGCTTTTAATTTCCCTTAGGTTAGTCATTTGTTGTGAAGTAAAAACGCTTTAGGAATAGGATAAAAAATGTCATTACTTTCTATTCTTTTGGGATTCAATACTTAAATCATGATTAAGTATTAGTAATGATACTTGATCCGGTCTCGATACCAGCACATGGGCAAGAATGTAATTTTAGTTGTTCTCACTCGCTTATCGGTGTCGCAGGTAAACCTCCGGACTCTAAGCTCGTATCAGATTTATATCTATACCGGAAGTCCATGTCAACACCTAGCACACTGGAAATTATCCATGTCATTCGACAAATAGTACAAGGTATAGGTACGGGGGAATGTTCATAGGAGACGCGGAGGCACCCGCGTCGCGTGTCAGAATCGTATAGGCACAGTGTACGATTGATCCTCTAACCCTAAAAGACTATTCATTCTTCGCATGCACGTATAAATACCAATATTTTCACAACTCTGGTACGTTAGACTCATTCTCAAACTTATGCCATTTTTTGCCCTTCGTCAACGTAAAATCTTGGTGTGAAGGATCTACGTTCTCCCACTGAGATAAAAGGGTAAAATACCAGATACCCATTGTACCGGCGTACAAATCATTCAAAACAGATAACATTTGTGGCTGGTCCCACACTGGATCCTTGACCCCAGTCCAGACCAGTTCAATACTCGTATCTTGAATAAGTTGAATTGTTATTTAACCGATCTATACTGGGGTCAGTAATCCAATGTGGGACCAGCCACGAATGTTCTTCTCTCTGGATATTTATCCACCGGTCTAGTAAGGATCTGGTATTGTAGCCCCTGTTCCAGTAGGGAAATAGAGGACTTGGAGTCCTTGAGATCCAACGCACCAAGCTCTCACATTGTGGTGGCAAAAGGTGGACGCTTAAGTCAGCAAACAAATTAGAAAGCAGTGGTTGAGCATAAGTTAGAGAATGAGAAAAACGTACCTTTGTTGTGAAATCTTTGGTATTTATATGCATGCAAGGAACGTAAGAGTCCTTTAGGATTAGGTGACATTCCATACCATGTGTCAGTACGACTCTGCAAAAAGCTGACACACGATGTGGGCGCCTATGTGTCTCTAATAAACGTTTCCCCCTAACGGCTATACCTTGTGCTATTTGTCGAATGTGCAAGTTACTTTCCGGTGTGTGATGATAATGACCTGGACTTCCCGGTATAGAGAGAATAACTCATACCGTTGTGCGAGTCTGAGGTTACACCTACGACACCGGTATATGGCTGAAGGTGGATGAAATTACAACCTTGGACCGGTATGTAGACCAGATCAGTTATTTTTTATATAATTCATATTAATTTAATTTTACAAATTATAAGAAAAGTAAAAATAATTCGAACTAAAAGTGTAATTTGAAATATAGTATTGACTAATACAAACAAAGTAGGAACGGTAATTCAATAAATAAAACAACATCAAGATATATGTATATATTATCCAACTAAAATGTTAAAATTAAACAGTTGCAAGTACTTCTTTGAAGACTACATTTGTTATTGTATCACTACAATTTTCTTCATTGTTAAAATAAAAAACTTCAATAATTTTTTGATCTCACCCTTGAAATAGCAACATACAATTATCCATTAGTGAATACAGGTCTCGGAAGATACAATCCAATATGAGATAAAGATTAACCCTGACTGTTGTTTATTGTCATAGCAAAACATAAACAAATAGGAAATTGACGTGTTCAAATTTGAATAGTAATCTTAAATCAGATGAAATCATACACATTCTTGAAATGTAGATTTTATATCCGATGTGTAACCTTGTTATAATAATAGCACCGATAACATTGTTTCCTAAATGAGTAACTTTCAACCTAAAGTCATTACATAAACTATTAGACTCGTCAATGTTCCTCAAAAGCATGATTAGAACCTCAACTTTCAATTTTAGTCTATGGTCAGGGATAGCAGAACATCATTTATGAATTCAGTTGTTAACCACTCTCCCCTGATTCTAGAATCTCTATCTAATACACATATTAATTACATCAGAACTTAAATATTCTTTTTCACTTCCCATAACTAAAAAAAGTATAAAGTCATATACCAATTCAACAGATCCCAATGTAGGAGCCAAAATAGCCCTCTCTTCAAAAAAATTTGGTTCATTGAAACTCTCTAACATGTTAGGATATGCAAAGTTGACGAGCCGCATTAATGAATTGTTCAAAGTTATCTAATGTTAATTCCATTATCTTTTGTCTTATAAGTTAGATATCCTTATTCATCACTAAATAATAATAATAAAATTTATTCAAACTTTATACTTTAATTTCATTCAAATTGATTATATTTATATTCAAAATTTTATGTAAAATTCAAAATTTTACGTAAAATTCAAAATAAAAATAAATTTTAAAACACTATACTTAATATTCTTATATATATTTGATTCAAAATAAAATTAAATAGTATCTTCGTTGTAACTTTTTGATTTACAATCATTATGAAATTATATGTAATTTTAATAAATTATCGTAATATTGAAATACTATACTTATTTTTTGTATTAAAATTAAAAATAAATATAATCCGGTCCTGAGACCGGCCCTTAGACTTAAAGGTAATATGACAAAAATCCATCCTCTGGAACCGGTATGATGTAGTGATGAGTGTGAGTTATTCTCTCAACAACGATATCTCACATAATAAAATCATTTAACGCCGTTATCCGTTATCACACAAAAGGTCCCCAAACTGAACCCGTTGCGAGTTACTCACAGGGTCAAAGTTGACCCATGCCTAATGTGTTAAATAAGTAGCTGCAAAGTGAATGATGGGTAGATAGAACCACTATGAAACGTCTCCATCACAAGTCAATTTTACTGTAGAAGAGCATAGTAAGTACTGACACCATGTGAAATCCCTCACTAATTTAATCATAATTTTAGGCGTTTAAATAAAAATACCAATAAATTTTTCACAAATTAATTAAGTGACAATTAATTAATTATCTAAAAACTCACAAGACTCCAAAATAATATCAATATGACACTCCTAGTGCCTCAGTTCCAAGTTCAAACATAAAAACAAACATAACAGGAATCAGTGGCGTGACGCTACGCGTCAGCCCAAAAAGTTACGCTTGGCGTTGAGTGTCAGGCATGCGCCAGGCATGACAGTAGCAGTAATGCTGCTGTCATGAGTTTTATACTATAATTCCAACTTCCTAATATCTAGCCCAATTCAACTCCAACCATTGCCAAACTTTAGGGGCACTATATTACATCCATTCCGGAGCTGCTGGCGCAGTCCGTTTCCCAAAAAGTCCAATCCAGTAACAAAATATGCATCAAAATGCTTTCAGGCCAACCTTTGACTATTTATCATACTACATCGCCTTAAAACCATTTAAACCACTGTTAGTCCTCAAATTTACAATAAAATCTTTAATAAAATTTATTGTAAAAAGAATAAAATTTGGTGAATTTGTTAGAAATTTAGGTTTTAAATTCAATAAATAGATGTTGTTGGAAATAATCTATCCTTGATCAATTTTCTTTAGTTTTGCAGTGAAAAAGTAAAGAATTTAACGAGAAAATTGAAGAACTGGAGAGTTGACGCGTAGCATCAACACCACGTGTAGCGTGGGAACCTTTGATGCTGACACTACGCGTCACACCCTCGCGTAGCGTCAGGAGCTACATGGACACCACTGACAGGTGGTCAAGCACTCAGCCAATGACCCCTCCACTACCCACAAGTGTCCAAGCCGAATTGGGGGATAAGGCACACCTGTCTAGGCATGATTAATTAAAATAATTATACAATCATGGCCACTTCGAGCTGATTAATGGAAGCTGAGTCAGGACCCTTCCTTAGCCCTATAAATAGGGCCATTCTCCACACTTCTAAGCATCCAATTCTAAAGTTTATCCTTTTTTTTCTCTCTTTTCACTCGAGTTTGAGTGTTCTTCTTTGAGTTTGTAAGGTTGGAGTGATTTCTAGATACTTGAGAGTGTTGTAGTGTGAGCTTTTGTATTGTGAAGTGTTTTCAAGTCACCGTAATGTCAAACTCTGTAAGTACTGTTCTTACTTTTATTATGTGTAACTAAATTGTTTATGTTGAAATTTGGTGAATCAATCTATTATATGATGTTGTGATTATGGTCTATACATATTTATGATTCAAGAACATGTTAGTATTTCAACTATTTATTAATATGAACATCAAACGGGAGAATGATTGTCATGTGTATTAAAACTTGTTTTATTAGTATGAATATCAAACGGGAGAATGATTATTCATGCCAAATTAAAATCTGTTTTAATAAAAGTAAAAGTTAAAATACCCTTAATATGCTAATTACTAGGGATAGAATTGGTAATTATTATTGCCATAAGGCCAGGACTTAATGCAAGTTTTTATTGAGAAAGCTCACGAGGAATCGGACTTTACGATAAATACTTAGAATTTATATCACGAGGAATCGGTTATAATGACTTTAAGCTGCAATAACATGAACTTGATGATTAAGTATGTATGTTTGTAATTATTGCATTATATTTTAGTGTGAGAATCCTAATCCAACATAGTTTGTTAATCTGTGTTTTTACCTCAAGTATCTGAATTATTCTGAATTACATCTCAACTTTATAGTTAGATTTTATCTTTTCCATCTTTTTACTTTATGAACAAATCAACTATCAAATCCTATGAATATTGTGTAAACTGTTTATAAATTATTCTTTTATTAATAAACATTGATAAATTTACCATACTAAATAAGAAATTACTGTGAGTTACTGGACTTTTAATCCCAGTGAAACGATATCTAAATTTGAAAACTACAATCGATTGGTGCGCTTGCCAATTAATAACCCAATAGTAACACGGGGGTTAGCAAGTTTTCTGGCGCCGTCACCGGGGATTGAATTAATTCAGTAAAATAGTAAATTTTTAATTACCGTGGTAAAAATATTTTTTTTACCTTAGTGAAAATTTGTCAATTTATTCATTCATTTATTCATTTTATCGTTGTTTTACTAACCTTTCTTTATTTAGCGTGTTTATGCAAACTCGATCTTCTGCAGGAAAGGTGTTCTTTGATCCTGAGATCGAGAAGTTTTGTAAAGAACTTTAAAGCATTAAAATTTTAAAAAATAAAAACTTCTTCTTCAACTTCATCTTCTTTTGAAAAATCTAAAAATTTTGAAAATTCTAATATGGCTGCTGAAAGAAGAACATTGGGACAGTTTGCTGCTATTAATGGATCACCTCGTGTTTCAGGGATGTATCAAGGACCTAGTGCTGCTGTAGAAATTAAACCAGCTACTTTAAACATTATTCAAAATAATCAATTTGCTGGTTTAAATAATGAGGAACCTTATGAACACTTAACTGTTTTTTATGAGTTATGCAACATAATTGGTTTTGAACCCAATCAAGAAAATCAGTTTACATGAGATTATTTTCTTTTTCATTGATTGGTAAAGCTAAAGAATGGTTTAAATCTTGTCCACCCGGTAGTTTTGCAAACTGGTCCGGTGTTGAGAGAAAATTTTTGGAAAGATTTTATTCTCCTTCAAAATTCTTTTTCACAAAATAATGATGAGTCATTAGGAGAAACATAGGAACGATTCAAGGCACTCTTAAGGAAGTGTCCAAACCATAACTTAAATGATGCCGAAAAGGTAAGGATCGTTTACTATGGTTTGTTACTTTAGTTTAAGATGATGTTAGATGCTTGTGCAGGGGGTTCTTTAATGAATAAAACTGTGGAAGAAGCAATAGAAATATTGGAATCAATGTCCATTAGTGACCGACAAGCAAAACATGAAAGAGGTAATGTACAAAGAAGGCCAGGTATGCTCGAATTGGGGGTAAATGATGTAGTATTGGCTCAACAAAAATTGCTGACTCAACAAATTAAGACTATGAGCAAATAATTGGAGAAACTTCAAATTGCTCAAATGTCATCACCACCTCCTGCTCAATTAAAACAATGTATGCATTGCATGGGAGAACAACCATGTGGTTACTGTGCCCCTGATAGAAATGAGCAAGAGCAAGCCAATTTTCTGAATCACCAAAGAGTACCCTTAGGTAATTTTCCTTTCAATCTTGGTAATTCTTTTCCTAACAATTACCCGCAGGGTTGACAGAATCAAAATATTGGCTGGAAACAAGATGTTGGACCTTCTAACCGACCTCCTAATAATCAATTCAAACAATAACCACAATCTGATCAAACAACAAGGCTAACTAGGATAGAAGAGTCTATCCAATAATTGCTACAATACATGCAAACAAATGAAGCCACAAGTAAAGCGTCAGATATGCAATTGGGACAGTTACCAAAAGAAGTAGCTAACATAAAAAGCTTTGGTTTTTCTGCAAACACTCAAAATCCAAGAGAACAATATAATGCTATTTTTACAAGAAGTGGTAAAGTTGTAGGAAATGATTATAAAGAAAAAGAAGAAGAAAAGAAAGAAAAAGAAAAAGAAGAAAAGAAAAAAGAAGAAAAAAAAGAGGAGAAAAAAGATAAAGAAAAAAATGATGAAAAAGAAAATCAAAAAAATCAAAAAATAAAAAAATAAAAAAATTAGTATTTGGGTCAGACACCTCCAGTTAAAGATTTACCTTATCCACATGCACCATCAAAGAAGGATAAGGAAAAGGAATACAAGAGATTCCTTGAAATCTTTAAGCAATTATACATAAACATTCCATTTTCTGAGGCATTGGAACAGACGCCAACATATGCAAAGTTTATGAAAGAATTGCTCACCAAAAAAAGGAGGTATGATGAAGAAATTGTTGAACTTAAAGCAGGTTGCAGTGCTATTTTGCAACATAACATGCCAGAAAAGTCAAAAGGCCCTGGAAGTTTCACTATTCCCGTCTCTATTGGAGGGATAAATATTGGAAAAGCCTTGTTAGACTTAGGGGCTAGCATTAATCTGATGCCTCTAAGTATGATGAAGCGAATTAGTGACCTCGATCCTCAAAGAACAAAGATGACTCTGCAATTGGCTGATAGATTAATCAAAAGACCCTATGGTATTGTGGAAGATGTACTTGTGAAAGTTGACAAGTTCTACTTCCCTATTGACTTTGTGGTTTTAGACATGGAAGAAGATGTTGAAGTTCCCCTAATCCTGGGAAGACCATTCATGAAGACTGCTAGAGTGCTCATTAATGTAGATAATGGAAAGTTGGCAGTAAGAGTTCACGATGAAGAAGTAAACTTTGATGTTTTTAAAGCCATGAAACATCCCAAATCCAAAGCAAGATTGTTTTAAGGTGGATGTTCTCGACAAAGTCTTCTTCTCCATATCCACAGGTATGTCAAATTCTAATCCTTTAAATAAGTTATTAACTAACTCTGTGGAATTTTTGAGTGAAGAAAAAGAAAAATAGGTAGACAAATATCTTGAAGATCTTGATCAAGGGAAAGAAATTTTCCCTAAATCAGGAGAAATTGAAGAAATTCAAGAAGTATCTGTTGAAGAAATTCAAGAAGTATCTGTTGAAGAAATCAAGAGGCCTGAATTGAAAGTGCTACCTTCCAACTTAAAGTATATCTTTTTGAAAGAAGGTAATTTAAAACCAGTGATTATTAGTAATTTATTAAGTGAAACAGAAGAAGAAAAACTGGTTGAAGTCTTGAAAAGGAATCAAGAAGCAATTGGATGGACACTTGAAGATCTGAAAGGTATAAGCCCATCATATTGCATGCATAAGATTTTACTGGAAGATAATTTTAAACCTGTTGCTCAACCCCAAAGATGCCTCAATCCAACCATGAAAGAGGTAACTAAGAAGGAGGTTTTAAAATTACTGAAAGTAGGTATTATCTATCCTATTTCTGATAGTGCATGGGTAAGTCCTATACAAGTTGTTCTAAAAAAATATGGTATGACAGTAATTGTTAATGATAAAAATGAATTAATCCCAACAAGAACTGTCACTAGTTGAAGAATGTGCATTGATTATAGAAAATTAAATCAAGCAACAAGAAAAGATCATTTTCCACTTCCTTTTATGGATCAAATGCTTGAAAGATTGTCTAGACAGATTTATTATTGCTTTCTTGATGGATATTCTGGATATAATCAAATTGTTGTTGACCCTTTTGATCAGGAAAAAACTGCGTTTACATGTCCCTTTGGTATATTTGCATATAGGAAGATGCCATTTGGATTATGTAATGCACCTGCTACTTTTCAAAGATGCATGTTTGCTATTTTTGTAGATTTAATTGAAAAGAGCATTGAGATTTTCATGGATGATTTCTCAGTCTTTGGGAATTCATTTGAGACATGTATAACCAATCTGGACACCGTATTGAAGCGGTGTATTGAAACAAATTTGGTGCTCAATTGAGAGACATGTCACTTTAAGGTGAAAGAAGGAATTGTACTTGGTCACAAAATTTCCTCTAAAGGTATTGAAGTAGACCAAGCCAAAATAGAGGTAATCTCTAAACTCCCACCCCCTATGAATGTAAAAGGTATTAGAAGTTTTTTAGGACATGCTGGATTCTATAGAAGATTTATTCAAGATTTTTCAAAAATTGCTAAACCTTTAACAAATCTTCTAAATAAAGATGTTGAATTCAAGTTTGATGAAGCATGTCTTAAAGCTTTTAATTCCTTGAAAGAAAAATTAGTTTCTGCCCCTATGATTGTTGCTCCTAATTGGAATTTACCCTTTGAACTTATGTGTGATGCAAGTGATTATGTTGTAGGAGCAGTTTTAGGTCAAAGATATGAAAAAGTTTTTAGGGTTATACACTATGCTAGTAAAGTTTTAAATGAAAATCAAATAAATTAATTATGCAACTACTGAAAAAGAATTACTAGCTATAGTGTATGCCTTAGAAAAATTTAGATCATACTTGATTAGATCAAAAATAATCATTTTCACTGATCATGCTGCAATCAAGTATCTTTTGACCAAAACTGATTCTAAACCTCGGTTAATCCGATGGATTTTACTCCTTCAAGAATATGATCTTGAAATCAAAGATAAAAAGGGTAGTGAAAATATGGTCATTGACTATCTTTCTAGATTAATGAATGATGAGGTAACAGCTAAAGAAAAAGACATCTTGGAAGAATTTCCTGATGAAAAACTTTTTGAAATAAAAAAACGACCATGGTTTGCTGATATGGCCAATTTTAAAACAGCGGGAATTCTTCCAAATGATTTAACTTGGCAACAAAGAAAATTTTTTCTCAAAGATTCAAAATACTTTGTTTGGGATGACCCTCATTGTGAACACTTCTTTTGGTCCGGCCCAAATACCAAAGACTTAATTAAAAAAAACGCCAGACATCAGTTGCCCAAATCAGGAATCATTGAAGAATTTTCGAGTCTGACTTCGGATGAGTGTTTTTCTCGGAAAGGAATATTCCCGAGTGATCATTTCCGAGTAGGGTGACTCCGAATGATAATTTCCGAGTGGAATGTCTCCGAGTGAGACGTTGTCGAGTGGAATGTCTCCGAGTGAGTCATTTCCTAGTGGGTTCCTTCCAAGGGAGTTACTTCCGAACGGAAAGAGGCTCTGACTATGCCTTTCGGGCAGAGACTCTTAAGTTCCATAGGTCCGAATGATAATTTCCGAGTGGAATGTCTCCTAGTGAGTTATTTCTGAGTGGAATGTCTCCTAGTGAATCATTCCCGAGTGGAATGTCTCCGAGTGAGTCATTTCCGAGTGGAATGTCTCCTAGTGAATCATTTCCGAGTGGAATGTCTCCGAGTGAGCTATTTCTGAGGGAAATACCTCCGATCAAAAAGTGAATCTTTGGACGAGTGCTTTTCCTAGTTGGGGATACAACCGAGTGAAGAATTCCCGATTGAACCCATTCTGAATGAAAAGCGAGTCTGACTTCAGATGAACACATCCGAGTGAAGAGCTCCCGACTGAAGTACTTCCGAGCAAAGAGATTCTGACTTTGGATGAGTGCTTTTTCTGGGCATAGCGAATCATTTCTGAGTGAATTGATTCTAAACGAAAGAGGCTTAACTACGAATGAATACTTCAGGAAAAGATATATATCCGAGTAAGGTTTCTCCGAGTGGTTCAATTCCGAGAGAAGTACTTCCGAGCAAAGGAAGACTGATTCCGAATGAGTATTTCAGAGGGGACAATCCTCGAGTGCATCAACAAAAATGGCTGATTCCAGAACTTTTTAGACAAATATATCCGAGTGAAGTATCTCCCGGATACAGAGATTTCAGAGTGGACAATTCTCGGGCAGATCGATTTCGAATGAATACTTTGGGCAGACTCTTCCAAGTTCCATAATTTCTGAGTAGTTCAATTCCGAGAGAAATACTTCTGAATGATGAAAAACTAATTTCGAAGGAATACCTCTCGGACTGGGACATTCGAGTAAAGAATTCCCGAGTGAATTAAATTTAAACTTAAAGTGGTTGACTTCGAAGAAGCTTGTCGGCCCGAGATATAACCGAGTGAAATATCTTTGGAGGTGTTTCCGAGTGATATGTTTCCGAGTGGTCCACTTTCGACCAAAGAAAGGCTATCGACTTTAAATGAGTGCTTCAAGCAGAAACATTTCTGAGCAAAGCACCTCCGAGTGAAGCAATTCCGAACAAAAAGATACTTTGATGAATAATTGCTTTAATGAATAATTCTCCAGTGAGTCAGACTTCGAAAAAGAACACTTTTGAGGCAGATATATCCGAATGAGAAAGTTCCGAGTGGGTTACTTTCGAAGAAAAGCTGACAGTCTTTCAAGGAGACATTTCCGAACAAAACATCTCTGAGTGGAGCAAAAGGGAGCCGGTGTCACTTGAATGATCGGTTTTTACAACTCAAGCCTTCACACCGAGTGTCAAAGGATCGGTCCTTACACTCGGACTTTTCCCCTGATTCGATCGGACCAATTTCCACCGAGAAGGGATGCTGAACTGAGATCCGGGCCATAAGAAGAAAACCGGTCCCATATGGCACCGATTAAGGAGTCCGATCGCCACAGTGTGACTTGGAATTCCACCACCCAAGTCGATCCATGAATTCTGGAAGTGGCAGACAGGGGACGGAAGTCGAAATAATTAAAAATTCCCCACCAGCCGCTGCCCCCCACTACCTGTTAGTGGCTAGGCTGACTCCACTGTAAGTGGAGGTTTGAGCTGTCCGAGCACTCGGCCAGCGCCCAGAACCCCTATAAATACCCCATCTGAAGAGGCACAAAGGGTTGGAAATTTTTAGTCATTAAGTCGATTCTCTGCCTACACTCCCTCGTAACTTGTTCCGCTCTCCACAATCTTTTTGTCCCAAAAAGCTTAAAGTTTCCCCTGGTGTTCAAAGGCAGAATCTCGTTCTCACCAAGTCCCCACATCGTCCCTTCAGTTAACCACACACCGGTTCCTCATAGCTTCCTTAAATCATCAACTTCATACCGGCCCCCCTACACCAAGCCCTCACACCGTCCTTTCATCAAGCCTCACACCGTCCCTTCATCAAGCTTCACACCGTCTTTTCATCAAGCTGCACACCGTCCCTTCGTCAAGCTGCACACCGTCCCTTCATCAAGCTGCACACCGGCACCCTATAGCTCCATTGCTACACCAGCACCACTTCGGTCTCCTCTGTTCGAGTCCACACCAACTCTCGGCACCCCGCCATACCGGTTCTATTCAATTCCTTATTATTCGTTATCCATTTTCCTGTTGAATTTGCTGTTTGTTGATTCTGATTCCCTATTTTAAATTAGTTTTTGCTGTTGATTTTTTTTTTCTTCTATTCAGATTCATAATGAATAATAACAAAAAACGAGTGTTTCACATTTGAACTAGCCTAAAAAAATTTTGTTTTTTTAAATCAGTGTCGTACAGGAGTACTCCCGTCTACACAATCTCCTTAGAACTAGTACACGTGCGAAGAACTTCGCCTTGTATGAGTTCTCTTCAAAAACATCATCCACCATTAATCTCTTAGTCTTTTCCTAAAAAAAACATCTTCAAGAACTACGTAACCCTAATTTCTTGGTAACTCAAGAATACGTAGGAGCAGGACTTTAAATCCTGTCGAGCCCACCTTTCCCATTTTATTCCTATTTTTATTTTCTTTATGTTTCCTTCGTAACTGCCTTTATTTAAATTCCATGAAAATCAATTTAGACGTGATGTCTTGTTGATTTTCCCTTATTTCTGGTAGACCCTCATCACGATTCATAAGGAATGGGGTACTTGAGACGAGACATCCCGTTTATCCCCTTCCCGTTTCTAACCCCGCATTTTGATTAAATTCCATGAAAATCAATTTAGACGTGACGTCTTGTTGATTTTCCCCTATTTTTGGTAGACCATCGCCACGATTCATAAGGAACGGGATACTTGAGACGAGACGTCCCGTTTATCCCCTTCCCGTTTCTAACCCCGCATTTCGATTAAAGGATAACTAATTTAGACGCGATGTCTTGTTAGCATCCTTCCCTTTTCCTGTTTTATACCAAAGCCAAGGTTAATTTGGACGCGACGTCCTGTTGACCTACACTCCATGTTTGTTCAGTTTGTTCCTTTCGTTTTTTTACACAAAGTACAACAATAAAAGGGGGAAACATAACATCTTTTGTAAGGCTATTTATGTTGCGCATTTTCAATCTTGGTACTGTTTTCGACAGGCGATGTAGGGTGCTAATACCTTCCCTACTCTTAACCGACTCCCGAACTTGAATCTCGTTTTTAAACTAGTGCTTTACTGAACTTAGTTTTTTCCCAATGTTTTTCCTATGGATAAAAACGTTGGTGGCGACTCCCTGTTTTTTTCATTGTTTCATCCTTTCGAAAGGGTCGGCCGCGCCATCGCGATTCAGGTCGCGACAGATGGCGACTCCACTGGGGACACTTAAGAGTGTCAGGCCAGTTTGATTGAAAGCGCATATTTTTTTTATATAGCCTTTGTTAGCTTGGATTTCTTCCCCTTGTTTTATTTTCTATTAATTGTTGTGAATATTTGTTCTTGTTTTAATTGTATCTTGTTATTTGTTTCATTGTCTATGTTTGCATGTTTGTTGAACCCTAGGGTAGAGGACCATGTTACTTTTCTGTAATCATTGAACCCTAGGGTAGACGACTTTGTATATTTGTTCTGTGTTTGTTCTTTATGCTGAATGGGGTAAGGTAAAAGGTATTGAATGCCCTTCCACACACCACACTCACAATTACTTACACACACCTATGAGTGGCGCCCTATACCCGGGCCCCAAATGAAGCTTAAGTTAGGAGGGGTTGGTAACGGAATCGTATGGGATGTACTTCCTATCCGGTGTTCGTGAGAACCTCAACCAGAGTTCTACCTCTTATGATATACGTACCTAGTGGATTCCCCACTGTTTGCGTCCCTGTTATGGGTAGGATCTTGGCTCTGGTGATCTTCTAGATGTCTAGTATAAGCCACCTGGTGTGGAGAGTTGATAGGTGTTTTGTTTGCATGATTTTAGTGGCTTTTTATTTAGTTTTTCTAGGTCATTTGTGTTATCTTATCCCTAATTCCAAGTATTTTTCATTCCTTCCGCATTTGTTACTCGGGTGTTTCAAGTTTTTGCAGGAATAGCTTGTTTACAGGTACATACATTCCAAACGTGAAGCATTCGAGGAAGCATTGGATTAATGGAAGGGTTTCAAGCTATGAAAAAGCAGCAAAGTGAAGTCCAGAGAAACCCACTGGCAATGGGTTTTTCCCACTGCCAGTGGATCCTGCTGCCCTATGACAAAAACTTGCACAAATTGGGGTCCAGAGAAACCCACTAGCCGTGGGTTTTTCCTACTGCCAGTGGATCTTGCTGCCATGTAACCAAAAATGCATATCTTGGGGTCCAGGAAAACCCACTGGCCGTGGGTTTTTCCCACTGGTCGTGGGTTCCTCTGTTTGAATGTTCGAAATTGTAATTGTTGGACCTCCAGTACAATCCACTGGCCGTGGGTTTTTCCCACTGCCAGTGGGTTTTTGCACGCACAGCAGTTCCTTGATTTTAGGGAGCAGTTTCTGGGGTTTTGAGGACAGTTTTTGAAAAGAACAGAAGACACAGACATTTGGGGACGTTTTTGGAGAGAAAAAGAGAGAGTTTTACTTGGGGATTATTGAAGAAATCAAGACCATAGGCGTTGAAGAACTTCCTTGGGTAGATTTCAGAAGGATTCACAAGCACCAGTGAGAGCTTTTGCTTTGTGTTCTTTGCTTTCTTCTTAGGTTTTCTCTTTCTTTGAAATTTCTGAATTTGATTCCATCAATGGGCTGTAGTGAATTGAGCATCTGTAGCTAAATCATATCTTGGGATTAGGGTGTGACAATGCTTATGTATTGAACCTCTCTTGGATTTTTCTGCTTATTAATTCATTGCTTCTATTCAATTTCCATGAACGCGTAATGCTTTTGAATACCTAGAGATAGGATCAATTGAAATTAAACTCTAAGAGAATCGAAAGGTTAATTAGTTGTTTGAACGCATGAAATTGAACTTAGAATCATAGGTCACGAAAGTGGGTATGACAATTCGAGGTTTAATAGGATTTCAGCGTTCTTAACAAGTTCACATAATAAATCGAACGCGGTTCTTTATTATTTGGGCACATTAATGTTACTCTGAGAAGAGGGCTTAATTAAATTCGAAAATCCAACCTTAGAGCGTGAATTAATAAATAGGAAGGTTTTAGGAAAATTAAATACATAGCATAATCATATACCAAATCCCAAGAGCTTCACCATCATTTGTTCTATTTCAATCTCAAAATTCATTTAGTTCTTTCAGATAGCATTTCTTCTTAAATTTTTCTTTTCTTAATCTTCTACATTACAAGCCTAAATTCACAATTTTCTAGATAATTGAACCACTGTGAAAACTTGTACTTGGGCACAATCTCTGTGGGACGATAACTTTTTATTACGCGATACCTCGTGCACTTGCGGGCCTATCAAGTTTTTGGCGCCGTTGCCGGGGATTGTCCCCTAATATTGGTTAAACGGTGTTTTGATTAGACTAGATTTTTATTTTTCTGCATAATTTTTCTGTTTTTCTTTAGTTCTTATTTTTTCTGCAGAATTACGTTTTGGTATTTGTTGTTAGAGGGTTTTGCAGGTTTATATATGCGAAGGAGTCATAGCCTTGAGCATATTTTCGATCCAGTGATTGAAAGGACCCTCCGTAAGATCAGAGCACTTCGGAAGCATCTTGAATAGGAAAAGCACCAAGCTTCAAGTTTAGCTACCGACACACACATGGCAAACCAGGACAACAGAGCGCTTCGTGATTTTGCAGCGCCCAATGCAATGGGTAGGAGGTCTAGCATCACAAGACCCAACATTGAGGCAAATAATTTTGAGTTGAAGCCATCCTTGCTCTCGATGGTTCAACAGAATCAATTTGGTGGATTACCATCTGAGGATCCCAACTTACACTTGCAGATATTCCTTGAGTATTGTGACACGCTCAAGGTGAATGGGGTCTCAAGCGACGCAATCAGGCTTAGGCTTTTCCCATTCTCATTAAGGGATAAGGCTAGAGCTTGGTTATACGCTCTTCCAGAAGCATCAATCACCACTTGGGAGGAGCTGTCCCTCGCCTTCCTCAATAAATATTACCCCAGGAGCAAAACTGACCAGTTGAGGAAGCTGATTATCACCTTCAACCAGAAGGAAGATGAGACCTTGTACGAAGCCTGGGAAAGGTACAAGGAAATGCTCCGGGAATGCCCACATCATGGCATTGAACGTTGGTTGACCGTTCACATTTTTTACAATGGGTTGTCTCCGAACCAGAAGGTGACCTTGGACGCCGTAGCTGGCGGTGCCTTTATGGGTAAAAACATGGAGGAAGGTTATAACCTCATTGAGGAGGTTGCCCAAAATACCTATCAGTGGTCATCAGAACGGAATATGCCAACAAAAACTCCAGGTAAGTACACTGTTGATGCTCTTTCTTTATTAACTGCTAAGGTAGAAGCTTTATCCATTAAGATTGATAAGTTTGATAAAGTAGGAGCAGGTGCTACTAAATCTGTTTGTGAGTTATATGGTGTTTCAGGGCATAATATTTCAGGATGCCAGCTTGGAGTAAATCAGCATGCCGAGCCAGAAATGCATCAGGTGGATGCAATTAGAAACTATGGTGGGAACTATGGAAACAATTTCAGACCACTTGGACCACCGGGTTTCCAAAGCAGGCCACCCCAGTTTCAAAATCAGCAAGGTAGCTACAGACCACAAGGACCTTACACTCCACAGAAATCCAAATTGGAATCCTTGATGGAAACATTTGTAGCTACCCAATTAAAGCAGAATGATGATTTCTCGGACGCCATCAAAAACTTAGCCTTGAAGGTGGACAACTTGGCCACCCACAACAAGATGCTGGAGACCCAGATTGCTCAACAGGCATCATCCTCTCAAAGAGCGCCAGGAACATTTCCTGGAAAGCCCGAAGTAGGACCATCGAACCACACAATGGCTATCACTCTTAGGAGTGGTACAAAATATGAAGGTCCGGTGAACAAGGAAGAGGAGGAGGCTAACCAAGAAAAGAAAGCAGATGAACCTCACTCTCATCCTATGGTGGAGGGAGAGAAACAAACTGAAAAGAAGGAGGAGGTGAAGCCTTACCAACCTCCAGTGCCGTTTCCTCAACGCTTGGCCAAGGCCAAGTTAGATAGACAATTTGGTAAGTTCCTTGAGGTCCTTAAAAAACTGTATATAAATGTCCCCTTCACAGATGTTTTGCAGCAAATGCCGACCTATGCGAAGTTCTTGAAGGACATTTTGTCAAATAAGCGGAAACTGGAGGACGATGGTACTATTGCACTTACTGAAGAGTGCAGTGCACTGATCCAGAAGAAGCTACCACCCAAGCTTCAGGATCCAGGTAGTTTTTCTATTCCTTGTGTGATTGGTAATGTGGCTATTGATAGAGCATTATGTGACCTAGGGGCTAGTGTTAGTCTTATGCCATTATCTATTTCTGAGAAATTGGGACTAGGAGAGTTAAAACCTACTAGGATGTCTTTGCAACTTGCTGATAGGTCTGTTAAGTACCCTGTTGGCATTTTAGAAGATGTTCCAATCAAAGTAGGAAAATTTTTTATACCTGCCGATTTTGTGGTTCTTGAAATGGATGAGGATTCGATGATCCTCATTATCTTAGGCAAGCCATTTTTGGCAACCGCGGGCGCAGTTATAGATGTCAAGAATGGGAGGTTGTCTCTAACTCTGTGAGACCAAAAGGTTGATTTTAACTTGCAGAATGTTTTAAAAAAACCTTTTAATGATGATGTATGCTGTGTTATGGATTATATTGACCAAGTGGTGAAGGAAGAAACCCTTCCTGATGAACTACTTGAATCTGTATTTTTGATTGAGCCTGCAGGTACATCAAGTAGCTCCGAAGGAGAAGCCCAACCAAAGCATGATACTGAGGTCATGCAAGATGAAGTGGTGGGTAACAAATTAGAATTGAAGCCTTTACCGGCTTCATTGAGGTATGAATTCCTTGGCCCAAACTCTACCTATCCTGTGATTGTGAATGCTGAACTGACTGCTGTGGAAACCGAAAAACTCCTGAAACATCTTAGGTTGTATAGGAAAGTTATTGGTTATACCATGGATGACATTAAGGGGATTAGCCCTTCATTCTGCATGCATAGGATTACTGTGGAGGATGAGAGTAGGCCAACTGTAGAACCACTTAGGAGACTAAATCCTAAAATGCAAGAAGTGGTTAAAAAAGAGATTTTGAAGTTGTTGGATGCGGGCGTCATTTATCCCATTGCTAGTAGCAAGTGGGTTAGCCCAGTTCATGTGGTTCCAAAAAAGGGAGGGATGACTGTTGTGCAAAATGATAAACAGGAATTGATTTCTACTAGGGTAGTTTCTGGGTGGCGCATGTGTATAGATTACAGAAAACTAAATAGCGCTACTAAGAAAGACCATTTCCCTCTCCCTTTCATTGATCAGATGCTTGAGAGGCTTGCTAAGCACTCCTATTTTTGCTATCTGGATGGGTATTCTGGTTTTCATCAAATCCCCATCCATCCATCTGATCAAGAGAAAACAACCTTCACTTGCCCATATGGGACTTATGCTTATAGGCGTATGCCATTTGGCCTGTGTAATGCACCCGCGACTTTTCAAAGGTGTATGCAGGCCATATTCTCTGATTTAATTGAAAATGTGATGGAAGTTTTCATGGATGACTTTTCTGTGCATGGCTTGAATTTTGATAATTGTTTGACCAATTTGTGCCAAGTTTTACAGCGCTGTGAAGAGACCAACTTGGTCTTAAATTGGGAAAAATGCCACTTCATGGTAAGGGAGGGCATAGTCCTTGGGCACCTGGTGTCTGAAAGAGGAATTGAAGTCGATAAAGCCAAGGTGGAGGTGATTGAGAAATTGCCCCCACCAACTAATGTGAAAGGTATTCAGAGCTTTCTTGGACATGCCGGGTTTTACCGGAGGTTCATGAAAGACTTCAGCAAGATCACAAAGCCTCTGACTAATCTTTTGGGTAAGGATGTACCATTTGTTTTTGATTCTTCATGTCTTGAGGCTTTTTGCAGGATAAAGCAGGAGTTAATTTCCGCATCTATAGTGCAACCCCCCGATTGGGAACTCCCATTCGAACTCATGTGTGATGCTAGTGATCATGCAGTGGGGGCTGTACTTGGGCAGCGAAAGGATAAGAAGCTGCATGTGATCCACTATGCCAGCCGTACACTTGATGACGCGCAGGTAAACTATGCTACCACCGAAAAGGAATTGTTAGCTATAGTTTTTGCTTTTGACAAATTTAGATCGTACTTGGTAGGCTCACATGTTACTGTATATACTGACCATTTTGCCATCAAGTACCTTTTAAATAAGAAAGAAGCAAAACCTAGGCTCATTAGGTGGATTTTGATTTTACAAGAATTTGACTTAGAAATCAAAGATAAAAAAGGTACTGAGAACCTTGTTGCAGACCACTTATCTAGGTTATCGTCTGAAAAAGATGAGATGGGTGATGTTGTTCCCATCAATGAGTCTTTTCCGGATGAACAATTACTTAGCTTAAGTGTCCAACAAGTGCCTTGGTACGCTGATTTTGTCAATTTTCTTGCATGTGGCATAGTACCCCCTGACCTTGGTTTTCAGCAGAAAAAGAAGTTTTTTGCAGATGTAAGGCACTATTATTGGGATGAGCCCCTTTTATTCAAGCAGTGTGCAGATGGTCTGATTAGGAGATGTGTTCCTGAGCCTGAAGTTTGAGCCATCCTGGATCACTGCCATTCCCTTTCCTGTGGAGGCCATATGAGCACTTCTAAAACAGCCTCAAAGGTGTTGCAAGCGGGCTTCTATTGGCCACATATTTTCAAGGACGTGCGTAAGTATGTCCTCACTTGTGATGCATGCCAAAGGGTCGGTAATATTGGTAAGAGGCATGAAATGCCACTTAATAGTATTCTTGAGGTTGAATTATTTGATGTATGGGGTGTTGATTTCATGGGACCCTTTCCCCCGTCGTTTGGAAATCAATTTATTCTGGTTGCAGTTGACTATGTATCCAAATGGGTAGAAGCCATTGCTTCACCTCATTCGGATGCTAAGACTGTCATTAAACTTTTTAGAAAGATAATTTTTCCAAGGTTTGGGGTCCCTAAATGCATAATTAGTGATGGAGGGTCTCACTTTATTGAAAAAACTTTTCAGACCCTCTTGAAAAAATATGGAGTGAGGCATAAGGTTGCTACACCTTATCACCCTCAAACTAGTGGCCAAGTTGAGGTTTCTAATAGGGAGATTAAAAACATTCTTCAGAAGGTGGTTAATACTTCCCGTAAGGATTGGTCTATTAAATTAGACGATTCCTTATGGGCGTATCAAACCGCTTACAAAACTCCTATTGGAACTACACCTTTTAAACTGGTTTATGGGAAACCGTGTCATTTACTTGTTGAATTGGAATATAAGTCTTTTTGGGCTATAAAAATGCTTAACTTTGATATTAAGCTTGCAGGTGAACACAGGTTGCTGGAGTTGAACGAGCTTGAGGAGCTCCGGTTGGATGCTTATGAAAATGCCAAGATTTACAAGGAAAAAACTAAAAAATGGCATGATCGTCACATCCTCAAGAGATCCTTTAACCCTGGTGATATGGTGTTACTTTTCAACTCCCGATTGAAGCTATTCCCTGGCAAATTGAGGTCCCGGTGGTCGGGACCATTTCAGGTAACTAAGGTATATCCTTTTGGAGCTGTTGAGTTATGGAGCGATAAGTCTGGTTTATTTAAAGTGAATGGACAAAGGCTTAAGCACTACTTGACAGGAGAACCAATCCCACAAGCAAGTGCTTTGGACTTGCTTGATGGATTAGATTCTTAATTCCAAAGAATGCCAAGCGTCCGGCTGAAGACGTTAAACTTAGCACTTGTGGGGAGGTAACCCAATTTCTCATTCTTTAAGTACTTTTCTTGTCATATATATATATATATATATATATATATATAAAATCAAAGGGAGTCTGATGTAAATAGTTGCATGTTTATTTTCTAGTTTGTAAATTTTGCATTGCATGATTGTTTTGTTTTGTTTTGTACATATTTATTATGATTGAATGCATACATGTGTTTCCATGAGTAAGAGGAATCAAATAAAGGAGAATCATTGTACATATTCAAGGTGGTTGTATTTCAAAAAAATAGGGAAATCCACTGGCAGTGGGTTTTTCCCACAGCCAGTGGACTATTCTGACATTAAAAAGGAGAGCAATTAATTTTTTCTGAAGTGCCAAAGCAGAGAACTCCACTGGCCGTGGGTTTTTCCCACTGGCCGTGGGTTCTTCTGCTTGTATCCATGAGCTTTGCGTGAAATTTTGGGGGGGGGGGCCTGGCAGAAAACTCCACGGGCCGTGGGTTTTTCCCATTGGCCGTGGGTTTTTCCAGGCCCAAAAGTGTGAATTTAAATCCCCTGGGCAGCAACAACCACGGGCCGTGGATATTTCCCACTGGCCGTGGATTTGCCCCCACTTCCTTGCTCCTATATATTGTTTCACGCACAAACATAGGCATTACATCCCTCGTATTGTTTTGCATTTTCTTCATACCTCACACTCAAATTCTTCAAGAAGGTACTTGTTTTCTACTACAGCCCTTGTTCACCCACTCTTCATCAACGTAAGTTCCTCCTCCATTCATCATTTTGGGGTTCCTTCTTGCTAGTTTGGGGTTTCTTTTTCCTTTGCTTTCTTGGTTGGTTTTTGGTGTACTTGATTAAGAAAGAGTGTTATATATGTTCTATGTTATTATTTGATAGCAATTCTCATGTGGTTGTCTATTAAACTTTTGATTGGGTTTCTTGTGTTCATCATGATTCATCTTTATTTATAGAAACCCAACTTGTGAATTTGCCTCTTGTTTGAGAATCCATGATGCATATTGAACATTTATGGCATTACAATTCATGAGAAAGGTGTGAAAGATGAAATTGGGAGACTTGTGATGCATAGTTCTTGGATTACTTAGTTCATGTTTTATGCCCACCAAGTGTTTGCATAAATGTCTAAACCAGAATTTTTGCTACTTGGTTGCATATTAATGTGTTTGTGGTGACTTTCTTGGTGTCAAGCTTTTTGCCCACCAAGTGTTTGACAAATTGCCCAAACCAATCTTTTGTTCTTCCTTATATACATTTTGATCCTTTTGGGTTTTCCCTATGCTTACCCATCCTGCCAATATCATGTTGTTGATTATATTGATATCTATTGTGCTGACATTTGATTTGGAATTTTAGGTGCCCAAAACCATGTCTTCGGGACGAACCAAGAATGTCTCCAAAAAGAGGAAAAACAAAGGTACGTCATCTAACTATTCTAGTATAGATGGTATTGAATGTACCTCTGATGAACAAAAGATGCGCTTATCTTCTTTGACCTCTAGGGAAATTATCCCCTCTAGGTTCTTTTGTAAGGAATCTTTATTGAAGCTTGGGTTATATGATGACACCTTTAAATTGTGCAAGAATATGGGGTGGGAAGATTTTATTGAATTATATGAGCCCTGTTATGAACGCACCACATTAGAGTTTCTAAGTTCCATTGATATTAAGCCTTGCGATAATGAGTCGACCTGGGAAATCACTTTTAGGCTAAATAACACTGATTATAGGATGGACTTAGCTGATGTGGATGCCATCTACGGTTTTCCATCTGTCCCTGGAGATGCCTCTGCTAAATTAAATGCCGCCCGTATCCCTAGGGATTTTAGGGCCAAGTATTTTTGGTCTAGACTCTCTAAATCTAGGGAGACTTATGACCCATCTTCTACCAAAGCTTCACTCATGCATCACCCTGTCTTTAGATACCTTCAGAGGTTTATGGCCCGATCCATTTTTGGTTGATATGATAGTCCTGGTACTATTAGGGCTGCTGAGCTTTATTTTCTGCATGCCATGATTAATAACATCCCGGTCCACTCTACGAAATGGCTTTTTAGCCAATTTGCTAGGGTAGGAAGGGCTACTACTGGAAGGATTGTCATTGCAGGTTATATAAATCCTATTGCGAGGTATGTGGGGATAGATCTGCAAGAGGATACCTTACTTTGCCAACCCAAGCGGGTTGATATTGAGGAGATAGTTCACATGGGTATGCTTGTAATTGAACGTGGAATTTACTGTTTGGTTATTCCCGGATTTTCTGTGCCTCACCCCTTGCCTGACCCTAGCTTCACTAGCCTGGAGGGAAAAACTTCTTTTTTGTTTTCAGGTACAGAAGAAGATACCCCCTTGGACACAGAGATGCCTCTTCCTCATGACCACTCAGCTGGCCCGTCTAGATCCTCTCCCGATTCCGGATTTTCTATGGAACGGATATATTCCTAGATGTAAGGAATGAACACCCGTTTAGAGTCTTTATCTATTGAGCAACTCCGGCAAGGAAGCAGGATCGATAACATAGCCCAGCGCGTGGATGCCATGTACTATTGGCACCTCCAGGAAGGCCATTTTCCTCCTCCCTCCCCATGACGGGTTTGTTCCTAAAAATAAGTTTCATTGTACTTGGAATCCTCTCTACTGACCAGTGAGGACACTGCTCACTTTAAGTTTGGGGTAGTAGGTACAAGGAAACTTATTCCGAGCCTTTGCACCTTGACATTTCTTTGCATTTTTTCTTTTGATTTTATTTGAACATGCTAGGTTATAGTTTGTTTTTCATTTGCTTTGCATGACTGTGCCTGTCTGTACTCCCATCTAGGAATGTTTGTTTACTTGTGATTATTGTTGCCATTAATTGTATCAGTTTTGATTGAGGAAATTGACTGTTGAGGAATCCAACTAAAAAAATGAAAATTAAAAACTTTTGATTGATGTTGATGATGGCACTGATTGTCTGGAGGTACTATGCTTTATGATGCTGTGTTTTCTTTGACTGGGTCTATTTCACTTGCCATGTATTATGAGAGTTTTTGAGCCAAAATGGGGTAGTTTTTAAACATAAATATTTAGAAAACCCCTGTTTTCTTCTATTTGAGTGTGTCATACATTTAAAGCGCTCTAGAACTTGGCTTGCGACCGACTCAAAATGGTTAATGATTACTTGTTATGGAATGAAAAAGGCAGTAGGTTTTGTTCTCTAGCCTCTGAATTTTGAAAGTTATAACATACAATTAGTTGCCCCTTATTGAGCTTAGACTGTTTGTTTATTGTTGGAACCCCCTGGTATTGGGTTGATAAAATACTGAGAAAATGACATAAATTCAAGGATGGCAGCTAGAATGAAAATGGCTAAGAGAAAACAACTGGGTTTTAGTTGGGAAACAAAAATAAGCAAGATGAATCTGTGTTTCCAACTAAAGAAAAATTGTTGGAAAAACAAAGAAAAGGATGAAAAGCAAAGTAAGAAAGGAGTCAAGTTTAAAATAGAAAATAACAAGGACTCCTTTGAGATTTTTGTTTCAAAAGTTAACTACTCTCGGTGTTCCATTGAGTGATAGCCCTTTGAATTTCCTCTTCCTTGATATCCATTCCCCAAACCCATGGCCCCATTACAACCAAATGAAAGACCTTTTGACTATAATTTGTTTTCTAAATAACTGTGGAGAGTAAGGTCGTTTGCCAAGCCTATGGTCAGTGTCTTAAAATGCTATGATTTGAGTGATAATCATACACAAGATTAAAATACTTAGAGAGAAATGAAAGGATGTGTGTCTATAGCCTAGTTTTGTGAACATGGCATGAATAATTGTGTGGTTTCCTCTGGTGATAATCTTGCAATCATATGTTGATAATTTTTCCAATTGGGTTCCTCAAGATATTCTGAATTCATAAATCTCTATTGATCATATTTGTGGCAATGATGATTGCTTGGGGACAAGCAATATTCTAGTTTGGGGTGTTTTGATAGGTGTTTTGTTTGCATGATTTTAGTGGCTTTTTATTTAGTTTTTCTAGGTCATTTGTGTTATCTTGTCCCTGATTCCAAGTATTTTTCATTCCTTCCGCATTTGTTACTCGGGTGTTTCAAGTTTTTGCAGGAATAGCTTGTTTACAGGTACATACATTCCAAACGCGAAGCATTCGAGGAAGCATTGGATTAATGGAAGGGTTTCAAGCTATGAAAAAGCAGCAAAGTGAAGTCCAGAGAAACCCACTGGCAGTGGGTTTTTCCCACTGCCAGTGGATCCTGCTGCCCTATGACAAAAACTTGCACAAATTGGGGTCCAGAGAAACCCACTAGCCGTGGGTTTTTCCCACTGCCAGTGGATCTTGCTGCCATGTAACCAAAAATGCATATCTTGGGGTCCAGGAAAACCCACTGGCCGTGGGTTTTTCCCACTGGCCGTGGGTTCCTCTATTTGAATGTTCGAAATTGTAATTGTTGGACCTCCAGTACGATCCACTGGCCGTGGGTTTTTCCCACTGCCAGTGGGTTTTTTCACGCACAGCAGTTCCTTGATTTTAGGGAGCAGTTTCTGGGGTTTTGAGGACAGTTTTTGAAAAGAACAGAAGACACAGACATTTGGGGACGTTTTTGGAGAGAAAAAGAGAGAGTTTTACTTGGGAATTATTGAAGAAATCAAGACCATAGGCGTTGAAGAAGTTCCTTGGGCAGATTTCAGAAGGATTCACAAGCACCAGTGAGAGCTTTTGCTTTGTGTTCTTTGCTTTCTTCTTAGGTTTTCTCTTTCTTTGAAATTTCTGAATTTGATTCCATCAATGGGCTGTAGTGAATTGAGCATGTGTAGCTAAATCATATCTTGGGATTAGGGTGTGACAATGCTTATGTATTGAACCTCTCTTGGATTTTTCTGCTTATTAATTCATTGCTTCTATTCAATTTCCATGAACGCGTAATGCTTTTGAATACCTAGAGATAGGATCAATTGAAATTAAACTCTAAGAGAATCGAAAGGTTAATTAGTTGTTTGAACGCATGAAATTGAACTTAGAATCATAGGTCACGAAAGTGGGTATGACAATTCGAGGTTTAATAGGATTTCACCGTTCTTAACAAGTTCGCATAATAAATCGAACGCGGTTCTTTATTATTTGGGCACATTAATGTTACTCTGAGAAGAGGGCTTAATTAAATTCGGAAATCCAACCTTAGAGCGTGAATTAATAAATAGGAAGGTTTTAGGAAAATTAAATACATAGCATAATCATATACCAAATCCCAAGAGCTTCACCATCATTTGTTCTATTTCAATCTCAGAATTCATTTAGTTCTTTCAGATAGCATTTCTTCTTAAATTTTTCTTTTCTTAATCTTCTACATTACAAGCCTAAATTCACAATTTTCTAGATAATTGAACCACTGTGAAAACTTGTACTTGGGCACAATCTCTGTGGGACAATAACTTTTTATTACGCGATACCTCGTGCACTTGCGGGCCTATCAAGAGTCACTTTTAGACAAGCCATAGGCCCTAAAAAAGACTTTCAACAAAACCCGACCTAAGCCATAAAAGGGCAAACTTTACTTTACCTTACGTCATTTTTGCTTTCCCTTTTATCCAAAAAAAATGAATTATCTACCACCCGCAGATTTGCTTAGTTTTTGAAATAATGACTCATTTTGGAACACACATTATTCTTCTGGTGAATAGATAATCCTCTTTTGGTCATATACCTCTGAGTCCTGAGTCATAGATTTTCCTAATCGTCAAAAAAATAATTTTGTTTCCGCTCCAACAGGGGCGTCGATGACGATTAGAAAACTTATGACTATTGCGACTTGGACCCTTGGTAATCGTTGTTTCCCCAAGAAAAATTGCTTTATGTTAAATCAATGGGGAAGTACCGGTTCCAAAACATGACAACAACTAATTTCTTTTCCTTATCCTCATTTTCATGGGAGGCTATTCAGAACTTAACGAATACCCTTTGAGTATCTATGGAAGTTAACATGGGATTGAACTCAAGAAATGAGGGCTGTGGTCGCCCAAACAAAATGTTTGAGCTTAAGGCTCCCGCCTCAGAATAAAGGATTTCTTCTGTCTTCACAACTATCCCATATTAATTTCCATGTTTACCGTACTTAGTACTTTTGAATGATACGTTCTAAGGAATGGTTAAAGGATGCTCGTCAAGGCCTGTGATTGCTTCCCACGACATTCTCCTTCCTTCTGTTTCCACCTGACACTTTTTGTTTTTCTTCAAGGACACCGAAAGACACCCTTACTAGACTTTCAAAGGAGACTTATGGCTGAAAGAGAGCAAGAAATTGAAAACCTCAGGAGTGAAGTTAACCAGCTAAAGGAGCAAGTGGCAGAGATGACCAGACTTTTAGAAAAGAAGATCATAAAGGGGGAACCCTCTGCGGGTGTCAAGAATGACCAACATTTACCAACCACCCCACTCCATCCTCCTGGATTGACAAAAACACAAATTCCCTCTTCCATGACACCTCCCATTACTATCAACAGGACCGACCCCATCATTGACCCTCAGCCGACCTATGCATGTCTTATGCACCACAACACACCTTCATGGGCTCAAACAACAACCTGCCCTATGCAGTACCCTCAGAATACTCTTCCCCGTTCCATAACCAACAAGAGGATCATGATTTACAAATAATGAACCCCATATTTCACAATCCTCCCAGTCGCCTGGGGCACCTATCACAAGAATGTCTGCATCGGGAAATAAGGGGAAAAGAAAAGGAGATGCTAATTCCACTTCCTATAACCAAAAAAGGGCCCAACCCAGACTAATGACTCATACTTCCTTTCAACCTGCCAATCTTCCTACACCTTACATGGCCGCCACCACCCCTGACCAGGCTTCCAATCTTTTCCCATTCCAGCTCTACTTTCATCCATATATCCCTCAAACACCTTCCCATTCTCATTTGCCTACTATTAAACCCTCTCTTCCACAGCCCTACTGTCCCCCACTAGGGTAGACTCAGCCACTTAATCCAGACCGAAGCACAATAAAACCCACTGATAGTCGAACACCGGTCCAGTTCGACCCTATTCCCATAACCTACACAGAACTTTTGCCTCACCTTATCCGTAGTTCCCTTGCGGTACCCTGTCCGTTAAAACCGATGGTTCCTCCTTACCCCAAAGGTTATAATCCTAATACCCGATGTGATTACCATGCTGGTGCCCCAGGGCACTCTATTGAAGATTATTATGCCTTAAAATTCAAAGTGAGGGATCTGATTAAAGCCAAGTGGCTGGATTCCAGGAAGGGAGTCCCAATATAATTATAAACCCCAGGTCTAATCATGAGAATCCTGGATCAGTATGATAAGGAGAGGCTGGAGGCATGGAGAGGATGAAAGCTTTATGATTTGCACACCAAGTGAAGAGGTTCATGACCAAGAGACCACCTAGCTCTTTACGACTTTAAACTTCTGTTTTTTATGACTTTTCAACCCAAACGCTATGCCCAAGGCATTGGGATATTTTATGTAATAAGGGCAAAAGCATATTTTTATCATTTTAGGTTTTTCTCAATGAATGCGTATCAAATTTCAAAAGATTTCCGTTTTCTTCCCTTATTTGTTTTAACACTCCCTTTATCCATTGGCTCTCTTTTATTTTCCCTCCTTCTCTTTGCTGTCATACACTAAAAAAAACACAAAAAAAAACATCCATCCAAAAATGATCCTTCTGAGAACAATGAGATCACAATCCTATTTTATAACTTTGACCGCTTGTTTGATCACGCTGACGAAGAGGGTAGCAAAGACAAAAAGTTCCTTGGCCGAATTAACCAGGATGTTCGAATAAGGGGCATCTAGCTTTATCCAGAAGTGTTCAACAAGGTCAGCACACAGAGTGAAGAGGGTCCACGAACAACTGGGAAAATTGATCAAATCTCCTTAGAAGACGTTATAGTGTAATGGTAGCTCAACCTGGTGACGTAAAAGTTTGCGTGGATAGAGATAGTGCCGAACTCCACAATGAATAGTGGCATATCCACCTTTCAAGGAGGTGTTAGTATTGACCAATATGGACGGCAAAGACTTGCTAAGGCCCATAAACGTAGACATGGTTAAGAAATACTTTCCCAAGGACTAAAAAAAAGAGAAAAAAGGGAAAAAGAAAAAAAGGAGTCAAGGTTGGCGCCCTACGCATATACCAATTGGGGTGAGTTGATTCATAGATCAAACCATCACTTTTCCACATGGGGGCATAAATGTTATCAAGCTAAGAATGCGATAAAAAAACTGTATTTCTTTCATACCAGTGTAACCAAGGGAATAGTCTATGCGATACCATTAATATCATAGTTCTTTGCCACATTGGCTAAGGATATGAGTAAAATGATTAGATCATAACGAAGGTACCAAGGGGGTCATTCAAAAAAAAAAGAGAACAAAAAAAAAGAACAAAAAACAAAAAAAAAAGGAAGAAAAAAAATAAAGAAGAAGAAAACAATAAAAAAGAGAATGAACAAAAAGATAAAGACTCGGAATGAGCCCCCTCACTGGTGCCAAAAAGGGCTCGCCTCTGTTTCCTTGGATACATGGTGTTGGGGCAAACTTTTCTATTTGAAATAACATCTATTCCCCCACAAGATGAGACTAAATCAAGAGACATCAAATAAGCTCATTGTCAATCAGCTTAAGCCTTTGTTGTGAAAGACGCAACCTTGAAAAAAAATGAAAACAAAAAAAACGAAACACGTCACGAGGAGAGAAAAGCTCGCTAGGCTGAAAACCTGGAAGGGCAGCCTAGGCAAAAGTTAGAGTGACCTGGTAAGCTGAAAACCTGAATAGGTGGCTCAGGCAATAAATTGGGATCAAGATTTTGGTAGAGTAATTTAAAGATTCTTATACGAATGGTCTGATTCCAAGTTAGGACATAAGGATCGTAGTCTGACTACCTTTTCAGAAGCATAGTCAAATGGTGAATTCAAAGTCGTGATATGGGATCGAGATACACTTTGTTCTCAGAAGTTCACTGGAGGATCTGTAAAATTATTCCTATTCTACCCAATTATTAATATTTCCCGTACGACTCCACTTGCTTCTTTGGTCTCCCTTTTCCCACCTCCGCTCAGCTTGTAAATACAATCTCACCTCTTTTGATATACGTTCGTATTGTGATTTTCCTTGATTTGATAAGACATATATTTTCCCTTAATATATAAAATTGAGAAGGTAATGAAAATTTAAAGTTGTGAGGACAAGATGTTCCTGTTACTTGATCTCGCCTCAAGCAATCATTATGAAGACTGGGCCTGACACATTTCCAAAGCTAAGGTTGCTTCATCTGCTCTGCTTCGGTCATGAGTCACCTCGAATCGCTAAGGATTGTGTTTTGTGGAAGTCTTTTCAAGTTCTAATTTGTTTTGCACCACTAACCTTTCTTGCAGGATGTCACGACAAGTAGATGTGTCAAGTCTCAACCGCCAAAACTGGCACTTTCCAAGGAATATCTATTAGTCTCCAAGACTCACTCTCATCCTCACTCATTGAAGCCGGTTCTCCTCGAGTTTTTTCTCATAACCCACCCAAATCATTGGACAAAACACCTTTCTATGGCCGAACACGACGCCTTTCTAAGTTTCCATTGTGCTTTGAGTTTTACATTAATACCTCATAGTCGGAGCTGGCATCTTCTCAAGGTTTCTGTCTCGTTCATGAGGCATATTAGGGGTCACATTTCCAAAAATCAACTTGGTATATTCCAACAGTCTAGTGTCTCCCGTTCCCCGACAGTGACGCCAAGTACGGGTTAATTTGGACGAGACGTCCTGTTAACCCCTAAATCTTTCAAACCTGGGATTTTACCCCCAAGTCTATCATTCCTCTCCCTAACTGGGGCATCACCCCAAATCTTTTCAGTCAAAGGGCAATCCCCCGAAGTCCTCCCGATCTTCTAAACTGGGACATCTCCCCAGATTTCTCTTCCATTCAAGGGGCTGTACCCTGAATTTCCAAGCAACTCAAACTGGGGCATCACCCAGATTTCTTTGTCAACCTAAGGGTAGTACCCCACGCTCCCAAAAAGTTCAAACTAGGGCATCACCCCAGGCCTCTCTCTGTCAAAGGGGAACACCCCTAGCTTCTTCAATCTCTTAACTGGAGCATCGTCCCAGGTCTACTCTCTCAATCAAGGAGTAGTACCCTTAAAATCTTTCAATTTTTCCAAAATTGGGGTATCACCCCAGACCCTTCCTCCGTTCAAAGGGCAATACCCCTAACTCCTTCAGCCGGATTTCCTAAACTAGGACAGTTCCCCCGGTTCCTTTTCTCTCCCAGTCAAGGGGCAGTACCCCGAATCACCCAAAACTCTCCCTAGCAGACTCACCATTCATCCCAGAGGGGAATCCCGACTGAGGGTTCCTCCCTAGGAGGACTACAAAATGGACTTAGCTCCCCTAACTGGAGTACTTCCTAATCAGATCTGGGAAAGTTAAGTTATCCTCAGTGGAATCACCTTTCCAACAGAACCACAGTGATCAAAGGCTAGCCACTCCTTCCTTCCCCAATAGGAAAACACTTTCCTCAGTGGAGTTACCCTCATTAAATGTCCCAAACTGGGACACCCCCAGATTTTTCTCCTCCGGCGGGCCTGCCATACATTTCCTAATGAACCTCAATACACTTTTCTCAATCATTACCAGACCAAGCAGACCCCCCGGATATCCCCAGTAGACCCCAAATTTCTCTTTCCGATCAAAGGACGGTACCCTAAATTACCAAATCCTTCCCCAGTGGAACTACACTTCCCAAACAATTCAAACTGGGACATCACTCCAGATCTATTCTCTTTCACTCAAGGGGCAGTTCCCCAAGATTCCTTCAAACCATCTTAAACTGGGGCATCACCCCAGATCTATTCTCTTTCAGTCAAGGGGAAATTCCCCAAGATTCCTTCAAACCATCTCAAACTGGGACATCACCCCAGATCTATTCTCTTTCAGTCAAGGGGCAGTTCCCCAAGATTCCTTTAAACCATCTCAAACTGGGACATCACCCCAAATCTATTCTCTCTCCGTCAAGGGGAAGTTCCCCAAGATTCCTTCAAACCATCTTAAACTGGGGCATCACCCCAGGTCTATTCTCTGTCAACCGAGGGTCAACCCCAACCTTTACATCTCCTGCCAACAGTGAGTTAATTCGGATGAGACGTCCTGTTAACTCCCTCAACCTTTACATTTCCTGTCAACAGTGAGTTAATTCGGACGAGACGTCCTGTTAACTCCCCCAACCTTTACATTTCCTGTCAACTGAGGGTCAACCCCAACCTTTACATTTCCTGCCAACAGTGAGTTAATTCGGACGAGACGTCCTGTTAACTTCCCCAACCTTTACATTTCCTGTCAACAGTGAGTTAATTCAGACGAGACGTCCTGTTAACTCCCCCAACCTTTACATTTCCTGTCAACCGAGGGTCAACCCAACCTTTACATTTCCTGTCAACAGTGAGTTAATTCGGACGAGACGTCCTGTTAACTCCCCCAACCTTTACATTTCCTGTCAACCGAGGGTCAACCCCAACCTTTACATTTTCTGCCAACAGTGAGTTAATTCGGACGAGACGTCCTGTTAACTTCCCCAACCTTTACATCTCCTGTCAACCGAGGGTCAACCCCAACCTTTACATCTTCTGTCAACCGAGGGTCAACCCCAACCTTTACATTTCCTGTCAACCGAGGGTCAACCCCAACCTTTACATTTCCTGCCAACAATGAGTTAATTCGGACGAGACGTCCTGTTAGCTCCCCCAACCTTTACATCTCCTGTCAACTGAGGGTCAACCCCAACCTTTACATCTCCTGTCAACCGAGGGTCAACCCTAACTTTTACATTTCCTGGCAACAGTGAGTTAATTTGGACGAGATGTCCTGTTAGCTCCCCCCAATCTTTACCTTTCAGTCAACCGGGAGGCAACACCCTCACCTTTACCTTCCAATCCAGTCGTCGGACAAATGGCACCCTGTACTTTCCAGTCGCCTATGAAGGCACCCTTTACTTTCCAATCGCCTATGAAGGCACCCTCTACCTTTCCAGTCGCCTATGAAGGCACCCTCTACCTTTCCAGTCGCCTATGCAGGCATCCTTTACCTTTCCAGTCGCCTATGAAGGCACCCTTTACCTTTCCAGTCACCTATGAAGGCACCCTCTACCTTTCCAGTCGCCTATGAAGACACCCTTTACTTTCCAGTCGCCCAATGAGGCACCCTTTATTTCCAGTCTACTGAGGGTTAACCCCAATCCTCTCACCTCCTGTTAACTGGAAGACAATCCTTTCCGGTCAATTCAGAACTCAAACAACAAAAAATACAAAAAAAACAACACAAAAAAAAACAAAAAACAAAAAACAAAAAAAACAAAAACAAAAACAAAAACAAAAAAAAGGGAGAGAGACAGATGTGGAAAAATGCTCGTCATTAAAGAGGAAAGGATCACACCGACTCGTTGATTGCCAACACCGTCAGACGTCATACCGATCAAGAGGTCCCACCTGACTCATACATCGGTGTTCATATCTTTACTTCCTTTTCACTTCAAAAACACGAAAAACTTCGTGTTTTCTCTTGTGAAAAAGAAGTAAAGAGGGGCATCTATGAACACCTCTTTTGGTCCGGCCCAAATACCAAAGACTTAAATAAAAAAAGTGCCAGACATCAGTTGCCCAAATCAGGAATCATTGAAGAATTTCTGAGTCTGACTTTGGATGAGTGTTTTTCTCGGAAAGGAATATTCCCGAGTGATCATTTTCGGGTAGGGTGACTCCGAATGATAATTTTCGAGTGGAATGTCTCCGAGTGAGACATTACCGAGTGGAATGTCTCCGAGTGAGACGTTGCCGAGTGGAATGTCTCTGAGTGAGTCATTTCCGAGTGGGTTCCTTCCAAGGGAGTTACTTCCGAACAGAAAGAGGCTCTGACTATACCTTTCGGGCAGAGACTCTTAAGTTCCATAGGTCCGAATGATAATTTCTGAGTGGAATGTCTCCTAGTGAGTCATTTCCGAGTGGAATGTCTCCTAGTGAATCATTCCCGAGTGGAATGTCTCCGAGTGAGTCATTTCCGAGTGGAATGTCTCCTAGTGAATCATTTCCGAGTGGAATGTCTCCGAGTGAGCTATTTCTGAGGGAAATACCTCCGAGCAAAAAGTGAATCTTTGGACGAGTGCTTTTCCTAGTTGGGGATACAAACGAGTGAAGAATTCCCGATTGAACCCATTCTGAATGAAAAGCGAGTCTGACTTCAGATGAACACATCCGAGTGAAGAGCTCCCGACTGAAGTACTTCCGAGCAAAGAGATTCTAACTTTGGATGAGTGCTTTTTCTGGGCATAGCGAATCATTTCTGAGTGAATTGATTCTAAACGAAAGAGGCTTAACTACGAATGAATACTTCAGGAAAAGATATATATCCGAGTAAGGTTTCTCCGAGTGGTTCAATTCCGAGAGAAGTACTTCCGAGCAAAGGAAGACTGATTCCGAATGAGTATTTTAGAGGGGACAATCCTCGAGTGCATCAACAAAAATGGCTGATTCCAGAACTTTTTAGACAAATATATCCGAGTGAAGTATCTCCCGGATACAGAGATTTCAGAGTGGACAATTCTCGGGCAGATCGATTTTGAATGAATACTTTGGGCAGACTCTTCCAAGTTCCATAATTTCTGAGTAGTTCAATTCCGAGAGAAATACTTCTGAATGATGAAAAACTAATTTCGAAGGAATACCTCTCGGACTGGGACATTCGAGTAAAGAATTCCCGAGTGAATTAAATTTAAAGTTAAAGTGGTTGACTTCGAAGAAGCTTGTCGGCCTGAGATATAACCGAGTGAAATATCTTTGGAGGTGTTTCCGAGTGATATGTTTCCGAGTGGTCCACTTTCGATCAAAGAAAGGCTATCGACTTTAAATGAGTGCTTCAAGCAGAAACATTTCTGAGCAAAGCACCTCCGAGTGAAGCAATTCCGAACAAAAAGATACTTTGATGAATAATTGCTTTAATGAATAATTCTCCAGTGAGTCAGACTTCGAAAAAGAACACTTTTGAGGCAGATATATCCGAATGAGAAAGTTCCGAGTGGGTTACTTTCGAAGAAAAGCTGACAGTCTTTCAAGGAGACATTTCCGAACAAAACATCTCTGAGTGGAGCAAAAGGGAGCCGGTGTCACTTGAATGATCGGTTTTTACAACTCAAGCCTTCACACCGAGTGTCAAAGGATCGGTCCTTACACTCGGACTTTTCCCCTGATTCGATCGGACCAATTTCCACCGAGAAGGGATGCTGAACTGAGATCCGGGCCATAAGAAGAAAATCGGTCCCATATGGCACCGATTAAGGAGTCCAATCGCCACAGTGTGACTTGGAATTCCACCACCCAAGTCGATCCATGAATTCTGGAAGTGGCAGACAGGGGACGGAAGTCGAAATAATTAAAAATTCCCCACCAGCCACTGCCCCCCACTACCTGTTAGTGGCTAGGCTGACTCCACTGTGAGTGGAGGTTTGAGCTGTCCGAGCACTCGGCCAGCGCCCAGAACCCCTATAAATACCCCATCTGAAGAGGCACAAAGGGTTGGAAATTTTTAGTCATTAAGTCGATTCTCTGCCCACACTCCCTCGTAACTTGTTCTGCTCTCCACAATCTTTTTGTCCCAAAAAGCTTGAAGTTTCCCCTGGTGTTCAAAGGCAGAATCTCGTTCTCACCAAGTCCCCACATCGTCCCTTCAGTTAACCACACACCGGTTCCTCATAGCTTCCTTAAATCATCAACTTCATATCGGCCCCCCTACACCAAGCCCTCACACCGTCCCTTTATCAAGCCTCACACCGTCCCTTCATCAAGCTTCACACCGTCTTTTCATCAAGCTGCACACCGTCCCTTCGTCAAGCTACACACCGTCCCTTCATCAAGCTGCACACCGGCACCCCATAGCTCCACTGCTACACCAGCACCACTTCGGTCTCCTCTGTTCGAGTCCACACCGACTCTCGGCACCCCGCCATACTGGTTCTATTCAATTCCTTATTATTCGTTATCCGTTTTCCTATTGAATTTGCTGTTTGTTGATTCTAATTCCCCATTTTAAATTAGTTTTTGCTGCTGATTTTTTTTTCTTCTATTTAGATTCATAATGAATAATAACAAAAAAACGAGTGTTTCACATTTGAACTAGCCTAAAAAAATTTTGTTTTTTTAAATCAGTGTCGTACAGGAGTACTCCCGTCTACACAATCTCCTTAGAATCAGTACACGTGCGAAGAACTTTGCCTTGTATGAGTTCTCTTCAAAAACATCATCCACCATTAATCTCTTAGTCTTTTCCTAAAAAGAACATCTTCAAGAACTACGTAACCCTGATTTCTTGGTAACTCAAGAATACGTAGGAGCAGGACTTTAAATCCTGTCGGGCCCACTTTTCCCATTTTATTCCTATTTTTATTTTCTTTATGTTTCCTTCGTAACTGCCTTTATTTAAATTCCATGAAAATCAATTTAGACGTGACGTCTTGTTGATTTTCCCCTATTTCTGGTAGACCCTCACTACGATTCATAAGGAACGGGGTACTTGAGACGAGACATCCCGTTTATCCCCTTCCCGTTTCTAACCCCGCATTTTGATTAAATTCCATGAAAATCAATTTAGACGTGACGTCTTGTTGATTTTTCCCTATTTTTGGTAGACCATCGCCACGATTCATAAGGAACGGGATACTTGAGACGAGACGTCCCGTTTATCCCCTTCCCGTTTCTAACCCCACATTTCGATTAAAGGATAACTAATTTAGACGTGACGTCTTGTTAGCATCCTTCCCTTTTCCTGTTTTATACCAAAGCCAAGGTTAATTTGGACGCGACGTCCTGTTCACCTACACTCCATGTTTGTTCAGTTTGTTCCTTTCGTTTTTTTACACAAAGTACAATAATAAAGGGAGGAAACATAACATCTTTTGTAAGGCTATTTATGTTGCGCATTTTCAATCTTGGTACTGTTTTTGACAGGCGATGTAGGGTGCTAATACCTTCCCTACTCGTAACCGACTCCCGAACTTGAATCTTGTTTTTAAACTAGTGCTTTACTGAACTTAGTTTTTTCCCAATGTTTTTCCTATGGATAAAAACGTTGGTGGCAACTCCCTATTTTTTTCGTTCGTTTCATCCTTTCGAAAGTGTCGGGCACGCCGTCGCGATCCAGGTCGCGACACTCATCTATTCAAAATTGGTGTGGATAATTTGTTACGTCATTGTGTACCCGACTAAGAAAAGAAAGATATGTTGTGGCATTGTCATAAATCCCCTTATGGAGGATATTTTAATGGAGAAAGAACTACTATAAAAATTCTTCAATCAGGTTTGTATTGGCCCTCCATTTTTAAAGACTCTCACTCATTTGCTCAAGCTTGTGATAATTGCTAAAGAATAGGTAATGTTAACAAAAGACAAGAAATGCCTCTCACAAATATTCAGGAGGTTGAGGTATTTGATTGTTGGGATATTGATTTCATGGGACCCTTTCCTTACTCTCAATTTAATCAATACATTCTTTTGGTAGTTGATTATGTTTCAAAATGGGTAGAAGTTATTGCTTCACCTAATGCTGACACCAAAACTGTGGTGAAATTCTTGAAGAAAAATATTTTCTGCAGGTTTGGAAGACCAAGAACTTTGATCAGTGATGGAGGATCATATTTTTGTAACAAAGTTCTTCAGAAAGTGTTACAACACTATGGAGTGAGACATAAAGTGGCCACAACATATCATCCACAAACCAATGGACAAGCTGAAATTTCAAATCGGGAATTAAAAAGGATTTTGGAAAAGACTGTGTCTTCCTCCAGAAAAGATTGGTCACAAAAGCTTGATGATGCACTCTGGGCATACAGAACTGCATTTAAGACTCCAATTAGCCTTTCTCCTTTCTAAATGGTCTATGGAAAAGCTTGTCATCTTCCAGTAGAGATGGAACATAAGGCATATTGGGCTTTAAAATTTCTCAATTTTGATCCAAATGCAGCAACTGATAAAAGAAAGTTACAGTTATTTAAATTGGAAGAAATGAGAAACAATGCTTATGAAACATCTAGAGGTTACAAGAAAAAGGTGAAAGCTTACCATGATAAGAAAATTAAAAATAAACACTTCATACCAGGTCAGCAAGTTTTATTGTTTAATTCAAGATTAAGACTATTTCCTGGTAAATTGAAATCTAAATGGTCAGGCCCTTTTGTAACCAAGGAAGTTAAATCTTATGGAGCAGTTGAAATTAAAGATCCAGCTTCCAAAAGAAGTTGGATGGTTAATGGGCAGAGATTGAAACCATATCTGGGTGGTGAGATCAATAGAATCACTACCATTTATTATTTGACTGATTTGTAATGTATAGGATGTCTAGCTAGAGACTATAAATCAAGCGCTCAATGGGAGGCAACCCATTATTTTCTTTTTATTTTTAAATATTTACATTTATATATAAAAAAAATTTGAAAAAATAGAACTTCACGCGTAGCGTCCCACTGATGTGTAGCGTGGAGGTAAAAATTTCAACCTGACACGTAGCGTCTCATTCACGTGTAGCGTCAGAGCCCACGTTCAGTTTTTAAAAAACTGAACCAGAGAGGCCCAATTTAGGTTTTAAAAACCTAAAATTCCCTCTCCGCCTTACTTTGTCTCTCAGAACCCTAATTTTCACTCTCAATTACCCACATTCCCTCATTCTCTCAACAACTTCATAAGGATTTGAAGTAAGTATCTTCTCTCTTTTCTCTTTAAGTTTGCTTTTGATTTTAGATTTTTAGAATGCATGTGGTTAGGATTAGGATTAGAAAACCATTGGGATTTGTTTGCTGTTAGATTTAGGGATTGTTTCGATTAAATGAAAGTTTTGGGGGGTTGTGCTCTGTGATTGAAATTGCGCACCTCACGCGTAGCGTCCCACTGACGCGTAGCGTGAGACATGAACTGTAACCCCACACATAGCGTCCCACTGACGTGTAGCATGGGCAAAACAGGGCTGACGCGTAGCGTCCCACCCACGCGTAGCGTCAGCTCCTGTTTTTGATTTTTGTTAATTTTTATGTGTTATTTCCTGTTTAATGTAGGTATTAATTTTTGTTTTAATAAATCTGTCCTGTTTTTGTTTTTCTTTTAAATTAATAAAATTTCTTAGTTTGTATGTTTGTTATACTTTCTTGCATATAAATAAATAAATTTGTTAAATTATGTGTGATGCATGATTTGTGAATTTTATGTTATTTCAAAAATCCAAAAACATTAATGTTTTATTTTCCAAAAATGTATGTTGTTTTGTGAATTTTATGTTGTACTTTTAAAAATTCAAAAATATGCATGTTTAAATTGTTTTTATGCTCTGTAAATACTTTGTTGGGTAAATTTTGCATGAATTCTTATTTTGCATAAAATATAAAAATAAAAAATATGATTGTTAATTTTTTGATGTTTAGCATGTTTTATTAAAATATGAAAATCAAAAAAATAGTTTGTTTGATTTTTAATTTTTTCTTTTTACAGATGGCACCTAAGAAATCTATCCCGATTACTGGTCCCAAGAGACAGAAGAGGACCACTGACACAGATACCACCTCTGAAGATCCATATTTTCAAGGTGAGGAGCAGCTGGGACCTAGAGATCCCATCAGATTTCACACTGATGCAAAATGGACCCGGTTCCATCAAATAAAGGGCCAGAGACTCATCTGGGAGAGAGTCTTAGATCTGAGCGCTGGGGACTATCCTGAGCTTTAGGATGAGGTCCAAAGGAGGAGATGGGGATCCTTGTTTTCCCTACCTACTGAGGGAGACCCTATCTTAGTGATGGAGTTTTATGCGAACGCCTATAGGACTCGCCAGGACTCTCCAAATATCGGCCATCAAAGGACGAGCTGGGTTAGGGGTCGACATATTATGTATGATCGAGACACCATTAGTACCCTACTGGGGAATCCTTGGGAGCCTACTCCCGAGAACGACATTTGTTTCTGGAAGGAAAACAGAAACAAGGTTGCGACTGAGGAAGGTGATTTAGGATACTTCCTAGATCAGGTTGCTCACTTCTTGAGTAAAGATGGAATCTTCTTCAACCTGAGTTAGGTTGGAAGAACTCCATCAAACCACCTCAAGACCCAGCTGATCCCTATAGCTCAGGCATGGCCTCATCTTATGCTGCATAACATCACTCCTGTCACCCACCTCTCTTCTATCCCAGTTGATCATTGCTGCCTTCTTTACTCTATTCTTCAGGGCCATACCATTGACATTGCCAAGCTGATATCTGAGCAGATTCACCTTTATGCCCTTGGGTATAAGGTGAACCGTCCTATCCCATTCCCTCTCATCATATCTGCCTTACTGAGGAGGCAAGGAGTTACTGTGCCATCACCAGAGTTCACTAGTTCTTCGGGGAGAGTCCCTAAAGTTCTAGTAAATAGAGATTACTTCGTCCAACAGTGCGAGCTTCCACCACTGGAGCAGGAGGCTCAGCCCAGACAGAGGAGGAGGAGACCACCAGTTCAGCCACCATCTATTGATTCTATCACTAATGGATTTGCTAGGATGACCCTTAAGCATCAGCATATGATGCAGATGATGGCTGCCACACACAGAACTTATATGCATCTTCATGATGCATTCTATCAGTACAGACTTCAGGGGGAGGGAGCACCTTATGTCACACCAGCTGAGTTTGCAGCTCATGTAGCCTGGCCTGGTGATTCACCTACATACCCTGAGGCTGGTGGACCGTCTGGAGCACATGCTGAGATAGAGGATGATGCAGACAGGGAGATGATGAGGATCACATGGAGGACTGATGGTGTTATTTTTCTGCACCTTTTACATACATTTCAGTTTTCATTTAGTTTGGTATTTACATTGGTTTAGTTGATTTTGGATTATATTATATTTTGTTATGTGGTGTGTTATTTTTGTGTAATTTTTGTCATGCTGTGTTTTGTGTATCTTCTTTAAAAAAACCAAAAATAAATTTTACCTTTTTAATAAATAAATCAAATTTTTGAAAATAAGAAAATTTATACACTTAAAGTTTTTACACAATAAAACCATTTTTAATAATCAAATTATTTGTTCTTCTTGTAATTAAGGAATTTTGACAAAATTCAATTACAATAATTCTATTAACTATCAAGCTAATTTCGATAACCCGATGAGTTGAGAGATCTTTTAAACACTTGAGGGTTTCGACATAACTCCATTCGAATTGATTTTGCTTTAATCTGTGATTTGTGTTGTTGTGCAGAGAATTCAAGAAAATGATCAAGGCACATTTTTGGTAAAAGAAACCTTGGGCCAAAAAAGCTTACCATGGTAAAATTATTTTATCCTTTGAAAGCCAATTTTGAGCCTGAAAAATAAATTCTTTGGTACCTCTAGCCTTTATCAAATTTAACCATTCCCTATACATGATTGATTAAAAGAGCAATTGAGCAAAATGAAAGATGTTCTGAGTATTCTTACAAGAATGGGGAGTGAAAATTAAACAACATGATTCTTTTCAAGAAAAATCAAAAAAATAGTGCATGTAAATGAAAAAAAAATGAATATATGCAAATAAAAAAAAATAAGGAAAAGAATCAAGTTGGGGGTATTTATTTTCATCAATAAGGGAATTGAGATTTGGGCCAAGAGAAAGCTTAAAAATTATAAAATGCTCTTTTATGATTTTAGGTTTTTGAATTCCAAGGAAAACCATCATTTCTTGTAACCAAGCCCCATTACAACCCTTGAAAAGACCTTGTAACCAAGCCTCGTTTGATTTTATGATTGACTGAGTGAAACAGGTTACCCTTTGCATAGAGATAAACACTTGTGAGGTAAGCCTGAAATTATGCTTGATTTATTAATAAAATATTGTAAAGATTTTTGTCATTAAACCTCTATTACATAAGATATCTATTTTTGATTATTTCAAAATGGTAAATTGTGAAATTACTTTTTGTGATAAATTCTCGGACTAACTCAAAAATTTGATTTCAAATTTTACTTTTATTTTCTCTCTTGCTCGAGGACGAGCAATTTCTCAAGTTGGGGGTATTTGTTAGTCCTCAAATTTACAATAAAATCTTTAATAAAAATTGTAACGCCCCGAAACGTGGATTAAAATTTTCGAGTAAATTTTTCGCTTTTTCGAAAGATCATTTTAAAAATTATAAATTTAATTCAGAGTTTATATAACAATTAATAACAGCGGAAAAATTATCATACATGCTAGTCGTGAATAATTAAATTCAAGAAAATATTTGAGTAGCGGAAACGATTGTGAAGATAATAGTACATGACATATTATATTTATTACAACCCATAAATTCCAAGTTCAGGTAATAAAACAAATAGACATCCATCATGGCATCATTCTGCATTCTGCGTGTCATTCACTGTAAAAATTAATGTAAGAGTGAGACAGAATATAGAATAAATATAAAATAGATAAAATTGCACAAACACAATCAACAATTCATAATGATATGATGAATATGCCAAACAAGTCCATTAATAGATCTTTAATTAGTTAAATGATGTTATGCTGGATCCATTTGGTCTTGGTGGGAATACTGCAGTAAAAGTCTCATAGAGACACAAATAGGGCTTTAGCATATACCATGAATCCCTATACTTCATGGCGCTTAAGTACCGAAGTACACAATATCATAAGTAGGACTTCTGCATAAACCATGAATCCCTACACTCCATGGCACACAACATAATAGGGCTTAACTCATCATAGAGTAACCCCCCACCAGGGTAGGCAATCATGGAACCCCTAAATTCCATGGTGCGTCCGAATGCTTATGATGCATGAATGCCTTTAATTCTTTTAACATACCATGATATCCACATTTCCAAAACCTCTTGGATACTACAAGTCCTCAAGGAACACAATACACATAATAATTCACAAAATCATGGATTTACTGTTTCAACCACATGTGTCAATAACCACAAGGCATTCATGTACATATATATTAATTATGTCATTCATAATTATTCACCATCACAATATACAAACTGTGTGATACTCAACAACATTTATAAAAATTCATAATCACTCAATAATTTAATAAATAATTTTTATACATATAGAAAATATCATTTCCTTTCAAAATAGCCATTTTTAAGTGACTTTCAGCATCCCCAACAGCAACATACATTAGCAAAACAGTCATAACATGGGCAAATCAACTCCTTTTTAGTTGATTCCACTTTCTATAGCTCAGTAATACAATTATCTACAACTTTCATGAAGAACACAGTTTCAAATTCCGAACAGAAATATTACTTATTCATGAAATATTACACTGCCTCAAAGTGAGTTTTTCAAAACGTACATATATTAGTAATTTCAGTGTTTCTGGAGTTACAAAAATGATTTTCGCATGAAACCAGTTCTAAAATACTCTTAACATAATTATCTACATCTTTCATGAAGACTCAAACAACTAATTCCTACCACAAAATTCCCAGTATTGAAAGCAAGATTTGGATTTCCAAAATTCCAGAATTTCAGAATTTCAGCTTGCACATACTTCAGTAATTTGAGCATAACTTGGACTACAAAAATTATTTTGATGTGAAACCACTTTCTAAAAATCCACAACTTAATTATCTACAACTTTCATGAAGACATCCAAGGCTGATTATGCATGTACAATTCCCAGCATAGCAAAATATACACAAAACATGGAACAAATCTTTCACTCGGACATGCAGTAGTAATCTGGTTATAACTTTTACTATACTCACTCAAATTAATAGAATCAGGTCTCATAATTTAGATAACAAAAAGGTCTACAAATTTCATGAAGAAGTCAAAGCCAAATTCATACGTTTTCAGTTCCAAATTTGAACTACAAGATGCGAAATTAAGACTGTAGTCCTAGAACAGCATACAACTCTACCCATTTCACAAATATTCACAACCCTGTCCCCTCTTACTTGGTTTGAAGACTTTTAGCTGACTGGAAAAGAGGTCTCCTGGCTGTCCTGGTTCTATTCGAAGGTCTTGAGGAAGAAGAAAAATGGTATACTGTAATGCTGTTTTCTCTTAAGAGTTTCTGAAGAGATATGGTTTTGTTTTAAAAAGCAAGGCAGTGGGGAACAAGCCTTTTGTGAGTGGGTTTGTTAGTGCTGTTAGTGGAGATAATGGAGGATTAATAATAGAAGGTGGCTATCTGAGTGCTCATTTCTGGCCGTCCTACGTACTAGAGCAATTAGTGGGATTAAATATATTAAAATAATGCCTAAAGGACAAGAGAAGGGTCAAAAAGTTACTTCTGCACTTCAAAACTGACTAGAATTCCATTTCCAAGTCCAGTTGAGCATCCGGTCTTGTACACCGGCTCAAAATCATCCGGTGTGTACATCCGTTCTAAGGAAAGCTAATCTTCCTAGCAACCGACAGGTGTTCATTAATGATAATCCGAACTAAATTCATCCGGTCTCACCTGAACCGAAGTCAGCTATGTGAGAGCAATGTGGAGGGTGTGAGGGCGGTCTTGAGTGTGAGGGCGGTATTGAATGTGAAGGCGGTGTTGAGTGTATCTTAAGAGATGTCCATGTTCTAAAAGATGTTCACGTTACTCCGCCAAGGCATTAGACCTCATCAATGCTTATGACTCCGTCATGGCATGAGACTCCGTCTAAACTCATTACTCTGCCGAGGTATGTGACTCCGCCTAAGCTAATTACTCCGCCAAGGTACGTGACTCCGCCTAAGCTTTACTCCGCCAATGTACGTGACTCCGCCTAAGCTTTACTCCGTCAAGGTACGTGACTCCGCCTAAGCTTTACTCCGCCAAGGTACGTGACTCCGCCTAAGCTTTACTCCGCCAAGGTACGTGACTCCGCCTAAGCTTTACTCCGCCAAGGTACGTGACTCCGCCTAAGTTTTACTCCGCCAATAAAGAACAGTTCAAACATCATCCAACTATTCAGTAAGCAACTAACAACCTTCAATAGCCAACAGTTCGGGAAACTATACCGTCCAGCAACCAGTAAGACGTCACCCAGTCTTGTGGACAATTAGTAAGCTTTCCGCTTAGGAAAACCGTACCCTTTTATTATTATCTTCTTTTCTTGGACGGACTCAATTCCGGTCTTGAATATCGTTTCAAAGTTATCCGTCCTACAGCTCTTGGTAAAGTGTTAATCCGGTGTGCAACATAAAAGACAATCCTATCCACACCGGTTGTCCGGTGTGATGTGGCATTTATTGTCATCCGTTCTTCCCCTTTGGAACCTTGAGGTCGTCCTAGCCTTGGAGGTCAGAACGGATCAGAAATGTTTCTTCCAATCTCACTCAATTTACTCCTCTATCTTCATTCTTTCACTCGGAATTTGGATCTTATCAAAATAGATCTATGAAATTTCTATAATTATACCCAAAAATGAAATTTTTGGAGTATTATAAACCATTCATAAAGTGTTTTTATTCATTAATAAACACTTACAAGCCTTCCATGATTCATAAATTACAAATAGAGCTATTATTTAAAAGCAGGATGTTACATTTCTCCCACCCTAATAAAAATTTCGTCCTCAAAATTTAACGCGCTCCTCAGTGAAACAATCCTGGATATTGTGTCCTCATATCATCTTCACGCTCCCAAGTCAGAGTTACATCAGTTCCTTGTTTCCATGCAACTTTTACCAGTGGTACATTCTTGTTCCTCAAACGTTTACTCGATCTTTCTAGGATCTGTGTAGGTTCTGTGGAGATGGTCAGATTCTCTCTAACTTCAATATCATCAGTGGCAATCACGTGGTTGGGATCTTGTACGTACTTCCTCAGCTGTGATACATGAAATACATTGTGTAGATTTGCCAGGTGAGGGGGAAGTGCAATCTGATATGCCACTGTACCAACCCTCTTTAGGATCTCATATGGTCCAATGAACCTCGGACTCAATTTCTTACTCTTCAAGGCTCGGCCAATCCCTTTGTGAGGTGAAACCTTCAAAAATACATGCTCACCGACTTGGAATTCAAGTGGTTTCCTCCTTTTATCATAATACTGCTTTTGTCTGTCTTGAGATGCCTTCATCTTTTCTCTGATCATTTCTATCTGTTCAGTAGTCTGCTGCATAATTTCAGGTCCTAACGCCAAACTTTCACCAGTTTCTAACCAACAAAGTGGCGTTCGACACTTCCTACCATACAATGCTTCGAATGGAGCCATACCAATACTGCTGTGGTAGCTATTATTATACGTGAATTCAATCAATGGAAGAAACTGCTCCCAACTACCACCATGTTCAATCACACAAGATCGCAGTAAGTCTTCCAAACTTTGTATGGTACGCTCTGACTGTCCATCTGTTTGGGGATGATAAGCTGAGCTTAATCGAAGCTTTGAACCCAATTCCTGATGCAAGCTTCCTCAGAATCGGGAAGTGAATCTTGGATCTCTATCTGACACAACACTAGATGGTACACCATGTAGTCTTACGATCTCCTTCACATATAACTGTGCCAATTTTTGTAAAGAGTTCTTCATATTCATTGGGAGGAAGTGAGCAGACTTTGTCAATCTGTCTACAATAACCCAGATTGCATCATTCCCTGAATGTGTTCTTGGTAATCCTGACACAAAGTCCATTGAGATATCATCCCATTTCCAGACAGGAATCTCTAATGGTTGTAGTTCACCAGATGGCTTCTGGTGTTCTACCTTGGTTTTTTGACACACCAGACATGAAGCCACATATTCAACTATCTCTTTCTTCATCCTTGGCCACCAAAAGCTTTTCCTCAGATCTTGATACATCTTAGTTGATCCAGGATGAATGCTCAACATACTTTTATGCGCTTCTTCTAGAATCGTCCTTCTCAGATCAACATCATCTGGTACACAAATTCTATTCCTGATCCTCCAAATTCCATCTGATCCTTCTTGTAGTCCCATATCTTTTCCATTCGCCTGTAATTCTCTCAACTCCTGTAATGGCAAATCTTCTTTCTGTCTTTCACCTAACAGTTTCAGGAAATCATTGGTTATTTTCAAAGTCCCCAAAGTCATACTCCTTGAAGATTTTATCTCTACACCCAAGTTCATGTCTCTGAACTGTTCTATCATTTCCATTTCTTTTATCATCAAAAATGCCATATGAATGGACTTTCGGCTTAGTGCATCTGCCACCACATTTGCTTTTCCTGGATGGTACTTCAAATCAAAATCATAATCTTTAAGGAACTCCATCCACCTTCGCTGCCTCATGTTCAATTCCTTTTGATCGAACAAATACTTCAAGCTCTTGTGGTCACTGAACACTTCAAACCTGACTCTATACAAATGGTGTCTCCAGATTTTCAAGGCAAATACCACTGCTGCCAATTCTAGATCATGCGTTGGATAGTTCATCTCATGTGGTCTCAACTGTCTAGATGCATAAGCTACCACCTTTCTTTGCTGCATCAAAACACATCCTAAGCCCATTTTGGAAGCATCACAATAAACCACAAAATCTTCTTGTGGATTAGGTAAGGTTAAGACTGGAACAGATGTAAGCTTCAACTTCAGTTCTTGGAAACTTTTCTCACATTCTGGCGTCCAAGAAAAAGGTTGATTCTTCCGGGTTAGCCGAGTCATTGGTAGGGCAATTTGAGAAAACCCTTCAATGAATCTCCGATAATAACCAGCTAATCCCATGAAACTTCGTATCTCAGTGACTGAAGTAGGTCTCTCCCAGTTTACCACAGCTTCTATTTTAGAAGGATCCACAGATACTCCTTCGTTTGAGATTACATGGCCTAGGAATTTTACCTCTTTCAACCAGAATTCACATTTTGATAACTTTGCATATAACTGCTTCTCCTTCAAAATCTGCAATACCACTCGGAGATGTTTTTCATGTTCCTCTGCAGTTTTTGAATAGATCAGAATATCATCAATAAAAATGATGACAAATTGATCCAAGTAGGGTTGAAATACTCGATTCATGTAATCCATGAATACGGCTAGGGCATTGGTCACTCCGAAGGGCATCACAAGGTACTCGTAATGACCATATCGTGTTCTAAAGGCTGTCTTTGGAATGTCTTCAGACTTGACACGAATCTGATGATACCCCGATCGTAGATCAATTTTGGAAAACACTGCAGCGCCTCTCAATTGATCTATCAGATCATCAATTCTGGGTAAAGGATATCTATTTTTCACCGTCAATTTGTTCAGCTGACGATAATCTACACATAACCTCATGCTTCCATCTTTCTTCTTGACGAGCAATACTGGCGCTCCCCACGGTGACACACTAGGTCTGCTGAAATGCTTCTCCAGCAACTCTTCAATTTGTTTCTTCAGTTCCGCCAGTTCAATTGGTGCTATACGGTATGGAGCTTTAGACACTGGTCCTGCTCCTGGAATTAAATCAATGGAGAATTCTACCTCTCGTTCTGGAGGTAAACTTGAGACATCTTCAGGAAATACTTCAGGAAATTCAGAAACAACCGGCATCTCGATTGCTTTAGGTTCACCATCTTCTTTGTAAAGAGTAAATAAAGTAAACAATTGACTTTCACCTTGTAGTACATAGGTCTTGAGGTTGTCAGAATTTAGATTTTCTAATGGAAATATCACGGTCTTGTTGTGACAGTCCACCAAGACTTGATTTGTCGATAACCAGTCCATCCCCAGAATCACGTCCAGATCCTTCAAAGGTAAACAAACAAGATCGACCAGAAAACGTCTACCTTCTATGAGTATAGAACATTCGTTACACACCTTAGCAGTTCTAAGTTGTGTACCGGTGGGAGTGGAAACAATCAGATCATATGTCATAGGCTTCACAGGTAATTGAAAGCGTCTAACACACTCATCAGAAATGAAAGAATGCGTAGCACCAGAATCAAATAACACAGATAGGATTGTACCATTAATCTCACACTTACTTTGTATGAGGTCATCAGCTTGGTCAGCCTCTGAACCGCTGATTGCATAGACTCTCCCAGCTGTTTGTTGCAACCTCTGATCTGTGGACTCCCTGTTCTGTCTTGGAGTTTGGGCAGTACGTGTGTCTTCTCCTCGGCCCCTCTGATAATTAGAGCCTCTTGGTTCACTCATAGTGTTCCTGTTGTTGTTTTGATTATTCTGCGGACAATTTGGACTGATGTGTCCTTTTTGGTTACATCGGAAGCAAGTGACCTCTTCAAGACGTCTGTTACAATCACGTACATGATGATTACCTCCACACTTAAGACACCTCATGATATTGCGTCTATCAAAAGATGACGATGATGATGATCCGCCTCTGGAGCGATTTGGATAGAACGATCCTCTTCTTTTGAAATCAACTGACTGGGGTTTCAGTTGTCTATTGGCTTTTTCATGTGCCAGTCTGGCTTGATGATTCTCTTCAAAGATTCTACATTTGTTGATCAGAATAGGAAAATTCCGAATTTCTTGGTACCCTATCGCTTCTTTGATTTCCAGATTCAGTCCGTTCTCAAATTTAACATATTTCGATTCTTCGGCACCAGCCTGTTGAAAAGGAGGGTAAAAGAGAGATAGTTCTTCAAACTTTGCAGCATATTCTCCAACGGACATCGAGCCTTGTTTCAACTCCATAAATTCCAGCTCCTTGCGACTTTTCACACTTGCTGGAAAATATTTCTCCAGGAAACAGTCTTTGAAGTTGGCCCAGATCAAGGGTCTGTCAGTCTCGATCATACGGATTCTAGCATGAATCCACCAGTTCTCTGCCTCTTCCACCAACATATAAGTGGCATACTCCACCTTTTCGTATTCTGTGCAGGGCAATGCTCGAAAAATGCGCTCCATTTCCTTGGCCCAAAGATATGCTCCTTCTGGATTATAACCTCCCTTGAATTGTGAAGGCTTTCTCTTCAGGAAGTGGTCTAACCCATGGAGTCCTCCAGTGCTCCTTAGTTGATTTTATCGTTCTATGGCTTCAGCTAAACGGTTGAAAGCTGCTGCCATATCGTGGTTGTTGTTGTTGTTGTTTCTCGCCATCCTATATTCGTAGTTTGGTTTATACCAATTCTAAGGAATAATATATATATAAATACTACATAACTATCCTTATTCTATAGTTTATCAGTTAAGCAATCAATCATATAACACATTTATCATATTATCAAGAGGAAATCAAACAAATCTTTTCACAATTAATCAGTCAGGCATAATTCATATAGTATACATTTAGCATGTTATCAAGCAATAAATCAAACATTTTACATATTATGTCTAGAAACAGTACATGTCATAGCAATTGGTCCTGAATTTTTGAAAAATGCTCTAATACCAACATGTAACGCCCCGAAACGTGGATTAAAATTTTCGAGTAAATTTTTCGCTTTTTCGAAAGATCATTTAAAAAATTATAAATTTAATTCAGAGTTTATATAACAATTAATAACAGCGGAAAAATTATCATACATGCTAGTCGTGAATAATTAAATTCAAGAAAATATTTGAGTAGCGGAAACGATTGTGAAGATAATAGTACATGACATATTATATTTATTACAACCCATAAATTCCAAGTTCAGGTAATAAAACAAATAGACATCCATCATGGCATCATTCTGCATTCTGCGTGTCATTCACTGTAAAAATTAATGTAAGAGTGAGACAGAATATAGAATAAATATAAAATAGATAAAATTGCACAAACACAATCAACAATTCATAATGATATGATGAATATGCCAAACAAGTCCATTAATAGATCTTTAATTAGTTAAATGATGTTATGCTGGATCCATTTGGTCTTGGTGGGAATACTGCAGTAAAAGTCTCATAGAGACACAAATAGGGCTTTAGCATATACCATGAATCCCTATACTTCATGGCGCTTAAGTACCGAAGTACACAATATCATAAGTAGGACTTCTGCATAAACCATGAATCCCTACACTCCATGGCACACAACATAATAGGGCTTAACTCATCATAGAGTAACCCCCCACCAGGGTAGGCAATCATGGAACCCCTAAATTCCATGGTGCGTCCGAATGCTTATGATGCATGAATGCCTTTAATTCTTTTAACATACCATGATATCCACATTTCCAAAACCTCTTGGATACTACAAGTCCTCAAGGAACACAATACACATAATAATTCACAAAATCATGGATTTACTGTTTCAACCACATGTGTCAATAACCACAAGGCATTCATGTACATATATATTAATTATGTCATTCATAATTATTCACCATCACAATATACAAACTGTGTGATACTCAACAACATTTATAAAAATTCATAATCACTCAATAATTTAATAAATAATTTTTATACATATAGAAAATATCATTTCCTTTCAAAATAGCCATTTTTAAGTGACTTTCAGCATCCCCAACAGCAACATACATTAGCAAAACAGTCATAACATGGGCAAATCAACTCCTTTTTAGGTGATTCCACATTCTATAGCTCAGTAATACAATTATCTACAACTTTCATGAAGAACACAGTTTCAAATTCCGAACAGAAATATTACTTATTCACGAAATATCACACTGCCTCAAAGTGAGTTTTTCAAAACGTACATATATTAGTAATTTCAGTGTTTCTGGAGTTACAAAAATGATTTTCGCATGAAACTAGTTCTAAAATACTCTTAACATAATTATATACATCTTTCATGAAGACTCAAACAACTATTTCATACCACAAAATTCCCAGTATTGAAAGCAAGATTCGGATTTCCAAAATTCCAGAATTTCAGAATTTCAGCTTGCACATACTTCAGTAATTTGAGCATAACTTGGACTACAAAAATTATTTTGATGTGAAACCACTTTCTAAAAATCCACAACTTAATTATCTACAACTTTCATGAAGACATCCAAGGCTGATTATGCATGTACAATTCCCAGCATAGCAAAATATACACAAAACATGGAACAAATCTTTCACTCGGACATGCAGTAGTAATCTGGTTATAACTTTTACTATACTCACTCAAATTAATAGAATCAGGTCTCATAATTTAGATAACAAAAAGGTCTACAAATTTCATGAAGAAGTCAAAGCCAAATTCATACGTTTTCAGTTCCAAATTTGAACTACAAGATGCGAAATTAAGACTATAGTCCTAGAACAGCATACAACTCTACCCATTTCACAAATATTCACAACCCTGTCCCCTCTTACTTGGTTTGAAGACTTTTAGCTGACTGGAAAAGAGGTCTCCTGGCTGTCCTGGTTCTATTCGAAGGTCTTGAGGAAGAAGAAAAATGGTATACTGTAATGCTGTTTTCTCTTAAGAGTTTCTGAAGAGATATGGTTTTGTTTTAAAAAGCAAGGCAGTGGGGAACAAGCCTTTTGTGAGTGGGTTTGTTAGTGCTGTTAGTGGAGATAATGGAGGATTAATAATAGAAGGTGGCTATCTGAGTGCTCATTTCTGGCCGTCCTACGTACTAGAGCAATTAGTGGGATTAAATATATTAAAATAATGCCTAAAAGACAAGAGAAGGGTCAAAAAGTTACTTCTGCACTTCAAAACCGACTAGAATTCCATTTCCAAGTCCGGTTGAGCATCCGGTCTTGTACACCGGCTCAAAATCATCCGGTGTGTACATCCGTTCTAAGGAAAGCTAATCTTCCTAGCAACCGACAGGTGTTCATTAATGATAATCCGAACTAAATTCATCCGGTCTCACCTGAACCGAAGTCAGCTATGTGAGAGCAGTGTGGAGGGTGTGAGGGCGGTCTTGAGTGTGAGGGCGGTATTGAATGTGAAGGCGGTGTTGAGTGTATCTTAAGAGATGTCCATGTTCTAAAAGATGTTCACGTTACTCCGCCAAGGCATTAGACCTCATCAATGCTTATGACTCCGTCATGGCATGAGACTCCGTCTATACTCATTACTCTGCCGAGGTATGTGACTCCGCCTAAGCTAATTACTCCGCCAAGGTACGTGACTCCGCCTAAGCTTTACTCCGCCAATGTACGTGACTCCGCCTAAGCTTTACTCCGTCAAGGTACGTGACTCCGCCTAAGCTTTACTCCGCCAAGGTACGTGACTCCGCCTAAGCTTTACTCCGCCAAGGTACGTGACTCCGCCTAAGCTTTACTCCGCCAAGGTACGTGACTCCGCCTAAGTTTTACTCCGCCAATAAAGAACAGTTCAAACACCATCCAACTATTCAGTAAGCAACTAACAACCTTCAATAGCCAACAGTTCGGGAAACTATACCGTCCAGCAACCAGTAAGACGTCACCCAGTCTTGTGGACAATTAGTAAGCTTTCCGCTTAGGAAAACCGTACCCTTTTATTATTATCTTCTTTTCTTGGACGGACTCAATTCCGGTCTTGAATATCGTTTCAAAGTTATCCGTCCTACAGCTCTTGGTAAAGTGTTAATCTGGTGTGAAACATAAAAGACAATCCTATCCACACCGGTTGTCCGGTGTGATGTGGCATTTATTGTCATCCGTTTTTCCCCTTTGGAACCTTGAGGTCGTCCTAGCCTTGGAGGTCAGAACGGATCAGAAATGTTTCTTCCAATCTCACTCAATTTACTCCTCTATCTTCATTCTTTCACTCGGAATTTGGATCTTATCAAAATAGATCTATGAAATTTCTATAATTATACCCAAAAATGACATTTTTGGAGTATTATAAACCATTCATAAAGTGTTTTTATTCATTAATAAACACTTACAAGCCTTCCATGCTTCATAAATTACAAATAGAGCTATTATTTAAAAGCAGGATGTTACAAAAATTGTTGTAAAAGAGAATAAAATTTGGTGAATTTGTTAGAAATTTAGGTTTTAAATTCAATAAATAGATGTTGTTGGAAATAATCTACCCTTGATCAATTTTCTTTAGTTTTACAGTGAAAAAGTAAAGAATTTAAAGAGAGAATTGAAGAACTGGAGAGTTGACGCGTAGCAGTAACACCACACGTAGCGTGGGAATCTTTGATGTTGACGTTACGCATCACACCCACGCGTAGCATCAGGAGCTACGTGGACACCACTGACAGGTGGTCAAGCACTCAGCCAATGACCCCTCCACTACCTACAAGTGTCCAAGCCGAATTGAAGGACAAGGCACACCTGTCTGGGCATGATTAATTAAAATAATTATACAATCATGGCCACTTCGAGCTGATTAATGGAAGTTGAGTCAGGGACCTGACGCGTAGCGTCAGGCTGACGCGTAGTGTCAGGACCCTTCCTCAGCCCTATAAATAAGGCCATTCTCCACACTTCTAAGCATCCAATTCTGAAGTTCATCTTTTCTTTTCTCTCTTTTCACTCAAGTTTGAGTGTTCTTCTTTGAGTTTGTAAGGTTGGAGTGATTTCTAGATACTTGAGAGTGTTGTAGTGTGAGCTTTTGTATTGTGAAGTATTTTTAAGTCATCGTAATGTCAAACTCTGTAAGTACTGTTCTTACTTTTATTATGTGTAACTAAATTGTTTATGTTGGAATTTGGTGAATCAATCTATTATATGATGTTGTGCTTATGGTCTATACATATTTATGATTCAAGAACATGTTAGTATTTCAACTATTTATTAATATGAACATCAAACGGGAGAACGATTGTCATGTGTATTAAAACTTGTTTTATTAGTATGAATATCAAACAAGAGAATGATTATTTATGCCGAATTAAAATCTGTTTTAATGAAAGTAAAAGTTAAAATACCCTTAATATGCTAATTACTAGGGATAGAATTGGTAATTATTGTTGCCATAAGGCCAGGACTTAATGCAAGTTTTTATTGAGAAAGCTCATGAGGAATCGGACTTTACGATAAATACTTAGAATTTATATCACGAGGAATCAGTTATAATGACTTTAAGCTGTAATAACATGAACTTGATGATCAAGTATCTGAATTATTTTGAATTACACCTCAACTTTATAGTTAAATTTTATCTTTTCTATGTTTTTACTTTATGAACAAATCAACTATCAAATCCTGTGAATATTGTGTAAACTGTTTATAAATTATTCTTTTGTTAATAAATATTGATAAATTTACCATAGTAAATAAAAAAATTTTATGAGTTACTGGACTTTCAATCACAGTGGAACGATATTTAAATTTGAAAACTACAATCGATTGGTGTGTTTGCCAATTAATAACCCAACAGTAACACGGGGGTTGACAACCACAAATTGAATATGCAAATCAATTTCAATTGTCCATAGGGACTATTGGGCATTTCCGGGGATACTAAATCCCACTGAATCTCTATTTCACCTATCTAGTTCCTTAATTTCACTTTTAATCCATTAACTCCAACATTACAATTCCTTCATATAATACTCCTATCACAATCACACAACATTCTAAACAATACAATTCCTGCCAATAATGCATAATAATAGATATCATATGGCTCCGTGCCATAAGCATATTTATATAACAATTCTTGGTTTTTATGCATAAAACTATCTAAGGGCTCAATGCCATAACACACTCATATCACATTCATACCTGGATATATCATAGGGATAAACACTAATGACTTAGTATCATTAGCTACTAAACCATAGTCTACACGCACATAATCACACAGATAACAACATAAACAAACACCGCATCAAAGCACATAATACAACCACACCCATACATAAATATATACATCACATCATCATAAATATCATGATATTGCTCTACTACTTATTCATACTGATCTCCGCAGCATTCGTAATGTCCATTTCCTTAAAAAAATAATTGTAAGGGTGAGTATCTAGCATATAGTATAATGCAAATAAATGAAATAGAAACAATATCACCTGGAGGAACCTCCCTCGCTTGTCAAATCCATAACCTTTTTTAACAACTTTTCAATATACTCACTACTCATCAAAATCATCATCATTCTTAATTTTGAAATATCTTTATCATATCTTTTAATGTCATCATCACAAATCAATCATAATTTCATAAATCACTCATCATCTTCATAAATCAATCATGATGTCATAAATCAATCCTCATCATTATAAATTAGTCACAATATCATGAATCAATCACAACTAAACAAATTAATTCTCAAGTTCATAAATCAATCTCAAACTCATAATTCAATCATATCTGGCTCTCAAGTCACATCATATAAATGACACCTAGTATCCGAACACTAAAGGAGCAGTCATCACCTAGGAGTCACACACCAACATCCTGTGAACCCTCTGGTCCATCGAGCCACACACCGGCTCCCCATCTTAACCACTAGGTCTAGGTAGCTCAACTAGGCCTCTACATGGACCACAGGAGCCAAAAACGAGGGGTAATACATACTGAATGGTTGTCCACACCACCTAACAACAAATACAGCATATAGTATCAATATAATCATCTCAACCGTCCCGACACAAAAAACCATCTCCTGGGACATAATCAGCCAAATCCAGGCATATACATCCATTGACCATTTTCTTACAACATCATAACATATTCATAATTTCTCATAATCACCATCACAAATCAAGTCTCAATTAATAAATCAATCACATTAATTATTACCGTTTACTCATAAAAAGCATCATATACACATATATCTATTCATATCATCTCATAAGACTCCTCATTTTCTTTACAATTTATCACTTTCTCAATTATAATCATAATTAAGACACCAATCATAATTTATCAATTTCAATTTACCACAGTTAATATATTTCAAACTATAAATATTCTTAAATAAAATATTCACATACATAAACAATTTCATTTTTACCATATCAAATTCTATAAAACCTTAACTCAATACATAATACCACACTCCCCTTACCTTGATTCCAATGCTCTTTAATTAACTTGCAAACATCTATATGCCAAAGCACTAAAAACACAAAGAATACGAAAAAGGGTTTTAGGATTAACCATCCAAATCTTAACCTAGCTTGAGAAAATGCTTAGAAATCTTAAAGCTTTACAGGCTTACCGTAATCAAAACCACCAATTACTTTAAAAACCCTTAATTCCACTAAGCTTCCGGCATCTTGTTCATAACTTACGCAAAACGGAATTCAATTTTATCACTTAATCTTTCATTTAAGAGCCTTAAAGGACCCTTTAACCGGTTCAAAACCTTAAATTTCAAAGCTTACTTCTATACCAAAAAAACTGGTAATAGAAGGGAAACTTCCACCAAAACTAAACTTGAGGGATATCATGTGTTTACCTCATGTTTTCCACCTTTAATTCGCAATTGATTTCATAATCCCACTAAAAATTAGCTTGAATTAAAGTCTTATGCTCCAAAGGAAGAAAAAAGAGAGGAAAGACCTAGAACACGATTTTTCTTTGTTTTTGCGTTGCTGTCTCTGTTCCCTTTTTAATTTTAATTGCGACGCTAACGCTACGCGTCAGGTCAGAAATTTTACCCAGATGCTACACGTCAGACAAAAATCATAATTTTCCTTTTTATTTCATTCTGAAATCACATAAATGCCACGTATTCTCAAATTATCATAATTTAAATTCATTTACAGATTTATTTATTCTTTTTAAATATAAAACACACAGGATCTTACACACCATGTGCAGAAGACTTGGAAAGCAAGAAGGCTCTTCCACTCCCTCCAGGTATAAATATCCATGCATCAACGTAACATGGTAAAAATATTCTCTCTAACCTTACGCTTGAGCTATGAAATTCCCTTGAATTTTCAATGACGTTGAGTGTCGGAGTGTCCTTGCAGGTGATACCACTTTTCGCCCCTCAACGCAAAAGGCTGGTGTTGTTGGAATGAGAAATCACTCTAAGTCCTCTATTTCCCGTTGAAATAGGGGATATAATACTGGATCCCCACTAGACCGGCGTAATATTAGATAGTGAATGTGAGAATTGAGGACTGTCGTGAGGCCGGACATTATACCCCATATGTAATTCAAATTTTTGTTAAAAACATTATATGTATATGTAATTCAAATTTTTGATTATATTTATATTTAAAAAATTATATGTAACTTAAAAATAAAATTAAATTAAAATTTTATACTTAATATCCTTATTTACTATGATTATATACATGTTTTATATAAAATGGGAATATGATTTAAGCCTTTCTAAATTGAGGAAAGAACATTTTATCTAACAGCAAAATATTTTTGTACATTATCTGTGGATTACTCATATGATATTGTATATTATATTTGATTAATATAAAAATAAAATGATATATGAATTTCCATTTCAATGGACAATTTAACAACCAACATATTTATAATATTCATTACTTGATGTTATCTTTAGCAAGAATGTGATGCCCATTAGTATTTTAAATATCTTATGCATTACATTTTTGAATATCTTTTATCTCATGAATATCTTCATTGATAATCATGTTTGTTCCATGAAAAAACATCGATTACTCATCTTTTTCTTTTAAATAAATATAATAATATAAAACAATATAAAATATTATATGAATTTAATGAGTTCAAAAAATATCACCACAATAATATTAATCTTAATTATATAAAAAATAATACTTACTATCAGATATGTTTATCACACATTACTGTAAAATGACAATAGGAAAAATTGGACCTTGTTGTGCTAGAATAAAAACTATTCTATCAGCAAATTCTCCCTAAAGAGTGTAAGTCAATTGTCTTTTCCTATATTGACACGTCGATACAAAAAATAGTCATATTTATGTTATATAAGAAAAAATCAGACTCAATTATTAAAAAAAACTTATAAATAAACATAATTTACTCTAAAATTGTTGGATTAAAAAACACATTACCAAATGAGAAGAAATTAAGAACCAACCCTCAAATATAGTAGGGTTGAGAAATGAGAAGTGAATAATATTATATGAGAATGTCTGAAAAAAAATCAACAAAATACAAGAGATTAAGAACTAACTTCAAATATGGTTGGTTTGAAAAGTGAGGAGTGAATCAGATTCTAATTGTGTTTTTATAGAAATATGAGAATTAATAAATGTGATAATTAACAAAATTTGATTTAATTTGGTGATTAATAATTCAAAATTAGAAAGGAATACGTAGGATTTACATAAAAGTAACAAAATCTGTACATGAATTATATTTAATACATAAAATTATATATAATAAGATTTATGTTAATTAACTTATTATATATATATATATTAAAAATACTATATATATTATTAATGAAATTATATGATGATATAATAACAAATACTAATTACTATAAATATTATTAGTTATCAATTAAATTAATAAATATAATTATAATTTATATAGAATTAATATCATAAATGATTTGATGATGAAGCTGTAAATGTAGAGAATATATAACAAATTATTCAAATAGATTTTTACATGATTGGATTAATCTTCAATTTTATAAATTAATTAATATATATTATTTAAATAATAGTATTTAATAATAAACTAATTTATTTGATTTGGTCATTAATTTGTGATTATAATTAGAAAAATTATAATTTAAAATTAATTCATAATAAATTCGATAATTAATGAAATCTAATTCACTCCTTATTAAGAAAAATATTTATTTATTTAATATCTATATCTATATAATACATTTTTGAAATAATTTATATCTAATTTAATAATTTATTTATTTTATATTTTTATATTAAAAATAATGTTAATTCATTAAATAAAAATATTATCAAATTAATTATTAATATTATTTAAATAATAACAGTCAATAATCAATTAATTTATTTGGTTTGGTCATCAATTTACGATTACAATTAGAAAAATTATATTTCAAAATTAATTCATAATAAATTCGGTAATTATTGTAATCTGATTCAATATATATTACTTTAGAAAATATATTTTCAAATTATTTAATATAGATTACTTAATAAGATTAATAATTAATAAATATTATTTTTAATATAGATTAATTAAATGGGGTCGTATTTCATAAGGTATTGACCCGTGATAAGATTACCTAAAGTTTCACAAATATATATAATATAGATAGATGCAAATAGATTATAATGTTAAAATCTCACAATTCCTCTGAAATATTGCTATTACTAGATAACACGAAGGTTTTGGTTTGTCTCTGGTCCTTTTGCTGGAGGAAACAACTCTACTACCAAGGTAGCTTCAATTTGATGGAAGATTTACAAGTAGTTAAGAGTGTGAGTTCATTTTCATAAAACTTGGATACATTACATGAATTAACTACTCTGCATATTTTTGGTTCAGCTTGGCGTGACAGCACTTCAGATCATAAAAAGAAGCAAAGTCTGTATAATTTAAATAGTAAAAGTGGATCAGCTTTTTCTACACTTTGTATATATATTTTATGAGGAGTTATGGTTATGGTTAAAGGGCTCAGGTTAGAAAACAAAGTAAAAAGTGTAGCAGTCTTTGCCCTACTTTGCAACTATCCAAAAGCATATATAGCCAGATTATAATTTCAATGCTCCAATGGTCTTCCTATTCACTTCCACCATTCTAAGCTGTAATTCACAGTTGAATCAACCAACATGGCATATTACAAGGATAATGAATTATTATAATTTGTTATGGTAAAAATTTCAATATCATTGGATTTTAGTGAAATTTTTTCACTTTTTCCTAACCATGGCGTGTAAATAAAACCTCCAAATCAAACATGCTCATGATGATATATCTTCAGCCATGTTATGATTATGATATGCTTTTCCCCATGCATGAAGAATGAATCTTGAATCGGGTGAGAAACTGAGAGGTAGGTGGGTACAGAGTTTGTGTTTTAAGAGTCCATAATGCCTAAAACATCAGTGACACTAGTGTAGTGCAGCTAATGATGAAAAATCTGAAGCCTTCTGCAAAAGCTATGAAGGTAGGGACCATTTTCTTCTCCTTTACCAGTTTTTTGAGCTGCAGAACCCCACCATTTACATATAGATCAGATTTGTCTTCACATAGTTTGTTTGTTCCACTGACGCACTCTCTTAAACCTTCTTTCTTCCTTAGCTTAAGGAAAGTTCGGTATATAGTGGTGCAATGACTAGACTTTGTAGCAATTATACTATGCTTAGATTTAGACCATCTTTTTAAACTTTCATGTGTACTTGGATAGGGTCCATTGATATCACTTTGCCAAACCATAAACATCCATAAATTGAGCTATTGCATGGCTACCATACAGATTTAACACAGCTGGTGAACTGGTAAATAGAGTGAGGCCCCCCAAACAATGAAAAAGCTACCATGTAAGGCTTAGAGGCCACGTTGGGGACATGTGGCTCCCTATAGGCTAGCATGTGAGTTTTGTATATATAAGAAAAATTGAAGCAATGAATGAAGAGGTGGGGATTGGATTTGGAAGGTTGTTGCTTTGTATCACTAGGACAAAAAGGTTTGGAAGAAAAAAGAATCAAGGTTTACCCTATTATTATAGGAAAAGCCTTTTCACAACTGGTCAAATTTAAGAAGTTCATTCCCAAATATCTACATAGAGAAAACTCTTTAACCACTCTGGATTTTAAATCTATTCAAATTTCAACAGTGTATGATCCCTAAGGAAAATCTCATCTCATCATTGAGCTTACTTAATAGTTTTTAAAATATGTCATATTTTTTGTTTGAAAAGGAAGAAGGAAAGATATAAATGGAAAGTATATGATCCATCATTAAAATAGTATTTCTCATGACTATGTCAATGATGTATTTGAGAACTCTATAATAGATTACCATCTTCTCTAGCACGCCAGTGTATTTAAAATACACCGTTCATTACCTTTCTTGTAGGATTGCTCAATTTTTCGTGAAATTTTCATGCTGTATCCACTTTGTAGCTGTGCATGACCTTGCTTGTCCTTGTTCATCAAGAAAAGTTAATCAATCAAAAAAGTTTTTGATAAAACCAAAAAGGAGACGTGTATCTCTGTTATTAACCTGCAATAACCCCCAAGGTGCTATGAAGTACTCATTCTCTGATCATTAAGCAGTTCAGAAAAATGAGAGATTTTTTATTTTCTAAGTTTGAATTGCACTACACCAATCACTTTAACTCATAACAGTACTAAAGCTATTTTCTCTGTAAGGGACACTATCTAGTTGGCGTGGTAACTAAATGGTTCCAAAGTATTTGTTGTGGGTGGTTGATGCATCAACACCAAATAGAGGGGGGAAAAGAAACACAATTGTAAAAGTGTAAAAGAAGATCTACACACCGTAAAATTCTCAAGAGGAATATTATCAAGGCAGCCATATTCCAATAGCTGATATCTTTTTCATAGCAGCAAACTTTATACCCTGACTCGGATTCAAGCATTTGGAGGCCCAATTTTGCCTACAGTTTTGTTTGTGATTCAGAGTATAGACAGAGTCAATACACTCTGGTTCATACACACCCTCATACATCTCTTTCAATCCAACCTGCTAGAAAAATAATAAAGCTAAAACTATAATCATAGAATGAAGTAAGAGGGAGCAGTGTCCAATCACAAAGTGGCCCACATTTAACACCATGCAGGACTCAGTAAAATTGTGACAAATTTAAAGTTTAAACACAACAAATACTCACACACACAGAAACCTCTCTCTCTCTCTCTGATACTGCTTTTCCTCAGTGCTACTCTCTCCATTTGTTTTGTGAAAAATGATGAACTGGCCAACATGGAGAACCATGGCAGTGACACTGGTGTTGCTTCAGCTGAGTTTTTCATTGGAGATCCTTTGTCTCTCTTACCATGCAGATAGAATTGTTCAGCTTCCCGGACAACCCCACATAGGCTTCCAACAGTTCTCAGGATATGTTACAGTGGATGACATGAATCACAAGGCTCTCTTTTACTATTTTGTTGAATCAGAAACTGCTCCAGCTTCAAAGCCTCTTGTCCTGTGGCTCAATGGAGGTCTGCAATCGCTCACTTCCAAGTCCTACAACTATATTACGTAATACTACAAGCGAAAATTGGAATTGATCAACTTCAAGACTTTTGGTTTAAAAAAATATATCATGAGTATAGAATATAGATCATTTAGTTTAAGAATAGAGTTTAAATGTATAAGCTAATTCTTGTTTTGTACAGGACCTGGTTGTTCTTCTCTAGGAGTTGGTGCATTCTCTGAAAATGGACCTTTTAGACCAAATGGGAAAGTTCTGATTAAAAATGAGTACAGTTGGAATAGAGGTACTTCTCCATTGAACATTCCATTATATGGGCAAGAATTGCTCCAATATGATGGAGTTATTACTTTGTGATGCAGAGACAAACATGTTGTATTTGGAGACACCAGTTGGAGTGGGGTTCTCTTATGCGAAAAGTGGTTCCTCCTATTACAAGACTATGAATGATGAGACAACAGGTATTCCATCTTCCTTCAATTAATATCAATTACTTTAGACCCCTTTTTTCTCATTTGTTTAATCTTTTGAGACAAATATGTTTCTCTTTAGAAAGCTCCTTTAAAAATCACATCTTCTGTCGAAAAAGTCATGTACAATATGTATGATGTTTAGGCTTTTAAAAAGTTTTGAGACAAACAGCAATTAGTGCTTCAAATGCCACAACTTTTGCATGATATGATATACTCCATTTAATTCTTCTTCTTCCATCCCTTGTCTTCAAAAGTAGCATTATAGTGTCATTATTCTGATTTTCAACATACGCCAGTCCTTGAACACTCAAATAGTCATTATTATTCCCATCTGTCATCTGAAACAGTACTTTCAATTTCTTAAGCCAGGGACAATCTTGTATTCTTGCAACGTTGGTTCAACAAGTTCCCTCAATACAGACACACAGATTTGTTTCTAGCAGGTGAAAGCTATGCAGGTAAGCATGCCACATCACTGTTCACTCATAATATAGCAAAGCAATCACTATTATATTTTTCTTCTTCAAAAAACTTCAGGGCATTATATACCACAACTTGCAAAGCTCATGATTGAAATAAACAAAAAGGAGAGAATGTTCAATCTGAAAGGCATAGCCGTAAGTAACATACCACTAATTTATCAACCATGCTACTCTCATACTTCGAATCAAAATCTTGCTAATAATGCATAATGCCAAATTGGTCTATTTTATTTCAGTTGGGCAACCCGGTTCTAGAATATGCCACTGATTTCAATTCAAGGGCCGAGTTCTTTTGGTCTCATGGATTAATATCAGATTCAACATACAGAATGTTCACTAGAGGTTGTAATTATTCCCGATATGTCAGTGAATACTATAGAGACTCAGTTTCACCCCTTTGTTCAAAGGTTATGAGGAAAGTAAGCAGAGAGACCAGTAAGTTTGTGGACAAATATGATGTCACACTTGATGTTTGCATTTCGTCAGTGCTTTCACAATCCAAAGCTATTTGTCCTCAAACACAAGTAAGTCTACTCTCCTGGACTTTTTCTTATGGATCTTTCTAATATCACTATTTTACTTCTGCCGACTGCCTATTGTTTTTTCATATTGGATTGTTTCTTTCTTATGACATAAAGAACTTTTCTTTTTTCCTGTTGCAAACAGCTAGCAAAAGAGAGTGTAGATGTATGTGTAGATGACAAAGTTACTAATTACTTAAACAGACAAGATGTACGAAAGGAGCTCCATGCCAAGCTTGTGGGTGTTCCAAAGTGGGATGTATGCAGCAAGTAATTTCTTCATAACTCAGCAAATTAAAGAGAAAAATAAAAATTTTCATTGATCGAGTTATTAGTCATCTTAATGGATTTGCTTCATTGGTATTTGGAACATGAAAGACCAGTAATCAGAATCGGTGTACTTTGTGAATTATTATACCAATTCAAGAAATCATTGACCTGCATTGTGTTGGTAACAGCATTCTGGACTATGATATGCTCAACTTGGAAGTTCCTACACTCCCTATTGTTGGATCACTCGTAAAGGCTGGAGTTCGGGTCTTAATTTACAGGTAACTAGAACTACAATCTTTCTTTGGTATTGTTGATTCCATTTGCTCAGTTAACCTTTCAGGGTTGTATACATGTTTTTCTTAAATTGAAGTACTAAATAACATAACAAAGTTTTGTTCTCATTGAAGTGGAGATCAAGATTCAGTAATTCCACTGACCGGAAGCCGCACCTTGGTCCAAAAGCTGGCAAGACAGCTAGGACTGAATACAACAGTCCCTTACAGAGTATGGTTTGAAGGCCAGCAAGTATATACTACTTAACTTTCTTTAACTAAGTTATATCTGCATGCACAACAATAATAGTAAGCAATTTTCATGGAAATTTAAGGATTCTCTTTGGTAAAATGAAGAGCTTGAAACTTACTCTCTGCTCATAAATATAAGTCACCTTTTTTAAGAATTTTTTGGTTTTAAATATAATTCATCAACTATAACATTAATTAAAATTTCACTTTTACTTTGTATACTTTTCAATAGTTTCATTAATTAATAGTAGATTGATTCCCATTCCGTGAGGGAAAACATTTATTAAGGTATAAATAGAATTTGTTAGATATACATTTATGTCAAAGGTATAACAGAAAATATTTTTATTTTGAGATAAATTTAATGATTTAACTATCATTTTTTGGTTTTGATAATTTAGTTAAAAGTGACTTATATTTAAAATCAAAGAGATTATAACTTTCCTACACAGCTTATAGTTGGTAATTTATAACTTATAGTTTTTCATTTAACTTATCTAACAAGAGTTGTTTAAAAACATTACGTTAAATTTATGTAAAATGACATATAATATTATAATCATGTGAGAGAGTAAAAGTGGTGTTTTTTTCAAAAAGGAAGATAAGGCTAAAAATTATAATTGAAATTCCAAAAGCTTAAAAGTTGTTAACTTATTACTTTTTTTTATTTTGAATAATTAAAGTTTCTCTTATATTTTAATTTACTAAAGACTTTTATTAATTTTTGCAAAACTATTGGCTTTGTAAGTTATAACATAAAAACCTTATATCATAGACTAATATGAGTTTATAAAATTGTTTAGGTTGGTGGGTGGACTCAAGTTTATGGCAATATCCTCTCATTTGCTACTGTTAGAGATGGTTCTCATGAAGCCCCTTTCTCACAGCCTGAAAGATCACTTGTTTTATTCAAGTCATTCTTGGGAGATAAACCCCTACCTGAAATTGTCTGACACAACATTTTAGTGTTTTTCTGATTCAGTTGAGAGATTGTAAGTAAACCTAAAATTTGTACTGTATAATTATTATTAAAGGAATGGGTGTAGGATGCAAAAGCAAAGGTGGTAAAAAAATATTTTTAGCTCCATAAGCAGCAGTTAGTATACAAAAAGTATGTGGTTCAAAGACATGATAATTATGCAGTTAATTAACATGAGTTCAAAGACAAGAATTATGTGGTTTCTTGAGTCACATGGCAATTAACTCTACATGATGGACTCAATAAGGGGGACCCTACCATTTATGCCTGTGTTTTTATGCACTTGTTTGTTCATTGGACTGTAAAATGTAATGGATATCAATTATCATTGGCTTAAAAGAATTTCTATAAAAATGTAACAAGATAATGTAGCAGGCATCTTCAAAAATTTCCACGCAAACAATGAGAATTATTTCCTTTAATGTGTTAGATAAGTTAATTCTGCCTTGTGCGCAAACTTCAACACTAATATCACCTTAGATACCTTGTGTCAAATGGTGTGTAGACAAATAAGTTGCTAAGAAACACAACAATGCAAAAATTGTTCATGTTCTAAAAGTACTTCTGAAAACGTAACAAAACTATTTTAATTTTTTGCATAACAAACTTGTGCTATTCTGCTTATAACAAGTTAACAGTCAAACAGAAAACAGCATCCAACAGCAGCAGTTAGATGATCCTCTCTGCGTTTTGCTCAGAGCAAGGTCAATATAGGAATACTCGTGCACAACAGAAAAACTAAATTTGACTTCAAACTTTTGCCCACTTGGCAAGATTTACCATTCTCTAGTAAACATTATTTTTAAAAGATTACCTTGATAAATCAAGCAATGTTTTCAATTGATGATAAATCATTCTTATCACATTCAGACATAGGTGCCTTGCTTTGTCAGTAGACAAGAGCATGAAATTCAAGAATGAAGACAAAATGAGTACCCCCATGCCCACATGAGATCGGAAACTTTCCAACTGTCCATGCTTTAATAATGGCCATTACAGTATCAACAGCTCAACACCAGTAACCCTATAAACTAGGGATCTATATGTCCTGCATTGACCTTTTTTTACATTTACTATTGACTAGGAATGGTGCACTATGAATAAACCTTTAAATTAATCATTTATATGAATCAATTTTTTTTAGTTTTTAAATTTTGAAATTTTCAATTTAATTCCTAGTTATATAAAATGATATTTAATTTAAAATTTTAGAATAAAAATAAAGCTGAAAAATTAAAATAAATATCTAGTTTAATTATCATCAATTTTTTTAAATATTTAATTTTGATCATTCAAATTTTAATTGCATCTTTTCCTAAACTATTTGGTTTGTTGACATGTTATCTCTTAAATTTTAATTATATAATTGTAGTTCATAAATTATTTGATTTATTGACACAATTTACTCTTTTTACTTATTTTTCCTCTAATTAATTATATTTACATTAATATTTTTTATAAATATTCATAGTTATTATGTTATAATAATATTGATTTGTGAAAATAATGACATATATATTATATTAATATGTATTATAATTTTACGTCCGCTTTATCAATTGGACAACAAATAAGTAATACGAACAAATGTATTAACAAATCGAATAGTTTATGAACGAAAATTGTAAAATTAATAGTTAAGGAACCAAAATATCAATATATAACTACTTTAGAAATCAAAATTATACAACTTAATATTTGAAACGAAATAAAAAATAAGTAAAGTTGAGGGACGAACAAAAATATAAGGCTAAATATTTTTAAAAGTTGGAAAGTAGATTAAAGTTTTTAAAATTTCATAAACTGAATGCTCATATATTCTGGAAGACTAATAATAGGAACTACTATATATACTCTAGACATAATTGTAACAAATATTATGTAGCACCTCAAAGTATAAAACCATGTTTTGTCCTCCATGAAATTGCATGCCATCATCGATGAGAACCTATAGGCTATAGCTATAGCTATTGCATATTTGCATGTCATCTTTGTCTTGGTTCATAGCTTCACTTCTGATCCTATATATTTATCTTCTGAGCAGATACTATAAAACATGCAGTGAAGTAGTTTGCTTTACCAACCCTTTATCGTACAAAGATGCATAATAAAAGGTGGATTTTAAGGTAAATAAGATTTCTTGTTTTGGTTATTACTATTATTAGGATTTAGAACGACTTGATGTTGCATGCTGAGATATCACCAAACGAAGGTATATTGCTCATATTATTGGCTTTTTTTTTAAAATGGTGCTAAAAAAAATAATTTGGGGTTTATGTTACTTACAAAAGTATTTCATGGTCGGGGTAGTTTGTGTCTTAGACATTGCATTTCACATGTTGGACAAACGAAATTCTATGTGTCAAGATTTCGCACATTCACGAGATGAAATAAGGGAGCATGCGCCCCTTATCAGTTGTTAGGCAATTTCTCATGTTCAGTATGTGAAAATGAGGTCACATCACATCAGATATGAATTTTGCACACTTGACGTGCGAAATGTCAGCACACGTGGTATAATTTTGTGTTATGAAGGTGAAAAATGCTGTGAATTCAATTAAAAAAATTACATTTTAAAAAAAAAGCCTGAGAACATCTCAGGCTTTGTGTGCAGTTTAGCTCCAACACTGTTCATAATATCATCTGCATTGATTTTTATTTTTCTTATCCTTTGAAACAACAAGAAGGGTAAAAGAAAAATATAAATATAAAGATATGAGAAAATCGAGGTTGGAACCTAAATCTCATCGCTTGAAATCTCGATTCAATGGTTATATGTTGGATTTTTTATACAAATAAAGAAAAACAAATGAATGTCCAATTTTGCAACTGCGTGTCCCTTTCCCAACTTCAAAGCAAATGGTGTATGTTCAATATACGAGCATATTCTAACCAAATTTTAATTAAATACTATATTTATTAATTATGCAATATGTAAAAGAGTAATATTTGCCTTTATTAATCAGAAAAAAATAGTTTTAAAATAATGAATTCAAATACACCACTTTTAATTATTACTATTTCTGGAAATGTTTAAAGTAATACAATATTAAACTGTAATGTATTTTTTGGACCCAAGACTGCTGCTACATTTATTTAATGTAATATATATAATTATCTTAAAGTATATTATTAAATATTATATTTATTTATTATAGTACATTTAATAGATGAAAATTATCATTTTCCATCTTTATATAACAATGTTAGTGAATAAAAAAAGCTTTTAAATATTAGGACCGTTTGATTTGAAAAGTTTTATATATATATGTATATATATATATATATTATGATTTCATTATTAATTACAGAATTGTTACATTATTTTTTTATCTTAAAATATTTGTGAATAACTTTTTTATGTTTTTTACTATTTTATTACAAAATTTTGATGATGGGGGATATACCAACTTAATTTATTTTAATTTCTATATTTAATTTAAATTTTAAGTGAATATTAATCATCCCAATAAAGTAACAGTTCGGCGCTAGCTGAGACGACAAGTCAATTGAAATTTAAAATATGTTCTTGTGAAATATTACTCCCTATGAACTCAAATATAAATAACGAAAATTTAAAATAATCTAAGTCAATTTTAACTCATTTTACCATATATAATGAAATAATTCCTCGCATACCTTTATTTAATCGTGTTATTGTTCCAAAGTAGTATTTTTTTGCAGATAGTATTAATTATGCAGGTAACTTGTAGAATGTACAAAGAATTTTTTGCAATAAATATAATCAAGAGTGATTTATGAATTATAGTTATTTTTAAGAAAATTGAGTAAGACCACTAACATTATTAATTGGCATGAATAATATATCTATTGCATATATTTTATAATTTTTTAATTCAATTTGCAGCATTTTCGCACCTTCATAATACGAAATTATGCACGTCAAGTGTGTGAAATTCATGCCTGACGTGATGTGACCTCATTTTCATATACTGAACATGCGAAATTGGTTAACTGATGTGATGTGACCTCAATTTCACATACTGAACATGCGAAATTGCCTGACAGCTGACAAGTGGCGCATTGATAAGTGTGCATGTTGACTCGTTTTTGAGTGTTTTTAAGTGTAGTTTTGAGTCAATTTTGTCATTGTTTCCTCCTGATTCCCTTGATTTTCAATTTCATTCTAGATATATTACTCGAATGTCTCTATTTTTGAAGGGTTATTGATGTTTTCGGTCTATTTTGATGAGAAATGGCAACTTGGATGCAAGTAGAAGCTTCTGGGAAACTTAGCAATGTGGTCTGGCAAAGTTGGAACAAACCAATGTCAGTGGTTGCAACCACTAGCCGTGGTTACCATCACTGGCCATGGTTGGCACTGTTTTTGCAAGGATTCATCAGGAAGTGACCACCACTGGCCATGGTTAGCACTATGGCCAATTTGAATGCAAGTCAAAGACAACCACTGGCCATGGTTGTCATCAGGTGCCTTGAAAATAATGCGTTTTGGAAGATTTGGACCATCAGACCCCGAACCACTGCCAGTGGTTTGCAACCACTGGCCGTGGTTTGTAACCACTGGCCTTGGTTATCCCCACAAAGCTCAGAATCTTGATTTTTAGGATGCATATTGGGGGCAGCTAGGGACAGTTCTGAAGAGACCTTTGTACAAAGAAAAAAGGAACGAAAAAGAGAGATTTTAGAGAGGGATTTGGCAAGAGAAAACACAAGGATTATTGGATCAACAACATCGAAGGATTGGGATTTCTAGGGATTTATAGTGCGAACTCTTCTCAGGTTTCTTGAATCTTTCTTTTCTTTTGTTTAGGGATTGTTTTTGATGTTGTGGATGTTTATAGATATGAATTGCGTTGTAATCTTGTTTATAGGTAACTAAATTGTAATCTTGGGATTAGGGAGTAATTATGTGATGTATCAAACCTAGATTCTTGATTTTCTTAATTATGGCATTTTGTTTTCTATTCATTTTCATAAGTTCTTATTGGCTTTAATGATTTAGAGATGAACTTAAATGATCTTAGACGTATTGGATAATCGAGAGATTAGCGATCATTTGAAAGCATGAAATTGAACCTGCAATTTTAGGTTACGAAAGTAGGTGAAATCATTTGAGGAATTAATGGATTTTTATTGTGCTTAATGAACTTGAATAGCAAATTGAACGGTGTTCTTTGGCAATCGAGTGCGTTAGTAAGGTTCCGAGAGGAGATTACTAATTAATCTATGAAAATACCCCTAGAATCAGAACGCTGTAATTAAGAAAGAATCGAATTTGGATAGGTACGTTGTATAAGAACACCTTAACTCCCAAGAGTCCCTCACTGATCTTGAAACTTAAAAAGATTTAAAATTCCTGTCACGTTTTTGTTATTATTTAATTTATTGTAATTTTTCATCGCCAACGAATTTTTCTAGATAATTGAATCACTGTTAAAACTAGTAATTGGGCACAATCCTCGTGGGAACGATCTTATTTATTACTTTGATAAACCGTATATTACATAACGACTATTAAGTTTTTGGCGCCATTGTCGAGGATTGTGTTTCCCCGAATATTGGCTAAGTAGTGTTTTGATTAGAGTAGATTTTAATTTTTTTACATAATTTTTCTTTTTTGTTTGTTCTTAATTTTTCTGTAGAATTACGCTTGGGTGTTTATCTATCTTTGTTTTGTAGGAATTTTTATGCGAAGAAGCGCAAGCTTTGAGCATATCTTTGATCTAGAAATTGAAAGGACTCTTCGAAAAATTAGAGCCCTTAGGAGACAAATAGAACAGAGCAAGCAACAAGCTTTAAGCTCAACGAGCCAAACCCAAATGGCTGAGCAGGAAAATAGAGCGCTCTGAGACTTTGCAGCACCAAACTCAATGGGTAAGAGGCCTAGTATCACACGACCTACCATTGAAGCGAATAACTTCGAGTTGAAGCCATCCTTGCTCTCGATGGTTCAACAAAATCAGTTTGGTACTCTACCTTTTGAAGACCCAAATCTTCACTTGCAGATTTTCCTTGAGTACTATGACACGCTCTAGGTAAATAGAGTTTTAAGTGATGCAATCCAGCTTAGACTTTTTCCATTATCTTTGAGGGATAAAGCGAGCTTGGTTGTACTCACTTTCTGAAGGGTCAATTTCAACTTAGGAGCAATTGTCTCATGCTTTCCTCAACAAATACTACCCACGTAGCAAAACTGACCAATTGAGGAAGCAGATCATCACTTTCACCCAGAAAGATGATGAGACCTTATATGATGCTTGGGAGAGGTATAAAGAAATACTCCAGGAATGTCCACATCATGGGGTGGAACGGTGGCTAACGGTCCACGTCTTCTATAATGGTTTAACCCCAAATCAAAGGGTTACCTTAGATGTCGTAGCTGGCGGTGCCTTCATGAGTAAGAACATGGAAGAAGGTTATAACCTCATTGAAGAAGTGGCCCAGAACACCTACCAGTGGTCCTCAGAAAGGAGTTTACCGACAAAAACTCCAGGTAAGTACTCTTTAGATGTTATCTCTTTACTAACTGCTAAAGTAGAAGCATTATTTGTTAAGATTGATAAGTTTGATAAGTTAGGAGCAGTTACTACTAACATTGTCTATGAGTTGTGTGGTGTTTCAGGTCACAGTATTTTAGGATGTCAGCTTGGAGTAACTCAGAATGCCGATCCAAAAATACACCAGGTGGATGCTGTTGGGAACTATAATGGAAATTATGCAAATAACTTTAGACAACCACAGGGACCACCTAGTTTCGAAAAACAGACCACCTTCATTCTAAGGCAATCAGAGTAACTACAGACAACCATAAGGACCCTATATTCCACAAAAATCAAAATTAGAGTCCTTAATGGAGACGTTTGTGGCTACTCAACTGAAACAAAATAATGAGTTCTCCGATGCCATAAAGAAATTAGCTTCCAAGGTACTCACTTGCCACCCACAATAAAATGTTGGTGAACCAGATTGCCCAATAAGCCTCTTCTTCAACGAGAATGCCAGGAACATTTCCTAGAAAACCCGAGGTGGGACCATTCAATCACACCATGGCTATCACTCTTAGGAGTGGTACTCAGTATGATGGTCCGGTTGGCATGACAGAAAAGGAAGCTAAAGAGGAAAAGAAATTAGATGAGCCCTTATCTCATCCGGTGATTGAGGAGGAGAAATAATATGAAAAGAAGGAGGAGGTTAAGCCATATCAACCTCCTATTCCATTTCCTCAAGGCTTGTCCAAGGCCAAGTTGGACAAACAGTTTGGTAAGTTTCTTGAGGTTTTAAAAAAATATATATTAATATTCCTTTCACTGATGCTTTGTAGCAAATGCCTACCTATGCAAAGTTTCTGAAGGATATTTTGTCCAACAAGAGGAAGCTGGAGGAAGATGGTACAGTGTAGTGCATTGATCCAAAAGAAGCTACCACCCAAGCTTCAGGATCCAGGTAGTTTCTCTATCACTTGTATGATTGGTGGCATGGCTATAGATAGAGCATTGTGTGATCTAGGAGCTAGTGTTAGCTTAATGCCATTGTTTGTTTCTAAAAAATTAGGATTGGGTGAGCTGAAGCCTACTAAGATATCTTTACAGCTACCTGATAGGTCTGTTAAATATCTTGTAGGCATTTTAGAGGATGTTTCTATCAGGGTAGGAAAATTTTTTATACCTGCCGATTTTGTTGTGTTGGAAATGGATGAGGATTCCATGATCCCCATTATCTTAAGTAGACCACTTTTGGCAACCGCGGGTGTGGTAGTAGATGTTAAAATTGGTAAATTGTCTCTAACTGTTGGAGACCAAAAGGTTGATTTTAGCTTGAAATATGCATTAAAAAACCTTTTAGTGATGATGTTTGCTGTAGTGTGGATTTTGTTGACCAAGTGGTGAAGGAAAAAACTCTTCCTAATGATCCAATTGAATCTATTTTTTTGATTGAGCCTGCAGGAACATCAAATTGCTCTGAAGGAGATGCCCCACTAAAACATGATATTGAAGTCATGTGTGACAAAGTGGTGAGCCCTAAAGTGGAATTAAAGCTTTTACCGGCTTCATTGAGGTATGAGTTTCTTGGTCCTAATTCCACTTATCCGATGATAGTTAATGCTGATTTGAATCCATGTGAAACTGAAAAGCTTTTGAAATAACTTAGGTTGTATAGGTTATACTATGGATGACATTAAGGGGATTAACCATTCTTTTTACATGCATAGGATAACAATAGAGGATAAAAGTAGGCCCATTGTAGAACCACTTAGGAGGTTAAATCCAAAAATGCAAGAAGTGGTTAAGAAAGAAATTTTGAAATTGCTTGATACTGGAGTCATATACCCTATTGCTAGTAGTAAATGAGTGAGTCCAATTCATGTGGTTCCAAAAAAGTGAGGGATAACTGTGGTAGATGTAACACCCCGGTTTTCCGGACTCAGATCTCGATGTAATCAAGATAATAATCAATAAAAAGGCGGGTAAATTTTTCACGTTTGAAATATTTCTAAACACCTTGACGATTACACCAAAACTCGAATCACAGAAAACCGAAAGCGTACGATTTAATAAGGTATAACTGGATCGATAGCTAACTTACCCATAACGGTATACAAAATAATAGAGTTTACAGCGGAAGAAGAATGTGCATACCGGGCATATGCCTAGTCCCATATATGAAGATATGAGAAAAGGCCAAAGCAATCATAGTTTCATAGTATAAGCCTATTAGGCCACAATCGACTATGCGCTTGAATCATAATCATATATCATCAATCGTAAGTAGTCTCTACATGAGACATCCATCACCAGATAGTATTAGTCTAATCATCACTTACACACTAAATTCACAAATTCAAGGGATTATCTTATACATATCCAAATTCACTAAATCCTTAATATCATCACATACAACTTATTCAATACATTAAAGTTCACAATTGATGCCGGCCAAGGCACTTCTATTACCACTATTTACCTTCGCCAAAACTTCAATTCAAAGTCTCATCTCAGCCCATGATAACCCTGCATCACAATGCCAAAAAGGAGACCACATGGGAGAGTGAGTTATACATTCAAAATGATGAATATAAATATATTGTGATTATGTGTACGTGCATACAATCATCATGTGTGCTTTGCTATAAAACCATTAAATCATCATTCAATCATCATCACATTATTATAATAGGCATATAAGCCTCATGAATCGTAATTCACAACATAAGCAAGCACAAGCACATACACAATCACATTGCCACTTATTAACAAGGGCATTCACAATCATCATTATTTTCTTATTAAATTTTTATTCCATTTCTCCTCGCAAGGGGTCTCATCTCTCATAGTCATCCCATCTCAAATGCCATGCACTTATGGCTAATGAATATGTCAACTGTTTAATGCATATGCACGGATCCGATTTCATTTCATTAGGTGATCGCAACCACCATATCATTCATTCACATGGGTTTCCCGCCTCGCAAGGGGTACTCCCTCTAGCAGCCTCGCAAGGTTCTTTCTCATGATCGTAACCACGTTCAATAATTTATAATGGTTTCCCGCCTCGCAAGGGGTACTCCCGCCTCATGATCGCAACCACGGGCATCATAGGAACTCGCAAGCCCTTTTTCATTTCAACAACCAGGTGATTGCAACCACTGGCTTAATATCATATCATCATCAAGTTGGTTTCCCACCTCGCAAGGGGTACTCCCTTCATAGAATCCCGCAGGATCTTTCATCATTGTGATCGCAACCACATATTCAATGTTATGCCATGCCATGAATACAAAATGCAATAATGCATATGCCAATCAACCTCGCAAGGATATCTCACCCTCTCAATTAGGGGTATATTTTATATTTTGGTTTTTATTATCATTGGCATACAATCAATCACGAGGCCCCTCAAGGCACAACATTCACATTTTCATAAATCCCCACATGGCAATCATAGCATATTAATCATCATAGCATTTATCCACGCATGGAAAACAACAAGGTATTTCAAAAGTATATGTTTAGCAATCATCATTGCCACCATTTCAAATCCATTGATTTATAAACTCATTTCTATTCAATTGTCCTCTCATTAATTTCGTCATCACACAAGGTGTGTCATGTAACCATATCACTTACTTTCCATCATGATTCACAATATATATCCATAGTGGTGAAGCATGTATATATTCATAACATAACATAGGCATACACATACCTCACCAAGGCCTTAAGCCATCCCTCAATCACCACTAAGACACACCACACATGTACCCTAGTGAATTCGCTCATTTTTACATACTAAAAGGGGTTTTAGGCAATAATGAGCCCATGATAAATTTCAACATTAAGACATGAGGAAAGCTTACTTTTAGTCTTAGAAATAGTAGGACATGTCACAAATATCATCTATTAGTCCCAATTTGATAACCATAAAAAGTTGGGTTCAAAACCCTCTTAAATTTGAATTTTATGATGCAGTAGTTCTGGTGTTTTATACCTAATGAAAGTTAGAAAACTCCAATTAATATGAGACCAATTCTCACACCTCCTTAACACAATTATCTACAACTTTTATGAAGAAGTCGGATGCTAAAAACGTCATTAAGATGCCCAAACAGGCCAAAAACAGCAAAGAAAATAGAGCAGTTGGAAAAACAGCACAACAATGGCCATATCAGGGCTCTGAATCGATTCAAGCTCGTGTGAATCGATTCAAGCGTCCTAAAATCTCAAAATTTGACAAACAGAGAGCCTTGAATCGATTCAAACTCGTATGAATCGATTCAAACACCCCTGTAGCCCAAAACAGTGAAAACATCACCTCTTGAATCGATTCAAAGAGTCTTGAATCGATTCAAGACAGCCCTGCTGTTGTTTTTATGCAGAAAACATATGATTTTTCAACTTCTTACCCTCCTAACTTTCTCGTATGAACTCCAAACGCTACTAAATTTTAACCCCAACAAATATACATCATTTGTGACGCGTGGCCACCAGCCTCACTCAAAATTTCTCAAAATTGAAGGATCTATACGCATAAATGCGTTTTACCCATTTTAAGTCATTTCTCAATGGAATTGACCCGTTCCAATTTCTACAAGTCATAAACTACACATAGAAGCTATTGGGACTATCCCTCACCATCAAAATCATGCGACACTCAATTTGACTCTATAAGTTCCTCAATTATGTATTATCTTTCAATCTTATCATTAATGTCACCACATTGGTTATCACATTCAATGCCGAACATCCACATAATTTCTCAATTCACAAAACACATACTTTATCCCCCTAAGGATGGTTTATCAACCACATCATTCCCACCAAGGGATAGCTAACCATTCATCATCATCACATATATATATATCATCATCAATAGCCAATAATTGCCATTCACATCATTTCACTATAAACATGGCAAGGAAAGCATGAGTGTCATGACATACAATAATCATCAATTATATAACTCATGCAATTTGAATGTAAACTCCTCTTCTACCTTGAGGGAAGAACCGCAACGATTCCAATGCTCCGAATGCTCCGTCGTATTACCCAGAATACAATCTACACAACATACATATGCATTCATACAATTAATAAGCCATCTCAAGGCATTCCTCATAATTCTAAACATTTGCTAGCTTATCATAAAGCTCAACATCAAGTCCTAAACTTGCTAAACACCAATTCATACCATTGTGTTAGGCTTTGGGAATTCCTTTCCCAAAACCAAGATCCTCTAGATCTTAAAAGGCCAACTACACCCACCAATAACAATATCACCCACATCATTCATAATGCATTCATCATTACTCAAACCATCCATTTTCCATTCAAGTTCATCATGAGCCTCTTAGCTCCAATCAAACAATTATCCATCAACAATTTCATATGGCATACCCAATGGTCTAAGACCTCCTTAAGACACATGCTTATCTCACTAACCCCTCACATTGAACATTATATATTCATTTTCAAAATCAATTCCTTTACTCAACCATATACACATGTTCATATCTTCCAAACCTCAAGATTGGGTCCTCATTAAAATCTACTCAATTCAATCATCCTACCAAACATTTCCAAACATTATCTCCATCCACAAAACCATCCTCATAATAACCCCATGATTAATTTCACCCTCTATGCTTAAAGCCCAAATCACCAACACTTAGGGTTTCACTAAAACTCAATGACCATTATCAATATTCATCAACCATCATCAATGGCTATCTCTCATCATTAATATTATTCTCTAACATCATCAAACGTACATTCTACTCACATTTTGCATTTTCCCCCAATATATTAAAGTTAGGGTTCCATTGAAACCCAACCATCACCACAAATAATCAATTTCAATCTTCCCAAGACCTATTCTAAAGCATAAATCATTAATACCTATCAATTGGCCAAAGCCCCAAATTCCTAAACCTAGGGTTTTCACCAATAATCAACAATCATCAATTTCACCCATTTATATGCATCATCTCAAACACCCATGAGCTAACAACATATCACTCAAACCCTTAACAACCATAAAAATAATCCCCAATGGTTTCATAAGCTAGGGTTTTCATCATAAAGGCTTCCACTCATAACCCACATGCATTAAATTTTCTCCCAAAAACCATTACCCAAAATCTAAGGCATAATGCTCAAGAAAAAAAAAGGAGATCCTTACCTCAAGCCAAAAGAAAAGAGCTCCAAGAATGGGGAAAGAGGAGCACGAAAATGGGAGGGAGAGAAGAAGAAAAGAGCTTCAATCAACATCATCTCCTCATGGTCCATGGTGCAACAAAAATGGAGAGGGAAGGAGGCACACCATACTCTAGGTTTTGAGAAGAGAAGGAGATGAAAAAGGGGAGGAAGAGGAAGGAATGAAGGAGAAGGAGAAATAAAATGTGTTTCCCATTTGAGAAAGAGGGCCAATGTGAGAAATGAGAGAAAAGAGAAGCTTTGTGTTTTAATTTTAATTCACCACTTAAAATTCTCCGTTTCAAATCAAACAGGATCTCCGTTTGGGCTCAATACTAAATCCAAAAATTATTTCGAATATAGATTCGGATTCCCAATAATATTCTTAATAGCCCTGACCAATGGCATCTCAATTGGAGATACTTGGTCCGACACCCATATTTTAACCGGGTATAATTTTAACTCTTAAAGTCCCAATAAATCATAAATAATTCTTATAAATCTCAATTTAATCATTTTAATATTTTTGGGACATTTATTAACCCATTTATAATTATTTAATATTTATTTCTCCTATTTAATTATTTTTATAAAATTCGGGATGTTACAAATGATAAACAGGAATTAATTTCTAGTAGGATAGTTTCTGGTTGGCGCATATGCATTGATTATAGGAAATTAAATAGTACCACAAAGAAAGATCAGTTCCTTCTTCCTTTCATTGATCAGATGCTTGAAAGGCTTGCAAAACACTCTTATTTTTGTTATTTGGATGAGTACTCAGGTTTCCATCAAATTCCTATCCATCCATCTGATCAAGAAAAGACTATCTTCACTTGCCCTTATGGGACTTATGCATATAGGCGTATGCCTTTTGGCCTATGTAATGCACCTACGACTTTTCAAAGGTGTATGCATGCCATTTTTTCTGATCTTATTGAAAATGTGATGGAAGTTTTTATGAATGATTTTTCAGTGCATGGTTTGGATTTTGATAACTATTTAACAAATTTGTGCCAAATCTTGCAGCGTTGTGAAGAGACCAATTGAATTAGGAAAAGTCCCACTTCATGATGAGGGAAGGCATAGTCCTTGGACACTTGGTTTCTGAGAGAGGCATAGAGGTCGATAAGGCTAAGGTGGAGGTGATTGAAAAATTACCCCCACCTACAAATGTGAAAGGTATTCAGAGCTTTCTTGGGCATGCGGGTTTTACTGACGGTTCATTAAAGATTTTAGCAAGATCATTAAGCCTCTGAAAAACCTTTTGGGTAAGGTTGTTCCTTTTAATTTTGACTCATCTTGTTTGGAGGCTTTTTATAGGATTAAGCAGGCTTTGATCTTCGCTTCTATTGTACAACCCCCTTGATTGGGAACTCCCATTAGAGCTGATGTGTGATGCAAGTGATCACGCAGTAGGGGCCATACTTGGGCAGCGAAAGGATACGAAACTTCATGTCATCCATTATGCCAGCCGAACACTTGATGACACTCAGGTAAACTATGCCACAACTAAGAAGGAATTATTAGCTATTGTCTTTGCTTTTGATAAATTTAGATCTTAATTGGTAGGCTCTCATGTTACTATTTATACTAATCACTCTGCCATCAAGTATCTTTTTCATAAAAAAGAAGCAAAGCTTAGGCTAATTAGATGGATTCTAATTTTGCAAGAATTTGACTTAGAGATTAAGGATAAGAAGGGTACTGAGAGTCTTGTTGCTGACCATCTGTCTAGGTTATCATCTAAAAAAGCAAAGATAGGTGATGTTCACCTGACCTTGGTTTTCAGCAGAAGAAAAAGTTCTTTACAGATGTCAGGCACTACTATTGGGATGAACCCCTCCTTTTAAAACCATGTACAAATGGTTTGATTAGGAGGTGTGTTCCAGAAAATGAAGTCCATGCCATCCTGGACCATTGTTACTCTCTTTCCTCTGGAGGCCATATGAGCACCTTGAAAACAGCCCTAAAGGTACCGCAAGCTGGATTTTACTGGCCACACCTCTTCAAGGATGTGCACAAGTATGTCCTGACTTATGATTCATGTCAAAGAGCAGGTAACATCAGTAAGAGGCATGAAATACCACTGAATAGTATTTTAGAGGTTGAGTTATTTGATGTATGGTGTGTCAATTTTATAGGACCTTTTCCCTCTTACTTTGGAAATCATTTCATATTAGTAGTAGTTGACTATGTATCAAAATGGGTGGAAGTCGTTGCTTCACCTCATTCTGATGCTAGGATTATTATTAAGCTTTTCAAAAAGATAATATAGGTTTAGGGTCCAGAAATGCATTATAAGTGACGGGGGGTCTCATTTTATTAAGAAAGCTTTCCAGACCCTCCTTAATAAATATGGAGCGAGGCATAAGGTTGCTACACCTTATCACCCTCAAACTAGTGGACAGGTTAAGGTATCTGATCGGGAGATCAAAAACATTCTCCAAGAAGTGGTTAATACGTCACGTTAAGATTGGTCTACTAAATTAGACGATTCCTTATGGGCGTATCAAACCATATATAAGACTCTCATTGGAACCACACCTTTTAAGCTAATGTACGGGAAGCCTTGCCATTTACCCGTGGAGCTTGAATATAAATCTTTTTGGGCAGTTAAAATGCTTAATCTTGACCATAAGGTTGCAGGTGAAAGCAGGTTATTGGAGTTAAACGAGCTTGAAGAGCTCCATTGGATGCATACAAAAATGCCCGAATTTACAAATAGAAGACTAAGTTATGACATGATCGTCACATCCTCCGGAGGTCATTCAATCCAGGTGATATGGTTTTACTTTTTAACTCCCGTTTGAGGCTTTTCCCTGGTAAGCTGAGGTCCCAGTGGTTGGGGCCATTTAAGGTAACAAAGGTTTTTCCCTTTGGAGCTGTTGAGTTATAGAGCGAAAAGTCTTGTCCATTTAAAATAAATGGACAAAGACTTAAGCGCTACTTGACAGGCGAACCAATACAACAAGCAGGTGCGTTGGACTTGCTTGATGTATCGGATTCTTGATTCCAAAATAGTGCAAAGCGGCCGGCTGAAGTCATTAAACTTAGCACTGGTGGGGAGGTAATCCCATGATTGTTTCTATCTTCATGTTTTCATTGCATGTTTCAAAAATTAAAAATAAAAAATCAAATAAAAGGAAAAACAAATAAACAAGAGCTTGATGGTTTGTTAAGTTGTCGCGTAGGCATACTTTTTGGATTGCCATGATGCATGTCTTGAATTTCCTCAAATGAATGTGTTCCTTACTTAGTATTTTGCACTTGAATTGTGCCACAAACTAGTGCCAACCACAGGCTGCGGATTGCCACCACAGGCTGTGGTTTATCCCAAGAATTTTCATGAAATTTCTAAGTATTTTTTGGGTGTAAAATAGTGCCAACCACTGGCTGTGGTTATCCACCACTGCCAATGGTTGGACCCAAATTTTTCCCATGCACTAAGTTATTTTCTAGGCACAAAAGAGCGCCAACCACTGCTAGTGTGGTTTGGCCCAGTAAGTCCCCCTTTAATTGCATGAAAATTGGGCATAAAATAGAAGTAACCATTGGCCGTGGTTGCCAATAGGGGACCCCTTTTCCATTTTCGTGCAATTTTTATGCCCAAAACAGAACCAACCACAGGCCGTGGTTATAACCACTGGCTGTGGTTTGGCCCAGCATGTGGAAATCTGAATTTTTAAAATGCTACACGCCCATATGCCCCTTTTGTGTTTGAAAATTGTCTTAGGTAACAAAAGCTTGTATGTCAAAGTTTTGATAATGACAAAGCAACCATTTGAAGAATCATGACAAGGAAAATGAATTTCATGAAGTGTCAAAGTGCTAGAATAATGAGAATAAACCTCTGGGAAGATCAAAATAAAGAAGAGCAAAGAGCTTACAAATCAAATCAAGAATCAGACCTTAATTTGACATAGCCTAATCAATTACACCACTGTCACAATCGATTACCTTGACACTGGAAGGAACATAATCGATTACATTAAATAAGCTAATCGATTATGATACCACGTAACGAGAATTAAAAGTATCAGGTATAATCTATAATCGATTACAAGGCTGGGATAATCGATTACCCTGATTCTGTTTGTCACCTAATCGATTAAAACGATTACACTATTGCAATAAAAGGGTAACGTATCAGGTATTTTTCCTAATCGATTACAAGGCATGACTAATTGATTACAGAGGTTCTATTTGATTTATAATCAATTATATGAGTTACATAATCGATTACAGTGCTGCGTACAGGAATTAAATGCATCAGGTATAATGCATAATCGATTACAAGGGTATGATAATCGATTACATTGACTCTGATTGATCACTAATCGATTACAGGAAAAGACATAATCGATTACATAGCTACTGGACACTTAAATTAATGGAATACAGCGAAGCATAATCGATTACAACTCGAGGAGTAATCGATTACCTAAGTGCCAGAATGTGGGGAAATGTTTTTAAAGTGCAGATCCAGCTCATTTCTCCATTTCCCACTCCTATGCCCATGATGTGCAACGGCTCTGAAGACTCCAAAGCTCCTCTCCAAGGCCTATAAATGCACCATTCATTCAAGCTACTCATGGAATCAAGGGGAAATCATTTATAGCTTGTACTTGGACCTTGTGAGTTTATTTTCTATGTATAGTTTCATTATTTTAAAACTTAGGTTCTAAATTTGCATATCCTCTCTTGTTGAGAGTTAGAATTTGTGAGCATTGTATATCTACTCTATTGAAAGAGTTATTTGCTTGTAAACACAAACACCAAACACAAACTTTCACTCTAGTTTTGAGTGGTCACAAAGGTTGGGGTTCAACCTTTGGGTATTGAGAGTTTGAGAGATTGGGTGGGGTGCCCTTGTGCTAGTGAGGATTGAGTTCTTGAGTGTGGGACACTAGGAAGCTGCAATTACTCATAACTTGTATCTCTAAACTTCAATAGTGGAAATCCTTCAAGTAGGTTGCTTGAAGGCGATACGTACACCGGGATGGTAGAACTCGTTATATCGGTTTGCAAGCTTTTCTTCCTTACTCTCTTGCATTTACATTTTGCTTCTGGCTGGGTTATTTATTTGGTTGTGATTGCATTACTTAAAATTGATTAATTCAGCTAAGTTAAGTTCTTACAGACCAAGTGTTTGATATATTGCCAAAGTTAATTCTGCACATATTTTCTATCTCATTTCTTGTACCATACTTGTTGTTTCTTGCATATAATTATCTTTTGTAAAAAATAAATCTAGTTCAAAGGCTTTCTAAGCAAAAGTTTTAAAAACTCAATTCACCCCCCTCTTGAGTATTGAGGCCACTTGACTAACACCTTTTATGCATGTTTTTGGTGGTTCTCTTCACTCTTTTCTTTTGAAAGCACAAAGCAAAGTGTCCTAACTAATTGAGAAACTCAATTTCCTCTCTAAATCCTTTCACATCATAATCATCTTGCTACTTACAACATCCCTTTTCTTCTTTAAATCAAGTAAGCATTTATTCATTTTCTCATCATCTTGGGTTTCTCATTTGGTTTTTGGGGTTTCTTAAAAATTAGGGATTTTGTGTGGCATTGTTAAAATTGATTCATTTAATCTTTCCCTACATGCTTTGTGATGCCTAGGAATGTTTAGAAACCAAGTAGGTATGATTAAATCCTTTTTGAACTATGCTTGATGGTCATCCTCTGTTAGGTACCCCACTTGTGTTTCTTTTGTATTTAGTGATTATTGATTATGATTAGAACCATGTTTGATGTTTCTTTCTTGCACTTGGACACTTGATTGAGATGTTGGACATAATGGGATGATTTTATTGATAAGAATGTGGCATTTAAAGTTCATTTCTTTGGTGCATACCAAGTGTTTACTTAAATTCCTAGGAGAATTAGTACATGAATTTTTAAATAGTTTGGGTGTGCATTTGGTCTAGTTCACATTTCATTGTATCTATTTATTCCTATAGGTATAATCCCCTCTCATGGATACCATGAATGTGTGACACCATATATGTGCTATTCTTGTGTTTGATGCAAATTTGGAGCTTTGAATTAAATGCATTCTAACCTCCTTTTTATTGCATAGTCTATTTCCAAACTCTGTCCTAGCATTATGGCACCAAAGGTTTCCTCTAAGAAAAGGAAGACTAAAGGTAAGTCTTTTAACTACTCTGATCCTGATGATATTTAGTGCCCATCAGAGGGGTAAAAGATGAGGTTAGAATCATTGTTGAAGAGGGAAATTATTCCCTCTAGATTTTTCTACAAAGACACCTTAATGGAACTAAGAATTTTTTAGGATACTTTATGCATATGTCAAAATGTGGGGTGGGATTCTTTCATTGATTTATTTAAACCCACATATGAGCGCACATCTATAGAGTTTGAGTTCTGTAGAAGTAAATAGGCAAGGTCACGAGTGGGAACTTTCTTTCTGACTTAACAATAACAATTACTTTATGGATCTAGATGAGGTAGCTAGCATCTACAGTTTTCCTCCATGGGGTGCCACTAGCATTCCAAGGGAATCCAGACAAGGGTACTTTTGGTCCTTTATTTCCAAAGCAAGGGGTGACTATGATGTTTCCTCTTTCAAAGCTTCATCCATTCATCATCTCATCTTCTGATACCTCCAGCAGTTTATAGCCCACTCTATTGTTGGTAGGTATGATAGCCCCAGTACCGTCCGGTAAGCTGGGGTATTTTTCTTGCATTCTATGCTTCACAGTACTCCTATTGATTCTACTAAATGGTTATGTAGCCAATTCTCCCAAGTTGCCAATGCTAGTTTTGGTAAGATTGTTCTTGCAGGTTATATTAACCCTATAGCTAGGTATGTGGGCATAGATTTGGAGCAAGATACTCTTCTTCACCAACTAAAAAGAGTTGATATGGGTGAAATAATAAACATGGGAATGATTGTGAATAAGCATGATGTCTATTATTTAGTTATACATGGCTTTTCTGTTCCTCACCCTCTTCCTGATGCTACTTTCACTAGTATGGCAGGCAAAACATCTTTCTTTTTTGTAGAAATAGATTACCACATTCCGTTAGCTATAGAGATGACAATTCCCACTGGGCCTTTAGACCAGGGTGAGCCTTCTCATACCTGTGAGGAGCAACCCTTCTCTATGCATCAGATGTATACTTTACTTCAGCAAATGTCTGTTGAGTAACTTCATCAGGGGGCCTGACTTGATCACATTTCTGACCAAGTGGATGTCATGTATGACTGGCATACCCAACAGGGTCGTTTTCCCCCTCCTTCTCTATGACAGGTACTGGGTACGCTTTTGTGTCCTATTTCACTCTGTTCTAGACATTGAGGACAATGTCCGTCACTAGTTTGGGGTGGTGGGTACATAAAATCTTAACTTTACTTTGTTCTTATTCTTATTTATGCTTTGTTTTTGTTTCTGTTCTTGTTCATTTTCATGATTGAGTTGTGTTTTATTTGTGTGTCATACGATAGCATTGATTGCCTAATTGCAATTACTGTGTTTGCATGATGAATGATTTGGACCGGCTATATCTTAAACATAACTTGTTGGAATCTTAATAAAATAAATAAATAAAAATAAAAATAAATATGATTGCTAGTTTTCCAGAATAATCCATCTCCATGATGCTATGTTTTTTTTATTTGGCTAATTACCATTGTAAGTTTTTGAGCCAAAAAGGGTGTTTATTTCATAAAAAAAACTTTGGTTAATTGCCTGTGGTTCCTTCTTTAAGTGATTCACACATCTTTAGGCACTTTAGAACTTGGCTCTTGACCATTTCAAAATGGTTTATGAATACATGCTTGGGATGAAAAAGGCACATTAGGTTTTGTTTCTGTAAGCCTTAGAATTTGTAAAATGCATGATCCACTAGTTGCCCCCTTTTGAGCCATGAAATGATATATTCATTCTTTCAAAGCATCAAGATATGATAGATTCTGATTTATATGTAGAAGAGGCAAGTAAGGAAAACTAAATAAGGTTTGAAAAATATTTGAGAAACAAAAATTATGATAGTTTGGGATCGGTGATTCAAAGAAAAGAAAGATAAAGGGTATTAGTGAGTGCAAAATAAGAAGTTGATTTCAAATTAAAAAAGGTGGTGAATGAAATCAATGATGAAAATAAATGAATCATACTCCTTATAGTTTCTAAAAGCATAAGAGTTATTTGATTGAGGTTTGCCTTGTGATATTGCTCTTTTCAGAGAATTAAGCCCTTTATACTTCCCTTTTCTTGGTTTCCATTCCCATATTGTGAATCCCCTAGCCATATTATAACCATTTGAAAGACCTTTCGACTAATATGTTTTCTTGATAACTGTGGAGATTGCGATCAATTACCAAGCTTATGGTAGTGTCTAGGATTTTGTGATATGAGTAGATTGAAACACAAGCACATACACTGAGTGAGAAGTGAGAGCGAGTACCCGTAGTCCAATCTTAGTGAGCATGGTCTGATTGTTTGGTTGGGTCCTAATCTGGTAGTCTATGTAATCATTCAAAAATACAAAAATAAATAAATAAAAACAAGATTCCTTAAGTTTGTTTGGGTTTGATATTCTTCATTATTCATTTGTATGAATACAATGATTGCTTGAGGAAGAGCAATGTATTAGTTTGGGGTATTTGATAAGTGTGCATGTTGGCTTGGTTTTGAGTATTTTTAGGTGTAGTTTTGAGTCAATTTTGTCCTTGTTTCCTCCCGATTCCCTTGATTTTCAATTCCATTCCATATATATTACTCGGTTGTCTCTATTTTTATAGGGTTATTGATGTTCTAGGTCTATTTTGATGAGAAATGGCAACTTAGATGCAATTAGAAGCTTCTGGAAACCTTAGCAATGTGATCTGGCAAAGTTGGAACAAACCACTGCTAGTGGTTGCAACCACTAGCCGTGGTTGGCACTAGAATGAAGAGGGTCAAGTGGCAGTGACAACCACTGGCCGTGGTTACCACCACTAGCCATGGTTGGCACTATTTTTGCAAGGATTCATCAGGTAGTGACCACCATTGGCCGTAGTTGGCACTGTGGCCAATTTAAATGCAAGTTAGAGACAACCACTGACCGTGGTTGTCATTAGGTGCCTTGAAAATAATGCGTTTTGGAAGATTTGGACCATTAGACCCCGAACCACTGCCAGTGATTTGCAACCACTGGCTGTGGTTGTCCCCACAAAGCTTAAAATCCTGATTTTTAGGATGCATATTGGGGGCAATTAAGGACAGTTCTGAAGAGACCTTTGCACAAAAAAGAAATGAAAAAAAATATTTTAGAGAGGGATTTGACAAGAGAAAATACAAGGATTATTGGATCAACAACATCGAAGGATTGGGATTTCTAGGGATTTAGAGTGAGAACTCTTCTCAGGTTTCTTGAATCTTTCTTTTCTTTTGTTTAGGGATTTTTTTTGATGTTGTGGATGTTTATAGATATGAATTGCGTTGTAATCTTGTTTATGAGTAACTAAATTCTAATATTAGGATTAGGGAGTAATTATGTGATGTATCAAACCTAGATTCCTGATTTTCTTAATTATGGCATTCTGTTTTCTATTCATTTTCATGAGTTCTTATTGCTTTTAATGATTCAGAGATGAACTTAAATGATCTTAGATATATCGGATAATCGAGAGATTAGCAATCGTTTGAAAGCATGAAATTGAACCTGTGATTTTAGGTTACGAAAGTAGGTGAAATCGTTTGAGGAATTAATGGATTTTCATTGCGCTTAATGAACTCAATCAGCAAATTGAACGATATTCTTTGGTAATCGAGTGTGTTAGTAAGGTTCTGAGAGGAGATTACTAATTAATCTAGAAAAATACCCCTTAGAATCAGAACAGTGTAATTAAGAAAGGATCAAATTTGGATAGGTACGTTGCATAAGAACACCTTAACTCCCAAGAGTCCCTCACTGATCTTGAAACCTAAAAAGAATTAAAATTCTTGTCACATTTTTGCTGTTATTTAATTTATTGCAATTTTTCATCGCCAACGGATTTTTCTAGATAATTGAACCATTGTTAAAACTAGAACGACTATCATGAATGCTCCCTTATTTCATCCCGTGAACGTGTGAAATCTTGACATGTGGAATTAATGGATTTTTATTGTGCTTAATGAACTTGAATAGCAAATTGAACGGTGTTCTTTGGCAATCGAGTGCGTTAGTAAGGTTCCGAGAGGAGATTACTAATTAATCTATGAAAATACCCCTAGAATCAGAACGCTGTAATTAAGAAAGAATCGAATTTGGATAGGTACGTTGTATAAGAACACCTTAACTCCCAAGAGTCCCTCACTGATCTTGAAACTTAAAAAGATTTAAAATTCCTGTCACGTTTTTGTTATTATTTAATTTATTGTAATTTTTCATCGCCAACGAATTTTTCTAGATAATTGAATCACTGTTAAAACTAGTAATTGGGCACAATCCTCGTGGGAACGATCTTATTTATTACTTTGATAAACCGTATATTACATAACGACTATTAAGTTTTTGGCGCCATTGTCGAGGATTGTGTTTCCCCGAATATTGGCTAAGTAGTGTTTTGATTAGAGTAGATTTTAATTTTTTTACATAATTTTTCTTTTTTGTTTGTTCTTAATTTTTCTGTAGAATTACGCTTGGGTGTTTATCTATCTTTGTTTTGTAGGAATTTTTATGCGAAGAAGCGCAAGCTTTGAGCATATCTTTGATCTAGAAATTGAAAGGACTCTTCGAAAAATTAGAGCCCTTAGGAGACAAATAGAACAGAGCAAGCAACAAGCTTTAAGCTCAACGAGCCAAACCCAAATGGCTGAGCAGGAAAATAGAGCACTCTGAGACTTTGCAGCACCAAACTCAATGGGTAAGAGGCCTAGTATCACACGACCTACCATTGAAGCGAATAACTTCGAGTTGAAGCCATCCTTGCTCTCGATGGTTCAACAAAATCAGTTTGGTACTCTACCTTTTGAAGACCCAAATCTTCACTTGCAGATTTTCCTTGAGTACTATGACACGCTCTAGGTAAATAGAGTTTTAAGTGATGCAATCCAGCTTAGACTTTTTCCATTATCTTTGAGGGATAAAGCGAGCTTGGTTGTACTCACTTTCTGAAGGGTCAATTTCAACTTAGGAGCAATTGTCTCATGCTTTCCTCAACAAATACTACCCACGTAGCAAAACTGACCAATTGAGGAAGCAGATCATCACTTTCACCCAGAAAGATGATGAGACCTTATATGATGCTTGGGAGAGGTATAAAGAAATACTCCAGGAATGTCCACATCATGGGGTGGAACGGTGGCTAACGGTCCACGTCTTCTATAATGGTTTAACCCCAAATCAAAGGGTTACCTTAGATGTCGTAGCTGGCGGTGCCTTCATGAGTAAGAACATGGAAGAAGGTTATAACCTCATTGAAGAAGTGGCCCAGAACACCTACCAGTGGTCCTCAGAAAGGAGTTTACCGACAAAAACTCCAGGTAAGTACTCTTTAGATGTTATCTCTTTACTAACTGCTAAAGTAGAAGCATTATTTGTTAAGATTGATAAGTTTGATAAGTTAGGAGCAGGTACTACTAACATTGTCTATGAGTTGTGTGGTGTTTCAGGTCACAGTATTTTAGGATGTCAGCTTGGAGTAACTCAGAATGCCGATCCAAAAATACACCAGGTGGATGCTGTTGGGAACTATAATGGAAATTATGCAAATAACTTTAGACAACCACAAGGACCACCTAGTTTCGAAAAACAGACCACCTTCATTCTAAGGCAATCAGAGTAACTACAGACAACCATAAGGACCCTATATTCCACAAAAATCAAAATTAGAGTCCTTAATGGAGATGTTTGTGGCTACTCAACTGAAACAAAATAATGAGTTCTCCGATGCCATAAAGAAATTAGCTTCCAAGGTACTCACTTGCCACCCACAATAAAATGTTGGTGAACCAGATTGCCAAACAAGCCTCTTCTTCAACGAGAATGCCAGGAACATTTCCTAGAAAACCCGAGGCGGGACCATTCAATCACACCATGGCTATCACTCTTAGGAGTGGTACTCAGTATGATGGTCCGGTTGGCATGACAGAAAAGGAAGCTAAAGAGGAAAAGAAATTAGATGAGCCCTTATCTCATCCAGTGATTGAGGAGGAGAAATAATATGAAAAGAAGGAGGAGGTTAAGCCATATCAACCTCCTATTCCATTTCCTCAAGGCTTGTCCAAGGCCAAGTTGGACAAACAGTTTGGTAAGTTTCTTGAGGTTTTAAAAAAATATATATTAATATTCCTTTCACTGATGCTTTGTAGCAAATGCCTACCTATGCAAAGTTTCTGAAGGATATTTTGTCCAACAAGAGGAAGCTGGAGGAAGATGGTACAGTGTAGTGCATTGATCCAAAAGAAGCTACCACCCAAGCTTCAGGATCCAGGTAGTTTCTCTATCACTTGTATGATTGGTGGCATGGCTATAGATAGAGCATTGTGTGATCTAGGAGCTAGTGTTAGCTTAATGCCATTGTTTGTTTCTAAAAAATTAGGATTGGGTGAGCTGAAGCCTACTAAGATATCTTTACAGCTACCTGATAGGTCTGTTAAATATCTTGTAGGCATTTTAGAGGATGTTTCTATCAAGGTAGGAAAATTTTTTATACCTGCCGATTTTGTTGTGTTGGAAATGGATGAGGATTCCATGATCCCCATTATCTTAAGTAGACCACTTTTGGCAACCGCGGGTGTGGTAGTAGATGTTAAAATTGGTAAATTGTCTCTAACTGTTGGAGACCAAAAGGTTGATTTTAGCTTGAAATATGCATTAAAAAACCTTTTAGTGATGATGTTTGCTGTAGTGTGGATTTTGTTGACCAAGTGGTGAAGGAAAAAACTCTTCCTAATGATCCAATTGAATCTATTTTTTTGATTGAGCCTGCAGGAACATCAAATTGCTCTGAAGGAGATGCCCCACTAAAACATGATATTGAAGTCATGTGTGACAAAGTGGTGAGCCCTAAAGTGGAATTAAAGCTTTTACCGGCTTCATTGAGGTATGAGTTTCTTGGTCCTAATTCCACTTATCCGATGATAGTTAATGCTGATTTGAATCCATGTGAAACTGAAAAGCTTTTGAAATAACTTAGGTTGTATAGGTTATACTATGGATGACATTAAGGGGATTAACCATTCTTTTTACATGCATAGGATAACAATAGAGGATAAAAGTAGGCCCATTGTAGAACCACTTAGGAGGTTAAATCCAAAAATGCAAGAAGTGGTTAAGAAAGAAATTTTGAAATTGCTTGATACTGGAGTCATATACCCTATTGCTAGTAGTAAATGAGTGAGTCCAATTCATGTGGTTCCAAAAAAGTGAGGGATAACTGTGGTAGATGTAACACCCCGGTTTTCCGGACTCAGATCTCGATGTAATCAAGATAATAATCAATAAAAAGGCGGGTAAATTTTTCACGTTTGAAATATTTCTAAACACCTTGACGATTACACCAAAACTCGAATCACAGAAAACCGAAAGCGTACGATTTAATAAGGTATAACTGGATCGATAGCTAACTTGCCCATAACGGTATACAAAATAATAGAGTTTACAGCGGAAGAAGAATGTGCATACCGGGCATATGCCTAGTCCCATATATGAAGATATGAGAAAAGGCCAAAGCAATCATAGTTTCATAGTATAAGCCTATTAGGCCACAATCGACTATGCGCTTGAATCATAATCATATATCATCAATCGTAAGTAGTCTCTACATGAGACATCCATCACCAGATAGTATTAGTCTAATCATCACTTACACACTAAACTTATATTCACCATTCACAAATTCAAGGGATTATCTTATACATATCCAAATTCACTAAATCCTTAATATCATCACATACAACTTATTCAATACATTAAAGTTCACAATTGATGCCGGCCAAGGCACTTCTATTACCACTATTTACCTTCGCCAAAACTTCAATTCAAAGTCTCATCTCAGCCCATGATAACCCTGTATCACAATGCCAAAAAGGAGACCACATGGGAGAGTGAGTTATACATTCAAAATGATGAATATAAATATATTGTGATTATGTGTACGTGCATACAATCATCATGTGTGCTTTGCTATAAAACCATTAAATCATCATTCAATCATCATCACATTATTATAATAGGCATATAAGCCTCATGAATCGTAATTCACAACATAAGCAAGCACAAGCACATACACAATCACATTGCCACTTATTAACAAGGGCATTCACAATCATCATTATTTTCTTATTAATTTTTATTCCATTTCTCCTCGCAAGGGGTCTCATCTCTCATAGTCATCCCATCTCAAATGCCATGCACTTATGGCTAATGAATATGTCAACTGTTTAATGCATATGCACGGATCCGATTTCATTTCATTAGGTGATCGCAACCACCATATCATTCATTCACATGGGTTTCCCGCCTCGCAAGGGGTACTCCCTCTAGCAGCCTCGCAAGGTTCTTTCTCATGATCGCAACCACGTTCAATAATTTATAATGGTTTCCCGCCTCGCAAGGGGTACTCCCGCCTCATGATCGCAACCACGGGCATCATAGGAACTCGCAAGCCCTTTTTCATTTCAACAACCAGGTGATTGCAACCACTGGCTTAATATCATATCATCATCAAGTTGGTTTCCCACCTCGCAAGGGGTACTCCCTTCATAGAATCCCGCAGGATCTTTCATCATTGTGATCGCAACCACATATTCAATGTTATGCCATGCCATGAATACAAAATGCAATAATGCATATGCCAATCAACCTCGCAAGGATATCTCACCCTCTCAATTAGGGGTATATTTTATATTTTGGTTTTTATTATCATTGGCATACAATCAATCACGAGGCCCCTCAAGGCACAACATTCACATTTTCATAAATCCCCACATGGCAATCATAGCATATTAATCATCATAGCATTTATCCACGCATGGAAAACAACAAGGTATTTCAAAAGTATATGTTTAGCAATCATCATTGCCACCATTTCAAATCCATTGATTTATAAACTCATTTCTATTCAATTGTCCTCTCATTAATTTCGTCATCACACAAGGTGTGTCATGTAACCATATCACTTACTTTCCATCATGATTCACAATATATATCCATAGTGGTGAAGCATGTATATATTCATAACATAACATAGGCATACACATACCTCACCAAGGCCTTAAGCCATCCCTCAATCACCACTAAGACACACCACACATGTACCCTAGTGAATTCGCTCATTTTTACATACTAAAAGGGGTTTTAGGCAATAATGAGCCCATGATAAATTTCAACATTAAGACATGAGGAAAGCTTACTTTTAGTCTTAGAAATAGTAGGACATGTCACAAATATCATCTATTAGTCCCAATTTGATAACCATAAAAAGTTGGGTTCAAAACCCTCTTAAATTTGAATTTTATGACGCAGTAGTTCTGGTGTTTTATACCTAATGAGAGTTAGAAAACTCCAATTAATATGAGACCAATTCTCACACCTCCTTAACACAATTATCTACAACTTTTATGAAGAAGTCGGATGCTAAAAACGTCATTAAGATGCCCAAACAGGCCAAAAACAGCAAAGAAAATAGAGCAGTTGGAAAAACAGCACAACAATGGCCATATCAGGGCTCTGAATCGATTCAAGCTCGTGTGAATCGATTCAAGCGTCCTAAAATCTCAAAATTTGACAAACAGAGAGCCTTGAATCGATTCAAACTCGTATGAATCGATTCAAACACCCCTGTAGCCCAAAACAGTGAAAACATCACCTCTTGAATCGATTCAAAGAGTCTTGAATCGATTCAAGACAGCCCTGCTGTTGTTTTTATGCAGAAAACATATGATTTTTCAACTTCTTACCCTCCTAACTTTCTCGTATGAACTCCAAACGCTACTAAATTTTAACCCCAACAAATATACATCATTTGTGACGCGTGGCCACCAGCCTCACTCAAAATTTCTCAAAATTGAAGGATCTATGCGCATAAATGCGTTTTACCCATTTTAAGTCATTTCTCAATGGAATTGACCCGTTCCAATTTCTACAAGTCATAAACTACACATAGAAGCTATTGGGACTATCCCTCACCATCAAAATCATGCGACACTCAATTTGACTCTATAAGTTCCTCAATTATGCATTATCTTTCAATCTTATCATTAATGTCACCACATTGGTTATCACATTCAATGCCGAACATCCACATAATTTCTCAATTCACAAAACACATACTTTATCCCCCTAAGGATGGTTTATCAACCACATCATTCCCACCAAGGGATAGCTAACCATTCATCATCATCACATATATATATATCATCATCAATAGCCAATAATTGCCATTCACATCATTTCACTATAAACATGGCAAGGCAAGCATGAGTGTCATGACATACAATAATCATCAATTATATAACTCATGCAATTTGAATGTAAACTCCTCTTCTACCTTGAGGGAAGAACCGCAACGATTCCAATGCTCCGAATGCTCCGTCGTATTACCCAGAACACAATCTACACAATATACATATGCATTCATACAATTAATAAGCCATCTCAAGGCATTCCTCATAATTCTAAACATTTGCTAGCTTATCATAAAGTTCAACATCAAGTCCTAAACTTGCTAAACACCAATTCATACCATTGTGTTAGGCTTTGGGAATTCCTTTCCCAAAACCAAGATCCTCTAGATCTTAAAAGGCCAACTACACCCACCAATAACAATATCACCCACATCATTCATAATGCATTCATCATTACTCAAACCATCCATTTTCCATTCAAGTTCATCATGAGCCTCTTAGCTCCAATCAAACAATTATCCATCAACAATTTCATATGGCATACCCAATGGTCTAAGACCTCCTTAAGACACATGCTTATCTCACTAACCCCTCACATTGAACATTATATATTCATTTTCAAAATCAATTCCTTTACTCAACCATATACACATGTTTATATCTTCCAAACCTCAAGATTGGGTCCTCATTAAAATCTACTCAATTCAATCATCCTACCAAACATTTCCAAACATTATCTCCATCCACAAAACCATCCTCATAATAACCCCATGATTAATTTCACCCTCTATGCTTAAAGCCCAAATCACCAACACTTAGGGTTTCACTAAAACTCAATGACCATTATCAATATTCATCAACCATCATCAATGGCTATCTCTCATCATTAATATTATTCTCTAACATCATCAAACGTACATTCTACTCACATTTTGCATTTTCCCCCAATATATTAAAGTTAGGGTTCCATTGAAACCCAACCATCACCACAAATAATCAATTTCAATCTTCCCAAGACCTATTCTAAAGCATAAATCATTAATACCTATCAATTGGCCAAAAGCCCCAAATTCCTAAACCTAGGGTTTTCACCAATAATCAACAATCATCAATTTCACCCATTTATATGCATCATCTCAAACACCCATGAGCTAACAACATATCACTCAAACCCTTAACAACCATAAAAATAATCCCCAATGGTTTCATAAGCTAGGGTTTTCATCATAAAGGCTTCCACTCATAACCCACATGCATTAACTTTTCTCCCAAAAACCATTACCCAAAATCTAAGGCATAATGCTCAAGAAAAAAAAAGGAGATCCTTACCTCAAGCCAAAAGAAAAGAGCTCCAAGAATGGGGAAAGAGGAGCACGAAAATGGGAGGGAGAGAAGAAGAAAAGAGCTTCAATCAACATCATCTCCTCATGGTCCATGGTGCAACAAAAATGGAGAGGGAAGGAGGCACACCATACTCTAGGTTTTGAGAAGAGAAGGAGATGAAAAAGGGGAGGAAGAGGAAGGAATGAAGGAGAAGGAGAAATAAAATGTGTTTCCCATTTGAGAAAGAGGGCCAATGTGAGAAATGAGAGAAAAGAGAAGCTTTGTGTTTTAATTTTAATTCACCACTTAAAATTCTCCGTTTCAAATCAAACAGGATCTCCGTTTGGGCTCAATACTAAATCCAAAAATTATTTCGAATATAGATTCGGATTCCCAATAATATTCTTAATAGCCCTGACCAATGGCATCTCAATTGGAGATACTTGGTCCGACACCCATATTTTAACCGGGTATAATTTTAACTCTTAAAGTCCCAATAAATCATAAATAATTCTTATAAATCTCAATTTAATCATTTTAATATTTTTGGGACATTTATTAACCCATTTATAATTATTTAATATTTATTTCTCCTATTTAATTATTTTTATAAAATTCGGGATGTTACAAATGATAAACAGGAATTAATTTCTAGTAGGATAGTTTCTGGTTGGCGCATATGCATTGATTATAGGAAATTAAATAGTACCACAAAGAAAGATCAGTTCCTTCTTCCTTTCATTGATCAGATGCTTGAGAGGCTTGCAAAACACTCTTATTTTTGTTATTTGGATGAGTACTCAGGTTTCCATCAAATTCCTATCCATCCATCTGATCAAGAAAAGACTATCTTCACTTGCCCTTATGGGACTTATGCATATAGGCGTATGCCTTTTGGCCTATGTAATGCACCTACGACTTTTCAAAGGTGTATGCATGCCATTTTTTCTGATCTTATTGAAAATGTGATGGAAGTTTTTATGAATGATTTTTCAGTGCATGGTTTGGATTTTGATAACTATTTAACAAATTTGTGCCAAATCTTGCAGCGTTGTGAAGAGACCAATTGAATTAGGAAAAGTCCCACTTCATGATGAGGGAAGGCATAGTCCTTGGACACTTGGTTTCTGAGAGAGGCATAGAGGTCGATAAGGCTAAGGTGGAGGTGATTGAAAAATTACCCCCACCTACAAATGTGAAAGGTATTCAGAGCTTTCTTGGGCATGCGGGTTTTACTGACGGTTCATTAAAGATTTTAGCAAGATCATTAAGCCTCTGAAAAACCTTTTGGGTAAGGTTGTTCCTTTTAATTTTGACTCATCTTGTTTGGAGGCTTTTTATAGGATTAAGCAGGCTTTGATCTTCGCTTCTATTGTACAACCCCCTTGATTGGGAACTCCCATTAGAGCTGATGTGTGATGCAAGTGATCACGCAGTAGGGGCCATACTTGGGCAGCGAAAGGATACGAAACTTCATGTCATCCATTATGCCAGCCGAACACTTGATGACACTCAGGTAAACTATGCCACAACTAAGAAGGAATTATTAGCTATTGTCTTTGCTTTTGATAAATTTAGATCTTAATTGGTAGGCTCTCATGTTACTATTTATACTAATCACTCTGCCATCAAGTATCTTTTTCATAAAAAAGAAGCAAAGCTTAGGCTAATTAGATGGATTCTAATTTTGCAAGAATTTGACTTAGAGATTAAGGATAAGAAGGGTACTGAGAGTCTTGTTGCTGACCATCTGTCTAGGTTATCATCTAAAAAAGCAAAGATAGGTGATGTTCACCTGACCTTGGTTTTCAGCAGAAGAAAAAGTTCTTTACAGATGTCAGGCACTACTATTGGGATGAACCCCTCCTTTTAAAACCATGTACAAATGGTTTGATTAGGAGGTGTGTTCTAGAAAATGAAGTCCATGCCATCCTGGACCATTGTTACTCTCTTTCCTCTGGAGGCCATATGAGCACCTTGAAAACAGCCCTAAAGGTACCGCAAGCTGGATTTTACTGGCCACACCTCTTCAAGGATGTGCACAAGTATGTCCTGACTTATGATTCATGTCAAAGAGCAGGTAACATCAGTAAGAGGCATGAAATACCACTGAATAGTATTTTAGAGGTTGAGTTATTTGATGTATGGTGTGTCAATTTTATAGGACCTTTTCCCTCTTACTTTGGAAATCATTTCATATTAGTAGTAGTTGACTATGTATCAAAATGGGTGGAAGTCGTTGCTTCACCTCATTCTGATGCTAGGATTATTATTAAGCTTTTCAAAAAGATAATATAGGTTTAGGGTCCAGAAATGCATTATAAGTGACGGGGGGTCTCATTTTATTAAGAAAGCTTTCCAGACCCTCCTTAATAAATATGGAGCGAGGCATAAGGTTGCTACACCTTATCACCCTCAAACTAGTGGACAGGTTAAGGTATCTGATCGGGAGATCAAAAACATTCTCCAAGAAGTGGTTAATACGTCACGTTAAGATTGGTCTACTAAATTAGACGATTCCTTATGGGCGTATCAAACCATATATAAGACTCTCATTGGAACCACACCTTTTAAGCTAATGTACGGGAAGCCTTGCCATTTACCCGTGGAGCTTGAATATAAATCTTTTTGGGCAGTTAAAATGCTTAATCTTGACCATAAGGTTGCAGGTGAAAGCAGGTTATTGGAGTTAAACGAGCTTGAAGAGCTCCATTGGATGCATACAAAAATGCCCGAATTTACAAATAGAAGACTAAGTTATGACATGATCGTCACATCCTCCGGAGGTCATTCAATCCAGGTGATATGGTTTTACTTTTTAACTCCCGTTTGAGGCTTTTCCCTGGTAAGCTGAGGTCCCAGTGGTTGGGGCCATTTAAGGTAACAAAGGTTTTTCCCTTTGGAGCTGTTGAGTTATAGAGCGAAAAGTCTTGTCCATTTAAAATAAATGGACAAAGACTTAAGCGCTACTTGACAGGCGAACCAATACAACAAGCAGGTGCGTTGGACTTGCTTGATGTATCGGATTCTTGATTCCAAAATAGTGCAAAGCGGCCGGCTGAAGTCATTAAACTTAGCACTGGTGGGGAGGTAATCCCATGATTGTTTCTATCTTCATGTTTTCATTGCATGTTTCAAAAATTAAAAATAAAAAATCAAATAAAAGGAAAAACAAATAAACAAGAGCTTGATGGTTTGTTAAGTTGTCGCGTAGGCATACTTTTTGGATTGCCATGATGCATGTCTTGAATTTCCTCAAATGAATGTGTTCCTTACTTAGTATTTTGCACTTGAATTGTGCCACAAACTAGTGCCAACCACAGGCTGCGGATTGCCACCACAGGCTGTGGTTTATCCCAAGAATTTTCATGAAATTTCTAAGTATTTTTTGGGTGTAAAATAGTGCCAACCACTGGCTGTGGTTATCCACCACTGCCAATGGTTGGACCCAAATTTTTCCCATGCACTAAGTTATTTTCTAGGCACAAAAGAGCGCCAACCACTGCTAGTGTGGTTTGGCCCAGTAAGTCCCCCTTTAATTGCATGAAAATTGGGCATAAAATAGAAGTAACCATTGGCCGTGGTTGCCAATAGGGGACCCCTTTTCCATTTTCGTGCAATTTTTATGCCCAAAACAGAACCAACCACAGGCCGTGGTTATAACCACTGGCTGTGGTTTGGCCCAGCATGTGGAAATCTGAATTTTTAAAATGCTACACGCCCATATGCCCCTTTTGTGTTTGAAAATTGTCTTAGGTAACAAAAGCTTGTATGTCAAAGTTTTGATAATGACAAAGCAACCATTTGAAGAATCATGACAAGGAAAATGAATTTCATGAAGTGTCAAAGTGCTAGAATAATGAGAATAAACCTCTGGGAAGATCAAAATAAAGAAGAGCAAAGAGCTTACAAATCAAATCAAGAATCAGACCTTAATTTGACATAGCCTAATCAATTACACCACTGTCACAATCGATTACCTTGACACTGGAAGGAACATAATCGATTACATTAAATAAGCTAATCGATTATGATACCACGTAACGAGAATTAAAAGTATCAGGTATAATCTATAATCGATTACAAGGCTGGGATAATCGATTACCCTGATTCTGTTTGTCACCTAATCGATTAAAACGATTACACTATTGCAATAAAAGGGTAACGTATCAGGTATTTTTCCTAATCGATTACAAGGCATGACTAATTGATTACAGAGGTTCTATTTGATTTATAATCAATTATATGAGTTACATAATCGATTACAGTGCTGCGTACAGGAATTAAATGCATCAGGTATAATGCATAATCGATTACAAGGGTATGATAATCGATTACATTGACTCTGATTGATCACTAATCGATTACAGGAAAAGACATAATCGATTACATAGCTACTGGACACTTAAATTAATGGAATACAGCGAAGCATAATCGATTACAACTCGAGGAGTAATCGATTACCTAAGTGCCAGAATGTGGGGAAATGTTTTTAAAGTGCAGATCCAGCTCATTTCTCCATTTCCCACTCCTATGCCCATGATGTGCAACGGCTCTGAAGACTCCAAAGCTCCTCTCCAAGGCCTATAAATGCACCATTCATTCAAGCTACTCATGGAATCAAGGGGAAATCATTTATAGCTTGTACTTGGACCTTGTGAGTTTATTTTCTATGTATAGTTTCATTATTTTAAAACTTAGGTTCTAAATTTGCATATCCTCTCTTGTTGAGAGTTAGAATTTGTGAGCATTGTATATCTACTCTATTGAAAGAGTTATTTGCTTGTAAACACAAACACCAAACACAAACTTTCACTCTAGTTTTGAGTGGTCACAAAGGTTGGGGTTCAACCTTTGGGTATTGAGAGTTTGAGAGATTGGGTGGGGTGCCCTTGTGCTAGTGAGGATTGAGTTCTTGAGTGTGGGACACTAGGAAGCTGCAATTACTCATAACTTGTATCTCTAAACTTCAATAGTGGAAATCCTTCAAGTAGGTTGCTTGAAGGCGATACGTACACCGGGATGGTAGAACTCGTTATATCGGTTTGCAAGCTTTTCTTCCTTACTCTCTTGCATTTACATTTTGCTTCTGGCTGGGTTATTTATTTGGTTGTGATTGCATTACTTAAAATTGATTAATTCAGCTAAGTTAAGTTCTTACAGACCAAGTGTTTGATATATTGCCAAAGTTAATTCTGCACATATTTTCTATCTCATTTCTTGTACCATACTTGTTGTTTCTTGCATATAATTATCTTTTGTAAAAAATAAATCTAGTTCAAAGGCTTTCTAAGCAAAAGTTTTAAAAACTCAATTCACCCCCCTCTTGAGTATTGAGGCCACTTGACTAACACCTTTTATGCATGTTTTTGGTGGTTCTCTTCACTCTTTTCTTTTGAAAGCACAAAGCAAAGTGTCCTAACTAATTGAGAAACTCAATTTCCTCTCTAAATCCTTTCACATCATAATCATCTTGCTACTTACAACATCCCTTTTCTTCTTTAAATCAAGTAAGCATTTATTCATTTTCTCATCATCTTGGGTTTCTCATTTGGTTTTTGGGGTTTCTTAAAAATTAGGGATTTTGTGTGGCATTGTTAAAATTGATTCATTTAATCTTTCCCTACATGCTTTGTGATGCCTAGGAATGTTTAGAAACCAAGTAGGTATGATTAAATCCTTTTTGAACTATGCTTGATGGTCATCCTCTGTTAGGTACCCCACTTGTGTTTCTTTTGTATTTAGTGATTATTGATTATGATTAGAACCATGTTTGATGTTTCTTTCTTGCACTTGGACACTTGATTGAGATGTTGGACATAATGGGATGATTTTATTGATAAGAATGTGGCATTTAAAGTTCATTTCTTTGGTGCATACCAAGTGTTTACTTAAATTCCTAGGAGAATTAGTACATGAATTTTTAAATAGTTTGGGTGTGCATTTGGTCTAGTTCACATTTCATTGTATCTATTTATTCCTATAGGTATAATCCCCTCTCATGGATACCATGAATGTGTGACACCATATATGTGCTATTCTTGTGTTTGATGCAAATTTGGAGCTTTGAATTAAATGCATTCTAACCTCCTTTTTATTGCATAGTCTATTTCCAAACTCTGTCCTAGCATTATGGCACCAAAGGTTTCCTCTAAGAAAAGGAAGACTAAAGGTAAGTCTTTTAACTACTCTGATCCTGATGATATTTAGTGCCCATCAGAGGGGTAAAAGATGAGGTTAGAATCATTGTTGAAGAGGGAAATTATTCCCTCTAGATTTTTCTACAAAGACACCTTAATGGAACTAAGAATTTTTTAGGATACTTTATGCATATGTCAAAATGTGGGGTGGGATTCTTTCATTGATTTATTTAAACCCACATATGAGCGCACATCTATAGAGTTTGAGTTCTGTAGAAGTAAATAGGCAAGGTCACGAGTGGGAACTTTCTTTCTGACTTAACAATAACAATTACTTTATGGATCTAGATGAGGTAGCTAGCATCTACAGTTTTCCTCCATGGGGTGCCACTAGCATTCCAAGGGAATCCAGACAAGGGTACTTTTGGTCCTTTATTTCCAAAGCAAGGGGTGACTATGATGTTTCCTCTTTCAAAGCTTCATCCATTCATCATCTCATCTTCTGATACCTCCAGCAGTTTATAGCCCACTCTATTGTTGGTAGGTATGATAGCCCCAGTACCGTCCGGTAAGCTGGGGTATTTTTCTTGCATTCTATGCTTCACAGTACTCCTATTGATTCTACTAAATGGTTATGTAGCCAATTCTCCCAAGTTGCCAATGCTAGTTTTGGTAAGATTGTTCTTGCAGGTTATATTAACCCTATAGCTAGGTATGTGGGCATAGATTTGGAGCAAGATACTCTTCTTCACCAACTAAAAAGAGTTGATATGGGTGAAATAATAAACATGGGAATGATTGTGAATAAGCATGATGTCTATTATTTAGTTATACATGGCTTTTCTGTTCCTCACCCTCTTCCTGATGCTACTTTCACTAGTATGGCAGGCAAAACATCTTTCTTTTTTGTAGAAATAGATTACCACATTCCGTTAGCTATAGAGATGACAATTCCCACTGGGCCTTTAGACCAGGGTGAGCCTTCTCATACCTGTGAGGAGCAACCCTTCTCTATGCATCAGATGTATACTTTACTTCAGCAAATGTCTGTTGAGTAACTTCATCAGGGGGCCTGACTTGATCACATTTCTGACCAAGTGGATGTCATGTATGACTGGCATACCCAACAGGGTCGTTTTCCCCCTCCTTCTCTATGACAGGTACTGGGTACGCTTTTGTGTCCTATTTCACTCTGTTCTAGACATTGAGGACAATGTCCGTCACTAGTTTGGGGTGGTGGGTACATAAAATCTTAACTTTACTTTGTTCTTATTCTTATTTATGCTTTGTTTTTGTTTCTGTTCTTGTTCATTTTCATGATTGAGTTGTGTTTTATTTGTGTGTCATACGATAGCATTGATTGCCTAATTGCAATTACTGTGTTTGCATGATGAATGATTTGGACCGGCTATATCTTAAACATAACTTGTTGGAATCTTAATAAAATAAATAAATAAAAATAAAAATAAATATGATTGCTAGTTTTCCAGAATAATCCATCTCCATGATGCTATGTTTTTTTTATTTGGCTAATTACCATTGTAAGTTTTTGAGCCAAAAAGGGTGTTTATTTCATAAAAAAAACTTTGGTTAATTGCCTGTGGTTCCTTCTTTAAGTGATTCACACATCTTTAGGCACTTTAGAACTTGGCTCTTGACCATTTCAAAATGGTTTATGAATACATGCTTGGGATGAAAAAGGCACATTAGGTTTTGTTTCTGTAAGCCTTAGAATTTGTAAAATGCATGATCCACTAGTTGCCCCCTTTTGAGCCATGAAATGATATATTCATTCTTTCAAAGCATCAAGATATGATAGATTCTGATTTATATGTAGAAGAGGCAAGTAAGGAAAACTAAATAAGGTTTGAAAAATATTTGAGAAACAAAAATTATGATAGTTTGGGATCGGTGATTCAAAGAAAAGAAAGATAAAGGGTATTAGTGAGTGCAAAATAAGAAGTTGATTTCAAATTAAAAAAGGTGGTGAATGAAATCAATGATGAAAATAAATGAATCATACTCCTTATAGTTTCTAAAAGCATAAGAGTTATTTGATTGAGGTTTGCCTTGTGATATTGCTCTTTTCAGAGAATTAAGCCCTTTATACTTCCCTTTTCTTGGTTTCCATTCCCATATTGTGAATCCCCTAGCCATATTATAACCATTTGAAAAACCTTTCGACTAATATGTTTTCTTGATAACTGTGGAGATTGCGATCAATTACCAAGCTTATGGTAGTGTCTAGGATTTTGTGATATGAGTAGATTGAAACACAAGCACATACACTGAGTGAGAAGTGAGAGCGAGTACCCGTAGTCCAATCTTAGTGAGCATGGTCTGATTGTTTGGTTGGGTCCTAATCTGGTAGTCTATGTAATCATTCAAAAATACAAAAATAAATAAATAAAAACAAGATTCCTTAAGTTTGTTTGGGTTTGATATTCTTCATTATTCATTTGTATGAATACAATGATTGCTTGAGGAAGAGCAATGTATTAGTTTGGGGTATTTGATAAGTGTGCATGTTGGCTTGGTTTTGAGTATTTTTAGGTGTAGTTTTGAGTCAATTTTGTCCTTGTTTCCTCCCGATTCCCTTGATTTTCAATTCCATTCCATATATATTACTCGGTTGTCTCTATTTTTATAGGGTTATTGATGTTCTAGGTCTATTTTGATGAGAAATGGCAACTTAGATGCAATTAGAAGCTTCTGGAAACCTTAGCAATGTGATCTGGCAAAGTTGGAACAAACCACTGCTAGTGGTTGCAACCACTAGCCGTGGTTGGCACTAGAATGAAGAGGGTCAAGTGGCAGTGACAACCACTGGCCGTGGTTACCACCACTAGCCATGGTTGGCACTATTTTTGCAAGGATTCATCAGGTAGTGACCACCATTGGCCGTAGTTGGCACTGTGGCCAATTTAAATGCAAGTTAGAGACAACCACTGACCGTGGTTATCATCAGGTGCCTTGAAAATAATGCGTTTTGGAAGATTTGGACCATTAGACCCCGAACCACTGCCAGTGATTTGCAACCACTGGCTGTGGTTGTCCCCACAAAGCTTAAAATCCTGATTTTTAGGATGCATATTGGGGGCAATTAAGGACAGTTCTGAAGAGACCTTTGCACAAAAAAGAAATGAAAAAAAATATTTTAGAGAGGGATTTGACAAGAGAAAATGCAAGGATTATTGGATCAACAACATCGAAGGATTGGGATTTCTAGGGATTTAGAGTGAGAACTCTTCTCAGGTTTCTTGAATCTTTCTTTTCTTTTGTTTAGGGATTTTTTTTGATGTTGTGGATGTTTATAGATATGAATTGCGTTGTAATCTTGTTTATGAGTAACTAAATTCTAATATTAGGATTAGGGAGTAATTATGTGATGTATCAAACCTAGATTCCTGATTTTCTTAATTATGGCATTCTGTTTTCTATTCATTTTCATGAGTTCTTATTGCTTTTAATGATTCAGAGATGAACTTAAATGATCTTAGATATATCGGATAATCGAGAGATTAGCAATCGTTTGAAAGCATGAAATTGAACCTGTGATTTTAGGTTACGAAAGTAGGTGAAATCGTTTGAGGAATTAATGGATTTTCATTGCGCTTAATGAACTCAATCAGCAAATTGAACGATATTCTTTGGTAATCGAGTGTGTTAGTAAGGTTCTGAGAGGAGATTACTAATTAATCTAGAAAAATACCCCTTAGAATCAGAACAGTGTAATTAAGAAAGGATCAAATTTGGATAGGTACGTTGCATAAGAACACCTTAACTCCCAAGAGTCCCTCACTGATCTTGAAACCTAAAAAGAATTAAAATTCTTGTCACATTTTTGCTGTTATTTAATTTATTGCAATTTTTCATCGCCAACGGATTTTTCTAGATAATTGAACCATTGTTAAAACTAGAACGACTATCATGAATGCTCCCTTATTTCATCCCGTGAACGTGTGAAATCTTGACATGTGGAATTTCGTTTAACCAACATGCAAAATGCCATGTCTTGCAAAATGCCATGTCTTGACAAGACACAAACTACCCAGACCATGAAATACTTTTGCAAGTAACATAAACCCTAAATTATTTTTTTAGCGTCATTTAAAAAAAGCCCATATTATTGGGTTCCTTTAATTTGATTTTCCATTTTTTTCTGAGCTTAATAGGGCACAAGGTAAAGGAATTAGCTTGTCTTGCTTACCAAAAACTTCAACCCAGACCATGCTTTTTACTAATCACACTATTTTTTAATTTAATTTTTAGAATGTTTTTTTAATACATTTTAAGTGAACATTAACCTAGTTGTTGTTTTCTAATATTTATGTTTATAATTTTGATCATACTTTTAGGTTTACTATACTTAACATAATTTAAAATATTAAGAATGTGTTTGGAAAAGTATATTATAATTTGATGGTTTGGAGAACAGACTTAGAAGGGGGTTGAATAAGTCTATTCACTTTTTCAACTCAAAAAGTGATATTTATATGTAAAAGCATTTTACACAGTGGACTAGACTTTTACAAGACGGAGAACATGATACTTTGATTGAATGAGCATAAATTTACTAGACTTTTACTATCACATATATTACCAAGAATGCACCAGACTTTTGATAGATAAAGAGTCAAAGAGAAAGAGACATCACACAAGCAATTTATACTGGTTCACCCCCAACACAGAAGCTACATTCAGCACCTTTAAATGTGAAGGATTTCCACTATGTAAAAACCATTTACATGAGATGTTGAGTATTATTGAATCCAGCTACTCCTGGCTTAAGCACGTACCATGCTTTGAGTATTCTTGACACCAGGCACTCCTAGCTTATGCAACACCCGTGCTAAGATACCAGACCCCTCTGTATTCCTATGAGTATTCTTTTACAAGCACCAACTCTTGGGGCATACCCAAGTATTCTTTCACAAGCCACTCCTGGCTCAACCCTGAGTATTCTTTCAAAAGCCTCTTCGGGCCAACAGTGTTTGCCACACTAACAGAGTCTGGCAACACACTAGACCTGTACTACCAGAGGATTGGAAGAATTATTACAAACAAAATGAATAAGCCTTCTAACTTAGTTGAGCTAAGTGATAAACCACATAAATGGGTTTGTGAAGAAAGAGAATGACTTATTCTTACAATAGACTCAATACCTATGTAATACGAAAGATAAGAACAGAAGGTATTGAGTCTGAAAGCATGACTAGAGATGATATGCTCGTAGAAGAGCAGAAAGATATGAGCTGATGGCATATCTCTGGTTGTTATGGCTTCTGGGAAGCAGAGAGTTACACATAGCGAGTTTTCTTTGTTTTCATGGAAATTCTTCTTGGTCTGATCTCTTGCCATTTCATTCTTTTTCTCGGGCTGTGAACATTTTTTTTATTTTATTCTTTATTTCTTTTTTCTGAAACAGAGACAGTGTCTCTTTTCTTCTTCTTTCTTATTTTTGTTTTTCTTCCATCTACTTCTTCCCTCTTTGGTGTAAATTTCAGAAATTGGGAAGACGACATATCTTTTGCAAAGAAATAGAACCCCAACAAAGAATGAGAGCAACCCTTCACCAATGTCAAATGCATTAGAAATTAAAAATAACAAGAACAGTCCATTGGAAATCAAGAGGGTCTTGAATTTGAAAAAAGAAGAATAAGAATGGTAATTGACATTTTCACAAACACCTCATAGGCACTAGTATAAGAGACATCATCAGGAAATGAAAAGACCATGACTTTTTAGGCAAACCAAGTCATCTTGAAAGGAAAAAACCAAAATTTAGCAAAGGTAAAAATTTGTCTTCTTCATCTTCTTCATCAACCTCACCACCCTCTACCACCATTAACCTCCATCTCCCTCACCAAATCAAGAACGCATTTTTGAACCTCATTATTTTAGTAACCCAATAATATTTTCAACCAAAAAGCCACCACCTCCTTCACTAAAACAACAACCCCAAACCTTCACCATACTCCAACAACCCATTCCCACCTTAAAATACCATTCCCAATCCCCTTTTAACTTGAACCAACCATAAACAACAAGGGAAAGGGCCAAAGGGAAGCTTACCACCAGCACCGTCGACCGCCACCGCCGTATTATATTCCTCTACTACGACTGTGACCCATCATTTCCTAATCCTTGAACCATAGGATTTTGGAATCCACTCTTGCCATGTTTCTTCACCTATCCGTTTAAGGATGAGTCCACTTTACCCTCTTGTAATTACATCTTTTCATCTTAGACTGCTAGCTATATATCAATATAACATATATTTTGGACACAAAAATTCAAACAAGAAGGAGTGAGAAACAAAATATAATATAAGCATAAGGGTTTTCACAAACTAATATAATAATATCATTCATAATCTCATACACAATTAATTATGAATGTAGGGTCTTCATAAACATAACAATTATACTTTCATTTACAACCACCATATAGAATGTCACATTCACATGAATGTCATGCAATGCTTTTAATGCTATTATCTTATTTAGTTTATGCATGTGGACCCTTAAAGTTTTAATTTGCACTGGGCCAACCATAAGTTTACACTGTTCCATAATTCTGGATAATGAGATAAATGCCTTCATGGCATATGAACAGCTCAACTGGCATGGAAACACTTAGAGACTAGTCAGATTGAGAAGGTTTTTATTGTGAAAGTACCCGACACTAGGGAGCGACCCCAGGTCCCCTGAAGCACCCTTTCACACCCTCTCATCCCAAGGCTCGCAATTAAGCCTCCTCTAATGTATCCCCGGTTTCTATAATCCGCCCCCAGGCAATATCACATCTCATTTCTCTTTAATGATTCATGATGCATAAACTACTCGCGTATTGATTTGGTTAAGACTTTTAGAAACTCAAGTATAAATTATATCTTTGGGGCCTACAAATCACAACATAGCTACCCCGATAAACTACACATTTCCAAACTCTTAAATAAGTTTTGTCACACGCAGAAGAATTTCAGTACAGTTTTCTTTATCATTCACAAATTAATATTATTATGATTTGAGTTTCAAAGTCTTAATACATATTCCAAACCTTCTTTAGAGCATTTATAGGAAATTAATTTACTTTAGACACAAGTTTGAATTATCGATGTTTTTCCATCTTTAATTATAATACTTGAAAAATATATAATGAAACACTTTTGAAATTTAAAACTCTTATTTTCAAAAGTTTAAAATGAAATATCATTGAAGTATCTCATTTCCATTTGAGAATTAAATATTTTCATATATATACATATATGAATATATTATTTTCATAAAACATTTTTTTAAAATAACTAAAAATTATTCTAAAATTTAATTAAATAATTTATTTTGAAAGATAAAAGTAAGTTATAGAAATTATATACTTTTCTTGAAAATTAAGAAAATTTTCTAAACAATAATCTGAATAAACATTGAGAAATTATTATAAATAATTTCTTTTAAAGTAATACTTTAAAGGTAAGGGATAAGTATATTCTTACTGAGTTTTAGCTTCCCACCATACTTGCTATATGCTTAAACTCCACATCACAAGATCATCAATCACTCATCAATCACAATCAAGTATTGTAATATCATCAATCACAATCAAATATCATCAATCACAAATATTATCAATCATAATCAAATCAAATAAATATCATAATTTAAAATTTAATAGTTATTTAATTTAATAAACTTAATTTAAAGTCCTTATAGTTTATTCCTCGAACAGGTCTATGTAAATCCATATAGGTCATAATACTCCAAGTCCTTGCATAGGTTTACTCCAGTCCATATAAGTTATAAAAGTCTAGATCCTTGCATAGGTTTAGTCTAGTCCGTATAGGTTATAATAGTCTAGATCCTTGCATAGGTTTAGTCCAGTCCATATAGGTTATAATAGTCCAGATCCATGCATAGGTATTTCAAAATAAGTTACACAATATACTTAATTTAATATTTATTATAATTTTTAAGTTTAAAATAATATTATTAAATTTAAAAGGAGTAGGGGACTCCTCCTATTATTCTTATGTCTTTTCATATTATATTCTTATCTCATTCCCCCTTACCTTAAATTGCTACCAAAAGTGAGTTCGCTTTGCCTCCGATTTCTAGAAATATTAATACAAATTTATTTCAGTATAGGCATAAGATAAAAATAAAGATTACTATTTAAAACAGAAATGGTAATTAATAATTATGCATAGTAACAATAAATAGTAAATTTTAAATAGTAACAATAAATAGTAAATTTTAAATAGTTACCGTGAATAGTAACAGTAAATAGTAAAACGTGAATAGTAACAGTAAATAGTAAATCGTAAATAGTAACAGTAGATAGTAAATCATAAATAGTAACGGTAAATAGTAAAAACTAAATAGTAATAGTAAATTGTAAATAGTAACAGTAAATAGTAATTTACTATTTAAATAGTAATTTATTATTCGTAATAGTGATTTACTATTTACATAGTAATTTACTATTTAGAATAGTAACTTAAAATAATATTATATTTAGTATAATAATAGATTTCTAAAATGATATAAAAATAAACATAAAAAATATAAAAGAGAGTTATTCTTACCTTATAATTTTGGCAGAACCTCCTTCCATAAAAATTATTTCTCTCTTTCTTACTCCTACCACTATCTCTCTAACACTGCTATATTAAGAAAATTTAATCTGAAAAGTGAGTTTTTCCCTTCGGTGCTCCCCTCTATTTATAGCAAAAATTTGTACTGTGCAATTTTGAAAATTTCGTTTCTGGTTACGGTGCAACATTTGAAATTTTTGTACATGTACAGTCTTTTGCATAGTAAATCTCAACTTAATTATTAAGTCAAATAGTAACCATTCACTCGGTATATTTTAAATATTTAAAATCAGTCCTTTTTGAAATTTAGCGATATTATATCAGACCTCACTAATTTTATAATAAGTAATATAAAGTTTAAATTTTAAAAATCTAAAATTTTCTGTTAATAAAAATTTATTAGTACGTTTCTGATTTTTTTACGATTGGTAAAAATCAAGATTTTACTCAAACCGATCATTTTTAAATAAGTCTACTTGAAATGGATTTTAGAAAATTTTCTTATAATTTAACATCAATTTCTTATAAATATTTTTAATTTTAAGTCAATATGAATTTAAAATTATTTAAAATATATTATTCTATTAAAATATTTCCAAAATTCCAAAAAATTCCAGAAAATCATAAATAATACGTAGATTAAAAAGTTCTAAAGAACCCTAGTCTAATTTCTTCAAAATTTTATTTTAAAATTCTAATAAGAGTTAAATCATAAATATATAAAAACATAAATATAAAAACATAAAATAAAAGTTTGAATAATAAAGATATTCAAACTTCTTAATATAATTTTCTTAATCAATGAATACTAATTAAGTCATTCTAAAATCCTCATTCAAATATATATATATATATATATATATATATATATATATATATATTATTTTAACAAAATAATTAAATATAAGTACCAAAATTTCATAAAAATATTAATTAGTTAATAATCAACTAACTAATAATAAGTGTTTTCTTATTAAAGAGATATTAATATCTATTTTCTATTTGAGTGGAAAATGAGATGTTACACAAGGTAGGGCAAGCTGCTAGGATTTGTGGTAAGCGAAAGAAGGATAGAGGTTAATCCTGAAAAAGTTAAGGCAATTCTCGAAATGCCTCTTCCCCGTACAAAAAAGGAAGTCGAGGATTCCTAGGAAGGCTGAACTATATTGCCCGGTTCATCTCACAACTAACGGTGACTTGTGAGCCGATCTTCAAGTTACTCCACAAGAACCAACGGGGGCAATGTGATGAAGATTGTCAAATAGCTTTCGAGAGGATAAAGCAGTACTTACGAGAGTCACCAATTTTGGTACCTCCAACCCCTAGAAGGCCGCTTAACTTGTATCTGACCGTGTTGGATGAGTCCATGGGTTGTGTGTTGGGACAATATGATGAGACCGGGAAGAAAGAGCATGCCTTTTACTACTTGAGCAAGAAGTTCACTGAGTGTGAAATGAGATATTCTGCTCTGGAATAAACCTATTGCGCATTAGCATGGGTCGCTCGATATTTAAGACAATATATGTTCTGCATACTACTTGGTTGGTTTCCAAAATGGACCCCATCAAGTACATCTTTGAAAAGCCCGCTTTGACCGGAAGGATCGCTCGATGGCAAGTTTTATTAACTGGGTACGACATAATGTATGTCACTCAAAAGGCCGTAAGAGGAAGTGCTCTAGCGGATTACTTGGCACACCAGCCCGTCAGTGACTACCAACCCATACAGTTTGACTTCCTAGATGAGGATATCTTGGCACTATTTAATGAAGAAGGTGATCAGAAAGGCAGATGGATCTTAAGATTCGATGGAGCTTCTAATGCACTGGGGCATGGAATTGGGGCCGTCCTGATTTCACCAGATAAAAAGTTCATCCCTGTCTGCGCTAGATTATGTTTTGACTATACCAATAACATCACTGAATATGAAGCGTGCTCTTTGGGGATCCAAGCGGCACTAGATACGAAAGTAAAGTCGTTAGAAGTCTACGGGGATTCCGCTTTGGTCATCCACCAACTGAAAGGCGAGTAGGAAACTAGGGACAACAAGTTAATTCCCTATCACACTTATATCAAGGAGATGATCAAGGAGTTTGATGAGATCTTTTTTCACCACGTTCTCGGGGATGATAATCAGATGGCTGACGCTTTGGCCACCCTTGCCTCAATATCCTTAGTGAGCAATGACTATGATATGCCTCTCATTGAGATAGAGGATGAGTCAGATGGGAGACCATGGTTCCATGATATCAAAAGATATATCCAGAGTCAAGAATATCCTGAGGGTGCTACGGAGAATAATAAGAGAACCCTAAGACGGCTCGCCATGGGTTTCTTCTTAAATGGGGAGGTGCTCTACAAAAGGAACCATGACTTTGTCCTCCTTCGTTGTGTCAATACTATCAAGGCAAATGTGATCATGAGGGATGTTCACGAAGGATTTTTCAAAACTCATACTAATGGGCATGCCATGTCAAGAAAAATCTTGAGGGCTGGTTACTACTGGATGACCATGGAAGTAGACTACTTTGCCTATGTTCAAAAATGTCACAAATGTCATATATACGCTGACCATATTCACACGCCCCCGTCATCCTTGAATATCCTGTCAGCACTATGGCCCTTCTCGATGTGGGGCATGGATGTCATTGGGCCCATCGAGCCAAAAGCCTCAAATAGTCATCGCTTCATTTTGGTCGCCATTGATTATTTCACCAAGTGGGTAGAGGCAGCTTCATACGCCAATGTATCAAGGAACGTTGTGGTCAAATTCGTTAAGCAGGAACTGATATACTGATACGGCTTACCAAGTCATATCATTATTGACAATGGTATGAATTTGAATAATAAGATGATGAAAGAACTCTGTGAGAGCTTCAAGATTTGCCATAGCAACTCCTCTCCTTATCGGTTGAAGATGAATGGATCGTTGAGACGGCTAACAAGAACATCAAAAAGATCATGCAAAAGATGCTCATGACTTATAAGGGCTGGAGTGAAATGCTCCCATTCGCTTTACACGATTATCACACCTCGGTCCAGACTTCAACTGGGGCAACCTCATTCTCTCTAGTATATTGCATGGAAGTAGTCCTCCCTTTCGAGGTAGAAATTATATCCCTTAGGGCGATAATGGAGGCGAAACTAGAAGAGGCCGAGTGGGTCTAAGCTCGATATGACCAACTGAACCTAATAGATGGGAAAAGACCAACTGCCCTCTGTCACAGTCAGTTGTATCAAAGGCGTATGAAACGAGCATTTGAAAAGAAATGACAATTTCAAGAAGGGGACTTGGTCCTTAAGAAAATCTTGCAAATCCGAAAGGACAATTGGGGCAAATAGACGCCTAACTATGAAGGGCCGTATGTTGTAAAGAGACCCTTTTCTAGGGGAGCCTTGATATTCACGACCATGGATGGAAAAGACTTATCAATGCCCATAAATGCAGATGCGGTAAAGAAATATTTCGCATAGAAAAACCAAAAGAGAAAAAGAAAAAGAAAAAGAAAGAAAAGTAAAAATAATGCTCGCTAGGCTAAAAACCTGAATGGGCGACCTAGGCAAAAGTTAGAGGACCCGGTGAGTCAAAAACCTGAAAAGGGGGCTCAGGCAAAAATTAGGGTCAAGTATCCGGGGATAAGACTGAGTCTTCCTATGAAAACAATACGAGCTCAAACTGGGGCACGGAGATCATGGTCAAACTACTTTCTTAGAGGCAGAGTCGAAGGATGAACTCAAAGTCGTGATATGGGATTGAGATATACGCTGTTCTCAGGGATTCACTGAAGGATCTGTGAACCTTCCCCGATTCGCCTGCTCTTGACCCTTTCTATTTGACTCTTTTTATTTTCAAAAATCTTTAGGAAAAGAATCCAATTTCCGTTGAGCTAAAAAAAATATGTCGATGTCTCTAGTAAACTAAAAAAATCGTTTAATAGCTATTTTGCTTCAATCTCTTCTAAAAAAATGGAAGATTTAGTTACGATTAGAAATAAACTTTTATATCTTTCTCTATGATTCATACTCAAAAAATTAGGATTATTGATCCAATTCCAAAAACTTATGTTTCATAATTTTAGAACTCAATTTGTCAATTTAGAATTGATTCTTTTTGTATATAAATTATGATAATGTATATTATAATTATTTCATTTGCTCTCCCTGCCTTCTTCTCTCTATACCTGTTTACTATACATGAATAAAATTTGTACCCTTTTCGATACGTGTTTATATTATGAGTTTCATTGATATGATAAAAACATGTGTGTTTCATTAACAAATAAAAATGAAAATAATGATAATTATTTAAAGTCGTGGGGATAAGATGATCTTGTTACCTTATCTCATCTCAAGAAATCATCAGGAGGACTAGGCCAGACACACGCTCTGAAGTCGGTATTACCTTGTTCGTTCTATTTTGATCATTGAGTCATCTCAAGTCTGTAGGGATCGCGGTTTCAAGGGAATCTCCTTAAATTTCAATTTGCATTTATCTTTGCACTACTTACCCTTTTCTACAAGTTAGCGGATACTCATGTTGAGCCACTTCTCTCCTTTATTGTCAAAATTGACGCCTTTAATTTTCTTTATTGCCGAAGTTGACACCTTTCTAAGTTTCTAATGCTTTTGCATTGCCGAAGTTGGTACCCCTTCAAGTTTTTATCGCTAGGTATTAGCACTTTCAAACTTTCTCATTGCCGAAGTTGGCACCTCTTTAAACTTTTATCACCAAGGATTGGCACTTTCATGTTTTCTTATCACCAAAATTGGCTCCATTTAAGTTTTCCTTGTAGCCAGGATTGGCACTTTTTCAAACTTTTATCCCTAAAGTTGACACTTTAAAATTTCTCTGTTGCCAAAGTTGGCACCTTTTAAGCTTTTTCATTGCCAAAGTTGGCACCTCTTTAAGTTTTATCGTACCTTTTAAGCTTTCTCATTGCCGAAGTTGGCACCTCTTTAAGTTTTTATCATACCTTTTTTGCCGAAGTTGGCACCTCTTTAACTTTTATCACACCTTTTAAGCTTTCTCATTACCAAAATTGGCATTTCTTTAAGTTTTTGTCACATCTTTTAAGTTTTCTCATTGTCGAAGTTGGCACCTCTTTAACTTTTTATCGCCAACGATTAGCACTTTTAAATTTTCTCATCGCCAAAGCTGGCCTTATTTAAGTTTTCCTTGTAGCGAGAATTGGCACCCCTTTAAACTTTTATACCTAAAGTTGACACTTTTAAATTTCTTTGTTGCCAAATTTGGTCCCTCTTTAGATTTCTTTCCTTATTAAAGCTGACCCTTTTAAAATTTGCATCTTTTAGTTTTCTTGTCACAAAACTAACACCTTTTGAATTTTTCTCATTAACTAATAGAGTCTCCTTTTAAATTCTTTTAGTTGTCAAAGCTAACACCATTTTCACTTCTTTGCCGTCAAAGTAATTTGAGTTTGTTGTCGGTACGGATTTCAAGGGCCCGATCCGAGCAACGTTGTTCACATCTTTACTTCATTTCCACGATATGAATAGGCCATTCATATTTCCGTGAAAAGAAAGTAAAGAAGGGCAGCTGTGAACACCTTTTTGTTATTATTTTTATTTTATTCTTTATTTCTTTTTTCTGAAATAGAGACAGTGTCTCTTTTCTTCTTCTTTCTTATTTTTGTTTTTCTTCCATCTACCTCTTCCCTCTTTGGTGTAAATTTCAGAAATTCAAAAGAGGGCTTCTCTTTTGCAAAGAAACAGAACCCCAACAGAGAATAAGAGCAATCCTTCACCAATGTCAAATGCATTAGAAATTAAAAATAACACAAACAATCCATTGGAAATCAAATAGAGTCTTGAATTTGAAAAAAGAAGCATAAGAATGGTAATTGACATTTCCACAAACACCTTATAGGCACTAGTATAAGAGACATCATCAGGAAATGAAAAGACCATGATTTTTTAGGCAAACTAAGTCATCTTGAAAGGAAAAAACCAAAAATCAGCAAAGGCAAAAATTTCTCTTCTTCATCTTCTTCATCAACCTCACCACCCTCTACCACCATTAACCTCTATCTCCCTCACCAAATCAAGAACCCATTTTTGAACCCCATTGTTTTAGTAACCCAACATTATTTTCAACCAAAAAAGCCACCACCTCCTTCACCAAAACAACAACCCCAAACCTCCACCATACTCCAACAACCCATTCCCACCTTAAACTACCATTCCCAATCCCCCTTTAACTTGAACTAACCATAAACAACAAGGGAAATGGCCAAAGGGAAGCTTACCACCACCGTCGACCACCACTGCCGGAGCCGCCACCGTCGTCAGAGCCATCACCGTTTACCCCCTCTTGGTTTTCTTCTTTCCCTTTCCCCCATCTTCCTTCTTTTTACATTTTATGATGTACAAACCAGGGTGAATCCCTTTCCTCTTTTAATAATTATGGGCTTCAAGTTCTGAAGCCCAATCCCTTTTTTTTAAAAAAATAGGATCCTTTTAAATTTAAAATATAGACTCTTTATCTATATTAGTGGTACTAAGGATCTCACTTGGTCCAGTGGCTAAGGCATGCCTTTAACTATTTAAGGTCTTAGGTTCAAGAGCTACCTATGACATTCTCTTTTTTTTTTATTTTGCTTACTTTCTCTTTGTTCCTATTGTTATTTGTGTACCAATATTTCTCTTTGCCTATTAGTTGGTATGCATAGGAAATGCTTGGCCTTTTAGGTTACATTAAAGTTTTTATTTTTATTTATCAATACTTGGGTTTTTTTAGCCTTTTTTAAATATATTTAGTTCTTTTTTTTGCTTGTTAGCTTATAAAATAAATTAGTAAGAAACACATAAACAAGTAAGTGAAATAGGTTCTTAGTCTAATTTTGGGGTTTTATTTTCTCTCTAATTTTTTTCTTCTTTTTCTAAAAAATAAATATGTTTTTCTTAGAGATATTAAATATGAAACAAAAATACTAAAAATAAATATCTTTTAGAATGAAAATGTCACAAAAATCCTATAACGGTGTTGTGCAAAGTACTTTGCCTACATCGACATTATAGGATTTTGAAGGTTTATACACTACGAACTTTATTCATCTTGTATATTCCTTTCTTCAAAAACTTTATAAATTTAAATTAACTAGGATTGATAGCCCAAATAATTTCCAAAATAAAGAACTACGTAACCCTGATTTCTCGAAAGCTTGAGAATACATAGGAGCGAGAATCAATTCCTGTCGGGTCCACTTTCCTTTTTTTAATTTCCGTGTCTTCATTATTATCTCAATTGATTACATATCGTCACTATTTAATTTTAAAACACTATTTTATCACGAGAAGTTTAATTTAGATGAGACGTCTTAATAATCTTTTCAAATTTTAAATCCGCTCTTATTTCATTTAAATAATAATATTTCTTAAAAAGGGATTAATTTAGACAAGATGTCTTGTTAATCTTCTCATATTTTTAACTTACTTCACTTAATAATAATGTTTCTTATAAAAAAAAGGTTAATTTGAACGAGACATCCTGTTAATCTTTATTTGTTTAAATTAACTTCATTTTATCTCATCCTATTTAATTTTATTTTAATCTCTAAATTTTCAGTACAAGTTAAGGTTAATTTGGACAGGACGTCCTGCTGATCTTTATTTTTTCTGTTGTATTTTTAATCATGACTGTTACTATTTAGCAAAGTTGTTTGATTTAAGATTAATTTGGACAAGACGTTTTGTTGATCTTATTTCAAAAGTTCCCTTGTCCGCGTTATTTGTTTCTTTTCTCGAGAAGCTAAATTAATTTTTAGGCTATTTAAAACGTGCACAATCAATTTGAGGTAACCGTTTTATAACGAACAGTGTGAGGTGATAATACCTTCCTCACCTGTAATTCAACTTCTGAACTTAAAATCTTATTTTTTATGGCTTGTGCTTTTAAAAAGGTTTTCCAGGTATTTTACCTAAAAAATATTGGTGGCTACTCCCTGTTTTTTGAAAGGATTTCGAAACGGTTTATCTTTTTCAGTCAGCCTCCCGCCGTGACACGGGCTTTTGTATATGAACGTTTGGAGCACGTTCATACTTTCTCTTCTTCATTCACACTTTTTCTTAGTATGTTTTGCCCATATTCTTTTTCTTCAACACGTTCTTTTTCTTTCTCTAATTTCCATATTATGCTCTCTGTATTTCTGCTCTTGCTTTGAGTCTGCTCCTGTACTCTTGCGCTCTTTTCTTTTTAAGAGATTGGTTCTATTTATAGAGGATTTTTCCAAAGAGCTCGAGAAGAGGATAACTGTTATAAATTCATTGAGAGATGATATACCCATTGAGAAAGATGTTGCACAACGGACAAAAGGCTTCTTTTGTTAGAGATAGACGTTCTAAGCACATAATTGTAGAATAGAGAGCTTTGAGATATGTGCTAACATAGGCAGAGTAGAGGTAGCGTAAATTTCATAAAGGAGGAAGCTTCTATTTAGAGAATCTCTGAATTCATAAGGCATAGGTGAAAGACTTGACGCTATTAGGATAGATTAGAATCTGCCTTGCTTGGTCATTCTTCTTCTCGTAAATCTTTACTTTAAAGCGCTGATGAAGATGTTTTCTGACCGTTGAAGTTCTTTGGACCAGACTTGTATAAAAACTACTTTTTGGAGGATTCTGGGTCTGGTGGTCCATAAGGTATTGATGATGAAACAATTCAAGGCACAAATATATAGATACCTTCACAAGGTCTGAGAGCATGAAACACATGTAAGAACAAAATCTGATGTTTTCACAGACTGAGGTATGAGATATACGACTTTTCTGGTCTAGGTATGGTAAAATAATCAGATTCAAGGATCTTTTTCCTTGAGGTGAAATTTCAGACTTCAAGACTTCTCTTGTCTTCAATCGTAGTATTTATGTTGTGATCAAACTTTATGAAAGTCTTTCCAGACTTTTGACACATAGACTCCCCCTTTCTTTTATAGCAAAAGCCTTATGTTTCCTGAAACGCTTAAACACACATATCAAATATCATATGACTTGATTTAAATTAGAATACGCGACGTTAGTTATCAACAAATCTTAAGATAATTCCGAGTCTTCTTGACTTTAACATAATTATTAGATTATTTTTGTAAAGAAAAGTATTTATATTCAGAATTTGAATATTTTTATATTATGATTATAAAAGAGTACTTATTTATGCTATACATTTATTCTCTTCCTTATTTTACCTTGTACATCTTTTTAATTTTATAATTTTTATATATATTTTAGTAATTTTAAACATGAACTGGTCTAAACCGAGGTATGGAATCCAGTGTGGGATCCAGCCACAAAAGTTGATGACTTTAATATTTGTACACCGGTATAGTAGGTATCTGGTATTAAAATCTGACCTCTCAGTGGGAGAGACCGGTCTTGTTGTCCGGAGATCCTTCGCACCAGAGTTTCGTGTCGTTGAGGGGCGAAAGGTGGTGTCACTTGCAAAGATTCTCTGAAGCTCAACTTAATAGAGTGTATGGGAACTCAGAGAGCACTTGAGCAATGCAATAGTATAGTAAGAGTAAAACAACATAACCTTGCATGTGTGGTGAATATGCTATTTATAGTTGAGCGTGGAAAATGAATCATTGAGTGCAAGTGGGCCCATAAGCTCTGATGCCGTGTGTAGAGTATCAATCAGAGTAGTTCAATGTTCAGAATATGACAATGGGTAGGTCAATGATCAGTGTACGATTCTGACACAGGGATGGGGATAATCCACATTTTCCGTATATCACACCTGTAATCGTACTTACTCCTTTCAGTGAATGATATAGACACATTCCGCTGTGTAAAGTATCTATCTTAATAAGTGATGGTTCCGCTTATCTTATCGTAGCTCTGAGGCAAACGGTTATACGTGACAGAAGAATGAGGATGGATCGAATATTCGGTGTCTTAAATGCAACTTCAGATGACCGGTGTAGAAGAGGCTCTTACATCATGTCTTTGCAGTACGGACGTTGACCGGTGATTTCGGTTGGCCTTCCAGGTCAGCTAAGATGACGTCTCAGCATAGGGGCCGGTATCCAGACCCGATCAAAACATAAAAAAATATTTTTTAATACAATCTAAACAAATAAGTTATATAAATAATATTTTATATAGGCATATCTAAACATCAAAATAAATTTTAATATAATAAATTTTGTCTAAAGAAGTAATCATCAAAATTCCTACTTCTCTACCAGACAACAAATGCCCCTATATGAAGTATATGTTTAGGCTCTGATGTAATTCTGTAGAAAATCAGGAGTTTTTTTCTTTCATGGTGTGATTGACAATTGATAATGGTTATTGTTTGCTTAAATTTCATAGATTGTTTTCTCACTATTTTTTTTGGTATTTTGCAAACTAATGATTATTTAATTATTTATATCATTACGAAGAAATGTTATATTTAACATAAATATTAATTTTACATAATTCTTATATATTTTGATGGTGAAAGTTGCTACAACCTCCACTTATAATTACTCTAATATAAGATGACTTACTATAGCAGGTTAATTTTTAATATTTAAACAATATATCCATAACATTTTAGCGTATTTAAAAGTTAATTTAGACATATTTAAAATAACTTTAAATTAATTTAATACAAAAAATTAATTTAAATATTAAAAAGAAACTTTAACCTGCTATAACAGATCATCTTATATTAGTTTACGGTAGTCACAAGCGGATGAAATCCACTACAGCCTCCACCATATTATACTTATATTTTCAAGCTTTTTTTGTGAAATAAATCACTATGCATGAATTATAATTTATTGAAAAATTACATTAGTTTTATATAGTGTATAGTTTTGAAAATATTTGTTGCATCCCTAAACTTATTTGTGTAAACGCACCAGTTACTCGGGATATTTGCGTTTTGGGGTTGAAAAAAAAATATTTAGTGATCTGGGGTAGTTTCTGTCACATCAACATCTAATTTGGTCTGATGGGGGTGATTTTCGCCTGATGGGGAGGTGAATTTATAACCACGTGTCAGATTTCATCTGTTGGAGAGACGAATTTGACCTCCACAAGTCAGGGGAAAATAATTGATAAAATCGCCCCAACCAAGAGTTGAACCTCTTACCTTTAAATCACAATATGATACCATAACCATTAGGCCAACTGATTCCTTGATACAAATAGGGAAAATTATTAAATATAATACTTTCTATTCTTACATATTTATATACATAAAATAAAATAAAAGCTTATATAATATATATATAACATATTAAATATATATTATAATTTATAATTTATAATTTATAAATTAAATATATATTTATAATATTTTAATATATATACATATTAATATAAAGATTTATATATATTATTGTTAATCTATAAACTAACGTTAATATGATAAAATATTTTAATATATATTATATATTAATAGAATATATATATATATATAGAATATATTAATAGAACATATATATATATATAGAATATATATTAGTATATATTCTATTAACGTTAATATATATTATATAATAATAAAATATATAAAGGATTTTAATATACATATTTAAGAATATATATTAAATATATATAATTTATATATTAGAATATTAAATATTAAACATAAATGTATATTTTATATTAAAATATTTTATCATATTAACGTTAGTTTATAGACTAACAATACTATATATAAATTTTTATATTAATATGTATATATATATTAAAATATTATAAATATATATTTAATTTATAAACTATAAATTATAATATTTTAATATATATTTAATATGTTATATATATTATATAAGCTTTTATTTAATTTTATTTTATTTTATGTAAGAATAGAAAGTATTATATTTAATAATCTTCCCTATTTGTATGAAGGAATTAGTTGACCTAGAGGTTATGGTATCACTCTGTGATTTAAAGGTGACAGGTTCAACTTTTGGTTGGGGTGATTTTATCAATTATTTTCCCCTGACTTATGAAGGTCAAATTCGTCTCTCCAACAGACGAAATCTGACACGTGGAGGCGAATTTTTGACACCCCTCTGCCAATTCGTCTCCCCAACAGGCGAAATTACAGAATCGCCTCGCCCCCATCAGACAAAATTATATGTTGATGTGATAGAAACTACCCCAGACCACTAAATATTTTTTTTTCAACCCCAAAAACGTAAATAGTTTTGGAAAGGGCCCTATTTTGGCCAAAATCCCCCAGTTACTCACCGGGTTTTTTTATATATAAGAGAAAGGACAAAAGCTGGAGATTACAAAACTATCACATCACATGGAAACAAAAGACCCCAAGAATGATTTACTAACAACAGAATGAACTTCATGAGCAATGATCAAAAAATGATAAGCCCACCATTATTAGCTAACTAATTAGCACATGTTATTCAAGTGGCCTCAATACTCAAGAGGGGGGGTGAATTGAGTTTTTAAAACTTTGCTTGAAATGCCTTTGAACTTGATTCTTTTATCACAAGTTTAAAGATTATGCAAGTGAAGTTAAGTTTAATGCAAGAGACAATGCAAAACAAGAAGTAAATATGCTAAGGCAATTTGTCAAACACTTGGTGTGCAATGTTTAAAGTTAACTAATATAAGCAAGCTCAAGTAAGCAAATCACAATCAATCAACACAAATCAATTAAATGCAGAATATGAATGTAAAAGAGTAAGGGAGAAGAGCTTGCAAACCAATTTAACGAGTTCCACCAACCCCGGTGTACGTCTCGCCTTCAAGCAACCCACTTGAAGGATTTCCATTATTGAAGTTTAGAGATTACAAGCTATGAGCAATTGCATCTTCCTAGTGTCCCACACTCAAGAACTCAATCCTCACTAGCACAAGGGCAACCTACCCAATCTCTCAAACTCTCAATACCCAAAGGTTGAACCCCAACCTTTGTGACCACTCAACCTAGAGTGAAAAGCTTTTGTGTTTGGTAGTGTTTACAAGATATAGACTCTCTAAATAGAGTAGATATACAAGTGAATGCTCTCTCAAATTCAAACTCTCAACAAGAGAGGATATACAAGTTATAGTTCTAAGTTTTAGAAAAATGAAACTATACAAGAGTAAAAACTCACAAGACTCAAGAATTGATCTCCCTTTGATGGATGTAATTGATTGCCTTGAGTAGCTTGAAGGAGTTTTGTATTTATAGACCTTGGAGATGAGCATAATGGAGTTCCTAGCCATTGCAGCTCGTGGGTGCCTAAGAGATGTGGAGGAATGAGTTGGTTTCCACTTAAAAAGCACTTTCCCCAAATTCTGGCACTATGTTATCGATTACGCCTCGAGCTGTAATCGATTACACTTTGAAATCTTCAGTGTTTTTCGTGCTGTAATCGATTAGCATGTACCCTATAATCGATTAGCTAAACTCAGAACCTTGGTAATCGATTATGTCTTGCCTTGTAATCGATTAGTGATGGCACCTGATGCATTTAATTTGGTTACGCAAATTGGTAATCGATTATGTCTTCACTGTAATCGATTAGTGTCATTCCAGCTTCTCTGTAATCGATTATCTGATGTCTTGCAATCGATTAGCATAAGTACCTGATACATTTAAATCAATTTTTCATCTTTGTAATCGATTAAGGTTATTGTGTAATCGATTAGTGTATAAACAGAAGCTATGTAATCGATTAGCCTTATGTATGTAATCGGTTAGCTGTCAAAACAGAAGCTATATAATCGATTAGTTATGCCTTCCTAATCGATTAGCTGCGTTGATTTTGCAAGTCTGATGCTATTTCTTGTTTCTCCAAGAGTTTCTTCAAGAGTCCTTTGTCATTATCAAAATCTTTGAACCTGTAAACATATTCAAACACAACACATTTATTACTTTCATGGTTTACATGCACAACAGAAACCTACCGATCAAGATCCAAAACTAAACAAGAACCCTTAACCACACACAACAAGATTAACAACCCCCTGTGAATCGACCTCAACCAAAATCTTGGGGCAGGTGAATATCTCTCATCATTTGTAGACCCCTAAACATTCCTCACAATTCCACCTGAACCATAGAACAGGTGTCTAGATTACAAGAAAATGCATAGATGAACAAACCAGTTTCATCTCTCAATAGAACCCCACACGATGAACTCAAGGAATCAATCTTAAAATATCCATCAACATTTAACTTAGTCCACCTAGCAGGTGGAGTGAACTAATGGATATATATCTTGAACCTCCCACTTTCTGTTGAACAGTGAACAAAGTCCTCTCAATCACATCCTTTGTAGATAACAAGTTACTATTAAACATTTAGACATTCCTATTATTCCAAATCAACCACACAATAAAAGGAAACAATTGTGTAGATTGAGCCAAAATAACTCGTGCCAACATCGATGACTCATTATTCTTTTAGGAAGTCAATTTCTTTCCCACCTGATCCACCAAGAAATATAAGTCGGGTCTTTTAGACCCACAACTAAGGACACACCAAGATAATGGCAAAAGGTTTTGATACGGGGCATCCCTAACACACCAAAAAAGATCTCAGATAGTACAAAAATACTTCACCAATATAAATATAGCATACAAATGCGGGGTGAATATTCTTATACACTTGGGTCAAATTGTAATATTTATAATTCTCCTTAGAGATTGTTCGAGAAGATTGATTTTGGAGGGAATATAAGAGGTGACAACTAACTTTTTAATTTAAATAAACATGTTCTAAAATGATAGTTGGTCGACATAAAATATATGAAATGATATTGTTATTATTATCTTTTATTTTTGTAAAAGGAGATGGTTGAGCCACCCTAATTTTCTGAAAGTATCATCATTACATGTGTTATTCTTAGGAAAAACTTTCATAAAATAGGTAAAGTTAATTGATAATTTGATGGCAAGTTTTGTCTTAGATCATGAGTATTAAAATTTTTATATATTATATGATAGTTTAGAGTCAGACTTAGAAGGAGGTTAAATAAGTCTTAGACTCTTTTTACGGAATAAAAACTGTTTTCAAACACGAAAGGCAGCAGACTTTGAATCAGACTTTAAGAGATAAGGGAAAGAGAGATAACACACAGCAGATTTATACTGGTTCACTTCTGACATAGAAGCTATTAGAAGTCTCACATTGTCTGCCTTATTATATTTCGCATGGTTTAAATACCTGTTTGGCAACTCCAACCATAGCCAATTGGTTTTTGGGTGGAACCTTTAACATGGTATCAGAGCCAGAGCATTTTTGCCGGTTCTTATGGGCCAAGAGTTACCTTTTGCCTGGTCCGGCAGGCTTCATTGGAGGGGGCGTGTTGGAAATCTCACATTGCCTGCCTCATCATATTTTGTATGGTTTAAATACCTGTTTGGTAACTCCAACCATAGCCAATTGGTTTTGGGGTGGAACCTTTAACATATAGAGAATTGGAATAAAGGTATTTCACACTATATTAAATCTGTGCACTACAAATATATATCTATATATATACAAGGTTGTTACTAACAGAACAGAAAAAGGTGCAACGTTGTTGCATTAGTGAGCTGTAAAGATAAAGATAAGAACAAATATTGAACAAGTGTAGGCAAGAGGCCAGGTTAGTTAGTGAGTGCTCCAACATACCCCCGCAAGATAGTGGTGGAAGGAACAACACCAATCTTGGACTTGAGAAAGTTGTGCCGAGTTGAAGACAGTGGCTTTATGAGGAGGTTGGCTGGCTGGTGGCTGGAGGGAATATGAGCAACACGAAGTTCCTTAGTTGCCACCAAGTCACGAACAAAATGGTCATGAATAGCGATGTGCTTCATTCGGGAGTGGAACACTGGATTGGCACATAAATACGTAGCATCGATATTGTAAGAGTGAATAATGGGAGGTAAGGGAAAACATAGGCGAAGTTCCTTCAATAATTCTCGGAGCCACAAAAGCTCGGTGGTTGTGGAGGTAATGGTCCGGTACTTAGCCTCAGTGGAGGACTTTGCAACAGTGGATTACTTTTTGCTTGACCAGGAAACCACATCGGGGCCCATATAGATGATATATGCGGCTACACACTTTATGTCCTTAACATCCCCAGCCCAATCAGAATCATAGAAAGCACGAAGTTTGAGATCATAGGATCGTTGAATATGAAGTCCATGATCTATAGTACCCTTAAGATAATGAAGAACCCTTTTAGCAGCTTAAAGTTGAATATCCGTGGGGGCTTGCATGTATTGTGATAGCTTGTTTATAGAGAAAGAGATATCAGGTCTTGTGAGAGATAGATATTGCATGGAGCCAATGAGTTTTCTAAAGGTATGCACATCATAGGTGGAGGCATCACTAGAAGCAGCCAGATTGGAAGACACCGACAAAGGTATGGAGACCGGTTTCACATCATGCATGTTTATTAGTGGAAAAAGTGGATATAATCATGGTTAAAAATGGCCTTTAATCACGGTTAATGAACCATGGTTGTTGCAGCCGTGGTAGTAGATGAGGGCGTTCAACCACGGTTAACAACCGTAGTTATAAATTATATCTAATCACAGTTGTTCGTAATCGTGATTAAATAAGAACATATGTAATCACGGTTGTCGAGCATAACCGTGAATGTAACAGACTATGTATAATCACGGTTGTCTAGCATAACCGTGAATATAAGTAGTCATAAAACTTCACTTACAGACTATGTATAATCACGATTATGGTAGTAACCATGGATAAATAAGGTCTATAATAACGGTTCTTACCATAACCGTGATTAAATAATGAGGTTTTTTTTAATATGGTTTCTGTTTTATTGTTTCCCAAACCTGCAATCAGACAACCAGCACAATATACAGTATATCCTAGCATATCCAGCAACAATATATAAAAAGAATGGTATGTATATAACATTAATTTGATATTAATTCATAACAACCTAAAAAATAAAACTATATACAATTCAGATGAATGTAACCTAATAAAATGTAAACCCTAAATCCTACATTAGATACATATATTAGAGAATAAAGATACTATATCTAGCTAAGTCCTTTCTTGACTTCAATAAAGTATGCGGCCCATTGGTTTCTAACATTATCTACAAGTGTCTCAAAGAAGTATGACCGGTCCTGAAAGTACTGCAAACAATGCACAAAACAATTAGAACAAAAGCTATATTTATTACATGAATTTGATGAAATTGGTAGAAAACTAGTCTAAATGATGAGACTTACATCTGTCCATCCATCTACTAAATGTTGTTGGACGATGGTCAGCATAGTGTGCATGACGTAATAGTCACACTCGAAGCTACTCTGCTGCCTATAAGACTACAATGGACATAAAATATAGAATAAGTGAATTCGCAACTTAAAAAATATATGTTGAAGATTTGAATGAATACGATTGACTTACTTTTGGGTGCACCCACGCAACTTTTCTTCCGCTGGACTTACTTCCAAGCAGTCGATTGTATCCAACCACCGCCCTACGTTAAATAAAACACAAGATAAGTTAGAATCGTATAGGACCAAAAATGATGTAATCGAATTTGTACTTATTTTTTAGGGATTAACTTACCCGTCTACTATACTTTTCAGGTCTTGTGGAACTGTCCCATGCATAGTATCAAAGTACAGAGCAAGATAAGCCCGGGGACAGATCACTACAAGCGTCCAATGAGCACAGCAGTTACTAGTGATAAGTGAGACTTCAAAATGCAAAAATTAATGGACAATAATTATAGAATAGAATCTTACCCTTTATGATACGGGCCCATGTATACACCCTTCCTAGACTCAAACATCCAATTCTGGATGTATGTATGGGTGTCCTCCTTATTGTTTCCTTTCTTCTGTATGAAAGAGGGCTCTAAGAAACCATAAGTTCCACCGAAACCCAAGTCCACACAGATTTTTGTCAGAAACCTAAACAAGTTAAGACATGGTTAGTGACAAATAACTTGTATAATGAAAAAATTGGACATAAAATGATATACTTACAGCTCCCACAACGGAATTATGGAGATGTTCAGCATCGTCGTCCTCATCATAATCTCACACAAGTCACTATGTGACGTCCCGTATAATTTTCCGAATACATTTTTTGCGTTTTTAAAAGATCATTTTAAAATTCATGAATTAAAATCAGAATTCACATAAAAGTTGATAATAGCGGAATATTATCATGCATACTAGTCGTGAATAATAAAATTCAAGGAATAATTACGTAGCGGAAACGATTTTAAAAATAACAGTACATAACACGTTGTATTTATTACAAATCATAAAATTAGAATAAATTCGAAACCCAAGCAATAATTCACATAGGCATCAATCATAGCATCACTCTTCATTCTGGGTGGCATTCACTGTAAAAATTAATGTAAGAGTGAGACAGAATATAGAATAAATATAAAATATATAGAATTGCACAAACACAATCAATAATACATAATGATATGATGAATATGCCAAACAAGTTCATTTAATAAGTCTTTAATTAGTCAAATGATGTCATGCTGGATCCATTTGGTTTGGTGGGAATACTGCAGTAAAAATCTCATAGAGACCTCGGTAGGAATTTATACAGTCATGGATCCCTACAGCCCCATGACCCAAACATCAGTAGGAACTTATACAGTCATGGATCCCTACAGCCCCATGACCCAAACATCAGTAGGAATTTATACAGTCATGGATCCCTACAGCCCCATGACCCAAACATCAGTAGGAATTTATACAGTCATGGATCCCTACAGCCCCATGACCCTCATAACAAAAATAGGGCTTTAACTCATCATAGAGTAACCCCCCACCAGGGTAGGCAATCATGGAACCCCTAAAATTCCATGGTGCGTCCAAATGCTTATGATGCATGAATGCCTTTAATTCTCTTTATCATTTAACATACCATGATATTAATATTTCCAAAACCACTTGGAAAACCACAAGTCCTCAAAGGACACATCACATATAATAATTTTCAGAATCATGGATTTACTGTTTCAACCACATGTAACAATAACCACAAGGCATTCATGTACATATATATTAATTATGTCATTCATAATTATTCACCACCAAAATATACAACCGTATGATACTCATTAAACATGCAACAACATCAATAATAAATCATAATCACTCAAGAGTTTAATAATAAATTGTTACTCATAGAGAAAATATCATTTTCATTCATAATAACCATTATAATTAAATTTCAGCATTTCCAACTGCAACATACTCTAGTACATCAGCCATAACTTGAACAAATCAAATCCTTTTTAGGTGATTCCACTTGCTGTAGTTCAATAATATAATTATCTACAACTTTCATGAAGAACACAATTTCAAATTCCAAACAGAAATACCACTTATTCACGAAATACCACACTGCCTCAAGGTGAGTTTTCAAAACGTACATATATTAGTAATTTGAACGTTTCTGGGGCTACAAATATGATTTTGGCATGAAACCAGTTCTAAATTATTTTTAACACAAATATCTACAACTTTCATGAAGGTACCAACCACTAATTCTCACCACAAAATTCCCAGTTTTAAAAATAAGATTCGGATTTCAGATTAACAGAATTACAGCTTGTACATACTTCAGTATTTTAGACATAACTCAAGCTAAAAAAATCCTTTTGACTTGAAACCACTTTCTATAGATCCATAACATAAATATCTACAACTTTCATGAAGACATCAAAGTCTAAAAACGTATGTATAATTCCCAGAATATTCATATATGCACAAAACACTAGATAAGTATTTCAATCGGACATGCTGTAGTATTTTGATCATAACTCATGCTATACATATCCAATTTAGTCGGTTCAGGTCTCCAAATTCACATAACAAGAAGATATAAAACTTTAATGAAGACACCGATCACTAATTCTCACCATAAAATTCCCAGTTTTAAAAATAAAATTCGTATCTCAAGTTAACAGATTTACAGCTTGAACATTCTTCAGTATTTTAGGTATAACTCGAGCTACAAAAATCATTTTGACTTGAAACCACTTTCTACAGATCCATAACACAAATATCTACAAGTTTCATGAAAACATCAAAGGCTGATTATGCATGTATAAGTCCCAGAATTTTAATATATACACAAAACATAAGATAAATATTCCACACGGACATGCTGTAGTATTTTGGCTATAACTTTTGCTATACATATTCAAATCAATCAGTTCAGGTCTCAAAATTCACATAACAAAAAGATCTACAACTTTTATGAAGAAGTCAGAATCAAATTCATATGTTTTCAACTTCAAAACTGAGCCACAAGATACGAAAATACTATTGGAATCCTAGAACAGCATACAATTCTACCATTTCATAATTATTCACAACCCTATCCCCTCTTACTTGGTTTGCTAACTGAAAAATGGTCTCCTTGCTGTCCTTGCTCCTGTTCGAAGGTGTATTGAGGAAGAAGAGTAAAAGAGGGGTAGAAGGTTCACTATCTTTTTTGTTTCCAAGAGTTTCAGAAGGGATAGTGCTTTGTTTAATAATGCAAGGCAGTGGGAGACAAGCTCCTTGTGAGTGGATCGTAGTGGGCTGCTAGTGGGTTGATTAGTGGAGATAATGGAGGTTTAATTAATAAAGTGGCTATCTTAGTGCCCATTTCTGGCCGTCCTACGTACTAGGGGTGAATAATGGGTTTAGATGCATTAAAATATGCATAAGAGACAAGAAAGGAGTCAAAAAGTTACTCCTGCACTGAATACCGACTAGAATTCCACTCGGTCAGCGTCTAAACTGACTGGAAACTGCCAGTCGTTGTGAAGAAGAAAGGAATCTGAGTCCCTCTCGCTCAAGCGAAATCCTCTCTCGCTTGAGCGAGTGCCATATATAACACTCGCAGAAGGGAGTTTCGCTCAAGCGTTTCTGACTCGCTTGAGCGAGTCATACTGTCTTCGCTTGGGCGAAATGAAAAATAGAGTATCAGGGCCGAGCGCGCTTGAGCGCAGTATGCTCGCCTGGGCGAAGTAGAGAAAAGGCTGATTGAAAGGAGAAATTATGCATCAGGGGGTCCATCTCGCTCAAGCGAATTCCGACTCGCTTGAGCGAGACACACAAGTCTCCTCTTATGCCTCTCTTCACTCGCTTAAGCGAGGAATTCATTCGCTTAAGCGAAATCCGACCAGAGGTTGTCATTCCCCAAAACTGATCCTTCATCCACTCGGTTTCCACTTAACAACTTAATCCAGGCCGACTCAAAGCTCTCAGATTCCCACTCGGCAGAACCTCCTGAAACTGAGTCATCTCTCAATCAGTCTCTCACTCGGCAGTTTCAAACCAAATCATTCCTAAGCCGACTCACACTTACATAGTCTATCACTCGGCTATTTATTCTAATTCCGAGTCATCACAAGCAGTCTTTCACTCAATTAAATCTTTCCAGACCGATCCCACACTCTTTGGTTTGTCACTCGGCAGATTACTACAAATCGACTCATTCTACTCGATTGTGCACTCGGTAAAATCTATTAAAACCGATTCCCAACACCCAGATTTCTACTCGGTAGAATAATCCTTACTGATCATCATTCACTCAGCATTTCACTTCCAGAACTGATTCAACATCAGATCAGCCATCACTCAGCAATTCCTTTCCTTACCGACTCATCTCTTAATTGATTACTCACTCGGTATATCATCCCAAAACCGACTCCTCATCAGGTTGATCCTCACTCGGTTAATTCATTCCAAAACCAACTATTCTTCATTTTTACCGTATATCCTCAGCAGGTGCCATCCCACTCGGAATTACACACTCAGAGGCACTCCACTCTCAAGTTCCACTCGGAATTACTCTGCCCTTTCATCACTAGGAGGAATTCACTAAGCCATCTCACTCGGACTTATTCAAATCTTATCTACTCGGAATATATAACTTCATTCACTCGGAAGAGGACTCCTAGAACACCTCAATCAGAACCATCACAATCATTCTCCCTTCGGGAGAGGTTCATTCGGGATTTTCCATTCGGGAATAATTGGACCTATCATTACTCGGGGAATTCTTACAATGACTCAGAATTCTCTCCAAACACATTTTTCTCGGAATCCTTTTAAGCCTTCATCACTCGGAAAAAGGCCCAATGGCTATGGTCTCACTCGGAACGGTTCACAACAACATTCCACTCGGAAAGTCCTGTCTCAGACATATCTCGTTCGGGATTTCACTCAGAAATTCACCCTTCACTTGGAATTTCTCTTGGTCACTCGGAATTTTCCTTTTTCACTCGGAATTTCACTCACTATATCATAAAATTATTTTCTAAGGTTCCTATTTGAACGGAATTCGTCCAGTAACTCCCAGGTTGCTTAACATGCTTCTTGCTTTGAGCTAGAGCTCACTCGCCTGAGCGAGATTGATCCCAAACGCTTAAATACTAATGTAAGGGATTCTCGCTTAAGCGAGAATACTATGACATGACCAGAAAACGAATTTGTCCCAGCTCCACATATGGTATCTCATTGTAGGCCTGTTAAATCATATCTGACATATCATATATGACATTTTGAGGCACATAAAGCTTGTTCTGAGAGTTCTTACTCTGAAATCCTCATTAAAAGCCAAGTTTGGATATCTCCATCATTTCATACACACAAAAGACATATACATCCAGTTCCCACATTCATACTTATAAATTTCCATTCTAAATTTATCATTAATAATTTTGGGATGTTACAGGGAGTATTTCTTTCAACAACTTTAGTAAGTCAATGAAACTTTTATCTGTCCACCCGTTTATGGCCTTCAAATTAAACAATCACAAAACTGCTGATAACCTCGTGAAATTTACACTGTTTGGATACAATGGCTGCTCAGAATCCTCACACAGAGTCGTATATACATGAGCTTTCTTAAAACCTTCTACCCCCATATCATGGATCATATCCTCGAGTCTGTCATCCATGTCGACATCGGTGTCATGCATCGAGCTTCGATTTTCAGTTTGAGAGCTGTTACTTGGAACCACCACATCTTCACCATGCCATATCCAATGCGTATAACTATGTAGAAAACTGTCACACAGTAGATGTTCTCGCACCTCTTCCAAGTTTACCCGATGTAGGTTCAAGCATTTAACACAAGGGAAAAAATACTTTCCATTCACCTCCACTGTATTCCTCGCTACGAATTCTATAAATGATTCAACTCCCCCTCGTACTCTAGACTTAGGCGTGATGCAGTTATCCAACTTCGATCCATACCAACTGTTTACAAGGTGCTATGATCAATCTCACTTTTTCTACAAAGGTGGTGGTCCTATACCCATTCAGGATGACAATTGTTTTTATACGTCACTCATATATACAGGTTAGGACTTATTTTAAGATTTGATGAAATTTTGGCAGCATTTCGCATTGGTCTCTAAGTACACAAAATGAGAGTGGTCAAATCAAATTCAATCACAACCAAATATGCACCTAGAGAACAACACAAAATACAAGTTACCAAAAGTTTATCAAATTTTAAAATAACTCCTAACTTGTACATACTAATGACATATAAAAAATAATTGTTCATCCCAAACTGTCCAAATGGATAATTCAAGATTCAACACAAACGATGAAATTCATTAGTTTAATGACCATTTATGTCGAATCTCAAACGGGGAACTACGATTCACTCATGCACAGCAACTTTCATACTAGTAAGTAACTAGTATGAGCCTACGAGTTCGCAAGAATGACAACCACACACATACAACAGCAACAGAAATAACACTATATACGAGCAACCAAGATCAATAGAAATAACATTATATAAGTGAAATATAAATTTTGATTAGAAATAATACCTAAAAATGTGTTATTTTGAAGTAGAAGTATGGTGTTGGATTATGGATTATGGATTATGGATTATGGTATTGGATTATAAGACTTTTAAAGTTTGGACTTTTATTTAGTAATTAGTATGATGTTTTTAATCTGTGTTATTTTGAAGTAGAAGTATGGATTTATGGATTATGGATTATGAATTATGGATTATGGTATTGAATTATAAGACTTTTAAAGTTTAGATTATGGATTATGGAATGGATTATGGATAATGGATTATAAGATCATGAACTTTCATTAACTAGGTTAGCATTAACAACTTCAATTTGTTGAAAGTTTAGTTATACATTTACTTTCTTATTTGTATTTGACCTCAATTTGGTAAATATTTTAGATTATTTTTAATTTTTTAAATCTAATTATGTCTTTTAATTTTTCAATCCTATGTATATTTATCTTAATTATAAGTTTGATAATCTTTTATTTGTTCAAAAAAAAATCAACTAACACTCTAAACAATGGCATGAACTATTTTTAAACATCTTGCATTAATAAAAAAATTAGTAAGCAAATAAATAAATCATAACTAAAACTAAAACTACCTAATTTTATAGTGATAAAACCTTATCATTAAACACATTTGAATAGTAAAAACTTCCTAATCAGAAACCAGTAATAATTCACAGTAGAAAACTAAAATAAAATTCTAAATTTTATTATTCTGACTAATGAAAGTGAAAACCACCAATTCAAACCAATTCAAAGTGAAAACCAATCAAATTTTAAAAACTAAAATAAAATTGTAAATTAAAGGTTACAATTCATAGCTGTTCAAGGTTTACCAAAAGTCAAAGTGAAAACCAAATCTTTTAAACACAAACAATATACACAGACAGGCCATTAATTCTTAGTTCAAAACAATGCATATTGGTTGTGAGAAACTAATGTGATTCAATAAGTTCAGGAAACAGGGAACATGGCCACAAAAAAAGCACAATGACAATGAGGGGTCAAGGAACAGGGAACATGGCCATAAAAAAAGCACAATGACAATGGGGGTTCAGGGAACAGCACGTAGACAATCAAGTTCAGCAGTAAAAGGCACGTAAACAAACATATGATTTTTCTTACACAGAAAACACACACACAGACAGGGATATACTGATATTACCAACAAACTAAACCAAACAAAGACAGAGACACAGATATACAAGCTTCGACTAATGGAGTTAATAGAGCACAGATACAACATACATCGTAATAGCAGATGGGGTACATACCAGACAATGTTGCAAAGAAGACGACTCAAAACCAAACAACGAAGGAAGGACAGAGTGAACGACGTAGACAACGACAAGTAGAGAGTGCAAGCTGGAGAAAATCGCCAAAGATGAGTGCGAGAGAAGAAGCAGAGAGTGAAAATGAGTATCTGGCGCGGCTTTTGAAGTTTTAGAAAAGATGCATAATCATGGATCCCCTCGAAACCGTGAATATATTACACATATATTCACGGTTGAACAAACACCCATGGATAAATGTTACCTCTATCACCACGGTTAAGACCACAACCGTGGATAAATATTAATTCTATAATCATAGTTATAAAGACAACCGTGGACATATAGTCCCCAGTGATTAAACCCTAAAACCTGAACTATATATCCACGGTCGGAAATATAACCGTGATTATAGACATCAATATATATTCACGATAACATCAGAGTCGTGATCATACCATCAATATATAGTCACGGTTGTGTAGTCAACCGTGGATATATATTTCAGGTACTTTATATCCATAGTTGACTCCTCAACCGTGATTATATATTAATGGGTACGATCACGGTGATGATGTTAACTGTGGATATATAGTTTTCGCTGATTATATCGTTTACCTTATAATTTCAAAAATGCCACCACGTATGTTTTTATCACTGATCCACTTTAACCCGTGATTATATGTCGTTGTTATATCCAATTTTTGCACTAGTGGTTGAAGGAGTGAAGTAGAGTTTGAATGTAATGGTGGTGTGTAAGAAACAAACCTGTTGAGGTGGGAATAAGTTTAATGCTAAGGAAATCAGAGGGAGTACCAAGATCTTTGAGTGAGAATCGGTGTGCAAAAGCGATTTAAAACCGAGATAGAAACTTAGAATCATTGTTGGTGAGCAATAAATCATCAACATAAACAGGAAAGTAGGCCAACACGGTACCACGATGATAGATAAACAGGGATGTGTAAGATTTTGAGTTATAGAAACGAAACTCCATAAGAAAGGTCTTGAGTTCATGATACCAAGCACAAAGGGCCTGTTTGAGGCCATATATTACTTTAGCATAGTTTGCAGACATGATTAGGGTACTGTAGGTGTATAAAGCCTGGAGCCTATTCCATGTAGATGTGTTCTATAACTGAGTTATGTAGGAAGGCATTGTTGACATCCATTTGACTAAGAGGCCATGCTTTGGATAAGGCAACACAAAGCACAAGCTTAATAGTTTGAGGTTTGACCACTGGACTAAATGTGTCATGATAGTCAATCCCGGGTCGTTGATGAAACCCTTTGGCAACTAAGCGAGCTTTGTAACGAGCAATAGAGCCATTAGTGTTGCGTTTAAGGCGATATACCCATTTATTGCCAATAATATTAAAAGGTTGTTTTGGAACAAGCGTCCATGTAATATTTGCAAGAAGTACATCGAACTCTTCAGACACGGCATGCTTCCAATTTGAGTGCTTTAGTGCTTAAGTGAAATTGGTATATTTTAGAACTCGAAGACGAGGCGCGCACGGACTTTCCATAACGAACCAAGATACAAGAGGTAAGGGGGAGTGGGATAGGAATATAATATAAAAAGACATAAGAATAACGGGAGGAGTCCCCTACTCCTTTAAAATTTAATAATATTATTATTTTAAATAATAACTGTTTAACATAAAAAAATTTATAATAAATTTTAAATTGAGTATCTTGTGTAACTTGATCTGAATACCTATGCAAATACCTGGATAACCTATACGAACTGGACTGAACCTATGCAAGGACTTGGACTATTATGACCTGTATGGACTGAGCTATACCTATGTGAAGACTGGATTGTATATATGGACTTATATAGACCTGTACGAAGAATGGACTATAAGGACTCAAAATCAACTCTACTAATTTAAATAACCATTAAAATTTGAATTATATTTATGAGTGATATTTAGTTGATTTGACTTAATTATAATTAACTATATTTGATTTTGATTAATGATATTATGATTTATAATATTAGACTGTGATTGATGATATGTAATTATGATTAATAATATTTGTTATGATGATATTTGATTGTGATTGATGACATTACAATACTTGATTATGGTTGATGAATGATTGATGACCTTGTGATATGAAGTTTAAGCATATAACAAGCATGACGGAAAGTTAAAACTCAGTAAGAATTTTCTTACCTTACTCTTTCAAGTTTTAAGAGAAAGTATTTTATAATTATTTTAGTCTTTTATTTCTTGTTAGAAATTATTTTCATTTACTTTATTTTTAATCTCTAGAATAAAATCTAGTATTAGAAAGAAGCTATTTTATGAAAATTAAAGGTTAAGATAATTAATTCTTGAATTAAAGAAAATTTGTATAGTTTTAAGTATTCTTAGTTAATGATTCTAAAAATTATTTTCTTTTAGAAATCAAAAATTTAAAGTAAATTATTTTAGTTTTCCCTAATGAAATAACTAAAGGATATTTTGTTATAGTTGAGATTTCTAAACTCAATCTAGTTAGGATTCAAATTGAGAAAGATTATGTAAATATGTGAAGTTTTTTTAGAAGAAAGTTTTGAGATATTTAAGACTTGGAAACTCAATTTTAGTAAGATCTATATTTAGAAACTGTACTAAATTTATTTCTGTATAACAAAAGTTCAAAGAAGAACTTATGGGAATGTACAGTTTATTGAGATAATTTTGTGAACCTTTATGGTATTTAATAATTGAGTTTCTAAAAGTCTTAACCAACTAAATATGCGAGTAGTTCATGAATCATTAAAGAGAAATAAGATGTGATATTGCCTGGGGACGGATTATAGAAATCGAGGATACATTAGAGGAGGCTTAATTGCGAGCCTTGGGATGAGAAGGTATGAAAGGGTGCTTCAGGTGACCTGGGATCGCTCCCTAGTGTCGGGTACTTTCACAATAAAAACTTTCTCAGTCTGACTAGTCTCTAAGTGTTTCCAGGCCAGTTGAGCTGTTCATATGCCATGAAGGCATTTATGTTATTATTATCCGGAATTATAGAACAATGTAAACTCTTGGTTGGCCCAGTGCAAACTAAAACTTTAAGGGCCCACATGCATAAAATGAATGAGATAGTAGTATTAAAAACATTGCATGACATTCATGTGATTGTGATATTCTATGTGGGTTATTGTGAATGAAAGTATAATTGTTATGTTATGAAAACTCTACATTCATAATTGATTATATATATGATTATGATTGAAATTATTATATTAGATTGTGAAAACCCTTATGCTTATGTCTTGTCTGTAAAGTATTATATTCTGTTTATCACTCCTTCTTGTTTAAATTTCTGTGTCCAAAATATATGTTATATGATATATAGCTAGAAGTTCAAGATGAAAGGATGAAATTACAAGAGGGTAAATTGGTCTCATCCTCAATCAGATAGGAGAAGAGATGTGACAAGAGTAGGATTTAAAATCACATGGTTTGAAGATAAGGAAATGATTGGTTACAGTCGAAGTAGAGATATTAAATCTTTAGTTTTAGTTTACCTTAATACAATATTAAGTTGGATGATTGTAATTCAAGGTAAAGGTTAAACTTTAATAAACCTTATTCTTTGGATATGATACTGTAATCTTTGATCACTTATGAATTTCTGAAAGTTCATTTTATTATTCTGAATAATTTGAAACTTTTTACTTTCAAAATTCAAAGAAAATCAGATGTATATACATCCTTGTATACGCAAGATAGGAAGTGATAAATATGTATATATTTCTAAAAATTTTAAAAGTAAGAAGAATATATATATATCTCGTGTATATAAGGAGATGTTACAAAGTGGTATCAGAGCAGTTCAATCCAAATCGGCTTGGGGTATGGTCTTACTAGGGTGTTAGTGTACTCTGATGGTTAAGTTAGCCAAGAGATTTTATGGTTGACAAAGTAGGAAATTTTATTGGAGTAGATGGTAAGAAGTAAGTGAAGAAAAATTAGGAATATAGAAAGAAAGAATTAATTTTTAAGTTCGTAAGAAGTATTTTTAAGTTCATAAGAAGTATAAGTTAGAACTCTATAGCCTGTTACTTGAAAAATGTTATTGCAGGAATTATCAGAAACTGGCCATTTTGAAGTCTTTCTTGACATTATTTAAGTATGTGCGTTCATGTATGGTGGAATAATAAGGTAAATTAACTAATGTAGTTATTTCCTTTTATTCCAAATTTGATCTATGGTGCTTGATTCTTTAGTTAATATGTGATAATGAAATATTCAATATTTGCCTCTTTTTACAATATGGTATGGGACAACAAGGAAGATAAGACAATAGAAGATCTTTAGAAATATTTTGGTATGAATTTTAGACTAGAGCTGTCATGACTTTAACTACTTAGTTATAAATTATTGAGACTGATCACCCTGAATAATTTACACTAAGTAGTGAAAGACATGTCAAATTAAGGATGTTAAGATCAATGAATTTAACCCTAGGTTAATGTGGTATATGGAGAAATGGAGATAAACTCAATAAATTCTATTGGGATATTCCTTACCATGTCCTTAAAGTTGTAGAGATACTTATGTGAATTAGAATTCCAATGGGTAGATAAATGTTGTAATCCGAAGTAGTATAACAAATTATCTAAGGTAGAATCATAGTTTTTCCTTTGGTGATATATTTTGAATAAAAAAAATGTGTGGGTGTATGCTTCATGAAAAAAAATGAATTTGTTCACTAACTTGTTTGGTATAACAAATAATCGTATTAGGAATTGTATCTCTGGCTATTTGTATTGATTCTTCTTTTGTATGTCATATAAGATATGTTAATTATTGTTTGATTTGATGAAGTTTTCCTTTATGATATCTGCAATTGAATAATGTATATGATGGTTATGTGTATAAATTTATGAATTAACGAAACTTTTATGGTTGTGACATCGAATGTAATTAACCATATATATTTTGAATTTTTTAAGTGATTTATTGTGATAAATATGTCAATAAATGATCTAAAATAAGTATCATAGATCTTTGGGAGATATCGATATTGGTTTAATATTGAGAAATTGTGTCATAAAATATTTTCTTTGTGATTCCTAACAATTTGATACATGTTTATTAAGTTATTTTCTTTTAGTCATCAATTTTGTAAAACGAATATACATATACCCTATATAAATAATTGTTATGTAATGATATACTTAAAATAAAGAAATGTGTTAGTAAACCATAGGAATATATATGAATCCTTACTTATTAATTTAGCATAGTTCCTATGAAGTGGGTTACATAAATCTTAGCTATCGATAACAAAAATTTAAGTGAGTATTTCTAAGTCAAAGTAGTGATTTATAATCATTTAAGATTAGAGAATTTATCAAATCTATATAATAGTTGTAGTCAATTATGATGGAATGTGTAATCACTTAGTTAAGGAATATTTAATTCATTATAGAAGACAATAAGAAATGATTACATACCCTGGATTGTTATGAAGCAAAGAACACAAGGATTTAACTAGATAAACAAGTACAACATGGACTAAGACATATTTATCCTTTCTCACTAGGATAATTTATTATACACGATTACATTAAGGAAAATAAAGTAGAACATCTAGTACATCATAGATAGAGGTCTAAGAGTCTTGGCAATACAAAAAATATCCAAACTAGAGAAATCACCATAATGATTATAAGAAGTGAGGCATTTGTTACCATGAACTGTAGTCCATCTCGCCTTCGTTCTTCATCACTTCTAGGGAGGTTGGCCATCGAGTAGTACAATATTACTTGAGGGAAAAGATTGAAGAAATTAGATAGAAGAGAGAAACTAGGAGACCTTGAAGTTGTGATAGGAAGTGAGAATGGATTGGAAATTTATAAGCAAGCAAAGGAGAGTGATGCAACGGTCATAATAGCTAGTTTAACGGCTAGTCCAACGGCTAGTTGTTAACGGCTGGTTGTCCAGTAATTAATATTTAGCAGTCCATTTTACTATGTTGCGAGTAGGAATTTTAATTTATAGATGTTACGGATTATATTAAGTGATGTTTTGATGGATTAAGAAATGTAATTATTGAGGTGTTTAAAGTTAATCATCAGTTTAAGATGAGCATGGTTAACAAAATTAAGAGGGTGATATTTTTGAGTTTAGGAGAAATTACCTGATAAGATTGAAAAGAAGTAAGTGGCAACATCAAGGAAAGGATACATAATTATCAATAAAACTAGAAAACATATTAGGATAGTTCACTTAGTTTATCCTTGGTAAGATTTAACAATATCAAATTTTGAGGACGAAATTTCTTTTAAGGGAGTAAAGTTGTAACATCCAATTTTCAACACAAATAGAAAATAGATATTAATATATCTTTAATGAGAAATACTTACTATTAGTTAGTTTATTATTATCATTTTTTATGAAATTTTGGTATTTAATTATTTGTTTTTTAAAATAAAATAAAATAATAATAATAATAATAATAATAATAATAATATTTATGTATTTTGAATGAGAATTTTAAAATGAATTAATTAGTATTCATTGATTAATGAAATTATATTAAGAATTTTAAATATATTTATTATTCACAACTTTTATTTTATGTTTTTATATTTTGTTTTCACATATTTGTGATTTAACTCTTATTAGAATTTTAAAATAAAATTTTGAAGGAATTATACTATGGTTCTTTAGAAATTTTTTATCTACATAATATTTATGATTTTCTGGATTTTTTTTGAAATTTTTGAAATATTTTACTAAAATAATATATTTTAAATAATTTTAAATTCATATAAAGTTACTTAAAATTAAAAATATTTACAAGAAAGTGAAGTTAAATTATAAGAAAATTTTCTAAAATCCATTTCAAGTAGACTTATCTAAGAATTATCGGTTTGAGTAAAATCTTGATTTTTACCAATCGTAAAAAAATAAAAAACGTACTAATAAATTTTTATTAACAGAAAATTTTAGATTTTTAAATTTTAAACTTTATATTACTTATCATAAAATTAGTGAGAACTGATATAATCTCGCTAAATTTCAAAAATGGTCGATTTTGAATATTTAAAATATACCGAGTGAATGGTTACTATTTGGCTTAATAATTCAGCCGACATTTACTATGCAAAATACTGTGCATGAACGAAAACTTCAAACTTGCACAGTAACCAGAAACGAAAATTTCAAAAATTGCATAGTACTTTTATAATAAAATGTTTAAATGCATAGTGAATTTTTTTGCTATAAATACCGAAGGATTTCTGAAGGAAAAATCACAACTTCAGATTAAATTTTCTTAATATAGTAGTGCTAGAGAGATAGTGGTGGGAGTAAGAGAGAGAAATAAAATTTTTGGAAGGATGTTCTGCCAAAACCATAAGGTAAGAATAACTCTCTTTTATACTTTTTAGGTTTATTTTCATATCGTTTTAGAAATCTATTATTATACTAGATATAATATTATTTTAAGTTACTATTCTGAATAATAAATTGCTATGTCAATAGTAAATCACTATTACGAATAGTAAATCACTATTCAAATAGTAAATTACTATTTACTGTTACTATTTACCTTTACTATTTATGTTTTACTATTTACTGTTACTATTCATGATTTACTATTTACCATTACTATTCACGTTTTACTATTTACCATTACTATTTATGTTTTACTATTTACTGTTACTATTCATGATTTACTATTCACTATTCACTATTCAAATTTTACCATTTCTGTTTTAAGTAGAAATCTTAATTTTCATCTTATAACTATATTAAAGTGAAATTGGTATATTTTAGAACTCGAAGACGAGGCACGCACGGACTTTCCATAACGAACCAAGATACAAGAGGTAAGGGGGAGTGGGATAGGAATATATATGAAAAGACATAAGAATAACGGGAGGAGTCCCCTACTCCTTTAAAATTTAATAATATTATTATTTTAAATAATAACTGTTTAACATAAAAAAAATTATAATAAATTTTAAATTGAGTATCTTGTGTAACTTGATCTGAATACCTATGTAAATACCTGGATAACCTATGCGAACTGGACTGAACCTATGCAAGGACTTGGACTATTATGACCTGTATGGACTGAACTATACCTATACGAAGACTGAATTATATATATATATATATATATATATATATATATATATGGACTTATATAGACCTGTACGAAGAATGGACTATAAGGACTCAAAATCAACTCTACTAATTTAAATAACCATTAAAATTTGAATTATATTTATGAGTGATATTTAGTTGATTTGACTTAATTATAATTAACTATATTTGATTTTGATTAATGATATTATGATTTATAATATTAGACTGTGATTGATGATATATAATTATAATTAATAATATTTGTGATTGATGATATTTGATTGTGATTGATGACATTACAATACTTGATTGTGGTTGATGAATGATTGATGACCTTGTGATATGAAGTTTGAGCATATAGCAAGCATGACGGAAAGTTAAAACTCAGTAAGAATTTTCTTACTTTACTCTTTAAAGTTTTAAGAGAAAGTATTTTATAATTATTTTAGTCTTTTATTTCTTCTTAGAAATTATTTTCATTTACTTTATTTTTAATCTCTAGAATAAAATCTAGTATTAGAAAGAAGCTATTTTATGAAAATTAAAGGTTAAGATAATTAATTCTTGAATTAAAGAAAATTTGTATAGTTTTAAGTATTCTTAGTTAATGATTCTAAAAATTATTTTCTTTTAGAAATCAAAAATTTAAAGTAAATTATTTTAGTTTTCCCCAATGAAATAACTAAAGGATATTTTGTTATAGTTGAGATTTCTAAACTCAATCTAGTTAGGATTCAAATTGAGAAAGATTATGTAAATATGTGAAGTTTTTTTAAAAGAAAGTTTTGAGATATTTAAGACTTGAAAACTCAATTTTAGTAAGATCTATATTTAGAAACTGTACTAAATTTATTTTTTTATAACAAAAGTTCAAAGAAGAACTTATGGGAATGTACAGTTTATTGAGATGATTTTGTGAACCTTTATGGTATTTAATAATTGAGTTTCTAAAAGTCTTAACCAACTAAATATGTGAGTAGTTCATGCATCATGAATCATTAAAGAGAAATGAGATGTGATATTGCCTGGGGACGGATTATAGAAACCGATGATACATTAGAGGAGGCTTAATTGCGAGCATTGGGATGAGAGGGTGTGAAAGGGTGCTTCAGGTGACCTGGGGTCGCTCCCTAGTGTCGGGTACTTTCACAATAAAAACTTTCTCAGTCTGACTAGTCTCTAAGTGTTTCCACGTTAGTTGAGCTGTTCATATGCCATTAAGGCATTTATGTTATTATTATCCGGAATTATGGAACAGTGTAAACTCCTGGTTGGCCCAGTGCAAACTAAAACTTTAAGGGCCCACATGCATAAAATGAATGAGATAGTAGTATTAAAAACATTGCATGACATTCATGTGATTGTGACATTCTGTGTGGGTTGTTGTGAATGAAAGTATAATTGTTATGTTATGAAAACTCTACATTCATAATTGATTATGTATATGATTATGGTTGAAATTATTATATTAGATTGTGAAAACCCTTATGCTTATGTCTTGTCTGTAAAGTATTATATTCTGTTTCTCACTCCTTTTTGTTTGAATTTCTGTGTCCAAAATATATGTTATATGATATATAGCTAGAAGTTCAAGATGAAAGGATGAAATTACAAGAGGGTAAATTGGTCTCATCCTCAATCGGATAGGAAAAGAGATGTGACAAGAGTAGGATTCAAAATCACATGGTTTGAAGATAAGGAAATGATTGGTTACAGTCGAAGTAGAGGTATTAAATCTTTAGTTTTAGTTTACCTTAATACAATATTAAGTTGGATGATTGTAATTCAAGGTAAAGGTTAAACTTTAATAAACCTTATTCTTTGGATATGATCCTGTAATCTTTGATCACTTATGATTTTCTGAAAGTTCATTTTATCATTCTGAATAATTTAAAACTTTTTACTTTCAAAATTCAAAGAAAATTAGATGTATATACGTCCTTGTATACGCAAGATAAGAAGTGATAAATATGTATATCTTTCTAAAAATTTTAAAAGCAAGAAGAATAGATATATATCTTGTGTATATAAGGAGGTGTTACACAACTCATCAGAGATGACACGAATGGAACGAAGATGCTCACTCATGGAAGAGGTGCCTTTAGTTATAGAGGCAAGTCGTTCTTTTAAGGACATGATCTTAGTATGAGAATGGTTTGCATAATGTTTGTTGAGGCGAGCCCAAGCAACAACTACAGACTTAGCAGAGTTCATGAAAACCTGGGCTTCAGGATTGCAGGAACCAAGTAGGGCAAGAAGAACATAGTGATCTTGTTGTTTCCAATGAGAATATGCTGGATTGTCAATAGCATCAGCACCTGAACCGATTGTTGAAGATGGGGAAGGAGTGTCACCTGTGACATAGCCAAAAAGTTTAGTGGCTTAGAGAAGATGGGAAATCTGTGTGTACCAAGTATGATGATTGATGGAATTAAGTTTGATGGGAAGGGTGGAGGCTATGGTGAGCTCAATAAGAGGTTTGGATTGGGTGGTATTTGAAAAAGAAAGAAAGATCGAAAGGTTGTTAAGGTAGGGGATCTGATATCATATAGAGAATTAGAATAAAGGTATTTCACACTATATAAAATCTGTGCAGTACAAATATATATATACATATATATATATATATATATATATATATATATATACAAGGTTGTTGCTAACAAAGCAGAAAAAGGTGCAAGGTTGTTGCATTAGTGAGCTGTAAAGATAAAGATAAGAACAGATATTGCACAAGTGTAGGCAAGAGGTTAAGTTAGTTAATGAGTGCTCCAACAGAAACTACATCCAGTACCTTTAGAATTGAAGAATTTTCACTATGTAAAAATGTATTTTTACATAATATAGCACAACCCGTGCCTCAAGTATTCTTGACTCCAGTCACTCCTAACTTAAACTTAAGTATTCTTTCAACAAACCACTTTTGACTTAAACCCAAATATTCTTTCAAAAGCCTCTTCAGGCCATATAGTGTGGTAAAAACTAAGACTTGTAATGCACTAGACTTTGACACAGGTTGTGATTTGAGATTGTGTTTATGTTTGAGAAACTTAGTGTACAAGATAATGAATCTTAATAACAGATACACTAAGTAGAAAAACAAAGATTAAGTTTGCAAGAAATAGAGATACAAAGAAAGCACTAGTGCAGAAAAGGTCTATGAACTCAGTTAAAATGAGGCTACGAACTTAGTTGCGAGAACGAGTTTGTTCCTATCGTGTTCGTAAGGTAATAAGGGTATTAACTCGGTTTAAACTGAGTTCATATGGAGAATCTATGAACTCGATTTAAGATGAACCGTGTACATAGAGAGAGAGAGAGAGGTTCTTTAATAGAAAGTGTACATATTCACCCTATAAACTCGGTTCAGGTCATAACCGTGTTCATATTTATTTCAAGTTCAATCTATGAACTCGATTGTTATTTAAACTGAATTCATAGACACCCTACAAACTCAGTTAAAGACATAACCAAGTTTGTAGGTAGGATTTTTTTTAACATTTGGTTTGGTTTTTTATTACCCCAAACCTACAAACAGTAAAAATAACTCAATACATAGAAACAAATATACCAAACAGAATTGCCAATAAATATATTATGAATATAATGGTATGTTGTTCCTACATATATACATATATAAACTACTATATCTAATACTTATATACCTATACTATTATCCCCTAACCCTCAAAATATGAGGCCCATTGCTCCTGAATTTCCTTGATGTCTTTGGCAGTGTATAGGGACCAGTCCTGGAAAACGTATATGTGTATATGTGTGTGTGTGTGTGTTAGTTATTGCATATACAAATACACAATTACCTCATTACCCAAATTTGTTTGAAATTCATGAATTAGTTATGAAACTCATAGTTTCCCATGAATCAATTATGTTTGCTTTAATGATAGTCTACATCGTCTTCATCACATAGTACCCGCATGGCGGTAGGCTGTAAATAAACAACAAAACTGGCCATGAACTATGTGTAGTGCTTAAGTTACCAAATGGGTCTATTCCATCTATTGTCAGTCTAAGTCTTAAACTTCTTGGATCATTTGAAAACTCTAAAAATAGTGAATCGAATTTCTTTCATTGTAATCCATCTGTCGGATGTCTAAGTTGTCCATCAGGCAACCTCTCCTCATAATGCCACCTCATCAACTTTGCATCATCTTCATTGGCAAATAAACGCTTCAATCTAGGAATGATAGGCAAATAGCATAACACCTTTGCAAGAGGCCTTTTGGTGTATACCTTCTCACTAGAATCATTGTCTTTCTTCTTATATCATGACAACCCACACGTTTGACATTCATGCATCATTTCATACTCACCTTCGTATACACACAATCATTTGGACATATGTGTATCTTCTTGTACTCCAACCCCATAGGACACAAAATCTTTTTAGCCTCGTAGTTACAACTTAGCAAGATATTACCAGCTGGAAGCATGTCTTTCAACAGTTGCAACAATTTAGTGAAACTTTTATCCGTCCACCCATTTCTTGTCTTCAAGTTAAAAATTCGTAAAACCATTGACAACTATGTAAAATTAGTGCAATTTGGATACAGTGGTTTCTCTGAATCCTCATGGAGAGTTTCATACACATGTACTCTCTGAAAATTTTCTTCACCCACATCACGAATCATTTCTTCAAGTTAATCATCCATATCATAATCAACATCACGTGCAGAACCTTCATTTTGACTAATATTTGTCACACTCGACATGACAACATGTTCACCATGTCATATCCAACGTGTATAGGTCTTGAGAAAACCATTACATAATAAATGTTCCTTAATCATTTCCAGGCCTAGCAGACGCATATTCCTACATTTAACGTAAGGGCAAAAGTATCTTCTATTCTTGTCTTTGGCATTTTGAAATACAAACTCTATGAACATTTCAACTTCACTCTCGTACTCATCAGTTAACCATGATGCATTAATCCAACTTTTATCCATGAATTTGGCCCCAAATACCACACTTAAGATGTGAGACTGTTCAACATAGAGTACACTTGGTCAATTAGAATTTAGAAAATCATTCTAAAGTTATGATTCTTAACTCATGAAATAGACATAACATAGTAGATCAAACATAATACTAGATATCAAAAATTATTTAACCCCTATGTCTAACCTCTATCGAATGGTCCAAAACTTGGAGGAGGATGCTAGAGACACCTCCTATACAAGATGGTTCAAATTTGAATATCTAAAAAGTTATTTTAAACATTTACTCTAATTTTTAGAATTCCTTTTTAAATTGAAGTTATGTAAGAATTATAAATACTACATTTTATATTTTGGATGGTAATTAGAATCCCAGATTGGGCATTTGATGAATCCCATGTTTAAGTGGCGCTAAAATTTGAATGGTAATTATGATTTCAAGAGGTAAATGTAAATACCTTTATGAATGCTAAGTTGGGCATTTTTTATTTTGAAATAAAGCACCCCTCTTCCTAATTTTTCCTTACCAAAAAATTATAACTGTGAAATTATTTATAATAACTTAAAATAATAAAAAAATCTAATGCGTGTGATTTAGTCTTTTCTGGTTCTTTTTGTCAATGTTGTTTATTATGTTTGTAAGAGTTTGCAACGATTCCCTAAACCATAAAATTTTATAAAAACATGTAAAAGGTAGGCACATATGATATAGTGTAACACTAGTACATTTAACCGTGTGCAATTTCATATAAATGTTTCAAGAGATAATTTGGAATTGTACAAACTATAAAGAAACAAGTTTTGGTTATTATAAAATTAATTAAAGCTATATAACTTAACACTTCAACAAAAACAATCACACAAGCAAATCCTTAAAGATATCCATTTGTGCATAGAGTACACAATGGGTGAGGTACAAACGAGAAACAATATACAATGGCAAGCAAATCCTTAAAGCTATCCATTTGTTCATATCTAGGCGCAATGGGTGAGGTACAGACGCAAAATAGTATACAATGGCAAGCAAAATAGTTTAACAACGAAAGGTATCAGAAGGCAACAAAAAGTTCACGCAACACGCAACAAGTTAACAATAACAAGGAACAATGACAAAAACTTTAACAACGTAAGGCAACGAAAGGTTCACGCAACACAGTGACAATGGTAGGCAAAGAAACCAGTCAGTCATGAGTCATGAGAACTAACCTTTCTAAACACTTTGAGGAAGACGACGAGTAACGTAGGAAGAAGAAGACACCCGCCCAATGGAAGAAGAAAGTGGGAGCAAGAGTCACGTAAGTTTGAGGGAGAACAAGGAGAAAAACCTTCGAAACAATGTTTAGCTTACAAAGGGTTTTGAGGTGGTTTTAAGACTGTGCAGGTTTAACTACGAACTCAGCTAATGACCAAAACCGAATGTTTAGGAGCCTATGAACTCGGTTGAACCGAGTTCATAGTTCAATTTTAAAAAATTAAAAAGAAAGACCTAAGAACTCAGTTGCTCGAGAACCGAGTTCTTAGGTCTCCTAAACAAATTTAAGTCACCCTAAGAACTTAATTCTTAGTTCTATTTAAAAAAAATAAAAAAAGGAAAGACCTAAGAATTCAATTTCACGAGAACCGAGTTTTCAGGTTTGTTTAATTTTTAAAAAAAATAACGACCTAAGAACTTGGTTGCTACTGAACCATGTTCCTAGGTGCCGTTAAAAAATTAAAAAAATTGTGAATCCTAAGGACTCGGTTCTACATGAAACCGAGTTCCTATAGATGTGTAATAATTTCAAAATTGCCACCGCCTCTTTTTCAAAATCGTTTTTCATTAAACCGAGTTCATAGCCTTGTGGTCGTAGCCCTTTTCTGCACTAGTGAAGTCTTTGCTTTTTTGAAGAAAGCTTTGAATTGCTTGTAATTTTAGATTGATGTTTTCACGCGTGTGACTTCTTGTCTAGAGTCAGAGAGTATCTTCATATGTATAGGCCTTTGAAAATAGTTGTTGATGATCCGTTGAAGAGAGGTAGTCGTTTGAAGCAGCAGACTCTGAATGAGAATAAGACAAAAGGTCTAAATTGAAGATCTTTAGAACTTACACTAAAATGAAGTACCTCAAGTATTTCAACGCGAAAGTCCTTTGTAGTCTTTCTTCTATTATGAATTCGTACAAAAATAAGCATGATTGACCTTCTAATGATTTTTGATGCAAGTACTGATCTTCATTAGCTTTTTGATTTGTGCAGAGTAGTTTCCTCGATTTCTTCTTCATGTAGGCATTGGTTCTTGAACAACCTTATCTTCTTTCCTTTTTTAGTGATAAGAACAGTCTGATTTGAAAAAGATCTAGCTCTGGGCAATTTTAAAAATATCCTTGTGTTGATTGATGCAAATTCAGAGTAGTATCTTTTTGTATCAAGAGTCTGAAGTCTGATATCTTAAAGAAATATGTATGCTGAGTCTGAGAGGTAATATATATGAGGGTCATAACTTAGTAGTCCATAAGTCTGGGGAAGGCACACTTGAATCAAACTCTTATTGAACATTGTCTTGTGTCAGACTTTTCTTGGGACAGACTTGGATGAGAACTGTTTTAGTCCCACGCAGACTTGTTCTGAAACATTTTGCATAGCTCATGGCAGACTTTTAATGGTGAACTCCCTCTTTCATTTATAACGTATGCATCATAGACTTGTGATCTAAAACACTCAATTAGAAAGGTTAGATAACATGTAGACTTTATTAAATTAAATGTCTTGACATGTGTTATTAACAAATCTTAGGGTCTTTAAATAATAACCAAAAACTTCAAAGTCTTTTGCAAACCAGACTTAGTTCTAACATTATATATAAAGATTAAAAATCATTTTATGTTATTTAATTTGATTATTATTAGAATTGTAGGATTGTTAGCTTATTAGTTAGTTTGTTAATAGCTGGTTAATTGATTAGTTAGTTTGTTATAATTAGTTAGTTTCCCCTAATCTCCTTAGAAGCCTATAAATAAATGTAATCTCCTCTTATACAAGCATCTTTTTCAATATGAATTTACACAATTATGTATTTGGCTCTTTACCCTTTTTCTCTCCTACTCAAAATTTTAACATGGTATCAAAGCTCTCCTTTGAGGAGAAACGATCCAAAGGTAGCTACCGTTGCAAATCCATTCTCTGCTGGCCACTCATTCTTTAAACAAGCTTCGATACCATTAGCATCAAGAAATGTTCCGAATCTTCTGCCCCTACATACAACCATATACGATCCTTCTTCGTTTCTTCTTGCATATTCGATAGTTGCTCATTTGTGGAGGTTGGCAAGATTGGAGAAGAAATTTGATCCTCTCCGCATCGGCTTGTTTGATGGCCGTTCCCCCTGAGTGTTGTAGAACGCATGCTACAACAGAAACGCACACCACATCCGTTCATTTTAGGGCGATTTTTGTCTTCTTCTTCCTCCTTCGAAGACAAGCCTCCATCTTCTTCTTCTCCTTCTCCTAAGTACCAAAAGGTCGACAATGCCGACAAACCCAATGCCTCCACCCAAGACTTCCAAGGAATTTACCTCGTTGGAACCCCCCGCTGATCTCGGGGACTGCCACCAGATCGCTGCACCTGCTGATTCTGATAATAAAACTGGTAACTCTGCCCCGATCATTGATGGTTCTTTACCGACTATAGTTACTAAAAAAACGTAGGGGTTCTTTCACTTTTTGGAGTGCATATCAGAAGCAAAACTTGAATCTTGAGGCTTCAGTTCCATGGTGCAGGCTTTTCTCTCAGTCTACACAAAATCCAAATGTTTCGATTCCCACTCCTAACTTCACTGTTGGATCTAGTGGAAATTGTAACTTTCCATTGAAGAAATAAACTATTAGTGTAAATTTATGCAAGATCAAGCATACACAGCGTGAGGGAAATGTTGTGGTGGTGCTAAAAAGTATTAGTAGCAAAAGAGTTATGCTGGTAAACGAGACACTGGTAAAGAAGGGCACCAGTTGTATGCTTAACCCGGGTGATGAGGTAGTGTTTGGTAATTATACCTATATTTTTCAGCAAGTAAACGTTGAGGTTCTAGTTAAGGGTGTAGAAGTTCAGAGTAGTTTTGGCAAGGTTTTTAACATTAAAGAGAGCCAGAGACCCCTCAACTATTACTGGAGCCAATATTTTGGCTTCTCTTTCTACAATCAGACAAAATAGTCTCACGAGATGGAAATCTTCGTCTTAACCCACTAGTAAATCTTACCAGGGTCCTTATGTGTCTACTAGTCATTCTGTTGATACAAAAACCGAGCTTGGCCTAGAAGGCAACTCAGCTCCAAGTTTAGAGAATGATAAAGTTGCTGATGTTGGAGCGATTGACAAGAATTCTCCTATGGATCGTGACCTGTAGGCATAGAGGTAATGAAAGAAAGAAATGGGATAAGGGATACGCAAGTTGCACCAACTTCAGGTACTTTTGTACGTTGTGTAGTTTTCAAAGAAGATGTCCATACTACACTACTTACTAGATGGGAGAGAGCTAGAAGTGTTGTTTGACAACTTCCCTTACCTAAAGCATAAAGAACATGCAAAGTACACCATAGATCTTGCAACGATAAACCCTCGTATTCTACTTTCTGGTCCTGCAAGGTCTGAAATATTTCAAGGGATACTGGTAAAAGCACTTGCATTATGGAATTCTGTGGTTAATGGGCATGTTAGAAACAGAGATGTTGAAACGCACCTAAGGTGTTTGGTGGAATGCCTCTCAATTGATGATGTTTGTCTTTGTAATCTCTTAGGCTGTGTTTAGTTACAGAAAATTATTCTAGTTTTTTGGGAAAAAAATTTTACTTATTTTTTAAAATTTTTATTTCTTGGAATAGTTAAAAAAATTCTGAAAAACTTATTTAGATGATGTGACAATTTTCCAACAAAACTAGAAAACTAAAAAAATTGTTCAAGTGCACTCAGTTTCCTAAATCTTTCTTCTTTTAAAGTAAGTCCCTTTGACCATTAATATTTTGTTATTCATCCAACATCAACAATTATAATGATAAGTGAAAATCAAATCGTACAATAATCTTATATTCGGTTTCATATTCATGAGCATAGTACAATTGCAAACCAACACCAAAACATTCAAAAAAAATATTAAAGTTCACCCAAAAAAACAAGACCGAAAGCTAAAAATAATTTTAATTTTTTTTATCTTTTTTGTTTTCTCTTTTATATATGTGTGTGTGTGTTTTAAGCACTCCATATATGAAAAACGGTGCTCCAGTACAACATCAGCTCCAGTACACAATGTTACACATGTGTGCCACAATTTCTAACAAGTCAATTTGAACTTTCAAAAGTCTCTTCACGAAATAAAAACAAAATTCCAATTTAAAATGATACTAGAAATATAAAAGATTTGTTTTTAGAATCTATACTTGTAATCTAACACCTTTGTCATGTTTATATATCGTGAAACCATGATTGAAAATTTTGTTTGATAAAAATTTCACTGTATGTGCATACATCTCTGGTATAAAATAACAATAATCAGTCAAACAAAATCTATTCCTCAAGAGTACTGAATTACTCCATATCAGTACGCAAATTATCTGAGTGCATAGAACTTTAGAGTAACAAAATACTGTTGCTTACAGAAGTAACAAATACTTTTGTTTTGAACAGCCAAAAATAGCACACTACATTTATCCATATCTAGCTGACCAATGAAATTTCCACAGTGCCCTGAACTGAGATCATCATGCAAGCAAATCAAAGTAATGAATTCGTTGAAACCTTAACTCACGCTTGAGACTGCCGAATAGAATGGTATCTTCATTTAAAAGGTGCATACAACTTAAACAAGCACCTGTGTTAATATTCTAGCAAAAAAAACAGAGTAGTTGAACTTTTTTTTTCTTTCATCACAACACAACAGTGATCTTAAGTCTTAACTTAACTAACTCCAAATTTCATCAAATTTGCTATCACTAGAGGACATTATCCGAACACATTTCGACAAAATGCTTCATTATCACTCCATCATATTTTCAATGAGAAAACAGACCCTGAAAATTCATCTCAACACTTCTTTTCTACAAGTACTTGTAAACCAAGTAATTACCACACTAACTCTACACCTTATGGAGGACACAAACAACAAAAAAGGACCAAACCAATGGACCAATTAATTTATAGTCTCCAAAGGCATGTGACCTGATCAAAGAATCCACGACCATTATTTATCCCCAATATATCAAACTAGAACAGTAAATTTGTATGCAACTATGTTGTTGTATCAATTGCTGATAGTTTTGCAGTAAGCGAAATATTAAACAATTGGTCAACATAATGAAGAAGCACTAGTAACAGCAAATAATTGTTACGAGAAGCACTAGAAATAGTAAATAAATGGGTCAGAAACCAACCTCTCCTCACAGAGGATTCACCAGTAGTGGCTTTGAAGATGGTGCATCAGTCTCAGATAGTGTTGCTGTGAGGTACTGTGTGCGTTCAAGAATTGAGGAAGAAGAAGATGAAGAAAAGACGCACGAGGGCTAGCGGTGAGGGCACTGGTGCATTAGCCTCTGAAGAACAAGATGAATGAAGAAAAGACGCTCTTAAAATCAAGGAAGAAGACACACGAGGGCTACAGGAAGAAAACACGCGAGGGCTACAGGAAGAAAACGCACGAGAGGCTCGAGGAAATTTTGGAAAAGCTAGTGCATCAATCTCTCTAGAGAACAAGATGAATGAAAAAAAGACGCTCTTAAAATCGAGAAAGAAGACACACGAGGGCCAGAGGAAGAAGATGCTCCAAAGGATGAAGAAATTTTGGAAAACCGTATTTTCTGTTTTTTTTTAATTTTCTTAAAAGACCTTTTAAAAGAGTTTTTTTATTTTCTTAAAAAATAAAAAATCAAGTTTTTTATTTTCTATAAATTTTTTTAAAATATTTTTAAAAAAAATAATTTTTTTAATTTTTTAAGAAAGCCTATGAACTAAATACAACCTTAATGTTTCAAACTAATAATTGGGTACAATTATTAGTTTGAGGGAGTATATTAGAATTGTAGGATTGTTAGTCTATTAGATAGTTTGTTATAGTTAGTTAGTTTCTCCTAATCTTCTTAAGAGCCTATAAATAAATATAATTTTCTCTAATACAAACATCTTTTTTAATATAAATTTACATAATTATGTGTTTGGCTCTTTACCCTTTTTCTCTCCTACTCAAAATTTCAACAATTATTTATGAAAAAATTTGCAAAATAATTATTTTTTGGCCCTTTCCAATTTGTTTGATTATTTGATACAATATAGCAGTATTCACATCTATATTTTCAATTCGCAAAACCAGTGTAATTTTTCTGTTTCGGAATTATAAAAAAATTTTTATAAAATAAAAATAAAACCAATTGTTGGTACAAAATTCACAAAAGTAACTCCATACTAGTTAGTAACTTTCAATTCTAAATGAATATTTTGAATAGAAACAAAATTTATTTTTTCTATCTCAAAAGTGAAACAGGAATTAGGGAGTAACATAGATTGGTCCGAGCAAGCCGCAAGGAAGCATCATAGTAACGGAGACAAAAGAGAAGAGACCGTTGGGAGATCTGAATGGTACCTTCAGATTAATAATATCTGAAAACATTACTATCCATCACCCTCTTCATTGTTTCCAAATCTTTGTTGACCCACCACCACTTCTATTATCCTCTTCTCTCTTTCTTACTGATAATTTGCTATCATACAACGTTTGTAGTCTGCTAAATATCAGTCTTGGCTAGTACAACATTTGAAGCAGCTGGAGTATAGTTCCTGTTGTGTTGTGTTGTGTACTACTACTATATCAAGTGACCATCATCATTACCACAATCCATAACCCTCACAATTCTCTTTTTCTCTCTCTCCCCCCTTAAAAAAAGCAGATTACTTTGCCTTCTATTCCGTGCAATTTTTTCCTTGTAATTTGACTTTGCATTCCCTCAAAAACCAAATCTTTAAATAATTAATACCATCATGTACCAATACCATATGGCAAAAGAGCAAAACCAGGTTAAGTTGACAAGCACCCTCTTTCATCTACATCATACTAATAAACACAATATTACAAACATAAGAAAAAAAATACAAATAACCACATATGATATATACCCTGTATTCATGATCATGGGTTTTATTTAGATCTTGCGTTACATTAAATTACATCATCATCATCATCACATGCTTTCTTGTTCTGTATTATGATTGTGATCTGCACTAACTGGTAGTTGTAGATCCATTATTGGATCTGGTTTGTGGGGGTTTTGCATGAAAATTATTAACATATTGCATGTGGGAGTGAACATTGCAGGACAAAGGCCAAGAGAAGGAATTGGAACTTGAAAGTGACGAGGCTGAGTCTGAGATTGAGATCCCATTGCCTCTCACCGAGACTTCTCGGGTCTGTTTTTTATCATTATTATTATTTAATTTGTGGCATTGTGAAACTGCAAAGATCAAGTGCATGATGGATCAATGATGGAAAGTTCAAAATTAGAATCTTTTTGACATTTTTTTGGTGAAAATGGGAATTGGGTAATGCAGGTTTTGTATATGTTGGGAGATATCACTGCTGGGCCTGCGTTTAGGTTCACGCAATGGCTCCAATTGGTTCGTAGACGCACTGCTAAGTATCGTTCCTCTGGCTTCCCTCGTCGAACTTCCATCACCATGCCTTCTAGTTCTTGGTTAGTTACTACTATTACTTACCATTCTCTTTCAGTTTTTTACCAACCCTTCTTCATTGGTTCTCATGTTATAGTGTGTAAGGCACCAAGGCATCTTTCACCAATTGTATATGCTAAGGGTTTTTTTTACACTGTCATCTAATGATAATTTGTTATGTATGCAAAAATTGTTGACTTATGTAATTGAAAATTATAGAAGGTGTGACTTCTTATTTGTTGACAATGTAAAAATCCTCACACTGATGACAGTGCATCATGATTAAACTCTTTGTTTGATGTTATAATTTTAAAGTTTTTTTTTTTTTTGTTACTTTGGGAGGGGTGGTCATGGTAGGTAATTAATGGGGGCATAGTTAAGAAGTGAATGTTGTGTTGTTGCTAATGCACTCATGATTTGTTTCCAGCATCAGAGAAGTGATTGAGAATTCGAAATTAGGCCTGCATTCTGATCAAACAGAAATTAGCTTGTGGGACAGGCTAGGGAAAGCTGCAATGTTGGACATTGATTCGAGCTCCTTTTCTTGGGACATGCTCTCTTCACTGCACCATACTGAACACAGCAGTAGCAATGAACATTCTGAGGATGAGATGATGAACAAAGCTCTTGAGGTTCGTCGTTTTCCATATTCGTTATGCAAATTTTGTGTTTGGTATTATGTTGAGGGGAGCAAATCACAATCAGGGTTGATGTTTTAGATGCAATTTGTATGGAATGGATTGCCAACTTAAGTTTCACAAGGCAGTAAGCCAATGAGCATACCATGCATGGAATTAGATCTTCTTTTGGATTTTTTAAAATCTGCGCCCCTTATATTTATGACTTATACACTTGATCCTGTAATGTTGTTTTAGCTTAGTCAGATATTGAGAGAGTAATGTGATTTGAGCATGTTGATTGTTGTTATTTTTAGAAGTTATAACAATAATAGTTTCTTGCTGGTATAGCTTTTGTCCTGTATAAGTTATCACTTATCTGTTTATTTCTAATGGAGTATTACCATCTATGTATACGAGTTTTCTTTGTCTGACAAACATTACAGTAATTATGTGTCATGTGTCCTCTGTAGAACCAAATTAGAGAAAGTAAGTATACATCAAATATACTTTTTTTAATTTCTGTCTCAATATATCCTCAGTTGTGTGCACACAGGTAACTGTAAATTCTGGAGGTGTTGTCTTCTTTGCTTTTTTCAATTGCCCTGGGAATGTTGATACTTGTCCAAAAGAAGCAGCAGCTGTTATAAAGATATCATCATCGAGGATGGCAACACAGTCTGAACGCCTTGGCTATGAATTTGCCAAGTGGATGGGAGTTCAAACTCCGCAGGTTGTTCCCTTATGTTTTATAACAGAAGCACTACATCTGCAAGCTTAGACTATCAGATTATACTTCTACCATATTCAATCTCTTCTGTTAATTGGAAGATGCAGGGTAGAGTCGTTCACAACACCAGTCTAGAATGGCAACAAATAAAGGAAGCTGCAGAAAAAGCTAGAGAAGCAGCAAATTGTGAGGGTGATGAAATTGGTGAAGTTACATGTTTTGAACTTTTGGAAGCACTTGAGCTTAGCCGATGTCTCTTTTTTATGAGGTATGATTCAAATCTAATGGCAAGCAATATATTGGAAATTAGTACAATGTAAGAAAAATGTTTTATTCCTCAAGCTTTAAAGAATTTAAGTGCTTACGTTATTGAGAGCAAGTTAGTAGTTAATCACTTCCACTGTCACTAATTCCTAGAAAAGACGATGAAAGCTGCTAATATGGTTCCTTTAGAAAGAGAAAAGATTTGAGAGGACCTTTATTTCTATGATTAAGCCAATGACTAGCAATGTATAGCACAAGTTAATGGCATATAAGTACAGCTATAGAAAAAGCACACGGCAATTTTGCTACAAAATGATTTTTGTTCATTTGTTCTAAAGATTTGTCATCTTCTTGCAGTTATGTACATGGTTCACCTTTGCTTGAAAATTCTAGTGCATTTGAATCAGGGGAATCTGCAGAAAGAACATTATCAGACCTTGGCAGGGTACTGATGCTGGACCTTGTCATCAGGAATGAAGATAGGCTTCCTTGTCGGGAGCTTAGGTGGCGCGGAAATCCTGCAAATCTGTTGTTGGCTGAAAAGACAATCTCTGCAAATACAGATGCACTAGGAGCAGTTTTTGATTCTGCAATTAATCGATATAGACCGAAGGTGATTAGGGCACTTCAGAAAGAAAGAAGGTCAACTTCAGTAGATTGCAGACTCAATTCTCATAATCCCGGCTTGATATCACAATCCTCTGATCTTTCAGAGATCATAGAATCGCCAAGATCTGATGATATGAGCCTTATAAGTCAAACATCAGGAGAATCACTATCTCCTGACTTATTACACATTGTAGCCATTGATTCTGGTGTTCCTCGGCGACCCCCTGCTGGAAAACGTGCAAATGATCAGGTTAATTACCCTAAGTTGGTTGAGTTGCTGATCAACAGTTCTGAATTTGGCTTAAACCTATTATATGATATAACTGGAGGGAAACTAGGATATTCTCCATCAGAAGACATGCATACAACTGATATACATGCAAGTGAGATGACAGCAATACTTCATGCATTTCGTAATGGTTTCCGTGCTGCTCTTAGAGATCTGCAGGGATTCCATATATTCCTACTCACACTTCACCAAAGACTTGATACTTTGTTGCGATCATTCATGACCATTATAAGCAAAATATCTTCTGGGGAATCTGACAAAGAGGATTGCGTGATTCCTGACTCTCCTTCACTTGCTAGTTATTATTCCTCTCCAACAAATAAGGAGAGGCTTGCTAATGATAACCATCAAGATTTTATTGATTCAGAATCACAGAGAACTTCTTCAAGGGCATCGTCTTCAGGAAACAGAGATTTCGGCGACTCCACCCCTATGTCAAGAGAAAATTGGCATGGAAAGTTCTATAAAGGAAATGGGGAACCACTTCGTAGTCTCCGTTTGACAGCAAAGCTGCGTGATTTCCATAAATTTGCCAAGGTTAGTCAACATGGCCTTGTTTCTTGCCACATGGTTTGGTGATATTGGAGCAATGGGAATTGCTGTTTTGGTACTTTTTTTCCAATTGATCTATTGGATACATCGTACATAGCACTTTATATGCAAAACAATATTATGGCATGTCGATGCATTAAATTTACTATCGTGGACAATGCCTTTGATTCTCAAAACAATGTGCCCTTGTTGCTTTTCATAAGTGAGCATGAATTTTGTTGAAACGGTTTAAGCGATTCTTTGTTTGAACATGCAAGTTATTTCTATGCTACCTTGACTTCTAATCTTGATGTTGTCTTGATTGTCTACCTGATTTGATTACCCATAATAAAATGGACCCTACGGTTGCTTGTTACCATGATATTGGAAAGTGTGTATTTTCAAATTAAATATTTGCTAGCAGTTCCATTTACCCTTTTTTATGCATGTGCTGTTGTCATAAATTCAATTCTGTGTCTCAGGGTGGTTGCCAATTGGCAAATTGGAACATAACAGCGGTGTGATTAGCTATTTCTTTACCTTACAAAACAGTATTTTTACCTTGTTTATCCCCTATTTTCCTTCTTTTTTTATACTGTCACAATTTCCAGGTTGATGCAGAGTCCAATAAAGAATTGGAACAGTGGAATGAAATGCTTAAAAGTGATGCCATCAAGTTATGCCAAGAGAACAATTTCAATACGGGATTTTTTGAAGGCAGTGATAATAACAGCGTTGTTGATGCATATGAACTTAAGGTTTTCTTTACTTTTAGAGATTCAAAACGGAAATATGTTAGGCTACTTTAGTTTATGAGAAATTTCTATTCACGATGCATTGTTCTTTTAAATTTCAGGTCAGACTTGAGCATATCCTTGAGAGAATTGCATTGATATCTGACGCTGCAAGTACAGAGAGACCATCTGCAGTTACAAGTAGTCTGTTCATTGGTGGAGCATTGGCTGCAAGATCAGTATACACACTGCAGTACTTGGGAATCACACATATTTTGTGTTTGTGTACCAATGAAATTGGACAGTCAGAATCTCAGTTTCCTGATCTATTTGAGTATAAGAATTTCTCTGTAAGTCATGTTCATTTGTGTATTTTACCCTCAATTGTTCCATTGTCTTATTGGCTTAGATTTAGTTTATTTGAGAATTGGTTTCGCACATTATCTCTTAACCAGGTGGTTGGGAGTTCGATCCCCTACTCCTGTAAATGGAAAACACCCTGTGGTCAAAGCAGGGGGTTTGATCCCCTGTTGCTTTATACGTACTGTTGGGATGTGAGATTAGTTTCATGTTTACCGGCTTTGTAGGATATCTAGGAAACTAAAAAGTTAATTTGAGTTTAAGAATCAATTGATCTCTCCTTGTCTATCTCTACTCTTCTTCATTGATTATCCATCCAATCTCATATAAGATTAATCAAGTTTAATTTTCATTGAAATTCGAAACCTTATTCTTATTCCATTTCCCACTCCAATAACTTCTTGATTTACCAAGGACTATTGGCAACTAACAGTCATCCTAAAAGTTTAAGGTATGTCCATGAGTGATTTTTCCTTTAACGCCCCTAGGCTTGAAAGCTATTTCTGCTCAAAGCATGGACAAATTGTGCTGATATTTAAAGTAATAATGGCAAGAGCTTCACTTTGACCAATAGACTCAAACCAGTCAACAACCAATCATCCCAACCGAAATGCTTGAGCTGCTAGGTGCAAGCCCATGAATGTTTTCTATCTATAATCTAGATTGAGAACCTATCTTTATAAAAGTATTCCTAATTCCTCTAATTAACAAATGGTAGACTCAATAAATGGTCAGGGTGAATCTTCTTGTAGAATTTTTTTTTCGCGTTACTAACATAATCAATTCATATTATGTGGCCAAATAAAAATACAAGTTTTTTCTCTCCTGTCTTTTAAATTGTTATTTCATTCTAATCTCCTTTGGTTGATAGTTCATTCTGACCTAGAAAATGTCAGTGTACCTCAAAAGAAACAAATGGAAGAGTCAAGGCCAGCCTGAAAATTTTCTTGATTAAAAATATGATTTGCTTTGTAATAAGATATATTGTACTCTTGGGCATCATGTAATATTCTTTTATGTTTAAAGTTTAGTTTCGATTCGATATTAGGTTCCTTTCAAGAATATGCCTTCATATTGGTTGTCTTCACTTGCTCATTTGAACAGGTGTCTGACAGTGAAGATTTTAACATCGGCAGCATATTCGAAGAAGCATGTGATTTTATAGACGAAGTTGATAAAAAAGGGCAGAGAGTCTTGGTTCATTGCTTTGAAGGGAAAAGCAGAAGTGTGACACTGGTCCTCGCTTACTTAATGCTCAGAAAGTAAGTAAAAATGAAAAATTACGTAAGACACAAAAATAATTAATCCTGCAGAACTAATCAATGTTGCATTTATAATTAATAGATGAATCTTAATATCTAATCTATTCACCACTGCTGTCATCAATTCTTTCATAGTTAAATGATTTGAAACAATCTAATTATAACCATCTAGTAGTCACAAGTTCATGTTCTTAAATATTTAGGGAAATGTCGATCAGTACTCTAAAGATACTAATTAAGGAATCAATAATACTACCTTCGGTTCTAAATATAAGCAAATATACCTAATTTCACATATATAAAGAATAGTGGTTAGAGGTAGTTATTTGCATTAATGTTACCACTTGTTTGATTTAATTTTCTAAAATACCCTTCATATCATTTATTACATAAAGAATTAGTGGTCTTGGAAATATATATAATGAGGAAATATTTGGTAAACAAGCATTCAATGACATTAGGAAAGTCTAATTTTGCTTATATTAAGGGACCAAAAAATTCTACTAAAATTTGTTTATATTTAAAACCGGAGATAGTAGAAAGTTTTTACACATCCACTGTGACTTCCAATGTTTTCCCAACATGATGTTTTTTTGAAAAAAAATATTATAACAAGACTTTTCAGATTATCATTGCTACTGTTTGGTTTTGAACTAAAGCTTCTATGGTGTAGGAAATATACTTTATTACTAGCATGGCAAGCTTTGAAACGAGTACACCGTCGAGCGCAACCAAATGATGGTTTTGCAAAGATCTTAGTAGAACTGGATCAGAAACTGCATGGGAAGGTTTCAATGGAATGGCAACAGCGAAAACCAACGATGAAAGTTTGCCCCATATGTGGGAAGAATGCTGGACTAAGTAGTAGCTCACTCAAGCTACATCTGCAGAAATCACATAGAAAGCTATCATCTGGGAGTGTAGACAGTGCCATGACAATGGAAATCCAAAAGGCTTTAACAGCTTTGAAGATTAACCGTGGTGGGAGTGTCAGCCCCACTCAAAGGTCCACTCATCCAATAATAGATCAATAGAAATTACAAATTCTTATCACTCTTCCACTCTGCCAAAGTGTAAAATATTAGTTGCCAATGTAGTTCGAAGTGTAAACTGTTTTTAAGGAAACCCTGTTTTAGTCTCTAAGATTGTAAGGGTAGTTTCTTTAGAAAATTCCCTCCTTGGTCTCTAATTTTACATTCATTAATCTTTTGCACATACAAATGGATACCGGAAAATGTAATAAGAAATCAAAATAAATTACTTACTGCAAAGTTAAGATTAAAGTAGGAATTTGGTAAATTTGTAAGTTAAAATTACCAACCGATAACTTCATTGACGGAATGAGAGTATTTTGTTCATCGATTTTTACCATAGGTAATCGAAAATCGCAAGCTTTTGTGATGAAAATATGCAAAGTTTTTTCACAGGTCAACAAAGGGTCTGACAATAATGTCTGCCCATGTTTGCAGATTCAGAATCCCCCATTCCCATCTAAGATTTTGTACGCAATTCTATAATCAAAACATCAAAAGCATGCCATTGAGAATCGATCAGGTCACCCTATTGGACAAAATTAAATATCATAGATCGTTTGGCAAAAGTGAAACCTGTTGTCATGTAAAGATAAGCCATTTTACACATTAGAAAAGATGTTCCAACAAATAAGTATCAATAAATTCAGCAACACTAGCATAAAGGAAAAAATCTTAAATTTTGAGCTTTCATTCAATTAAAATTGTTGCTTAATGCCTATCCAAAATAAGACTGATGGATATTGCGTAATTTTTCATTCTCCCTAAACCTTGGTTGTGTTGATTACGAGCAAACACACCTAAGACTACCCTACGGCCCTACCAGCATTCAATTAAAACCTTTAGGTCCATTCGTAAATAAAACAGACCATGATGGAAAAAAAGTACAGCAGCCTAACAAAGGCAAACCATTTTAAACAGGAATAGCTTCTGTCACTGGCTCTGGGGTACCACTACTACCATTGAGCACAATCACATTACCATCTGAATCAGCATCCACTATAACAGAGTCGCCCTCCTTAATCTCTCTAGCAAGCATCTTCTCAGCCATGCTGTCCTCCAAAAGTCGCATTATGGCTCTTCTTAAAGGCCTAGCGCCATAGCTAGGATTGTAACCTTCTTCAACCACCCTCTCCCTAAATCTCTCTGTCACCGAGAGGTCAATATCTTTGACTTTCAATCTGTCAAACACCTCCTTTAGCATTATATCAGCTATCTCCTTCACCTCTAGTTTTGTTAGTTGCCTGAAAACAATCATTTCATCCAACCTATTCAAAAATTCTGGCCTGAAGTATTGCTTCAACTCCTCAGTTACCAAACTCTTAATTCGGTTGTAACTGCTGTCCTTCTCATCGTACTCAAGGTCAAATCCTATTTTACGACCTCCTTTCTCAATCACACTGCTTCCAACATTTGATGTCATTATAAGAAGAGTGTTCTTGAAGTCCACAGTTCTTCCCTTGCTGTCTGTTAGTCTTCCATCTTCTAGGATCTGAAGCATCATGTTGAATACATCAGGATGAGCTTTCTCAATTTCATCAAAGAGCACAACAGTATAGGGACGCCGTCGCACAGCCTCAGTCAGTTGACCGCCTTCAGTGTAACCAACATATCCAGGAGGTGAACCAATGAGTTTAGAGACTGTGTGCCTTTCCATAAATTCACTCATATCCAGCCGAATCATGGCTTCTTCAGAACCAAAGTAGTATGTAGCCAATGCTTTAGCCAACTCAGACTTGCCTACACCAGTTGGCCCAGAAAAGATGAAGCTGGCAATAGGACGATTAGGGTTCTTCAGTCCAACTCTGGCTCGACGGATAGCCCGGCTAATGGCCTTTACTGCTTCATCCTGACCTATGATGCGCTTGTGCAAAGTCTCTTCCATCTTGAGGAGACGACCAGATTCATCTGTCGACACCTTCTCAACAGGAATACCAGTCCAAGAGGAGACAATATGTTGTATGTCAACTTCGGTCACAACAGGACCTCCATCACCTGCTTCACTCTCTGCCTTGCTCATCTCCTTGCCCTTCTCTATTAGTGCTGAGATCTGTGTCTTAAGATCCATTTCTCTATCTCGTAGCTCTCCAGCCTGAAAGACATGAATCATCAGCCCACTAAATGCCAAAATGTATTAGTTATTGAATAATGAACAGAACACTAACAAACTAGAAATAAATGTCAGTGCAGAACGTCGGCAAAAGAATGCACTCCATCCTTTCAATTTTTACTGAAGGTTAAAAATATCACTTCTCATATACGCATTAAACATGATCTATTTTGACCAAGTATTGTGCCCTATTCCTAAAAAAGCTGGTTCATATTAAATTTTACATATTAAATATTATATTTAAGAATTACCTTTTCAAAATCTTGATTGCGAACAGCTTCTTCTTTCTCCTTCACAATCAGCCTGACCTCCTTGTCAAGCTCTCTAGCTTCTTCAGGTAACTGGAAGTAAGTAAATGATACCCAATTAGCTCAGCAATGGACAAAAGAACTTCATGTTCAGGGAACAACATATGAACAATATACCTGTGCATGTTGAAGCCGGACCCGGGAGCCAGCTTCATCAAGTAAATCTATAGCCTTGTCAGGCAAAAATCGATCACTGCAGGAGATACCATTATTTGTAAGCTGGAAATACACAGAATAAAGAAAAAACAGCATCGTAGTATTTTGATTCATTTTCAACATAAAAAGTAAATATTGAAATACAATTCAAGGAAATAATGCTAAATTCCTAATCCAAGATTAATTATTCAAGCAAAAACTTTCCTGCTTAAACATACAACAATAATAATTTAAAAAATCCCTTCTGTACCAGCTTAAATAAAAAGGTCAAAACTCAAACTAAACAGCGCAGAAGTAGAAAATACGACAAACCTAATATATTGGTGTGAAAGCTGAGCAGCAGCTACGAGGGCTTCATCAGTATAACAGAGCTTGTGATGAATCTCATAGCGTTCTCTAAGTCCTTTAAGTATCTGTATGGTTTCATCAACAGTAGGCTCTGGCACTTTAACCGGCTGAAATCGTCTCTCAAGAGCTGGATCCTTCTCAATGTGCTTCCTATATTCATCCAGTGTTGTGGCTCCTATACACTGCATGAAATTTATAAAACAGACTTTTATAACAGGTGGAGCTCCAGCTAAGCAACAGTAACTGCATTTAACCAAATTAACCCATTGACCAAGGAGAAAAGCATCACCATAGATTCAGGAAAAGTATGAGATATTTTAGCATTTCACAATCAGACTACTGTATCCTTCTGCATTATTATACATTGACCAAAGATTAAACAAATTATATTGCAGGATAGTGGGAAAAAAGCAGTGGATAATATTATTTTGAAAATAATTAAGGAAAGAGGAGTTGTTAGTTTTAAAAAGGAAAGAGGGGTTATAATGACTTATTTACACATTAGCCACCAACAAAACAAAAGTAAAAATTTGAAACCATGTGTAGGCTGTCCTGCTTTTCCTGTCTACGAAAATAAGTTCTTAGAACTGTTTTTAAAATTGAAAAAAAAAAAAGGCCTGATCAAACAAATTCTAATTGTAATTTTAATATTTTAAAAATAATTTTTATGAAAAACAGTAATCAAAACCCCCTAAATATTGCAAGTTTTTAACAATTGACACTTCACCAGACATTGAAGATTGAACAACCAGAAGAAAGACTGCCTATTCCATTTTCTAAGGTATAGAATTGTTAAAACTTAAAATAACCTGAAAATATAACCATTGACCAGCAACACGGAAGAGAGCAAGTTTTTCTCCTCCAAACCCCCCTTCCCCCAAAATAGATAAAGAGCTGAAATTCACTGAGGCCAGCTAAAATGCTTGTATCCATTTGGAACATGACAACGGAAACTATTACCTGTAGTTCACCTCTGGCAAGAGCTGGTTTTAATATGTTTGCAGCATCAATTGCACCCTCCGCTGCTCCAGCTCCAATTAGAGTGTGCACTTCATCAATAAAGAGTATTATCTCATCACTTTGTTTGATTTCCTCCATTAGTTTCTTCAATCTCTCCTCAAATTCTCCACGGTATTTAGTTCCCGCTACAAGTAGTCCCATATCAAGGGTTATAACCTAAATCATGCAGAAAAAAGTGTTTTCATCATTCAGAATGCCCCAGAAAGTATATTAAACACCTCAAACTTTCATCAATACTTTTCCAAAATGAAATATAGAATTATATCACACTATCCAATGACCAAAAACAAGGCAGGGTGAACAGACTGGTTTAACCATCTTAACGGAAGAAAGTTCTTTCATAGTCCACACATGGAATACCCCAAATAAAAAAGAATAAATGGGATATTTATTTTGGAATCACTTTACATAGATCCAGCAAGTTGAAAATGTTGATATAGAACTATAAATGAAACAACAAACCCTGAAATGAACCAAAACCAAGTCATAGACTAAATAGAAAATTTAGTAATTTCTACAAACCTTCTTTCCCTCTATGGTTTCAGGAACATCACCATTTGCAATTCTTTGGGCAAGACCTTCAGCAATAGCTGTCTTCCCAACCCCAGGTTCTCCAATGAGGCAAGGATTATTTTTGGTACGTCGACCCAAAATTTGAGTGACACGTTCAATTTGTTGTTGCCTACCCACAACAGGATCCAATTTTCCCTGTAGTTTTTGTTTGAGAGGGAGAGAGAAACAAGAGAAATTATAACTTACGGAATAAAACCTCATCTGCTATATGGCATGAAAAAAACTGGGAACAAGCAATTACCTCCTCGGCTAGCTTGGTCAAATTGGTACCATACTCCTCCAGCGTCGGCATCTTATTGCTACTACTCCCAGGGCCAACAGTAGCACCCACACTGTCAGCACCCTCACCAACCATGCGAATAACCTGTTTCCATCAAGCAGATACACAAGCTGAAAACATATTCTAATCTAGTAGAATTATGTGAGAAGAAATAGAAGGACATAATACTAACCTGAGTGCGAATATTGGTTGGATCAGCCCCCAAATTTTCAAAAACACGTGCTGCTACACCTTCACCCTCTCGAAGAAGACCAAGAAGCAAGTGCTCAGATCCAATATAATTGTGACCTGAAAATTTGAACGTTGAAGCGTTGAAGCACAAACAGACAAAATATTGCAATTTGCAACTTACAACTCTCCTCCCAAAAGAGGGCCAGCTAAAAAAATTAAACCAAATCACAGATAAACTCCAACTCACTTTAAATGCATTCAAAGAAAAAACTAGCCGATTAACTGATAAATCGAAGAAGTAAATAATAAGTCATGTTTAGGATATTTCATACATCAATAACTTACTCAATTTTTCTTATGCTACTAATAAACATTCAATATTGTAGATTCCAAATGCCCGTGAGGGCACTGAGAAAGGCTGTGTTGAAAGCAAATACGAGAATCAATTGATATCCTGCTAACTACAATTGATTGGATTAATCATTTGATTTATCAAAGGACAACATCTAGGAGCAGTGGCTCACAATGAATGGAAGGTTTCCAAGCATTTGGTGTAAAAGTTTTGCAAGAAAACATAAAACTAAAGTTAAGAGGCTTATTCAGCATCATTATGGTACACAGAAACTTACATACTCCAGGGACCACGTGGATCATTAGAAAATTGGAGTCCTTTCCAAGTCTGAATCTAGTTCATGATAAATTTTTGCTCTATAAAACTCATTCTATCACAGGGAAATTTATCCAATCCTCTTCTTTTGAACTTTGCCGTCCTTTTTATTAAAATAGACAAAGGCACAGGACCAGATATAACCAAATCACTTCTATAGTCTTCAAACAACGACAACAAAAGAAAAAGTCATGGGAAAAATAATAAAGGAGACAAATAGGTAAAAAGGAAAATTCTCAGTGATACAAAGTACTTTTTGCAACTAAGTAATTAGATTAGATATACAAAATAAAAAACAAAGGTGAAACAGAATTTACCAAGTTGGCGAGCTTCATCCAATGAGAGTTCCAATACACGCTTAGCTCGAGGAGTAAATGGAATCTCAACTGCAACAAATCCACTACCCCTTCCAATTATCTTTTCGACTTCCATACGTGCATCTTTAAGATTAATTCCCATTGACTTTAAAACCTTAGCAGCAATACCAGTTCCTTCACCGATAAGACCCAATAATATCTGTTCAGTTCCAACAAAATTATGACCCAACCGTCTGGCTTCCTCCTGGGCTAGCATAATTACTTTGATTGCTTTCTCCGTAAAACGCTCAAACATGGCTTTAGTTATGCATCTTTTAGCTCTTGCTTGACGAAAAGAAGTTGCAGTTAACACCTTGAAATGAAAACCTTGTCCAGGTCTCAACATAGTATCCAAAGGATTACAAGCGCGTAGCCCTGAGAAGCTTGACAGTCTTAATGGAGGCATTTGTAAGGTACTCATCATTTTGACAGATCTCTTTAATTTTGTTGATCTTAAAGAAGGCATTTGTAAGGTACTCATCATTTTGACAGATCCCTTTAATTTTGTCAGTCCCTTGTGATGACCATGCCTTTGCCCGGCTAGTAAGTCAGGAACATTATTTGATTGAGCCAAAACACTAGACATGATTTCTTAATTGTTGGCTGCATTCATTAGCAAGACATATTAGCTGACAAGCAAACACATCTAAAATAAAAGAATGCATCCAAATAACCAAACATGTATGCTTTGGAACATATGTGGGATAAGAAACAACTTGACACATTAAGCAACAAAATTTATGAAATAAAACTTCCAGCTGAGAGTAGAAGAATCCAACAGAGATTAACACTGCAAGATAATAGATTAATACATTTAAATCCCTCCAAAGCACAAAAATAATATATAAAAGTGGAAACTGTTCTTATATCAAAATAAACCAAGAAAGTTCAGTATTCTCCTTAACCAACGCAACTTGTCAGATTGAATAACTCTCCCATTGTTCATTATTCGAGAACAGCCCACGCTGAATAAAAACATACACATACTAGGGGCACCCAAGAAATATCAAATATTCCAAGATACACCAAAGTACCACGATGTCCCAATGCGTAAAGGTACACAAGAACATTATTAATCTCATCTTGCATAAAGATAACTAAACAGTAAAAAATGTGCAAACACACTCCTGCTTCCCATCCCCAAGAGATAATAGAGAGAAAAAAGAGACAGAGAAAATCATTATAACACACAGAAGATTGATTTGAAGCGTTGAAAAATAACCATTAAACAAATTCATAAAAAATGGAACAAAAAGGTGCTTCTCAATCTCGAATTCACCAATTTCACCCATAAGAAACCTAATCAATCAGCATATAACGGAAACGACGAGTCCACTTGGACAAAAAATAAACATTAAATCCTAGTCACGTAGAGTCACAGAATGTGTTAAAACTAATCAAAGGAACCCACAATTCAAAAAATGACACATACACTAATGATAACGCTAACGAAAAAATTTAAAAGGAAAAGCAAAAATGAAAGAAGAAGAAAAAGAAGGAAGTTGGAAAACCTAATTGAAGCAAGAGTTGCAGTAGGAGACAGAGTGGATAAAAGAAAGAATAACTCACCAGAAACTCGAATACCCGACACAAAAAGAGGAGAGAGAGAGAGAGAGAGAGAGAGAGAGAGAGAGAGAGAGAGAGAGAGGATGTAGGTTTAGTTTTGGATGGTCGGGCGAGGAGGGAGGAGAGTGAAAACCACCAGATAAATACCTAATGCTATTGCTGTATTGCTAATTCGTCTATCCACATTTCCATTTTCAAATATTCTTTCCTATTTTATGAATTAATAAAGTTACTTGTATTCTTTTCATCTCGCCAATTAAGTTGTTTTATCTTTCAAAATAACCATGGTAAAGAAGAGAAAGAAAAATCTACCACCTTTGATTCATCATTTTATATTCATGTTTATCTTAAGGTGGTGTTTAGTACGAGGGATCTTTTTCAGTGAGATTCTTGGGAATGTGTTTCCCAGAAATACGTTTTTTGGGTAACTTATTTTCCATATTTAGTATTAAAGAAACTTAACCGGGAATTTTTTTAGTTTCTCTCAATCTCATGTTTGGTATTAAAAAAACTTACCCAGGAATCTTTTTATTTTATGAGGATTTGGGAAGAAAATAGGGGTATTTTTAATTCTTTTTAGATACTCACCTGTTGAAATGGGAAAATGAAGTTTTTAATTCTTTCATAATTAAGTTTCATGGCAATCTCACATTCCTAGAATATTTTTTTTATCTCATACCAAACATGGATAAAGAAATATTTTAAGTAGCATTCCCAGGAAAGTTCAAAGATCCTCGTACTAAACACCACCTAATGGACAAGAGTTTATAAGATATGTAAGATGTGTTCAATATAAAAATAAAAAATTAAATATAATCAATAAATCATATCATCAATCAAAATAGATTATCTTTATTAAGGAAATTATTTTGTTAAATAACAAGATATGTGAGTTTCCTTATAAAAATTTAATTTCTAGAAAAATTAAAAAATAAATTCTTATTAAAAAAAGATGAAGAAAGCAATATAATTATGAGTAAGTTCTATCTTAGGAAACATCTATTTGGTTTATAAATAAACAAAAATTTTGATTTTTTATTAAATGAAATAAGTCCATAAAAACACGTCATAAAATGAAAAAGAAAAAATATGATAGTATGAGAAAGTGTATTTTTTGGTAGATATAAGAGAGTATTTGGTATAGATTATTTCATATATCATTTTAAATTATAATTAGTTATTATGTATGTTTGGATACATTATGTAAAATGTAATTTATTTCATTTGAATAATTCAAATAATCAATTTTTACATCATTCATTATTTTACATCTAACGTGAGTTATAAAACTCCAATCAAGGTGAATCCAATTAGTACACCTCCATAACTTAATTATTTACAAATATTATGAAGGGGTCGAAGGTCAGCTACTCCCCTAAGATTGCCTAATTCATGAAAATGTAAAACTGTTTTACATACAATTTTCAGCATGAACACATTATACTATTTTAGGCATAACTTGAGCTACATACCTTTGTTTGAGGTGAATCAAAAGAGAAAATGTTTGTAACTTAATTATCTACAACTTTTATGAAAAACGTAAGACCTAATTCGACTTAGATTAGACGCAATTTCAAAAACAAGCTGGTAATCGATCACCAGAATTCTATAATTGATTACCATCAATACATATATAGATTTTATGCAGATTTTGGCCTCCGAGCCAGCTTCCGTAATTCCTAACTTGCTCATTTAATTTTTGAATGCTACGAAACTTTATAGGCACCATCTATGACTTATTTCGAACCTACTGCGTTCGTGCTAAAAAATTCCTCTGTATCGCGAAGTTATGTGGAAAAATGCATTTAAATCACTTTCTCTCCATTCCAACACCAAAACTCTATCAATTCTCATCCAAATGACAATCTCATTTCAGACACAAGTTTCAAATATGTATAAGGATCTATTGACACCTTCCGAGGACTTCGGATTCCACCAAAACTTAAAATCACTTGTTTTGTTGGCTTAATTAGTCATTTCTCTTCTTAAAACACAATCTCAAGTACTTGGATTTGTCAATTCCAACTCTAAACTATACATCATCTTCTTATCTTATTATTAGCCATAACTACCAACTAGACCTAAGTCTACCACAATTATTCAATACAATTCACCAAGGCTCAACGCCTATATTTACATACATCAGTCACTTGCCCATGTTATACAATTCAGCAATTTATTGGCTCGGTGCCATTTAACACTACATTCACAACACCAGGCATAACATATACAATTCATCATCATTATCTTCTTAGCTTAGTGTCATCTATAAGCAAAATACACACACATACTATACTACAATAGTTATTCAACACAACTTGATGGTTAGTTAGACTTAGAAGGGAGGGGTTGAATAAGTCTTTAACTCTTTTACGATTTTATGGACTCTGTACGATTTAAAAATTTAGAACAGACAAAAGAAGCTAAAGAGAATCACATAGCAGATTTATACTGGTTCACTTCCAAAGTAGAAGTTACATCCGGTACCTTCAGACTTGAAAGATTTCCATTATTGTAAAAGCATTTTTTACAATTACAGCACCAGATCAGTGTCTCAAGTATTCTTGACTTCAGCCACTTCTGACTTATACCCAAGTATTGTTTCAACGAGCCACTCCTGACTACAGACACTCAAGTATTCTTTCAAAAGCCTCTTCATGCCACACAGTGTTTCCCACACTAATAGACTTTAGCAACACACCAGATTCTATTGAAATTAATGATAAAGAGTTTTGTGTTACAACAAATAACTCAGTGTACTAAAATATGAAATATTAAGATGGGTACACTGAGCTACAGACTACTGTAAGTCAGGGTTAGCTAGAAGCAAAACTACAAAAAAGACTTATATAGTAGATATAAGAACTTAGAAACTTTTCAGAGAAAGTACTTCAAACTTTTTGGTTCTTGTAAGAAAGATCAGAGAATGTTCAAAGATATTGGCAAAAGTCTCTCTGTGTTTGAAAGCTTCTTGTATTATAGGCTTCCTTAAGATAGTCGTTGGTTCAACTTTGAAAATGTTGATCTTCTCAAGGATAGTACAGGCAGCATTTTGCAGAGACATGCTTTAGAGATATTCACATAAAAAGATTGCATCAATAGTCTTTATGGAAAGATCCCTTTCTCCTTATCCATTTTAAGCAAATGAGTACAGCTTTCTAGTCGTTGACCTTTAGGCTATCAGACTTGCACAGGTTTAACTTTTGCTAACATCTTAGGATATGCGAGGCAGTTTTCTTGGTTTATGCAAGCAGGCCTTCAACTTTTTCGTTCATTAATTCTTTAAGGAAAGACACAGAGTTGACGTGATATAGTCCTTGTAGCTCCTTATTTAGAGAGGAAAGATCCTTTTTAGACGCTTTTAGAGGAGGAAATAGAAACCATCTCAGGGTCTGTAGCTTCAGAAGAACTTGATTTAATGTATCCCTCAGTGAGTACAGACTCTCATTTTCAAGAGAAAATTGAGTTTCATGGACTCCCCTTATTATGCGACTAGATCTCTACGGACTTCCTGTGATACTTGAACAAAATAATTAGATAAACTAAACGTGTACACTTCATTTTAGCTAAGAGTCTTGATGTATATTATTAACAAATCATAAGGGTTCAGACTTCTTAGTCTTGAATTCAGACTTGATTTTAACAATCTCCCCCTATTTATTGATAACAAACATCAAGTCTTTTAGATGAATTGAGGTCTGTATTACAGGGAAAGTTGAAGCAATGATATACTTGATTCAGAATAATATGAGTTATCATATATTTTTCAGCTTTAAGATAATCAAAATTTTCATATAACAGACTTTAATTATGATTCATAAACAATTATGCATTCATAAACAAATATGCAATCAGAGCAGATTATCATTTATATAAACGGAAAGTATTACATGTATAAAGACTTTATATTACAAAAATCATAAAAGGACTGCAGACTACAAAAATACACATTCCTATCTACTTAGACTTATTTCACACTTCATACTTCTCCCCCTTTTGGTATCAACAAAAGGAAGGATTGGAAGACACTGTAAGGCAGAAGCAGAAATGAGGTGAAAAGTGGAAACAGACACTAAAAGTAAACGGCTAACTTGACAACAAAAGAAGTGAGGGTGGTCAGTAACAACAATGAAGGGAAACAGATGGAAAGAGGGATAATGGCTCTGGAAGGATCCCAAAAAGAAGGATGAGTCTAAGCAATTCTTCTAGCACATCCCTAGAAATTGAAAATATCAATCATAGTCTCTCCAACAGAAGTGCTATAAGCTTGATCACATTCCCAGAGATAATATGCCCACAAAAGTCCTCGGGTGTCCTCGTTAGGACAACGGTCTGAGCGAAGAATCTTCAAAATATCATTAGGTAGTTTCTTTGCAGGCCGTATGTACTAGTCAGAAGCAGAGAGAGTAGATATCCAAAATTTCTACTTGAGCTTGTTGGTGATGATCCTGCGGTTCTTGGGCATTAGGTGATCTGGATATACCAAGAGGCGAGCCTAAGGCTTTGCGAAAGCCTGAATCCATGGTTTAATGGGAGCATTGAGATCTTGAATAAGCTGGTGAGTTTCCTGTTGCATGCTTAGGAAGCAACAAGGAAGGCATGAGAGAAAAGGTGAGGGTTGGATAGGAGGTCTTTAGGAGAGATGGCGGGGTGGAAACGAGACCATAGAAAGATGCGGACTCCGCTTCTAGGGAAGAAGGTTTGTTTGAAGGTAGGAAGTTCATCAGGGGCATGAAAGGGGAAAGGATGGCCAGAGAGTTGAGGAATTATGGTATAGGTCTTTCGTATGGCTAGGGGTATAGTAGGGGGTTGGTAAAATTGGGTGTGTGAAGAATATATGATTTCAGGTATAAGAGGTATGGGCATAGAGGATATGGATATAGAAGATTTAAATACGGGTTTAGATGAGGGTGCAGACTTTTTAGGTTTGGGTTTGGGTATAGAAGGCTTAGGTTGAGAAGGTTGAGTGGCAGAAGGTTTAGTTACAGATTTTGGTGAGGGAATGGAGAGTTTAGGTTGAGATACCTTAGGTGAAGGGATAGATGAGAGATCTATGGCAGGGGTAGAGAATGAGGTCTGAACAGAAGCTGCAGATGACTTCTTCTTCTTCTTAACCAAGAGCTTCTGAGCCTTAGTCTGATCTTCAAACTTTCTTTTTGCAGCACCTTATTCAGCTTCAGCTCTTTTCTTAGCCTTCACTTTTTAGCTTCCCACGCAACTCTATCAAACTTATACATATCGTAATTGAGATTGTACAAGTCCACCCAGTCATACTTGGTCTATTTCTTGACATCCACATCAGGAAATTTCTTGTAGTAGTAGCGAATAAAGTTAACATATCGCTTCTTTGATGAAATCTTGACATAATCCTTTAATGAAGTGGAGTATGGATCCTAAGAGCTTTTGGACGAGGGGTTTGAGGAAGGAGGCTGAGATTTAGCAGCAGCAACAGTTTGTGTTTCAACAGAAGGTTATTTACACTTCTTTTTTCTCAAGACTTGCCCAATGGGAAATTCATCATCTGAGGCAGAGGATGAGTGAGTGGGGTAAGTAGGAGCGGATCCAGACTTCTGAGTAAGGATGGATCCAGACTTTTTAGCAAGAGTCTTATCAGCCATTACATAAATTTTTGTAACCTTCAGCTTCTTGGCCTTAGGTGGTTCCACTTTAGGTTCAGACTTGACTTTCCTCTTCAGAGGAGATTTCTATACTTGAGTAGTTATGGGTGCAGGCTGATCCAATAGAGGAGAAAAGGATGGCAGCTTTGTTATCAACAGACTGTAAGTCATCCAATTAGTTATAGACTCCAAGGGCACATTCTCAAGTTTAAAGATCTTCATGAGAATAGTTGGGTAAGGCATCTTCTTCTGCTTTTCCACAACAAAAGTCATCATGTAGGACAAGAGGATGTTGGCTAGATATACTTATTCCTTCATCAGCATATGGTACATACAAAATCGGTCCAACTTAGAGACAGTATTTGCAGACTTGCAAGGACAGAACATCTGATGCAATAAGAGATGAAGCATCTTAGATTTAGGTAACAGACTTCCAGAGATGGCTTTGTTTGGACAAGCTTTCCCATACAAAGATTTATTAATGGTGAAACTGGAGACTTTAGTGAATTCAAAATCTTTAGAAAAGACAGTTCCTCCAAGGTTTCATTGAAGAACAGTCACCAGCAAGTCTTTAGAGATTTCAATCTGCTTGCCATGCAGAGTTCTAACTAAAATATACTTCGATTTATCCACAGAAACGGTTCTCCAGAACTTAAGGGCTACTGATGGAGAAAAGGGTTCTTGGTCTAAGCAAAAGCTGTTCCACCCAATGCCTTCTACTTCAGCAGTGACATCACGACCTTCAATCTTATGTTGAGCCGTGTCAAAGAATAGAGACTCGATCACATCCTTCATAGAGAGTGAGATTCCAGTCATTGTAGTAGAGAGAAGGAAGAGTTTGAAAGGAAAAGGGGTTTTAGGGCAAAGAGGACTCAAAGAAGCAGAGAAAGAAAGTTGTTGAGAAGTTTCAGAGAAGTGAAAAGCTTTTACAGAGGTTGAAACGACAACTAAGGGCGATTATTTAAAGACAGTGTGGCTTAATGGAGGGGAAATAGTTTCAGAAATGGTTGAATTCTAAGCAATAACTGAATGTCACACATTATAAAAAAGAAATAAATGAATAAATAATTGATGAAACAGACTACGCCTCTCAGCATAGAATTGAATAAGTGAAAATATTCTAAGTTAGGAGGCATGCAGACTACAGTTATACAGACACTTCAATTACATGATATTGTGCAAATTCAGATTATATTTAATAAAAGCAAACCTAGCTTCTACTAAAGGTTTAGTGAAGATATCAGCCCATTGATGGTCTATATTCATATATTTCAGATCTAGAGTGCCTTGCTAAACATAATCGTGAATTAAGTGATACTTGACTTCAATGTGTTTTGAATGCTGAATAGGATTCTTTGATAGATTGATAGCATTGGTGTTGTCACAGAACATAGGAATCTTTTCTTCCTGAATTGAATAGTCCTCTAGTTGATATTTCATCCATAAAAATTGTAAACAACAACTGGCAACAAACAAGTATTCAGCTTCTACTGTGGAGAGGGCTATTGAGTTCTGTTTCTTGCTACTCCATGAAATCAAACTGGTTCCCAGAAAGTGACATCCACCACTTGTACTTTTCCTATATGATCTATCATCTGCGAAGTCTGCATCACAGAATCCATGAAGAGAAAATGAGTATGTTCTCTTATAGAATAGCCCAAGGTTAGTGGTACTTGCAAGATACCTTAGAATCTTCTTCACTGTAGACAAATATGATTCCGTGGGGTCTACTTGATATCTTGCATAGACACACACTAAATATTATATCAGGTCTACTGGATGTTAAATACAATAGTGATCTAATCATTCTTCTATATAGAGTCTGATCTACTCATATACCAGAGTCATCTTTGCTTATGCTGCAATTTGGGTGCATTGGTGTACTCATAGATTTGGCATTAGCCACTTTAAATTTTATGAGCAATTATTTAGTGTACTCTTATTGATGAATAAAAATTCCATCATTAGTCTGTTTGATCTACAGACTATGAAAGAATTTAAGTTCACCCATCATACTCATCTCAAATTCATCTTGTATAGTTTTAGCAAATTCTTTGCACAGACTTTCTTCAGTAGCACCAAAGAAAATGTCATCCACATAAATTTGCACCATAAGAAAGTGTCTGTCTAAGCCTTTTCTAAACAGAGTTATATCAACCTTTCCTCTAGTAAAGCCTTTTGATTTTAGAAAGGAACTAAGTCGATCATACCAAGCTCTTGGTGCTTGTTTCAGACTATATAGTGCTTTACTTAATTTAAAGACATGAGTTTTACGAGATTTATCTTCAAAACTAGGAGGCTGCTTTACAAAAACTTCTTCAATAAAGCCATTTATAAAAGCGCTCTTAACATTCATTTGATACAATTTTATTCCTCTAAAGGAAGCAAATACAAGAAAAATCCTTATAGCTTCAAGTATAGCTACCGGAGCAAAGGTTTTAGTGAAGTCTATACCTTCTTGTTGATTGTAACCTTGTGCTACTACCTTGCTTTGTTCCTTACAACTTTTTCATCTTCATCCAATTTGTTCCTAAAGACCCATCTTGTTCCAATGATGCTTTTATTCTTGGGTTTTAAAACCAAGGACCATACCTTATTTCTCTCAAACTGATCACCTTCTTCTTATATAGCTATGATCCAGTCAGGATCTTCTGGAGCTTCTTTAGTGGTCTTGGGCTCAAGTTCTAAAACAAGTGCCATTGATGACTGATTGTGAAGTCTTGATCTGGTCCAGGCTCCTTCAGCCTGATCCCCAATGATGAGATATAAAGGATGGTAGGTCTTGAACTTCGATTCTCTAGGTTTCTCAGGTTCAGACATCGTTTATTGATCTGAGCCTTGTTGTTGATTATTTATGGAGTATGATGGATCAGATTCACCTATAATTCCTGCATCATCATATTCTAGATCTACTAATTTCTTATCAGTCTTTGTTAGATCATCAAATCTTACATGCATTAATTCCTTAATGGTTTGAGTCCTTGTATTAAAGACTCGATAGATTTTGATGTATTTGAATAACCCATGAAAATACCTTTGTCACACTTTGAGTCAATCTTTCCAAGTTGATCTCTTGTGTTTAGGATATAACATGTGCAACCAAATGAGTGAAAGTATGAAATGTTGGGTTTTCTCCCCTTCCACAATTCATATAAATTCTGATTTAGTATTGGTATGATAAAGACTCTGTTTTCAATATAACAAGAAATGCTCACAGCTTCAGCCTAAAAATATTTTGGTAAATCATTTTCGCAAAGCATTGTTTTAGCCATCTCTAATAGACTTTTGTTTTTCCTTTCCACAACACCATTCTGTTGAGGTGTTCTTGGAGAAGAAAAAGGTATGAAAGATACCAGCTTTATTATAGAATTTTTTGAAAATTTCATTTTCAAATTCTCTACCATAATCACTTCTTATTGTACCAATACAGACACCTTTTTAGACTGGATTTTCTTACAGAAAATCTTGAATACTTGTGCAGACTCATCTTTCTGGGCTAAGAAATAAACTCATGTCATTCTGGTGTAATCGTCAACAATGACAAACCATATCGTTTTCCAGCAAGACTTTGAATTTGGGATGGTTTGAACAAATCTAAATGTAACAGTTCAAGTGGTCTGGTAGTGGAAAAAAATATTTGTTTTTAAAAGAAGTTTTGTGTTGTTTTCCTTTTTGACATGCTTCATAGGGTTGGGATCCATTGAATGAAATTCTAGGAAGTCCCTTAACTAACTTTTTTCTATTAAGCTTTGAAATATGCTTCATGCTAACATATCCAAGCTTTTTGTGTCATACCCACTTTTCTTTAGATGAGGAGAAAAGACAGGTTACATTTTGACTATTCAGTTCACCCAAATCAACCTTGTAGAGGTTGTTATGTCTGTTCGTTGAGAAAAGAGTAGTTCCATCATGATTGATTATCGTACACTTTTCTTTATCAAACGAGACTTTGTAACCATTATCGCAAAATTAACTTATGCTCAGTAAGTTATGCTTCAGACCTTCGACAAAGTAAACATTTTCAATTACAGGGGAGGGAATGTTACCAAATTTACCAATCTTAGTTATTCGACCAGATTGGTTTCCCTCAAAGGTAACTTTTCCACCTTCAAATTGTTCCAGGTTTCCTCTAAAATTAAATTTTGCCTGTTATGTGATGCCAACATCCACTGTCTAGATACTATTAGTGTTGCTTTACTTTTGTCCTTAAGCATATCTGAAATAGGAATAATCATTGCTTTTGGTACCCAAAACCTTTTGGGTCCTATAAGGTTAGTGTTCCTTGCATTCTTCCTTTTTCTTTTTAAGCAGTCTTGAATCACATGACCATGCTTCTTGAAATAGTTGCATTTAGCATGTTTATGCTTAGTTTGAGAAGATAAAGAAGGAGAACTTTTTTCTTTAAAATCAGTTTCTTCAACATAGCCCAGACCAGGTCTTTTGAAACTTCCTTGGGATTTACCCATAAGTTTGTTTAAATTTTCAGTTCCATTTACAAATCGGGCTAGGTCTGTAGTAAGCTGCTTACTTGCTATTGAAGAGACTTGATCTCTTTTTCTTAAAAAATACAATGAGCATCTGAACTGTTTTGTTCAGTTTTCAAAGTCTCATTTTCTTTCTTAAGCTTATATATCTCTTCAAGATGCATCTTTTCTTTCTCATCAAGTTCTTTAAGAAACTCTTGATCTGAATCCTTTTTTTCTAAATCAGATATCATATCTTTATATAAAGAAATAGTTTCAGATTATTTCTTTTTCAATAGTTTATAGTTTTTCAAAAGAATTGAAAAGTCTTTAAAAAGAGCTTCATAATTTTCTTTAAGTTCTGATTGATTTACCTCCTCTGATTCAGACTCGTCTGAACTTTCTTCAGATTTTGAATCTAATTTGGCTATAAGACAGATCTTAGCTGACTTTGTCTTCTTCAGACTCACCTGTACTGGTTGAATCTTCATCATCCTAAGTGATGAGTCCCTTTTGCTTCTTAAAGAATTTCTTCTTCTCTCTTCTGTCTTTTCTATCTTTGTTCAAAAGAGGATATTCTACTTTTATGTGTCCTAGTTTCCTGTAGTTGAAACATTCTAAAATAGACTTATCAGTCTTAAACTTAAATTGACTCTTACCTCTAGGTTTTTTTTCTGTTGAACCTTCTAGCTCCACCTTTCTTCTTTTTCAAAAGTCTGTGGAATCTTTTGGTGACGGGAGCCAACTATTCATCAGTGTCCTTATCTCCTTCATCAGATGCAAGGTCTGAGCTAGTTGACTTCTCAACTTTGGATTTCTTGCACCTTTTGGAAGTCTTTTCATACTTTAAGGCAATATTCTTGGAAGATGAAGGCTTTGACATGTTCTTCTAGTTGAGCTTCAGCTCATAAACTCTTAGAAATCTAAGAAGTTCATCCAAAGTTAGAGTGTTGAGGTCCTTTACTTCTTCTAGAGTAGTACACTTGGCATCAAACTTTTAACGTAAGCATCCCAGAAGTTTCATGTTGATATCTTTAGTGAATGGCGTGGATCCTAGGGTTTTAAGCATATTGAGCAAAGTCTGAAATCTTCCAAACATCTGATCAACTGACTCATTTTCGTCCATTTTGAAGTTGTCATACTTCTTGGTTACCAGGATTTTCTTGGAACGCTAAACATTGGAGGTACCTTCGTAGTTGCACTAAAGAAAATCCCAGATTTTTTCACAGATTTATAGTTGTAAACCTTATTGTATTAAGACTTGCCCAAGGCATAGATTAGAAGAAATCTAGCTTTAGCATTTAACTCTATTTTTTAAAGTCATCTATGGATGACTTATCTTCAAGAACTAGCTTTCCTTCATTGTCTATAAGGGCTGGTCTATCACCTCTTACGGTTATCCCCCACAGAACATACTAAGTAGACTTAATGAACATTTCCATCCTATCTTTTCACTAGGCATAATCTTCACTAAGGAAAGTTGGAGGTCTATTCATGGAGGAGCCTTCAGTAATAAGCTGATCTTGAGAAACGACCATGGATCTTGATCCTTTTTACTCGAGGGAATAATCAAGCTAAAGGACAAGCTCTGATACCAATTGATGGTTCAGAGTTAGACTTAGAAGGGGGTTGAATAAGTCTTTAACTCTTTTTCGATTTTACAGACTCTACGATTTAAAAAATTAGAACAGACCAGAGAAGGAAAAGAGAATCACGCAGCAGATTTATACTAGTTCACTTCTAGAATAGAAGTTACGTCCAATACCTTTAGACTTAAATGATTTTCATTATTATAAAAACACATTTTATAATTACAGCACCAAACTAGTGCCTCAAGTATTCTTAACTCCAACCACTTCTAGCTCATACCTAAGTATTATTTCAATGAGCCACTCCTAGCTACAGACACCCAAATATTCTTTCAAAAGCCTCTTCAGGCCATACAGTGTTTCCCACACTAATAGAATCTGGCAAGGCACTAGATTCTATAGAAAGAAATGGTAAAGAGTTTTGTGATGGTACAACGTTAGACTTAAAAGGGAGTTGAATAAGTCTTCAACTCTTTTTCAAAAATTATACAGACCACTTAAACAAAATAATCAATTTAACAAACTAGCGTAAGGAGCAAAAAATCACACAATGAAATTTATCCTAGTTCACTTCCAACTCAGAAGCTACATCCAGTCCCTTCAGACGGAAGGATTTTTCACTATTGTAAAATGCCTTTACAATCTACACCAGCCCAGTGCAATAGTATTCTTGACTCCAGCCACTTCTGGCTTAAACCCAAGTATTCTTGACACTAGCCACTCCTAGCTACAAACCCAAGTATTCTTTCAAAAGCCTCTTTAGGTCATTAGTGTTTCCCAACACTTATAGATTCTGGCAAGACACTAGAATATACAAAGTATAGTAGTAAAGTGTTTGAAGTTACAATCAAATAACTCAGCATACAAAGATATGAAATGATTACAAGGTACACTGAGCTACAAACTACTATAAGTCAAGGTCTGCACTAAGCAGAACTACAAAGAAGACTTAAGTAGTGAATACAAGAACTTAGAAACTTAAAAGAAAAGTCTTTCAGACTTTGGTTTCTAGAGAGAAAACAATAGAGTATTCAAGTATAAAGTTAAGCAGTGTAACTATCTTGAATTTGGAAGTTTCTTGTATTTATAGTCCTTTTGAAAAATATCCATTGGTTCAACTTCGAAGGATGTTGGTCTCTTGAGGATTGTGTTATCAGTGAGTGCAGACACATGCTTTAGAGAAATTTCCTTAACTGGGTTTCTTTGAAAGTCTTTAACAAAAGATCCCTTTTGCTTATGCACTTTTGGAAAGCTCATACACTCTATAGCAGTTGACCTTAGGCTATCCGTTCTAAACAGTTCAGCTTTTCTGACACCTTGAGACATATGAGGCATTTTTCTTGATAAGCGTGAGAAAGTCTTTAACTTTTTCATTGATTGCCTTTTTGATGATAGCTTCAGAGATGACATGAAAAAGTTCATGTAGCTTCATATTTAGAAAGGAAATATCCTTTTTCAATACTTGAAGAGATAGATATTCTTTCGTAGTCTATAGAGATATCTTCTCATGGTTTGTAGATTCGAATTGGCTTGATTCAGAGAAGCTTCAAGTGAGTACAGACTTCTTTATTTCATAAGCAAATTGATTTCTATGGAATCCCCCTATCATTTGCAAATGGAGTTCTTTGAACTCCTGTCACACTTCAATATATTTATTAGACAAACAAATAGTACAGACTTTATTTTAGCTAAGAGTCTTGATGTGCATTATTAACAAATCACAAGGGGTTCAGATTACTTAATCACGAGTTCAAACTTGTCTCTAACAATCTCTTCCTATTTATTGATAACAAACATTAAGTCTCAAAGATAGGATGCATTATGTATGAGGTGAAGAATTGAAACATTGAATCATGAGTCTATTCATTTATAGCATGAGTTTCAAATTCTTTCAAGTTTTTACAAAACATACAAGTTAATCGCATGTAATAGACTTCAAGAGTATAAAGCAATAAATGTTTAAGTCATGAAGATAGAAACTGAACAAATGTTATTCATGAACACAAGATGTGTTATAGACTCAAAAAAAATTTACAGACACAACACGAACATATTCTAAGTTTGACTACTTTCCAATCATTCTACCCCTTTTGTAATTAACAAATTAGGGCCATTATTGAGACTTAGGAGTCTTGGGAGATAAGGTTAGAAAAATTTTAGGTCATGGGGAGGGTCAAGAGAGATCATGACAGATTTGAACTGTTAGAGCTGGAACCAGTTTCATCTATCATCCACAAAATATGATTCCATATTCTTCTAGCATTATCCTCAGTGTTGTTACAAGGCATTTTTGTCCTTTCACCATTTCTTTTCTATTTTCTTTTATTTCCTTTAAATAAAATTTACCTTTACCTCACGGTAACTCATGTTTTACCACTATAATTTAGTTTAACTTGAATTTCATAATTAATCACTTAAAATTAATCATTCTAATTTTATTACTTTATTAACAACTCTTAATTAATTTATAATAATTTAAGAAAATTTCTAATTAATATGAATAAAGTTTTATACAGCAAAATAAATTAAATTTTAACATTAATGATGTTACACATGTAACCCTCACCAAAACTTTTTTTTTTGTCTTTGACTAGTTTTCCTTCTTCCCTCTTAGTCTTATCTTTTCCCTTTTCTTCTTTTTCTTCTTCCACCTCTTTCCCCTTCAAACCATCCATCAATCTTTCCCACTTCTTTCCTCTCTCATTCCTAATCCTTTTTTCCCTATATATTCAATCACCACATTGCATTTCTGATTCTTATTGCATTTTCTCAATAAATGTTGTTGTTCTAATTTTAAAAATCTTGCTAACATACCAAACGCCACCAGAGTTGTTTGCCCAACCAAGACATATCGTATGTCCCCGTACCTATTTACCTATTTGTACTTTGTATAAAACACCTTGCCATTTTGCTCTAATCAAAGATCAATTATTGCCACCTGAAACTTTTTTTAATATATCTAATGAAGAACCTTTGATATTTCATTATTGATATTATTATTACTATTATTATTATTTTTGTAAACTACGTGTTGCTATTTTGTAAAGCTTCAAAGGGATGACCTAACAGACCATATAATCAAAGCAACTATCCTAATTGGGCATTCGAAGAACTACAATGTCTACTAAAGGAAATCTCAACTCACTTTATCATAAGTCTTCTCAAGATCTATTTTAAAGATTGTTGGGCGATGCATGTTGTGAATAATTTCTTCAGTTAAGATAGCATTATTCGACGTACTCTGATTAAGGATGAAACTACTTTAATGAGATTATGATTTTTTGCAATGTAAAAAGAAATTAATTTTCAAAATGGTTTTAGACTGTGACAAACTTTCACACTCATGGATAAATGTAATCGTAAATGTTGTACTAGGATTTTACGAGTCTCTAGATGTCAAACATATAGGACTACGTGAAAAGATAATGCACCTACTATTGTTGTTCTTTAGACATTAAGCAATTACAATAAGAGTTATTTAAAGGAAAATAAGTGATTTAGAGAGCAAAGGCTATAAGAGAAATCATAAGAAAATGTTAGAACCAAGTCCATCTTATAAAGGACTTTGAAATTTTTAGTTATTATTTAAAGACCCCAGAATTTGTTAATAACACACATCAAGACATTTAATTAAATAAAGTCTGCCTACATGTTATCTAACCTCTCTAATTGAGTGTTTCAGATTACAAGTTTGTGATGCATATGTTATGAACGAAAGGGGGAGTCCATCACTTAAAGTCTGCCTTGAGTTATGAAAAATATTTTAGACTAAGTCTGAGTGAGACTAAAATAATTGGTTATCCAAGTCTGTCCCAAGAAAATTCTAATACAAGACAATGTTTAATAAGAGAATTTATTAAGTATGTCTTTCTAGACTTAGGACTATTGAGTCGTGCTCCTTATATATATTAGTCCTCATACTCAGCACACCCTTCATCTTTCTCTCTCAAACAACTAGACTTCAGACTCTTGATACATAAAGACATTACTCTAAATTTGCATCAGTCAACACAAAGATATTTTTGAAGATACCCCAGAGCTAGATTTTTTCAAGCTAGACTGCTCTTATCACTGAAAAAGGAAAGAAGATAAGCTCATTCAAGTACCAATGCTTGCATGGAGAAGAAACTGAGGAAGCTACTCTACGTAAATCAAAAAGCTAACGAGGATCAACACTTGCGTCAGAAAGCAGCAAAAGGTCAACCATGCCTATTTTAACACGAGTTCATGATAGATGAAAGACTACAAAAAGATTTTCACCCTGCTTTGATCGAGACACTATGTTTTAATACAAAATCTGGAAATCCTCGATTCAGACTTTTGTCTTCTTCTTATCATTCAGAGTCTGCATGCTTCAAATGACTATTTCTCTTCAACTGATCATCAACGACTATCTTCATTGGCCTATAAATATGAATAGACTTTCAGACTCAAAGAAGAGATACACACGCAAAAGCAACAATCTGAAAAACTTTAGTGATCAAGTCTAGCTTTCGATTAAAAAATAGAGACTTTCTTTGTATCTCTACTTCTTGCAGACTTAGTCTTTGTTTTTTCTACTTAGTGTATATGTTCTTTAAGATTCATATATCTTGTACACTAAGTTATCAAAAACATAAATATACTCTCAAATCACAACCTGTGTCAAAGTCTAGTGTGTTGTCAGTCTTAATTTTAGTTAGGAAACATTGTCTGGCCTAAAGAGGCTTTTGAAAGAATACTTGGGTTTGAGCTAGGAGTGGCTTGTTGAAAGAATACTTGGGTTTAAGTCAGAATTAAGGCATAAGTTGTGTTGTGTTGTCTAAAAAGACATTTTTACATAGTGAAAATCCTTCAAGTCTAAAGGTACAAGACGTAGCTTCTGTGTTTGAGTGAACCAGTATAAATCTGTTATGCATAATCTCTTTTTCCTTTATCCTTTTTAGTCTAATTCAAAGTCTGCTGCCTTTCTTGTTTGAAAAAGTTTAAATTCCACAAAAGAGTCTCAGACTTATTCAACCCCCTTCTAAGTCTGACTCTGAACCATCAATTAGTATCAAATCTTGTCTTTTTGGGTTGAACACTCTGACGAATGTAAAGGATAAGATCCATGGCAGCTCTTCAAGATCAGCTTATCACAGAAGGTTCCTCAGTGAACAAACCCCCAACCTTCCTTGGTGAAAACTATCCTTACTGGAAGGACAGGATGGAGATATTCATCAAGTTCACCTAGTACAGTTTATGGGGTATATAACAAATGGAGACAACCCTATCCCTGTTGATATTGATGACAAGCATAAGCCTGAAGATCTTTGGACTGTGCAAGAGATAAGAAAAATTAAGGCCAATGCAAAGGCTAGATTCCTTATCATATGTGCTCTAAGCAAGTGTGAATACAATAAGGTATTCAGTTACAAGACTGTGAAGGAAGTTTGGGATGCTCTTCAAAGAAACTATGAAGGGACTTCAAATGTTAAGAGATCCAAGAAAATATCATTGACAAAATAGTATGATAACTTCAAGATGGAGGAGCATGAGACCATTGATAAGATGTTTGGAAGATTTCAAACTCTAATAAGCTTCAGGCTATGGGGACAACCTTGTCCATTTAGGACATAAATGTTAAAATTCTTGGGAGTCTGCCTAAAAAGTTCAATGCCAAATGCTCATCCCTTGAAGAGGCTAGAGATCTCAACATCTTTAGCATTGATGAACTTCTTGGTGTACTCAAAGTTCATGAGATAAAGTTGAAACAAAAGGAAGTCACCAAACCTTCCTCCTCTAAGAGTATTGCTTCAAAGTCTGTTGACTCTAGCAAGAAGTTCAAGGCTCTCAAAGCTACTGATTCATAAAGTTCAAACTCAGACTGAATAATGCAGTGAAGATACTAATGAAGAGTTGGCCCTTGTGACCAAGAGATTACACAAACTGCTGAAGAAGAAAAAAGGCGGGCCTGGGAGATTTTGGAAGAAAGATCAGAAAGGTAAATTTTAATATAAATCTAAAATTGATAAATCTGCTTTGGAATGTTTTAATTATAGAAAACCTAGACACATGAAGGTAGAATATCCTCTCTTAAACAAAGACAAGAATAAAAGAAAGAAGAAGAAGTTCTTCAAGAAGCAAAAAGGACTCATCATATGGGATGATGAGAACTCCTCAAATTCAAGTGAGTCTAAAGAAGAATTTGAGTCTGCTCAAATCTCTCTCATGGCTAATACAAACCTGGACTCAGAAGCCAACTCAAGCGATTCAAACTCAGAGGAAGTAAGTTATCTTGAACTCAAAGAGAACTATGATATTTTATTCAATGATTTTTCAACATTACTAAAAAACTTAGTTTGAAAAAGAAGCAAGTTGAAATGGTCACTAATTATGAAAATACGATTTTAAAGTTAAAAAAAGAAAGTTTTGGTAAAGAATCTCAAAATAAGATGGAAGAAAAGGAGAGAATACATCTTGAGGAACTGCACAAACTCAAGAAAGAAAATGATTATTTAAAAACTAAGTTAAATGATGCTTAAGTCTATTGCGGCTCTCAAACTAAAGAGATCAACAAGCTTCAAAAACAAATGAGTTCACTCACTTCAGACCTAGCCAAGTTTATTGATGGCACTAAAAATTTAAACAAGCTTTTAAGGAAAGCCCCTAGTGGCCATAACAGACCTGGTTTAGGATATGTTGAACCAGTTGATCACAAGAAGTCTCATTATCTTTCATCAGTCTCAAAGAAACATAAGAATGCAAAATGTAAATATTGTAAAAATAATGGTTATTTATTAAGAGTCTGTCTGAAAAGGAAGAAAAGAAATTCAAAGAATACTAACCATATAGGACCCCAAAGAATCTGGGTACCAAAGACATTAATTATTCCTGTTGCAGATGTGCCTAAAGATAAAAGAAAAGTATCATCACTGGTATCTCGACAGTGGATGCTCACATTAAATATGGGAAAATGGTTTATGTTCCTAGACCTGAAACGTTTTAAAGGAGGGACTGTCACCTTTGGAGGGAACCAGATTGGGAACATTGTTGGTACTGGTAAAGTTGGTAAAATTCCTTCTCCAGCTATTGAAGATGTTTACTTGTAGAAGGTCTGAGACATAACCTGCTTAGCATAAGTCAGTTTTGTGATAATGGGTATAAAATCTCATTTAATAAACAAAAGTGTACTATCATTAACCATGATGCAACCATACTCTTTATGCAAATAAACATAACAATCTGTACAAGGTTGATCTGAATAAACTGAATAATCAAAATGTAACATGTCTATTTTCAAACTTTGAAAAGAGATGAATCAGGCAGAAAAAGCTTAGGCAGGTAAGTCTGAAGCATATTTCAAAACTTCACAGAAAAGGCTTAGTTAAGAGACTGCCAAAAATCTCTTTTAATAGTTCCTTGCCTTGTGAAGCATGCCAAAAAGGGAAACAACATAAAACATCTTTTGAAAACAAAAATGTTGTTTCATCAACCAGACCATTAGAATTGTTACATTTAGATTTGTTTGGTCCATGTCATACTCAAATTCTGGTAGGAAAGAAATATGGCTTTGTCATTGTTGATGACTACATAATAATGACATAGATATATTTCCTAGCCCAGAAGGATGAGTTTGTGAAACTATTCAAGATTTTTTGTAAGAAAATCCAGAATGAGAAAGGATTATGTATTGGTACAATAAGAAGTGACCATGGTAGAGAATTTGAAAATGAAATTTTTGAGAAATTCTGCAATGAGTCTGGCATCACTCAGCTTTTCTTCTCCAAGAACACCTTAGCAGAATGGTGTTGTGGAAAAGGAAAAATATAACTATGATTTGTGAAAAAAAATCTTCCAAAATATTTCTGGGCAGAGGCTGTGAGCACTTTTTGTTATATTCAAAATAGAATCCTTATCAAACCAATACTATATAAGACTTATTATGAATTATGGAAGGTAAAGAGACCCAACATTTTATATGTTCATTCTTTTGGGTGCACAAGCTATATCCTAAACACAAGGGAGCAACTTGTAAAATGATTCTAAGTCTGATAAAGGAATATTCATAGGGTACTCAACCACCTTTAAATCTTACAAAGTCTTTAACACAAGGACTCAGACCATTGAGGAATCAATGCATGTAAGATTTAATGATGTTCAAAAGACTGATAGGAAATTAACAGATCATGAAAATGATGATACAGGTGTGCAACAACAAGATTCTGAACCATCTTAGCAAGAACTTGTAGAGGATGGAAACACAACCTGAATAACAACCATCTGTGTCTGAACCTGAGAAGCCCAAAGACTAGAAGTTCAAGGCTTATCATCCTTCAGACTTAATCATTAGAGATCAAGCTGCAAGAATAAGGACTAGATCAAAACTCCTCAATCTATCAACCATTGCTCCTTTTTCAAAATTAGAACCCAAGTCTGTGACAGAAGCTTTAGGGGATACAGACTGAACCATTGTTATATAAGAAGAGGTGAACCAGTTTGAGAGGAACAAAGTCTGGACACTTGTCCCAAGACCCAAGAACAAAGGAATAATTGGAACAATATGTGTCTACAAAAATAAGCTAAGTGGGAGTACGGTATTATACACACAGGTCCAGTGGGAACACCGTGCTCTTTGTGTTTAGGTACTAATATGAGTTGATTCCAACATTGGTATGAGGGACACACCGGAGGTGTACCTGCAAAAGGGGCTCTGATGCTTAAGTTAGTATGGTTATTAGGGAAAAGAGAAAAGATTACGGGGGTGGTTAAGCTTAGTAAATGTTGTTCTGTTATAAGTTAATGAATAAGTTTTATTTATAGATCTTCCTTAAGTGCAAGTGGTGATTTGACCATTCTTGACAGTGTGTAGTGGCTGCAATCTTTATAGGTGTAAGTTGCCCTTGCACCTAACTCAGATTGTGGCAGTTTTACAAGCCGGGGTCATTATCATGATTCCGTACTGAACTTTGGTATATACTTCGACTTTTGTGCACCTCATCACGTGTGGTAATTAACTTGTCATGCTTTCGTTCTTTGTACTGACCAGTATCGCTAGCCTTTTGGGGCTAGTATGTACACTGGATCAAGAGACAAGGTAGGCACTACCTTATTTAGAAAAAGCTCAAACAGACACTTTATAATTATGCAAATTCATGTGGATAATATTATTTTTGGTGCTACTGATAAAACTCTGTGAAAAGAATTTTCAGAAATGATGCAAACTGAATTTAAGATAAGTATGATAGGAGATCTTAAATTCTTCCGAGGTCTGCAAATTAAATAAACTGATGATGGTATTTTTATCCATCAATAGAAGTACACTAAAGAGTTGCTCAAAAGGTTTAAAATGAATGATGCAAGTCTATGAGCACTCCTATGCATCCAAGTTGCATAATTAGTAAAGATGAGTCTGGTACATCAGTGGATCAGACTCTGTATAAAGGAATGATTGGTTTAGTTTTGTACATAACATCAAGCAGACTTGATATAATGTTAAAGTGTCTGTATGTGTGCAAGATATCAATCAGACCCTAAGGAATGGCACTTGTCTGCAGTGAAGAGGATTGAGATATCTTGTAGGCACCACTAATCTTGAGTTGTTCTATAAAAGAACAGACTCATTTTCTTTGTATGGTTATTGTGATGCAGACTTTGCAGGAGATAGAATGGAAAAAAAAAGTATAAGTAGAGGATGCCACTTCCTTGGTCAAAGTCTGATCTCTTGGGGAAGCAAAAAGCAAAATTCAATTGCACTATCTATAGTTGAGGCTGAGTACATGTCTGCAACAAGTTGTTGTTCTCAACTTCTTTGGATGAAGTATCAGCTTAAAGATTAATCCATCAAGGAAGAAGAGATCCCAGTGTTCTATAACAACGTAAGTGTCATCAAACTGTCAAAGAATCCTCATCTGGTGTAAATACCGACCCTATAAACCAGTTATACCGGATATTAATAAAACATTAACTACTTACAAGAAACAAAGACAGAGCTGGATTGACCTTTAGGAAATACCAGTGTTAAGATCTTTCAGTATGGAAAAATATGGTAACAACCCTGGTCAAAAATAGCAAGTGGGCAACTTGTGTCTGTCAAAAGCTGTAGATCCTGCTCCCTGACACAGGTCAAATCACCACTTGCTATTAAGGGAAAGATAATATAAAGAGCTCATTCATTAATCCATAACACACACTAAGCAAACAGTTGAACCACTTACCCTCTTACTCTAAAACTCAGTAATACATTTTTTCTCAATTATAACCATACTGACTTAAGCATCGGAATCCCTTTTGCAGGTACACTTCCAGTGTGGTTATGAGGACAACGATTGGAATTGACTTATTTTTACCTTAAACACAAAGAGCTTAGTGTTCCCACTGAACCCAAGTGTATAATATCGTACTCTGACTGAGACGATGTAAAATAGTGAGAGAGAGAGGAAGGACATTCAACACCAGTATGGAAGTCAATAGTCTTGACCCTATATACCGGTCAGATCAAATCCCATCCAGCATTCTAAGGCTAAACACATAGAAATAAAGTACCACTTCATAAGAGACTATTTACAAAAATGAGTTCTGGACATAAAGTTTGTTGACACGGACCATCAATGGGCAAGCATCTTCACAAAGCCTCTGGCTGAGGCCAGGTTTGCATTTATCAAGCACAATTTAAATTTAAGAAATATTGCTTGATTAAGTCTGCTCTATGTGTGTAAGTCTGTTAAATATTTAAATATTTTATATGTTGTATGTCAAGTTTGTGTGTCTGCATCTGAGTATGTTTATACTTGTATGTCGTGCATGACTTAACCCATAAGAGCTAAGTTTGCTCTTCTTAATGCTGAGAGATTAAATCATTTAGGACTGTTTTTAATCTTAACTATTTCACCTTTTTTTTATGTCCATTAACTTTGAAACTTGCACACGTGGCAAAATTACTGCTTTCATGTAATTGTATCTAAATTGTTTTTCTCTCTCCTATCTCTAATACAGTTCTTTTGAATGCAAGTTTATGTATTTTTTCCCTCTCTGCAACCGTTCATATCTAAGTTTCCCTTTCTCTATGCTCTCTGTTTTTACGATAAACCTCTCCCAAAACCCTAAGAGTCTTTTCCCCTTTTCTAACCTTCATCTTCTTCAATGGCTATTAACTATACCATGGAAGATATTGTGAAGTCTGCCTATTTTCTCCCTCACCAACACAAGTTGATGGAAGAGATATAATGATAGAGCTTGAAGGGATTGGTTAAACCAAGTTTAGCACAGACTGTGAGCCTTTCTCTCCTTCTTTGGTCTTAGAGTTATGGAAGTCTGTCTAGGTGGATATGACTAGGTTCATCAATGTTCTCAGAACCGGACCGATCATTGAACCGGTGAAGACACCGGTTCAAGGGTCACTGGTCGGACCAACGATTGAACCGTGGTCGAATCGGTAACAATAAATTATTATTATTTAATAAACAATAAATGATTAAATAACTTAATATTTATAAAAAAAATCCAACAAATTGATTGAAAATGAGATTAGGAACAACAATTTCAATTTCAGTTTAGCTTCAGGAACAATAAATTTAGATTATATAAAGTTCATTTTATCCATAACCTTTGCAATTTTAGTTAGGTTTAGGAACAACAAAATCAGTTTAAGAACAACAAATTTCAATTATAACTACAGAGATGAGAGATCAAGAATAAGAATTAACATATATAGGCTAGAGGGTATATAAGGAGTTAAAGAACATAGGAATTGATCCATGCTAAAACAGAGTTATCATTGCAAAATATAAACTGGTAAACCAAATTCCATGATGGAATTACAAGCCATGTATTATCCAAGTTTTAGTGACATTACTATTAACAATTAACATAGACTACTCAATGGATGGAAGGGCACAAATATTTCCATTTCCATGGGAATTATGAAAGTAAATAGGAAAAACTTATAATCTTTGGTAGTTTTGATAAATTATGAATGCACTAAAGGGTAAACAATAACTAACTAGATTAGTATCTGCTCTACACATACGCATGCTCAAATGTACCAGCCACTGACAATTTGAAATCTATTAGGTAGAGCCCCTAAACATAACACTTTTGTTAGTTAAAGCAGTAAATAACAATAAGTCCAACATCCTTTCAGGAGCTCTAAAGGACCAGGGTTGTACAGGCATAAATTCTTAGTTTTGATACAGATTAGTAGAGCAAAATTAAAATAAATAAAAAACTTCCAAAATACACCAAGGCAGGGAGGAATTCACTGTGAGGTCTCGACACTGACGGGGGGTTTCACAGTGAGGGAGGCTTGACGATGATGAAGGACGGATATAGACGGCTCGACGACGACGAAAGACGAAGATGAAGGGATCAACGCAGTGCCTGGAGCATGATAGAGGGATCTCTCGACGACGCAATGGAGTTCTCAATGACGCAGGGGAGTGTGTTCGCAGTAGTGGAGTGTGTTCAAATCAAAGAAATAGTTTTTTTGCCCTAAGCTAGCCTAATACGAAGTCATTTTAGGCGTTAAATTTTTTTAAAACAAAAATGTTGACCCCTTTTGAACCGAGTGAACCCAGTTTTTACCAGTTTTACCGGTTCAGTGCAAGACCGATTTTTCCATGCGTCCAGACTGAACAGGCCACTGGTTCCTGGTTCGACTGGTTCGAGCGTGTCCGGTCCGGTTCTGATAACCATGAGGTTCATCATTGTTGGAAGTCTGAAAGGGAAGGAGATTGAAATTTCCAAGGATGTTATAGCTACAGTCTACGAATGTACATCTGGGGGAACAATGTATATGGATGACTTTGAAGGGTTTGAGGTCTCAGCTTCTGAAGTGAACAAAGTTTTTGTTAGAACCAAGTCTATTTTATAAACTAATGTTGATGATTCTTATCCTAAGATTTATCAATAACATACATTAAAGGAATTAATTAAATAAAGTCTGCCTATGTGTTATCTGACCTTTTAAATTAAGTGTTTCAGGTCAAAAGTCTATATGACATAGGCTATAAATGAAAGAGGGAGCTTATCATAAAAAGTCTGGTATTGGTATACAAGTTTGTATGGGACTAAAGAAAATTCAAGAGAAGTCTAATCCGAGTTGGTACACAAGCCTTGTTTCATACAAAACACAATCATACTTCAGAATCAAGACTTCCAAATATATAAAGATGTTACTCTTGTCTTCATATCAAAGCTTAACAAATACACTCTAGAACGGATCTTTTTCTCTGAAGAATGCTTGAATCACCAAAGTACATCAGAAGATAAGTATTTGCTCAAGAACCCAAACATATAATAAAAAGATCAAGTCTAAGTTAATGATGCTCTAAAGTATGTGCGTACCAAGAGAAAACTGCACTTATCATCTAAAGAGGAAAGGAGACAAAATAGTGCCAAAAAGCCAAAGTTCATATGGGAAGAAACTAATGAAACTGTTCTACACATTTTAGTGAGTCAATATATGTGTCAGAATATGTTAAGAAGGGTAACTTCTTTTGCTCTGCATGTTGTATGTTGAAAGAAGAAAGCCTATAGAAGGACTTTTACTTTGAGAAACTCAAGGAACACCATTTTAATGCAAAGCTCTGAAGTCCTTCACACTAGACTCTTAATCTCTCTTTACTTCTTAAGGTATGGTACTCTCAATAGCTAAAACTCCTCCAACAGATTTTCAACGGTTATATCTCTTCACCAGATCATCAAACGATCACTTTGAGTAATCTATAAATATAAAGAAATTTGAATTGGAGAAGAGAGAACTTGAGTCATTCAAACAAAATCTTGCAATCAATTTACAAAGCTCTTTTCTCTCTTAGTCTTAAACAAGGAGCTTCTTTGTTGTTCTACATCTAACAGATCTTAGTCTTTTGCCTTCTTACTTTGCATCTGTTCATAACTTGTATATTTTCATACACTAAGTTCTCAAACACCAAATTTAATCTATCATTCAAAATTGTATTTGTGTAAAAGTCTGGTGGGTCACCAGTCTTTAGTTTATTTGGGAAACAATTTTGGCCTGAAGAGGCTTTTGAAAGAATACTTAGGATTGAGCCAGAATTGGCTTATTGAAAGAATATTTAGGTTTTAAGCTAGAAAAGACTGGAGTCTAGAATACTTGTGGCACGGTCTGGTGTTGAAATTGTAAAAGGAATTTTTATAATAGTGGAAATTCTTCTAGTTTGAAGAGACTAGACGTAGCTTCTGCATTGGAAATAAACTAGTACAAATTCCTTGTGTTTATTCTCTCATTCCTTACTTTTCACAAGTCTGCTACAAAAGTCTGATTACTTACGTTTTAAAGTTTCAAATTCTGCAATAAGAGTCTAAGGCTTATTAAACCTCTCTTCTAAGTTTGACTATGAATCATCAGTTTTGTATGGCAAGTCCAACCTAGCTTGGTTGACGTCTGGGAATCTTCTACCAAAAGTGAAAATGCTTCATTTGTTGATGAAGCAAGTCTTTTTCCCCAGGAAGAGTGAAAAATACAAAGTGTCAAAGCTTGACAGATTCTGTATGTACCATATAATACTGTTGGAAAAATTAAGTCGGACCTACATGATTTCCTCTGTTGGTAAGAAACAGAAAAAGATTTCTTACCCTGCTATCTTAGCAAAAGTCTTTGCTCTGGAGAATGTTCCATGCTAGACTATTTAGGATATGATATACAGTAGCTCTCTTGTTACTAAGCTACCCCACATTCTCTTCTCTCCTGGACTAGACTTTGGAAAAGTCTGTTGAAGGATCCATTTCTAACAAGAAGCCATCTGAAGAGCCTGAAAGGATCAAGTCTACAGTCAAGAATGTCAGGACTGCTAGGTCAATGAAGTTTGAGTGTAAAAAGTTTGCTTCTCCAGTCAAAGTTGTGCCCCTTCAAGGTGCTCCCTCCATAACTATGGTTTCAGTACCAGACCCCTTGATAACTATTGTACCCATCAAGTCATTAGAATCTAATGATCATAGGCCCATTGGCTAGGTGATAAAGCAAAAGATGCTACCTCATCTTCCTCTTCCCAAGTCTACAAGGGTTAATGACTTAAAGTATACGAAGACCGAGTCTGAGAAGATCCTATCTAAGAAGAAGTTGACTCATTTCATCAAGACTCATCGTTAAATGTATCCAAATGTCAACACCAAGAATTAGGTTGTCTATGATTGGATAGAAAGGTACTGTTCTCTACACAAGTTATACAAGAAAAAAAAGACGGGGAAGAAAAAGAAAAAGAAAAATAAAAAAAGGAAGAATTGAAAGAGAAATCAAGGTCTAAGTTTGTTTTAGAAGACTCTGTGAGGTCTGTCTCTCCCAACCAGTCTGAACCCCTCTCCTCCCAGATTCCTTCCACCTCTTCTACCCAAATACACTAGATCTTAATCCTTCAAACCAACATAACACAAACACTAAAACCCTCTACCCCCATACCTTAACGTGTTATCCTATTTTTTCTCAACCTAAACCTTATACCAAACCAAACAGTATCATACCCCTCACCCTTGTTATCCCTAGACAAGAACACCTCATCCAGACCAATCTTATGTTGGATCAAAATGGGCTAGGATACCTAAACTTCTCTAACCAGGTAATCCTGAAGTCTCCAAGATATAACTCCCACAAGGTTCAAGTGCTCACCAACCCTCACTTTCCCCATCCCTTGCCCCTGGAACAGGTTCTATTGAACACCTATCTGGCCACAACATCAGATCATGCTATGTTTTATGCCTTCCACCAAGAGCAATAAAAGATTATCTATGATATGCAACAAGGCCATTTTCACCATGATCTCCACTCTAGTCTGATCCTACCAGGCAAGAACATTTTGATTGCACTAGACAGACTTTTCCCCCTGGTCTGAATTTGTGAAAATAGTAGACTAAAGAAGCCAGTTCCACTAAAGTTTGACTCCTTTAAGTTACCTTGGAATGAGCCCAGACCAAGACAACATTCTGAGGCTGCTCTTAAAAGATTGTGGTCTTCCCTCAAGCCTCATGAAGATCATGCCAAAGATATGTGAAATCATATACTATGGCTAATCAGAAATGAAGGCAACTGCTCTAACTCTAAGGATGACAGTTTTTCCTTAGGTTTCTTTTGGGATGTCTATGGTCGTGTGTTTAGAGAAAACATCTTTTCCTACCTTGATCTTGGTGCCCTTATCCCTTATTCTTTTTGTCCTTCCTCTGTCATTTTTATTTCCTCCCTCATTTCTTGTGTACTCAATATGGAAATCTGCTTGTTGTTTCTCAACATGCTTTAGACCTCATTCTCCATAGCTCATATTGCGGTCCCAGATAGCTCTATGATGTCCTCATCTTGTGTTGATATCAAAATAAGGAAAAAAGTTTAAGTCTTTTATGGGTTGAGTCTGTTAATAAATCTTTTATGAGTTTAAAGTTTGAAGTCTGTAATTTTTATTTTATTAAGTCATGTAATCTTTTTGCGCGTCTTTAATAAAAATATGATTCATATATATTCATAAATGGCATTAAAGATTATATTTTCTATGTTTTTATGCTCTGATATATGTTGTATGTTATATGTTCTGATGATCATATTTCTATTCTTTATGTTATTCTCTTATCATTCTTGTGAGTATGTATGTTGAGAGTATTCTCTGATCCTTATAATCTAAGTCTAATGGCATGAAAATCTATGCTCTTAAAAATAGTCTTTATGTGCTCTATTGCTCTGATCACATAGCTGTTATGATCATCTATGATATGCTCTAATCATTTCTCTAAGAATGCTCTGATCATTTTCTAGTGAAGACTGCCCTGTACATTAATTAAAGTCGGTGCTGCATATTTGATCTGTCTATTGCTTAAATCATCAATTTTATATAAGCTTTGACATTTTCTAAGTCTGCTTCATTATCTGTATGTTAAAATGCATGTATGTCTTCATTCTTTGATTTCATTCAAGTACTCTAATAGTGCTCTAATACCATGACATCATGTGAAGTCTGATGACTTGTTGGTCTCTCTCTAGAATATTCTGCTTATCACAGACTTTATTTAATAAAAGACTTGATGTTTACTATCAACAAATAAGGGGAGATTGTTGGAACCAAGTCTGTCTTATAAAGGACTTTGAAAATTTTGGCTATATTATTTAAAGATCCCAAGATTTGTTAATAACATATTTCAAGACATTTAATTAAATAAAATCTACCTACGTGTTATCTGACCTCTCTAATTAAGTGTTTTAGATTACAAGTCTGTGATGCATATGTTATGAATGAAAGAGGGAGTCCATCATTTAAAGTGTTCCTTGAGCTATGAAAAATATTTTAAACCGAGTCTGTGTAGGACTACAATAATTTGTTGTCCAAGTCTGTCCTAAGAAAAGTCTAATACAAGACAATGTTTAAGAAGAGAACTTATCAAGTGTACCTTTCCAAACTTAAGACTACTAAGTCATGCTTCTCATATATATTAGTCCTCACACTCAGCACGCACTTCATTTTCTCTCTCAAACAATCAGACTTTAGACTCTTGATACATAAACACGTTAATCTGAATTTGCATTAGTCAACACAAAGATATTTTTGAAGATGCCCCAAAGCTAGATTCTTCCAAGCTAGACTACTCTTATCACTAAAAAGGGAAAGAAGACAAGCTTGTTCAAGAACCAATGCTTGCATGGAAAAGAAACTGAGGATGCTACTATATGCAAATCAAAAAACTGATGAGGATTAGTACTTGCATCAGAAAGCATCAGAAGGTCAACCAGGCCTATTTTAGCACAAGTTCATGGTAGAAGAAAGACTACAAAAGGACTTTTACCCTACTTTGATCGAGGCACTCTATTTTAATGTAAAATCTGGAAATCCTCAATTCAGACTTTTGTCTACTTCTTATCATTTAGAGTCTGCGTGTTTTAAACAATTATTTCTCTTCAACTGATCATCAACAACTATCTTTATTAGCCAATAAAGACGAAGAGACTTTCAGACCCAAAGAGAAGATATACGCGTGAAAGCAACAATCTGAAAAACTCTAGTGATCAAGTATAGCTTTAACAAAGACTTTCTTTATATCTCTGCTTCTTGCAAACTTAGTCTTTTGTTTTTTCTACTTAGTGTATCTATTCTTTAAGATTCATTATCTTGTACACTAAGTTATCAAAAACACAAACACACTTTCAAATCACAACCTGTATCAAAGTCTGGTGTGTTGTCAGTCTTCGTTTCAATTGGGAAACACTATTTGGCCTGAAGAGGCTTTTGAAATAATACTTGGGTTCGAGTCAGGAGTGGCTTGTTGAAAGAATATTTGGGTTTAAGCTAGAAGTGGTTGGAGTCAAGAAAACTTGACGCACAGGTTGTGCTGTGTTGTGTAAAAAGACGTTTTTACATAGTGAAAATCCTTCGAATCTAATGGTACATGACATAACTTATGTGTTCGAAGTGAACCAGTATAAATTTGTTATGCATAATGTAACATCCCAGGTAATTAAATTTAATTATTGGTGATATATGAATATTAATTAACATATTAATCAAATTTCTCATTGAGATCTTTCTAAATGATTATAAATTAATTGAAATTGTTTAGAGGCACTAAATTTAAATAAATTAATTTAATTGGTTGGTTATTAAATTTTAAAATTAAAATTAAATGAATGGTGGTAATTTTTAAATTACCAAAGGGTGAAATGTAAAAGGTTTTATTAAAAAGGTAATAAAAGAAAGTAGAAAAGAAAAGAGAAAATGGGTGAAAAGACCAAAATACCCTTAAGGAATTAAAATCATTTCCATCTTTCTTCTTCATGAGTTTATGCGCGAGAGAGAGGCAGAAACATTGTTTTTCTTTTCTTTACAACCATGACCTCAAGACCCCAATCAGAGGTCGATTCGGCGACGGAATTTGAAATTAATCTCGTTTTTAGACCAGGGCAACGAAGGGAATCTTGAGGTACCTTTAACTTCATGTTTTCTCTCTTCCTTTCACTTTCTCTCTCTTAGCCATAAGTGGTACATGCATAGAGGTCTTTTATTTTCATATGTTTATGGCAAATGGAAACTTAAAAGAGCGTAGGATGTTGTGGGTATTTTGAAATGGCTAACAGGTGATAGTTTCAATATTTCTAGATTTTAAATCGGGGATCAAAACCTTGACCAACGCGGTGAAACTTGAGAGTGAGGGTCGGAAGTGATACTAATAAGCTTCATAAACCTTAAATTAAAGTTTAAAACTGTTTCGATGTTATGGGTTACGGTTTCAAAGGTTTCGATGTTAATTTCAACTCTTTGAATTCTTAATGTTAAGAGTTTCAGTGAATTTTGGATGAGCTAAAAATTGATTCGAAGATTCAGAAGCGTGGAATTGAGGTAAAAGGGTGTGCTGGGTTAAGGTTAATGTAGAATTTTGGTTGCACGGTTTGGCGCATAGGAAAAAGGTAAATTGTAGCCGCTATTTATTGCTTTAGTTGATTGCAATAATTCATTGTAATTAATTAAATAACGATGACGAATTAAATAGATAAAGAAAGAATTAAGTATTTGATATAACTAAAGGTGAGTTGTGAACTATGGGAAATGTTCGTGGTTAGAAACATTGAAAATTAAGAATGTGGGGTGAATTAAGAAATTGACATGATTAATTATAAGGGTTAGGTTTAGTGAATAATTTAAATTAGAAAGAGTATTATGATGTGATGTAAGGGCGTAAATATATGAAAAATTGTGTATGTGTGTGATTAAGGAGAAATGTAGTGAATTGTGAAAATTGAGTAGGATTGTAGGTATGTGATATTGTTTTATAGCATGAGTTACTTGTATATATATGAATGTTGATGATTAATAAAATAATGATGGATAGATATGAATGGCATAGTAATAATGATGATGTTGATATACACATATATAGTTGGTCTTATTCATATTGATAATGAGATTGATATAGTTGAATTAATAACGGTAACATATATGATAAAATGATTATAATATTGATGCTTGAGAATGAATTAAACCATGGATGAACTAAGATTATTGATGGTTGAGAATGAATCACTTGAAATATGAACAATGTTGTTAATGAGTTGGTAGCCTAAGTGGCTTATTGTTATATCCCAAGGTGATGGCTTTAAAGTCAGGGATGATTTGTTGATGATTTTTGGTGATTATATGTTATTTATGCTTGTTGTATGGTGGGGACAGTCATTCGATATATTTTACCCCTCATTTTTTGCTCTCGTGGTCGTTAGTGGCCTAGTTGAGCTACCCAGTGGTCAAGTAGGTGAGTATAATTGATTGAGAGTCAGTGGTGATAATACTTATGTTGGTGTTGATTAAATTGATAATGAAATGATTTTGTTTGACTTAATGATAAGATCATGTGGATTAATGTGATTATGACGTGATGTTAATTATATTGATGATGAGATAATGTTGACTAAATTGGTAATGAGAGGATATGATTAATTTAAAGTTAATTGAACTAATGATGAGGTTGATATTAATTGAATTAATAAGGAGTTTGATATTATTCACACTGATGATGAGATGAATGTATTTGAACTAATACGGACTATATTAAGAGGGGGATGTGAGATTTAAAATGGTATGTGGAAGTACATTACTAAAGATAACAATTTAACTATGAAGGTAGCTAGATTATGTTTTTCCTAGTGATATTTTTTGTATTAATTAGTTTTCTTTTAGTGACTGGTGATAGGTTGCAGATGGACACCGCAGAGGCGAGTACTAAATGGGGTTCATGTGGAGTCAATGCCAAGGAAGAGAGTTATGATTGCGTAACCATAATAATGAAGTTAGATGCATCCATGATATTGTTATTATGTATGAATATAAGTTTAAGTGCTTTATGATGGACTTGATGGGTTTTGTTCTTATAGCATTGTGTGGTGTACTTTGTTTCAAGATTATGTTGATGAATGGAGTAAGCAGATTTAATGCATTAAATGGATAAATGGATGAATGTGATTGAATTTGTGTGTGCTTGTGGCATTGAGCCATTGTTGAAATTAAATTATAAATGTAATGGGAAGGTGAGAATTGTTTAGGATTGCATTGCCATATGTTAGTAATAAGTTAAACCATAACGGAATGACATTTATGTGAAATTGAAGTGTATTAAAGGAAATAGGTAGGTCATTTTGAGCTTCTGTGGGATTTGGACTCCCTGGATATTCTCTATAGGTTTGTAAATGCATATTGAGTTTGTATGCATCCTTGAATAGAAGTTTGAATGGAAATTCATGCATTTAGTATCATGTGTTGTCCCATAAATTGTTAGAAAGCATTTTAGCATATATTTTGGACATATGCAAGAATTTTGGTGAACGAACTACGCCAACAGTTATGAAATGGGGAAAACATAATGTCCATGAAGTTTGGTACGAATCAGAGTTATAGTGGGCAAGATAGGGTGCGAAGAAGTTGGTTTGGAGGTTAAAATGCTAATGTTTTCGCTCAAGCGAACCAATTCTCACTTAAGCGAGCCTATGTATGACTTAAGGGGTATTTTCTGGGCCAATCTCGCTTAAGTGAGGATAATCTCACTCAAGCGAGTGTTAAATGATTGGTTTCTGCCAAATTTTCGCTCAAGCGCTTGAGCAAGCCTCACAGGTGTTATTTCTGTCGAATTCTCGCTTGAACGAAAGAAAATATCGCTCATAAAAGTTATAGATAATTTTGTCACGGTCATTTTCCACTGGAATCACGTCAATCGGAGGTCGGTAGCCCAAGTTATGCCCAAAATACTATAGGGTGTTCAGGCTGAAAATTTCAAGTGGGCCGATTTCACAATTTTGTGATTTGGGTAATCTTAGGAGTATAATTGGCCCTCAACTTTTGCATAAGAATTATAGGAATTTGAATTGCAAAGGTGTACCAATTGGGTTCATCTCGACTGGAGTGGTGTAGCTCTGATTAACGTAAATTACTGAGTAATATGCAAGAAATAAGTGTGCTGAAAAGTTTCTCTTTAAAATTTTCCCAAAATGGTTTGAATTTTTTTATATCTACAATATTATTTAATGTGATATTGATATAAATTAGGTATAAATGCATTATTTAAACTCTAATAATTAGGTGGGACATTATACATAATCTCTCTTTCCTTTATCTTTTTAGTTTGATTCAAAGTTTGCTACCTTTCTTGTTTGAAAAAGTTTAAATTTCACAAAAAGAGTCTCAGACTTATTCAACCCCCCTTTTAAGTTTGACTTTGAACCATCAGAAAATAAAATAAAATATAAGTCAAAAAATGAAGAAATTGAAAAGAGTTTTATGTTTAAAAGCATTATCCAGCCTTTTGGTTTCACTCTACGATTTCACCATTTTGTTCCTTGTTATTTCATTAATCCTAAGAATCTCAATTGTGTTGCCAATACTTATGCTAAGTGATTATCCTTTAGATCATAACTAAGTCATGTCAAAAGGAGCATTAAATTTTAATAGGCTTATGAACTAAATCAACTGTTGAAAACACACAAGTTATGATACCAAGTACATATGTTCACATCTATACGTTTAATCTTATTCCTAGATCAACCATTTAGAAAAATATACAATCTTATCAATTAGATTAAACTAAGAAGTGGCCGGTTTCTTAGTTTAGTTATGCATAAGGAATAACATACTAGACATAATAAAAAAGAACAAAGTTAAAAAAACAATTCTATTTCATAATTATATAACAAGAGGGGTTCAACATAAAACCTACTCTACAAACAACGTAAAATAACCAATCAAATGCACGATCTACATGAAAATAAGATAACAGTATGATTAAAGAGAATCTTTTATTCCTTAATATGACTTGGAGAAAGATTCCTCATTAGAACTAGATAAAAAAGAAAAAGATGGTGGTTGGTGGATAGTGATGATGACTACTACTCTCAATCATTTATTTTTGTTCACTCTAATTTGTCTCCATCTCTTTATGGCAACTAAATTGTAAACACCCTGTATTCATAAGTAACACATAAATATTCACTTCATACGTACATGGTCATGTTCATTCGAACAAGGTTGTGTTCAACTTAGACTCCTTGCATTTTAGCTCGTCTAACTTTACTTCTCAGGCCTATTTAGTTTAATTTTGCTTTATGAAGGTTCAAGGACAAACTTAGAAGAGGGGATTGAATAAGTCTGAGGAAAAATTGGATTAAATTGTCAACTGCTTCTATCAAAAATAGGATTGACTACGGGTTCGAGCAATAGTACATGATTTCATAAAACTATACGATTTTCCCGATCTAAATAATTTGCAAATTTTAAAACTTTTTTCAAACATGAGATAACAACAGACTTAAGGTATGATAGTATAGAGTTAGACTTAGAATGGGGGTTGAATAAGTCTTAAACTCTTTTTCAAAAACATACAGACTACTTGAGCAGTAAGACAATTCAACAAACCAGAGAAAGGAATAAAGAATCACACAGTGGAATTTATCCTGGTATACTTCCAAAGCAGAAGCTATGTCTAGTCCCTTCAGACCGAAGGATTTTCACTATTGTAAAAACACCTTTACAATCCACACCATCCCAGTGCAACAGTATTCTTGACTCCATCCAATTCTGGCTTAAAACCCAAGTATTGTTTCAATGAGCCACTCCTGGATATAGACTTAAGTATTCTTTCAAAAGCCTCTTCAGGCCATAAGTGTTTCCCAATACTAACAGACTCTGGCAAACACACTAAATCTTACAGAATGAGTGATAAAGAGTTTTTGGTGTTACAACAAATAACTCAGCGTACAGAGATATGAAATGATTACAAGGTACATTGAGCTACAGACTACTATAAGTCAAGGTCTACTGGAAGCAGAACTACAAAGAAGACTTATGTAGTGAATACAAGAACTTAGAAACTTAAAGAACAATCTTTCAAACTTTGGTTTCTTGAGAGAGATCAGAGAATGTTTAAGAATAAGAATGGATAGCAAGACACTTTTGACTTTGAAAGCTTCTTGTATTTATAGTCCATCTCAAAAAATAACTATTGATTCAGCTTGAAAGATGTTGGTCTCTTTGAGGATTTTGCTGTTAGTGAGTGCAAGGACATGCTTTAGAAAAGTTTCCTTAACTGGATTGCTTCAAAAGTCTTCAACAAAAGATCCCTTTTGCTTATGCACTTTAAGAAAACACGTACACTCTATAACAGATGACTTTAGGCTGTCTGTTTTGAACAGGTTTAACTTTTCTGACACCTTGAGATGTGTGAGGTAGTTTTCTTGATATATGCGAGAAAGTCTTTCAACTTTTCTGTTGATTTCCTCTTTGATGATAGGCATAGATATGATATGAGAAAGTTCATGTAGCTTTTTATTTGGAAAAGAAAGATCCTTTTTCAAATACTTGAGAGTAAAAGAGAGAACTTCTTGTGGTCTGTGGCTTCAGACTAACTTGATTCAATGAAGTTTTTAGTAAGTACAGACTTCTTCATTTTAGAGTCGATTTAAATTTTACAGACTCCCCCTATCTTTTGCAAATGGAGTTCTACAAACTCCTATCATGCTTGACAGACTTGTTAGACAAACAAACAGTACAGACTTTATTTTAGCTGAGAGTCTGGATGTGTATTATTAATAAATCACAAGGGGTTCAGACTACTCAGTCATGAGTTCAGACTTTGACTCTAACAAGGTACACATTCAAACTTAAACAAAAAATAAGGGATAGAGAGATATGCACAACGGATTTATACTGGTTCACTTCCAAACGATAAAGCTACGTCTAGTCCCTTTAGTTTGAAAGCTTTTTCACTATGTAAAAGTCCTTTTACATAAACAGCACCAACTATACCTTAAGTATTCTTGACTCTAACCACTTCTGGCTTAATTCCCCAGTATTTTTTCAACAAGTCACTCCTGGCTCAAAAACCAAGTATTTTTTCAAAAGTCTCTTCAGGACAAAAGTGTTTCCTGTAAGAAACTACAAAGACTTAGTCTCTTCATTTTAGCATATTTTAAGAATAGCTATTACTGTTTCATTTATGAAGAGATTACCATTTGAATCTATTGAAGCACGGGAGAAGAAAAAAGGACAAGGTCTGCTTTGACGATAGATAAGGATTGCATGAAAACAGGGTGCCTCGAATCGTGCAAAGAGAAAGTCTCCTTTTTGTTTTCTTTCGTCTAATGTAAGACATAAAGCATCTTGTTTAACTTTCTGAAGTTTTCTGACTTGAGCACGACAGCTTTATGAGGTGCTCAGAGTAGCTTCATTGATTTCTTTCCATGCAAATGTTTGTTCCTCTGAAAGTTTTATCTTGTTGTTTATTTTAGGATAGGAAAAGACTTTGACTGAAGGAGTTTTGTAAAGAAACAGCCTTGCGTAAATTGATATGGAATCATAAAGTTGTTCATTAATCTTGAAACGTTTGAGTCTAATGTCTTGAAGCTTGAAAGATGAGAGAGATGCGATGTTAAGTGTGAAGGATGATTTGTTTGAAGAACAAGACTTGGCAGACTCAAGTCTGGGATAGACGTACTTAGAGAAAATTCTTTTGAGTGTTGGTCTTCAACTCAAACTTGAGGCTGGGACAGACTTGTAATATTTTGAATTGGTCACATGCAGACCTAGTGTGAAATAGACTTGAAATATATTGCACTACTTTCATGCAGACTTTGAATAATGGACTCCCCATTTGAATTATAGCTTTTGTACCACAGACTTGTATTCTGAAACACTTAAGTAAAAAGGTTAAATAACACATAAGTAGACTTTATTTAATTAAAGGCCTTGATATGTGTTATTAACAAATCTTAGGGTCTTTAAATAATTTTAAATTCTCCAAATTCCTTTATTAGGCAGACTTGGTTCTAACACTTTGATTCTTATATATTCGAGCTCCTAAGCTAATCCTACAAAAGAAACCAATCTTTAGGCCTCTTTAACATGAAAACAATTGCATTATCACCAAAAAGCATACAAAACATCTAAGATAAAATGACAAGATGAGATTTATCAATAGGGACCAATCAAATCATTTAGGAAAAGATACAGACAATTGACAATGACTTTTGTAATGACTTTATAAATGACATTACACAAGCTTATCGGTCGAAAGTTCTTTAAGTGAATTGGACTATTAATTTTAGGAATAAAAATCATAAGTCTCAATAATTATCTGTCTGAGCAACCTTTCAAAAAGGTCTCCTCAATGACCCATTAAACATCATCTACCACTACATGCCAATATCTCTCTTAAAAAAAGGGTGAAACCCAAATACTCCCAGGGCTTTATAAGCTCTTATGGATATCATGTCTTGGGAACTTCCTCTTTGATTGCTTCCTCTAGTAGTTGGGGGCATGGTTATAAAAACTAGACTGGACCAGCCGGTCCAACTAGTCGGACTAGGAACCGGTGCCTAGTCCGGTTTGGGTGACCCTTAAAACCAGTTAGAGCGAAAACCTGTCAAATTGGTCTAAAACCATGAAAACCGGTTAAATTCGACAATTTAACGATTTGCAATATAATTTTTATATTTTAGAAATTATTTTAGTGTGGTTTTTAATTGAACCTATACACTAAATAAAATTGACATCTTTTTTATTTTACTTGGTTTAGATTAGTGTGTTTTTAGACCTTTTTAGTATGTTATGGTATGATGTATACTATTTTAAACCATTCTTACTATATAATATTTTAATTCTAATACATTTATTCAATTTATTTTATAAATAGTATATTATTTTGATCTAATAGATTATTATTAAATATATAAAATAGTAATAATAATAATTTTTTATTAGTGGTTCGACCACGGTTCAATCACCGGTTCGACCAGTGACCCTTAAACCGGTGTCTTCGTCGGTTCAATGACCAGTCCAATAAACATTGGTTGGGGTCACTTCTATGAAATATTATGAGGTAGAACTGAAACCCTACAAAAAGATGTTGGTAGTAACATAAAACTTCACCTTTCAAGATCTTTGGATCAACATATACTAAATACTATTCTCAACAAAGAGCCCATGAATCTTATTATGCTTGCATTATTCGTATCAAGGTTTGTGTATGAATTAATAAATTTATAAAGACTTTTCAACGTAGGAAACACTCAAACATGGCTTTAGGTATGCATCTTTTTTTTCTTGCTCGACTAAAAGAAGTTGTAGTTACCATCTTAGAATGAAAACCTTGTCCAAGTCTGAACGCGGTATCGAAGGATTATAACGCGTAGTCATGAGAAGCTTTTGTGATGGTTCGGAGAACAGACTTAAAAAGGGGGTTGAATAAGTCTATTCACTTTTTCAAACCAAAAGGTGATATTTAAACGTTTAGAGCGTTATGCACGGACCAGACTTTTGAGGAGACAGAGAGTGTGATACTTTGATTGAGCGAGAGTATTTTTACCAAACTTTTACTATCGTACATTATGAACTTAAATGCACCAGACTTTTGATAGTAAAGAGTAAGAGAGAAAGAGATAATACACAAGTGATTTATACTGGTTCACCTCCAACACAGAGACTACATCCAGTACCTTCAAATCTGAAGGATTTCGACTATGTAAAAATATTTTACATCAACAGCCTAGACCGGGCCTGTGAGTATTATTGACTCCAGCCACTTTTGGCTTAAGCACAACTCGTGCTTTAAGTATTCTTGACACCAGCCACTCCTAGCCTAAGCACACCCCGTACTTCCAAGTATTCTTGACACTGGCCATGAGTATTCTTGACTCCGGCCACTCCTTGCCTAAGCACACCTCATGCTTTCACACACCAGACCCCTCTGGATTCCTATGAGTATTATTTTGCATGCACTCACTCCTATTGCAGACCCAAGTATTCTTTCATGAGCCACTCCTAGCTCGAACCCTGAGTATTCTTTCCAAAGCCTCTCCAGGCCAAAGTGTTTCTCACACTAACAGAGTCCGGCAGCATACCAGACCTGTACTACCAGAGGATTAGAAGAATTACCTCAAATGAATAAGCCCTTTAACTTAGTAAAGCTAAGTGATAAACCACAAAAATGAGTTTGTAAAGAAAGAGAGGGCTCAATTTTCTTATAGGGCTCAGTACATTCAAAAAGTGAAAGATGATTAGAAAATATACTAAGCTAGAAAGCATGACTTAGGATAATGGACATTTATGTGCACGAAGGCATATCCCAAGTTATTCTGGCATCTAAGAAGGAAGATAAGTGCGCATAGCGAGCTTTCTTTGTCTTCATGGCAGATCTTCCATGTAGGGTTACTCGTTGTTGAGTAAACTGCCATTTCTTCATTTCATATAAGCTTGAGTGCATGAACGTTTGATGGTCGTTCATGATTTTTCTTCTTCTATTACACTTTTATGGTGTATTCTAGCTCATCCTTTTCTTTTTACAATCTCTTTCTCTTTTTCATTTCTCTCTAATATTTCTTTTCATCCTCAATTCTCGATAATTGATTTTTCTCTCCTCATAATTTTTTCTTCTATTTTCTTCAAGAGGATTCACTTCTAAAGAGGAGACTGATTCTGTTTATATAGAATCAGTCTGTTGAGTTCAGGAAGAGGCTTGTTAATTATATAGCCATTAAGAGAGTTGTTGTATAAGAGACAAAAATCTTTCTTGATAGAGTTACACAACGGGTAAGAATTTTTGTTGTTAGAGAGAGAGAGAGAGACGTTTTGCACAAGTTATGATGTCCTAGGTCAATTTACAATTATAGTTATTCATTTTATTAAATTTACGATAAATTTTTCACGATTAAATAATTTAATTATGTCATAATTTAAGAAAATATTTATTTTTACCAGAAGCTTCCAAAACTGTAATTATATAACAACTTAAAAGTGTAGAATATCAATTAAAATGAAAAATCTAAAATTTAGGAACAGGGGGCCTGTAGCGTCAGCCAAACGTTGTGCACCTCACGCTATGCGTCAGCCCCACGCGTAGCGTGAGCATGACAGTAGCAGCACCTGTTGCTAATGCATAATTTAGGCCAACCGGCCAACTTCTAATCTACCCAATTGGCCCGTTTTAGGTACGATTGCCACGAAACTTCACAAGCCACATGTTTTCCTCATTCCAGAACTGTTGGCGCCGTCTGCTTGCCAAAATTCCAACATATGTGCAAGTTATGCACAAAATATAGTTTAAACCCTTTTGTGCAAAACCCTTACACCGAACACCCTAAATGGGTTCCAATTGGCCCAAGGCCGATGCACACAGCTTCTACATGTCCTAAGGGACCTATTGGTACCTTTCGGGGGTCCCAAAACCCGTCGGATCTTAAAATCACGTATTTAGTTCCTTAAATCCATAAAATGCAATATATGCATACCTTATAAATCAACCAAAACACCAATCTATTCACAATCACACTACACACAACATTCATACATTATACAGATCCTGCCAATATCATTCAACATTCACAATATTGGCTTTGTGCCATAATTCATAATGATCACACATTATGTAACTAATCATCACACTTCAAATCATTATCATCAATGTACCAACTTAAGTTCATCTATTAATTCAAGCATAGGATAATTAATTCATCACACACAATTAGGAGTTTATCACCCACATGTTCATATATTACATCAGTCCATACATCCTTGGCATTAATCCTCCGCTTGGTGTACTTCCGGGGCATTAGCATCCTCCCTGTCACTGGTCACTAAAATTGAATAAACCACAGCAAGGGTGAGTGTTTGGCGTATCATAATTAATATAGGACAGAATAATAAAATCTAATAATACCCCCTATTTGCAATACTAAGAGATCTTCCCTACTTCTCACATTTATACTTATGTATCCATATATCGATCACCTTTTTTCATAATTTCCCTTTTTAACACAAATTATATATATATATATATATATATATATATATATTCATTCACAATACAATCAATAGCATTGGACTATCACATACATCATAAATCCTAAAACTCATCATCAGACACTTGTCAATCATCATTTCTATCATGAACATACAACCATATATTTCACAACTGACTTGCATGCATCTGACTCCTAGTATCCGGATACCTAAGGACCGGCCTTCAACTGAGGGTCCTACTTGACACCCTGTAGACCCTGCTTGGTCCACCGAGTCCTGCTTGACTCGCCACCTCAACCACTGGGTCCTACTTGACCACTGGATAGCTCAACTGGGCACAAAGGCCACGGGAGCCAGCAACGAGGGGCTACACATACCGTCAGCCGTCCCACACCACATAATCACATAGCAATCATATCATACATGGCATATTATCTACATATCTCATATTCATTGTCAGAAACTGACATACAATCATCACTCGGGCGACCTACTTGTCAAACCATCATCACAAGCCATGTTATTCATGCACATAATCATCATATCATTCAATCTCATCAAATCATATATAATAACACCAACCAATATCACACCATGCATTACTAACATCATTCAAAATTCACAATTCATTTAATGTCATTCATGTATCTAACTTATATATTTATTTCATTACTTCCTAACTCATATTTGCTAAATCAAGATAGTTCTTTATCAAACAATAAGTTAACCACACTCAAAAATACTTATAAAATTATATTAATTATATTTAACCACCATACGTCATCAACAATATTTTTTAAATAATTTCTAAACCTCCCGAAGCTACTATATATTCAAATCCTAATTAATTACGACCCGAACACCCTCTTACCTCGATTCCAAGCTTCCACGAGTTATTCTTGGTGTCGGTTGCGTCCTCCGATCACTTGTTCACCACTCCACCTCCAAACTCGACGCCCACTCTGTCACACGCTCGACCAACGCTCGTTCCGGCACCCATGGTTACCAAAACACCAATCCAGTTAGTACATTACCTTCCTTACACTCCCAAACTCATAACCCAAGCTTTCGAAACTGTTTAAACTCAGAATCCTAACCCCAACATCACATGCATGGTTCGATTTTGAAGAAGGGGGAAGAGAAGGGGAAGAGTAAATGCGAGATCAAGGGTCCTATGAGCCTTATATTGGTTCCAATCACCCAAAACCTCAAGAAATCAAAGCTTCTACCAATACTGGACCAAAATCGCGCAAGAGAAGAAAGGGAAAGCAAGATAATATTCTGCCATTTTGTTTTGCATGCTTCATTTAAAATCTGATCGCGACACTAACTCTACGCATCAGCTCATTAATTTGCACCTGACGCTACGCGTCAAGGTCCTGACTCCATTTTCCTTAAATTTCATTTTAAATCTCATTTCCCTTTTTCTTTTCTTTATTTATTATTATTTTAAAATCAACAATAATTTTATTTATTTTCTACTATTAACCATCAGGGATGTTACATAAGTAATGTAGATGTAAGAGCTTTCAGGATTTGTGTAATCATAGGTGGAGTAGATGTAGCACTAGTTTCACCAAGAAGGAAAGCTTTGATTCAGAGAATCTTTGAATGCATGAGATAGAAGTGAAATATAGTTTCTTTTCAGACTAAATTAAATCCACGTTGTTTAGTCAATCTTTCTTTTTGTGAATCTTTTTCAATAAGCTTTTGATGGAGATGACTTGTGACCATTGCTTCATGTATCAGACCACTTCTAAAATTTTGAAGGGAGATGACAGTTTGATGCTTTCGTGTTTTCTGAAGCTTGAAGTGACACTGTTTGAGTCTGAGTCTAGTAAGTTATTCTTGATACAAGAGAATTTCTTCTGAAGCGAGTTACCAGACTTTTGATTTTTCCTTTCATCTTGGATTGAAGAGGTTCATGTTACGATCAAGTTTTCTAGACTTTTGATGCATAAACTTTCTATGTATATTTGAAACGAAATGCCAGACCTTTTAGATTCTTCTTTTGTCTTGGATTGAAGAGTTCAAGTAACGATTAAGTCTTCCAGACTTTTGATGCGTAAGCTTTTTATGCGTAGGCTCCCCCTTTCTTTTGTAGCTTAGGCCTTTTCCTTAAATACTCACATCAAGTGATAGCAGACATCTTCATAGTTTTGTTTTATCAGACTTATTGAATGTGAGATCCCCCTTTGATTTATAACATGTGCTTTTTATCCTGAAACACTTAAGTGATCTATATCAAACGTTTAATAACTTATAACTTGATTAATTAAGATGCTTGATATTGGTTATCAATAAATCTAAGAGTGCTTCAAATATTTTCTTGGTTCTAACAGGTCGTAATGCATGCATTAGTAAGATATACATGATCCCTTATGTTGACCATGCCTTTAACTAGTCAATACGCCAATGACATTAATCGATTGAGTCATAACCCAAAACATGATTTCTTAATTGTTGGTGGTATTCATTTGAAATGAAACAATGAAAACACATAACAAAACATGTATGCTTTCAAACATCTCATTGTAGAATAAGAAACCATTCCCCTTTGGACACATGACGCATCATGCAACAAAAATTATGAAATAAATCTGCAAAAGCCATGAGTAGAAGAATCGAACGAAATCTAATACTCGCAAGATAAGAAATCCAATGTTTTCATAAATGGATCGGTCATTGAACCAATGAACATGTTAGTTTAAACAAACCGTGATCAAATCAATGTCCAACCGTGGTTGAACCGGTAGTATTAAAGGATTGACCCGGACCAGTCACTTAACCGGTTCGATTTTGATAACAATGATGAAATCCATAAAACCACGTTATAAGATGAAAAATTAATGGAGATCATGGAAGAATAAGAGTGCAATTTGTTAGAGTATTTGTAGAGATTATATCGATAATAAGTTATGGTTATTATTATTCAATATGTTTGGTTTTATTAAGTAAAAGTGATTTTAAAATAATTTATTTTATTTGAATTTTTAAATAATTAATTATTTTGTCTTTAAAACTTAATATTACATAAAATGCTTGAAATTAATTGTAGTGGTTAGATATACAATTAAAATAATTAATTAATGGAGATAAAAAAGAAAAGCAAAATTTGACTAAAAAATTGTTACCTTATAGTCATAATCCCCTAAATTTTGTTGATAAACTATAATTAGAAAATCATATTATAATCTGCATAATAAATCACAACCCTAAACATATACTAAGGTGATACTATCAATGTCAAAACTTGGTTAAATATTTTGATGTGGCCAAAAATTAAAAAAAAAAATTATACACTGTTACCAAAATACTTTATTTAGGTAGCCACCATGGCATCCTGAGCCTTCACTAACCTCCCCCGTTGTATACGGTTGAGAATAAAAGTTATTGTTTTTAAGAATAAGTGTTTAATTTTATTATACCATAATTGTAATAAATGTGTATTTTGATACATAACTTAATTAAAAACTTATGTTATAAAGTAGTTTTTATATGAACATTTATACTATGAATTTGGTCATTAAGTTCTTGAAATAAATTGAAAATAATTTATTTTGTTAACCTACACCCAAAAGCTTATTGAAATAAGTCAAAAATAAGTTATAGAAGTCATAAACTATTTTCATGAACTTCTCATAAATTTTTCTAAACACAACCTAAATCTTTGTATATTTACTTTTTACCTTTATCTTAAAAAGTTCATTCTCACTTTAAAGATTTAAAGATAAGGATGGTAAATTTCATTTCCCAAACATATTGAGATTGATGTCTTATAAGGTTAATCCAGTTAATACTTGATAAACATTAAGCATTAGGATTAAAGTTTTGAACCGTTGAGTATGGGGGGACAAATTCCTCTAGTAAATGTCCAGTACCGAACATCTCTTTATAACTCAATATTACGCTGGTCCAATGGGATATGGTATTATGTATTTTTGAGTTCAATGGGAGCTTAAAGTCTCCATGCCTTGTTTTTATATGCACATCATGATTCGTGTTGATGAGTGAATTAGCGTGTTACCTACAAAGATACTTCAAAACTTAAATTAGAAAAAGATATCAATATCGGAGCACTACAATGCCTTACCTTATGTGTATTGAATGCAGGTATTTATAGACATTGGTTGGGACCAACTTTGATGTGACGTCTATCGACATCTATCTATTCAGTATGAAAAGGCTACCATAGACTCGATCCTGTCTGACACAACTGTAGCTTTTAGGTCCGGTATATCCTTAGCAGCTACCAAGGTTCCTCTCTTAGACACTGGTCATCAGTGACCTCAATGCGGAGGATGTGGGTCAGTCTATCTTGGTATCATGTTGCCTTTTTAGTACCCGGTGTTATACCTTTGAATTGAAGTCAATATCAAGTTGAGATCAAGTTTAAATCCTAGATTTCACACATCCTAACTTTTATTCACCTCTCATTTATTGTTATTCCATATGATTTAAAAAATATACTCCTTTTTTCCATGATACTTTAAGACTTTTGATTAACTTAAACCAAAGTTGAATTATTTGTTGTTTTACAATTTTACCCTTTTAATTAATGTATATTTGATTGAAAAATATATCTGTAACATTTATATCATCAATTATTCCTTAACAATACTCAAATAAGGTATAATAAAGAAATAAGTAATAACTTTTTATAGAATAGAAAAATATCAACAATTTTTATTAATCTATGTAAAATTGCTAAAGTTTCATAAAAAAGAAAACCAAAGGATTACTAATTAATGATTACCTTAATAAAAATGAATGTTTAGTTTTCACACAATAAATTTATTGTTTACCTATATATATATATATATATATATATATATATATATATATATATATATATATATAAAAGATGTATATATAAAAAATCCATTGGACAAATCAAGCATCTAAAATGACTCTAATAGAGACTATGTATAAATGTCAAGTTTAAATTGAAAAAAAGCAAAAAAAACAATAAAAACTAAAATTACCAATTTTAAAGACTAAAAAACATTTAACTAAAATAATAAATTATAACGTCCAAATCATATTAAACCTCCAGAACTCAACTCTTTGAACTTTGTTATAAAAAAAAAATGTCATCACTTTCCTTCCTTCTCTATCTGTTCTTTTCCCACTTCCAAACGTACAAAGTTTGGCTTCCTTCATGGTTTGGCCAGCGATGATCCATGGTCCTCTTATTACACAAAATGCCGCTTTGAGTTAAAAGACACCCACACAAAATGCCGCTTTGAGTTAAAAGACACCCAAACTATAAATCGGTTAGGTGGCAGCATGAAAAGAAAAATTACAGTTGCTTGAAAAGTTTCTTATTCACAATATACCCAAAAGTGTAAATGCATTATATCGATATCAAGGTAGCTAAATACATTACGGAGCCCAAACTGAGGGTATTACACTGGACCAAAGTTCCTGGAACCACCATTGAAACATGCCACGGACATGTCATAAGAACCACCACAATTTAACAGTCTTGGTAATAAGAATAACCACCAAAACATAATCTAGCCCAGAAAGGGGGAATGGAAGAATGGAATAATGAGCTTTACACATCAAAAGGTGACCAATGATTCAAATAAAAATATTTATATATACTTCAAAAAATTGTTGCTCAGGATTCTTCCTTGATAAAGTAACTCTGAGGCAAGCAAAAATCTTCTTCATGATTAAGCAATTCAATCTCCTCATCATCTGTTTTCTGAGGAAGAAAGATAAACCACAACACTTTATCAGGCACTCAAAATTCAATTCAAACCCCAAAGCCACCTAAACCAAAAACTAACATAGTCTTTGAGAGCTATATGATGAAAGAGAAGGCTAACAACTTTTAATAACATACCAGCATTTCTAAGTTGTAGAACCGCTCCAGCAATTGAAGGACCTCCTCAGAAGAGAAGTGTCTGTCAAAACTGAATGAAGCACATATAGTTCTTAGATTATAAATCAGAAAATAAAGATCCAGCACATCTAGTTCGATAATCAAACAAGCAAGACAAACTTAAAAGTGGACAGAACAAACCTCCTCCTTAGATATTCCATCAGACCATATAGGACAAAGTGGCGATGTACTCCTTCATGAAAGCAACATTAATTATAAGCATAAAATTTTTATGAATCATTCACACCCTCCAGCCCCGCAAAGATATATGAATATTGATCATTGATAACTATTGCTTACATATAGGAATTATCACAAGGATAACATGATCAATCATCCATGATCACTTTATCTAAAACTTCTTTTGTTTATGAAAAATAGTCATTTAAGGTTGTGACACAAGAACTAAGAAATGCATTTAATAATCTTGATTTTATACAAAGTATTATTAAGCTTCATATTATACCTTTAATTATATGATTCCCTTTTTCGTCTTACTTGATTACTTACTAAGAAATGCATTTAGATTCTCTCCCCATAATAATTATTTTAAAGATAGAATTGGAATAAAAACATTAATTCCAGTTTGAAATTGTAGAGTAATATTCTGAGACAGATAAAATTGGTGAAAGTGAATATTTTTCAGAGATTGAGAGTAACAAGTAAACAAGTAACATTTGCACATGGGTTCATATATGAAACTCAAGAAATGCAATTCAATCAATAGTAATCAATTGTTCATTTTTCTTCTAGTCATCATATCTTGTTCAGGTACAACTCAATAGTGTACTAATGAAGACAATGCTACAGTCATTTGATGTATGTCTTGTATGTCTTGATAGCAGGATCCATTTCAGGGCTCTTTTCCCAAAACTTAGAATTAGTTTAGTTCTCCTAGCAGCAGAAATAGCATTCCTCCCATGACCAGCAAGTCTTTCCTACAGTCTGCATTCCTATTTTAAAGAAGCAACTTTTTGTTCTTTTTAAGAAAGATCACATACTTTATGGATCTTTACTATATAAATAAAAATCAATTTTATTGAATTAATCAAAGATAGGGAACCTACCTCCCTTGGTTTCATGAATCTGTTATTAGGTAAACTTAAACTAATGTAACCACATTGCCACTTTTAAAGTTCATGTAAACATTCTAATAGCATAAAATGTCTCTTAGTTAGGAATGATGTCATGAAGGCTGAGACCGAGGATATGACCCCCACCCCCTCAACCGCCAACCCAACAAAAAAAATATTATATACTAAGTTACATGATGCTAAAACCCAATGTTCAGTACTATTACTATTTCCTCATACTACGAAATCATAACTACTGTTAGGAACAGGAAAGTGTGGGTATCAAACATCTTGCAATCCTTACTCTTCAATTAACATTACTATTTTCTTTCTTGTTAGACTTCAGTAACTAATTATTTCCTGCTATTTCTCCAGTTCAAAAACAAACCATATTGCATTCATGATTGGTACTAAAAACATGTTTTTCCCCATACATTTCACTTTTTAAAAAATTCCACCTCTGAACATCAAAATTCTTATATCAAAATCAATCATGATCCTCAAATTAAGGTTTGTCCTTGACACAGTATCAAAGCTTGTATTGGCAAGTAGTAAAACAGGCTGCACATACTGTCACTCTTCATGAGCAAATGGTGTGAGGCTGGATGTTGAAGATATAAAATCAATATTGCACCTTTATCACTATGGTAAGACCAACTCTCCCAAAGATATTATATAATATTTTAAAAAATACCTTGCAGTTTTACCGGAGGGTAAATTTCAAGAGCTTCCAACAATCTCAGCTCCAGTTCAACCTGTGCTTGTTCCTATCACCATAATCACATGTCAATTCCAAATTCAGATTCAAATTTCACAGTTAGAGAAAAAGAGAGAGAAGATACCTTGGGGAGGGAGGAAGCGGAAGAGGGAGGGGGCTTGCAGGGGGAGTGCACAGACATGCCATCTTGCTCCTCCTCTTTGGGTTTCCCACCTCTTCCACCACTGCTCATTTATTTCTCTGAGTAGGGATCACAAGACATATTGTGTGAAATAGAAATATCACAGGTAACAGTTGCATCAAAGAGAAATTAAAAATTTGAAAGAAAACACACTTCACAACCACAAAAAAAACAGTTAACTGTTAGCCAATAGCAATCACAAAGATAGTTCAGTATGCATTTACATAAAATAATATGGCAAGATAGGATAGTATATGCAACTAGTTAGTATCTACTTGGTAAAGATAACTTATAGCTTATTTCAAATGCTAGTAGAACTGTTTGGTTAACACAAAATAAGGAGTTTACAAACTTATTGTTTTTCAAAAGCTATAAGCTACGTATTCGATATTTCAGCTATGTGGTACCAGGTACAGGTACAGGTATAGGCACAGGTATATGACTATAAATTATATGATCCATTAAAAAAAATAAGAGTACAAATGAGGTATACTAATAACATAATAACATATAAATGAGTCAAGCACATTTCAACACACAATTCACTATATACCAACTTAAGAAAACTTCATTTTGGTGCAAAAGCATATTACAGCCATATAAAACTAGTTTGTGCAAAACCCGAGATCTCAGTTCAAGCATATCAGAATTAAGAACCAGATAGAGCAAGTGGCATGTAATATAAATCATTACAAAATTCAGCAATATTTACACAGCCATATAAAACTAATTCCATTTCAGCAATCAAACCATATGAAGCAAACTCAGTAATTAGTCCCAAAAAAAATTACACACAGTAATCGGGAGTGTGCGGCAAAGGAGTATTGAAACAGGGATTGTTGGAGCAAAAAATTCCAGGACGTCATCAAAGTACAAGAAGCGTCTGCAAGGAGCGCAGCATTGGAGAAAGGACGCTCTGCCTAGGACGTCATGTGCCTGCTGTGAAGGGGACGGGGGGAAGAGGAAAACTAGGGTTTGAATGTTCAATGCATTACTGAAGAATGTAAATCAGACATCATGCTTTTGAATTTCTGAAGTTAATTTTGTTTTTTTATAAAGGCAAGACAACTTAGTTTCATGGATACCACGGAGTACCTAGTCTACTCTATCCAGGCCATCCCATGTGGGTAGTCGGCTTTATAGGACCAGGCTCAAAAGTTCATTTGTTATTCAGACCTTAAAATTGAAAGCTCTGGACCAACCTTAAGCAGGTGCCCCATTTTACTTTTACCTTTTTAAAATTATTTGTTTATAAAAAAAAATTACTTGTACCGAGAAGAGTGTCTATGGAAAGTTTGGTTCTTCAAGTTCAGAGGGAAAAAAAACTCAAGAATTTAACTAATATCATTAACTAAGCTAAAATTAAGGATACGTGTTATTTTTGCCTCCATACCATGTCATCTCAATAATATATATATGCTTTTTGCGGGCCAAAGAGGCTATCCCGCCCCTGGCCAGGATTTATACGGGATTTTAGGTTCGGGCTAAAAAACCCAATTTTATTCGGGCCTTCAATTTCAGAGCCCAAATACTATGATTTTGCTGGTACATTCAGACTGGTACATTTTGACAATTCTACCCTACTCAAATAAGCTACCTTAAAAGTTATTATTCATGAGGCATAAGCTACATGGAAAGTTACCAAACAAAAGCCTTAATAACAAGCTTATGAAATGTCAAGTTGTTCATTGAGTGAGATAACCTAAACTCATTAACAAGACACAACCTAGCAGATTTTTGGAAAAGATGGCAATTGGCAACTTGGCATGTATTTGCACTTAATTAACATTCTCGACATGCTCATCTTGATCAGAATAATAATCATCACTCATCTCTTTATTTCTATGTATTATAGAACAAATCATAGCATCTTAAAAATTAAAACATGATTTAAAAAAGGCTATTAAAGCCAAAAATCTCCATTGCAAATAGAATTAAGTATCTACTCAGCAACCAACTACAGAAACAGGGTTTCAAAATCATCCAATAGTCAATATTGATCTCACATGCCATTTGTTTGACCAATAAATCAAAAATTTACTTTTAACCAACTTCAATTAAATAATCCCAACAAGAAAAGAACCAAATAAACCCAAAAACATAAGAGGAGTAAATGAAACTAATTGGATGGTGCAGAGACATGCACATTAAATTATATTGGATTTATCGATTAACCCAACAAAAATTATATCTCAGTGACATAAGGGTTACGTTTTGTTCCTCTAATTCAAATTGGGTCATCTTTAGTGGTCCACCTTTGGGATGTCGGTTGTTAACAGTGAATGGTGTAAGCACACATGGCTAGAGTTCATCACGTTGCAAGGCTTACCAGGGAAAAACATTCTTTGCAACTATTCTCAACTCTAAAGATTTGAATTAATCAGTAGTAATTAAGCTTGAAAGATATAAACAAGAGAGAATGGTCAAATCGGTTGTACAAAGTCCCCAACTAGATCTCAAATATGGTAAACTCCAAATAAATCCTCCAAAAACTAATTTGGTTACCCTATCGGTATTAGTCCTTAAACCCTTATACAAAATAAAAAAACAGTAAGTAATAGTCATTTTAACCGGTGCAAAAGGATTTAAGAACCAAGATGGTGACCAAATCAATCTTTTAACAGGTGTAAAAAAGTTGAATTAGTATAAGAAGGTTAATTTGAAGGACTTATTTGTGGTTTATCATATTTGAAAACCTAGTTAGCGACCATCCGAATTAGAAGATTTTCTCGATAAAGTGTACGGTGAATACATTTATGTTTCTCAAGGATCAGAGTCTAATTGATCAATTTACATTTGCATTAAATAAAGCGTATGATGAATATATGTAAGTTTCTCAAGCATCAGAGTGTAGTTGATCAATAATTTACCATTTTCTTACACTAACACAACAGTTTCCATCCATCACACGAAACAAGAAAATCATGAACAAAAGCGAGCAAAGGAAATACTAATTCGAAACAGGAGCAAGGAGAAAACAAATTGAAAGAAAGAAAACCCTAAAATGGGGAAGAAGGGAGTAATCATACATACCGATTGAGGAGAAGGAAAGCGACAAATAGAATCAGAAACGGCACTGTAACAAGTAGACGCACAGTGAAAATTGAAAGCCTCTCGATTATACTTTTATATACACTTGGTCTTAGTAATCCGATTTATTTTTAAAATAAAGTTTATATACAGTATGTATACTAATAAAAAATTTAAACATGGAAAATATTAAAAGAATTACTTATAAATATAATTTATTTATTATAAATTAATATTGATTTGATGCTAAAATATTATATATTAGATTTGGTTGATGATTTCAAGTGAGATTTTAATTGACGATTTAAAAAAAAAATTATTCTTTGTTAGTTTGTACTCATTATTTTCAAATGGTTAAATATCCTTCTGACTTTAGATTCGAGTTCTTTAAAATAATTTTTTTATTATTTTACATCCTCTTGTAATAAATATTTTGTTTTAAATTCTTATTTTCAATTTGAATTCTGTGCAAAAGACTTGTTTCTGTGCAAAAGACTATAACTAATGTGTAAATATCAGGGGTCAAATCACCACTTACACTCAGAGAAGTTTCATAAATATAATTCATTCATTAATTCATAGCACACAACATTTACTATCCCTAACTACCTCTGTAATCTCTTTATTTCCCGTAACACCCGTACTGACTTAAGCATCAGAGTCCATTTTGCAAGTACACCCCCGGTGTGTCCCAGTAACCACGGTCGGAATTGACTTAAAAGCATACCTTAATGTGAAGGACGTAGTGTGTCCCATTGAACTCGTGTTTATAATACTTGACTCCCATTAAGACGGTGTAAATACAGGGATAATGAGGTACTTTTGACACAAGTTGTACGAGGTGTATATTGTACCCCGGACACAAGTCAAATCATTGGCACGCCCGGTGGGACTGATAAATTTAGTCCCACATCGTAAAAGATTAGCAAGTCATAGAGCACAATAAGAGGGATGGAACTCCAGAGGACCATGTTCAGAATTTGGCCCAGAGAATGGAACCCCGTGTGTTGGAGTACGGTGCCGGAATTGTTAAGACTTCAGGGACAGATCAAAATCAAGGAAGGACGGTTGTCATAGTGCGTCCTGACCCAAGAGACGAAATAATAAGGCAACTCTGAATGGAGATTCAAGAGATGAAACGGGGTAAGGAGGTAAAAGAGACAGCGGTTGGAAACTAGTGGCAGCAACATGAGTCCTCTCACACTCAGGAGTACTCGCGGGCTCAAACTTATGACGAGTAAGAGTCCACTTATAGGACCGAGGCTTTGAATAGCCAAAGGAGACCTTTGCAGCAAGGCGGGGGGAAGAGAATACCGGTTAAACATTCCCTTTACGAGAAGGTTGATGAATATCTCTATCCCAAGGCATCTGTAGAGCCCCCAACCGCTGTCAATTGGGAAATACACCGAAGAGAGCGACTCGAGGCGTCACCTGGACGCTTATGCAAATGAATCATTGTTTTTGGGTGCTGAAGAAGACATGATGTGTAGAATGTTTCCTAGAACTTTGTCCATTGAAGCATTAGGATGATTTAAAAGCCTATCATTGGGATCCATTGATTCCTGGGATGATATGATGCATGCCTTTTTACAACATTTTATGGTTTCAAAAGATGTTCCCAGGACATCTCATACCTTGGTACAAATTAAGCAAGGGGTGGATGAAAGTTTTAGAGACTTTTTAAAAAGAATTTACAAAGAAGTAACTCTCATCCCAGGGTTGACGGAGCAAATTCAATTGCATATTGCGGTCAAAGCTTTTCAACCGCAGTCCCCTTTTGTCTTATCTTTGGCGAAAAGAGCTTCCCAAACCTTTGAGAAGTTCAAGAGGAAAACGACCAAATATGTAGGAAGGGAGATGCATCTTGCTGCAGCTAAAAGGAAAAGCCTCGGTTTCTGAAGAAAGGGCCCTGGTCCATGAGAAGAAAGGCCCGAAGTTCGAACATAGAAGCCATAACCCAGATTCACCACCAAGACAGCGAGAGCGCCAGAGTGTCAATTTCACCCAGTATACCCCTTTAACAGCCTGGCCAAGGCAGATTCTCAGAGAGGTTGGATTACGAGGTTTAATGGTGTATGGAGTGAAGAAGCCTATACCGATGAAGAGGTCAGGCAACACTAACAAGTACTGTGAGTTTCATGAGCAGACTAGTCATAGTACCGATGAATGCCGGCAACTGAAAGAGGTCATTGAGACTTTGATCACAAAAGAGAAGTTGAAACAATACCTCTTCAAGCAACGAATATATGGAGAACCAGAGAAGGGGGACCCCGGAGGCAAGAGCACGGTCTGGGAGAAGAAAAGAAAGCTAGAAGCTCAAAAACGTCAGCCTTGGATAAGGGCAAAGCTGTTATGGATAACATTGAGGAAGATGATGATACTTGGATGAAGCCCCCAGTCTCAGGAAGAAAAGATGTGATTAACATGATTGCAGGAGGTTTCACAGCAGAAGGAGTATCCAACACCGCCCGAAAGAACCATTTGAGGATGATAATGTCTATACAAACAAAAGCAGACAATCAACCGTACCGAGGTGGGATTCAAACCTCACCTATCCTATTTTCAGATGACGACTATGGTCCTACCATTATGGGACGAGACGACGTAGTGGTCAGTGAAGCCATAATTACAAATAAGACAACCCGGAGGATTTTGGTGGACCAAGGAAGTTCCTGTGACGTGATTTTTTATGAATGTTTTAAGAAAATGGGACTCTCGGATTCTAATTTACAGCCTTACACTCAGGACCTAACTGCATTCAATAGAGAAAAGCATCCCATCAAGGGTTACTTAGATACAAGGCTGACATTTGAAGGTGGGCTGGGTCCAGGACGGTTCAAACTCGAGTCTTGGTGATCAATGTAAAGTCCTCTTTCAATGGGATCCTTGGAAGATCATCCCTTAACGCATTGGAAGCCGTGGTGTCAACACCAGATTTGCTAATACAATTTATTGATAAAGATAATCAAGTTTCTTCCATTAGAGGAGACCAGCAAATGGCGCGGTACTACTATAATGTTAGTGTTTAGATAACTAAGGTGGAGGAGTCAATTTATTAATAAAGATAATTAAGTTTCTTCCATTAGAGGAGACCAGCAAATGGCGTGGTACTACTATAATGTTAGTGTTCAGATAACTAAGGTAGAAGAGTCAATGAAAAGGAAACGATTGAATGATGAGGGAGGGGTGTCAGTGTCTTTAAATCTAATTGACTTAGATCCCAGGGAGGAGTTAATAGTCGATCCGATGAACCCTCAAAGGCCTACATCGAAGGGAGGAGTCAAAGCAATTCCCTTGGATGAAGACCCTACCAGAACCATCAGGATCAATGACTGTTTGGAAGCAAGTATGGAAGACCAGTTGATGAAACTGTTGAAGGAGTATAAGCATCTATTTGTTTGGACTGTAACAGACATGCCTGTTATAGATCTAGATTTTTCTTGCCACAAGTTGGCAGTATACCCTGAGTCAAGGGCGGTGGCCCAAAAGAATAGGAGATTGGGTTCTAAAAAAGCAACAGGAGACGTATAAGCAAACCGAAGAACTATTAAAGGCCGGTTTAATTAGAGAAGTCCAGTATTCCTTATGGGTCTCAAACGTAGTAATGGTGAAGAAGGCGAATAAAAAATGGCAGACGTGTACATATTTCACTAATTTGAACAAATGATGTCCGAAAGACCTGTATCTGTTGCCTAATATTGACCAAATGGTATATGATTCTTTAGGGTATCAATTCTTATCTTTTATGGATACATACTCCGGTTATAATTAGATACCAATGTGGAAGGATGACAAGGAAAAGACGGCCTTCATTAATGACAAAGAAGTTTTTTGTTATACAGTTATATCGTTCAGACTAAAAAATGTTAGGGCCTGTGACGTCTTGCGTCAATTTATATTTATTTTTACACGTTTAACTGAATTTACAATAAATATTTCGTGGTTAAACTAATTTAATTATCCTATACTTGGAAAAATAGTTAATGCAAATAAAAAGTGTTAAAATATGAAATTTGTAGTAAGTTAAAAGCCCAGAAAAACCATTAAAAGCCAAAGAAATATGAAGACTGGAATAAGGGCCTGACGTTATGCATCATCCCCACGCTACGCGTAAGCTTCAGTTCGTAGCCCTGGCACTACGCGTCAGGACATCAGTAGCAGCACCTGCTGCTGCTGCACTTTTTAGGCCAATCGGCTAACTTCTAACCTACCTAATTGGCCAGTTTTAGGTCTGATTGCCATGAAACTTCACGGGCCACATGTTTTCCCTATTCCAGAACTATTGGCGCCATCCGTTCACCAAAATTCCAATGTATGTGCAAGTTATGCACAAAATGCAGTTTAACCTCTTTTAGTGCAAAACCCTTGCACCAAACACCCTAAATAAGTTCTAATTGGCCCAAGGCCGATACACAATTTCTAAATGTCCTAGAGGACTTATTGGTACCTTACAGGGGTCTCGAAGCCCATCGAATCTCAAAATCATTTATTTAGTTCCTTAAATTCATAAAAAAAAACTCACTATATGCATGATTCCTGAATCAATCAAACCATCCATACATTACTCAATCACATCACTCACATTATATACCAATCATGCATCTACACAGTACCTGCCTATCACACTCAATCATACTACATTGCATCCGTGCCAGGATTCATCCATCCAACACGTTAAAATAGTTATCAGTGTCTAATTATTCCATCCTAATTCAACCCTCATTATTGATAATTCAACGTGTAATCACACTTCACATATCATTCAAGCACACGGATATTACAAGACCTGCCCATATCATGCAATTATACAGTGGCTCTGTGCCACACAACACATAACCTAATGAAATGCTACACTACTACATCAATACACATTCACGCCAACAGAGTAACATAATTCCATATCTTTATAATTCTACAATAAACACACAGTTACATATATTTATCTTTTCTTCCGGCTTCCATGTCGTCCTGGCCTCATTTAACTTTCGCCTCTGCGGTGTGTATCCATACCTGCCAACAGTCACTAATACCACAATAGGAAGGGGGTGAGTGACTAGAATCAGGTATTAATAAAGAAATAACAAGACTAGGAAAAGTATAGTCTAGCTCCTTTCCTAGTTTCAACTCCCAATTATGATTATTTACCTTTCACGTCATCCTTTTACTTACCATTTCAATTGTCACGCTTTCACAATTCTACTAGTTACCAAGATTAGCACCATTATTAACTCATTACAATCATTTTAATTCAGCATACATGCCTGACCATTTATTCTCTAATTCATTATACAATTCTATCACACACAAGTCCGATATATTACTATTCATTGAACCATTAGATTCACCATCATCAAATCAAATCAACATCATACATCTTATAGACATCAGCAACTCAATCACTTATTTCATTTCACATAACATACAAGGTGTGCAACCATAAGCACGGTCATACATTTCGTCCACTGGAAGCCTATCAGTAGCCGCTACTTAACGGCGTCAATGCACCAGCGATCACTCCTTGCCCTCAACAGTGTCCAGGGTGTCACATCATCACTCATATCCATGTCTTTACATGTCAAAACATATCAACACAACTGACTCTCAGATAATATAACGCTCTAGTATCCGGATACTAAAATGATAGACCTTCAGCTGGGGGTCCGACTTGACACCCCGTAAGCCCGACTTGGTTCACCAAGCCCGACTTGGCTCCCCCTCAACCACTGGGTCATAGACTTCTGGGTAGCTCAACTAGGTCTAACTTGACCACGAAAGCCAAAAACAAGGGTAACATATACCGTTGGCCGTCCTCCACCATATAAATCTCATAATCAATCGATTCTCATACATTCTGTGGCTCATTAACGATAATTCATATTCGTCACTGGGGCGGTCGACTTGCCAAGCCCACCAACACAATGCCACAGGATATCTCAAATCCTTATTCATATTCATTTACAATAATTATTCATAATATACTATTTATATACTTGAAATCAAAATCATATCAAATCATCATATATATTGACATATATCATCAATGCATCGTTAATCATGAACACGAACCATTATTATCTTTAACGTACCGACGCATTCTAACAAGGATCAACATTAAGCAACACATACTCATAATATCCATATACATGCAAATATACCTACACACACACACATATATATATATATACACACACACACATATATATATATATATATACACATCATTCTATCATTATCAACATATTCCTTTTCACCTCATCTTTGCTTATTGACTTAAAACCCATCTACACTTTAAATTTAACATTAACCCATAACATTATTGTAAGTTTCAATCAAACCATGCTATCATAAACTCCACCTACATTAATTCCTTACCAAAGCTATTCATTAGAACTTATGACTTCACACCTACTAACATAGTCTCACTAATTCATTAATATCATTTATGTATTATTGATTATGATTCATATCATTTCCCATTATTTATTTCTCATCACTTATTAGTTGGAAACACATCCTAAACACACGCAAAATGTGCAATACATATCACACATGGACAAATTATATTTAATCTAATTCATATAATTTATAATATAACTTCTTAATTTCACGATCATCTGCATAGGTAATTATATCTTTACTCTTATTAATTCATTTACTTCTCATTTATCGTTTTTCCCCTTTTCTTTTAGTTACTTCCATTTTACACAAATCTTAACTCACTAGTTTTCTATATCAAATCTATACCTCTTACTTTAATACTAAAATTTTGGTAATCATTCATACATGAACTCACCATTCTTCCTCAAGATTTTTTTTTCAATAGTTATATATATAATCACATATTTTAAATCTTTACCTTTCCCATAATTCATTTAGCTCTTCATCGATTATCACATAATCATTAAAACTTATTAATTTAACCATAGTGGCTATGACATACCCTTTTCCTATACGCTAGAAGCGTAAATGGACTTTCTACATTAATCTTGACCCAATCGGTCGCGCCACACACTTGCTTGATTTATTTCCCGGCTTTCGAATCCAGCACCCGTTTCGTCAATTGATCTCCCGACTCTTGTTTCGGCACCTACGGTCACCGAAACACACAATCCATTAGTACACAACCTTCTCCGACATGCCAAACGTGAAACCCAAACTTTTAAGTCTATAGAAACACGAAATCCGGACCCTAAACACCACCTGTATGGTTCGAAATTGAAAGAGGAAAAGGAGAGGGGAAGAAGAAACATGAAAATAAAGGTCCTTCATGCCTTACCTCACTTCCCAAGGCTCAAAACGCCAAGAATCGTAAGCTCCCACGAGTCCCAGCCATAATCGCAGGGGGGGAAGGAAGAAGAAAGGGATGAGTGTTTCTACCCGTTGTTTTGCATGCCCCAATTTTAAACTGATCTCGACGCTGATGCTACGCATTAGCATGGCACTACGCATCAACTCATTAACTCGCACCTAACACTACGCGTCACAGCCACGCCCTGTGTCAGGGTCCTGAGGCCATTTCCTTTAAAATTCATTTTTAAATCATCTTTTTCTTCTAAAATATCATTATGAATTACATCTCCATTTAAAATTCCACTTTCCTTTAATTCTAGTTTAATCAAATATTTAATTTATCTTTCCCACATTTAAATTATTAGGGATGTTACAGGGCTACTTATCAAAGAATGGTGAACAAAGTTTTTAAGGGGATGTGGTCTAAAATGGTTGAAGTATATGTGGACGACATAATAGCCAAGACCCCGGTTGGGGGTGACCATGTAGAGGATTTGAAGAAGATTTTCCAAAGGGTTCAAACGTATAACATGTGATTAAACCTGTTGAAGTGCATCTTTGCTATCCCAGTAGGATGGTTCTTGGGATTCATGTTGACCCAGAGAAGAATTAAAGCTAATCCTGATAAGTGCAAGGTAATCAAAGAGCTTTGAAGCCCAACAAGCGTGAGAGAAGTCCAATCTTTGAATGGGAAAGTTGTTGTGCTATCCTGGTTCATGCCTAAAATGGCACAACGGTCTCTGTCGTTGTATAAAGTTTTGAAGAAAAATAAGAAGTTTGAATGGGGAAAAATAGAAGAGTGGTTTTTAGAGTCTGAAGGAAGTACTGGCAAACCAACAGGTTTTGACAAAACTAGACCCCAGGAGCAGTTGTACCTTTATCTATAAGTTTCGGATGAAGCTATAGGAGCGGTTCTTGTGAAAAAGGCAATGGAAGGCTAACAATAGATGTATTTTGTTGTGAAGATATTTTAGGGTTCAGAAAATCAGTATCAAAACTTGAGAAAGCCGTTCTGGCTCTAGTATGGACATCCCAGTGATTGAGGTGGTATTTTCATGCCCATCCTATTGTGGTAAGAACCAAGTCCCATTGTAGGCAGTTTTTCACAAACTCGACTTAGCTGGAAGAATGATTAAGTGGGTCATTGGGCTTTCAAAGTTTGACATTTCTTACAAACCAAGAACGACCATAAAAGCTCAGGTGTTTGTAGATTTCACAACAGAGATAATGTAGGAAGCACCCACGCCTTTCAGAGATCATCTTCAAATTCAAAAAGGTGAGGAGCCGGAGTAATCATTGAGAGCGAAGATAGTGTTAGTGTGGAGCTTTCTCTCAGATTTGATTTTAAAACATCGAATAATCAGACGAAGTATAAAGCTTGCTTGGCAGGATTGAGAAGGGCCTTGGATGTAGGGGCCCAAACCGCTGTTCTCTACAGTGATTCACAGCTAGTGATCTTATAAATTAACGAGAGTTATCAGACTAAAGAGCCTCTCTTACAGCAGTACTTGGCTAAGGTAAAGGATTTGGGAGAAAAATTCAGAGAAATTGAGTACAAACATGTTCCGAGAGAGGACAATGTATGAACTGATGTTCTATCTCAGCTGGAAAGCACAAAGAAGGCAGGCTCTACGACTACGGTCATTCAGAGTACCCTAGCAGCACCAAGCATAGTGGCCTATGTTAGAGTTTATGTCATCTAATCTAGAGCCTATCCTGATAATTCTTGGGTAATTCTAATTATCTGATATATGGTAAGTGGACAACTTCCAACTAACCCAATCGAAAAGAAAAAATTGAAGAGCTACCAAATTTTGTTTTGGTTGATTGAAATTTATTTTGGATGAGGGATATCGGCTCCTTACTTGAAATTTTTAAATGAAGTAGAGGTGGATGCACTCATGGCCAAAGTGAATGAAGGAACATGTGGTCACCACTACAGTGGAAAAAGTCTAGCAAAAAAGATACTACGGGAAGGATATTGGTGGCCCACAATGACCAAAGACGCTATTGAATATGTTAAGAAGTATAATGCTTGCCAGAAGAACAACAACGAGCACCACGTCCCAGCAGAAGAGCTGTTCACATCGGTTGTCTCGTGGCCTTTTCATCAATGAGGCATGGACATTTTGGGACCGTTTCCAAAGGCCCCAAGAGGAGTCAAGTACTTAATTATCGAGGTCGATTTTTTACTAAGTGGATTGAGGTAGAAGCAGTAGTGCACATCACATCTACTCAGACTTGTAGATTCTTGTATGGAAACATAATTACCATATTTGGCATTACAGGAAGGGTTGTTACTGACAACAAAACCCAATTCACAAACGCTAAGTTTGTAAGCCTCCTCGAGGGGCTTAGAATTCAACAAGTATTTTCATCCGTTGAACACCCTCAAACTAATGGGCAAGCCGAGGTAGCAAACAAAGAAATCCTAAAAGGTCTGAAGAAGCACCTCGGAGATGCAAAAAGAGAATGGGCAAATGAGTTGTGTCATGTCCTTTGGGCTTACATAACTACACCTCACTCATCTACTGGAGAAGCTCCATTCCGATTAGTGTATAGAGTGGACGCGGTCATACCGGTTGAGATCAACTAGATCTGCCCAAGGGTTTAGCAATTCAGTGAGGAGGACAATGGCTCAAGGATAAAGAATGAGTTGGACTCGCTGCATGAGGTGAGCGAAGCAACGTTCATCCGGGATCAGACTATTAAGGCTAAAGCCGCCCTGCGCTATAGCATGAATGTCCAGAAGTGAAGGTTCAACGTCAGTAATCTATTCATAAGGAAAGCTTCAGTGGGAAACTATTTCGCATATCAAGGAAAGCTTACAGCTACCTAGAAAGGCCCATATCGGGTCAATGATGTCACTACGGGAGGGACCTATCTCTTAGAAACGTTACAAGATGAAGTGTTTAAGAATAAGTGGAATGTAAAGAATCTACGCATGTATTATAGCTAACCGGTATCATGATCCATGCACTTTTTTCCCTACCTAGGTTTTTCCCACAGGGTTTTGCCTAGGAGGTTTTTGACGAGGCATACAGTCAGGGTGCTCACTTAGAAATAAAATCAGTTCAGATAGATATGATTGTTTCTTTTATTTATTCACTAATTACGGTCTTAAAAGGACTTAGTGAGTTCCTTTTAAAATAAAATCTCGGAGTAGCTATTAAACCCAAGAGCGGTTATTAAAATAAAACCCTGAAGTGGCTATTAAGCCCCAAGAACGGTATTAAAATAAAACCCTGGTGTGGCTATTAAGCCCTGAGAGCAGTTATTAAAATAAAACCCCAGAGTGGCTATTAAGCCCCAAGAACAGTTCTTAAAATATATCCCCAGAGTAACGAATAAGCCCCGAGAGCGGTCGTCAAAATTAAACCTCAGAGCGAGTGGAAAAATTTCAAAGCACTAAAATTTCCTAAGTCCCCAAGAGAGGCAAGAAGCTTGGAATGGACTACAGTTATTCAATCCGATGCTTTATAATCTACAACTAAGTTCAGTTATTATCCCAATTTTAAATATCGGAAGTAATCATAAGGGAATCATTTCTAAGTTACAAATTTCAATTAAGGACGATGTCAACAATTGAAGAAAGTAATCCAAAGTCATAAAGATTGGCAAACAAAAGAGAGATATCATCATTCAAAATCCAGGCATTCACAAAAAGAATGGGTGGCCACACTCCAGCAAAAGTAATAAAGGGCGCAAGGCCAAGTCAGAATCAAGTGATCAAAATGGACAGAGCTTATCCCGTCTACAAAGCAAGTAAAATAAAAGCATTAAGGGTTGACATGACCGTCGTGGCCCTCCTCCTTTCCATGACCATGCTCCCTGTTGCCCTCATTCTTGCCACGGTCCTCCTCTTCTTTCCCATTTTCATCTTCCCAATCATCATCATGAAGTTCTTGCAATGGGTTCAGGGGAGTGTCATCCTCGCCCGCCACCAAGGGAAGAAGTTTGAAAGGCTCATCAGAGGGAACGAAAGACTCGCCATTGACCTTGGTTACCAGCTCCCCATTGTGGAATCTGTTAAAAAATCCAATTCTGTTTAAATTAAGATTGGTACCTCGGCATCCATAGTGGCATGAGCAAACATCTCTATATCTTTGTGATACTTCAATTGTTCTTCCTTAATTGTAGGGGGAGATCCTCGTTTTCTTTTTGGAGTTCGGCCATTTGGTCCTTCAGACCACCTATCTCCTGACAGAGCCTTTCATTATCCTTCGTTAAGTCCTCCTCATATTTCTGGAGAGCTTGGTTGTTTTCATTCAAAGTTTTGAGCCTCTGGTGAACCTGGTTCGGGTCATCCAACAAGCGGCTATTCTTTTCCTTCAACCGCTCTATCTCTCACAACAGTCATTTAGTAGCGACAGAATGGATGATGGATAGAGTCTTCAAGTAGCCTCACATAGCTGTGCCAAGGGCACATTGAAGGTCATTAGGGTTCAACCCTTCCTTGAGCCGGTATGGAAGCATAAAACTAGATTCGGGAGAGGTAACTCTCTATAGCAGTTCGTCAAGAGTGTTTGGGCTGACATCATGGTAGGGAGTATCCTTCACTATTTCCTCCTCAACGATGACATTTCCTTTTCTGGAATCTCCCTACTTCTCAACTCCGTTTGTCCTTTGCTTCTTCCTTGGACCCTTAAGATTTTTCTTTTTCTCCTTCTTCTTACCCCTAATTGGCATGGATCCCCCGGGGATTTGAAGGGAAGTTGCCTTCTTCAGTTGAGGAATGACCTTATTCTCAATAGTGACATCGGAATTCATGTCGGCCAGGAGTTGGTGGAATGCGTCCAAGGCGTCTCTACTCATGTTTCTTGAAAAATATAAAGTTAAGAGATTAGAGTCAGTATAACGAGAATCAAGTCAAAGGGAAAGAAAAGGGTAAGTACCCAAATGAGCGAGGTATTCATTCCTCGTCTCCGTGTTACTTAGTAAAGATCGGCATTTTAGAGGAGCACCCGGGAGATGGTGTGAAAGATGTCGACCATGACCTTTGACCCTTTGTTGAGCTAGTGTTCTTTAACTGCGTACACTGAGCTCTTAAGAAGGAAGTGTTGGTGATTCCAACCAGTGTGAATCAAAAACCAGCCTTCCTCGTCCTTCCAGAAAGGGGGATCGGTCCCTTTAGCACAAACTTTAAGAAAGGAATTTTTAAAAGAAACTCTTGCGGCCTTGGTGGACTTTGCAAATGCTTCAAAATTGACGATGTCACTCTGACATCACAAGTTCACGAAACCCATCCTAGCGCCACCACGGCATATTACTCTAGCATATTGGAAGAAAATGGCGACAGTAGAAGTGAAGCTGAGGTGCTTCGTAAGAACCTCCAAAGAGAGAATTAGAGCCCAACCATTGGGGTGCATTTGGCTGGGGGCGATGTCTAAAAACTTCAACACCCCCATTTCAAATTTTGTAAATGGGAACCAGACTCCCATCTTAGTTAATGTAAACTCATGGAAAATTAAAAATCTCTCACGGGGTATATGGTAGACCCGATCCACGAACGATGGAGTGTATAAAGCAAAGGAATTCTCATATTTTCTTGAGCACCAAAAGAAACCAGCCTCAAGCTCCACATCTTGGTTGACATTTGCATGTCGGCTGATAGTTGCCACAACGTCCATCCAACCCAGAAGTAGGGACCCCTAGATTTACGAACCATCCAATTGACTTCATCCGCAATCATATGAGTATCCTCAGGCTCAGTTCAGACAATGGAGGATCCGGCGGCATCTATGGTGATGACGTGTTCTAAAAATGGAACAGTCACATAAAAATCAGTATCATCAGCTAGTAGTGAACTATGCTGGAATCCACATCTCAGTTTAGAGATGAGTGAGATAATGAAGACTAGGGTGAAGAAAACTAAAAGGGGGAAGAAGACTCCGGATTAGGGGGCATGACTGCAGCAAGATTTGCCAAGTCAACATCCCTAACTTGACCACCCCAGGGCCCGTCCTAACCTATCTATGAATGTCCCCTTGAGAGAACCTTGGTCTACATTAGGGTGCCTCAAGTGGTCATGAAGTAGGGTTAGATATAATCTCCACGGAGTTGTCCTCCTCTTGGCCGTTGTTAGTTGTTAGTTCAAACATCTTAAAAAGAAAAGAAGAGGTTAGGGTGAAGAGAAGGCTACCTGTGTGAATAAGTCTTCTTGTTCTTCTAGTACGGGCCAGGACATAATGTAAAAAGCTTGAACATCGACAAAAAAGAGTTTCAAGACAAAGAACAACTAAGTGAAGGGAGCAACTACGACCTCTTCCCTTTTTATAGCCAGTGGGGTAACCAAGGGCTGAAGTTCAACCGTCACGGCCCATGGATGATATGGAAGGTGAAATGACGCAGCTCATTAAACCAGTGTTACTTCAACTCCCAACAATATGACCGTTCTGACAAGATGGCGCGTGCGTGAAATGTGGCGCCCTAAATCCACTATTCGATATTGTAGTTACCTACTTCTAATTAATAAAAAGTAGGGGAAATTTTTCGCATTTATTTCATCACTTAAGTAAGACACACCACAATTCAAGACTTATAATAACTACCCTAGATCTAATTAGAAACCAACTCATATGTGAAGATATGAGAAGGTGAAAGTTAAGCGAGTACCTAAATAAATACATCAATGTATATATAAGATTTTCATGCACCAATTCCTCTAATTCTCATATTGGTTATTAATCCTTCAAGTTCAAGGTACCTAACCATAGTCACACACATTCAAGCCTAATAAACCATAATCATGAACATCCACCTCAAAGCTTTTCCAAGAGCCTAATTAGGTGACAATACCATCCCTACCTACTAATAAATCATCAATCTTTGCTCCTTATCAACTAGGCCTCTTAGTATACTCAAAACTAAGAGGTATACATCATATTATCTCATCTTACCTACCTTATACCAATTGTATGATAAAAATTCAACATTTACACTAACATGAACAAAGCTTCATAAATTCACTCCATAACTACTCCTATGCAACATATACAATTTTGTGACATAATATCAACCTTCATGCATAGTTCCTCATTCATAAGGAATCATGACCCTCAACCTCTAATATACCAACAAGTTCATAATTCAATCTCAAAAACTCAATTGTACCAACAATTAATCTAACAAACTCATTCGGGATTCCAAAAACTTAGGCATATACATCAATAGTCAAGCTATACAAAATAATGCCTATACACATCAGATTCTATAAAAGATTTAAATCAACATGATGAAAAAGAAGTATGTCGGCCAAGGCAAATGAGACTCCCTCTTCACACCGAGCCGCCTCTACAAAAGTATACCTCTCCACCGTCTCAACCTACATCACAAGGCTAAAATGGACAACATGGAGAGTGAGTATATTTTCTTAATGATGAGCAATTATAATGATAAGTTATGCATAGTGAGGCAATCATACATATTTTCCATCAATATATCCTACTTCATTGATACAACATATAGACCAAAATTTATCAATCAATGCATATATTATATACCATGAATACCAACCCATACCAAAGGATCTTAAGTATCGATCTTACTTTACTAATAATGGTCATCACTACACTTTCACATTAGCCAATAACACCAACAATGTTTCTCAATTCAAGACATTCATGAGTCATAATCACTATAGGCACTCAAGTTCAAATGTCATGCATTCACAATTAGTGCATATGCTATCCAACAATTTATGCATATACAATGAGACCAACTTGTATAATTTTCATCCCCTCTCCATGTGCATATTTCACTTATGTGACTTACAACCACGCATAGTTGTTTAATATATAGAACCAACGCAAGGTTTCTTTCTCGTGATCAACGCAAGATCAATAATACATGTCACATTACGACCACGCATAGTCGTTTATAAAACCAACCATCGCAAGGTCGTTATTTTCAAGATCAACGCAAGATCATATTTATCACACATGGGATATGTTATGCATGTCATGAAATACAAAAGTGCACATAGTGGTCTCAATTTCTCACATAACCCCACTTCATTATCATATATAAACCAAGAAGGCACATCAAGGTTTATCACCATCACAAATATCAATTTACCACCAATGTCATTCAAGAGCCCTACTTTACAAATTCATCACACATAGCCACAATAGAAGCAACCAAGGCCAATATGCAATTATACATCACACATACATACACTATCAATATCTAGGCCATGCATTTAGAAAATAAACTCCTCTCCTACCTTAAGAGAAGTACTCCGACGGGTTGGAAGAGTTGGATGGTTCCCCTTTGTAAGAATGGCCAAAGCCTACATTGAATAAGTGTAGAAACACATCAATTATCTTGCTAATCTTTTTGTGATGTCAACAACTCCACTTTTTATGTACACACTTTATACTAGCCCATAAAAGTTTCATCATTGAGATTTTTAGGGGTATCATGGATTCTTTTAATATCTTTTAGTACTTGTAAATTTTAGGACCTTGTCTACAAATTGTCAATTTCCAAGAATCACTCATGAGGTCTAACAAGGCTCCTAATAAACCTCCCCCCTTACTATAATTATTTACATTATTTTTCCTTTTGTAGACAACAAATTTCTCTTTACTAATAATTCAATTAATTTATTCTTCACCCATTAATACATAACCCATTTGGTAGTGATTTCTAATTGTTAGATCAAATCATAACAATTCTTTAGAAATACATGTTACTTACCAAGTTATACATCACATAGCAATTTTAGTCAATCTTGTCCTTTATCCTCCTAAGACAACTAATTTGTCACTAATGGTCTTCAATATTCAAGTGTCTTATTACAAGTCTTTGGTATCACCTATTATTCATAATGATTCTTCTATTATTACCAATCATAAGCAACACTTCCTAAACATGATTATTTCTAATTCTACATCATAACTTAAGTCCTCTAGTCCATTTTCATGACAAAGTTACCCATTCTTTACCAATTCCCATTGTCTTTCACCTAACTCATGGCACATCTTATTCTTTGTCAACCAATAATTATCCAACACTAATTCTAATTAATATCCTACATCTAACAAGAGTTTTCAAGCTATTTGCAAGGTCATTACCCTATTAGACCTATTATGCCTCTTTATCACTTTTATCACCCAAGAGAACTTTAAAGTTTAACATCAATTCTTTTCTTCTCTATAATTCATCAAATAAATTCTAGAGTATCATCCATAGTCCTATAATTACTTCAAAGTCATCCCTAAGCCACTTCAAGTCCAAAGCACCATTTTCCCTCTAAATTAAAGTAAGCCATCAATTTTAGGATTTTGCACCTAACACCACCCAAGATCAAATTCATCCATTCCAACATCACCAATTCATCTCAATATATTAATTTAGGCCTCATAATCATCATGAAACCATCCAAAATAATTTTTGGTCTCCTAATTGCAATCTTGTCCACAATTAAAGTAAGTATCAAATTTTTAATCTTGCATGTAGCCTACTCAAAGCATCCATTAAGCATAATCCATACATTAAACTCAATTCTAACAATTAATCACAATCTAATTCAAGTGCCTAATCATGTTTCTAACAACACACAAAATTCCCAATAGTCTCCTAACCTAGGGTTTGGTTCGACATGCAAAAATTCAATAATTCTAACACTAACAACATAATTTCTAACAACAATTTAACATTAATTTAAAATTTAGAATGGGTTCTAGCACGTACCCCAATTATGGTGGAACCCTAAAATTCAAGAGTTTGTGAAATTGGGGAAAATGGTTCCAATGCCTCCTAATGGGTTCAAAAAGCTTAGAAATGCTCTTCTTAGTCTAAAACAAAATTCAAAAATCCCATGGCCATGAAGGTTAGTTTCGGTTTTGGTGATGGAGGCTAAAAGGAGATGATGAAAATATGAAAAATGAAGAGAAAGAGAAGAGAAACAAGGTCCTAACCTCAAATACTTGTAAAAAATGGCACCTTTCTTCAATCTCTTTCAAGCTTTGGCCATGGTTTTGGGTGGAATATGTTTTTGAAGGTGAAGAGGAGATGGAGAAGAAGAATTTTCAGAAATTGGAGGGGGTGGGGCTGATTCTCGTGAATGCAAGGGAGAAAGAGGGGGAAATTGAATTTTGGCACATTTCACTTATTTACAAGTTTGCCATTCAAGCAATTTTTTGGTCCAAGGCCCATTTTTGGCACAAATTAGATTTTGGGCTTTAAAATTCTGATTTAGAATCAGCCCACCTGCACAACACGCCCCACCCAAAATGAAATGGAAAAATTCATCGTGTTTTGGCTCGAAAACGAAGCATTTTGGTCGCCTGAGGCCCCCGTACGTCTAATTAATTATCTATAAATTTTTTCGGGTTTATTTTTGGGTTTAAAATATTTATTTGAGTGTTTTCTAATACTCAATAATTATTTTTGAGTTAGTGAATTTTTGAGGCCCAATTGAGGCCCGTTGCCCGAATCGGTCGTTTCCGACGTTAAACGACGCCGATAAATCTTAAATAATTCACAATAAATTCTACAAACGCTCAAATTAATTTTAGCTCATCTTTAGGACATAAATATTCATTCCCAATATTTATCTAGTGTTTCCCGGCCTGATGGGTCTGTCTCTGTATTTCGCTCATACGTCGTTCGTCGATTAAATGATGACAGTAATCGTCATATTCATCGTATCAACACAAGGGGTCCATAAATAATTTTTTTTTTGCTGCATGCGTAAGGCATCAAATAATTATTTTCTATAATTGTTCTATTTATTTACTCCAATTAATCAATTTTACTTAAATTTTGGGATGTTACATGAAACGTACCAACCGTGGTTTTCCACGTCAGCAATCTGTGTGTCATGTCACTTTTTCGAATGATACCAAGCGACGTGCAATAAATAAAGCCTCAACAGTCCTCAATTAACCTTAATAAGAGATTAAAAGCTTAATTAAGCACACCACAACACCCAAGAAATCCCACATCAGTTAAATAATTGTCACAACGATTAAGATGTCTTTCAAGTGCCAAAGAAAAGCTAAGTACCAAAGATGCAAAAGTAGCTCATTATTGCGACATCATCGCAATAACAAGCTAGGAGGCAAATGATCTGGTGTACATACCGGTCCCCAAAGGCTAGTAACACTGGTCACTGCAGAATTACAAATAAATGCTAAGTCAAATACTGGAGGAAGTGCATCAAAATCGAAGTGATCATTGAGTCTCTACGGATCTGTGAACTAAACCCCGGTCAGAAAAGCTGACACCTGACTCATAATCAAATGCAAGTGGACAACTTGCTCCTGTGCAAAAGTTGTAACCACTGTGCAAATGTCGGAGGTCAAATCACCACTTGCACTCAGGGAAGTTTTATAAATATAATTCATTCATTAATTCATAACACACAACATTTACTATCCCTAACTACCTCCGTAATCTCTTTATTTCCCGTAACACTCATACTGACTTAAGCATTGGAGTCTCTTTTGCAAGTACACCCTTAGTGTGTCCCAATAACCACAGTTGGAATTGACTTAAAAGCATACCTTAACATGAAGGACGCAGTGTTCCCACTGAACCTGTGTTTATAATACCAGACTCCCACTGAGACAGTATAAAATAGATAGACAGTGAGGTACTTTTAACACTGGTTGTACGAGGTATATATTGTACCCCGGACACCGGTCAGATCATATATATATAGAGAGAGAGGGGGCTATATAATAATAATTGAAAAGTAAAATAAAAGGTAGTTGATTTGAGTATATGAAGATTCTAATTTCTCACATTTTTTAAAAGAAGTTAATGAGTATAGATAATAATTTTTGGATACTTTAATTTTAATAAAATATAGTATGTTCGTATTGTAAGTCATGGAAGAATTCATTAAGAAGACGTTTGGTACGTGTATCTTTTTTAATTCTTGAGAATTATAACTTGAAAATTTTTTATTCCTATATTTGGTATAACCATTTTAATAAGTCTTCCAAGAAATTAGGATTCCTAGAAATTTATTTTTATTAATAATTCCCACCAAAACTTTTCCAGCAAAGGGGGTAGGGATCCTAATTACCCAAATCCAAAAGTTTGTATACAGTTAAAAATATAATTATGTATCATATATAAACTTGTTTAAACTTTTCTTACATATTGAATTATCATTTAAAATTATTAGAAATATGATAGCGGTCAAAATTCAAAGGATCCGTGTAATTTTTTCAAAAACATTTTAGTCATACGATAATTATAACATTCGTGAGAAATATAATTTTTAAATAATATAATTCCTATAATTTTAAAAAATATCGGTGTATCAAACACCACTAAATGACAATATATGTGTTATTTTAAAAATTAAAAAAATGGAAAAGTGATGCAATGAGAAAATATTATGGTGCAGGAGAAATTTTCCAAAAACAGGTGATCTGGTCCATGAAAAAATTGGACTGGGTAGCTTCGGAAACAACAGAAATTTTGGTAGCTATGGGCCCATAAAAAATACTTCGTTATAAGTTTCACCAAAAACAAAATCGTTATAGGTCATTTTCGGTCGCTTGATTTAATATTTGATCTAGCTTGAAAACTTTTTTTTCAAAAGCATTTTAAAGATATTTCCTTTGTCCGTATCCATTCTTATTTTCAGACTTTTTTCACAAAAAATAAAAAATTATTACAAATTATATGTTTTATAAGTCAACTAAACAACTTATTTGATAGGCTTAATAAAGTTGATTCTCTATCTTACTTAATTGAATATGATTTATATAAATAACTTCAAGCCTAAAATTTATAACTTAACAAGCCTAATTTTTTAAATAGACCTTGGACGGACTAATCTATCAACCCGTCAAATAGCATAACTTATTTTCATCCATAACCTAGTGATTATACTTACTAATTATTGATAAATAATACTATTATTTTCAACCCTTAATATAAGACTATTTTTAGGGGGAAATTTTTCTTAATATACGATTTTCTTTTAACTTTTTAGATCATTAATTATTTTTAAACCAAAATACTTCTATTAATATATAATTTTTCTTAAAACAAGATAATAATAAATAAGACACATTAATTAAATCATTTATTTCTTCCATGATAATTAAATACTAAGTGAAAAGAGATTAAGCACCTTAGACACCTATTTGCCTAACAGTTGGAAGAGCATTCTGTTTGATATGTAGTTAGGAAAACAAAGTTATGAAAATGAAAAAAATCTAAAGGTTAGTGATCTGTCCTGAACCGGGGTCTAGAGATCCGGACTCAAGTCAATCACAAACAGTATGTAAATACCGTATAGGAGACCGGATGTATGGGTATCCGGTGTGAATATCCGTTGTCCTTGAGCGAAGAGAACGGATTGGGCGTCCTGGAGATCCATCACACCGACCTAACGCGTTGAAGTGGGCGAATGGTGGTGTCACCTGCAAAGATTCTCCGACGCTCAAGTCAGTGATGATATTCCAAGTAAGGAATGTATTTCAGAGAGTAATTGTTCATAAAATCAGTTGAAGATCCTTCACTTCATTAATGAAATGAGTTCATATACCTGATTGGCTCGTTTTTTGAGGACTCGTTAGTGGGGAACCACTAACTCCCATTAGCATTATTTTATTGCGCACTTACCAGCATGATTGGGTCAAGTGGCTATTTTATATTGAGCATGGAGAATATAGACTAGGATTAGGGAACAAGTTGACCATCCCCGTGAGCAGAATTTGGCTCGTAGTGCAGGGAATTATTGATCGATCCCTGTAGCAATAATCCTTGTCTTTAGCGCAGTGACGTGTGTGTTGTCTGGTGTTATTGTGTTATCCTGAACAACCGGTATAGGGAGAACGCCTGATACGGAATTACAGTCCGGATGTATACCGATGACACCGGTTACACGTTGATGTCTTGACAAAGACGTTGAAATATGTCTTGCAGATCGGATACCGGTATTGAGACCGGATCATATGTCCCCTAGCTTGTGTGAGGGACTGAATGGTTGTTCACATAAGCTACTCAACCTGCGAGAGGTCTGAATATCGGTAAGCTTACGCGTATAACAGTTCGTTAGCATTTATTATCATTTTGCAAAGAACCGTTCTCAGATTAAAAGATCCGTTCTATGAATTCCAATGAATGGATCCGTTCTATGAATTCCATGGAGGAAAGTTAGTCGCAGTGGTTGATGGTCGTCATGAAGATCCTCCGACGTCCTTATACGGTTTGCCTCCTCTTCCTGAGGGTCAAAGTATGGGACCGGATTTCGTCTTTCCTGCGTCTGAGGTTCCTTCATCTGCGGAAGGAACCGAGGCTCCCGGAGGGGATATTCCTGAGGAAGTCCCAAAGGAAGGGACACAAGAGCCTGGTGTTGAGGAGGCACAGAAAGCTGAAGAGCAGATTCCTCCCTCGTAGTCTTGTTTTCATTTATATGTAAAGTTGTGTACCGGGATCAACTCCGGTTTTGAACAATTGTGTAATTTCGTCCTTTATGAATAAACTTCATTTAAGAAATTTGTCTTCAACATTTCATGTATATTTAAGTCGTTGTTAATCCGTTCTGTATGATTAACCTTGAGGTCGAATTGAAATCATTGCCTCGGAAGATTAAACAACAAATGGATTCAGAACGGATAAATATATATACATGTCCCCAAGTGCGTGTTAAGAAGAAGGTGCCTGTCTTTAGGGCATGATCCTTAATTCCTTTGGGGAGAGAAAGAGCCGATCCGTTGTTAACAAAAATGGTGTAACAGGACGGATGACTATTATTAATTCGTGTTACTCTCACTGGAGAGAACTATGTCGTCCATTGTAAGACTATTGTTCCAAGTTTGGGGAACTGCAAAGGTGTAAGAAAGTGGTGTTTGAGCCTTCCATCATAAGGATGATGATGGGAGTTTGTCTATGCCAGGAGTTACGTCATTGTACCACAGAATAGGTGATAAAGAATATCCGTCCTGGGAGAATACCACTTGAGAGTGAAAGTGCGGATTGACTTTCAGAGATTTCCATCATAGGAATGATTATGGGAATTGTTCGTACCAGGAGTTTTATCGTCGAATCACTTCATAGGTGATTGAGATCATCCGTCTTGGGGATGTGTACGACACCAGGAATTACATCGTCAGGTCACATAGTAGGTGATTGAGATCATCCGTCCTTGGGGTGTGTATGGCGCCAGGAGTTACATCGTCAGATCACAGAATGGGTGATTGAGATCATCCGTCCTGGGCAAGTACACAACGTCAGGAGTTACATCGTCATATCACATAATGGGTGACTGAGGTTATCCGTTCTGGAAAAGTACACAACGCCAAGAGTTACATCGTCAGATCGCAGATTAAGTGATTTAGATAATCCGTCTTGGAGACATTTTTTCAATCGTAGGAGTACGGATTGTGTGAATGCTTCTCAATTTTCAAAAGCTTCCATCATAAGAATAATGATGGGAATTGTTCATACCAGGAGTTACATCATCGAATCACAGAATAGGTGATTGAGATCATCCGTCCTGGAGTGATGATTGGAATTGTTCGTACCAGGAGTTACATCATCGAATCACAGAATAGGTGATTGAGATCGTCCGTCTTGGGGATGTGTACGGCACCAGGAGTTACATCGTCAGATCACATAATAAGTGATTGAGATAATCCGTCCTGGAGACAATTTTTCAATCGTATGGATTGAGTGTTCAATTTTCGTATCCGAAATCAGATATGAGTAGTACTCTACTAGCCCCCTAGCTGATGTGAGGAATTAGTAGATTTGCTCATATGAGCTATATCGATCGTAGTACGTTTAGTAGAAAACAGCTTTAATAGAGGGATTGCATGTGTATTGAATCGTTCCGGACTTAAGTAGTGAAGATCGGGTATGGACGTAGAACCTTCATTCTGGATTTTTACATGCAAGATGAAGAACGGATAGAGATGCATAACTATCGTTTTCATGCATAGGCATTTTGATAGCCAAAGACTTGATTTGACAGAAAAGATAGAGTATCTTTTGTCAAGTATAGATAGTTTGATATAAAAGCCTGGTGAAAAGCGTATGTTGCTTCTTAAAGATCAGGACTTTTGGTTGTAAATATCATAATAGGGATCGCCGTTGTAAGTGAACATGTTATTGTCATGAGAACGGCTTGTAATGTAAATCTTGAGGGGGAATGACTGTGAGAACGTTTCGTCAAGAGTTCATTCCTCAAGATATTCGTTAAACTGTTGATGCTGTCCCCCAGTATTATTGGGTGATCAGTACTCTAAACGAACTCTGAGTGATACTTTCACGTGAGAGTTCTTAAGAGTGAGGACTTCGGATAGAAATTCCTCTATTTGATAATTTCGAATGTAAATATTTCCGACTGAAAGGTTTCGGGTGAATGTGCCTAAGATTGTGGCGTACCCGAATGAATTATTTTTAGGTCGGACTTTATGAGTCAGGTTTCAATTGAAGAATTGAGGACTCAGAATTTAAAGCTATAAAACTTCCAAATAAAGAACTTCAAAAGAGAGTATTAATTTGGAGTTCAGTATAACTTACTTGTTGTGTTTGGAGTTCGGTTTGATCCTACAATCCATGTCATATTTGGCGTTCGGTTTAATCCTACTAACTGTTCTTCAATCGGTCTTTGGTTTTACCCAATGACGATTCTTCACCGACGTTCGGTCAATCCTACTAGTCGTGCTCAGAGTCCGGTTTAATCCTATAATCCGAGCCTTCAACACGGGGTTCAGATCAGGGCTAATCCTGAACCTACTGCGCCCGTTACTTGGGGTTCAGCGTGGTCTTGAAGAAGACCCAGCTTACTGCGCCCAAGCCTTCAATGTTTTATGAAGAGTAAGGCATTCAATAATCCGTTCAGCGTGATCAATATTGAGGTCGGATTGGGGAAGTGTATCTCAATCGTAAGAGTACGGATTGAGTCTTCAAAGACTTCCATCATAAGGATGATGATGGGAATTGTCCGCGCCAGGAGTTACCTCGTCAACTCACAAAATATGTGATTGAGAGCATCCGTCCTGGGGAAGTGTATCTCAATCGTAAGAGTACGGATTGAGTCTTCAAAGACTTCCATCATAACGATGATGATGGGAATTGTCCGCGCCAGGAGTTACCTCGTCAACTCACAGAATATGTGATTGAGAGCATCCGTCCTGGGGAAGTGCATCTCAATCGTAAGAGTACGGATTGAGTCTTCAAAGACTTCCATCATAAGGATGATGATGGGAATTGTCCGCGCCAGGAGTTACCTCGTCAACTCACAGAATATGTGATTGAGAGCATCCGTCCTGGGGAAATTAGTCTCAATCGTTCTTCTTCAACCGGTGTTGGATTTCACTCATTCACCAGCCTTCAAATAGGGTTCGGTGCAATCCTACAACCCATTTCCTGAGGTTCGGTTTAATCCTACAACTCAGGTCTTCACCGACGTTCGGCCAAACCTACTAGTCGTACTCGGAGTTCGGTTCAATCCTACAATCCGAGCCTTCACCGGTGTTCAGCCAAACTTACTAACCGTACCCAGAGTTCGGTTTAATCCTACAATCTGGGCCTTCGAATGGGGTTCGATGCAATCCTACAACCCATTTCCTGAGGTTCGGTTTAATCCTACAACTCAGGTCTTCACCGACGTTCGGCCAAACCTACTAGTCGTACTCGGAGTTCGGTTCAATCCTACAATCCGAGCCTTCACCGGTGTTCAGCCAAACTTACTAACCGTACCCAGAGTTCGGTTTAATCCTACAATCTGGGCCTTCGAATGGGGTTCGATGCAATCCTACAACCCATTTCCTGAGGTTCGGTTTAATCCTACAACTCAGGTCTTCACCGACGTTCGGCCAAACCTACTAGTCGTACTCGGAGTTCGGTTCAATCCTACAATCCGAGCCTTCACCGGTGTTCAGCCAAACTTACTAACCGTACCCAGAGTTCGGTTTAATCCTACAATCTGGGCCTTCGAATGGGGTTCGGTGCAATCCTACAACCCATTTCCTGAGGTTCGGTTTAATCCTACAACTCAGGTCTTCACCGACGTTCGGCCAAACCTACTAGTCGTACTCGGAGTTCGGTTCAATCCTACAATCCGAGCCTTCACCGGTGTTCAGCCAAACTTACTAACCGTACCCAGAGTTCGGTTTAATCCTACAATCTGGGCCTTCGAATGGGGTTCGGTGCAATCCTACAACCCATTTCCTGAGGTTCGGTTTAATCCTACAACTCAGGTCTTCACCGACGTTCGGCCAAACCTACTAGTCGTACTCGGAGTTCGGTTCAATCCTACAATCCGAGCCTTCACCGGTGTTCAGCCAAACTTACTAACCGTACCCAGAGTTCGGTTTAATCCTACAATCTGGGCCTTCGAATGGGGTGATTCACCCAGTTGTACCTTCGAAGAGGTTCATCGCTAACAACGGATACATTGTTAGGATCATCCGTCCTGAAAGTATCTTGTCACAACAGTGTTGTGCATCGAATAAAATCATAAAGACAATGGGTGAATCATTTAGAGTATTTCATTAATTATGAATTACAAAAGAGAGAAAGAGAGATGAGTCGGGGTTATGACTCATTAGACCTTCTTGGTAAAACCCGATCTGGATCTGCTCTTATCACTCCGTTGTAACGTTGGGGATTTCTCTCTTGCCACTGTTGCTTCCAAGTGTATTTCAATGCTCACATACTTGGATGCTTTCCTCCTGAATTCTTCGAAATTCATTGGAGGATTCTTTGCCAATGACATGGCAAAAGCAGAGCTTGGTTGCAAAGCTTCTATTGCTATGTGCAATTGAAGTGCTTCTGCCAAGTTTGGAACAGCAGCTGCTTCCTTGTGAAACCTCTTCAAGAAGTCCTTGAGAGTTTCATGCTCCCCCTGCCTAATCTGAGCCAAGGTATGAGATGTTCTGGGAATATCACTGGAAATGACAAAGTGGTCCACAAACGCTGTTGCCACTTCTTCCCATGAGTTAATGGAACCTGATGGTAGCTTCCTGAACCAGCTAAGGGCATCATCAACAAGAGTCCGAGGGAACATCCTGCACATGACATCTTCATCTGCCCCCAGGTACATGGCTTTGAGTGTATAAGCATCAAGATGCTTAGTAGGATCAGTTTCACCACTGTATTTTTCTATAGAGAGAGGTTGAGTAGTCTGTAGGTGCTTAGGGATGCGTACACTCATAAGTCTCCTTGAAAAAGGGACTGTGAGCTTATAAGTTACTGGAGAGGCTGTCATCAGCCTCCTCTTCCCTTTAACAACTCTCTTATCAGAGTCGTGGATCTGTTCCTTCCCTTCAAATGTGGGGATATTTGAATACTGGGGGGTAGAGGATTTTTCTCCCTCGGTTGTGTGATGTGTCCCCTTGATCAGAGACATGGCTCTCTCCTCCACGCTCTTTCTTTCACGTTTCAATTCCATCAGTTCCTCCATTAACTTTCTTATCATCTCATCCTTTAGATTTGGTGCTGAAACCTGCACCATTCTTCTTGAACTTTCCACAGGCGACTCGAGAGCTAAGTGCCTGTTCACTGGTTGTTCCTGGGCAGTGATGTCTTCCACGTGCCCATCTGGTTGGTTTCTGCCATTGCCTTCCATAATAAGAGACCAGGCTTCTTAAACGAGAAGTGGGAATAACTTTAACGAGTCCCACTGGGCGTGCCAATGATCTGTCCTGAACCGGGGTCTAGAGATCCGGACTCAAGTCAATCACAAACAGTATGTAAATACCGTATAGGAGACCGGATGTATGGGTATCCGGTGTGAATATCCGTTGTCCTTGAGCGAAGAGAACGGATTGGGCGTCCTGGAGATCCATCACACCGACCTAACGCGTTGAAGTGGGCGAATGGTGGTGTCACCTGCAAAGATTCTCCGACGCTCAAGTCAGTGATGATATTCCAAGTAAGGAATGTATTTCAGAGAGTAATTGTTCATAAAATCAGTTGAAGATCCTTCACTTCATTAATGAAATGAGTTCATATACCTGATTGGCTCGTTTTTCGAGGACTCGTTAGTGGGGAACCACTAACTCCCATTAGCATTATTTTATTGCGCACTTACCAGCATGATTGGGTCAAGTGGCTATTTTATATTGAGCATGGAGAATATAGACTAGGATTAGGGAACAAGTTGACCATCCCCGTGAGCAGAATTTGGCTCGTAGTGCAGGGAATTATTGATCGATCCCTGTAGCAATAATCCTTGTCTTTAGCGCAGTGACGTGTGTGTTGTCTGGTGTTATTGTGTTATCCTGAACAACCGGTATAGGGAGAACGCCTGATACGGAATTACAGTCCGGATGTATACCGATGACACCGGTTACACGTTGATGTCTTGACAAAGACGTTGAAATATGTCTTGCAGATCGGATACCGGTATTGAGACCGGATCAGTTAGTATTAGTCATTCATGTCGTTCGAAACAGTCAAAATTCTATTTGACCGTAGGATGACTAACCCCAACTTTTAACCAAACAAGACCCAACTTTTGAATTTATTGGTTAGATGAAAATAAACATAGATGGTTGGATGTGTTTCTTAACTTAACTCTATTCCCGGTGCGTGTAAATAAACATGTACTAAGTAGAGAAACAATAACAAGAGAGAATAGGATAGTGAGTCTTAATAGCCTCAAGGATAATTTTAAAAATTTATTAGAAACTTAAAACAAATTTAATTATTTTAATTAAATTAATTAATTTTCTTAATTGATTAGAATGAGATAAAATGATGATATAGTACTAAGGGAAGGAGGGAAGGTAGTAGTGTAAACGAAATAATGGGTAAAGCTTTGTGGGACTAACAATATCAAATTGTCTATGGAACTAACAGCAAAATGAGCAGGCTTGAAATTTGAGCAAAGAATGAGAATAGATGCACCAACGGACCAAGTAGTAGTTAAGCACATTGTATTGTAGATACAAATTAATAATGTTGCACAACATACCCCACAAGACAAGGCCAAAATAAAGTTACATATGTCCCATGCTCACGAGGTCAGTAGAGAAATAATAAAGCATGTTACCTCCACCACACTGCCCTTCTCTGCAAACTATTTAACATCAACTTTCTAAACATATTCGGCATATCATATGATTTCAAATTTCTATTCACTGCATTCAATTCTGTCCCTCAATTACACATTCATCATGCAAACATATTTGATTTTGTGGACCCAAATATATAGGTTTACAAGATTTTGCTATATCCACATTAAACCCTTTTCTTTTTAATTTTCAAGCCACGCCTCGAGAAAAATTCAAAAACAACCGCGCCTTAGTAACCTTTTAACTAAAAATCATCTTATCATTTCTAATAAAGTTTCTTTTTATGATATTAGTATAGATATTCCCATTTGAAGATAATCTTTTTCATATTTAGCCACAGTTTTAAGAAGTTTAACTCAGTTGATTGAATAAAATATATGAATTATTGTGAATCATCCTTTACACAAGTTTAATTCCATGCAAAAAAAAAAAAGTTGTTGGTTGCTTTGGGTTTCTTATTCAGTTTTGTAAGCATCCTTATCCATTTGAATTTTTCTGGCAGCATCAGCAAATTGAGATTGAATAAATATATAAGAACAAATAGTGTCCCATATAGAAGGTGAAGTGTTACGGTTTGGATTGGGCAGTAACTGCGGTGACGATGAAAGGTTTCACGAGATACATGAGATTCAGATATTTCGGACTCCATTCGTACGAGGCATTTTTTTATAGAAACAAAATAATATTTAAAATAAAATTTTTTTAAGTATAATTATTATATATATAGTTTTGAGTTTAAATATTAACGTATATATTTGTAGAAGGTTTTCATTTTTATATGGAATAAAAATTTATTTTGCTAATTTAAATATTAATACATGACAACATACAAGGTTGATCTCGTTTAATATTATATCTTTAAGATAATTTTTTTAAATATTAGGTTTTCTTTCTTGTTTTTTTTATTATGAGTCATATACATAGTGCTGACCATTTAATTAAAAAATATCTATATCAATATACTATAACATAAAACTTACATCAATATAAATTTATCATTTTTATATTAAAAAATCAACAACATAATTTAAATATTAATATATGATCATGTAAATATATTCATTCTTATGTAACATTTATTTCTATATATAGATAAGTTTTATATGTAAGATTTTTTTAGAAAAAATAAAATGTTTATTATAAGTTATAATTTAAATATATTAAAAACTAATATACTTTAATGCAAATATTAAAAGTAGTGGCTATACACATTAACTAGTCGATATTAGGTACCTGTAGATGAGAATTATAAATATCTATCGTTATTCGTTATTTTTATTTTTTGGTTATACGAAAGAAAATATAAACAACTAAATCATATTATTCGACATTGTTTAAGTGATTGAAAATAATAAAAATAAAGAAGAAAATCTCATATTATATAATAGGTATCATATTATTTTACTATGAAAATGTAAATTAGTATTATATAATGGAATTACTATCTAATATATTAAAAACATTATCATTATTAAATAATATTCCCTCTGTTCTTTTTTATTTATCTTTTAAGCTTAAATCACACAGATTAAGAAAAACAATTAATGTTCTTGGATTATAACATTTTTACATTTACTTTTCTACTTTATCCTCATTTTAAATTAAATCTTTATTAATGTTATTAGTGTTTGGTCATTCCCTAGGTGGAGGTATAACAGGAAAAAAATAATAAATGAGTTCTTAAAACTTTAAAAAGACAAAACTCTAAAGACACAGATAGAAAAGAATAATTTTTTTTTTCAGAATGGAGATAAATAAAAAGAAACGGAAGGAGTAGTAAATATTTTTTATCTCACTAAAATCATTAAAAAAGTATTTAAATATATTTAATACAAATTATATATTATTGAGTATGCAGGTGGTATAATCCTGTTATTGTTATCTACCCATTGACATCATTACAATTATACTTATAAGTACATAGTTGTTTACTATCTCTAATAAAAAATATTTTCATGCAAAAATTTTGTTATCATGTATAATTAATTGTATTGATATTAATATTAATTCTTTTATTCATAAAATTTGTTAAATATTTATTTTGAGTTTTATATATTATTTTTATATAAATATTAATTATAATATCTTTAATACAAATATATTTTTAATATAAAATTTTTATCTATAAAACTTAAATTTAATAGATGATAATGTAAAAGTTTTATTTATCATATGATATTAATTTCTTAAATATAAATAATGATTTTTTATTTTCTTAAGTCAGAATCAACGAACAGCCAGTGTAGTACAACACAAATCCACTCAGGATGAAAAGAAAAGAAAGGGAAAAAAGTGACAAAAGGTACCATGGATGAAATAAAAACTATTTCCCCCTAATTTCCATTTCACTTTCTATCCATCCAATTTCATAAATAAAGTGTAAGAGATAGGCTTATTAAATAGGTAAGAAACTAAATTTGTATTTGAAAACTGATGGATGAATGTACATAATTTATAATAATGTTGTTTTGTTTGATGAGTGAAATATAACATGTATAATGTGATGGGTGATTTAAAAAGAAGAAGAGGAAAGAGATAAAAATTCAAACAGTGTGTATAAATATCATCCGTATTATATATCATTACTATTGTCCTTCTGCAAAGTTTCCTCAATCTTCCCTCACCCACCCCAACCCCAACCCCTACCAAAACCCATAACCCATCTTCTGTGGGAAGACACAAACAAAGGATGTCTACACCAAAGGGAGAAACAAGAGAAGAACAAAACCCTGCTTCCACTACTTCATGGACGACAAACTCAAACGCCAATGCATTGAGTTGCCTACCATCACTGTATCCTTATGATATCAACCAAGAATGGCACATCACCAACAACACTAACCAAAACCAAAGTGACATAACCACCTTATTCTCCCCAAACTTTGCTAATAATCTATTGCTACAACCATTGCATACCACTATGTTAAGTACCATAGACCCATCTCAAGTCCACAACTTTCTTACTCCAAGACCCACCCTTTCTTCTCCTCTAAGTCTCACAAACCCTTTAGACCATGCCTTCCACATGGGTTCCGAAATGGGGTTTCCTGACCCTCAAGCTTCTCTGCCAACTATGTGCATAATGCCACATCAAGAACTTGGCTTTTCGGGTTTCAACAATGTTATTAACTCCGATCATGAAGGAAACAAATGCTCCAACATATTGAAACCCCTTCAATCGTTGCCTCCATCATCGGGTGCACAACCAACTCTGTTTCAAAAGAGAGCAGCACTTAGGAAGAACGTGGCACAAGCTGTTGGGGAAGGGAATAATGAGAACAAGAGGAAGAAAATATTTTGTGGTGATGTTGGAGAAGGTGATGATGAAGATGGGAGCTTTGACGGGTCGGGGTTGAATTCTGATTCTGATGAAGTGATTATTGAGAATGGTTCAAATGGGAAGAAGAAGAAGAAGAATAAGAAGAATGGAGTACCTGCTAAGAATTTGATGGCTGAACGACGCAGAAGGAAGAAGCTCAATGATAGACTCTACATGCTCAGATCCATTGTTCCCAATATTACCAAAGTAATTCACACTTTCATTCCTTATATTATATCCCACTTTATTCTTTTCTTTTAACACTGAAATAGAAGATTATAAGGGTAGGAAGGAGGGGTATTGAAGTTGGAATTCTGATATTTTATATTCATGTTACATATTAATTATGTAGGCCTTATAGAACTCTTTATGGTTGGTTAATTTAGTTTTTGAGATAATGATAACTCTTTGTTATTCCAATGGTAAAACTGTAAACATTAAAGTATATATACCAAAGGATTAAAGAGGACATTGTTTTATAAATTCAGAGTAATGTTTCTTTTTAAAAAAATTCACTTTAAAAACCTACTCTTTAATTAATTAAATGTGATGGGTATGTGCATGTGTTGGATATTGATTGACAGTTTTTGGTTTGAAACTAAGATGGACAGGGCTTCAATCCTCGGGGATGCAATACAGTATTTGAAGGAACTTCTGCAAAGGATCAGTGACCTTCACAATGAGTTGGAGTCAACAACAACAGCAACGACACCTGTTGCCTCTTCTTTGACACCTACACTACCTGGTCATAGAATCACTAATGAAGAACTTTGCCTCAGCACATTGCCAAGCCCTAATGCTCAACCTGCAAGAGTAATTCCAATTTAATTGCTTGTCCAACCCTATTTTTGTTACCTGTCAATTGGTTTTAAAATGTGGTAGAATTTATTTTTTTTATTAAATTAATTTAACCATTAAAAATAATTGGAATGCATGTCCAAATTAATTTCAAGTTTCAAGCACTAATTTTATGTACATTGAAACAAGAACAAGTGCTACACAGAAAGAAATTGATTTTGGGATATTGAGAGTATGCCAAACGGACACTGTCAATTCAGTCCACATGGCTTCTTCACTTACTTTCTATTCCTGCTTCTAGTTATGGAAATATGGACAGGTCAACAAGTATGGTCTTCTGTGTGCTTTTATGAGGAGCTGAACTTTTGCTTCTTCTCAGAATAATAGAATGGCATCATATACAGAAAGATAGAGTATCTCATTTTCTTTTATGTTTGGTTGTTTTTTTAAGTGACACATAGTAAAAGGAAACAATTAACTCACTATAAGAGAATTTTATTTACTAAAACATCATTTCGGCATATATATGCAAAACAATTGATTAGTATTTACAATGTTTTAAAAATTGGAATAGTCATTAAACTGAAATTTATAATTAAATCAAGAATTAAACCATAATTGATAATAAATGATTAACTTTGGTCATTCACCTATTCAATTTATAGTTGTCTTGATTCTGATAACAAAAGTATTTGATATCATTTATTAGTATTTTATTACTTGGGTAGAAATAGAAATTATTTATTAGTATTATATGAGGTAAAAATTTTAAATTTTTATTGAATTTTGAGTAAAAATATATAGGTTGAGGTTAAGTTGCGCGAAGGAGGAGGTGTAAACATACAGATGTTGTGCGGGCGGAAACCTGGACTCTTGCTCTCAACCATGAGGACTTTGGACAACCTTGGATTAGACATCCACCAAGCTGTTATAAGCTATTTCAATGGATTTGCTATGGATATTTTCCAAGCTCAGGTGAAATTTTTATTTACTATCCAATACTATGCAAACTGGGATGCTCTTTTATCCGTTATTTTAAACTGTAGTTTTCGATGCAGTAATAATGATATCAAAAATCTTAATATTACAATCAACTACTAAAAAATATAGTTTAAAATCTTGATATTCTAGTAATGCTCATAAAAAATGTGAAGATGTCATATTATGATATAGATAAAAAAAATATAAAAATTAAATTATTTATGCTTAAAAAATCTCATATTGAATAAAATAGATGAAAATAAAGATTAAATAGTATATAAGGGGTAAGAGCATCACTTGTAGTGTTTTAAGGTTTTGTGATTAAGTGTCTCTCATTTAATACTATATCTACCCTTTAATATAAGAAGCGATCAACTAATTCTAATTTTTAAAAAAATAGTTAGTATAATTAAAGTGCGTCTACAAAATTAGAGTAGTTTTTTAAAAGAACTCTTTCATATTTTATTTGGACTCATAAATATTGTTTTCTTTCTTTTTAATTAATGTTTAATAAGAATATTTTGATAAAAAATTAATTAATATTATTAACTTTTTATATTAAGAATAAAAAAATCTCCTGAGATTTTTATATTAAGAGATATAATTTATTTTTACTTTCTCAAACATATTAGTTCTGTAAATAAGAGGAGAAGAAGTAAATAGTAAATAGCCCGTATGCAAATGGAGCCATGTGCATCCAGGACGCATGGATGAATGGCAACTAGATACCTTGATGTGAAAATTCCCTAAAGTTGAATTTATTGCAACGAATTAACGTGGTGTATGATAATATTTTTTATTCCATGTCCTTTAATGGTATAATAAAGAACATTCCTTGCTTTGTCGTTAAGGATACAATTAATTTGTGTTGAAATATTAAAAATGAAAACATTTCTTGTGTTTCAGCAATGCAAGGATGTTGATCCGGAGCAAATAAAAGCATTACTAATAGATTCAGCTGGGATGAGGTAGAAACATCTTAATGGTGGATATGGTGTTTACCAATTAAAAAGACACCTTTTGCATGTGCTACTTCAAACCAACTTGATGATGGTCCTCTCCACTTTACTTTACCCACATTTTGTATCTGCTTATTGATGTCAACCTTGTTGGTTCAATTTTGTCCCATTTATCTTAAGGGCTGTTTGTTTCAAGGTATTAGGTATGAATATGTTTTTTCAACAATGAAATATCTACCAATATTATTCTTCTTACCTTTAGTTTAATTTTAATATTTTTATAAATTTCGAATAATGAGAACCGGCTTCTCCAAGCATCACAACTTGGTTGAGCATGAGATTGTAATTTAGCTGGAAATAAAATATATCCAATTTTTTTCCTGTAACCTCTTATCAGATAGGAATAAATATTCTCAACTTAATAATTTTTAAAAAATATTTTTATACCCCAAAATAAACGTCCCTTAAAACTTAAATAAATTATTATTTACTGAAATTTTAAAAAAATTTATTTAGTCCTATTGTTTATTTTTAATTTATACATTTAATAAGAATAATGTGGTTTTAGTTTCTGGCATTGGACAACATCAGCTGATTTTTTTAATTTTCAGCCACTAATACTAAAGAAAAATTATATGAAGACTAAAACTAAACCTGATTAAGTATAAAATAAATTAAAAACTTGATTTATTGAAGGACTGATAACTTTTTGTTTTATCCATTTGGTGCAGCACTAATAACGTATTTATACTTTTCTGAAGTTCTTTTTTTTTTGTAGTACATTTTATTGAAGTTTAGAAACCAGCTTTTGCACTTTTAAATAAAAGATTCTCATTCTAAAATAAATATGATTTAAATTAATGTTAACATATGTTAGTCACATTCGATTGACGTTTCAAAACTTCTTATAATTAAGAATTGAACTTGTATTTTATAGAATCTAAGTTTAAATTCTTAAAAATCTAGGGTTAAATGTCATATCAAGATTTAAGTTTTACCATGTCAAGATTTTATTGACTAGCGATTTATAAACATATATATAAATACTTCTACAAACATTTATCAATTCTTAAAATATGTCATGACATTAATTTAATAAGTTTTAAAACCCAACTCTTCTCTAACTTTTATAACACAAAATAATATACTTCTACCAAACTTTAAATCAAATAAATATTTATTAATAAGGTTTAGTTAAGTTGCTTGAGTAGAATATTTGAGTCATTATAAACTAACTTTATTATCTTGGTTTTTAAGCAGTAATTTTACTTTTTTCTCCTTTACTTTTCATGTGCGCAAAAATAATTGCTAACTCTGTCCTTTTTCACTCATTTTAGACAATTCTGTGTCTCTCCTTTCCCTTCCCATCACTCATCAATTTATACCTTTCTCTCTTAGGCCTACTTTCTCACTCCTTCCAAATGATGTGCTCAAAGGGTGTTAAGAAAACACTCCTTTTTGAAAATTCATTTATCCTTTCCTCCCATAGAAAAAGAAGAAATGGATTAAAAAATAAAATAGAACATGCTTTGAGCAGACAAAACTGGAAAATCAGTGCTGGCTTCTGGAGAGGCCGGGATAAATGGGGTCTGATGCACCTGCAGCAAAAGGAGTCCCCACTCTCCTCTGCTTCTAGTCTAACTAAATAATGAATTCCATGGGCCAAGCTTGTTAGACATAAAGGACATAACCCTGGAAATACTGAGGTCCACAACGTGCTCATACAGTGGAAGTTTTATCGCCAGAAAAGTACAAAAACCAAGTATTATTAGACATTCAACGATGGTGCTTTCAAGGAATAAAATTTCATCACGTAACCACGTTTTACTGATATATCCCAGAGAGGAAAGGACCACAACCACACCTAGTAGTGCCAACAGGACGATTAACCATGAATACATTTAACTTGATAATTTTCAAACCTCCCAATCCCATCAAGATTTCCAGACTCCAAGTGTCCACTTTCTTCTCCCGTGACATGACTTGGCCTTCTATCTACACCGTACACGCCACAACACGATATGACGTTAAGGGCCTCACCCACAAACGGGAAATTAGAAGCAAAATTTAATTAGACATCTTACCAAATGCAAATGAACATTTTAATATCCATACTGATTTCCACGTGTTCTCCACCACACTAGCACAATTTACCACTAAAATAAGAGAAAACCCAAATTTAGAATCAGATAACCGCTCTTGTATATGAACTTCATTACATTAATGAGTTGGGGGGTTCAGAAGATGCAAGGGGTAAAAATATGTACAAGGTAAGATTTTGTTGAAAAATGCAAGGCTTAATATACCCCCTTATCACCTCGCTCATGGCACAATTACAATTACATTACTATAATAGGAGTGTATGAAAGGGAAGACATATATACTAATATACTAAATGCTACTAATTCCACGACAGGGTCCAAAATTGGATGGATACACTCATTCATGCCATCCATATTCTGATTCCAAACACAAGCAGTAACTTGATAAGCAGTCAGATTCAGAATTAGAATTTTCTTCTACAGATCATATTCTCCAACTGGATGGCTTTATGACAGTCACCTACTTTCCACACCAGTCCCGGATCTGGATCAAAACAAGATATTCTTATACTTACACACCTTAAGAATCTTCTTGGAAACTGGATTCAGATTTCATATAGTATGATGAGATCACCTGGAAGCTATATATATTAAAATCTACTATCAGGTATCTGAAGCTGAAGAATGATTGAGCTGGCATTTAATTTCCTGTGCGTCTGCACCTTCACTAACTGACTGATTCTCTTCATTTTTTGAACCTAAGGTACCCGGGCTCATTTTCTGAATCTCCTCTTTGGGGTAGATATAAATTTTGCGGACCATTGCAACAAACTCCCTGAATTAAATATAGGTACACAAATGATGAGTCAATCTCAAGGAAAAAAAAATGAAGTTAACCATAACAAGATAGTCAAAGATGTAGAGATCCTTACTGCCATGGATCATCGCCTACAAGCATCATGTCACCCTCGTTATCAGTGTAGACAACAAGCCAATCCTTTTGTGGAGAAATCAATTCACCATCAAATTTAAACAACTGATCCAACTCAGCAATTAATTCACCATAATCACTGAACTTTGTAAGGTCCACCGACCTACCAAGCGCAATCCCCTTCTTGTGAACCTAAAATAAAATACATTTAATTAACTTTCCCCTAAGAAGTTCAAACCATCACTTAGCTAAATTAAAATCCGATATCAAAGGAACTTACTTTAGTGCAACTTCTAGCAGAACCACCACTATGAGGTTTGGGATGACTATCTTTTGAAAGTGGCTGAGAAGTTTGTAAAGGCTTCTCATGGTTGTCAATCACACCATCAGCAGGTTTTGATCCCCTTGAATGCTCTGATTTCTCATCATTTTCAAATGTCTTTTGTTGAAGACCTGTGGGATGCATGTGACCAACTGACTCACTTGTATCGTTTCTTTGTGATACAGAAGGTTCTGGTGCAATGGGGCTACTAAGAAGTGAGATGCCAAATAGCTTACAGTCACCGTCCTTTGGTTTTGCAAACTCACAAGGTTTTGCTGATATCGGTTTGGACAATAGTTCTCTTGAACGAGGACTCTCATATTGAGTTGAAGATGGTGGTGGCATCATCAAGCTTCCATGTGAATGCTCAACTTTGTGTCCGTGGAGCACAGGATAGTCACCAAATGCACTGTTATACCTCAAACTCCCTCTTAATTGATAAGTTATATCACCACCTTGTCCAGAACATTTTGTATTCGGCTCCAAGAGATTGAGTGACAGACTAGAGGGTATTGCAGGCCAAGTACTACGAGTATTCTGTGCGCCTTCATGATCCAACAAATGTTTCCTACCAAGGTTAGCTATAGGACCAGTTTGATCAATAAAGGATGGATGGGACGAATGATCTCCACGGGCTCCAAAGCCTGAAAGTAGATCAGGATATGTTGGCTCAGGCCTTGCCATTGACATCCAGCTCTCTGATCCATACCTTCTTGAAGTAGGAACAGCATCAATCTTTTCATCATCTGCTACGGGTTGCCACACAGCCGGTTTCTCAGCAGTATCAGATTCATTGCTTTCTGCAAAATTACCTCTCAAGGTCGATAATTCTTGACCTTGCAAGACCCTTTGAAGCCCACTAGCTGGCAAAGGGTCTATGCTTACTCTAGATGAAGCTGTTAATCACCACAATATATCAGGCTTCATAAAAAAACAAATGTTTTGCAAAGATGGAACTTTTACAAATATCCAAAACCATACCTTCTCGAGTAAGAACAGAAGAATCAGGGGATGATGGAACAGCATTAGATCGAGGCCTTTTAGGCCTAGGCAGTGGTAAAGGATTTAGGGCAGGAGGAGCAAGAGCGGGCTCTATTTTCCATGGGGAAACCCTCTCAGGACGAGGTATGTTAGATGTTTCATCCCATCTCACCTGGAAGACACATTGCACATAAGGAACTCCATTATAACAATGTTCAATTCAACAGTCACATAGAGTGGCATAAAAGACCAGCATACAACCTTAAGACTTCTCCATTTGGACTTTGGCCACCTTTTAGGGTCAGCATCTTCAATCCCAACAATGGTACCAGTAAACCTGCAAATTTAACAGTCAACGAATTTCTTCATTCAAATTGTATGTTCAATGATAATACAATACTGCCCTGTTGCATTACAGAGACAACCAGGAAGGAGATGGGAAGGAATAGAAAACCAATATACTGGACTACAATTTAATCAGTAAAATAAGAAAATATCATGCATTTATACCTTTGTTCAGGAGCCTCTTCACCTTCAAACCTCATTTTAAACCGCATCCCAATGGTATAATTGCTTTTGAGAGATTCCATGTATTGATCATAAGGAACGATAAACTCAGCTGGACTAGTCCTGCAAAATAATATTGACAAGTTTGCTGTAATTCTTGCAGCAGGTAATAATCAACAGGAAAGAAACACTCAAATCATTATTCATTTAAGAGATTGTGGTTCAAACCTAGGCTTGTAATAGACAGTGAACATGGTCCCAGTCAATATGGCATGCCAGGCAGTTGCAAGGACACCGAGGTGCATGCTGTGGCTAGAGATAACAGATGATGGAACATTACCCTGCTGTCTCATTGCACGCCTAACCCCGACTCGTAGATCCCCATTCTCACCCCTGGAAGTACCCAAAGTAGTCAGGCACAACATAAAATACCAAAAGTAACAAACCAGCACAACCTATTCGAAGACTTAACAAACCTCAAAAAAATAAATGCATCTCCGGCAACTAGCCTCTTGGAACTAACGAAAACACTCCAACCGCTTTGCAGCAAATGTCTTCGTGGTTGACCTGGAATTAACTTCACACATCAGTCACAGATGAAAGAAAGAACACAAACAGAAACACAGAATGTGAAGAAAAAAAAAAACCATGTTACACAACACAGGAAGTGCTTCAAAACAGAAGATCCATAATAATTACCACGAAAGATATGTCTGAATCGCCACTCGTTTGCATGCAGATCCTTGGCCACCAACTCCTGTGTAGGTGGCTGCTTTGACATGTCCTGTAAAAAATCACAGAAGACGAACCCTCCAACCTTAGCTCTCAACAAAACTGCATAAACAAAGTCCAAGGAAGGGGAGAAAAAAAGAACAAAACCAACCAGTGGAGGAAGACATTCATCAGCATGTCGTCTGAGCACCGAAAACCCACCATGAGTACTGGTATCAGACGCAGTCAACGTTTTACAAAACGAATGCACGTGAAACCGAGGGGGTGGGGGTGGAGGAGCCTCTTTCTCCACCGCATTCTCATCTTGCTACCATTCAGATCCACATCCCAAATAAACAAAAATAAGAAAACCATGACGTAGTCCAATTACTACACACCAAAGAGATAAAAATTCACAACTTACATTCGGTTCGGGAAGCAAAGTCACCTGAGCAAAAACCTCATCCGTATCTGGTTCAGCCTGCAAAATGTCCGCCAAAATTATAGTAAGAAAAATCACAACTTCATTTACCAACCCAGTTCAAAATCCAAGAAAATTAACACTACCTTCAGCATCACGTTGATAACCCGACAAAGGATCTTAGGTGGGAGATCATAAACCGGCATATGCTGTTCCGCTACCTGATTTGTGGACGCTTCCACCTAATACATGTTTTGCGCCATAAAAACCAAGTTCCACAAACATTAACAAAATTAGAAACCCATAAACTTCAATTTCCATTACACAAACCAACTTTCAGCACCAGGAACAAAAAAAGAAAAGAAGAAAAACAAGAAACCAACGCATCTAAACTCTGTTTCACAGGGAAACAAACCGGACCGGACCGGACAAATAGTTACCTGCTCAATATGTCCCTGAGGAAAATAAAACACGCGCTCTCCTTCTCTAGGCACTGTCACGAGAGGACCAGCACAAGCATGCCAAAGCTCTCTGTAAAGCGCAGCTTCCGCGTCTGTTAAACAAAAAAAGAAGCCGTTATTCTCACTCCAAACACGGCAGAAACCAACGGTTTCTTTATTTAAACCGCGTTACCTCTCGCGGTTGATGAAGAAGGAGCATTTTGAGCTTCTCCTACGCCGTTCCTAACATCGTTGTTGCCTTCTCCTTTTCCGTTCACGGAATTTCCCTTCGTCGTTACCTCCGATGTCGCCATTCTTCTCTTGTTCGTTCTCCTTCGTCACAGATCTCTCATCCGAGAATTCACAAGGTTCGTTCCTTGTATCACATCGCAAGAACAGAACCTTCGTTTTCGTTTTCCCTTCTTCGCCGTTCCAGAACACCGCAAACGCAACCACCGATCCAAATACCAAATTCTCAAACCTCGCAAAACACACGAAGCAACACACCAATTCCCAAAACCTCTCTCTTTCTCTCTTTCTCTCTCTCTGTTTCTCTTTCTTCCTTCAATTGAACCTTTCTTTCAACCACTCTCACCCTCTCTTTTCTTTCTCTCTCTATATCTCTTTCTATCTTTCTATTTATTTTAATTTTTTTATTTTCTTTGTGCTGATAAATGGTTGCAGCAGCAGAACCACTGTCGGAGGGGGAGACTTAACCAGAGTGGTCAAAACAGCGTGCAATAATTTCAACCGCGGTCAATTATTAACCAGTCTGGTCAGAAACCGGCGTTTGCCGGTCCAACCCGCCTTTTCTTACCGACTACAACCGGTGGAACGAATTTTCCTGCCACGGAAACGCGAACAACGCGATCTATACTCTACTTGATGAATGAAAAAGGCGGCTCCTGGAACACTTGAAGGGGGTTAAGAATAAACGGCGTTAGTGACACGTCGAGGAGATATTGGATGGGGCATGTAACGGCGTGTGTCTTGACGGTCGCGGGAAAGTTGCACTGTTTTTATTGGGAAATGGCGTTGTCGTGCTGTGGACGGGCAGCGATATGCAATTGTTAGAGGGGGCGCATTTAACACTACCCACGCAACTTAACTTAACCATGGTTTACTTTTTCCTTTTCCCCAAACCATTACTTCAATTTTCCCATGCAATAAACATTTTTCCACTTCCACCATTCAACTTTGCTTTATTATGCTTCAAATGCAATTTCTAATAAAATAAATATTTGATTGTTCTAATTTGCTCAAAATAAATGTTTTTACTAATATCTTTAACTTTTAAAATTTTTATTCCATATTCTCCTGTCCAGGTAAAAAAAAAAGTTAGTGGAGTATTAAATAAACTTGGTACTCCAATTTTGTATTTAAATTGAAATTTTGGAGGGGTAGGGCACCACTGCATAACTGTGAAGAGTACTGAACAGCAATTGTCGCACCCATTTGCGTCTTTAACATTTTCCCCTTATCTCAACTTCAAATATTGTCCCTGCATTTATGCATATATTGATATCGTAATCCAACCTGCTTTTGGACCTAGGATTTTCGTCTCTTTCCTTTTCTTTTAGCCTTGGCCTTCCTCAGTTGGACACTAATAAGGATTAAACACCTCTTACTGTACTCTTAACCAAAACTTACTGTGTTAAAATCTCAGTCTTTCATAATTAATAAAGAGATATTCTAGAAAGTGAGTCCAGAAATTGTTAGCTCTATCCGTCAAAAGCCAAATATATAAATTGGTCAAGTTCGAGAAAGTTTATGAAGAATATGCACGCATATAATGGCATATACTCGTCAGCAGATAGTTGAACTAGGATTTCCTTTTCTAATACCAAAAGCAGTTTCGCATTTTTAACGTTACGAAAGAGTCACGAAGCTTGTAACATATCATGGGTATGCATGTATTCGCATTAATCAATGGAAAAAGAGAAAAGTAAATAAACTAGCTCAAATTTAATCCTAGCTAGAAAGGGACGTGTTTGAGTATTTGTTGAGTTGAAGTAGCAATACCCTAAAAAAATCTTTATGGGTCATGGTAGCCACGATTCCTACATGCCTCAAATTTTCACTTACAAGTAAATTACAACACGACACGTCCTCTTGCAACTTGCAAAAATATATACGTACCTTACATTTTACAAAACAAATACCGTGAAAGATATGTATATACTGGGGGAACATGTCACTGTATTAATTGCAGATGGCAAAGACTTCAACGAAATTTAGATAAGAATGTGTGTGTTTTTCTTAGAGCTAGCTCAAAGTTTTAGTTACTCAATTAAAAAATTTAACTACATTTTTTTAATAAATTTTGACCACCAAGCAAAACACACCAAAAAAAAAATCAATACTAAATTTTGACTTTTATTACTGAAATCGCTTAAGTTTGAAACAAATATATATATTTTTTCATTATCGAACTTCTTTGAACTTTATTAACCCTGTTTCACAGTTAGAAAAGAATTGAATATAGTCGTAATAATTGGCTTGAAACTTTCATTGCTCAAACATTCTTGTCTTGCCTCTCATATGAAAACAACTAAATGCTATTTTACAATATATATATATATATATATATATATATATATATATATATATATTTGATTCCTCTACACGGTTGCCAATTTTTAAAAGTTAATTAGTAATAATAATATAATTAAGGATGGCCAATATTATTCATTAAGGTGAGTTGAACCACGCAAAAGGGCTGTTACTAACGGATTACTAATTAATGCCTAGTTGCATAAAATTAAATTAAAGTATAAATAGGTACATAACCATGCCATGCTAGACCAAAGTATTATCCCTTAATCCTTATTTCCTTGCTCATTTTTCTTATATAAATTAAGGATGCATTGTCTACACACAGAGATGTAACGTGCACGTTACGATTTTTATAATTAATTGCTATATATAACTGCGAAAGGAACATTAATATGAAATAATTTTTCTAAAATATCATAGTATTTTGCTATTTCAATAATGAGTAGAATAAAAGTTACCTGAATTTCTATTTAATGGTTCACTTGGATTTGCCGGAACACATTTTATACTAATTTTATCAACATTGGATATAAATAATATATTTATCTGGCAGATAAAATTTCTTCCAAAAGTGAAAAAAAAAAAAAGTATACCCTTTGATGAATTTTTTTCTTTGATTATGGTTGGGGCATTCGTCCTAAAAAAGCATGATATCCATATAATAAATGTTAGTAAAATCAAACTATGGTTACTTTAGTCCGTTTCGTTTTTAACCAATACTCTTAGTTAATTTTAAAGAGATTGGTTAGAGAATTAAAAGTGTAAAATTTTCAGGCAAAATTGTATTTCGAAGCAGTTTCAATGTAATTTTTCATAAAAAAATTTTACTCTCTTCGATAGTATTTGATGTAAGACAATTAAGATTAAAATACATATTAAACATATGTTAATATATAGATTTTTATATAAAAAATCATAATATTTTAATTTTAATGTTAATTATAATATTTTCTGAATGCAAGGATAAACATGGAAAATAATGTTAAAGGTTTTTAAATAAATGTATTTTGTCTTATAATTAGAGTCATTAAAACTTTTTTGTCTTATAAATAAAAGTAAACTTAGTAATTTTTTAAACTGGTTAGCAAGACCTTTTTTAATTTGTATGAATAGAATACATGTGAAAAGATTTATTATAAATATTATCAATTCAAATATATATTTAGGTAAGATTTTCATTGATTTTTTATCACAGCATCACTTATAAAAGCTAAGGGGTAGGAAAAAGCTTTATTTGGAAAAAGAAGATTACTACATTAGAAATAATAAAGTGGTTACTATATATAAATTTTTTAAACTTTTAACTCTTGAAGACTATCCGATACATTAAAAATAGAAAAATTATTGTTTCTGATCTTTCTAGGCAGTGTAGGGTTTTCTCCAAATCAATGAAGAGGTGCAATGGAAGAGAAAATGTAAGTAAGATTTATGTGTAAGAGAAAAAAAACAATGGAGATAGAGAAAATATGGAAAGAAAATTGAGAAAATTTTAGGGTACGTTTGGTTTGGGATATCATTTATTTTTACAGTTTTTTTTTAAATTTTTAAGAAATTTTTAAATATTTTATTTTCTGAAATATAAAAATTTATGAAAAAGATGTTTACTTACCGTCTTATAATTTAGTTACTTTATCTTATAATTTAGTTATCGTCTTTTCTATTTTTTTTACTTTTCTTAGAAAACCTTTTAAAAGAGTTTTATGATTTTCTTAAAAAATATAAAATTAGTTTTCTATTTTTCTATAAAAAAATTTAAATAATTTGTAAATGAACAGTTTTTTATTTTTTTATTTTTTCTAAGAATAATTTTATATTTTTCTACGAAAACTTATGAACAAAACACAGTATTAGTTATTATATCAATTTTTCAATTTAAAAAACTAAAAAATGTATTTAAATACAACAATTTTTTCATTTTATTTCTTGTTTTTCATATTTTAAAAAATTGAAATACCGTATTTTCCATTATTTTTATTTTAGAAAAAATTAAAATACTCATCCTTTTTTACAATGAAACATTTTGGGAAACTATTTCGAAGAGTTTTTCAGTTTTCTATAAAAATATAAAATACTTTAGTTTTATTTTCAAAATATTTTCTTTGAAAAGTGGATGTCTGAACATGTTTTCAATTTTCTTATATATTTTTAAAATATTTTTCTATTTTTCCTGAAAAAACATATTAACTAAACTGCCATGAACTCCGTTAAATCTCCCAAGATTGAAATTTTTTAAAACGATTAATTAAAAATTTTATAATTTAATTTTTTTCGTGAGTCTTCACGATTAAATTTAGTGATCTGGATTTTTAAAAATCCTTTTTTTATTACATCAACAGTCATCATATTTGTTATTGACATTAGTTTAGAAATTAGAATAAAAAAACTTTCAAATTATGTTGAAAATATATTAAATATTAAGTTCTGATATATCAATTTCAGTTTTACGGCATTTTAGCCCAAATATGGTCTGGTGTGTTTTAGTAATTGTTATTAAAACTAAACCGGTTTAGTCGGTCTGACCGGTTGAACCGTGAACCGCTTATGTGACCGGTTCGGGTCAGTTTTTTAATACTACCGGTTCAACCATGATTGAACCCCAGTTTTAACACGGTTTTCATGAACCGGTGCCTTCACCGGTTTAATGACCGGTCCGGTTCTAAAAACATTGGTTTTAGTCACATCAATTTTTGTATTCGTCTAGTGGGGGACGAAATTGTAGGGAACATGCCACGTGTCAGACGAATTTGACCAGCCAAACTCGCCTGATTGGGAGGCGAATTCTCCATGTATCAGGCAGGGGGAAATAATTAATAAAATCACCCACACCAGGGACCGAACCTGTGACATCCTACGTCAATTTATATTTATTTCTATCTGTTTAATTAAATTTCATAATAATTTTTTTCTTAATTAATTTAATTATACCTTAATCTCGAATAATATTTATTTTTACTAAACAGGCTCAAAATAATAATTATATGACATCTCATAAACTTCAAAAACCTCAATTAAGTTGAAAGGATTTAAAAACCTGGAACAGGGGCCTCACGCTACGCGCCAACCCCACGCGTAGCGCCAGTCCTGTTCTGCGCACCTCACGCTACGCGTCAGCCTCACGCATAGCGTGGGCATGACAGTAACAGACCTGATGCTGTTACACACTTTAGGCCAACTAGCCAACTTCTAACCTACCCAATTGGCCCGTTTTAGGTCTGATTGCCACGAAACTTCATGGGTCACATGTTTTCCCCATTTCAGAACTATTGACGTTGTCTGTTCGCCAAAATTCCAACATATGCACAAGTTATGCGCAAAATGCAGTTTAACCTATCTCAGTGCAAAACGCTTGCACCAAACACCCTAAATGGGTTCCAAATTGCCTAAGGCCAATGCACACAAACTCTAAATACCTTAGAGAACCTATTGACACCCTCCAAGGATCTCAAAACCCACTAGGCCTCAAAATCACATATTCGGTTCCTTAAGTCCACAATTATTCACTATATGCATAACTTCCTAATTCAATCAAATCATCAATCAATTCATAATCTATCATTATCTCATTATCCATTTCACACACAATATTCATGCATCATAACAAAACCTGCCAATAGCATTCCACAATCACGCATCGTTGGCTCTGTGCCTCAATCCATCAAAATACACAAATAGAACAATCATCACCATCAATAATTCAATATACACTCACACTTCATATATCATTCACGCACGCATATATAACGAGACCTGCCCATATCATGCACTCATTCAGTGGTTCTGTGCCACATAACACACAACATCAGAAAATGTTATAATACTACATCAATATGCATTTATACTCACATAACAGCACTAATCAACACTTTACAAAACAACAACCAATACATAATTAAGTATTTCTTCTTCTATTTTCCATATCGCCCTTGGCCTCATTTAGCTCTCGCCTCCGCAGTGTCATTCATACCTGCAAACGGTCACTAAACCACAATACAGGGGGTGAGTGGCTAGAATTAAGAATTAATGCAGAAATCAATATCAAAGCCAGGAAAAGTGTGACATAGCTACGCTTCTAGATACAATCTTCCAATATTAGTAATTACTTTCTACCTCCTTTCTTATCTTACTATTTCTAATGGTATACTATATAATCAAGTTGATTAGACTAAACCAATACCATCGTTATCACATCATGATCAATTGATTCAAAGTATACATGCCTAGCCATTCGTTTTATAATTCATTATTCCATTTATATCACTATCATTTCAATTTGACAATATGAAGTACATCTCATAAGTATTATCGACAACATACATATCAATCAATGAGTGTAAAACACAACTGACTCTCATATATAATGGACTCCTAGTATCTAGATACTAAAGGATCGACCTTCAACTGGGGGTTCGACTTGACACCCCGTGAACCCCACTTGGTTCACTGAGCCCGACTTGGCTCCCCCTTAACCACTGAGTCATAGACCTCTGGGTAGCTCAACTGGGTCCGACTTGACCACGGAAGCCAAAAGCGAGGGTAACATATATCGTCGGTCATCCTTCACCACATAATCATATATCATATATCATATATCATATATCATATATCATGGTATATCATTACAATCATCATATGCAACTGTCAGAAATTGACATGTGCTCACAACATAGGGCGACCGACTTGTCAAGCCCATCAATATAATGTCATCACACATAATCAATCATATAGCATAAACATACAATTCCTTTATTGGAAGACTGCCAGGAGCCGCTCCTTGACCGTGCAACGCACCGGCAATCACTCGCCGCCCTCAACAGTATACAGGGTATCTCATCCATAATATACAACTTAATATAATTACAATATCATCATTCACATACACAAATGTCAGAAACTGACATGTGATCACCACTCAGGCGGCCTACCTACCAAGCCCATCAACACGAGTCATATTACACATAGCAAATACTTGTCATAATTCATACTCATAAATCATCTCATCACATATACAGTGTAATATCCCATTATCTCAATTACCGACTATGCCACATCATACAACACATATCACATGATCAACATACTATCACACCTTATCTCAATACAGTTAAACATCCTTAATCTCAGGTATAATATCAAAAGTTGATATATACTCACCTCGCGGGGCGGTCACACAATCCAACTCTTCTAAGTCACGTTTAATACCTTTATACTCATCTATTACACAACTTCACGATAAGTATCTCATTTTATATCAGTTCTTTAGCAAACTATTTATTATATTTTCTACCAACATCATTTATGCATATATTGTCAATTACCAATCATCCTACTTTCCATTACTGATTTCACTCCACGCACTTAATATATACATATGCTCACCCCATATCACGATACTTTACAAATCTTACTTAGTTCATGTAGACAACCCTATAATTTTATGATTGACACATGCCAACTTATTTAATTACCAGTTCATCTATTTATTTATTTCATAGTTATCGTCTCAAGATTCACTATTCATCCTTACTTCCTCATTCTTAGGTCGCTCCTTGACATAATACTAATATGCTACTTAACCATTTAACAATTCATCGGTTATTCTACCTTATTTACTCTAACGATCTCATTTATTTTCATTTCGTATACTTGACAATTCATCATAGACTGTCTAAACTATTTAAAATGATTAAAAGCAGCTATAACATACTATTTTCCCATACTCTGTTAGCATCACATATTTCTATATTAACCTTAACCTAGCACACCCCCCCTTACCTCGATTCGGAGCTTTCCAAGGCTTCAAATCACTTGATGGGTCCTTTCATGAATTCTCAAAACTCTAAAACAAATTTAACGAAGCTTCAATAAATTATTATAATTATTAAACCATAATCCATAACCTTAAAACAAGTCCAAATTCCAACTTTAAGTTACCGAAGCTTACCATTTCTATTTCCAACCTTCATTTCTAAGTTCCTCCGTATCAAACGACTTTCAATTCTTAAATCCGAACCTACAAGCGTCGGAATACAAAATTGGTTAACTTTCCGCTACACCCGATACCCCAAGGTTCTCATCCAAGTTCCGACAACCATTAAACTCAAGAATTAACCCTCATCATGCATGTTGGTTTCGGTTAGAGAGAGAAGGCAAAGGGAAGGAGAAAGAAACTATAAAGTTGGGGGTTCCCAAGTGCTTACCTCTCTTCCCCAAAGCCACATAAGCGATTAACCTTGAAATTCCACCAACAATCCCCTTGGATTGAGCTCCCACAGCTTGAGAGGGAAGACGATAGAGAAGGGAGATCGTTTTTGCATGCCTCGATTTTGTTCTGTCTCAAGGTTTTAATTCTGGTTCGCGACGCTGACGTTACGCGTCACAATAACGCTATGCGTCAATTCATGAACTCACTCCTGACGCTTCGCGCCACGGCCACGCTACGCGTCAGGGCCCCTGATTCTATTTCCTTGAAATTCTATTTTCCACTTCCTTCCTTTATTTATTATTATTTTACACCCCGAAACATATTTTATCTTATTTCCAATTTATCAAGCATCCAGAATGTTACAGAACCTGTCACCCATGAATCATGATCTGATACCACAACCACTAAGACAACTGACTTTTTATGACAAATAAGGAATATTATTAAATATACTACTTTTTATTCTTACACACATATATATAACATATTAAATATATATTATATATTATAAAATATATATTAATTCATATTCTATTATATATAAAAATATTTTAATATATATATATTTATAAAAATATTTTAATATATATTAACGTTAATATATTAATATATATTCTATTATAATATACTAACGTTAATATATATTATAATAGAATATATTATAATATATATTTAATAGAAAATATATTAAAATATATTTTAATATATATATATATTTCTTAATATATATTTAATAATATATATTAAATATAAATATATTTTTATATTAAAATATTATAATATATCATTTATAAATTAAATATATATTTATTATATTTTAATATATATTAAAATATTTTTATTGTTAATATATTAATATATTCTATTATAATATATTAATATATATTATAATAGAATATATTTTATAAATTATATATATTAAAATATTTTTGTATATAATAGAATATACATTAATAAATATTTTATAATATATAATATATATTTAATATGTTATATATATGTGTAAGAATAGAAAGTAGTATATTTAATAATATTCCTTATTTGCCTCAAAGAGTCAATTGTTTTAGTGGTTGTGGTATTAGTCTATGACTCATAGGTGACAAGTTTAATTTCTGGTGTGGGTGATTTTATTAATTATTTCCCCCTGCCTGACACGTGAAAAATTCGCCTCCCAATCAGGGGACGAATTTGACCAGTCAAATTTATATATACCGCAAATAAGTTTTTTTCTACCTCAAATATTTTTAAAAAGGGCCCTATTTGGACTAAAATGCCCAGTTTTACACAGTTGACTAGTTGACCAGTAAATGCTATAAAGGAAATGACGGGAAAAAGATATTTTCAAATATGGATTAATTGATAGATTTGCATTTTAGTGTGAATATGATCAATTTTATCATAGATTATTTAATTTTTTTCCTTTTTATTTATCTATTTATCATATTTTTATTTTTCATATCATTTTTTAAACATTAAAATGTATGATGTACATTTATAATTTTTTATATAAAAAAGTATGGTGTATTTTGAATTTAATAAGAAATAGAGATATAACTATTTTGTTTCTAAATTTATTTTGAAATACTTTTCAATTGTTTAGTTGTTTTCTGTTTATATATATATATATATATATATATAAATAAATAATGTGGAAAGCGAAAAGAAAAAGAGGGGAAAAGACAACAAAGGATGGTGGCAGATTTGGATAGGAGAGACGGTAAAATTGAACAATATTTTTGGAATTTAATTCATTAGACCAATAAAAATATTAATTTAAATAAATTATAATTATATCAAGAATTGAACTGTAATTAGGTTATTAGTAATAAAAAATATTTTAAACTGATTATTTAACTAATTTTTTGAACCGGTTGGTTTAATTTTAATAATAATAAATTAAGAAAGTGAAGGTAAAGGCATGTCACGTGGAGACGCAGACTAGAGATCATAAATGGGACCCACGTGTATTGTCTAATAGCACTATAGTAGTTTTGTATGGTCCAAACCAACAAGGATAGGAATATTCTTTCGTTACTTTGTCCTGACATTTAAAAATAATACTATAAAATAAAATCATCGGCGAAATGTAAAGATTAGATCAGGGAGTAATTCGTTAAAATTTGACACTCAACCATGAATTTGGTTTATGAGTTAAAAAATTTCAGTTTCAAGTTTTTTAATTTTTTTAAAAAATAGGATGATAATTTCAAAAGTCAAAATTGAAAATAGAAAATCAATATTCAATATGTAATTTTTAAGTTATTTTCAAAATATATTAAAAATTACTTGAAATTAGTATATTTTATAAGTTTTATTTTTAAATTTATTTCTAAAAAAGTAAAAATTCACATATTCTCATTCAGAGTCCAAGTGCGTGTTTGGTGAAATGCTGTGAAAACTCAAATAAGTTGATACTAATCATCTAATTATGTATACTTTTGTGTGTATAGATTTATTTAGTAATCAGTTATAAAAATAAAGTTATTAAAATAAAAAATTAAATAGTTAATATTAATTTTATAAATTATTTGGAATTGTTAAATTTCTGTTAAACCAACTGATTTTTTCTCCATTGGCTTAACCATGAATTTTTTTAAAAAATGTACTTTTAAAATAAAAATTAACTCGACCTATATGAAATAAACTTGAGTCAGGCATATTTTTTGTTTTGTTTGGATCATCAACCTACTTGATAAGAGCGTTTGGTATTCAAAATGGTTTCAAATTTCTAAAATCTTGTTTTTCCGGAATCATAATTACTATAAATGTTAAAATGTTTTTTGTATGTTTAAAAATTTTCTATGAATGGTTTTTAACCGTAAATAAAATTTCATCTCTACTTGAAAAACTAAGATTGTTATATCCCGCTTAAGAATATCTTGTTAAAGAACTTTATAAAATATATCTAATTTATTTTTTTACAAAATGTATACCATCATTACCACTACCAATGAATACCAATTTATATACACCAAAAAAAATTGTGTGTGAGCGGGTTGTTTTCTAAAAAAGTTAGTATTACTATTTTGTCACCAGGTCCAAAACCCATATATACACAACATCCTTCATCTAGGTTTGATGTCGATATCTATGTCCTATATTGGTATCAAGTCACTTATATGATACACTAATGAACATTATATATCGTAGAAAGCATAACTAAGCCTTAAACTTATGCTAGTACCCTGACAAGGATACGAACACATTAGGCTCTATATATCACATTAGTTGCTAACTATTTTAGAGTTTTTAGAAATTATTTGACATAGATGAGAAAAAATATTTGTAACTTGAAAATATCACCTTATAAATGGTTTCAAATATGTTAATTTTGAGTACAATAGAAACAATAATGGGACTAAACAAGCCCTAAATAGGCCCAGGTGCGCCACCTCCCGTGAATGGGCTTGGACAGCAACAAAACCCAGCAATCTAGAGACAACCCCGTGCGGGTAAGGATCCGACCCGCTTGAATCCGGTCATTCTGGCTACCAAACACTGCGGAAGATGGAGGGCTTCTAGTCATCCATCTTTACTAAGCAGACCAGTACATTCAATTCCAAAAACAATTGCCTACAACCACGAATTGGGAGCACATTTCAAAAGCATAGATGAAAAAACGGGTCGCGTCCACACTTAAGCAACTTCGATGAGTCGGACCTTCAATGGCCACCAGAATGGAGTGGTTTGGTCGTCGTTGAGTGGGAAGAAGAAGCCTTAACGCAATTGCTACAATTATCATCTCTGACCATGCGATTTCATAATTTTTGAATTCTAGGGTTTAAGGAATTAAGATTTTTGTTCATTTAAACTCTCTTCACATATAACATAAAAAAACCTCGTCTAGTGGTTCATTAGAATCATGTTATGATGAAATAAAAGCCTTAAACTTTTGTTTCAAAAACTTGATTCAATTGTATGAATTTGAAGCAAAATGAAGATGGGGTTTTTTAGTTCCGAAAATGAAAAGGAGTAAAATTCTCTTATTATATGTTACGGAGCACAATGATCTTTATGTTATTTTAATCATGGATGACAAGGGGCTAAGACCTCTCGATCAATTTCAAGATCCATACATAAAATCATACAGCTTTGAAATTGCAAAATTAAAAGAAAGTCAAACAACTATGGTACATATTAATCCAAGTTTTAATACCAATTGTAGAAAATAATTCATGTAATCACAGATAACACATATCACAAGGTGTTCAAACATTGTGAATCAATTGTAATTAATGTAATGAATGCGTACCTTAAGAGAACTTTCGATTTGTAATCATTATGGACAACAATGAACGCGTACTACTCTCTTCTCTGATGGCTATATTTTCCCACTTGTAATAACTATCTCAATGTGGCAACAGTTATTTCAGCCTAATAAGATAAGAGCATACAAATTTTCAACTACAAACAATGTTATCAAAATACTAATATGTCATCTTTAATCGTAAACTATTGTCAACGGTTGGGAATGTAAACTGTAAATAATGAAAGTTATTTATTTTATTTTTTACATTAAAATTTATCTTGATCTTTTTTTAAAAAAAAATTATTTTTAAAAATTTAAAGTGACACAGGTGTGTGTTTAAGAACATAAAGCTCTTCTAATAACTATAAATCTTATTGTGTTTTACTTTAAATTTATTTATTTCTTTATTTGGCTTATATTTGATTTTTATTGATATCTTGTATTTTATAAAAACTTTATTTATTTAATAATGAATTTGATGTTTACATCAATTATCCAAAAAATTGATGTTTAAATCCAACTTATTTAATTTAAATATGTTTATATTTGGCTATACACTTATTCTAGCTCTATCCGTGCCCTATATCGATCAAATTATTGACGTGTCTAGTAAGACCCGCTAAAGGAATTTCCATAATCTCTAAGGGACAAAAGTCATTCTATTCCAATCCGAGAATGATATGTTGAAGAAAAACCAACCGAGACCTTGATGAGTTTGGCTTTAACTATGAATATACTACTAATTAGACATATTGATGCAATAGAGGACTAGACAATAAATTAGAATATTAGAAATCAATTAATAACACATGTCAATTTAAATAAAATTTTATTAACCTTATACATACAAGGTCGTTCTTGACCTTTGAGGCCCAAGGCCAAACAAGTACAAAGAAAAACCCTATAAAAATAAATAAATACTTTTAATTGTAAACAAAAAGTTCCATAATTTAAATCCAAAACATTTAAAATAAATAAGTACTTTTTTATTGAAAAAAATGTCAGTAATTTAACGTAACAATATACCATTAAAATTACTAGAAGGCTACAATGACACGGGCGCAACAAGAAACAACAACAATAACATTCATCAAAATAGCTAGAGTAAATAATAATTTTTAAAATGTGGGTATTATATTACACAATGTATGTTATGAAAAGTGTTCTTTTAGGTGAAAGTGAGAGTAACAAACATGGATAATCGAGATTATAATATATTAATTATATGAGTTTTTTAAAAAGTCATGTGACTTTTTAAGTGATCATGTGATTTAAAAAACCTTTTAATCATAACCATCCATTGTATGGTTGTACAACCCAAATTTATTAATTTCACTGCCACCTAAGAGAATCTTTCTCATAAGATACATAATGGACCCGTTTGTTTAAGCTTGTTAAAAAAGTGATTATAAAAAAGTGATTCTTTTATAATCACTTTTTTAATAAGCAGATCAAAGTTGCTTCTTAAAATAAGCTGAAATCAGCTTATTTTTAGCTTTTGCTTATTTTTGAAACTTTAAACAAACATGTTAAAATTTAAAATAAATGTTTTTTTAATTAAAAAAGTACTTATCTCTTAAAATAAGTTTAAACAAACGAGCCCAATATATATACACAAAGTCATGGGTCTCCAAATTTCTAGGGAAAAATGTTGGCAAAACATTATTTGCGAGAGTAATTGTATGGAAGTTATTAAGAGCATAAATGATGATAACTTTCAAGTGTGAAAAGGTTGTGTTGCTAGACTAATGTTGGTTAGTGATTTACTGGACAAGAATTGGAAATTTTCTCATGCCCAATCTTTGTGGGGCAAATGGTTTTGCTGATAGCCTGACCAAGTTTGGTATCCATCTAGGATACAATAGAAGAATTTGGGATTCATGCCTAAATCATTTTACTCCCTTATTGGAAACAGGGATAAGATAACTTGGTTCTCCTTTTTAACTCTTCTTGTTTATTGTTTTACTTTTTAATGCTTTAAAAAAATATAAAGTGGTGTAAATATATTTTTACTAAAATTTTCTATTAACTTAAATTTTACCTTTAACAAAATCACAGTAAATTTTTCACATTAGGTATACCTCTGGTAGTAAAGACTAAGAATTTAGACGTTACCTAGCTTACCACTCAAAACCTTCTATTTTTACTTTAGTAGTCGATTACAGAAAGACTATAATCAATTACAAAGGCTCTGGTAATCGATTACACCAAAGCATTAATCAATTACTATAATCGATTACCTAAGAGCAACCTTTACATGATTTTAGGATTTGCTCTCTTGTAATCGATCAGCAGACCATATTGCATAATTCTACAAAATTTGGCCTCTGGGTCAACTTCCACACCTTTAACTTGCTCATCTTAACTCTGATTACTATAAAACTTTATGAGCACTATCTAGGAGTCATTTTGGACTTGCAAGCGCAGTCTGTACTAAAAAATTCCTCCAGATCACGGAGTTATGCACAGAAATATAATTGGTTCCATTTTAACTTCTTACCTCACCAAAATCACCTTAAATAATTGGCAATTTATTTACACACACAAACACTAAATATACCTAGGCTTTTATGTACGCGTTCCGGGGATCTCTAATTCCATTGGAACTCAAAATCATTTACTCAGTTCACCTAATTAGCCATTACTTTTTCTGAAACTCAATTTTGCAACACTTCACTTATCACTTCTCAATTATCATTCATAATTCACCATTCCAAACTTAATAATATGTAATTAAACAACCAAACCTAGGATTTTGTCAATACCAAACTGATCATACATAATTATACTCTTTTCTAGGTATTTCAATAACTATTCACATGACATTATGTTACAATTAATCAACATAATCACATCCAGATCATTTCACAACAAATATAGAATGGATACAGAACCTACCCATAACCAGAGAATATCAATCACATGGCTTGATGCCATGTCACAATACCTGGTCATTAACTACTACTCATCATCAATACTATAACTTAATCATTTCAATCACATTCATGCATAATCATCAACCACAATTACAACATAATTCATCAACCAAATCACCCAAAAATGTCTAAGACATCCATTCTTCATATCAACATATATCAAATGATCATGATCATCAACCTTGTCCATGACAAACTCAGGTCATACATATATTTACACCAACCACATCACATAATTAAATTCTTAAAACATAACACACACACACACATATATACACACACATGAGCATCTAAGTTTTTAATCTTCATGGCATTGCTTCACCAGCTCATCTGATACTGGTCTCTATGACATTAGCAAGGTCTTTGTTTTTTATCATTGAAACAATAGTAAGGGTGAGTGACTGACAATACAAATCAATACAAATAATTTAAAATTTATAAAGGGAAAACATTACACAGCTAAACTTGCATTCAATTACACATCTCAATTAATTCTCTCTCATTTAACTTCAATATAATTCACAATCCTCAATTTCATTAGTTTGATAATTAGGAACTCAAGTTTTCAATGTTACAATTAATCCATCAAGTCTCATCATCAGACAAATCAATTACACAACTGACTCTCAGTTAATAATATAAGACTCTCTAATATCTGGATACGAAATTGGATCGACCGTCAACTGGAGTCTTACTTGACCACCTGTGAACCCTACCTGATCCACCTCTTAGTTGTTATTATTATTATTATTATTATTATTATTATTATTATTATTATTATTATTTATGAACATTTTATTGAACATGTCAACATGGGACCAGTTCTGACAGTAGCCACACCTTCACTCAACATTATTTTTTAGTGGTGGCCACTGCCTCCGCTGCAATCTTGCCAATTGGAGAACTTTTTTATTATATTTTATTTTATATAGTTTTATGTTTAGAGTTTCTTTTGAGTTAATATCAAATTTTATGAGATTAAAACTAAAAATATTTATCATATTAAGATTTAACTCATTATAATAAATTGTTATATTTTAGTCTCTTAAAATTCAATCGCAATAACGAAAGGATGTTAACGAAACTATTTGTTTTCCATTTTATACATTTTCTCTGTGTTTAAGTTGATTAAGTTCGTTCTTATTTTGAATGCATTGTGGTTTTTTTCCATAGAAGTCAATCATATAATATTTTTAGTGGATAAAAAATTTAGATATGTTGAATCTAAAACCTTATTAAGAGTCATGTCTGTCTCAAGACTTGATAATCAATTATAAATATACTCATAAATTTCTCATCAATAAATTTTGATAAAATTTAAACTCATTCTTATAAATCCTTTTATTCACCAACTAAATTCTACTTCGTCCCTGAACTCTTTTTTAGATTTTTTCCCTCTTAATATAAGATTATCTTTTAAATTTTAATGTTATTAATTAATTTTTGACCAAAATATATCTATGTATGTATAATTTTTTATTGGAATCAATATAATAATAAATGATATACATTAACGAGATTATTTATCTCTCAAATGATAATTTGATATGATAAATGATAATCACTTTTAAGTAATTTTGAAAAACTACTATAAATTAACTAAATTAACTAACTTTCTTAATATATTTGAATTAAATAAAATAATTTTATATTTAAGGACTAAACTAGTGTTTTTTTTGGCTGAAGTCAATACTATATTAGTAAAATTGTGTTTGTTTTTCTTTTTTTTGTCAAGAATTAAAAGATAATTAAATATCATTTTGGTCCCGTATTTTTAAACTTTTTTTAGTCTCTTATTTTTTCCATTAATTTTAATCTTTACGTTGTTTCATAGTATGAAATTGATTCATACAATATAACATGTTAATATAATTGCTAATTCAACAAAGAAAAAATTATGTTTTCTACCTTATGTTTAATTTCTCTAATTTATTTCATTATTTGACTTTTCAACATAAATTTTGTTGTCTTATATTTTTAAGGATGAATTTCAATATATCAAAAATTGAATCTAATAAAAAACACAGGATGAAAATCAAAATTTGTTCGAAAGATAGGGAAGAAAACATTAAGATACTATTATTTAGGAATAAATTTATTTTTAAAGTATTGATTAATTAATAAAGTTGTATGTATAAAGAAAATAATGAGGAAGAAAGATCAAAAAGAGGAGAGAGAAAGGTGTGGATAGGAGTAAAGTGGGCCCCGAGTGAATGTCTCGTATTTGGATTACACCTAATCTAAGTTGTGGGCCCAATGGGGTAATGCCTCCTCTCTCCTCAGCAATAGCAACTCCTAACTCCCCCTCTCTGACCCCTAACCCACAGACCAAACTTTCCATTAATTAATTATTCTAATTTAATCCTCTCTTTATCTTTTTAATTTTAGGTTGGCATTGCTAATCTCACTAACCACACCAGACAGCTTATAAATAGCTATATTTGATTAGTAGGTTAACAAATGCATACATTATTAAGAACATGAAGGTTGCTATTTTTAATCATCAAATATGCCCCACTTTATTGTTCTTCTCATTCATTATCATTGTTTTGCTGTAAAGCTTAACACCCATTAATTTTGATGATGAAATTTTGAATACTCTTCTTTTTCCTTTAAAACTCAACACTGTCCTAAATCTACCATTAAGTAACTATAAGACGATAATCTTAATCTCTAATTAAATTAGTGTCTTTTTAATAAATAAATACTTATTTTTTTATTAGGTAATAAGTATATAATTAAAACATTAAAAGTCTGTTTAATAATCAGTTATAGAAAAAAGTAATAATAACGGTTATACATATCATTTAAGGAAAATTAAACTTTCAACAAATTAAAAAATTATATTTGATGAATCATCTCAACTAAAAACTTAAGAGGTACTTAATCAAAGTCGATGATTATACAGTAAAAATTAGAAGAAAAATTACAATGTAGGCCCCTGACATAATAAATAATCACGGTCAGCATCATGGACACAGTATAAATAATATAGTCAATTGGAATATCTTTTACTCACTTTTTAAACATATTTCTCTAGTTATTCAAACATAATATATGTCATCTCTGAATCTAAAATTAAAAAAACTTATTGGTAAAATGTTAAAATTACAAAATAAATCATTTAAAAATGAAATCTTAAATTCGGTGCACGTGATTGATCTAGTCAAAGTAGAAACTTAACATCTCTTCATTTTTGTTTTTATTTTCATTTTAATTTCTTATTTTTAGTTTTAATTAAAAAATTATCATTGTATTTTTTTATTTTTAAAATTTTGTATAGGAAACATTTAAAGTTAACTTATTTCAGTTTCCTATTTTCATTATTTTCAGTATAAATTTTTAAAATAGAAAATATGATGATAATTTTATAATTAAAAATTGAAAATAAAAAATAAAAATAGGAAATGAATATAGAAACTAGAGAGACCCTTGCCGCATCACGTGGCTTGTAACAAAGCTTGATGGATTTACATTTTTACTTTGAATGGGTTTATTTATTATATATGTTGTGTTTTTTTAGAACTTAAATTTAGAAATCTCTTGTCCTCTTTTTTATTTAAACTAATATATTATTTTTTCTGATTAAAAAAAGAGCTAGTCATACATGATTAATTAATGATATTTGATTTGTATAAAAAGAGTAAAAACATGAAAGTTATAAATAATTGTCATTTTCTCTATTGTGTATATGATATTTTGTTGAAAGAGTAAATGCCTATTTTGATGATCTATATGTCTTGAAGGAATTAGCTGCGGCCTTTGACTGAGGAGTAGTAATGGACATTATTGTTAAATTCAAGAATCAACTCGTAAATTCATGAGTTAACAAATCTGTTTAAAAAAACAATTAAATTATACATAAACTATAATGATGTTTTAGATTTATCTAAACTCGTGTAGTTATGAGTCTACAAAGACCTAAAAAAATTTCAAAACTCCTAAAAATGAATATGTTTATGTAAAAACCCTAATTTTTATGCATTTCCTCTTTTTATGAATGTAAGGACTTTCTATGTGATCTATGCTGTATTTATTGTTTATTTTATCATTCTTCCTTTTGTTTGGTTGTACCTCAATTTACTCATCACTGAGAAGATCAACTTGTTTGTGTTTATTTCCTTTTATTTTATTTTATTTTATGGGATTTTGCTATTCTCTCATTAGTATTTTAATGATGAGTAAGATATATTGTATACTTGAATTTTAGCCACCGCATTTTAACATTTTAACTTCTATTAGATAGTATGTTATTTTTTCTATTTGAATTTTGAATGTGGTTTATGACATTTTTTAAAACTAAACATATACATATTTTATTATTTTATTATATTGTTTTTAGACTTTTACGTTTTGTGGGGCCAGTGGAAGGAGTTATATGAAACTTGACGAATGATCCGTAACGGAGGGGTTTACGGACTTGAAACGGGGTTTGAATATGGTTATTTGGTGAGTGAGTGGACCACATGAGTAAAGAGAAGAATAAGTGATTGGTTGCAGTCACGCAGGTTGTGTGAGGATGGTTCGGTAGAGATGGAACACCGTTACGTCATTTCCCACTATGCTCCTTCACTCGACCCCACTAAACTCTTATTTTTTGATTTCCCCATTTTGGACTTTCTACATGAAGCAACAAAGTTTTTTCTTTTCTTATTGAAATTTGTTATAATTCTACGTCAAACTTTAAACTTTAACACAATACTTTTCTTTTTCCTACCTAATGATTCGTCTACTTGGTCATAGTAAATAACAATTTCAAGGGGGAGTTATGAAAATCATCACTCGGGTTTAACAAAATTACAATCCTTCATAAATTTATGTAAAACTTACATTACATTCCATTCCATTTAAAATTTGTGTGACCATTTCAAAATTTGTTTTTGATATGTTTTAATTGTCAGAAGTTTACTTTGCGTGTGTAAATACTAAAATCCTAAAGAATTATTATATGAAAATAAGGTTTATTGCTCAAAATGTCATTTAAATTATAAGGAGACTTTGAGATCTTATTTATACAATGGGTAAAGGAGGAACTTTGAATTCGGTCCAACTGCCAAGGGATAACCATCATTTGCTAAAATCAAGGGGAATCAAAATCTCTCTCTATAATATTTTCTCGAAGAGTAATGGGGAAAGGCCTAAGTTGGGGAGGGGCCTCACGAAACCCCGCTTCCCCTACTCTCCAGGAAAATATCATAGAGGAATGTTTTAATTCCCCTTGATTTTAGCAAATATTGATTATCCCTTAGTAGTTAGGGCGAATTCAAGGCCATTCGTTTACCCATTGTTTAAATAACATCTCGAAGCCTCCTTGTAATTCAAGTAATATTTTGAGCAATAACCATACTTTCCTAGAGTAATTCTATAGGTTTTGACATTTACACACTTTGAGTGAACATTTTAGCGTCCACTGTGAGGCCCGGTAAAACAGTTTCCACATTACATAGAGAAGGACCAGCTCCAACAAAGAGGACGATGATGACCATACGCAATAATCCTGACTGTAGAGATTATGGAAATCACCAGGAGAATCAAAGAGGATAACAAGACAAAGGCAATCAACTAGAAGAGGTTTTGACTCTCGTTAAAACATTGCAATGCATTATGGAGGAACTAAGGAAGGAGAATGAGAATTTGAGAAATCATCGATCGGAGGAGAAAGAGGCCTTCAGTTATCAAAACACCTATACCACAAAGACAAAAGGCATATAAACTCGAACCTCTGGTCCCCTATGTTACATATCCGTTCATGGAGGAGATAATGGCGGTCCCAACACCAACACATTACAAACCCCCAACGATGGGAAAGTATGATGGAAGAGGCGACTCGAAAGAACATCTCACTATGTTCACCACCAACTTGTTCATTTCGGGAGCACCTGACGCCCAGCTCTATAGAACACTCCCGACAACCTTCACCAAATCCGTTCTTCATTGGTTTTCACACATTCCTCCGAGAAGTATGTCCTATTTTGCAAAACTGACCAAAAAGTTTTTGACCAAGTTTGCCTCTAGCCGATCGGTGCAACAAACCTCACACAGTTTGATCAATCTGAAGCAAGGCAGAAGAGAGTCGCTTATAATTTACATTATTACAAACAATACAACTCCATCTATCATTCCTTGGCATCTCGGGCTCATTTGGTGCTCGCCTCTACGGTGTCTGTGATATTTCTTTCATTGGTTACTAAAAAGAAAACAACACAACAGAAAAGGGTAAATGCCATGCATATTAATCAATATAGAAATTCAATATTGAAAAAAGGCATAACATTAGCTTTATGATATACCTACTTAGCTAATAATTCAATCACACCATCTATGTTTAGTCACAAATCTCATTCTCAACATCATAAGCCATAAAGGCTACAACAATAGTGTACATGCATTACACACATACACACACCAATTTATTTTCAATTACTTTAAACCATCACAATCATCATGTACCACTCAAGCTACATAGAGTATCATATACATATTAAATTCACCTCTGATTACCTCAAGTATTCATAATATCATGCAATACATCAATCACCATTCATCAACATACAATGACATAACTGGCTCTCACTCAGTTTAATTAGACTTGCTAGTATCCGGATACTAAAAATGCATTGGCATCTAGCTGGGGGCCCTACTTGACACCCTGTGAACTCTACTTGGTCCACCAAACCTTGCCTGGCTCTCCACCTAAACCACTGGGTCCTTCTTGACCATTAGGTAGCTTAACGAGATCCTCATTGACCACTAGAGCCAAAATTGAAAGGGCGAAAGATATCATATAGTCGTCCAAACCACACAATCACATAGATTCATTTTAATTCACTTTCTCTGATTTAACTTATCAATTCTCTTAATAATTAACATAAGACCATTATCATAAATTATCTCATAACTAGCTACTCAGGCATATTAATTCACCACTAGTCACCCAGGCTTTTAATATCAATTAAAATGACGGTCACTCAAGCACACACCATATCTTAATTCTCTGTTCAACATACATTATCAACATATAGTCACTCAGGCATTAATCATATTCAAGCAATGTCATAAAAACAGAGTCACTCAGATATAATAATATTCAACCAATCTCATATCACCCTCTCAGATTCCAACATTTATCATCACGATTTCTATCACTCAAATAGAAACATTTATTAACATGGTTTCTATCACTTAGATACAATTTCATCATCAAACATTTCATAACTTCATCCCAATATACATATATATCTAAACATTAAATATACATCACATTATTTTCTTCAAGCCACATTTGGGACTCATCCTAATATATATGTATATATACTCATATATACCTATATCATCTTCTTAGTTTCAATAAACACAAATTATCAATCTGATCACTTTATCACTACACATAATTTTACAAAAAAAAAAATTCTAGTTTCTCATTCTCATCATTACTAAAATCATATCTAGCTGCAAGTCACATTATATTTTATATTTAATCATAAATTATGGTTAAATTAGCTAATTGACACTAATTATATTCCTTTTTCCAAGCGTCACTTGATGCTGAATAATATTTTTAAATTAACTAATACTTTGAACACCCCCTTACCTTGATTCCAAGCTTTTGACTCTTGCTCTCTACGTCGGGTACGTCCAATATCTCGGTTAATTATGCTATTTGTTTCGAGTTCCTCTTTAGCCAATGCCTCGCCAATCCTCGGTTCATAACCCCATTTTCACGAGTCTGAATATACGATCAATTTCAAGTTACATGGTGAAATCGAGCTTTAATTGGGCCTATGAACTCATGACCATGAAACTTAGAAATGGTTCTATTTTCTTTCTCTTTCTCGTGTGAAATGGCGAAGAAGAAGGAAATTAGGTTTTTAACCTGAGGGGCACTTTCATCATTTCATTATTTCTTTTCTATTTTCTTTAATAAAAATCCACTTCTACCTCATGGTAAATTATATTTTACCACCGCTAACCACTCAAAATTAATTATTCCAATTTTATTACCTCAACAACAACCCTCAATTAATTTATAATAATTTTAAAAAAACCTTAATTAAATCCAAATAAATTTAATTTAACCTCTAATAATATTTAATTAACCTCATACAGTAAAATAAATTAAATTTTAATATTAGAGACGTTACAGATGATCCCATATAACAAGAAATTTAAACCTAAAGGAGCTAATTTAAAAAAAGTTGTATGTTTGAATCTTCCATATAATATTTTTAAGAGCATAAATTGATAATAAATGAAAAATATTTTGAGCAGGATTTTTCTTGAATTGTAGAATTTTTTTATTATATATATTGATTTGATTTTTTTAAAATTGTTGATAATTAATTAAAAGTATTTTTAAAAACTTGTGCCCATGCCTGAATAAAAATAAATTGTTATGTTTTCCTTTATTTCCCCCGACAAAAAGCGAGTTCATGACATCTTATGTTTTTTTTGTTAAATTTTAAAATATTTTAATATAAAATAAAAAATAGTTTTAAAATAAAGTTAAAATTGTCGATAATTTGATACTACCGTAAATCAAATCAAAATAGTAGTAGTTTTTAACATATGCTTAATATTTAGAAATTTAACACCGTAAATATCAAGATTTACCATCAGCACGATCTACCAATATATACTTCGCGCTTCCTTAATCGATTAATTTATAGAAAGCAAAAGGCTAAAAGGTAAATTTAGCCCTTGAAAAATATGTGATTTTGACTTTACCCCTGAAATAATTTTTCTTAGTATTGTGTCCCTGAAAAATTTTTAAGTGTAGTATATAACCCCTTCCGTTGACTGTCTCTGCCAAATGATGAGGTGGAGCCAAGTCACATGTCAGTGATTGTATATGTGACATGTGACTCATCATTTTAAATGCCTTGTAGGATTGAGTTTCTGATTAAGGGGCCTAATGCTATGAAACAACTTTTTAAAGGGCCTAATGCTATAAAAACAACTTTTTAAAGGGCCTATTGCTATATTCGCTGTGACTGAACCATAACCCTAAACATAACAACACTATCTCTTCAACCTCCTAAATCCTTCACTGCAATAGCTAATGGGAGATATGAACACAACACCGTGATATATTGCATATAACACTACAGATAACACTCTCATTCCTATCATTCTCTTCTTGTGCCCTCTCTCTTCTCTTGCTCATGACATCCATGGGAGCTTGAAGGGAGCTCTAATTTCTTGAAATTCTTAAAGGTAAGGTTGAACCCAAACTTAGCTTTGTGTAGATTATGAACCCCCACACTCAATTCTTGCGATTTCTTGAACTTTGAAGCAATTTCAAAGCTTAGGATTGTTTGTAGTGAAAGATTTAAGGGGTTGAAGATATGGTGTTTTTATGTTTAGGTTATGGTTCAGTCACAACGAATATAGCAATAGGTCCTTTAAAAAGTTGTTTTTATAGCATTAGGCCCTTTAAAAAGTTATTTCATAGCATTAGGCCCCTTAATCAGAAACTCAATCCTACAAGGCATTTAAAATGATGAGTCACATGCCACATATGCAATCACTGACATGTGACTTGACTCTACCTCATCATTTGGCAGAGACAGTCAACGGAAGGGGTCATATACTACACTTAAAATTTTTTCAGGGACACAATATTAAGAAAAATTATTTCAGAGGGTAAAACCGAAATCACATATTTTCTAGGGGCTAAACTTACCTTTTAGCCAAAGCAAAATTTTATCGGCGTCTGTGAGAATCGATTCTATCCATTCCAACACATATGCCATATCCAATTTTGAAATCGATGCTACTAACATAAGAATAAATAAAACCAATTTCCTTACAATTATCTATCATAGATGACACTTTTTTCCCTTTGTACATTTCACCAATTATATGTTGTCACTCGTCACTCATCGGTTTGGTGTTCGTCATGAATTAACGTTGAACTCGTTTGTTTAAGCTTATTTTAAGATATAAGTATTTTTTTAATTAAGAAAAAATTTATTGTAAATGTTGATGTGTTTGTTTAAAGTTTTAAAAATAAGCAGAAACTGAAATTAAACTGATTTCTGCTTATTTTAAGAAGCAACTCTGATTTGCTTATTAAAAAAGTGATTGTCAAAAAAATGTTTTTTTAGAAAACACTTAAAATAAGTTTAAACAAACGGACCCATTTTACATGCTCTACTTGAGATTATGTTATAATTATTTAATAAAATATATAAATAATTATATAATAGGATTATGTAGCTATAAAAGATAGAAAGTAGAAATAATAATAAAAAAAGAAATATGATTAAATAGTATTTACGCTTGATATGACATATTACCGGAGAGATATAAATAAATAGGATTAAGAAAAATGAAAAAAAAGATTAACATACAAAATAAAAAAAAACTACTCAAGACAATTTTGTTCATGTTTAGAAATTTGAGACAAATAAATTTTAAGAGTAAATAAAAAATAGAAAAAATGATATTTGAATTTTTGCTTACTATGCCTCATTAGTAAGAAGAGCTTATCACAAATCAATAAAAGAAAAACGAATCGCATCATTATAAGAAGCATAACCTATAATGTATAAATAATGATAATTATTTTGTTATAAGAAGTTTATAAATTATAATCAAATAATGAGATATAATAATTTTGTTATTTTGCTACTATAAAGCGTGTCATTCTATTGAATTTTAGTATGTATTCTAAATATTATATATTTTGTGTGAAATAAAGCTTATCCTATAGTCTAATTGATGTGGAAATTATTTAGAAATTAATGTAAATAAATATTAATAATGTTTTTAAAAGACTTTTTTTATATATTTATTGTTTAATGTAAAATAGTAAGAATTAGATAAACTGATATATTATATATTTATAAAAACAAATATATATTGTACTATGTTATGAGTTTGTGTAAATGTTATATAATATAGATGATGTTTACGACAACACTTTGTAGTGTTTATTTATTAAAATATCGACACTGTTTTGACAGTGCCTTTCTAAAATTATATTTTCCTTGAATTTTCTTTATGAGAAAGAAAATAATCTTTAAAAAGAAGATAACCAAGATAAAATTTTGGTTCATTTAATTTGTTTTGGCATTTTTTTTAGAGTTGCTTATTTTATTAACTTAAATCACAAATGAGACTGTCTCAAAAAAAATAAGAGAGTGAAATTTGAGTAAGATAAAAACATTTTATGTCTTCAATTATTTAGCCCAAATATATACGTAGAATACGCATAAGAGGTGACCACTGATTAAGTTTGGATAAAAAGAAGAGTGTGGCCCAGAAAATGAAACGGAAAAGGAATTAGAGTGAAGATCTGAATGGGGTGAGGAAAAGTAGGAAAATTTCACGAAACGATGCATTGAGTGCTTCACTGCTTCATTTATTCAATAAAATCTTCATCCTGCCGAACTCAACTGGAATTAAATATGTATTAAAATTGCATATAATTCATTTAAAATCACTAAATGCATTTGCTATGAATGTCTAAATTCTTTTTATCCTTTCAATTAATGAGAAACAAGAGAACTAGAGTTCCAATCATACTTTCAATTGAGATGTATGTCCGAGTTAATTATAACCATAAATTTTAGATTGCCAGAAGGGTTTTATTGGCAAATTGAATATTATTGATATATTTATGCATGAAAATTGTATTTGAATTCACAAAGATTAATTTATCTAGTTTGTTGAGTAAAACCCATGATGATCTCACTCTAATTTTGATGGGAAAGGACGGGGTAATACAAATTCAATAATTTTAATTATAATAATAGTTAAACGATAAAAGTAAGTTGATATATATTTTTTGAAATATTATATAATTATAAAACTAATTGTTTATAAAAAATAATATCTATCTTATATATTATTTTGTTTAAAATATATTGGATATATATGTATTATTAGAAATTACATAAATGAAGAAAAATAGAGTATGGTAAGATTCTTATGGGTTTTCTTGAAACCAACGGGGAACTTACGTGTAACATCCCAGATGTTTTGATAATAGAAAATAAATTGGAAATGAGTAAATTATTATTTGGCTTATAATGAAAATGGTATATGAAATGTTAAGTGGGGAAAAAGGAGTTATAATGAAATTTTAAGGAAAATGGTATCAGGACCCTGACGCGTAGCGTGGATGGGACGCGTAGCGTCAGGTGTGATTTAGTGAGCTGACGCGTAGCGCCATGCTGACGCGTAGCGCCAGCGTCGCGATCTGTTTTATAACAGGGTCACACAGAACAGAACCTGTAAACCCTTTCTTTTATTTTCTCTCTTCTCAGAGGCGATTTGGCTAGGGTTTTGAGGGAAACTTGGATTCTTGGTGGTTTTAAGCAATTTGGAACCAAGGTAAGGCATCTAGGGCCTCTAATCTTTAGTTTCTTCTTCTTCCCTTCATGGAATCCGAGTTTGCATGTGATGATTGGGGTTTTGATTCTGAGTTTTAGTGGCTTGTGAAGCTTGGGTAAGGAGTTTGGAAGTATAAGGAAGGTAACGTACTAACTAATTTGATGTTTCGGTGACCGTAGGTGCCGGAACGAGTGTTAGGCAAGCGATTGACAAAGAGGACGTTGGAAGCGAAAGAGGAACGGTGATTCCAGCGGCTGTAGGACGCTATCCACCCCTTGAGCAAACTATCGGAGCTCGGGATAGAGGTAAGGGGGGTGTTCGGGTCATAATTAATTAGAATTGATATGAAAACAGATTATGGGAAGTTTAAGAATTTGATAAGAGTTGTCATAAATACCATAAAGTAACTGAATATAGTAGTTGTGAATATATGAGTATGTGGAATGAGATTAAACGGTTGAATATGAAAGAAATATATTGATTGAATTGATTATATAATGAAATAAAGATTGGAATGATGGAAGTGAAATGTATGTGTAATATTTCCACTTTGAGTGGTGTATGTATATTTGATTATGAATAAAAATGTGGAATTTTGAATTATTGATGATATATGCAATAACATTGTATGGATGGGCTTGACAAGTCGGTCGCCCTGTATTGTGAGCACATGCCAGTTTCTGGTAGTTGCACATGTGGTTTGTTGATGATATATTATGATTATGAGATATGATATGTGAATATGTGGTATGGGATGACCAACGGTATGTATACCCCTCGTTTTCTGGCTCCCGTGGTCTTTGTGCCCAGTTGAGCTACCCAGTGGTCAAGTCGGACCCAGTGGTTGAGGTGGAGAGCCAAGTCGGGCTCGGTGAACCAAGTCGGGTTCACGGGATGTCAAGTCGGACTCCCAGCTGAAGGCCAGTCCTTTAGTATCCGGATACTAGGCGTCAAATTACATGAGAGTTAGTTGTGATTTATGTAAATCTTATATTGATTGATGATGGAAAAATGAATTATGAATTGAAAGTGAAATGTGAATGAATGAAAGCATGGTTTGCATAAGTTAAAGATTGATGTGTATGTGTGTAATTGTATTGACGTGGATAAGTGCAGGAAATCGAAAGAGATTATGTAATAACAAAGAGTAGTAGGTATTGTTAAGTTTAATACTTCGTTCTATATTAATTATGATATTCCAAACACTCACCCTTGCTGTTGTTTAAATTTTAGTGATCAGTGACAGGGAGGATGCTAATGCTGCGGAGATGCGCCAAGAGGAAGTTTGATGCCAAGGAATGGAGATGTATATAATGAATGTAATATTTTGAGTGTATGTGTTTAAGTGTGTAATAAATAATGTATTAATATGGTGCGTGGTGGGTGATAAAGTGTGTGTGATGAACTTGCCATGATTATGCATGTTGTGATTTTGATGACTTGTTGATGAGGATGAATTATGGCACGGAGCCATTGACATGTGTGAATGTTGAATGTGATGGGCAGGTGTTGTATTGATGCATGATTGATATGTGTGCTATGTGATTGATGTTAGGGTGATGATTAGATTGATTTAGATAAGTTATGCATATAGTTGGATATTGAGTTTAAGGAACCGGATAGGTGAAATTAAGATTTGGTGGGTGTAAGAAACCCCAGAATGCATTAATAGGTCTTCCATGACATTTAGGATTTGGATGCATTGGCTTTTGGTCCATTGGAATCCATTTAGGATGTTTGGTGTAAGGGTTTTGCACCTAATTGAGTTAAAATACATTTCACGTATAACTTGCGCGTGCGTTGGAATTTTGGCGAACGGATAGTGCCAACAGTTCCGAAATGGGGAAAACATGTGGCTCGTGAAGTTTCGTGGCAATCGGATCTAAAACGGGCCAATTGGATAGGTTAGAAGTTAGTAAAATGGCTTAAATGTGTACCAGCATCAGGTGCTGTCACTGACATGCTCATGCTACGCGTGAGGCTGGCGCGTAGCGTGAGGTGCGCAGCAGAGGGCTGACACTACGCGTGGGAATGGCGCGCAGCGTCAGGCCCCTGTTTCATATTTTTGAGTCTTTTCTAAATCAAGGGAATTCTAAGGTTTTGTCAAACTATATAATTATTATTTTGAGTATGTTTAGTGAAAATAAATATTATTTTGAAATGAGAAATAATTAAATTTTATTAAATGCGAAAAATTTATTGTGAAAATTAATTAAATGGATATAAATAAAGGAAAATTGACGTAGGACGTCACATTACGGGTATAAGAATAAGTTCTATGATTTTAAACTCTTCTTATATTAATCTAACCCTAAACCTACACTGACTTTAACAAGGACGGAATGAGGATAACAAACCCCGCCCCTGCCCCGCCTCATTACCATGCCTAGCTACATTAACCCAATAAGATTATAAAGTGTGAATATGTTCATGATAGTGCAGAATTACAAATATAATTAACAAATAAGTGGTTCATTTATCCATTCCAATAAAGAACTAACAAAACATCCAACTTCATACCCTTGTTTTTATAACTTCAAACACATGTTGTGCAAGGGACATAATCCCTTTAAACAATCATGCATTTTTTCCAGACCAAATTCCCTAAATCATAACCTGTTAGACTACCTCTCGTACAAGTCTACATCTTTTTTATTACCAAAGAACAAGTAATGTTGAAGGTGTTGTTGCATGTTGCTAGCAGGGCTCTAATTGATCTTACTCACGCATAACATACATTCCAAACCCCTTTGTGCATAAGTACAAGTAAATAGTAGATGGTTTATAGTCTCCACTACAAATCCACACAACATGCATGCCTTTTTTTGGATGATTGCCCTTTTTGCTAAGATTTGTCTAGTTTATATTATATGTTAAGTTTTGAAAGAATAAAAAAAATGAGGTTCTTAGGACCCCTCCTCAAATATTTTGATTATGATTAAAATGTTACACTAACTAATGTATAATGTCTCAAGGTTGTCTAAAGCTTATTTAAAGATAAATGAGTTACAAGTCAAAGTACAAGACTCTTGAAGTAGGTGTCTAAAGGTTAAGAAAACTCAAACCCTCATTTTCTCAAGTAGTTGTCCGAAGGTTTGGAGAACTCAAACGCCTAGGCTTAACTCAAACGACTTACTTGAAGATAGTAAATACAAGTCACAAGTCAAAATTCATGCTTTTATATCAACTTATAACCATCTTGACTTGAAGCAGACTTTCTACCAAATTAGAATAGATTTAAAGGGGCTACCTGAACACAGGAACGTCAATTCTACACAATAATTAGGAAAGTCAGACAACAAAAATGTTTACACACTGACAAAGCTTAAGTATGCTTCTCAGATCACTCCAATAGCTTCGAACAAATGTCAATCCATTATTTGACAAAAAAAACTCTTTGTCTTACAATGTATATCTCAAAGGAAGCCTATAAAAAGAAAGATAATTTAAGAATGTAAAGTGTCCCATCTTTCTACTTCTTCTCTCTCTACGCATTCTATAAGTTGTGTAATATTATCTGATTCTTTTCTTATAAAATAGTTCAAGAGCTTTACTTCTTTTTATATCCTGAATAATCAATTTAGTTGTGTAAGCTTAGACATCCCTAAGATCTTGGTTTAAGACTTAGGATTCCCTTACTTCTATGTGAAGGTTGTGAGACCTTGAAGAGGTTTGGTCAAGAAAGAATACTTGTTTAGTTAGCCCGAAGACGCTAAGTTAAAAAAGAATACTTGGGTTATTAGCCTAGAGAGGTTAAGTTGTGAAAGAATACTTGAGATCCTTGTAAAAAAGTGTGGCTTGCACTTTGCTTCGTGTTGAGCTAATATAAACTCTTGTTGGCTCAAACAGAGACTGAATGTAGCCTTAGTTTAAGGTGAGCCAATATAGTATCTTGTTTGTGTGCTATCTATTTTTATTGTCTTCTAGTTTGCTTCTTCTATATATCTTAAAGTTTGTGAAAACTTAAAAGGGTGTCTGATGTGCTTGTCAATCAATTTTGTTTTCAATTAAATCTTTGTGAAAACTCATAAAAATGTCTGAAGAACTGTCTTTGCAAAAAGATTGCCAAAGTTTTAATCACATTATTCAACCTCCTTTTTAGTATATGAACCCGTAGTACCTTTATTATATTCTTCAAGATTTTCCACACAAAGGTTGAAAATTTTAGAGAAATCAAGTTGGACAAAACCTTTTTGTACATGTTATAGTCTTTGTCACAAGATTCTCTTTGTAATACTTTCTATGTTGATTAGATAGAATATTCACTTTTTTCATATTTTCACACTAGGGAATCCTTTCTTAAATTAATTAATTTGCTTGCTTTGAATAACCTGCACAAATTTGTTACAATTGGAAGTTTCCAAACCATAGAAATTTCTTCTACATCCCACTTCTCAAACCCATTGTTGCTACCCAATTTCGTCCCAGTTGTCGTTTCAAAAATAAAAAGGTAACAAATTTTAAATCTTTTGTCTAAAGGGCTCTTACAAGTGTGTCTTGTTTAAGAGGAATAATAAACAATAGAAAAATAAAAAATAAAGAAGAAAGGAAAAAAAGAAAACACAAATAGAAAAATAAACTAGATTTAGTCCCACATTGAAAACTCTAAGATTAAAAGTTACTAAATTCTAAAATTTATGACTGTTATTTAGTCCCACATTGAAAACTCTTATGAGAGTTGACTTGTCAAGTTACTATATAAGGAGCAATTGTAGCATTTTGAAAGACACAAAAAATTATATATACTTCCTGGTGCAACTGTGGATACAACTTATTTTTGAGTATACTCTGTGGTTGTGGCTTTGACCGATCTTCCACATTAGAAAAAATTTGGTTTTTCAACGGAAGTCTCAGTTTAGAAAAACTAGAGACGCCACCAAATCCGAAGGCTAACTTTAAAATTTTTCTTTAGTTCGGGAAAGAAGTTATGTTTTCTTTTTTTTTTCTTTTTTTTTGGCCTATTCTATTATTTATGTTGCATATAGTTATCTTTTTATTGTTTTCATTTTATGCTTTAATTGGTTATTTTTTTCGTCATTCATTTTATGTGTATTTAATTTAATTTATTTATTTACTTATTGATTAAAAAATCTTCAAATTTATCTGAATTGATTTAAAGAATGTTAACTTGTAAGTTTGTTCTCTTAGCATATATGTTATAAATAATTTTATTAATGTCGTACGATACATTGCCTCAGTAAAGTTGCTATAAAAAGTATATAAACAATTTTATTGATGTCGTGAGGTATATTGAATCAATAAAATTGTTCTAAAAATTACATGAACAATTTTATTAGTGTAGTGTGATACATTACATCAATAAAGTTGTCCTAAAATTATATAAACAATTTTATTGATGTCGTTGGATTCATTGAATCAATAAAATTGCTTTAAAAATTACATGAAAAATTTTATTGGAGTAGTGAAATACATTACATCAATAAAATTGCTCTAAAAATTATATAAACAATTTTATTGATGTTGTGGGATACATTGAATCAATAAAATCACTCTAAAAATTACATGAACAATTTTATTGTATAGTGAGATACATTACATCAATAAAATTGCTCTAAAAATTATATAACAATGTTATTGATGTCGTGGGATACATTGAATCAATAAAATTGCTCTTAAAACTATGTGAACAATTTAATGATGCAGTGAGATACATTACATCAATTAAGTTGCTCTAAAAATTATGTGAACAATTTTATCAATGTAGTGGTATATATTACATTAATAAAGTTGTTCTAAAAAATTATATGAATAATTTTATTGGCATCGTGGGATACACCACACCAATAAAGTTATTATAAAAATCATATTAGCATCGTGGGATACATGATACCAATTAAATAAAATCAAAGAACTACGTTGTAATTGTTCATAAGAATATATCAAATAGGGGGAGTTTTATAAAAAGAATTTTCATTATGCGAGTTTTGATGATTCCAAAAATGTGTTTCAAAAATATTAAAACATTGAGAATCTAAAATCAACATTTTTGTAATCAAATAAGGTATTTGATTAGAAGCAAGGTAATCAATTAAGGTATTCAATTACGACTCACAAAACAAATTTTGAAATTATTTGAAACAGAGCTAATCGAATAAGGTATTTGAATAAGGTGAATTTGGACAAGTTCTTATTAAAACAGAACAGAGCTAATTGAATAAGGTATTCGAATAAGATGAATCTGGACAAGTTTTAATTGAAATAAAACTTTGCTAATCGAATAAGGTAATCGATTAAGGCAAATTTAAAAGTGTTTTAATTGAAACAGTACCTTGCTAATTGATTAAGGTAATCGAATAAGACGATTCTGGAACTTTTTAAATTAAATCAGAATGTTACTATTCGAATTAGGTATTAAAATACACTAGGTAAATTTGACTGATTCTTAGCTTTGCTAAAATCATGGGATATTTTGCCAAAGAATCAAATTCAATTTTCAGATTATAACGACTAGTTTCCCATCTTGAAACATTATAAATAGAGGCCTAAGTCCTCATTGAAAATCACTCATATGCATTAAGCTTTCTTATTCTTTCTCACATACTTTCAATAAGCTAAGTTTGGTTATTTCTTTCACGCTTTTAAAATTCTGATTTTGCTCTTGAAGAGAGCTATATTTTTATGAGTAAGTTAATCTCTTTGTGCTTTCATTTTTATTTACTTTATCAAATAGAGTTTCAATTTTTGATAAACGTTTCTAAGCTTAAACTTTTCTAAAATCGCTCTATCAAAAGAGAGCTACATTCTTTGAGTTGCTCATACTTGATTTGCGCTTTAAATTTCTATTCTACTCTTTCAAGAGAGTTTTCTTAAGTGCTTTAAATTTGCAAAATCTTCTCTACAAAGAGAGCTACGTTTTGTGATCATAATCACATTTCTTTCCTTTCTTATCTTGTTTTACCATATTCATTATAAGAGATGTGTAAAGGTTTTTGTTTTTAACTCATACACAAATTGAGTTGGAATATTGTAACAAAGACAAGGTTGTAGCATTTAGGGTTGGTTGAGTAAGAATTGTGAGAAGAATATTGTAACAAAGTTCTTGGTAGGGAAATCAAGAGACTTGTATTGGCTCTCTTAGTGGAAAATCTCAAGTAGTTTACTTGGGGCCTGGACGTAGGGGTTTCCGAACCAGGATAAAATTTGAGTGTGTCATTCTCTCTCTCTCTCTCTCTCTCTTCCCTTACTCTATTTAATTTCAGGTTATTTACTTGCTTTACTTTCTTACTTTAATTGTTATTACTTAATTATTGTGATACTAATTTCTTCATCTCTTTAAGTAAGGTAAAGTAAATTGAAATTAAGTTCTAAAAGGTAACTATTTTTAAGACTCAATTCACCACCCTCTTGTCATTGAGGCCACTTGGTTAACATACATAACCCTGATTTCTTATTGCACTTGGGAATATGTAGGAGCAAGATCAATTCTTGTCAGGCCCATTTTCTCTAAAAATTAATTTTTTACGTAAATATGTGTTTTTTATTTTTTTATCATTGGGTCACTTTTAAATTATTAAAAAATAATTACACAATTTAATTAAGGTACTGTTCCTTTAGAACAGGTGAATATGGGTGCTAATACCTTCCCTATTCGTAACCAACTCCCGAACCTAGAGCTCTAAATGGTTTTTCTAATATTTTACCTTTTTAAATAAAATAAAATCTTGGTGGCGACTCCACACTTTTTATAATTTATTTTCGAAAATCAAATTTGTGGGAATCGTTATCCAGTCGTCCATGTTGCGGCACCCATTTCTTATTCCCCTAACACCTGATCTATAATATAGCCTTGGAATTAACATTTTCAAAGCATTGCCAACCTCCCAACTTGCACCCTTTTCAAATCAATTCCCTTCTAAACTTTCCTCATCCCTACATAACAAGTCTCTCCACCAAACTAAACTTTTACCCCCTCTCCTTTTATCCTTCATTGAATTTATCTCCTTATATATTTCTTCAACCACCTTTGTTACCGATACTGTTTTTTTAGTTATAAACTTCTATCTCTATTTCCAGTAAGGCTAAGTTAAAACTATGTAAGTCTGTCACCTTAAGACCCTCCCTCTTATTTTGGTTTATACATAATGTGTTAATATACTAATTAAATTTTCTCACTCTCATCTGTACCCTAAAGAAAATCCCTCTTAATTTTAGACATTAAATAAATTACAAATTTTTGAGCTAAGAAAAGAGATAAGAAAGATAGGGTAAAGAATAGAGGAAGAATTTTACCAAACATATTTCACCATTATGCGATATGTGAGATATTTTCCAAAGGGACAATTTAGTCTTCATTTTTGCAATGAAAGAGGTCTCAAGTATCCTTCCTTTGTGGATTGCTCCCACCAGTATTCCCAAGTATAAGAATGGAACTTTGCCTACCTGACATTGAAGAAAGTTTACCTAACTATACAATACAACAAAGACATTCAAAACCCTTACAGTTTATTTTTATGAAAGTTAATTTTTCATCCCGATACTAATTCAAAACATCTCATTACCACCTTAATGGTTCTAACATTTTTGCTAGAAGGTTTACCAAACAATAATGTATCATCAACAAATTGCAAATGAGAAATGCTGAGGATACCGCTTCCTATTTTATATCCTAAAAACATGTCAGATTTCTCAGTTTTTCTCAACTCTACAAGTTCCTCAGCCACTACCAAGAATAGAAAAAGACTAAATGGCCACCCACTCTTACCCCTCTTAACATATGGAATTCACTAGCGGGATTACCATTTATTAGCACAGACACAATTGCTAACTCAAGACACCTTCTCACCCATAATATCTATTTTTGGCAAAACCCTAGTCTCTTAAGCATACAGGACAATAAGCTCTAACTTAATGAATCATTTGCTTTTTCAAAGTCACCACAACATTTCAAGGCAACGGCTACACCAATCTCTGAAATAGGTAAAAACCGTTTTATTAGTATGCAATAGGAAATAGTTTTTTATTTTATTGCCACAGGTATTTAAAATTTAATTTTTTAAAGGCAACAATGAAAAATCGTTGTTGTAGATAAAGGACTACGTTTGATAACCGTTGCATAAATATTAATATTAGAAATAATTAAAAATCATTTCCTTATAATTAGACAATGGATTTAAAAGAGTTGGCATAAATAATATTATAAATCTAATAAATTTTTATTATACAACTATTTCTATAAAATATTACATGTTTTAATATATTTTAAAAATAAATAAATAAATTGTTAAAAAAAAATCTAATTTACTCAAAAACTAAGTCATTCCTCTTTTGTGAAACTTTTGTTCCCTCGTGCCTCTCACTCAGGTTTTATTTTTTCTTTTTCCTTTCACAATCCCTAACCTCTCTTTCACAATCTCTTACTCACGTTCTGTTTTTGTTGCGTGCATTGTTTCTTCTTCGTGCATTGGTTCATCTCCGTGTATTGGTTCCTCTTCGCAAGCGTGCATTGGTTCTCTTTGACTGAAAGTCCCAAAGGTAACCTCTCCAACATTAACTTGTTAGCAATGGTTGCATCTCCATGGATTTTTCTTTATTTATTATTTTTGGTATAGCTGAAAATGATAGCACAACTAATTCCTACCAAAGCAAATGTCTTACATATAAGCTAACAGCAAGCGAGACACTGCAAACCAATTTTGGTTAATGCCAAACTACTCTCCATCTAGTATTATCAACCAATTTGCCCTAAAATTTGCAAACTAATATACACAATAATTCCTACTCTCGTAGTACTATGAACCATATGTGGAAAATGTCGTCCTTTATCTATGTTTATTTGATACTGATTATTTGGTTATATGCCTCCAAATCTCTGAAATAGATCATGTAGTTACAATCAGCACTGAGAAAAATTCAAGAAATTTAGAAGAAATGAAAACAGTTAGGAAATGAAAGAAAGTAGACGAAAAAGTCTAATAGAAATAATTTCTAGGTATGGATCTCATGTCATGGTCAATTCATTGTAGAGGATTCATTCTTGATTAGGATCAGTATTTTCTTAATTTTTATAAATTTTCAATGTATATTGTACAATGAAATTTTGATCATTTGAATGCTAAATTAGTCATTTATTGAAATATAGATATTTTTGGTCATTGGTATTCAATAGTCTAAATCTCATGTAATGATCAATTCATTACATTCAAAAGTGCATTGTATGACATAATATTTATACCAAACATAAGAACTAGAATTAGTGAGAAAAATGTTCCAAACTTACAACAACTTCTAAAGAAGTTTTAAAGCCAAGAACACAACCAATTGTAAGACTAATTAAATAGTAAGAAGCCAAGTTCACATAAGCCATTATAGCTTGTTATCTACTTCCAATTTCCACCCCTGAAATTGTTCAAGGAAAAGTAACAAAACTAGAGATAAATCTTAAATCCTAAACCAAAATTGAAGCTTATCCTAATATGCTTTATTACTTGACAATATTGGCTAAATGCCATTTAGGAAGACAGAAATGCCAAGTAAAGGAATCAAATTAGACATAGCCTAAACGACTTCAGAGTTAGGAGTGAAAAGTTTGATCAAAGTAACTTTGAGCATCAAAATAATAGCATAGAAAACAACACTAATAGGGATATTGGTTCCATTCACTACCAAGATAGATCATTTTGCTACTCTAGGATAGGCTACTCATAGTTCATTGTTAACTCTGATAATGCAACCAAGGATCTAACATTAGTATTTTTGTGAGAAATTATTTATATGAAAAAAAATTGTTTTGTCACTAACCTGGTTGCTGCAAATAAATTGCATGTCCTAATTCAAGTAATTCATACTGTAAGTACATTAGGATAAAGATTTTTGTTAGACAATGTGTTGGCATATAATAAGAGAGATATTTCTAAGAGAAATATTTAACATACCAAATAGAGATAGAGCTAATGAGACAGTTGGATTGGGTAGTAACCTTGATATAAGTATTAGTCCCTAATTGTACTAAAACTCAAAACCACATTGTCAAATTAGAAAAAAAAAATTGATGTCATGTAAATTAACTCTAGAACTATATTCCTTCTCGAAATAATAAGAATGTGGGCTGTTTGGTTTCTGGAAGCCCTTTTTTATGTTTTTGTTTTCGTTTCAATTACAACTTGTTTTTAGTTTTTCAAAGTTTGTATATGAAACAACAAAAAAGAAAACAAAGATTTTTAGTATTTTTTGTAAGAAATTTTAGAAATAAGAAACATTTGTTGAAAGTAGAGGAACTTATATTTAATATTACACTACATATCAAAAAAGTGAAAATAATTAACTTTTAGTCATCACACCATAACATCAAAAGCAACTGTTAGCTTGAAAATTAAAATATGGCTAAATTCCTTTGAAAGCTCTTAGACTGAAGCCAGTCCAAGTTTCCTTGAAATTTGGGCTAAAAAGTATGTAAAGCCTATTTAACAAGACAAGAATCCATAAGAATCCACCATAACCTTCACCCGGTAGAAACAAATGAAGGAAAAAACTTAATGTTTGCAAAAGCATGTTTCTTGATGAATGCAAGTAAGAAAAATGTATTATGGTATTTTGAAGAAAGCCAAAATACCAGATGGTTGTGTGTCAAACATTTCTAGATATGTCCACTCCTTTGAAAAAAAATATGGCTATAAGAGGCATGATGCATATTTTTTGTTGCATTACTTGTTGGAAGTGGCATTGAATAGTACATTTCCACCTCAAGTTGCCCATCCTTTAATTCATCTTTTTTTATTTTTTCATTGCTTATGTCATAAAGTAATTGATGTGGCTGATTTGGATATCTTGGAAATGGAGATTGCTGAAACCCTTTGCCAATTAGAGACCATTTTCCTCATTTTTTTATATAATGGTCCATTTGCTTATACATTTGGTGCATGAGGTAAGAATGGGAGGACCGGTCCAATTTCAGTGGATATGTGTTAGTTCTCAAATTTACAATAAAATCTTTAATAAAAATTTCATAAAAAAATAAAAATCAGTCTAAATTATTAGAAAATTAGGTTTTAAATTCAATAAATAGAAGTTGTTAGAAATAATCTGCCCTTGATCAATTTTCTCTAGTTTTGTAGTGAAAAAGTGAAGAATTTAAAGAAAAAATTGAAGATCAAGAACCTGACGCGTAGCATCAACACCACGCGTAGCGTGGAGACTTTTGATGCTGACGCTACGCGTAGCGTCAGAGCTGCGTGGACTCCACAGCCATGTTGGCCAAGCACTCACCTTTTGACCTACTTTTGGCCACTCCACTACTCACAAACGTCCACACCGAAGTGGAGACAGGGCCAAGTGGCAGGGCATGATTCATTAAATAATTCCATCATGGCCACTTCGAGCTATTTAATGGAGGTTGAGTCAGGGAACTGACGCGTAGCGTCAGGACCCTTCCTCAGCCCTATAAATAGGGCCATTTCCAATACTTCTAAGCATCCCATTCTGAGTATTTCACTCTTCTCTTCTCTTATACACTTAAGTTTGAGTATTTCTTTTGTGAGTTTGTAGTTCTAGAATAGTTTTCTAGATACTTGAGAGTGTTGTGTAGTATTGTGATCGTTGTATCGTGAAGTTTCCATCGCCCTTGTAATACTGTAAGTGTTGTTCTTACCTTGACCATGTGTAACTAATCTGTTTATGTTGGAATTTGTGAACTAATCTATTGAGTATGATGTTGTGAATTCGACCTCTGCGTGTTTATAATTCAAGTCCATGTTAGTATTTCAATCTTTTATTAATATGAACGTCAAACGGGAGAATGATTTTCATGTGTATTGAAACTTGTTTTATTAGTGTGAATGTCAAACGGGAGAATGATTATTCATGCCTTATTAAAACTTGATTTGATAAAAGTAAAAGTTGGAATACCCTTAATATACCAATTACTAGGAATAGAATTGGTAATTATTGTTGCCATAAAGCCAGGACTTAATGCAAGTTTTTATTGAGAAAGCTCACGAGGGATCGGACTTTATGGTAAATACTTAGAATTTATATCACGAGGGATTAGTTATAATGATTTTAAGCTACAATAATATGAAATTGATGATTAAATATGCATGACTTGAGTTCCTCCATTATTATTCTAGATTAGGGATCCAAATTCCAACATAATTTGTTTATCTGTGTTTTATCCTCAAGTATCTTAATTATTCTAAAATTGCAACTCCACTTCTTAGATAGATTGTTATTCTCTTTTTATCACATGAACAACTCAATTATGCCATCTTGTAAATATTGTATAAATTGTATATAAATTATTCTTTTGTATAATTTTTGATAAAATTACCATAGTAACTAAAAAATTACTGTAACTATTGGACTTTCAATCCCAGTGGAACGATATCTAAATTTTGAAAACTACAAACGATTGGTGGACTTGCCAATTAATAGACCGAACAGTAAAACAAAGTAACAAGTTTTCTGCAACACTATATTTTCTGGGTTTAACAATATGCTTTCCAGAAAGATATCTAGGTAAATTAAAGAGTTATGTTCGAAATAAAAGTCGTCTTGAAGGCTTTATTGTCGAGGCATACATAGTTGAAAAATGCTTGACTTTGTGTTCACGATATTTGCATGTAGTGCTGATACAAGGCATAATAGAATAAATAGAAATAGTGATTCATGTGAAGTTGAAGGTTTAAATTTCTTTTCTACTATGGGTCATCCTTTGGGAGGAAAGAAGGGTGAGGCAATTTCGTTGGATTTCAAGTCAAGGGGTCAAGTCCACCACTACGTCATGTTCAATTATGATGAAGTTGAACAATTCATCAGGTAAATTTATATAACTTCTGAAAAAGATTTCTTAAAATATATTTTCACAATTTCTTAAACCTTGTAATCTAAATTGTAGAGAGCAAGAAAGTGAGATGACAAATCTGAAAAAAAATAGGTGGAGGAAAGCAAAAAGTCAAGGAGAAGATTTTGTTAAATGGTTTAAAAATTGTGCCTTGAAGGATGATGTATCCAAACAACTCAAAGTGTTGTCTAGAGGACTAAATACAGTTGCAAGGTGTTTTTCTAGTTATGTCATAAATGGTTATAGATGTTATACAAAACAATGTGATATAAAGAGGAAAAAACAAAATAGTGGTGTTACACCAGCGTCAATAACCCAAAGCTTTACAAGCACTAAAAATGCAAATCCGATAACAAAGCTTATAACTTACTATGGATCAATTGCTGAAATTATTGAGCTAGATTATTATGGCAATTTCAGGTTTGTGTTATTTAGATTTGAATGGTTTAAGGTTGAAGATGACAACTTTGGAATGACATGTGTTTACTTTAACAAACAATGTTACATTGATGACCCATTAGTGTTAACATCCCAAGTCCATCAATGCTTCTACATTGAGGATCCTTTTAATGAAAATAAGAGTTATGTTATGAAGATTGTTCCAAGGGATTTTTTTTAATTTGAAAGAATAATCAGAGTTGGATAGCAAATATTCATATCAAAGTGAGCCATCAGATCATGCAATAAATCTTACTATTGATAATGAAAATTTTGAAGTTGAACTAACTAGAATGGACTTGCCTTCGACAGTCGTTGAAAATGTTTTTCCTAAGTCAAATGATGTAGAACTTAATTCAGAAGATTCTAACACGAATGATACTTTGTGCGACTATATGGATTGATTTTCATATGTTTTATACTTTAATTATAATAAATATACTAATAAGGTAATGTCAGAAAGTGCTATAGATATTGACTTCCATTAATGCAAGTTTTCTTCATTTGAAACATGACTATAACTATATTTGTATGTTAACGTTATTGTGTGTTTTTAAAATGTAGGTATCGTTGTGAACACCTTTTTTGTTGGTTTTGTTATTATTATTGTTGTTATTGTTATTTTCATTACCTTCTTTCCCCATTAGTGTAAGTTTCAGAATTGGGGAAATAGAGCTTGAATTTGCAGGGAACAGAATCACCACAGGAGGAAGTGAGAATGACCATTCATAAGGTCAAATGCATCAAAAAATAAAAATGGCTATCACTGTAACAGCTCTAATTTTTTAGAATAAGAAACCAAACCTCCACGACTCTGAAGATACTCTGTTGAGCTTTTGGTAAGAAGCTCGAGGCTTCGGCCTGTTCCCCGAATAGTTTAGAATGAGAAAATAAAGAGAAGCGGATTTTAATCTGAAAGATAAGAATACTGAGAAAACCTAACGAGTGAGAGAAGTAGAGATAAAAAAATAATAAATAATGTTCGACAATACTGTTTAATTAAAAATAATACGTTAACGATGATTTTTTTGGGTACAAATTAATTTATCATTATATTTATTTGATAATTATTTTCTATCGATAATATTTAATAGATAAATATTTATAATAATTTATTTTGAAATTATATATTTTAAATTGTTTATTTATTTGATAATTATATTTAATAATAAAATATTATCGGGTTCCTTAGATTTGAACTGTGGGACTCAACCTGAGATTGGACTCTGACCATTCGACCCAAGACTAGTGATTCAGTAGGGATACTAGTCCTGTTAGAATCCCTCTGCAAAGAATCAAGGGTGTCTGACTTGGCCTGATAAGCTCAATCAAAACCTTTGGCGTCTCCTATGTTTGACCGTTCATATACCTCGGGATATCCGATGGTGACACGATTAGTCTCTGGTGACTCATTTTGACATTTTAGGAATTTTTCCTGAAGGGACCGAAGCTTGATTCAGACTCTGTCATCCCTGTTTTTCAATAAGTTGATTTCCTCAGAAATCGCTTTAAAACTCGCCCGAATACCTTTGGTGTTTTGGACCAGATTTTACATACGATCTTAGAATCAAATATTTTTGTCTCAATCTCTTCGTTTTGAAAAGATATTCAATCTCCGTTTCTATCCCCGCACTCCGATTCTTACTCTGTCAACCCCAAATTCAAAGATTAAGTATATTCGTCTTAAAATTCCAATGTTTGAATGTTTTTCTCTACGTATAGTTCAGAAAAAAAATTCATAACGTTCTTATACGACCTTCGATTTGCGCAAACTTAGTGTCAAAATCTCTGAAACAAATTATCTATATTTTTTGTGAAGAAATTGAAGGCTAAATCCCTTTAGATCAGTACAGTTTAATATATTTTTACACCCATTTGACTGTTTCGCCACCATGCTGACAGCCTTCGATAAAATTTACATATCTCCTTCGTACGGTGCTTGAATCACTCCATTCTTTTTGCTATGGATCCGTATCATAGACCTCTATAAATTTCATGCAGATCACGAAATCAAATTCCCAATGGAAAATTAATGGTGAATTTATTTCTAAGACCCTAGCTGATCCAGGAAGCTTCTGGAGTGCCCTATCGTAAATCAGGTATATCTCGGGCTACCAAACTTGGATCATCACAAACGATATATCAAATTAAAGAGGATAGAAATATATACAAACTTCATAAGGTATTGGAAGCTAATTCTTACCCCATAAATCCCAAAATTTTAGATGCCATATTAATTCATGTTTTTCCAGCAACAACTTGCACTAGGTGTAGTATTTTCCATATATCTCTCTCATATGATCATGAAATTGAATGATTCCTTCACCAAATTTTTCTTAACTCAATTCTCCATAATTTTAATGAAAAGCCCAAATCCTTACCAATTTGGCCTAGAAAAATAATCTATGCAAGGGACAAAAATTCGGTCACAGCCCTGCACACTTTTGTATTTGGGTCATACCTTTCTCATTTCTTAATTGATTGTTTTGTGCCATATATCAAAGTAAAGATAACAAAAAGTTCTACAACTTTTGGGTTTGGTTCATTTCCAAATTTGGCCCAAAAAGGCCCTTAAAATCCCGTACAAGGTGACACCCCAGAACTGGACACCTCAGCCTTCATGCAACACAAGCCAATTAGCTTCCACCACTCAAGAAACACTTGTCTCCTTCACCCTAATTCCTCCCCTCATGCATTCCCTCCATGAAATACCTGCCCACCATATGTCTTACTCAGTCACTTAATTCTCCTTGCTTGTTACGTTGCTTCCTTAGCAAGTGGGTAACATCACATGATGTTATGATCCATGTCATGCCATCATGAAAAGTTATGTGCCATCCTCTCGTGTATATCACTATTGCCTTTCATTCCATGTTAGTACATGCCTATAGGATCCATTATATTTTGTTTTAATCCCAACTTATTCATAGCACACCAATATAATTTTTAGAACTAAACATCTCATTTCTACTTCTCCTTCAAGACACCCACTAAAACCATCATCATCATTCTCTTTGCTCCATCATAGCCCATCCTAATCTTCCTCTTCACTTCTCTTCATTCACGGTCAGAAAACAACAACACTCCAGCCCTTCTACTTGATCAAAACAATCATAATCCTCTCTCTAAAATTTCAAAAAAAATTCAGCCATACTTCCTCCCCCAAACTCACGGCCATTCTTCACCATCACCTTCCACGATTTCAAAATTTCTACTACCCTTCTCTTCTCTTTTTCCTAGTCACGGCCAACCACCTCAAAATCCACCATCCAACTTCATTTCTCTAGCATGCAAGGATCTTGAAGAACATAATCTCACCTCCTTATTTTGGGGCTCCAAAACCATGAGCATTCTAGCCAAGATAAGGTGAAAATTTATTTTCTTGCTCTCAAAATCCTTGTCTCTATTTACTAAGTTTATTCATTTTCGTACATGTTTTATGAACCTTTCCTTTGCTGTATGTGAAGCTAAAAACCGTGAGCTCTTGTTCCTCTTGCTTACATGTGTGGTTTCCTTAGGATTGGGGACGATCAATGGCGATCGGCGACGAGCAGTGGAAAATACGAAGTAAACGATAAAATTTTGGTAAATGAACCTTTTATTTTGGACAAGATATTGGCTGTTTGGTGGCTGTCCATAATCCTTTAGGTGCCTAAAATTTTTACATGTCATGTTTTAGCAAACGTAAGGACAAACGACGACGATCGACGGACGTTTCGGAGTACCGGACAAATTTTCAGCAAGCGAATCATTTTCCTTCCTCCAGAAAGTAGCTGTTCTGTGTGGTAAGAGGGGTCTCACCTCATTTGATCTTACTTTTAATTGTCTCATAATATTGCCTTTGTATCTGGGAACCTCCGTTTTAAATTTCATCACAATCCAATGGTTAAATCTCGAGTTACGTAATTTTTCATGGGTGGTTGTTAATTTTAATTGAATATGTTGTCAAAAAGTATTTTAATAACTTTTATTAAGTGTATCTCGATAATCACATACACGGAAGAAAATTTTATCACGGTTGGTGCTAAAACGAAGAAGTTAGAAAGTTTAGTGTTCGGCGGGCTCGGTTAATTTAATATGATTATATTATATTTAAAATTTTATGGTGTTATCATGTAATTTATGATTTGTTTCCGGTAAGACCCACTATTAGAAACTAATTTATCGCTACAAATCGCCAGGAGCATTTGGATGATGTTATGTTTTTTTAAGAAAATTTAACGACCGAACGGTTCCAACGTTTTATCTTACTAAGTTTTTTTAGAAAATAATAATATAGAATTGTTTTTAAAATTATAAAGTTTTATGAAATATGATTAGATAAATAAATTGATTTTGAGAAGTGAAAAATTTTACAAGTGACAAAGTTAGGTCCAATAGGTTTCGTAAACTAAGAATAAGCGAAAAATTTTGGAAGGTGATGAATGCTAGAACTTAGAAAATAATCGTGACTAATTTTAATAACCAACTAAGAAGAAATTTTAAAATAGAATTTTAGTAAGTTTTATAAGTTAAAAAAAAGAGATAAAAGAAATTTGATACGTAACAAAGAAAGGGATATTCGGATTTAGGAAAATTTAGTGACCACTTTTATGACCACTTGAGGTAAAAATAAAAAGTGACTTTAAGAACTTGATTAAATGAAATGAATTTGGCAAAGGAAATCTGATTAGGAAACGAAATTGTTAGATTAAATATTTTAAATAGATTAATTAGGCTAGAAATAAAAAGAAATGAATAACTAAAGTCTAAATTAAAGTAAGTTATAAAAAGGGGTCCTAATAAATTAATTGGAATAAGAAATAGGTACTTGAATGAAATGGATATAATTCGAATAAAGAAGTAAACATTGAGAGTTAAATTTTTAGTAATCAATAAGATAAGTGAAAAGAAACTTAGAGAATATTTACATAGGGCATGACATAAATAATTGATTGAGAAGGCATAATTTTAGAACATGATATATATATATATATATATATATATATATATATATATATATATATATATATACATTGAAGTTATAAAGTACTAATCACTTATAAGGATAAAAATGCAGAAAGGAATTAAAACTTGGACTTGAACTAGTTAAGGACAAAGAAGTAAAAGAATTTAAATAATAAATTATAGTGGTTAAGTAAGGTTGGACCAAGTTCAAAATAAAAATGAATTCTAGAACTTTGAGTAACAAATTGATTTTATAATAAAAGTAAGCTTTAGTTAACTAGAAGAATACAACTAAGGAAATAAATCTGTGAATATAGAGGAAGTAAAGGAAATGTATAAAGTTAGTAACTAGAAAAGGAATATCACTAAAGTGATAATTATACATAAGGAATTAACGATCTGTTTAATAACCAAGGAAATAGGTACCCGACTAATAGAATTTAAATTGGATTAATTAAAGAAAGTCGACAACAGAAGCCATTTGATAATAATTAAAGAATTCATAAATGGACATTAAACATATATATAAGGGTAAAAAGGGAGTAATCACACATAATAAATTGAGATAAATAGTCTGACAAGATACGAGTAAGAAACCAAGATTAAAACACTTATAAAGAAATATCCATGAATATACCTGCATGCGTGATTCCCTTATCATAATGATATTTATAAAGATTGTTGTATAATACTTGTATGATGAATGTGTGTTTCGTGACTGCTATGTAATCATATGCATAAATGAATATGTGTTAGTTATACGTGATGAGTATGTAGAATGAAATATGGCATGATGACGTGTGTATGGACTATGATATTGTACTTGTGTGAGACAATGATTGAATATGTTGAATGAAATAAGAAAAGAACGAATAAACGAATGTCTAGGTAGGGATCTTGAGATGAATAAATTGTGAAAACAATGTGATGAGATTAGATCGTATCCGATGTGATGATGGGTATTGTAATGCCAATATACCCATGATTTCTGAAAAATATGAGATCTCGTTTCATTTCTAAGCGTCGGATGAGACCGTTATGAATTAAGGCATTTTGAGAAAATAAGGAAAAGAATAAATTGAAATTTCATGAATAGAAGAAGTCCGACATTAGAAATGAAATGCAACCATCAAAAGAACCCTACCGACGACTAGTAAAAAGAAAATTTTGTATTGTATGCATCATGTATGGGAGTTAAGGAAGGATGTTGGAATATTCCCCCTAGAGCATACAGTGATGGGTGCACTGAAGAATCTGCCAGCGCCTCAATACCTGAGGGCAGTCTAGGGAGTATAACCGGAGGCGGAAATTCCAAGTGGCATCAGATTTACACCCGTCGCCGGACAACCCGTAGCAAACTCTGGTGTACTTCGACAAGAGGCAGGATTTTCTATGACCGTGGAGTGCCCGTTCTGTGGTGATGTGTGATTGGCCATTTTGATGTTGGGACTATGAGTCCTTACCCATTTGTGAAAACCAAAACGAGGATAGCTCCGGTCGCTCTAGTTGGGTAGGGAAGATAAGGGTAGTTGGATGTGTACATAATTATTGGTATATGAGGTTGTTGAGGAGGAGATGGGCCCATATATATCATGATAACTAATAAAAAATTTGAAATAACGAAATGAATTGATGCATTGTATCATTGTATTGAGATTATGATTACTCGTTATTTGAATATGATTGTATAGATATTAGTAACCCTGAGAGGTGACTGGGAAAATGGGAATGGTCAGCTAAGATAAAAAGTGGTGAGATGACTTAGAATGTATCTTAGGGACCCCAAAGACAGTGGGAGGGACTCGATTCTGGATTGTTTGTGCTGTGTGTAGGACAAGTGTTGATGAGACACCTTTTCGATTGTTGTGGAGGTGAAGACACCTTTCTAAACATCACGGGAATTGACACATATTTCGCATCGAGGATCAGGCGATCTCTTCTTGGACCGAGGACAGGAAGATTAGGATAGATTATTTCATTTTCATTTATGAGAGCCTGCATGCCCCTTTACTTTCAGTATGTACAGTTGCTGTTACGACCATGTATTATATACGATTATGTCGTATATAAGGTGTATCTGTTCCACCAAGTTTCCTTGTACAAAAAAAAACTTCCATATTTTTCTAAAACTTGTAACCTCTCACTTGACCAAGATAATCTAGTGGAAGGGATTGTCCTAGTTAACTGAGGGTGTTACAATCACTGTACATTAGAAATCAAAGAAGGAAAATGAAAACATGGGAATGGAAACATGAATCAGAGCACAAAAAGGAACGTTGCAAATAAAAAGAATCTTCAACAGCAAAGAGGGACATTCTTGATTTCCATCTTTTTTCTCTGAGATTTGCTCTCGACTTGGAGCACCAACTACACCATACTCTTGGTCTTTCCCCTCTTATCTCTTTCACCCACCATCACCAATAACCCAAGAGACCCCTTTAAAACTACCACCAACAACAAGAAACATCCATCTACAGCATCTAAAACCAGTAAAACAACTTAAAAGAGTAAAAAAATGCAAAAGGGAAGGAAGGAAGCCACCTTGTTACCATCGCCGCCCGACTATTGGACCTCCACTACGTCGCACCGCTGTCCGGCCAACTCATCCACCCAACCGACCTCTACCCAACCTCCCCAGTCGCTCCGACCGGCTGTTGCCGCCCCTCCCCCCTTGGTCCATCTCTTCTTCCAACTTTCCCTTTCTGTGAATACATTTATGCGTTAAAGGGGGAGGCAAACTTTAGTTTAAGGTTTCTGTTGCCTCTCTACTATTTTGAGCCAATGATACCCGAATGAGTTAAGACTCATTTAAAAAAAAAAAGGCATTCTGTGTTCGATATTCATATATATTTATTTCGTTTTTCTAACACATAAGCAGTGAATATCACTTATCAATCACAAACACATTGTTGCTTTGGCGATGATGGTTTCCTTACTTCATTAAGAGGACTTGGGTTCAAATCTCATTTTCTTCCTTTTTTTATGAGACCCTTTATTCTTTTTTTGTTAGTGTTTATCTATTATTATTATTATTATTATTATTATTATTATTATTATTATTATTATTATTATTATTATTATTATTATTATTATTATTATTATTTTTGGGCCAATGAAATAGTTTTTTTTCTTAAATCTCTTTTATTAAATACTTGATGAGAATATAAGTAAATAGCAAACCAATTATTTTCTTTTGGTGTTTCTCCCTTTATTAGTTTGATAGTTTGTTAATTTAACGTTTTTCTATTACTTAAATTTTTATTTTTATTTTTTTATTTTTGAACTTAACCCTAAAATTTGAGTTTCTTTTTAGGATTAAATAAAAAAATCTTTTTCTGTTAAATAAATTATGCGACAGTTTTATAAGGTGTCGTGCAAAATGCTTTGCCTATACCGATATTATGAGATTGTGAAGGGTAATACACGTATGGAGTACTTCGTATTGTATTTTCCTTATGCATAAAATTTCTTTTGTAAACATCCTAAAAATGTAATAAGTGTTATGAAATAAACTAAAAATTATAAAGGAAGAAGGATTGTAGAGCAATGAGAGGAGAGAATTGAGGTTTTTACTTCTAATAAGTGCATTTATGAGTGAAGCTCATAGCTCTATTTATAGGACAAGAGGGAGGGGACATCCACTAAAAAATATTTATAATACTCCCCCTTGGATGTCCATATTTTAGAATGTGCCTCGTTAAAACCTTACTAGAAAAAACCCAGTGGGATAAAAACCTAGTGAAGGAAAAAGAGTACAATATTCTTTACAAAGTAAATAATTAAATGTACAAGTATTTAATTCTCCCCCTCATCAGAACACTTATGTAAGCATCGAAGACCAATCTTCTGTACTAGTTGCTCGAAGACTTTGGTTGGTAATGATTTTGTAAAGATATCTGCTAAATTCTCACATGATTGGACTTTCTGGACATTTATTTCACCATTCTTTATAAGATCATGAGTAAAGAAAAATTTTGGTGAAATATGCTTTATCCTATCTCCTTTAATATAACCTTCCTTTAACTGGGAGATACAAGCTGCATTATCTTCACATAAGATTGTTGGTGGTAATTTCCCAGCATGCAAGCCACAGGTTTCTTGAATATGTTGAATCATAGACCTCAACCAAACACATTCTCGACTTGCTTCATGTAATGCCAGAATTTCAGCATGATTAGATGATGTTGCTGTAATCGTTTGCTTTATGGATCTCCATGAAATTGCTGTACCACCACATGTGAATAAATATCCTGTTTGTGATCGACCATTATGAGGATCAGACAAATATCCTGCATCAGCATAACCAATTAGGTTTGCCTTAGATACATATGGGAAAAATAAACCCATGTCCATTGTACCCCTAAGGTAGCGGAATATGTGCTTAACCCCATTCCAATGTCTTTTTGTGGGTAAAGAACTATGTCTTGCTAACAAATTGACAGCGAATGATATATCAGGTCGTGTATGGCTAGCAAGATACATCAGTGCACCAATTGCACTGAGATATGGTACTTCAGGACCAAGTAGTTCTTCGTTTTTCTCTTGAGGTTGAAAAGGATCTTTGCTTACTTCGAGTGACCTTACAACCATTGGACTGCTCAATGGGTGTGATTTGTCCATATAGAATCGCTTTAGCACCTTTTCAGTATAAGTCTTCTGGTGCATTAAGATTCCTTCCTTTAAATATTCTAATTGTAATCCGAGACAAAACTTTGTTTTTCCTAAGTCTTTCATCTTGAATTCCTTTTTTAAGCAATTTACAGCCTTTGAGAGCTCTTCAGGAGTTCCAATGATGTTTAAATCATCTACATAAATTGCAATTATAACAAACTCTTTTCCAAATCTTTTCATAAAAACACATGGACAAATTGGGTCATTTTTATATCCTTCTTTCAATAGATATTCACTGAGGCAATTATACCACATACGTCCAGATTGTTTCAGTCCGTAAAGAGATTTATTCAATTTAATTGAATAATTTTCTCGAGGATTTGTCTTGTATGCTTCAGGCAAATTAAATCCTTCAGGGAGTTTTATATATATGTCATTTTCAAGTGATCCATATAAATATGCTGCAACAACATCCATAAGGCGTAAGTCAAGCCTTTCACGGATTGCCAAACTTATCAAGTATCGAAAAGTAGTGGCATCCATCACTGGTGAATATGTTTCTTCAAAATCAATACCAGGTCTTTGTGAGAATCCTTGTGCAACAAGTCTTGCTTTGTATCGCACAATTTCACCATTTTCATTTCTTTTTCTCGTAAAGACCCATTTGTACCCAACTGGTTTTACACCTTTGGGTGTTTGGACTACAGGCCCAAAAACTTTACGTTTTGCAAGTGAGTTTAACTCTTCTTGCATTGCATTTTTCCACTTTGGCCAATCATTTCTCCATGCACATTCTTTAACAGATTTTGGCTCATGATTTTTATCATCATTTATAATATCAAGAGCTACTTTGAATGCAAAAATTTCATCAACATCGACTTCAGGTCGATTCCATTGTATACCATCAATGACATAATTTATCGAGATCTCTTTGTTTGTATCAATTTCAGGTACCTTAGTTTCTTCTGGATTTGAAACTTTGATTATGTCAGGAGACTCTACTGGAGTCTTTATATCCTCGATTCGACCATCCTCTTTATTTACTTTTCTTTTTCGAGGATTTTTATCTTTAGAACCAACAGGTCTGCCACGTTTTATTTTGGCTTCAGACTCATTTGAAAATTTAGATTGTCCTTCAGGGATATCAATCTTTATTGGAGCATTAACAGCTGGTATGTGTGACTTAGTCACTCTTTTTGGATCAGCAAATGCATTAGGTAATTGGTTTGCTAAATTTTGCAAACTAATTATTTTTTGAACTTCTAGTTCAGATTGCTTTGTTCGAGGATCAAGATGTGAGAGAGATATCTCATTCCAACTGATCTTTTTATCCAACTGTTTATTTTCTCCCCCTAATGGTGGGAAAACAGATTCATCAAAATGACAATCAGCAAAACGAGCTGTAAATAAGTCACCTGTTAAAGGTTCAAGATATTTTATTATTGATGGACTTTCATATCCAACATATATTCCCAACCTTCTTTGAGGTCCCATCTTAGTGCGTTGTGGAGGAGAAATAGGAACATATAACGCACTTCCAAAGATTCTTAGATAGGAAATATTTGGTTCTTTACCATGAACCAATTGTAAAGGGGAATATTCATGATTACTTGTAGGCCTGATGCGAATAAGTGTTGCTGCATGCAAGATTGCATGTCCCCAAGTTGAAATTGGGAGTTTTGATCTCATTAACAATGGTCTTGCTATCAATTTCAAACGTTTAATCAATGATTCAGCAAGTCCATTTTGTGTATGAACATGTGCTACAGGATGTTCAATATCAATTCCAATGGACATACAATAATCATTAAATGATTGAGATGTGAATTCACCAGCGTTATCAAGGCGTATTTTCTTAATTGGGTAATCAGGAAAATGAGCTCTTAAACGAATTAATTGAGCTAGTAATCTCGCAAACGCCTGGTTGCGAGTTGATAATAAGAAAACATGTGACCATCTAGTTGATGCATCAATTAAAACCATAAAATATCTAAATGGTCCACATGAAGGGTGTATTAGTCCACAAATATCACCTTGTATACGCTCTAAAAATGTGAGTGATTCATTCCCAATTTTCATTGGTGATGGCCGAATGATCAATTTTCCTTGAGAACAAGCAGCACATGAGAAATTCTTAGTTTGCATAATTTGTCTGCTAGACAAACAATGACCATTTGAATTCTCAACTATTTTTCACATCATAATTGATCCAGGATGGCCTAATCGTTCATGCCAGACAACAAAGTCATTTTTATTTGTAAACTTCTGGTTTACAATAACATTTGTTTCAATTGTACTAATATATGTGTAGTACAAACCGGAGGAAAATGAAGGCAATTTTTCCAGTATACATTTCTTATCAGAAATTAACTTTGTAATGTATAGATATTCATCATTCCCTTCATTTGTGGTCTCAATATGGTATCCATTTCTGCGGATATCCTTAAAACTCAACAAATTTCTTTGAGACTTCTTAGAATATAATGCACTTTCAATGTGCAATTTTGTTCCTCCAGGTAACAAAATACTGGCTCTGCCGGAGCCTTCAATTATATTTATACTACCGGATATTGTATTAACATTTGCTTCTTGTTTTACTATATGGTAGAAATATTTCTCATTTTTGAGAATAGTGTGTGTCGTTGCACTGTCTGCGAGACATATATCTTCATTATTCACGTAAGCATTCATTCTTCATTAAATAAAAATAAATCATGAGTAAAATATAATTAACAATAATATTTAACAAAATTTTATTGATAAAGACAGATTTTACAACAAAACAAATTACATGAAACATTTATTTAGGGGCACTCCCTTCTCCAACCGAGTGGTCAATGTCTTCTTCAGGAAGAGTAAGAAAATCATCAACATTAAAATCAGAGAAATCATCATCTATACCAGTAAAATTTGTCTCTATTATTTTCCCTTTATTTTTAAGGGATTTTTGGTACAGATCTACGAGATGCTTTGGTGTGCGACAAACTCGAGACCAGTGTCCCTTGCCACCACAACGATAGCAGATATTTTTAGTTTGTTCGCTATTTTGAGCATCTGTCCCTTTTTTCATAAGTTCTTTATTTTTCCATGTGAATGATGATCTCTTATCATTTCGACTATAACCACGGCCATAACCATATCCACGACCAATACCATGTCCCCGAGCATTTCCTCGTCCACGACCGCGGCTACGGCCACGACCACGACCACGAGTATTATGATCGTGTGTTGCTACATTCACTTCTGGGAATGGAGCAGTTCCAGTTGGACGGGATTCATGATTTTGCATAAGCAATTCATTATTTTGCTCAGCCACAAGGAGACAAGTAATCAATTCAGAATATTTTGTAAAGCCCTTTTGGCGATATTGCTGCTGCAGGAGATGAAAAGTGGAAAATGTCTTTTCTAACATGTCACTTTCAGTGACTTTTTCTCCACATAATTTCAACCTCGAAGTAATTCTAAACATTGCTGAATTATATTCATTTACAGATTTAAAATCTTGAAAACGTAAATGCATCCATTCATAACGGGCTTTTGGAAGAATTATATCCTTTTGATGGTCATATCTCTCTTTTAGATTATTCCATAAAATGAGAGGGTCTTTAACTGTTAAATACTCATTTTTTAACCCTTCATGGATATGGTGGCGTAAAAATATCATGCCTTTAGCTTTATTTTGATCAGATGCATTATTTCCATTTTTAATCGTGTCTCCAAGATCTTTTGCATCTAGATGGATCTCAGCATCTAGTGTCCATGATAGATAATTTTTTCCAGATATATCAAGAGCCACGAACTCAAGGTTGGTAATATTCGACATAGTTATTTCTATGCAAGAAATTACAAATAATAAGTTAGATAATACTTCAATAAATATATTAACTATAATTATCATGATGGTAATAACAATAGCAATAACAAATCAATAATGATTTTATATTTTATTATAAGAGTAAAAAAAAATAGATAGATTAACTTATAAGTCAACTAAACAAATTAAAATAAAATTTTACATAAATAACTTGGTAGTAAAATTTTAAAGTTTTCATAAAAATATCATTCAAGTAGTTGAGTGATAACTTATCATTGAATAAATCTAAGTTTGAATTTTTATTATTGTTATCTTATTATATTAATACTTTTATATAATTATATTAATTATAAAGACTAAAATAATATTAACAATAACAATAGTATAGGATCAATTAATTTATTTATTTATTTTTTTAATAATAACAAGTAAAATTTGGTAGCAAAATGAATCTTGAAGAAAATAATCACAGATCAATAAATTAATAATAACAATAAGTGGAAAAATTTAGTAGCATGCTAAGTACACACGTTGCAGCTATATAACAAAGCATTGGAAGGCATAAATATAGCAATTACAAATAGCTAGTAATGTATTTAATTTAATAATTTAAAATATATAGATCACACACTAAGTGAATTGCAAGAGGAAACATAACATCATGCATAGCTAATTTAATAAAATAACATCATGAATCAGTATACCCGTGAACATTGCATTACTATAGTGGAAATTATTATATAGCATTATTAATACCCGTGACATGTACAGCACTATAATGAATAATGAAAATTATTATATAGTATAGCATTATATAGTATAGCTAATTTAATAAGTTTAGTATAGCAAATCAGCTTAAGTACATAACATCAACACTATATATAAGAGGAAAGCAAATGTATATAAAATAATAATAATTGATTATTATGAGATATAGTTTTCTACATAATAGATCAGTGTATATATATATATATATATATATATATTTTAAATTGTTATAGTTCTTCAGGAACTATCAATAAACATTTTTTTTTAAGAATTCTTCAAGAATTCTGAGTAAGAGTATTTATAAATAAGTTCTTGAGGGACTTATTTTTCATGATATGAATATAATTTTATACATCCTTCTGGGATGTTTAATATATAAGTTCTTCAGGAACTTTTATATTATATATATTATATATATAATAGAAGATTAATAAATTAAACCAAAATTATGAAATAAAATTAAAATTATGTGTTACCTTTCAAAGCTTTGATTAGATCTCAGTTGGTCAGAATCCCGTGCTGATAACGTGTTATGAAATAAACTAAAAATTATAAAGGAAGAAGGATTGTAGAGCAATGAGAGGAGAGAATTGAGGTTTTTACTTCTAATAAGTGCATTTATGAGTGAAGCTTCTAGCTCTATTTATAGGACAAGAGGGAGGGGACATCCACTAAAAAATATTCATAATAATAAGGTCCCTTTTCAAAACACATAAAATTTTAAAAATATATTTTCTTTAAAATCAAAAATCAAAAATTCAAAAAAATAAAAATTATTTTTAATATCCCTAAATAATTTCTGAATCAAGAACTACGTAACCTTAATTTCCCAGTGTACTCGGGAATACCTAGGAGTGGAAATAATTATTATCGGGTCTATTTTCCTTTTTTTAATTTTTTTTTGTCTTTGTTTTATTTCAATTAATTTTATATTGTTACTACTTAATTTTAAAAACATCATTTTACTACGAGAATGTTAATTTAGATGGGATGTCTTGTTAATCTTCTCATATTTTCAATCTCTTTATTATTTGTTAAATAATAATATTTCTTATAAAAAGGATTAATTTGGACGGGACGTCCTGTTAATCTTTTGTTTTAATTTACTTTATTTTATTTTACCTTATTTTATTTACCTTTGTTTTATTTTATTTTATATTATCTTATTCTACTTCATTTAATTTTATTTTAACTTTCTTAATTTTTATTATGTACAAATTAAGATCAATTTGAACGAGACATCTTGTTAATATTTTGTTTATTTTATTTTTAATTATTATTTTTATTATTTAGTTAAGCTGTTCGATTTAAGATTAATTGGACGAGATGTCCTGTTAACTTTATTTCAAAAATTTCTTTGTCTGTGTTGTTTATTCCTTTTCTCGAGAGGTTAAATTAATTTCTGGTCTATTTAAAATTTACGCGATCAATTTAAGGTAACCATTTTACAACGGCTAATACCTTCCTCAACTGTAATTCGACTCCCGAACTTAGAATTTCATTTTTTTATGACCGGTGCCTCAACAAAGGTTTTCCCGATATTTTACATGAAAAAGTATTGGAGGCAACTCCCTATTGTTCGAAAGGATTTTGAAGCCTTTTATTTTATTCTCTCTTTACGGTCGGCATCCCGTCGCTATCCCGGTCACGACAATTATCATCTGATATTAATAAAGTTTCTAGTGTTGTAGCTATATCATTCATTAATTTGAAAATCCTTAGAAGTAAGCGTTATATTTATCCCTTAGATGAATTTGTAATTTGTAATTCTAATGTTGAATACCATCTTTGTGTGTGTTCATCTTTATCTATTGATCATTTTATCTTAATGTTATAGGGAAATGTAAGAGAGAAGTAATTTTAATGTTGAATGTCAAGCCAAGTCTAGTGCTGAATTGATTAAGAAGTATAAGATCAAGGTCGAAAATGCTAAAAATAAAAAGAAGGAAGAAGTCTAAATGAAACATCAAATGGAGTTGATTTATACTCAAAAGCAACATCCAAAACTTGACCAAAGGAAACAAGTATTGTCCACCTTAAGTGATGTCCAACAAAAAGCATCTAACAAAAATGTTGGTAAAATACAACATTCAAGGCAAGATCAAAGGAAACAAGTTGAGGCTAGCACAAGTGTAGTCCAATCAAAAGTAGTTGTACTTCCAAAATCTACACCTATGATCCATCCTCAACTATCCAAGAAAATTGATGATCATAGCAAGGGATCTATTCTAAACAAGAACCTTAAGAAGAAAAGTCAAGCTAAAGCATCAATGGAAGAACTAGCACCCTTAAAGAAGCAAAAGGGAACTCCAAAGTGTCCAACACTGTCAATGGAAGATTTTTTGGAAAAACAAAACAAGCAACAAAGTCAAATGGATGAGTACTTGCATAATAGGTATCATGAAAATACAAGGGAGAAAGAAATTGAGGAAGATATCAATAACCAACATGGTGTTGGTGAAGGTATTCATGATGAAACAGTGTAAGGTATCATCTATGTACACTAGCTTGTGTTAGTTTCTTGTATTGATATTATAAAAATAATTTCATTTGCTTTACTATTATTGTTATTAATTAGGGGCAACACTAAAAAGATCAAGAGGAAAGACTTTGTGCTTGAAAATTCATGCATGTTCAATTGATGAAAGGGAAAAGATTTTATTAGATGATCAAGGACTTCCCATTGGACCAATAACATCTAAATTTAGCAACTTTTTGGGCACAATAGCAAGAAGTGTAGATTTATGTCCCCTTACTTACACTAATTGGAAGAGTGTACCAAACAAAGATGGCATATTGGATTATGTCAAGGTACTAAATTTTTTAACTTTGTGTATCATATATGTTTCAATATTTTCATGATTTGAATATCTAATTACGTTGTTTTTCTTTGTAGACAAAATTCATACTTCCTAATAATGGAGAAAATACTGTGCTCAATATTAAAAATGATGCTTGGAGGAGACATAAATGCTCGATTAAGAAGAATTACTTCAATGAGAAGGCGAGCACACGTGGGTTAATTACTAAAAAATCGTCCTGACGATATACCGGAATCACAGTTTAAGGCAATAATTGAGTATTGGAGGCTTGAAATGACTCAAGTAAGATAGATATTAAAATTATATTTTATTTTACATTACAAATTTATAATTTCATATTTTATTAAGTTCTTTGTTTATGAACATAGGAAACAAGTGATCAAAATACTAAGAACATATCTCAACAAAAATAGAGACATCGAGCAGGCTCTATAAGTTTTGTTGTTATTAGGGAAAGATTGGTATTTCATTTTCATTAACATAATTTATATGAGTTAATTATTTGGTATTCTTTACTAAAATCATTATTTCATTCATGTAGCGTTATAGCAAAGATGATTGAGAGCCCCCTACACAAGCGGAGATGTTTATTGAAACTCGATAGAGTAAGAAAGGAAAAGAATTAAATGAAGAAACACGAAATGCAATTGTAAGTTGCAATACTGGATTTTTTTTATTTTTATTTAGTATGGATATACATTGGAAAATAGTAAATACCTTAGTTCTACATTATTTTAATGGCGATGTTCTTGAACTGTTTTGATATAGGAAAAAATTACTAAGTGGTGTCTGATTATGAATTGGTAGTTAAATTTTTAACATGTTAGCATAGATTGGTTTTGTTTTTATTTTTTACTGATTCTACCTTTGAAAATTTTAGACAAAACTTCAAGACTTGATTGATAATTTTGGCCAGACTTCAATAGAGGCATTTCAATCCATGTTTGGCGAAGAAAAACCTGGAAGGGTATGTTGTTTAGGAAGGGCAATAACCCCAACTCTATTGAAAAGACAAAATAAAATGACAGAGATTGAGAAAATGCATGCTATTGAAGTCAAAGAGTTGATTGATAAAGTTCAAGAGATAGAAACAAAGCTTGCTAAACAAATGGCAGCAATGGAGCAAAAATTTCAAGTACTCATAAAGACCATGTTAAATCAAAATATTTTAGATAGATGTGGAAGCTTTGGCAACCTTGTTATCTACTCCCGGGTGATGCTAATAGTGTGTTGCGTTCTTCTACATCCACACACGAGGTAATTAGGAAATTAAAGTTAATATAATTATTGATATACTTATTTCTATTAATTTCCAAGGCGACTTTGTAATTTGCTAAGTTAAACAATTTTGGATATAATTGCTTTTGTCTATTTTAAAAAATGGATTTAAATCTTTACATGTTATTATTTACTTTGTAGGTAAATCATGATATGGATAGGGATAAATTGGATGACTACTTGGAAGAAGAAGATGAAGATGAAGACTTGATTTGTTATTTGTGAAGATAATTTTTTACTTTAAATTTGATAGGTGTAAAAGATTGATTTGATGAATAGTAGTGGTGAATGACATGGTAGATGACTTTTTTATGACTAGTAGTCATGGATGATACTATAAATGATTTTTTTATGACTAGTAGTAATGGATGACAATTGTTTTTGCTTACAAAGACATTTTAATTTAAATCACAATGTGATTTATAAAATTTAGGTGCTTACTATGCCATCTTAATTTGAATATATCACAATGCATTTGATTTAGAAAATTGTAATTGACATATTAAGGGTCTAGGCTATTTTAATTTGAATATATGTATCACAACATATGATTTAGAAAATCATGATTGGCATATTAAGGGTCAATAATTATTTTATTTTAATTATGAAATATATTTTTCAAAGGAATAACAAACATTTGTTAGTATAAGGTAATAATTTTAAATTTTTGCTATATGTCATCCAAAGGTAATAAAGTTAACCTGTCATGTAAGGTAACGGCTAAGAACTGTTGCCAATAATGAGACTATTGTCATTTAAAGGAATGACTATGAAACATTGCCATTTGTGCAACATTTAATAACCGTTGCATAGAGGTCAACGATTAAAAATTATTGTCATATCATGTTACACTAGTGGAAAAAAAAGGATATAATCACGGTTAAAAAAAGGCCTTTATTCACGGTTAAAGAACCGTGGTTGTTGCAGCCGTGGTAGTAGATGATGGTCTTTAACCACGGTTAACAACCGTGGTAATAACATCACATCTAACCACGGTTAAGAACAACTGTGAATATAACTTACTATTTATATTCACGGTTATCGAGCATAACCGTGAATATAAGAACTGAAAGATGTCAGTTACATCCACTTATATTCACGGTTATGATGGACAACCGTGGATATAGATATATTTTATCCACGGTTGTCCATCACAACCGTGAATATAAGTATGGATTGGTTTCAGTTACAAACTACTTATATTCACGGTTATTATGGACAACCGTGGATAAAATGTATCTATATCCACGGTTGTCCATCATAACCGTGAATATAAGTAGTTTGTAACTGAAACCTTTAAATACTTATATTCACGGTTGTTGCCATAACCGTGAATAAATACTGAGGTTTTTTTTTTAATATGGATTCTGTTTTATCGTTTCCCAACCCTGCATCCAGACAAACCAGTACAGTATACAGTATGCCACAGCAACACTATCCCGAAAGAATGGTATGTATATATATAACAATTTATTTTCTATATCAATTCATAACAACCTAAAAAATGAAAGTATATACAATTAAGTTGAATGTAATCTAATAAAAGTAAACCCTAAATCCTACTAGATACATATATAAAAGAATAAAGATCCTATATCTAGCTTTGCCTAACTTCAATGAAGTGTGAGGCCCATTGCCTTCTAACATCATCCACAAGTTCCTTTGGGAAAAATGACCGGTCATTAAAGTACTGCAAACAATTGGACAAAACAATTAGAACAAAAGCTTTATTTATTACATGAAATTGATGAAATTGGAGAAAAGTAGTCCAAATGATGAGAATTACCTGTGTCCATCCATCTACTAAATGATGTTGGACAATGGTCAGCATAGTGTGCATGACGAAATAGCCACACTCAAAGGAACCCTTCTGCCTGTAAGACTACAATGGACATATAGTATAGAATAAGTGAATTCGGAACTTAAAAAATATGTACTGAAGATTTGAATGAATACGATTGACTTACTTTTGGGTACACCCATACAACTGTTTTTCCTTTGGGCTTGTTTCCAATCAGTAGATTGTATCCAACCACCGCCCTGCGTCAAACAAAACACAAGATAAGTTAGAATTGTATAGTTCTAAAAATGATGTAATCGAATTTGTGGTTATTGTTTAGGGATGAACTTACCGGTCTACTATATCTTTCAAGTCTTGTGGAGCTGTCCGATGCAAACTATCAAAGTACAGAGCAAGATAGTCCTTCGGACAGATCACCAGAAGCATCCAGTGAGCCCTGCAGTTACGAGTGATAAGTGAGACTTCAAAATGCAAAATATCATGACAATAATTATGGAATAGAGTATTACCCTTTATGATAGGGGCCCATGTATATAGACTTCCCAGACTCAAACATCCAATTCTGGATGTATGTCTGGGTGTTCTGCGAGGTGTTTCCTTGCCTCTGTATGAGAGAGGGCTCTAAGAAACCGTAAGTTCCTTGGAAACCCAAGTCCACACAGAGTTTTGCCAGAAACCTAAACAAGTTAAGACATGGTTAGCGACAAATAACTTGTATAATGAAAAAATTGGACAAAACAAGGATATACTTACAGCTCCCACAACTGAAAGATGGAGCCGTTCAGCATCGACGTCCCCGTAATAATGTCACAAATGTCAGAATTTGTAACGTAAACTGGAAGATCACTGGGACGGCCGAACACTAGTGGCTGCCATGGGACCTGAACAGTGTCGTCAGCTTGCTCATACCCGATGCGCCATAGCATCCAGATGGGATCCTTGGCCGGGTCTGACTTCTTCAATGTCTGTTCCTGTTGAACAATTGACAACCATCACATTTTGTACCATAATTGACAAGGAAATAAAGCTAGTTAGTGTTTAGGGTTTTTACCTGTCCAGGGGCAATCACCAGAAGTCTGTTGGGCCATATCAGAAAGTGGCCCACCGCCTGACCGACGGTCTTCACCTCCTAAGTTGCCACTGGCACAGCAGCATCCTCCTCGAGGACGAGCACAACCGAGACCCTGGACATACCATCAGGTAATGTCTGATGGTGAACCACAGGGCCTAAGTTGTACACAATACCAGTGGCAACTGGCTCCTCCGACCCGTCAATGAACAGGTCACATTGACGGGTGTCTGGTGGCTCGACCCCGTCATCGTCAGGGTCAGCCGCAGCGCACGACCCCTTAGTGCTAACCTTCCGTACCTACATATTTACACATCAAGCAGAAGTTATTCAACAATGAAATAAAGTGATTACAAACAATAAAATTGAGGAAATTAAATAAAGAATCTAACCTGTGGGTCGCTGGCTGGTGCAGTAGTCTCCTGGTGGTGGCTGAGTGAGGCCTTCATCTCCTCCCTGAATCGGGCCATCTCCTGGTGGAGCCTAGATATCTCCTCCTGGTACTCAGCCTTCACAACAGCCACCTTTTGCTCCACCATTTGCTCAAGGGATGGGGCAGGGTCGGGAGCACCGTAATAGGCGCGGAGGCCTGTGAAATGTGAATGATTAGCCCATAATTGTTTAACAGATAACAAAATGAAGGCATAGAGTTAGTTAGCACTTACCTACACCTCGACCAATAGCACGCACTCTTCCTGGGTGCTCTGGCCTGCCAATGGCGGTAGTCAAAATATCCTCCCGTCCATGGGCTATGAAAGACCCTTGGGTTGATTGCTCAACCAAGGAATCCTGAAACCAAACAAGTTAGTATTCACTTCCTTAACGTAAACTAAAAAACAGACACTGATATAAAGGGGAATACTTACTATCCATGAGGCAACCTCCTGAGCCTGTGAGGAAGTGTATTCCCCACTCTTCTTGATCCTAGCCCGCTTCCATTTGTCGTGGCGTGCAGGTGGGGAAGGGGGATCCACAATACCAGTGTCAGTCTGACACTGACTCAGCCTCTCCTGTGCCAGCCGCTCCTCCAACCTACGGTAACCCCCACGTGACAGTGTGTGTGGGCAGTCATTTAGCTTCCTAGTCTCCTTGGCTTTCTTTCTGGTCTCCTACAACAAGAAAAAAAATATTCAAAGTTAGCCGTATAAATTATACATAATTTAATCATCTAAAAACCAATGTACCTGAAACTCGGCAGAATGCCTAGATGCAACAAAAGCATCCCAGGTCTCCTGATCGATGAAGGGATATTTCTCTCCAGGGAACTTTCCTTGGTCGTCCCCGAATACATACCTACAATGAAAGGTACATTAAAACTAAGGATTGGTACAATTTGGTGAAGCGTTGATTAAGAATTTAAAGTTCAATATACCTCGTGGTGAGTATGGATTTGAACGACCTCCATCGCTCAGCCATGATACCGAGGACCTTCCTCCTCGCTATGTCGAAAGATGGTATGTCAAAAGAATCCTACATGAAAGGAGTTAGTCCATAAAGGAGTACTTATTAAGAGTTACATGAAATAATACACTAAAATAAAACTTAAATAATATCTAAGTTACCAGAACATCACTCCATAGTTGGTTCTTCACCACCTCCTCGACATTATCCCAGTCAGGGATAATGATGGACACCTTCGACCGTACCACAACCCCCAGATAACTGCTCAACTTCGTGGCATGCGGTCCACTGAATCTACCGGTGTTGACATCCATCTCAACAACTACCCTCTCTCCCCGGTGACGCCTACGTGCGACGTCTGGCATCTGGGTAACACCTCTACTCTTCCGAGCAGAGGAACCACTGGCCTGTGAGTCGGACCTGGATCGTCCATCCTGGTCAGCCATGAGTATCTGTCCAAACAAGGAAAAAAACTGTCAAATATTTAATATAACATTTAAAACAACGAATAACTAATATAACATGTAATTCAATGTCTCACCAACAAGATTAATACCCTATTAAGATGAAATATTTTCCCACAAGCCCTCATGGTGGTCATGACGACTGGCAACTACATCATCTATGTCATGTTCCACGACAGATGTTGGAATACGCGTTGTAGTTGATGGAATGTCCACAATATCAACATCGGGGTCTCCAATGTGTCTACCTTGGATAACAATTAACCACCGTTTGTCAGCTGGGTCAGCCACATAAAAAACTTGCTTCACCTGCGTTGCCATTATGAATGGTTCGTCCTTATGCCCTATCTTGTTGAGGTCCACCAACGTAACTCCTAAATCATCAGTTGTGACACCGTTCTTATTGTCAACCCATTTGCATTTAAACACAGGAACGGTGAAGGGACCGTAATCAACTTCCCATATATCTTCAATCACACCAAAGTAGCATGACTCGACCATGACAGGGTTGTTGTCCTTTGCAGTTGAGAAATGCATTGACTGAGCCACAACCATCATTCCACTGTTTTGATTTGTACTCTTTTCATCCTGTGTCCTTGTATAAAACGAATAGTTGTTTATGTCATACCCACAAAAGGTAAGGACATCAAAGTTCGGGCCCTGTGCTAGTCGATGTAATGTCGAGGATGCGGATGCATCTTTCAGGACGGTCTTTTGGAACCACTGCATGAAACTCTTGTTGTGTTCATTCAACAACCACTTTTCAGTCATTTTAGGGTTGGTTTTCTTGACTAGCTCCTTGTGTGTGGCTAGATACGGTTGCACGTCGTCCGTGTTGTTTAAAATATACAAGTGTGCCTGAAGTACATTAGCACGTGGCATGCTCTTCACTTTTTTTCCAATCGTTCCTTTCCCATCCAATCTCCCTTCATGACGAGTCGTTGGAATACCAATGCTTGCAGCATGTGACATGTATTCAGTGCAAAACTCAATTGCTTCCTCTGCAATATATCTTTCCACAATTGAAGCTTCGGGACGACGTTGGTTCTTCATATACCCTTTCAATATCTTCATATATCGCTCAACGGGATACATCCACCGTAAGAACACTGGACCACACCAACGGACCTCTCTCACCAAATGGATGATTAAGTGGACCATTATGTCAAAAAAAGAGGGCAGGAAATACATTTCAAGCTGACATAATATAAGTGATGCTTCCTGTTCCAACACATCCAATTCGCCGGGCACGATTACCTTGCAACATATGGAATTGAAAAACATACACAACCTTGTTATGACATTTCTCACATTTTTAGGAAGAATGTCACGAATGGCGATAGGCAGAAACTGCTGCATCAACATGTCACAATCGTGAGACTTCAACCCAACTAACTTCAAATCTTTCATGGAAACACAAGACTTGATGTTGGAGCCATAACCAGACGGAACTTTCACACTTCGTAACGATTCACACAGACTTTGCTTTTCTTTTCTGGATAACGTATGACATGCTGGAGGCAAATATGTTCTTTTGCCCTTTGATTGTGGATGCAAATCCTGACGTATACCCATCAACTCTAAGTCCATACGCGAGTTTAGGCCATCCTTAGTCTTCCCGGGTATGTTTAAGAGTGTACCAACTAAACTGTCACACACATTCTTCTCCACATGCATTACATCAATGCAGTGTCTTACATCAAGCTCCCTCCAATATGGCAGGTCAAAAAACACTGACCTTTTCTTCCAGTTGTTTTGTGTCGGGTACTGTTTTTCACATTTACCAAATTGCACGTTGACGTCCTTCACCTTTTCATATGCCTGGCGACCAGATAGTGGTGGAGGAGCCATTTCAAAATCTTGGGCATCGTTAAACGACTTCTTCAACCTTCGAAACGGATGATTCGTTTTAAGAAACCTTCGATGTCGAAGATAAACATTTTTCCTGCCATGATGCAACTGCACAGAACTAGTCCCCTCCTCACATACTGGACAAGCTTTATGACCCTTCACACTGTACCCAGATAAGTTACCATACGCTGGAAAGTCATTGATTGTGCAAAATAACATGGCACGCAATTTGAATGATCGCCCGGTAAACCCATCAAACACTTCAACCCCGTCTTCCCACAACCTTTTGAGGTCTTCAACCAATGGAGTTAAATATACATCAATGTCGTTCCCCGGTTGTCGTGGACCAGAAATCATCATTGATAACATCACATATTTTCGCTTCATGCACAACCATGGCGGCAAGTTGTAAACAAACAACAAAACAGGCCACGAACTATGGTTTCTGCTCAGGTTCCCAAACGGGTTCATGCCGTCTGTGGCTAGTGCAAGCCTAACATTGCTTGGTTCATTGGCAAATTCTGGAAAAATCCTATCCATTTTCTTCCATTGCGACCCATCGGCCAGATGCCTAAGTAGTCCATCAACAACCCTCTCATCAGCATGCCATCTCATAAGTTTTGCATCATCTGCATTGGCAAACAGACGCTTTAGTCTTGGAACTATAGGTAGATACCACAACACCTTTGCAGGAGACCCTTTAGTGCATACCTCATCAGAATCCGCCTCTTTTTTCTTATACCGTGACACCCTACATCTAGGACATCGATGCAGCATTTCTAACTCACCCCGGAATAATACACAATCATTTGGGCATGCATGTATTTTCTCATACTCCAAACCCATAGGACACAACACCTTTTTGGCCTCATAGTTACTTTTCGGCAAGGTGTTTCCAGCTGGGAGCATTTCTTTCAACAACTTCAGTAAGTCAGTGAAACTTTTATCCGTCCACCCGTTTATGGCCTTCAAATTAAACAACCGCAAAACAGCTGATAACCTCGTGAAATTGAGGCAGTTTGGATACAACGGCTGCTCAGAGTCCTGACACAGAGTTGTATATACATGAGCTTTCTTAAAACCTTCTACCCCTACATCACGGATCATATCCTCGAGTCGGTCATCTATGTCGACATCGTTGTCATGCATCGAGCTTCAATTTTCAGTCTGAGAGCTGTTACTTGGCACCACCACATCTTCACCATGCCATATCCAACGCGTATAACTACGTAGAAAACCGTCACACAGTAGATGTTCTCGCACCTCTTCCAAGTCTACCCGACGCAGGTTGAAGCATTTAACACAAGGGCAAAAATACTTTCCATTCACCCCCACTGCATTCCTCGCTACGAATTCTATAAATGATTCAACTCCCCCCTCGTACTCCAGACTTAGGCGTGACGCAGAAATCCAACTCCGATCCATACCAACTGTTTACAAGGTGCTATGATCAACCTCACTTTTTATACAAAGGTGGTGGTCCTATACCCATTCAGCATCACAATTATTTTTATACGTCATTCATATATACAGGTTAGGACTTATTTTAAAATTTGATGAAATTTCGGCAGCATTTCGCATTGGTCTCTAAGTACACAAAATGAGAGTGGTCAAATCAAATTCAACCACAACCAAATATGCACCCAGAGAACAACACAAAATACAAGTTACCGAAATTTTATCAAATTTTAAAATAACTCCTAACTTGTACATACTAACAATGACGTATAAAAAATAATTATTCATCCCAAACTGTCCAAACGGACAATTCAAGATTCAACACAAACGATGACATTAATTGATTTAATGACCATTTGTGTCGAATCTCAAACGGGGAACTACGGTTCACTCATATGCACAACAACTTTCATACTAGTTAACAACCACATACATACAACAACAATAAACATAACATATAAGAGCAACCAACAATAACAGAAATAAAATGGATAATAATTTAGTTAACTTTTTTCCTAAAATAGTATGATGTTTTTAATTTATGTTATTTTGAAGTAGAAGTATGGTGTTGGAGTATGGATTATGGATTATGGATTATGATGTTGGTTTATAATGCAGGTTCAAACTTTAGACTTTTATTTAGTAATTAATATGATATTTTTAAATTCTATTATTTTCAACTAGAACTATGGTGTTAGATGATGGATTATGGATTATGAGAATTTTTAGATTTGAACTTTTATTTTATGGATTACAGCTTATGGACATGGTGTTGAATTTAGTTAAATTCTACTTAAGAAGAACAATATAAGTTTTAGGAGAAAAGTAATCTCAACCATTTAGAACTTTTCAATTTAGGGAGTACATTTTAACCAAAAGAGGTATCTTATAATATTTCTAAAGTTCATACAACAATGGCCACACCATGCCCAATCTGTTGGTTCCTTAAGCTCTATAGCCTTGCAATGGTGGAAGTTGCAATTGGAAATAAAACAACCACCCAGGAGCAAAATGGACCTTGCACCACAAACGAAAGCTGATGGGGAAATGGGGTTGGCTAAAGGGAGCTATGGACCACCGCCACAGAAACGTCGTTGGAGGATGCTGAACGGAGGTTGGTGAACATGGTTGCTGGAGCCAAACAGAAATGGTGGAAAACGTAGTTGCTGAATGGAGTTAGGGTCCGTTTGGTTAAAAGTTGGAGTAAGGTTTGTGAAACGGGGTTTGGAAAAGTGAGGTTTTAAAAACGTGGTTGGGAAAATTGGGGTTTTGAAGATAGTGATTTGTGTTTGGATAGTTTGTTGTAAAAGTGAGTTGGAAAGTAGTAATTGTGTTTGGTTGGAAAATATTTTGGTAACCTTGGTTTAGAAAAATGGAATTTGAGGGTAAAATTACTAAAAAGGACATTAATTAAAAAAAGTAGTAAAGTAGTATATTTTTGTAAATAATATTAACAATTACACATTAAAATATTTCATTTATAATTTAATTAACAAAATATATTTATTAATAAAAATTAATAATAAATATATGTATTGCAACTAAAATTTAATATTATTAATATATATTAAATATATCAATAAATTCACATTTTTTGGTAATTTTACAACATACCATTATCATACAAAATTATAAAAAAAAACCCAACACCTTAAAAAAATATAAAAAGTTATTTAAATAGAAAAAGTTAACATGGTCAACATTTTTCAGTCCACACCCATGCACCCTAAATCCAATGTAATCTAAACCCTTAATTCCATCAGCCTTTAAGGTACACCCTAGTATATGAAGCACACCCATGGTGCACCATCCAAACCAATCATCCACCATTAAACCACTCAATTTTTACAGTACATCTCACCCCCCATACACACCCATGCACCACCACCATAAACCAATCACCATCTCAGATCTTCCAACATTTATGGTACACCAAGCCAAGAATCTCCACCAGTGCTCCATCTTCTCCAACAGGCAGAAGGGCAAAACCGTCCACAACACACAGAAATGCAAACGGAGATTCGAAATAGGAGGTATGATGGAGGCACAAGGTAACGTGGTTCTCAGCTTTCAAACGGAGAAGATGGCAACGGAGACGGAGGAAGCGTGTGTTGCCAAACGGTTCACAGCGAAAGGGGTTTAAAAAACCATGGTTTTACGAATGGAACGGAGACGTAACTTTTTTCCAAACTAAGGTAATTTTCTAAAAAATGCATATAACCAAACAGGCACATAAACAGAGTTTAAACAGAGTTTATAACTTAAGCTTTTGAACCAGTAACTATGGTGTCAGGAAACAAGGAATACCAACAGAGAAAGAATCAATATATTATGACAAACACGCATGACAATGGGGGTTCAGGGAACCTACCTGAATGAAGAAAGGAAGAAGATACTGAACAGAGAGAAGGGCACGAAGCTCACAGATAATGGAGAAGACGACAACCAACGCGCAGAAGAAGAGAAACTGAAAAAAGAGAGAAAGGCGCGGCTTTTGAAGTTTCAGAAAGGATGTATATTCACGGTTCCCCTTGAAACCGTGAATATATTACACATATATTCACGGTTTAACAAACAACCGTGGATAAATGTTAACTATATATCCACGGTTACGATACAAACCGTGGATAAATATTAAATCTATATTCACAGTTATAGAAACAACCGTGGACATAGAGTACCCAGTGATTAAACCCTAAAACCTGAACTATATATCCACGGTTGGAAATACAACCGTGAATATTGACATCTATATATATCCACGGTTAACATCATAACCGTGAACGTACCCATCAATATATATTCACGGTTGTGATTAAAACCGTCGATATATATTTCAGGTACTATATATCCACGGTTGACTCCTCAACCGTGAATATATATTGATGGTTACGTTCACGGTTATGATGTTAACCGTGAATATATAGTTTTCTCTGATTAAAACGTTCACCTTATAATTTCAAAAATGCCACCGCGCATGTTTTTATCACTAATCCTCTTCTACCCGTGAATAATATCCCGTTGTTATATCCATTTTTTCCACTAGTGTTAATAAAACCGTTGTGTGTGATCACATGAAATGTAATAGTTTTATGCTTTTGTTGCTTTTGTTAGTCAAAAACCGTTCCCATTAACAAAGGAAACGTTGATAAATACAATGATCAGGAAATTGTTCCTATAGGATAAAAAACAGTTTTTTGACTTAAAACAACATTTTCTGACCATTTTAGAAAATTGTAAATGTTGTAGTGAGTCTACCTTAAATACTAGACATGGTTTATTTTCGCTCACTGCCTTATCTAGAATTTTATTAGCTATGATTACACTTTGTAGCATGCTTTATTTCCAAATAAATACAGACTAGTTTTTAGATACACTCTTGAGTCAAACTTATCAAGTTAGGACATGCATTAGATGTGTTTGGATATATACGTAACTCTATTACGAGTTTATGTAATAGTTATTTTTTAAAATAAAAATTTACACTATAAATTTGATCATAAAACTTATTTGATAAGTAAAAAATATAACTTACAAAAATTATAAGTTGTTTTTATAAACCCTTTATAAATTCTTCCAAATACAACTTGATATAAATACTTCCACAAACAATTACAAATCAATCACCGATCAATTTATACCCAGCTTTAACGGGGGGATATAAATATTGTGCGTTGAAATTGATATGAGAGTCTCCCAAAATTGTTATTCTGATAAGTTTGAGCACATAATAGATAGGAAACAAACACAAACTAGCATCTAATAATGTATGAACATGCACGAACGTTTATTTAATTTTAGGTACAAAAGGTGCACGAGGGTTTCTGTGTATGTTTTGTTTTTACCGACCAAACGTGGAATTTAAGAATTGAGTGAATAGAAAAATAGCACAGTTTTTGAGTTGTGACGAATGAGTGTTGAAAATACAAATATAAAAGTAATTTCACTACCGGCCACGCAAGCAGGTGGCCATCCATATGTTGCCCGCAAAAGTGGGCTTTGAATCTTTCAATAAATAAACTTTTTATAAACAAAAACTTTTATTCTCTTTCATTCTTAATTCAAGTGCTAATGACTTGGTCTACTATAATCAAATTATGTTCGCGATCAACAAGCTACTTCTATACAACAAGAGCCAAACATTATTTATATATGATTATGATCACCCATGTGAAATTAACTCCACTTTTAATTTTTGTTAACATCAATGCGACCAAATATATTGAAGGAAGGTGTTTTTTTTTTTATCGAAACATTAGGTAACACAAACCTCTGTTTTCTCTTTCTGTTATAAAAATTTCTGCGAGTCAGAATTATTTAGTCAAATTGAATTACTTAGACTTTTGACTGCATAACTAATTCTCCTATGCACCAACCCAATACGTTGGGTGTGCCCTTGATTGTGCGGGAAAAAAAAAAAAGGAACTCAACTGGTACAAAAACCATCATATATGATGTTTGTGCGTTATGTTATGATTGCATTAGTGGAATTAGTGAAAATCTATTAAAATTTAATTAAAATATTTAAAAATTATAAAAGATATATCTAACTAAAAGAAATCTAACTTAAAATATACTGAAAAGATAAAGAATAAAATAATAGTAATTTAACATTCATGTCACATCAAGATGATGAAAAATGATATATTCAGTAGTAGAGTAGGTGGTAATAATTATTTGGTTATTTCTAAGTTACTTTCACATATGAGTATATATTAGTATGCTTTTTTTTATTCAAATTAATATAAAACTTATAATTGATAATTTTTTTTGGGTTTTTTTATTCTCTTTAGTAAATGTTCAATTTCAGCAATCAAATACAAATGCATTTATTTTAAAACTCAAAAAATGCTTTGGATCAACACTTCAATTGAAAAAACAAATCTTTTTTGATTTTTTCATACGCTAAGAATGCTTTGAATTGTAAATTTGATTGAATTTAATGACTTTAATTAAACGTTTAGTAATAAGAATAAAAAATAAACTCCAAAAATTAATTAATTATAAGTTCTATATTAATTTTTGAAAAAATATATATGCTCTAATTATTTTAGTTGGGACGGCTAATTTATAAATCAGCTAGCTGTTGGGGGTGGTGGTAAAGCATTACATGGCTTGTTTACTACCAAACAACAAGGTGTTGAGTGGTCAAACGTGAAATTATTATGATTCAAAGAAGAAAAAGGTTATCAAGTCAAGTTTAGAGTTTCTGGATTGATAAATTATTTGGCCAGATTCGTGCTCATTATTGCTAGACTAAAGTTGTTTGTGTTCTTATTTTAACGCTGCATAGATTAGTGCACTGTTAATTAAGAATTCAATTTGTTTTCTTAAGCTTTTGGATTCAAATTTATTTTGCCGAAATGAAAATATTGTAAGATGATCTGTGCTCATCAAATTTCGAGTGACATGTCTTGACCTTAATCTCCTAGAATATTAATATTCAAATACCTCACTCCTGCTATTAACTCTTTTGTATTGCTAATACTATGTGTTGGGGTTGTTTTAAATTTTGGCTCCATTAGACAACTAAGAGTGAAGTAATTAGTTCGGATCAAGTACCAAATGTTGCATTTTTTTCTCTCCAAAAAATGGTTACCAAATGTTGCTAAGAAGTCGACCGGGCAAAGAAGTACAGAACAAAAACATTAACTTAGCTATTATTACAACAACATCCATCTGATTTTACAAGATGTCTACTTGATAATTCGTTACGAAAATAGAGTTTATATGAAAATAGGCTAAACACACATTTTGGTCTCTTATGTCTTAAGTTATTTTTTGATTGATCCCCTATGTTTTTTTTTTTAATTCAAGTTGGTCCCTGAACTTTTTAAAAAGATTTCAGTTTGGTCCTTTCGTCAAGTTTTTAGTAACGACGTTTATGATGGATCTGACGTGGCTTGGAGACGTTGTTGCCTAGAGTTAGGGAAGATTTCATCCATCCTCCATTAAAGCTCTATTGAAGCTCTAGGGTTAGTATGTTAGTGTTGAAATTGTTCATAAACTTCAAGAACGTGATCTCCAAATTACAATCCTCCCTCATGGCCAACTCAGGTAGTTATGTGTTCAGCAATGGAAGCAACTCAATGGGTGCTCCATATTGTGAATGCGTCAGGCACCATAAAGCAGTGCTTCGAACCTCAAGAACAACGATCAACTATGGAAGACAATTCTGGGGTGTAGAAAGTATCGGGTAAGTTTATTTGTTGATTATTGTAACATCCCGATTTTTATGATTTTTATAAAAATAACTTAAAAAGGATTAGAGAAGAATTTTTGAATGAAATTCCGAGTGGAAAATGAATAAGACAAGATTTTCCGAGTAAAAAGAATCAGATTCTGAGTGAAATGAATTTGATTCCGAGTGAAATAAGACAGAACACTATTTCCAAGTGAAGTTAAGATGTTTCCGAGTGAAACATCATTAAGAGAATCATTTTCGAATGAAGTGACGCTGTGTCCGATTGAGACACGTTCAAGTAAAGCAAATCCGAGTGAAATGTCTCTGAGAGGAACGTTTCCGATTAAGTTACCGAGTGAAGTGTCTCTGTGACACTTCCGAGTGATACATTCCGAGTAAGTCTTTCCAGAAAGAGTACTTCTGGACAAAGACTTCAACTCTGATTGATTTTTCTAAGTAAGTAATCCCGAGGAGATTTCCGAGTAACCTTATAGTGGAGAAATTTTCGAATAATGAAAGAAATAAGACTCTGACTCGAAAAGAGGAATAACCGAGCGAGATGAGTCGGTTTTGATTGAACTGCCAAGTGAAAACCCGAGTGCTGGGAAGCCTTACCGAGCGGGCGAGTGCAGAATCGAAGGACAGTCTCTGGTCGTATTTCGCCTAAGCGAGTAGGTGCCTCGCTCAAGCGAATGCCAGTGGAATTCGTTACTAGTTAATTCTTGCTCGAACGAGTGGCTAGTAGGAGGGAGTCTCGCTCGAGCGAAAGCATGGGAAATTGGTTACTGGGTGATTCTCGCTCAAGCGAGAGTGGTCCGCTCAAGCGAGGATCAGGTCTGATGCTTAAAGATTTCTCGCTTAAGGAATTAGAGGCTCGCTTAAGCGCTCTATGCTGATGTCGCCTAAGCGAGATTTCCCCAGAATTGAATTTATCCTATTTTAATCTGGAAGCTGTCTACGTCATTATGTTCTTCTACCTTCCAGTAGATTCTTTTCTTAAATATTTTCTAAGTTTGGGACCCATTTTGATGTGTTGTACCCTTTTCATTAAATATCTTGATCCTTCATTAATATTAAGTTACGTATGTCAGAATACTTCAAGTTAATCACGTCTCTTTCATGTGAAAAGTATATATAAATACTTCTGCTATTGGATTAATAAAGGAATTCTTGAAAGAGAAATCATTCTTATACTTCCACTCTTTACTGGAACTAGTAAATGAAGAACACCAAATCTCCATTCTCTTCTCTTTACGAAGGAAAGCTTGGACTGGTGTAGCAGTGTAATTCCAGTCGGTATTTGAGAGCAGTGACTGGATATAATTTTGAAAGCTACTGGAACACTTTATTTTCAGGTAGGGGGAGCGTACATCTCAAATAGATAGTTTATGAATGGATTTGGGGTATTAATATGTTATATGTGTGTTATGTGCGTGAATTGAGACCCCAATTGAATAACATACTTTATGTTTCTTTATTTTCCATTCATATTGAGTTTATGTATGTTGGTTATTATGCCGAGTGGAATGATATGAGTTGATGATGATTCATGAATTTTTCATGATATTTATGTATATGCATGAAATGCCTGTGTGATGTGATTTTCATAAAAGACCTTGGGTGGGACTCAAGGCAACCTCTTGAGCGGGGCTCGGGGTTTGGCCCGTAGCACTGAGTAGAGGACCGCTATCACTCTGGGAGTGGTACTCAGTGTTACATTAGGGGCGTAGAGCGGTTTGGTACCTGTAAAACAGCCGAATCAGCGAGGAGCTGAATTATGGCTCGGGGAGCCAGTGTTGCAACACAAAATTGATAATGACCCCATTTTGGTTGGTCAAGTGATAATGAAAGATATGGATCCATTTGTTTAAGCATGTGCATACACCGTTTTATGTGTTATTGTGAGAACATGCTATTATGATAAGTATATGTATATGTCTCAGTTTTAAAAATGAATAATTTGTTATTTGCCGAGTGGATTGTTATGTTGCCGAGTATGATGTGTTGTATCTGCCGAGTGAAATGTTTTACTCGCTGAGTGCAGTTTGCTATACTTACCGAGTGATGTTATATTTACCGAGTGGTAAAACGGTTATAATTGCCGAATGAAATTTTAACTTATTGTCGAGTGATTTGATGTAATTGCCGAGTGAGTTAGAATTGCCGAGTGTGATCAGTTTTGATTTTATAGTTATTAATTGGACTTTTATCCAATTCAATAACTATTATTTGATATGTTATGCTCACCCTCTACATTTATTTTTCAGTGAATGAAGGGCCCAACCATGATTTGTGAAGATATTCATGCAGCTCGGAGTTTGTCTTAGTGGAAGCCTTGGCCGGCTCATGGATACCGAGTGTTTTTATATAATTAATTGTACTTATTTTTGTTTTAAAAGAGCCGGTCGGCTTTGTAAAATGAATATTGTAAATTAATTAATTCAAATTCTGTTTTGGAAATTTGAATTATTTGTAAAATATTTTTGATTTATTGAAATTTATTTTAAAAATTAAGGATGTTATAATTATTACCTTGGTTTTTTTATTTGAAAAAAGGTTTATCTGATGTTCAGTGTGTAATACTGTATCAATGGTGTTTTTGTAGGGTATAGCTGGTGATGGGAGTTATAATTTTTTCCAATGAGTCACAGACGTTGCTGAAGCTGAGAAGGATCTATTGATTATTAGACAAAGGAAAAAAATAATCGCATTGTAGAAATCTCTCAAGGAATCAACAAAATGGAACAAGAGGATGTATTTTTGTGTGTGTTGTTGGTCTTATGTAATGTGTTTATGATATTTCTATGTTGGTCATAGTAAGATAGTGTAGTTTGGTTTAATTTAGGCTGTGGAGTCTAGTTGTTAAATTTAGTTTTTACTTTTAGTGTTTATTGTAAGATGTTATTTTGAGTTGTAAACTTGAATTTCAAATGTTGACTTTAGTTGTGAATTTGAGTTGTTTATTCGAAATTTGACCTTTGAATTGTTAATTTGAGAACTTCAATTTGAGATAAAAACAATATATAGACCACCAATGAAAATTGAAATAATAATAATATGTTTACCATGTTTAAACATCATCAAAAGATAACAAAACAGAAATTATTATTGAAAATGATAACGTGTTTACCATGTTTAAACATCATCAAAAGAGAACAAAACAAAATTTACAATATTGTTCCATCAGTAAATGATATAACAAAAAAGAAAACATGGTGAGCAAATCAGCAATATTGTTCCATCATAGAAAGGGATGATGCTTCAAATGTGTTTCTGCCTTGGTCTTAATTTTTGCCTTTGCTGGACTGGGTTTGTAGAAGCAGAAGTGGCATGTTTTCTTTTAGTTGTGGTTGTGGCAACATTCTCAGTCGGGGCTGTAGCTTGGGTGGTTGTAGATTGTTGGGTCTGGGGCTCCTCTGGTGGTGGTTTGGAAGGGCATGTAGCCTTGTTGTGGCCTGTAGTTCCATAAATAATACACTTGGTCTTCAAACCCTTCCTTGACATCCGGGTGTCATCTTTTTTAGCTTGGTCCTTGTTCCTTGATCTTTTAGGCCTCCCAGCTTGCCTCTTGAATGATGGAGGTTGCACAATGTTTGCCTCAACCTTCTCCCACATGTTCTTCCCAATATGGGTAAGATCACCGGACTGTTACAGTTTGCATAGGCCTATTTTCTGTACATTGCTGGGATGTAGGTCTCTAGAGTTTCATTAACCTGTACCATGCATGCAACTGCGTGGTTACATGGTATCCCTGTTAGCATCCACCTCCTGCAATTGCATTCTCGGCCTTCAAATCCACAATGAACTTCTCAGTATGGTGAATGTGGTTAACCTCATATACATTGTCCCCTGACCACCTGCACAGATCATGAAGAATGAAATTAATGTGGTTAACATCCTAGAAAATGTAAACAAGACTATTACATGTGAGTTGCCTTTTCTAACCTGACTTGGAACATGTTTATGTTGGATTTAGTTTTCTCAACCCTTTGTTTTATCCTTGGAAGGACATCATTAGTGATGTTGAGCAATTTTGTCTAGTTCTTGGCCCATCGTTGCATCATATAAGTCTTAATCATCTCCAGCATAGTGATGATGGGCTTCCCCTAGCTTCAATTATAACTGAGTTAAATGTTTCAGACATGTTGCTCACCAATACATCACTCTTTGGTGTAAATGAAAACTGTGACTTGCTCTAGTATCTGGGAGGTACTTTGATCAAGTCCTTGTAGGCATTTTCATTGACTTCCTTTATCTCTAGCATTGTTTTCTCCCATGCCTTAGTGTAAGTTGACTTTGCTGCCTTCCACAGTAAGTCTTTGAGTTATTTTTCGGGATGCCTTTTTTTGAAGTTATTGTATAGATGCCTAACACAGAACCTCTGGTCAACACCAGGTATGAGTTCTTCTAAGGCATGTAACAGACCCTACAAGATCCAAATTTGAAACATGACAAACTAATTTGAAGTATTGAAACCAAATGATTGAAGCATTGAAACATGGGGAACCAGATTGCAAGCAAATTAATTAAGTATTACAACATGGAGGACCACAATGAAACCAAATTAAACACCATGGCATAAATTGGGGACCAATTTGAGACCAAAATTAGGTCAGGCATGGTTATGGTATGTTGCAGGTTTTTAGTTCTTTGTGCAGGCTAAGATGCAATAGTGATGGTTATGATACATTACACATTTCAGGTCAGGTGTATTACACAGATCAGGGTATGTTGCACATTACAGGGTATGTTACACACAGGGTATGTTGCACATAGGGTATATTGCACACAGGGTATATTGTATACAAGGCATATTGCACACAGGGTATATGGCACACAGGGTATACATAACACAATCACCATGCAGTCAGTGATCATCATGTAGTTCACACAAACTCAGGGTATATTGCATAGAGGGTATACTCTCACAGGGTATATTCTCACAGGGTATACGCAACACAATCACCATGCAATCACTGATCATCATGCAGTTAACACATACTCAGTATATTGCACACAGACTATGCACCACCGACCCAATGTAGTTTGTGATCATAGAGTATACACTAACAATTGTGATCATAGAGTATGCACTAATAATATAAACCAACAACATGATAAACTAGCAACATGCACCACAATATAAAATTGCAAGAACGCACTATAATATAAACCAGCTACATGTACCACACGATTCATCATCAGTATACCAACTCAAAGAATGCATTACAATTCAATGCAAAACAAAAATAGACAAAATAGACAGTAACATCCTCAAATTACACATGATCACACAATTCAAATTACTTATATCAGGTAATCACCATGCACCACAATTCAAATTACACACATCCACACCTGCACACAGTAAACAAAGCAACAATGCACAGATCACTACAATACTTGAGTGCATCACTATATGACATACCTTTTATTGGTCAGATATAAACGTCATGCCACTACAGACCTGAGAGCCACCTAAATCACTAACAAGTAGCTCTAAAAACCACCTCTAAGAGTCTGGGTTTCACACTCCACCACCCCAACTATAATTGGCAACATTTGATCGTTTGGGTCTCTACCAACTGCACTCAAAAGTTGCCCACCATAAGGCCCTTTAAGAAAGCATCTATCTAACCCAACGATCTTCCTACAATGCTTGAAACTATCCTTGCTCCCTTTCAGACATACATACATCCTATGAAAAGAGGTTGTAACTGTATTCTCAGTCACTGTGCTTCCTGTTTCAATATGTTGCATATTCAACTTGATAGTGGAATCAGGGTTGGAGTTAAGTAAAACAGTGCAGTAGTCCCATAACTCTTTAATACTGCTCAGTGAAATCACCATCTACAATCCCTAATGTAGCCTTTCTAGCCCTGTAAGCCGTTGACTTGCTTACTTTAGCATGCCAATTTTCTTGGGCCCTGTTACATATATCTGAAAGTTTAAGCTTTGGGTTCTCCTTCACCCCACTAACCAACTTCTTAGAAATCCATCTAAACTTAAAAACTTTATCCTATACTGCCTGCCACACGTGTGACTGTTAATAATGGTCCTTAACTTCTATGTTTCCTCATTTGCCAGCTTGCCACAATAGGTATAAAACTCACAACCTTCAATACACCTCACCTTCACTCTTTTTTTATCGTTTTTTTCAAACCTCAAATCTTTACCATTTGTAATAGCATATGCAATAATGGCCTCTTTGAACTACTCCTTAGTTAAGAATATAGTGCCTTTGAGCCAATGATAACCCTCCATGTTTATTGGCATCTTAAAAATTGGGCACCTTTCACCTTTACTCTCTTCTGAGCTATCACTATATAGCTCCCTGGAATCTTCATCAATGTCAGATACCACCTCTTTGCCTTTCCCTGTGTTTTTGTTACAACTTGACCCCTCACCCCTTCTAAAATTAGTACTCTTCATATAGGTCCTTGGGTTAACAGTTCTAGGAATTTTTTTCCTCTGCCATTTCTTTTTTGCACCAACCCGTGTAGTTGGCTCATCAGTGGTAGTAATTCCTCCACCATCATCTACTACATCCTCTTGATCTATCACTTCCATATTTTTAGGCATCACATTCGCGTGTTCCATCACCTCATCAATGGCTTCAACATGTGCCTCAACAGTGATCACATCCTCTTGATCCACCCCTTTATCATCCAAATCGTGGAAATGAATTTCCATTGCACTATCATCATCATCTTCTACTATAATATCATCTGCAACTATCTCAACATATGTTTTATCACCTCTGCCTTCATCACCCTTGCCTTCATCAGACTTGCCTTCATCAACCTTGCCTTCATCACATTGATCATGTGGCTCATCACCCTTGTCTTTATCATCTTTACCATATGGCTCATCATCTTTATCCTTGAGACCTTTACCATGTGGCATATCGGCATCAACATCTAGATCATTTGTTTTCTCTGGGCCAATGAGGTCTAAAACAACCTCTGGCATATCAAGGGTATGCACAACAAACATCTGAACCTTCCCCTAAGAATGTGTAATCCTTGCCATCTCTAAACAACCTTTATCATTGACCAATTGCTTCAGACCAACATGAAACTCTTTGCCTCTAATCTTGTATCATAACTCTTCAACATTCACGTACCCCATGTCCTTTACTATTCCCATAACTTCAAAATAACTCCATCTGTCCTCATCGATGTCCCATTCAGAGTCGGTACCACTATACCCGAACTTCTTTCCATTTTCTTCAACAAAAGACCCCCCATGAAAAATCTCCAACTTGAAATGAGGATTCATCCTGCAACCCAAACTCAAACCATACTAAATTTGTAAATGCCAAATACAGTTCCAAATTTGTAAACCGTAAACCCCATACTATGCCCTGATAAAATAAGTTTTCCCCTAAACCCAAACTCAAAACGAAAGAGATGAAGGATTAGAGGACTTACCTATAATGTTGAACAACAGGACGCAAGCATGAACTGTCTGACTATCTTCTCTGAACTTAGCTTTGCTTTTACCTTAGGTTACCCTTCAAAAACGTAACAAATGTCAAAGGAAGAAGACGATGGGACCAATAAGAATCACCTCTCTTCCCTTTCCTCAAAACGCTCGTTTTGCCATTGCCAGCACAACAAATAAAAAATTGACACATAGGATACAAGTCAGACACTTTGTCCATGTAAGCAAATAGCATAAACGTCGTTACTAAAAACTTGAGGAATGACCAAACTGAAACCTTTTTAAAAAGTTCAGGGACCAACTTGAATTAAAAAAAACATAGGGGACCAATCAAGAAATAACTTAAGACATAAGGGACCAAAAGGTGTATTTAGCCATGAAAATATCGTCAAATGATCAACATTGATTTCGATGTCATTTGAAGTATCATTTAATTTTATTTGACTAATGAGTCAATGTATACAACCAATCTCATTTAGATAACTTAGAGCATGTTTACTCTATCATTCAACGGAACAGAACGGAAGTTAATAGAAGGGGAAAATTTATGCTACGGTCTAACGAAGTTTTGATTATCTCGAACGATGTGAAGGATCAATATCAACCTTTAAATTTTTCTATTTCCCCAATTACAAACCAAACATCCCCTTAACAATGAGTCAAACGGGACCGAGTTAGCTTGAGCGATTATTTTAATCTATTGTATAACCTATTTTAATCTCTTAAGGGGTTGGTGTAACATCCCAGGTATTTTAATCATTGAAAAATAAATAGATGGATATTTAGACTTAAAATAATACTAATTAAGTGATATAGAGTGAAAATATGATTTAAATATGAATTTTAAAGGAAATGACATCAGGAACCTGACGCGTAGCAAGGCTGTAGTGCGTAACGTCAGGACAACTTAAGTGAGCTGACGCGTAGCGTCAGCGTCGCGATCAGTTTAAAATAAGGGGCATGCAAACAGAACAGGAAAGGTACCATCTTCTTCCTTTTCTCCTCCCCTGTGGATTTTTGGCCAAACCTTGGTAGGAGCTTACGATTCCTTGTGTTTTAGGTTTTAGGAAGTGAGGTAAGCTCTTGGAAACCCTCAATTTCATAGTTTTTTTTCTCCTCACCTTTATTTTCTCTCTCTACCCGAAATTAACATGCATAAGTGGAGGTTCCATTCTTGAGTTTAATGGCTCTTGGGGCGTGAATAAGGACTTTGAGGTAATGGGTGTTTGAAATGTATACCTCCACTTTCTCTTTACGACCAGACCCTCCTATGGGATTTGGGAGTGTAAAATTCCATTTGGACGTTAATTGGGAGCTTGATTGGTGTTATAGAAGTGTTATAATTAACTTAGTATTGATGGGTTTATGTTTTGGCAATTTTAGGTGCCGAAACAAGTGCCGGGAGATTGATTGGTGGAGCGGGCATTAGGATACGGAAGTCGGGAAGCAACCCGAGTAAGCGTAGGACGTGACCGACACCAAGACCAGCTAGGAGAAGCTCAAAATCGAGGTAAGGGGGTGTGTTGGGTTAAGGTTAATATAGAAAAGTGATTACGCCAGTGGTGCATAGGAAAAAAGTGTATTATAGCCACTTCTAGATGCTTTAAATTATTTTGAATGATATATGCTAAGCTACTGGAAGTATGAGGAGCGAAAATAAGATGAAATTGTTAAGAGAGAAAGGTGGGATAACTAATAGATAGATAAACGATTAAATGATGTATGGTAATGTACGATATATATATATATATAATCAGTTAATGTTAGTGAGAACAATAAGTTATGTGAGGGAGTGTAAAGTTATAATCCATAATGGGTAAGGTTGATAAGAAATTTACGGTGATAAAACTCGTTAATAAATTGTAGTGACTAGCTATGAATAAAAAGGTGGTATTAATATGGATATACAAAATGTGATGATATAAATAGTAACTGTACTAAGTAAAAATTGTATAATAAGTGGTATTAAGATGAGGGCAATAAGTAAGAGAATTGATGTTGAGAGCTATGATAGGGTTGATAATTCAATAGGAGAAAAAAATTGGTAATGATGGATACTATGATATGTGTATATACATGTGTGTTGGTTTGTACGATTAGAACTTATATGAATTAATGAGTACAATGATATAATATGTATATATAAATATATGTACAAGTCTACAAGCATAATGATTCCATATGATCTACTGTTTATAAGGATATAAATTCAATAGCTGATATGATTGGACGTGTGTAAATAGTAATGGTGATGAACAATATGATTAATGTTGACAGTTGTTGCGAATTGATGATTGTATTGATATAATATATTGAGAATGTGATAGATGTATGCATGATGAGATATGGTGATTATGTTGAATGAAATTGAAATTCCATGATGCATGTGAGTCAAGGTGTCTATTGTGAGTTTGTGTAACATTGACGTTGATTTTATCCTTGTTATATCTGCTGATGGGGATTTATGATTATGACTATGATGGATTATAGGGGAGATGATTATAGAAGTATTATAACATGGCATGGAAGGGTTGAGTCTGTGTGACCGCCCTATGAGATGATCATATGTCAATTTCTTACATTTATATGTGAGATTGATGATGTTTTAGCCATGTTTGATGTGATTTGATATATGATCTATATGGTAGAGGATGACCAATGGTATGTGTTACCCTTATTTTCTGGCTCCCGTGGTTTTTATGCTCAATTGAGCTACCCAGTGGTCAAGTAGGACCCAGTGGTTGAGGGGGATCCAAGTCGGGCTCGGTGAACTAAGTCAGGTTCACGGGGTGTCAAGTTGGACCCCCAGCTGAAGGTCGATCCTTTTAGTATCCAGATACTAGGGCATCTTAATATCTGAGATTCAGTTGTGTTTATATGCTTTGATATGTAATGCGATGGATGTGAGTGATGATATGATACCCTGGACACTGTTGAGGGTGGGGAGTGGTGCGTTGGCACGGTCAAGGAACGGCTCCTGACAAGCTTCCAGTGGAGGGAATATATGGGAATGTTTATATTTATATACCTGGTGTGTCATGTAAAATAAATTGAATGATTGATATTCGTTGAGTTAGTGGTTGTGATACAGTTAATACGATTCAGCTCGATAGTGATGAACCAATAGTGGTAACTGAAAGATAATGATGAACACTGCTGTTAAAATATAAATGTAGCTAGAATACTCCTTTCTAGTATTAATGTTTATTTTTGTATTGATGCTTAATTCCACTCACTCACCCCCTGTATTGTGGCTTTAGTGATTATTGGCAGGTTATGGATGCACACCACAGAGGCAAGCGCTAAATGAGGCCAGGCGAAGAGGAAATTAATGTAATGATGGTTGTGTATGCGTATTTAATTGAGAATGGTAAATGTATATTTATGTTAAACTGTGGATCCTAAGTAGGCGATTTTAATTTGGTATTCATAGGTGTGACTATACCAAGTAGCACAGAGCTATTTGGGTAGTTGACTGATTGTATATGTGTGATTCTTAAATATTGAATTATGATGTGTGATAATGTAGAATGATGATATGTTATGTATGATTGAATGTATGACACGAAGCCATTGTGTGAATGTATAAAATAGGCGGGTATTGTGGTGCGTGAATTACCTGATGAATGTGATTGTGTATTCAATGAATGCTTTGAGAATGATTAGTATAGACAATGCACAATTAGTGTCTTGGTATTTATGTTGTAGCTGATGTAAATTGTGAATGATGGGCACAGAGCCAATATCATAGGTGTGATGAATGTCATGGATAGGTTCTGTAATATGATTATGAATTGTTGTGTACTATAATTAGGAAGTAGATAACCCACTGATGAAATTAATAGTTCTTGCATATAGTGGAAATAGGTATTTCATGTGAAAATTAGGAATTGGATAGATGATTTTGAGATTTGACGGGTTTTGGGACCCCCAGAAGGAACTAATAGGTTCCCTAGGTTGTTTAGGAATTGTACATGTAGGCCTTGAACTATTTGGAGCCCATTTAGGTAGTTTGGTGCAAGGGTTTTACACATAATTGGGTAAAAGTGCATTTTGCGCATAAGTTGGGTATATTATGAAATTTTGGCGAACGGACAATGCCAACAGTTCCGGAATTGGGGAAAATATATGACCCATAAAGTTTTGTGGCAATCGAACCTAAAACGAGCCAATGGGGTAGGTCAGAAGTTGGCCGATTGGCTTAAAATTTGCAGCAGCAGGTGTTGCTACTGACACTGAGCGTCAGTCTGGCGCGTAGCGCCAGGGCTGCGAACAAAGTCTGACGCGTGGCGCGGGGCTGGCGCGTAACCTCTGACCCTTATTCCAAGTTTTGTATTTCTTTGGGTTTTTAGTGACTTTTGGGGTTTTAAATCTATATATATTTTATATTTTGATACTTTTTACAGAAAATGATTATTTTGGTAATTATAGAATAATTAAATTATTTAATTACGAAAAATTTATTTGTGAAATTAATTAAAGTGATTTAAAATAAATGTAAAATGACATATGACGTCACAGTTGGTACGAGCAGAAGGGATAGACTAAGGGTCCGTTTGGTTACCCGTTGGGGTAACCTGGTTGAGAAAACTGAGGTTTTGTAAACTGGGGTTGAGAAAACTGGGGTTTTGTAAATGGAGTTGTGTTTGGTTGTTGAAAAAGTTAGGTTGGGTAAAAGTGGGTTGAGAAGTAGTGATTGTGTTTGGTTGGAGAAAAAGTTAAGTTAGGTAAATGGTGGTTTGATGGGAAATTACCAAAAAAGGTATTAATTAATAAAAAATATATTGAATATGTATATATATTAATAATATAAATAGATATTATATCAAAATTTGTATATATATATATATAATATTATGTATAATTGGATTATTTTTTAACAAAATAGAATTTTTTTTAAGAACACCCTATTATTTTTAAACAAATAAAATTATTTTTTAACAAATTAGATGATATTATATCAAATTAGATTATTTTTTAAAGTAACTATATTACAAAAATGAATTAAATATAGAAATATTAATTACAATTATATTTATTAAAAAAATGGATTAATATATTAACATTATATTAATCGATTAAAGTTATATATGTTAAATACATATTAAATACGATTATAACGTATCGCCACTCATTATCCCTTATTAGGTATCGTCACTCAGTTATACATATCGTCAACACGTGTTGGTTTAGATACTTAATATTAACCGATCAACCAAATTAAATTTAATATATCTACAATAAAAAAAAATAAATACATTTAATTATAAATTACATAATTAAACAACAAATACAAAAATTAAACTCAGAATAATTATATTAAACATTACATAATTAATTTAAAACAAAAATCTTAATTTTCTAAAAAAATAGTTACAATGCACCTACTGCACAGAGGTACACCAATGCTCCATCTTCCTCCACAAACCCCACCCCATCTGCACACCACTGCCCACTTCCTCCACAAACCCCACTCCATCTCCCTCCACAAACCTGTAACCCACAACCCTATGCACCTCCACCACCATCCATCCATCACCGTCACCGACCACCCACACCCACCACCACGAAATTCCCTTCCCCACGGCCTCACCAACAAACCCATAGCTCCTCCCCACGCCCACCACCCATCAACCCCCAAAACCCCTTCCCACACCCATACCCACACCCACCCACGGCTTGTCTCCACTCACCAATTCACCCCACCACCATCTAGCTCAGCCACCCACGCACAACATCAGCCACCCATCCACCAACCTCGCTCAGCCACCCACGCATAACCTCAGAGACCCATCCATACCGTCACCACCGCCATAACCCGACCCCCCACCCACAGAAACAGCAACGACCACCCACCCAAAACCCAACCCCCACCCACAAAAACCAACATAAATCCAAAAAAATACACAACACAGAGAAATGGAGAAGGAGACGATTGTGGTAAACCCCACCAGCCACAGCAGAAAATCCAAGAAAATTAAAGAAAGAAAAGGGTTACCTATGAAGCCAAGGGCATAGGCGACTTTTCGCCAAACGCCGTTGCCAGGAGGACACCTACAGCTGCCTTTTACAAACGGAGCAACACGCACGCCGATGCAACTACCAACGGAGGTTTTGGGGACGGAACGGAGGAGATGGAACATCCAAACGTAAACTGTATTTATATGTTGATGTAGGTTTTGACAATAAACAACAAATGAAGATTTAAGTTCAAATACACAAATCAATAAAGATTGATAATATAAACAAATGATTGCCAAAATAGTCAAAATAAATCTTGAAGAAACTTGGTTGTTAAATCATCCTGGAAAATCCATTACAAGTATGCAATGAAATGAAGGAAGCTTAAGCAAAAGAATGAAGAATCAGGGACTTGCACACTCTAAGCATGAGTCAGCGTGGAAGTATGGGCTTGAAAGTAATGAATCAGGGGCTACAATTGAAGCTCGCTTAAGCGCTGGACAAGCTCGCTTAAGCGTGAGCGTGGAGCAAAGCGTGATGCATCAGGAGCCCAAAATCACAAGTTTCGCTTAAGCGTAAACAAGGTTCGCTTGAGCGTGATAGCACGCTTGAGCGTGGATTCGAGCATGATGCAAGCGTGAAAAGGAAATCAAGGGAAATATACTTGTACGCTTAAGCGTGATTAAACTCGCTTGAGCGAGGATGCTACAAAATTAATTACAGCATGTGTTTATGATGTGCAGTTGAATATCAGAAGTTCCAAGAAGCTAATTCAAACATCATGCTACTCTCAGATGATTAAACTATGTCACCATGAGTCAGATAAGTTTACTTAATTCAAATGAATTATGTGAATTGAATTTGAATCTCTATTGAATATATGACCTTGCATCGCACTTGGACAAATTGAATCACACTATGAATTAGCCAAATACAGCGTTCCAACATTCTCTAAGCAGATTGCATTCTCCAGGTCTCCACTATGCAAGTTGCAATTTAAGTAACTAAAAATAGACATACGCTCTATTATTCCACCTTGTCGTGGAAATTAAATACACTGCTCCACCAAAAAATGACCATGTTGCTCCATGTCATCGAAGGAAGTTAAAGATATAAGGAACCATACTGCACTATCCTCTGGTGAATATTTTAATTGCAATCATCATGCTTCCATCTGCTATAAATAGGAAGCCTTGCAAAGGATTCAGTACACCAAGCATTGAAGCATTTCCTTTGCTTTCTTCCTCTCTCACGCTGCTTCACTTTCTCCTCCTCTCTTAATTGCTCTCTGTTTCTATTTCTTGGCTTATTACTTTGAGAGAAAATTTGGTGAGCAAAATTATTTTCTAAACTTGCAAATTAATTTTTTTTAGAGAGAAAATATTTTTTTAAAAAGTGCTAAAATTTGCATATCCTCTCTTTGAGAGTTATCATTGTGTAAAACCTTAACTTGTATATCCACTCTTTTGGAGAGTTATCTTTGTACACTTAAACACCAAAAATTCTAGAGTTGTGGGTTGGGTTTCAACCTTGTAAATTGTGAGATTGAGAGATTGGGTGGGGTGCCCTTGTACTTGTGAGGATTGGATTCTTGAGTGTGGGACACTAGGAAGTCGCAGTTGCTCAAAGTTGTATCTCTAATCTATAATAGTGGAAATCCTCTAAGTGGGTTGCTTAGAGGCGAGACGTACACCGGCGTGGTAGAACTCATATATATCGGTTTGCAAATCTCTCTTCCCTAAACTCATTTAATTTGTGCACTTAAGTTGCTTGCTTGATTCATTGCTTCACTAATTTGGACTAAGTGCATGTTATACTAAGTTGCAAACTATTTTGTTTAACATTGTTGAACTTGACTTTAAGTAACACTCTTCTATTAATCTTTCTAAAAGTCTCATAAATTGCTTTGTGGTTAATTTGATTCTATATCTTGATTATTACTTAGACTTTTTAAGTACTTATTATCTTGACTTGTGCATAACTTGTTATCACTTGCCATTAAGCTTATCATCTTCAATAAACATAGTGATCTATCCTGGACCGGGGTCAATAGATCCGATCTCAAGCCAGTCACGAATAGTATGTCAATACCGTCTAGTAGACCGGATGTATGTGTATCCGATGTATGTATCCGTTGTCCTTGGGTGAAGAAAGCGGATTGGGCGTCCTGGAGATCCTTTACACCGACCTAACGCGTTGAAGTGGGCGAATGGTGGTGTCACCTGCAAAGATTCTCCGACGCTCAAGTCAGTGATTATATTCCAAGTAAGGAATGTATTCAGAGATGAATCAGTCGTAAAAGAGCTCAAGAAGAAGCCTCCCTTCAATCATGAAGTGAGTTCATATACCTGATTGGCTCGATTAACGAGGACTCGTTGGTGGGGAACCACCAACTCCCATTAGCATTATTATATTGCGCACTTACCTGCATGATTGGGTCAAGTGGCTATTTTATATTGAGCGTAGAGAATGTAGACTAGGATTAGGGAACAAGTTGACCATTCCCGTGAGCAAAATTTGGCTCGTAGTGTAGGGAATTATTGATCGATCCCTGTAGCAACAATCCTTGTCATTAGCACAGTGACGTGTGTATTGTCCGATGTCATGGTGTTATCCTGAACAACCGGTATAGGGAGAACGCCTGATACGGAATTACAGTTCGGATGTATACCGATGACACCGGTTACACGTAGATGTCTTATCAAAGACGTTGAAATATGTATAGCAGATCGGATACCGGTATTGAGACCGGATCATATGTCCCCTAGCTTGTGTGAGGGACTGAATAGTTGTTCACATAAGCTACTCAACCTGCGAGAGGTCTTAATATCGGTAAGCTTACGTGTGTAACAGTTCCTTAGCATCTGTTGTCATTCGTAAAGAACCGCTCTGATTTTAATAGAAAAGACCTTTCGGTACCGTCACAACGGATTCAGACAAAGATTCGTTGTGTGAGAATTTCAAGAGTTTATTGGAATTGAAAGCTCTTGAAGTTCGTGTTACGGCTGTAAAGCGTAAATTGCGTTGCATGATTAGACATTAATGCTTTTAATCACGTGGGCAGGCAATTATTGTGTCTGAGATGAAAATCTCATTAACCGTCGTTTTGGGCTTAATGGGCCTGAAGTTTTCAAAACTTTTGGGCCCAGTGGATAGCCCTTTGCTGAGTTGCTATCGTTTTGGCGCCCAAGAATTTGGAACGGTTGTGTCGTTTCGCTTGTGAACAGGTACGTTTTATCGAGAACGACACAACTTCAAGAGGAGGTAACCGGTCCTCTTTGTTTCCTATAAAAGGAATACTTAGTGGATTCTGGGTTCCACTTGCTTTTGCTTTCTCAACGAAACTCTGCAGAAATTTTGCAAGGAAGTTTATCACCTACATTGCGAGGGTTTCTTCGTTCCTCAAATTCATCACTGTCATCTGAGGTAACTATCTTTTCCTTGTCGCTTTAGTTTCGCTTTGACTTGCTACTCGTAGTTATAGAAAGTAGGCTTCATCTAAAGGGGGGGGGAATCAGTTTCCCTCAACCCTAATAGTCGTGGGGAAGAATCCTTGTGATTCTTCCTAAGACTGAACCGCGTCGCTCAGAAAGGGGATCTTACTCACTGCGGGAAGTGACCTTTCCCTTCTCAGAGTCGCCCTCTGATTGTAATTGCTTTCAAAATGCAGTGAGTAATGATTGCAACTTTCTGACGACATTTTATTTCTTATCGTAGATTAAGGAGTTCGGTCTAGATATTTCCAATGGCAACTGGAGAAGGATCTTCTGGAGATAGCGCCATTTCGAAAACAGCAGAAGGTCTCTACAGCGTAGTTGCTTCGAGGCTAAATTGGGAGGAGGTTCAGGCTAAATGGCCTTTCTGCTGGGTGTCTAGTGAGTTTAAGGAGTTGGCCTCCCGACATGCGGATGAGGAGGGATCCCGGATCCAGCCGAGGTTTTCTTTGAGTACGGATGAAGAGACAAAGAAGTGGTATAGGGTTTATGCACCACTTCCGACAGAGCGGATATGCCACGTCGTCCCTAATGACCGCTCTGTATACATGTATGACTTTATTTTCCATAATCTGGGAGTTCGTTTTCCTCTAACCGAACTCCAGATGGGCGTCCTGAAGTTCCTGAACTGTGCACCCTCTCAACTTCATCCCAATGGTTGGGGCCTCATCCGGGCTCTGGAGGTCCTTGGTGAACATTTCAATTTCACGCCAACTGTAGCGATGCTGTTCTACTACACTCAGGTAGTTCGGAGAGCAAACAAGCAGGGCGGAGTTGGTCTGGTGACTCTCCGGACTCTCTGTTCCTTTGTGAACTTTGAGTCTTATACAGATTCTGCCAAGGTTGACGGGAAGTCCTTCAAGATTTACTTCACCCGCATCTCCATTAAGAAGGGCAATCCAAAATTTTGGAAGGATGAAGAGGACGTTGACAAATTTCCCCTGAGTTGGACACACAAACATTTCCTCTTGAGCTCACACGCGTACTACACTGATCAATCTGATCTGTCACGTGAGACGTCGAGAGTGTTGTTCGCACTTGAATCGCACACTACAGGTCGTCACGTCTTTTCGTGTAGGCGTCTGCTAAGTAGCTCAAGCGGAGTCCGGGAGGAATATTTGCGTACTTCTCGTTTTATTCTATCTTTTCTCCTTTATCAAATATGTATAGAATATTTGTAGTTGCTGACATCTTGTGTTTGTTCATGTAGGTGAAATAGAACAGCAAACTCCAGAAATGGACAAATTGAAGAAATTCAAGGCGGCTGGTAAATCTGTTACTCATGAAAATGAGGTGAAGCCCAGGCCCTCAACTAAGGATCGTCCTGAGGTAATCATCTTGACCTCGGATGCTGAAGGGGACATCCCACTGGTTGAGGGCGGTACGTCCGATGTTGGCGCAGCCTCGGGTCAGCCTCCAGTTACTGAGAGGAGAAGAAAGATCCAGAATGATCCTTCGAAGCGTCAGTCCAAGAAGCAAAGGACTTCGGAGGATAAAGCCGTTGAAACCTCGGAAGGGATTGGTGCTTCCTCCGGTCTCAATAAAGGCACTGCTGCTGGGGTTTCTGGATCAGGGCCGACCTCCTTCCCAACGACCTCGTTTCTCACCCCCTTCCTCTCCTACGAAGGTTCTACTCCTGCCACTCTTCCACCACCGATGTATAAACTCCGGCCTACGCTTAGTGTTAAAGAAATTGAAGAAGCGTGTGAGGCCGGAAGGTGGCAGCTAGCCGAACTTGCTGGATTGCTATCTTCCGTCAGTGAGTTGGCTAAGAACGTCGACAAGGTTGAGGAGCTAAGTGACAAATTAGAAGAGCTCAACCTTTCCTCAGACAAGGACAAAGCCGCATTGAAGTTAATGGAAGATCGTCTTAACAAGTCTAAGGAGTTTGGGGATCTCATAACTAAAGAGAATCTCAAGCTCAAAGGCGATCTTAAAAACTTGGAAGGCAAAGTGGCAGAGAAGGAGGAAGAACTCCGCAGCAGCCAGGATAAAAATAAGGCTGATGCTGAGGAGTGGTCTCAAAGGGAGAAGAAGCTCCTTCTTGAGATAGAGGGACTGAAGGCTAGGAAAGTGGAGCCCGAGATATCCAGTGAGGAGCTGTCTAAGTTGCGGGGAGAATTGGCTACAGCGAAAGCTGAGAGAGAAGAAGCTGTTGACATATGCAGCCGGGCTGTTGAAGAGTCCTTCGGCCTAGCCATACGCCAAGTCTTCTACCGCAATCCCACTGCGAAACTTAACCTTTATGGGATGGATCCGTACTATGAATTCCATGAGGGAAAGTTAGTCGCAGTGGTGGATGGTCGTCACGAAGATCCACCGACGTCCTTATATGGTTTGGCTCCTCTTCCTGAGGGTCAATCCATGGGACCTGACTACGTCTTTCCGGCGTCCGAGGTTCCCTCTTCTGAAGAAAGGGCTGAGGCTCCTGGAGGCGAGACTCCTGCTGAGGTTCTAAAGGAAGGAGCACAAGAGCCCAGTGCTGAAGAGGCACAAAAGACTGAAGAACAGATTCCTCCTCAGTAGTTTTGTTTTCATTTACATGTATAGTTGTGTACCGGGATCAACTCCGGATTTTAAACTATTGTATGTAATTTCATTTCAATGAATGAGTTTTGATTGAAGAAATTTGTCTTCGTCGTTTCATGTATATTTAAATCGTTTCTAATCCGTTCTGTATAATTAATCTTAAGGCCGGATTGAAATAATAGCCTCGGAAGATTAAACAACGAATAAAATTTAGAACGGATAAATATATACATGTCCCCACGTGTGTATTAAGAAGAAGGTGCCTGTCTTTGGGGTGTGATCCTTAATTCTTTTGGGGAAAGATGGGTCGATCCGCTGTTTAGCAAAGTAGTGTAACAGGACGGATGACTGCTTCTAATCCGTAATATTCTTACAGGAGATGATAATATTGTTCCAAGTTTAGGGAACTGCAAGAAAGTGGTGTTTGAGTCCTTTATCATAAGGATGATGATGGGAGTTTTTTCTACACCAGGAATTACGTCGTTGTATCACAGAATAGGTGATAAAGAGTATCCGTCCTGGGAGAATACCACTAGAAAGCGAAAGTGCGGACTGACTTTCGGAATTTTCCATCATAAAGATGATTATGAGTATTGATCATGCCAGGTGTTTTATCATTAAATCACTTCATAAGTGATTGAGATCATCCGTCTTGGGGATGTGTACGATACCAGGAACTACATCATCAGGTCGCATATTAGGTGATTGAGATCATCCGTCCTTTGGGTGTGTATGGCGCCAGGAGTTACATCGTCAGATCACAGCATGGGTGATTGAGATCATCCGTCCTGGGTAGGTACACCGCGTTAGGAGTTACATCATCATATCACATAATGGGTGACTGAGGTTATCCGTTCTGGAAAAGTACACATCGTCAAGAGTTACATCGTCAGATCACAGATTAAGTGGTTTAGATAATCCATCCTGGAGACATTTTTCAATCGTAGGAATACGGATTGAGTGAATACTTTCAGAATGATGATGAGAATTGTTCATACCAGGAGTTACATCGTCGAATCACTGAATAAGTGATTGAGATCATCCGTCCTGGAATGATTATTGGAGTTCTTCATACCAGGAGTTACGTCACTGAATAAGTGATTGAGATCATCCGTCCTGGTGTGATTATTGGAGTTCTTCGTACCAGGAGTTACATCACCGAATCACTGAATAAGTGATTGAGATCATCCGTCCTGGTGAATTTTTCCAATCAAGGGAGTGCGGATTCAATTGCCAATTTTCGCTCCATCCGAAATCCGAGTCTTACCTCTACTAGCCCCCTAGCTGATGTGAGGAAGCAGTTGACTTGCTCATATGAGCTATATTGATCATAGTACGTCTGGATTTCGGATTTGCACCGAAGTGTAAATATCCGTTCTGGGAACCATGTTCCGTAGTGATGAAATTTTAAGGGCGGATTCGACAATGGAAATATCAGAAGTTTATCGAATTTCGCAACCCTTGGTATTCGGGTAATGGTGGCCACGTTTCTAATGATTGGACATTTAATGCCTTAATTCACGTGGGCGCGCCATTATTGCATTAAGTGCGCATGTCTTAGTAACTGTCACGCATAGTTTTGTTGGGCCTAATATTTGGTTTTAATAGGCCCATTTCGATGGCTCTGTGACAAAATGATGGCATTTTCGCGCCTTGATGTACTAAATGACAATTTTGGTCCACTAAACGGGGAGTCGTTTGGGGGTAAACGACAGGTTATGTTTAATGGGTATTTGAAAAATTTTGGTGCCCTGATATAGGCATATTTGGTAATTCTCAGTTACCATTTCTTCTTGCTTCCTTGACGAATCTCTGCGAAAGTTCCAAGAAGTTCTTCGTATCCACCTCTGTGAATTTCAATTCACTATCTAAGGTAACCACTTTCCCTTCGTTCTCAGTTTCTCTTTTCAATATTTGAGAATGCCTAGGAAGGGTGTTAGCTTCAGTGGCGTTGGCCCTAGAGGAAGAGGAGGAAGGGCTTTGACTCAAAACCCTAGCGTTCATGGTGGGAGGATTCCAGTGATCCTTCAGTCGAGATCACGAAATACAGAGAGGGAGGGGTCGCAATATCAAAGGCGAAGGGTGATTATACCCTCTTCAGGGTCTTCCTCCTCTAGTGAGAGTGACGAGAGTGGGGATTTATATGTCTCTGATGATGTGGAATTTTATCGCAGCATCAAGGCTTTCACAATGGTGACAAAGAAAGCTACTGGGAGGAAGTCGTCTGAAGGGGAATCCCCTTCCGAGAAGCATATCTTGAAGACCCAATCCGGCCTCTGCAATGTGGTTGCACACCGGATAGATTGGGTGAAATTCCAACAGAAACGCCCATTCAGCTGGGTGGCTGAGGAGTTTCGTGAAATAGCATCATCTCATGCTCAAGAGGGGGGAGCGGAGTTGGAGCCGCGTTTCACGGTCTTCAAGAGGGATAAATACAAGAAGTGCTTCGTGGTGATAGCCCCGTTGCCATCCGATCAAATTTGTCATACCCCGGACGAAAGGTCCTTGTATATGTATGACTTTTTATTTTTGAACCTTGGTGTGCGGTTTCCCCTTTCGAAGTTTCAGATGGGGGTTCTGAGATTCCTGGACTGCGCTCCTTCACAGCTTCACCCCAACGGATGGGGATTAGTCCGCTCTCTTGAAGTGCTTGGGGAGCACTTCAACTTCAAGCCGACGGTGGCCATGCTCTTTTATTTTGCCCAAGTGGTCCGTCGTGCAAATAAAGAGAAGGGGGGAGTGAGCTTGATATCCCTCCGGACTCTCTCAAAGGTTATCAACTTTGAGGCGTACACTGACTCCGCCAAAGTTGATGGACATTCATTCAAGTCCTATTTCACGAAGATTAGCGTTCACCCTGACGAGTCAGTTTTTTGGTTAACTGAAGATGGGCTTTTGAAGTTCCCAGTGGCTTGGACGCATGAACACTTTTTGCTGACCTCCCAGGCGTACTACACTGAGGAGGATGAACTAAGCCCGTCTTCAGTTTCCGTTCTTTCCGCCCTTCAATCTTACACCGCCTCGCATCAATTTTTCTCTTGCAGGCGTTTGTTAGGATCGTGGTCTACCCGCGAGGAATATCTGCGTAATTTTCCTGCTAATATTCATATTTTATCGCATCATGCCTTGAAGTAGTTGATTTCTAACCGTGTTGCTTGGTTTTGCAGTTGAAATTGAAGCTGCGTCTCCAGAGATGGAAAAACAGAAAGGGCTCAAAGCTGGAGCGAATTCCGTGGCAGCTGAAAATGACATTCAGGCGAAACGGAATTCGAAGAAAGCCACAGCGGAGACCATCATTTTAACCTCATCTGCTGGTGACGATATTCCCTTACTGGAGGGCGGATCTGAGAAGGTTGTGGCTGAGAAGGTCGGAGAAAAGAAGAAAACTATAAAACGCGGTTCCTCAAGGACCTCGGATCGTCAACCCTCTCCGAAAAAACAAAAAATTTCAAGTGAGAGTGCTGATCCGGAGCCTTCAAAGGGAAAGAAAGTGGAAAGATCCGCTCTGGATGCAGGGTCCACTCTGGATGCTCCTGGCGACGGGATCACCTATGGTGCAAAGCCAATAACGACTTACTTTGCACCAAAAGTTACTCGCCCCCTTCAAAGTAGCTCCGGTCTTGCACAATATTTGGTATACGAGGGTTCTGTTCCTGAGGCCGTTCCTGAGACTCCGTACAAGCTGAAGCCCTCATTGATGAGCGATGAAGTAGCCAAAGCTTGCGATGCCGGGCAGAAGCACCTGGCAGAATTATCCGGGCTCTTAAGATCGGTTCGCAAGCTTCCAGAAGAGAATGAGAGGCTGAGCTCGTTGGTTGGCAAGGTTAACGACCTTAGCGTTACTGCTGCTAAGGACAAGGCAACCATCCTTCGTTTAGAAAGTAAATTAGAAGCTTCCAAAGAGGAAGGATATAAGAAGGATGAAGAAATTGTCAGGCTAAAACATCTTGCCAAGGAGTTGGAGGCCCAAGTAGCTGGTCAAAAGAAAATCAATTCCGACCTCCACTCCGGTTTTTGTGCGGAGAAGGAACGCTCTTCAAAGCTGGAAGAGGAGCTTAAGGAAGTCAAAGTTGTTTATGCTCGAGGAACCGAAGATTGGTCGCGTAAGGAGAAGGAGCTGCTCTCAAAGTTGGCGGACACAAAAGCGGAATTTGACGAGGCTGTGGATATGTGCGATCAGGCAGTCAAGGAATCCTTTGGGTTAGCTGTTCGTCAAATTCAATACCGGAATCCCAAGGTGAAACTTAATCTGAATGGTATTGACCCGTTCTATGAGTTTCATCAAGGGAAACTGGTGGCTATAGTTGATAAGCGTCATGAAAGTCCGCCTAGCACTCCTTATAAGTTCGCTCCTTTACCTGCAGGCCAATCGATGGGACCTTCATTCCTGAAGCCCATAAGCACAGGAACGAGCTCTCGCACTGAAGAAGGCAAGGCCGGAGGCAAAGGCAAAGGGAAAGAAGGAGATTCAAGCCAGAGAAAGTAGCGCCCTTCCCTGTTTCCTTTTTCATTTTATTGATTCAAATTCGCTGTGTTCCGGGATCAGCTCCGGATTATTATACGAATTGTAATTCTCATTTAATCAATAAAAGGGTTTTTTACCTCCATTTTTGTTTAGTGAAAAACAACTTTAATAGAGGGATCGCATGTGTATTGAATCATTCCGAATTTAAGTAATGAAGATCGGTTTGAAAAACAAAATCTCCATACCGGACTTATACATGCGAGATGGATTTCTCAATAAGATCACCGCTTGTCAGGGAACACATCATTGTTACAAGAACGGCTTAAGGGGAATGATTGTGAGATCGTTTAGACGAGAGTTCATTCCTCAAGATATTCGTTAAACCGTTGATGTTGTCCCCCAGTATCATTGGGTGATTATCACTTTGAATAAACTCTGAGTAAAATTTTCTCGTGAGAGTTTTTAAGAGTGAGGATTTAAAATAGACATTCCTCCTCAAATATTTCCGACTGAGAGATTTCAGGTGAATATGCCTTAGATTGTGGCGTACCCGAGTGAATTGTTTGTGTCGGAGTTCATGAGTTAGTTATAAAACTTCCAAATAAAGAACTTCATAAGAAAGTATTAATCTGGAGTTCAGTATAACTTACTTGTTGTGTTTGGAGTTCGGTTTGATCCTACTGTCCATGTCATATTTGGTGTTCGGTTGAATCCTACTAGCCGTTCTTCAATTGGTCTTTGGTTTTACCCAATGACGATTCTTCACCGACGTTCGGTTAATCCTACTAGTCGTACTCAGAGTTCGGTTTAATCCTACAATCCGAGCCTTCAATACGGGGTTCAGATCAGGGCTAATCCTGAACCTACTGCGCCCGTCACTTGGGGTTCAGCGTGGTCTTGAAGAAAAACCAGCTTACTGCGCCCAAGCCTTCGCATGGGGTTCGGTTTGTGGCCTTGAATAAGGACCAGCCCTACAACCCATGTAGTCTTCAAATGGGGTTCGGTTTGTGGCCTTGAAGAAGGACCAGCCCTACAACCCATGCCCTGAGGTTCGGTTTAATCCTACAACTCAGGTCTTTACCGACGTTCGGTTTATCCTACTAGTCGTACTCAGAGTTCGGTTTAATCCTACAATCTGAGCCTTCACCGGTGTTCAGCCAAACTTACTAACCGTACCCAGAGTTCGGTTTAATCCTACAATCTGGGCCTTCAATATTTACACACTCGAGGAGTTACATCGTCAATTACAGAATGGGTAATTGAGATCATCCGTCCTGAGTATGTTCTTGTGCGTTGCGCATATTCGAAGAGTTACATCGTCAACTACAGAATAAGTAGCTGAGATCATCCGTCCTGAATATGCTTTTGTACACCGGATAAACTGAAAATCACAGCATAAGAAAAACTCGAAAGAGTTAAATTGTTATGAGAGATTCTTATTAAATCAAAAATAAGAATTACAAGGAGAGCGTAGCTGTGAAAATAAATTCTCCAGTATTCAATCCAAGATAAGGATAGGAGAGTGTAGAAACAGCTAGCTATAGTAGATGCGCAAGTTTTGGGTGTTCCATTTGTTTCGGATTGGAGTGCCATCAAGGTTTTCAAGGCGATAAGAGCCTTTGCCAGTGACCTCGGATACCCTGTATGGGCCTTCCCAGTTTGGGGCTAATTTGCCTTGATGGGCGAATTTGTTCCCTATACTTGCTTTCCTCAAAACCAAATCTCCAACGTTGAAAGTCCTTGATTGGACTCGTTTGTTGTACCGGAGAGCAACTTTGGCTTTGATGGCTTGATCTCTGATGAAAGCGTCTTCTCTGAGTTCTTGTATGACATCCATTTCAGATGCCAAGTTAGCATTGTTGGTTTCTTCAGAGAAGTACTTAACTCTTGTGGAAGCAATTTGCAGTTCCACAGGTATCATTGCCTCGACCCCGTATGTTAGGCGATATGGGGATTCATTGGTGGATGAATGAGGCGTTGTCCGATATGCCCATAGGACATGACACAGCTGGTCTGTCCATCCGCCCTTGGCTTCACCAAGGCGCTTCTTTAGTCCCTTAAGCACCTCCCTGTTGGCCACTTCAGCTTGACCATTAGTTTGGGGATGTTCGACGGATGAGAATATTTGGGTTATTCCTAACCCTTCAAGCAAATCTGTGAATTTTCTATCCGTGAACTGGGTGCCATTGTCTGTGACAATCCGTGCTGGGACCCCGAACCGTGTTATGATGTTTTCATACATGAAACGGCGAGTTCGGGCTGAAGTAATATGCACCACCGGCTCTGCTTCTATCCACTTAGTGAAATAATCGACCCCTACAATGAGATATTTGATGCCCCCAGGAGCAGTTGGAAAGGGGCCCAAAATATCCAATCCCCATTGGTAGAAAGGCCATGGAACAGCGGATGTGAAGAGTTCTTCCGCCGGTGTGTGGTGTAGGTTAGAGAATTTTTGGCAAGCGTCGCATTTTTTGACGAAGTCAATGGAGTCTTGCTTCATTGTGGGCCACCAGTATCCAGCTCTGAGGATTTTTCGCATTAAGCTTCTTCCTCCGGCGTGGTGTCCACTTTGTCCTCCATGCACTTCCTCCATTACACCTTGCACCTCATCCTCTTTGAGACAAATTAAATAGGGCACAGAGAGTGCCCTTCTGTAGAGATTACCATCAATCATAGTGAAATACGGTAATTCTCTCCTTAACCTCGTCTTTTCCTTCTCATCTGTGGGTAGCTGTCTATCAGCCAAATAACGGATGTAAGGAGCCACCCATGTATCTCCGTAAAGGGAGTCAGTCATTATGGCGTTTAGAGAAGGGAAAAGAGGGATGCTGGGCGACGTTAGCGTGCTTTGAACCAGAGTAGTGGTGCTACCCGGTCGTTTAGTGCTTGCTAACCTGGAGAGTATATCTGCTCTCGTATTCTCTTCACGTGGAACATGCTTGAACTCCACCTTTGAGAATTTCTCAGTCAACTCCTTGACACAGTTCAAGTATAATTGGAGTTGAGGTTCGCGAGCTTGATATTCTCCTAAGATCTATGAAATCACCAGCTGTGAATCGCTACAGAGTGTCGCCTCAGAAGCTCCGATGTCAATTGCAGCTCTTAGCCCGGCCAAGCAAGCTTCGTACTCAGCCTGGTTGTTGGATGTTTTGAAATTGAAACGAAGGGAGATCTCCAGGTGTACTCCGTCATCACTTTCGAGAACTACACCTGCTCCAGAGCCTCTTTGGTTTGATGAACCATCAACGTAAATGGTCCAATGGACTCGAGGGTAATCTGGATCAGTCCCTGTCATTTCCACAATAAAGTCAGCCAGGACTTGAGCTTTAATAGCGCTGCGGGGTTCGTAGGATATATCAAACTCAGAGAGTTCAATAGACCATTTGATCATCCTCCCAGCAAGATCGGGCTTGATTAAGACAGAACGGAGTGGCAAATCCGTTCTCACTATGATTGGATGGGCGTGAAAGTACGGGCGTAACCGTCGTGAGGCCCAAACAACAGCGAGGGCGGGCTTTTCAATTTTCTGATACCGGACCTCAGCACCTTGCAAGGTCTTGCTAGTGAAATAGACCGGTCTTTGTCCATCAGGAGTTTCTTTTATCAAGGCAACGCCCAAAGCTTCATCTGAAATAGCCAAGTACAGAATGAGTGTGTCTTCGGGGTCAGGCTTTGTGAGAATGGGAGGTTTGGACAACACCTCCTTAAGCTCTTGGAAAGCTTTTTCTTGTTCCTGTCCCCACTCGAATTTCTTGGACTTTTTCAGTATTTTGTACAGGGGGAGCGACCTGTGAGCCATCTTCGGCATGAATCGTGCCAAAGCTGCTACTTTGCCATTCAGGGATTGGACTTCTTTGAGATTCTTAGGACTCTGCATGTTTAGAATCGTCTGGCACTTCCCTGGATTGGCTTCAATACCACGTTGAGTTAACATGAAACCCAAAAACTTCCCAGCAGGGACAGCAAATGTGCACTTCATTGGGTTCAGCCTCATGTTAAATTGTCTCAAACGGGTGAATACTTGGCGCAGGTCGTCAATATGATCGCCACCAACCGGTGTCTTTGCTATTATGTCGTCAATATATACTTCAACAAGTTTGGTGTGCATACCTTCGAAAACCTTGTTGATCATGCGCTGATATGTCGCCCCAGCGTTTTTCAGGCCAAAGGGCATGACTGTATAGCAAAAGACACCACGATCATTTATGAAAGTTGTCTTCTCTTGATCCTCTTCGCACATCGGAATTTGGTTGTAACCAGAGTATGCGTCCATGAAACTCAGGTATTGATAACCAGAGGAATCATCCACCATCCGATCTATATTAGGAAGAGGATAAGGATCTTTTGGACAGCAGTGGTTGAGGTCCACGTAGTCAATGCACATTCTCCATTTACCATTGGATTTAGGGACCATCACCACATTCGAAAGCCAAGAAGAATATCGGATTTCCCTGATAAATCCGGCCTTCAGCAACTCCTCAGTTTGCTGACAAGCTGCTTTCTGTTTCTCTGGACCCAATCGTCTTTTCTTTTGGGCCACAGGTTTCGTCTCTGGATAGACGGAAAGTTTATGACAGCAGAATTTAGGGTCTATGCCTGGCATATCGGCTGCAGTCCATGCAAAGAGGTCTTTAAACTCTTGCAAGAGAGCCAACAGTCGCTGCTCTATTTCAGTATCTAGCTTGTCATTGATATGGGTGATCTTTTCTGGAGAATCTCCCAAGACGATGTCCCTGGAACTTCCATCCGGTGTGGGCTTTGATGGGTTGAACGGATCAATGTTCAAATCCGCTCTAGGGTCCAGGTCGACAAGGCTTACAGTTCCAGCCGATGTTCCAGCATCATTAAGTTTCCTCTTTTTATTGGAGGCGTCCAGCTTTGTCATGTTGAGGCTAAGGTTGTAGCAGTACCTAGCCATCTCTTGATCACCCCGGATAGATGACACAGCATTATCCTTGTTAATGAACTTGATAAGGAGATGTGGGGTTGATACAACTGCCTCCATTGCATTCAGAGTAGGACGGCCTATGATGCCATTAAATGGTGATTTGACATCAATCACTAGCACCCGAGACCTAACCGTCCTGGCTCCTGGCTCGCCTTCAAACGAGATAAGGGTATCAAGATACCCTTTAGTTAGTTGCTTTGCGCCATTGAAAGCTGTTAGTTCCTGCGTGTAAGGCTGTAAGTCTGAGTCTTTAAAACCCATTCTTTCAAAGCAATTATAGAAAATAACATCGCAGGAACTTCCCTGGTCAACAAGGATTCTTCGGACGTCCTTGTTGGCGATCACAGCAGTGATGACTACAGCATCGTCACCACCAGGAATGGTTGGGCCAAAATCTTCATCAGAGAAAGAGATTGTGGGAGCTTCAATCCCACCTCTGTAAGGGCGATTGTCTTTGACTTTCCCTTGCACAGATAGAATCATTCTGTGATGATTCTTACGGGCTGTAATTGAAGCTCCTCCTCCAGCGAACCCTCCAGCAATCATGTCAATAACTTCACGTCGGCCCTGACGTTGTTGCTGGGGCATGCTGTCTTTCTGTGCTGCATTATCAGTCATCACACCTTTTTGCTTCTCTGCAGCAGAGAACTTTCGAACCGGACTGGGGTTATTGTCATCCCCATCGTCTGGATCTCTTTCTCTTTTCTCATTCCGTTCTGCCCTGTCAAAGGATTTTTCTTTGAACAAGTATTGCTTCAACTTGCCTTCTCTAATTAGCGTCTCAACCGCGTTCTTTAGAGCTTGGCATTCATCAGTGGAATGACCATTCTGTTCATGAAAATCACAGTACTTACGTGAATTTCCTGGTCTTTTCATAGGGGCTGGTCTCCTGATGCCATATGTGCTGAGCATTGGCCATCCGACCTCTCTCAAAATCTGAGATGGTCTAGCAGATAACTGTGCATAATGGCTGAAGGAATTGACATGCCTTTCTCGAGGTCGAGGAGGGTGGTTATCCACCTTAGGACTGGTGAATGGCCTCTCCATGCGTTCTGACCTCGTCTTCTCCTTACCCTTCTGGGTTTGGGGAGATGGTGTTGGTGGCTTTTTCTTTGCAGCCATTGCCTCCAAGTGCATCTCTATGCTCACATACTTTGAGGCTTTTTTCCTGAACTCCTCAAAAGTTGCTGGGGGGCTCTTTGCTAATGAAAGAGCGAAAGCTGATCCTGGCTGCAATGCCTCAATAACGATATGCAGCTTGATAGATTCTGTGAGGTTAGGAACCAGGGCTGCTTCCTTATAAAACCTCTTCAAAAAATCTTTTAAGCCCTCTGTTTCACCTTGCTTAATCTGAGCTAAGGTATGAGACGTCTTGGGTACGTCTCTGGAGATGACAAAGTGGGTTTCAAAGGCAGCTGCCATTTCCATCCAAGAATCTATGGATCCAGAAGGCAAGCCTTTAAACCACCCGAGGGCCTCCTCAGACAATGTTCGAGGGAACATTCGGCACATCACGTCTTCATCAGCCCCCAAGTACATGGCTTCGAACACATAAGCATCAAGGTGCTTAGTTGGGTCAGTTTCACCATTATACTTTCCGATGGAAAGTGGTTGAGTGGTTTGAAGGTGCTTGGGGATGCTGATGCCCATAAGTCTCTTTGAAAAAGGAACTTTCAGATTGTAAGACAATGGGGGTACTGTTGTTGAATCTCTCTTCCTTCGGGAAGCTGCATCCTCAGAATCGCGAGTTTGTTCTCCCTCCTCAAACGTTGGGATCTTTGAGTACTGAAGAGTGGTGGACTTTTCACCATCAGTTGTGTGGGGAGTATTTCGCGTGCGAGATGACTCTTTATCATCGCTTTGCCTTTTTTCTCTTCGCAATTCAGCGAGTTCCCTCTGAAGTTGTTTGATCAACTCATCACGAGGATCAGGATCAGACACTGTTACTATCTTCTTTGAGCTGCCCCCATGAGAATCAAAGTTGAGTCTTCTGAAGGCGTTAGGATTGGTTCTGCCTTCAGCCTGATTTTCCATGAAGTCTTGTGCTTCGCCCTCCATTGTGGATTACCTGCTCTGTCAAAGGATATGGGAATAACTTTATCGGGTCCCACCGGGCGTGCCAATGATCTGTCCTGGACCGGGGTCAATAGATCCGATCTCAAGCCAGTCACGAATAGTATGTCAATACCGTCTAGTAGACCGGATGTATGTGTATCCGATGTATGTATCCGTTGTCCTTGGGTGAAGAAAGCGGATTGGGCGTCCTGGAGATCCTTTACACCGACCTAACGCGTTGAAGTGGGCGAATGGTGGTGTCACCTGCAAAGATTCTCCGACGCTCAAGTCAGTGATTATATTCCAAGTAAGGAATGTATTCAGAGAGGAATCAGTCGTAAAAGAGCTCAAGAAGAAGCCTCCCTTCAATCATGAAGTGAGTTCATATACCTGATTGGCTCGATTAACGAGGACTCGTTGGTGGGGAACCACCAACTCCCATTAGCATTATTATATTGCGCACTTACCTGCATGATTGGGTCAAGTGGCTATTTTATATTGAGCGTAGAGAATGTAGACTAGGATTAGGGAACAAGTTGACCATTCCCGTGAGCAAAATTTGGCTCGTAGTGTAGGGAATTATTGATCGATCCCTGTAGCAACAATCCTTGTCATTAGCACAGTGACGTGTGTATTGTCCGATGTCATGGTGTTATCCTGAACAACCGGTATAGGGAGAACGCCTGATACAGAATTACAGTTCGGATGTATACCGATGACACCGGTTACACGTAGATGTCTTATCAAAGACGTTGAAATATGTATAGCAGATCGGATACCGGTATTGAGACCGGATCACATAGTAACTAAAGAATCAATTTCAAAAGCATTCAAAGTAAAATTTTTTAATACTCAATTCACCCCCCCCCCTCTTGAGTAATTGAGGCTACTTGGTTAACATAAACCAACGGAGAAAAAACGTCGTTGGGTTAACTTAACGCCGTTTGCATTTATAACCAAACACACACTAAACCTAACATGATCTAATAAATTTGTCCTAATACTTAATTGTGAGACCTAAAATTAACATGTTGCATGACATATTTTTAGGTTTGACCTGATATATTTAGAAATTTAGTTTAACCTGATAACATGTATAAAAATCCAATAGATATTAAAGACAATGAAAATATTAACATGCATATATTAAATAAATCAAGAAATCTCTTATTTTAGTCAAACAAATAGATTTTTAAAATAGTAACAACCTACGTAACATATATTCAATTATTTTTAACAAATTTTAATTTTAATTTCATAAACTAATTCTTAATAAATATCATATATATATTTATAAATTATAATTTATTTTATAAAATTATATACAAGAATTTAAATTTAACATATTAGAAATGCATTTTGACAAAATCCAAACCTAACATTTTAAATTAAATAAAATTTTTAAAAATTCTTAACCTAACCTTTTAATTAAATAGAGGAAACTAAATTAAGCTTTAAATGTGCGATATTATCATAGGCCGCTAACTAGTTTTCCTGACTTGGGTGAGTAGATAAGTTCCAAACCCTCACCAACTCATTCGTGTTAAAATGAATTACCTATAGGATTAATTTCATGAATTAAACCTATATCCTGATCATTGGAAGTGAATTAAAGAGAGACCTTTTTTAATATATATATTGATCTAATTTAATATCTTTTAAAAATAAAATAACAAGTAACATAAATTGAATATCTTATATAGAAAATTATTCTAATTTTTTAGGAAAAGTTTTCTGTTTATTTTTTAAAATTTTCATTTCTTAGAATAGTTAGAAAAATTCTTAAAAACTTTTTCACTTTTCAGTTTTCTTGAAAATTTCTTTTAAAAACTTCTCTGTTTTTTTTAAAAAATAAAAAAGCCGATTTTCAATTTTTTATAAGTTTTCTTTAAATATTTTGTAAACAAACATCTTTTCTATTTTTCCAACTTTTTTTAAGAGTAGTTTTCCATTTTTCGTAAAAAATTTACTAAACTAAACACGACCTTAATCTTTTCAATTTTTTTAAATATTATATATAACATCCCTATTTTAAAAATAATTTTTTTCCTAAATCTCACAGCCAAACACAGTTTCCTTAAAAAAATATGAAATTTTGTTTTGTATTTCAACATCTCTTATAAGTTTGCAGCATACTGGTCTCTAACTGCCTTTTTAAAACAGTTTAATTATAATGCATTCTGAATCAATCAGTTAAAAATCATCGTAGAATATTCATAATATAATCCTCACATTAATCGATGATTTTATTTATATAATAATCTATTATTCAATGATTTATATATTCACAATGCATTTTAATTACATTTTTATAAAATAAGGTTTAATTATTATGTACTGTTAATGTAAAATTTTTCATATTTTCAACTAAATAGAAATAACTGTAAATTATGACTTTTAATGTAATTAATTAATTGACTCCTTATAAGCTTTTTATGTATAGAAAGAAACAAATATTGTAATGAATATTCCCATAGTTAGACCTTCTCTTGACTGACGGTTGCTGGTGGATGCTTTGTATTACTGTGACATTTCAAGTACAATACACGACATTTCTTTTTAAATACAAAAAGAAAGACAGAAAAATGGTCGAATTTTGGACTCATTCATTAGTTGGGGGAAAAAAAATGCAAAAATCATGGTCCTTTTGTATTCTATAAAAAAAAGAAAATTCAACATACAGTTAATTCATATTAAGCGAAACTTGGGTTAAGGGAGATAATTAAGGGTCCGTTTGGTTTTTAGTTGGGGAAACGGAGTTGGGGAAATTGAGAAATTTAAGGGTTGATATTGATCCTTCACACCGTTCGAGACAGTCAAAACTCCATTTGACCGTAGGATTTATTTTTGGGGTTGGCCAAACCGAGGTTTGACCAACCCAACTTTGTAACCAAACAGGCTCTAATATTTTCATTTGACTTGTTTCCAAGATGAATATATCAATTTTTTTATATTAAAGCGGTGGTTTGGTTTGGGGAGCAAATATCATTCTCTTTACTCCAATATTTTAATTTTTTTTAAAACCCAAAGGTATTCTAGACAGCTAATTCCTCAATTATATAAAGATAACTAAATCTCCGTAATAGCATAACAATTAATTTCTTCTAGTAAATGAGTTTTGTTTCTTCAACTAAACCTATTTTATACGGGTCCAAATTATCTGTTAACTGTGATGGATTTTATTAGACATCAACTACATATATCAATGAATAAATTATTATTCTAGTCATTTATCTTTTAAATAAATTTTAAGTTAAATTTTTAACTATTTTTTTAATAAGTTAAATCTTTTGTCTTTTAAAAATGATCTAGTTAGGTATTCTCTTACCGAATTTCACTAATAAATTTTGTTAATGGAGTCATAATGTGCCAAACAAACGTCACACATGACTGTGTCCTCATTTGATGAATGTCTAATACCATCACATATGTTAGATATTGTTAACATAATAACTCATCATGTCAACTATTCGTTGGTTGAAGTATAGATGACACATAGAGTTATCGATAAATATTTGACAAGTGAAGTTGTCATGTTAGCAATAGTATTTAACACGTAGCTATATCAATCATACACCAAATTTTTATTAATAAAGTTAATAGAAAATGAGTTAAGAAGGCTTAATTGAAACATTTAAAATAGATAAAAAGCTAACTAATTAAACAAAAAATTAAGGTCTAACGCAAAACTTATTGAAAAGATAAAAAATTGGAATGGTAATTTACTCTGAATTAATATACAGAAATGATAAATATTGCAAAACAAAAATTTACGAGCTAATATCATAGATCAGTAATAGATATAAGTCGTATAGTAAAATAGAAGAAAGCAAATAGTATTACTATATAAATGTTAGAATACCATTTCTAATATTTTAATGTTTTATAGTTAAATGTTTTTTTTAATTATGATTTATAAATTCATTTTGAGGCTTCTAAATATACTGGGCATCATATACTAAAACTTAACAATACTAATTAGTAATAGAGTTCTCATAGAATCTCCAAAAAACAGATGATTTTGTTGTTATATACATAGAATTTAATATTTAATATACATATAGACTTAAATGACAAGAATTAGAATTAGTTGTAACAAAAAATAATAATAATAATTTGTTGGACTTACACGTTTACTTTGACCAATTCAATAAAAATTTATAATTAAATGACCTCATGCAATGTATTTTAAAATTAGATTAATTATTGAAATGGTGAACAACTTTGTGTTGATAAATTAAATCTATTTTTTAAGAGAATTTTTCGTAAAACATAAAAAAATAAAATTTATGGAAAACACAATCATTATATAAAATTATTACGTGAAAAATTAAAAAAACTAAAAAAATTACAGCTGTTATTATAACCGACTACTAGATAAAAATATCAAATCAAAGCTTATATCTAATAACACTCTAACCAAAAAGGATAATAAAAAACTTATTGTAGATATTTTTTAGTGATATCTAAGAAACTCACACACCCATTGGTTATCATAAGTGGTTACAATTGGTGTGATTAAAACCGAAAGCCTTGGAAGTATGTATAACACAAGACTTCCTCATTTTTTTTCAATATCAAACAACACTTAATTCACAATCAAGCTTCAACATTTAATTCATGATTCATTTGTTCTCACAGGATAAAATAATATTATTTATATTTACAATATATTAAATAATGAATTAACATGAAATTATAATAACCAAATAGGTAATTCAAATTAAATTCAACCAAACATAAAGTAACATATGTGGCTTGAAATATGAACCAAAATCTGTACATAAATCCCAATTTCATATGTGGAGTTTTAGTTGGCCAAAAAATATTTTTTTATCAAATTTAAAAATATAAAATAGCCCCAAAAAGAAAAGATTAGATCGCCTTACGCTATTACTTTGGACACTAAGATTCTGTCTCAACCTCTTGTATCATTTCCAACGAAACACCATAGTCTGTTTCAGATTGAACAAAGTTTAATGGATGAAACAAACATGAATAAATAATGCATTTTTGTAATCTCGTTTTCCACATTTTCTTTGGTCATGGAGGATATAATGTGGTCATTTTTGGATCTTATTCATGGGAGAATAAAGTTTAATCTTTCAAGTTGTGTTGTAAGTACTAAAAATAGGATGACAATATCACATGACTCAAATGCTTGGTTATATGAATGCGCAAATTCTTTTTATTTTTCCTTTATTAAAAATAAAGAAAAATTAAGGTCAATGAGGTAGCCTACCATATCATATTTAGCTTTCACACAAGTGTTGCCCTTGCCCTTGCCCTTCATGAATACCAAGATTTGCTTTTTGCACAACTGTTAACCCTGTTTTCCTTTGAGTTATTCTATCCTTACAAAATGTTTTGAAATATATTTATAAAATAAAAATAAAAATATTTTGGAACAATTTTTATAATAATTTTTAACATTTTTATTCTATTATTATTTACTTATCTCACCCTCTTCTCTCTTCCATTGTTATAACCATAGACAGTAACTAGGACATTTTTTCATTAAACATCAAATTTCTCTAACTTTTGGCACAACGTCAATTTGTCATTCCCACCATCTCCTAGTTTTTTCTTTGTGAAATGTTGTTCCACAAAATATCTTTAGTATTACATATAGAATTCAATTTCTGGACTGTAGTGTTCGTGCATATTTCAATTCCTGCGTTTGTAATATGTCATCAAATTTCAATTTTTACATGTTAAACACACAACATACATATTTCAGTTTTCATTAGGTGGATGAATGTTAAGCGGATTTCTGGTACAACTAATGGAAATCGAAACCCTTGTGTGGTGTTAATAACATGAAAATTGAATTTTGATAAGCACCTTGCAAGCACAAATATTGAAATGTAAAGTTTGGTTTCCTAACTTGGTTGGTCAAATTCTGAATCTACGGTCAAACGAGGTTTTGACTGTCTTGAACGACATAAAAAATTAATATCAATCTTTAAATTTTTTTTATTTCCTCAAACTCTTATGTACTCCGAAAGCTTGAATTTCGTGCGTAATGTTAAAGGTATTTTGAGAAACAGTATATTTTTTTTAGAAAAAAGCTAGGACATGAAATGAATAGCAAATTCACATGGTACCAAAAACAATAATATCTTCTTTTTTTCTGTTGGATCAAGCAATAAGAACTTCTTAGAATCCGTTTATAGGACCATACACTTATGAATGGGCTAGTTGGTTTAGTTTACCTTTAAAGCTATGACATATACTGTTAAAAAACCAAAAAGAAGCTATGACATATATCGTGGAAAAAAAAAGTTATAACATATATCTAAATACCCTGATGAACTCTACCAAAAATGTATTTTTTTAATGATGTTTCGGGTATGATTATGCGGGATAATTAAGAAAATAAAATTTATAACTTGATTATTAAAATCGAATCGGTGATCAAACTAGTGAAGATATTAGGTCAATATGTTAGTGGTCGTATCAATGAGTTATTGGTTGAACTAGTTAAACCAGATTAATAAAATAATATTTATTAAATTCAAGTTATTTTTTTAAAAATATTATAATATATTTTTATTACTAAATATAGAAAAGATGAAAACTGATCCGTCCCCAACCAGGGTCCAAGAGATCCGGTGTCGGGACAGCCTCAAGTATTAATGATTGAATGAGGTTGGAGACCGATTCTGTGTGTATCTGGTCTCTGCAATCCGTTGTCCTGGAGATCTTTCACACCGGCCTGACGCGTTGATGTGGGCGACAGGTGGTGTCACCTGCGAAGATTCTCCGACGCTCAAGTTAGAAGAATGTCTGCACTCAGTGAATACTTATGCAGTATATAGAGAGTTTTAGAGTGAGGACAACGTAACCTGGAACATGTATTGCAACATGTTATTTATAGTCGAGCGTGGAAATGAATCGTTTGGTGTTAGTGGGCCCACTGGTTCTGATAGAGTGTGCAAAGAGTCAATCTGAGTGGGCCAGCATTCTGAGTATGCCAAGAGAGTAGGTGAATTATCAGTGTACTTTTCTGTCATATGGATGGAAAAGGTAATCACCTTTTCCACAAATCACGCTGGTGATTGTACCCACTCCTGTCGGTGGATGAAAGGGACATATTCCACAGTGCAAAATGTCTTCCTTGCTACGATATTGGGGGAGTCGGTTATAGGACGGATCATCAACCCCGTATAGAAGAGCAGATAAGTCACCCGGTATCTCGGATGTCACCTCGGACGACAGGTATAAGAGAGATTGGCCTAGTGTGTTGCAAACCGGATCGGTATTCCTGACACCGGTTGAACTCTAGGACGGATATAATGAATTCGCTTTAGGTGAGACCGGATCAACACGTTACCGACTGGATCATTATCCTGGGATTCCGATTGGCTTCCAGGACGACTGAGATTGCCTCTTGTCCTTAGGATCGATCTCCAGATCGGATATCCTTGAGGTCGGTATGTAGACCGGATCATTTGTCCCCTAGCTTGTGTGAGGGACTGTAAGTTGCTCATATAAGCTATGCAGTTCACGAGAGGTCTGGATGCCGGTATGCTCATACAGAACATATTTATCCACATGTGTATTGTGCAATATCGTGATACTATGAAGAGTAATATAACTTAGATGTATATATCTTTTCAGTATTTAATAACCCGTTCAGTGTGATTAATATTGAGGTCGGTTTGTAATAATTGCCTCAGGAACTTAATCAAATCGGTTAAGATAAATGAGCTTTAGAACGGAGAAATATATATATGAATACTGTCCCCAAGCATAAGTAGGTTAAGGGATTGGTACCTCCCATGGGGCGTTACCCTTAATTCTTTTTTGGGGAGAGAAAGAGTCTATCCGTTGTTCATGACAGCGGTGCACAGGATGGATGACTAGCAATAATTCGTATTTGATCCTAATCGTCGATTCACGGAGTAGGTGATTGAGATTATCCGTTCTGAAAGAAATATTTCAATCGTAGGAATACAGATTGGGTCTTGATAGTATTCCACCATAAGGATGATGATGGGAATTGTCCGCGCCAGGAGTTACATCATCAAATCACAGAATTGGTGATTGAGATCATCCGTTCTGGGGGAATTCTTCTCAATTGTAAGAGTACGGATTTAGGTTCCAAAGGCTCTCATCATGAAGAAGATAATGGGAATTGTCCGCGCCAGGAGTTACATCATCAAATCACAAAATTGGTGACTGAGATCATCCGTCCTGGGGGAATTAGTCTTTGGCCGTCCTTAGAGTTTGGTTTTAGTCTGACTAATGATTTCGGAGCTCGGTCTAGTCTTATAATCCGAGTAAGACTTCCGGGAGGAATATTTCCGATTGACCCTTCCTGTGTGGAAGATTTCCAAGTGATCCTTCGGGTGAAAGATTTCCGAGTGGGGTGTCCCCGAGAGGGGTGTCCCCGAGTGTGACACTTCCGCGTGAGATTGCACTGAGTGGAACATTTCTAACTTACATATAGTATGGTACCGAATGAAGCCTTTTCCGAGTGAAACACTTAAGGACGGAGAAATGCCTCGACTTCGGATGAGTGCGCCTCAGGTAGAGATTGTCCCGAGTAAATAATTCCTGACTGAAACTCCGGAGTGAGATTTCCTCAGCTTACAGAGTTCAAGAGTCGAACTTCAATGAGATATTGCCGAGTGGATTATTTAAGAGTCTTAGCATCGAACTTGAAGTGTTTCCGAGAGAGGAATTCTAAGGGAGAATATTTCTGAGTGAATTCGATAACGATTGATTCTTTAATAGCAACCAACCAATTCTAGAAGTTGCACTCGGAGTTCGATTTAATCCTACAATCCGAGCCTTCAGTCGGTGTTGGATTTTACCTATTCACCATTTTCTTCACTCGGTGTTGGATTTTACCCATTCACCATTTTCTTCACTCGATGTTGGATTTTACCCATTCACCGGCCTTCATCACTCGGTGTTGGATTTTACCCATTCACCGGTCTTCGAATGGGGTTCAGTGCAATCCTACAACCCATTTCCTGAGGTTCGGTTTAATCCTACAACCCAAGTCTTCACTGACGTTCGGCCAAACCTATTAGTCACTCGGAATTCGGTTCAATCCTACAATCTGAGCCTTCACCGGTGTTCAGCCAAACTTACTAACCGTGCCCAGAGTTTGGTTTAATCCTACAATCCGGGCCTTCAATCGGTGTTGGATTTTACCCATTCACCGTTCTTCACCGGCGTTCGGCCAAACCTACTAGTCGTACTTGGAGTTCGGTTCGATCCTACAATCCGAGCCTTCACCGGTGTTCAGCCAAACTTTCTAATCGTACCTAGAGTTCGGTTTAATCCTACAATCTAGGCCTTCAATCGGTGTTCATCCCTTTGTTCCTTCGAAGAGGTTCATCGCTAACAACAGATACATCGTTAGGATCATCCGTCCTGAAAGTATCTTGTCACAACGCAGTTGTGCATCGAATAACATCATAAAGGTAATAGGTGAACACAGAGAATATTTCATTAATTATAAATTACAATACAAAAGAGAGATAGAGAGCTGAGTCGGGGTTATGCCTCGCTAAACCTTCTTGGTAAAACCGATCAGAAAAACCAAGTAAGGAAAAAGAATGCACACCGTCTTACCGACTAGCTGTAACAGCAGAAGGCGCTATTAATTTTGATGGCCTGATCCCTAATCAATGACCTCTCGGGGGCCCTGATGTTATTGGGACATAACATCTTGCTGTTCATGCTCACCAATCCAGACTCCCTTTGGCTTTCCCGAAGTGGCTTCTTTGAAAAGATACTGTTTGAGTTCACCCTCTCGGATCAGGGTCTCGATAGTGTTCTTCAGAGCCTGACATTCATCTGTTGAGTGGCCCTCTTGCTCATGGAACTCACAGTATTTCTGAGGGTCGCCATGTTTGTGAAGCTGGGGCGGTATCCTGACCCCGTATGAAGTAAGCGTTGGCCATCCGATCTCCCTCAGGATCTGAGACCGCTTAGAGTTTAACGGAGCATAATTGCCAAACACATGTATTCGTTCTTCTTGACTCAGAAAAACGGGGTTATCAGAGACATTGCCTTGGGAAGGCGTCTCCATACGTTCCGATCTAGGCCAATTCTTTTCTCTCCTTTGTTGATTTGGCGTTGAGAAGCCGCTGTTGCTTCCAATTGCATTTCTATGCCCATATATTTCGAAGCTTTTCTTCGAAACTCCTCCAACGTCATCGGAGGACTCTTTGCTAAAGACAAAGCAAAGGCGGATCCAGGCTGTAAGGCTTCGACAATGATGTGAAGCTGAATAGCCTCTATGAGGTTACGCACCAAAGCAGCTTCCTTGTAGAATCTCTTCAAAAACTCTTTGAGAGTTTCATTTTCCCCCTGCCTTATCTGAGCCAAGGTATGGGAAGTCCTTTGGATATCCCTAGAGATGATGAAATGGCTCTCGAATGAAGTCGCCATTTCCTCCCAAGAATCTATTGCCTCCGAGGGTAAACCTTTGAACCAACCGAGAGCTTCCTCCGTTAAGGTTCTTGGGAACATCCTGCACATCACATCTTTATCAGCTCCCAAGTACATGGCCTTATATGTGTAAGCATCAAGGTGCTTAATGGGATCCGTTTCTCCATTATACTTTCCGATGGAAAGTGGCTGGGTCGTTTGCAGGTGTTTGGGGATGAGTATACTCATGAGCCTCCTTGAGAAAGGGACGTTGAATCGGTTTGGCCCAGAAGCCATCGCTGTCTGCCCCCTCTTCCTTGCACTGATCCTGTCCCTAGAGTCTTGAGTTTGTTCTCTCCTCTCAGAGGTGGGGATCTTAGAATATTGGAGAGTTGTTGATCTTTCTCTCGCAGATACATGGTGAGTATCTTCTGCCTGAGACATAACTCTATCCCCAGTTCCTCCTTTTTCCCTTCGTAGCTCCATCAGCTGAGTTGCCTGATAATTTCATCACGAGGATCAGGGATTGCCACTGATACCATGCTCCTTGAATGGGTTGCTGGTGATTCGAAAACGAATCCCCCTTCATCTTGTTGATGGGTCACATCTTCCTCATGACCATCCACATAGTCGCGTCCATCTCCTTCCATGGTCGACTACTAACTTCTGCAGAAAGTGGGAATAACTCTACTGGGTCCCACCGGGCGTGCCAATGATCCATCCCCAACCGGGGTCCAAGAGATCCGGTGTCGGGACAACCTCAAGTATTAATGATTGAATGAGGTTGGAGACCGAGTCTGTGTGTATCTGGTCTCTGCAATTCATTGTCTTGGAGATCTTTCACACCGGCCTGACGCGTTGATGTGGGCGACAGGTGGTGTCACCTGCGAAGATTCTCCGACGCTCAAGTTAGAAGAATGTCTGCACTCAGTGAATACTTATGCAGTATATAGAGAGTTTTAGAGTGAGGACAACGTAACCTGGAACATGTATTGCAATATATTATTTATAGTCGAGCGTGGAAATGAATCGTTTGGTGTTAGTGGGCCCACTGATAGTGTAAGCAAAGAGTCAATCTGAGTGGGCCAGCATTCTGAGTATGCCAAGAGAGTAGGTGAATTATCAGTGTACTTTTCTGTCACATGGATGGAAAAGGTAATCACCTTTTCCACAAATCACGCTGGTGATTGTACCCACTCCTGTCGGTGGATGAAAGGGACATATTCCACAGTGCAAACTGTCTTCCTTGCTACGATATTGGGGGAGTCGGTTATAGGACGGATCATCAACCCCGTATAGAAGAGCAGATAAGTCATTCGGTATCTTAGATGTCACCTCGGACGACAGGTATAAGAGAGATTGGCCTAGTGTGTTGCAAACCGAATCGGTATTCCTGACACCGGTTGAACTCTAGGACGGATATAATGAATTCGCTTTAGGTGAGACCGGATCAACACGTTACCGACTGGATCATTATCCTGGGATTCCGATTGGCTTCCAGGACGGTTGAGATCGCCTCTTGTCCTTAGGATCGATCTCCAGACTGGATATCCTTGAGGTCGGTATGTAGACCGGATCAAAAACATTTTATATTAATTATATCAAATATTAGTTATAAACTACCTATATAAAGTAATACTATTGGTTATTAAATATTGATAATTATTCACTTGTTTGGTAAGTTGTGTAATATTTATGCATTGTATTCATTTAAAATTTACTGATATATTTCTTGCTAACATTACGCAACCTCACCATAAAATTTTCTTTGACAATTAATTATAATGTTGTGAAACCCAACATTTTTTTAAAGAGGAACCTATAACCTATACCTAAGGGTAAGTTATTGAGTTGCATAACATATGCACTTTTACTTTCTTATTTTCTTTCTCTACCTAAGATCTTTTATTTTCCAGTAAACATCATGTATCTCTTCAATGCTTTTTCTGTCAAGGCTTTCTTCTCAAATCTTTTTTCTCTTTCTCCTGTAATTTTTGCTTCTCCTACTTAAAAGTCTTAATTTTTCTCACCCAACACTTTTTCACCTTAATACTCTCTCTGAAGGCGTGATGGAAAATACGAATAGAGGTGGGAAGTGTGTGGCAAGGCGAGAGGGAGGTAGCTTGGCGAGTGATTGGCGACAAGAGGGGCAATCATCAATCCTCAGGTGTTCCAAACTTTCAAATGTTGAGGGAGAACTGAGAAATTTGATAATCCTTTCAAGGCAAAGTAGCACCATTTTAGGAGAAAACAAGGAATTTTTTTTAAAATCACCCGACCAAATCAACTCAAAAATCACATAGGCCATCGGTTTTCATCAAAATCAGCCGGTTGGATAACATTCCACCCTTATTTATTTATTTTTAAACATAATTTTATTCGATTTACAATTTTTTTGCTTTTAATAATTAAGTATAGCCATACAGACTTAAAATAAAACAAAACAGCAAGAAACTTCAAAAGAAAATAACAACAGACTTTTAAACACAGAAGCAACAACAAACTCAAAATAAAGACAGTAGGAGACTATTAAAATGGACACAACAATAGACTTTAAAACAAAAATAGCAACAACAAACTTAAAACAAAGACAACAAGAACAACCTCAAAATACAGAAACAATAACATGCTTAAAATGAAAACAACAACAGGCTTTTAAAAGCAGAAAGAACAACAAACTCAAAATAGAGACAACAACAGACTTTTAAAAACAGACACAGTAACTGACTTTAAACAAAAACAAGAACAATAGACTTACATTATGCAGAATACAACAACTAGTTATGCAAAATTTTCCATCAATATAAACTTCTACATAACCTATCCAAATGGTTTTCGAATGCCGCCAAATTTTATAAGTAGCTATTACGCACCAATTATGAACTAATAAGACTGACCGCACTCAAAAATTTCCAAAATTAAGGAATATACACAGTAAAATGCAATTGGGTCATTTTATGTCATTTGGACATTCAAAGCTAACCTAGTCATCTTTAATTTGATTCAAGGCATTGCAATCACATTAAAAAGATGATATAGGCACTACACAATCCATCTATAGGTCCTAAACCCTCTTAGACCAAAATATCAACTATTCAGTTCTTTAAATTCTCTTATCCCCTCACAAAATCATATATCTAACAAACTCGATACACTTTTAGCTTTCAATTCAAATCTAAATCCATTCTAATAAGCTAATATACTGCTCAATTCACATTTCAATTGCACTATCTATGCTTAATCATTAACCTTATTATCAACATCACAAGCCACTCAAGCTACAACTTACAATATATACACATTTATATAATAATTTGTTCTTAATCACCATATGCCACTCAAGCTGCACATAGTAACATATACATATGAAATTCACCTTAATTAGTCACCATATCATATCATGCATCAACTACCATTTAACAAGCACACAATAAAATAACTGACTCTCACTGAAAGTTTAACTAGACTTGTTAGTATCCACATACTAAAAATGGATCAACCTCTAGTTGAGGATCCTACTTGATACCTCGTGAACCCTACTTGGTCCATCAAGCCCTACTTGGCTCTCCACCTCAACTACTGGGCTCTTCTTGACCACTGGGTAGCTCAACGGAATCCTACTTGACCACTGGAGTCCAAACTGAGGGGCGAACTATACCATACAACCGTCCAAATCACATAGATTCATTTTAATTCACTTTCTCTGATTTAACTAAACAATTGTCTTGATAAATAAGATAAGGCCATCATCAGAAACCATTTCATAACTAGCCACTCAGGCAAATTAATTCACTAATAACCACTCAGGCATAACCTATATCTCAAATCTCTAATCAATATTATTGTTCAATTTTACATCAAATAAAAGCCACTCAGGTACAAGCATTTATCAATATAATTTTAATCACAATATTAATCAATCACTCATATATAAACTTTTCATATACACTCAGATGTAAATCTCATAACCAACTTTCATACAACATCATTTTCATCATCATACATTTGAAAATTCATTCCAACACATATATACTAATGCATACATATACCGTCTGTTCAATTTTGACTGCACTAATTATTGATTTCATTATGCTACCACTATACATGATTATACATGTGAACACCCTTTTTTTTTTTTATTATTATTATTATTATTATTATTATTATTATTATTATTATTATTTTCCCTTTGGTGTTTTCTGCCCCTTCCCCTTTCTCTGTTCCTCTTTCCCTTATTCATCTTTTTGGAAACTGAAAGCAATATGCCATAGAGTCAATGGTTCATGCTTCAAGGAAAGTAGAAATGGCAAAACAAAGTGAATTGATAAAAGAAAAACCCAAAATTTTGAAATGGAACACTAAAGAGGCAATGGAAACAAACATATAACAAACCCTCAGAACACAAAGAGAGGAGATGGAGGAACAATCACAAAAAAGACAGCAAACACTATTTTTCATATCATCTTCATCTTCTTCAAAACCACCCCCACCATCATTAGCCTTCACCTTCTTCTGCATCCATAGCAACCCATTCCAAAACCCTTATTTTCAATAACCCACAACCATTAACCTCATCTCCCTAACAAAATCAACAGCCTTTTTTTTTTAAAAAAAGGAAACTTCTCTTCCAAACCCATAACCATTACCACATAATAAAGAAAGGCAAAAAAAAAGAGAAAGAGAGAGAAACAGACCACCGTCAGACCGCCAGTGCACCACCACCACATTGCCACCGTCGTTGCTGCGCCACCATGGCCGTTGCTGCCAACCTCTCCCACCTTCTCCTTGCCTCTCTTTTTTATTCTTTGGTAACTTTCTCTCTCTAACTCCCTTTAAAAATTTGGCAAAAGTTTCATTTTTAGGGTTTTCCCCTTTTCTATTTAGCAATGGGCTTCTGAAACCAGAGGCACTTCTTTAAGAAAATAAAAAAATAAAAATAATTAATCTTTTTCAAGCAGAAACAAAGTAGATTAGTTTACATATTTTCTTGTTCAAAAAAAGCACTAATCATATTATAATAATTCATTTGGTAAGGGCCCTCATTGTGAAATAGAGGGGGATAGATTCAAAACCCAGGTCCCCCATTCTTGTGTTTATTTTTGTGTTAAAGGTGAAGCATAGATATTACATCATATTTAATTTGTTTTGTTATTATAAGACAAAGATATGGTTGTCTCGGTTGTAAGGGCCATGTTCCTTTATTCAAAGGGGAGTGTGGGTTTAAGCCCCGACTCTCCTCTTTTTTTATTTATTTAAAGCTTTCTCTTTTTTTCCTTTTATCTTTTTGTTTATGTTTTTCTTTCTTTTTTTTTTCCTTTTGATTTTCTCCGATTACTGTTTTAGTTTCCCCTTTTGTGTTGTTAATGAGTTTTTTAAAATTATTTTTTTATTATTTTTATTTTATTTCTATTTTCATTACTTTTTTTGTAGGTGATAATTTATATTCTTTGTTGACCGTATTAAAAAAAAAAATTTCCAATTTAATCCTAAAATTTGGATTCTTTCCTTTGAACTAAAATCATTGTTCTTCATTAAATAGATCATGCAATGATCTTATAACGATGTTCGTACAAATACTTTGTCTACACCGATCTTATAAGATTGAAAAGAGGTGATACACATGCGAAATACTCCGTCTTGTATTCTCTTCTCGCATAAAACTCTTTTTTTATTAAAATTCCTAAAAATGTAATAAGTCCCCTTTCAAAACACATAAAAGTTCAAAAAATATATTCCCTTAATTCAAAAATCAAAGTTTCAAAAAAAAGTAATTTTTTTAAATAGCTAAAAATAATTTTCAAACCAAGAACTACGTAACCCTGATTTCTCGATATACTCGGGAATACGTAGAAGCGAGAATAATTCCTGTCGGGCCCGTTTTCCTTTTATTGATTTTCGTGTGTTTTCGTTTTATTTTGATTAATTTTACATTGTTACTATTTAATTTTAAAACACCATTTTACTACGAGGAGGTTAATTTAGACGTTACGTCTTGTTAATCTCCTCATATTTTGTTTTTATTTATTAAATAATAATATTTCTTATAAAAAAGATTAATTTGGACGATACATCCTATTAATCTTTGTTTTGTTTTAATTTACTTTATTTTATTTTACCTTATTTTATTTTATTTTATTTCATCTTATCTTATTTAACTTTACTTTATTTTATTTTAACTTTCTTGATCTTTATTATGTACAAATTAAGATTAATTTGAACGAGATGTCCTGTTAATATTTTATTTTATTTTATTTTTAATAATAATAATTATTTATTTAAGTCATTCAATTTAAGATTAATTTGAATGAGACGTCCTATTAACCTTGTTTCAAAAATTTCTTTTTTCCTTGAGTGCGTTGTTTGTCCTATTTCTTGAGAGGTTAAATTAATTTCTGGGCTATTGAAAAATATATGCGTGATTAATTTTAGGTAACCGTTTTATGACAGACAGTGTGAGGTGCTAATACCTTTCTCACCTGTAATTCGGCTCCCGAACTTAGAATTTCATTTTTTTATGATCGGTGCCTCAACAAAAAGATATTTTACCCTAAAAGATATTGGTGGCGACTCCCTGTTTTCTGAAAGGATTTCCAAACCTTTTCTTTTAATACCTTTTTACTGTTGACCTCTCGCCACGATCCCGGTCGTGATAGCTGGTGACTCCACTAGGGAAATTTGAGAGTCAAGCCAATGAAATTGATAGCGCGTATTTTGTCTAGTCCTTAATTATGTAACCTATCTTGTTTGTATTTGTGCCATTTATTTTTTTGTCAATATTTATATGTTGTTATTGTTGAATCCTAGGGTAGACGACTTTATTTTATTGTTGTGTTTGTTCTTTGTGAAGGATGGGTAATGTACAGGTTTGGATGTCCCTCCACACATTGTAACATCCCTGATCTTTTAGTAAAATTATGATGAGCGGAAAATATTAATAATTGTTTTAGAGATTTATTTGATATTTTTATGAATTATTAGGCAATTATAAATAATTAACTAGTGTGGAAATAAATAAATTTATTGATTGATTAATTACAAAAAGGTTAAATGAGATGAAATTAGAAGGAGATAAAAGTTTAATTAAAACTTTCAAAGAAATTATAAAAGAAATGGAGAAAAGACAGTTTTGCCCCTGAGTCTTAAATAATAAAGATTCCTTCTCATTCCTCATTCATTTCATACGACTCCTTCTTCTTCTTCTTCTTCTTCTTTCTCTTCTCCTCTCACTACCAAGAGTTGCATGCTCCAAGGGAAGGCCTATTCCACGTCAAAACTTTGAAATAACACCATTTTTGAGATCGTGGCTTAGAGGTGAGTTCAATGGACCCTTTAAATTGAGTTGTCTCTCTCTCCCTTCACTTTCTCTCTCTAGCTGATGGCCATGCATGGTGGATGGGACTTCTATTTCCTACTCCTTCAGTGCATGGGAGTTTAAAAATGGTCTTTAGAGCAATGAGGGTGGTATAACTTTCATGGGTTTTGCGTTTCGACCTCTGTAGGTAGCGAAACGGATGTCGGAGGACCGATTAGCAAATCGGGTGTTGAATTCGGAGGTGGAACCTTGAACCCAGCACTTAAAGGACGCAATCGGCATCAAGAACAAATCGTTGAAGCTTGGAATCTAGGTAAGGGGGTGTTCGGGTTGTAATTAATTAGAATAGATACATATTTTGGGTCCGAGTCGTTGAACCGATTATGAAAACGGTAAGAACTATTGGATGATAGTTGCATGTATATGTATGTATGAATGTGAATTGTGTATGGTTTATGATGAGTATGAGATTAAAGTGTTTTGCATTGTGATGATTCGATGTGTATAGTGGCAATGTGATGGCGGGCTTGATAAGTAGGTCGCCCATTTGATGAGTATGTGCTGTTGTTGATGGCCATTTATGATATGACATGAGAAATGTGAATTATATATGTATGATTGTGTGGTGTGGGACGGCCGACGGTATGTGTAGCCCCTTGTTTCCAGCTCCCGTGGTTTTTGTGCCCAGTTGAGCTACCCAGTGGTCAAGTAGGACCCAGCGGTTGAGGTGGAGAGTCAAGCAGGACTCGGTGAACCAAGCAGGGTTCACGGGGTGTCAAGTAGGACCCCAAGCTGAAGGCCGATCCTTTAGTATCCGGATACTAGGCGTCGATTTTGTGGGAGAGTCAGTGGTGATAATTGATGAATTATTAGTATTGTGTGATGGTGTATGTACCTAATTATATTTGCCGAGTATGACTTGCTATATTCGCCGAGTGTGATTTGCTATATTTGGCGAGTGTGATTTGCTATATTTGCCGAGTGTGATTTGCTATATTCGCCGAGTGTGATTTGCTATATTTGCCGAGTGTGATTGGCTATATTTACCGAGTGTGATTGGCTATATTTGCCGAGTGTGACTTGCTATATTCACCGAGTGTGATTTGCTATATTTGCCGAGTGTTATTTGCTATATTTGCCGAGTGTGATTTGCTATATTTGCCGAGTGGGATTTGCTATATTTGCAGAGTTTGATTTGCAAATTATGGATAAAGCAGTCGGACGGAGTTTATATAGATGTTTTTTGTTATTTAATTTCCGTTCTAGATTAATTATGATGCCAAACACTCATCCTTGCTGTGGCTTTCTTTCAATTTAGTAACCAGTGACAGGGAAGAGGTCGGAGCCCTGGAGGTGCGCCAAGCGGAGGATTGATGCCAAGGAACCGAGGAATTATGAAATGAATTCTGTGTGTAATGTATAATGAGTTTTTGTGTATATGATGCCATAACATGTTGCTTGTGTGTTGAACTAATCTAGAATCGGTATGTTGATGAATATGGACATGAATTCATGTTGCTGAAGTGGTATGGTAATGATGTTAATGTGGTCGGTGTTGATTTTTATAAGTTTGATATATATATTGGCACGGAGCCAATAGTAGATGTGAATGATAAATTGCTATGGGCAGGTTTTGTAGATAATTGTGAGGCATGACCGAGAGAACCTCTTCCGAGTGAGGGAAGGTTAGGATGTTTCCGAGTGAGGTATGCCCGAGAGAACCTCTTCCAAGTAAAGGAAGGTTAAGATGTTCCCAAGTGGGATACGACCGAGAGGATCATTTCCGAGTAAGAGACTAAACTGTTAGCGAGTTTCCCTTACAGGTCTCGTAATCCGCTCAAGTTTAAAATGTAGAATTCGCTCAAGCGAGTCGAAACTCGCCTAAGCGACCTTCACTGGTTTCGCTTAAGCGAATCAGGGTCTCGCTCAAGCGAGTGACCCCTGACTTTGTTTTCTTCTTCCGCTTATTCTAATTAAATCCATTTTATTATTTGATTTATTTCCTATCGGTTATTATTTTGAGTGTGCTTAAGAAAAATAAATGTGGTTTTACATTAGGATCTAATTAACTATCAGTAAACGTGAAAAATTTATTGTGAAAAATAATTAAACAGATGTAGATAAATGTAAAATTGACATAGGACGTCATAGGTGGTATCAGAGCAGTTCTTTCTAGAGCCGGGTACATGGGTGAACCCAATAATTTATGAGTCCTATACTGGACTATTTTTGCATTCTATTGCATTGTGCTTGTGGTTGTTTGTGTAGCTTGGCATCATTCCCTTGGCACTCTGGCGGCGTTGTATTTTATATGTGTATGAGGTAAATATCCGACTCCCTCGTAGATCATTAGTTATTAATGGTGATGTGTTTGTTTATTGTAGAATTACTTATGGCCGGGGAAACTAGTTCTAGTGGAGGAGATGACTTCTTCTCGAAATTTTCTCAATTGATGAGTAGGACCGAATCTGGTCCCACTATTGAGAAATTCCTGAAAAGGAATCCATCTGCTTATAAAGGAATACATGACTATGGTGGAGCGCATGTTTGGATACGGGAAAATTGAACAAGTTGATTAAATGTACCAATGAGCGATACTGGCTTAATTGGTAAGGGTTGCTGGAATGTTAAAAGAATTAAAAGCTGGTGGTTGTAGATAGCCCACACTATAGACATTAGGCGAGGTAGGATAGAGATAAAACACACGAATAACAGATTGTAATGGAAATGATATTTAAAGTAATCATATATATATATATATATATGTGTGTGTGTGCGTATTGGAGTGGACATCTAAAAGTGGGTATAACCCATAAAGGTTAAATCCTATGGTGAAATGAGAATAGTAAGTGCGTTGGTAGCCATAAGTTTGTTTGAATAATGGAGTTTGATATTACATAGAATGAAATAAGTAGATGAATGCTCTAATATGATTATTCTTAGAAGGGGTGAGCCTTTTGTAGTGCTTCTATTAGGTAGTTTAAATAAACGTCACCGGTATATCATATTCATATTGTTAGACGATTGATTAATGGATATTAAGAGAAATTATGAGTAATTGATGAATGACAGTGTAAGAATGCCTGTATAAGTTGAAAGTAATAGAAGAAGATTGGTTAGTAATAATTTTCAGTGATATAATTGACGAGGCGATAATTCACTCAGGAAAGGATTAAAGGAATGTATTATATGAATGATGGTCAAAGTGAAATATATATATATATATATATATACTGGACTGTTACGTACGTGATAAGAGAAGTAGTAAGTGAATGACACTAAAAGGAGTGATTAGAAAGTAATTAAGCAGATAGATAATGATGATGAAGATAAGTTTTACCTAGTCGTTTGGACTTTGCACTGATATTAGTGTTACGTGGGAATCGTAGCGACTGGCCACCATGGGTTTCGTTTAACATTAATTCATTGTGAAGTTGCTAATAGGCATAGGTAAATGAATTATGATGTAAACAGCTTGCATATCGATCGATGATATGAATAGTTGGACTGTATACCCGACTTTCACCCGGCTTAACTACGAAGTGTTGAACTCCTGAGACTGATCACCTCAGCTAGTTGCACTAGTGGTTGAGGTCGTGTGGAGTCGAGGAGACAGACATGTTTTAGCCAATCTTGGGTGATCAGATTTAGAGAAGAGAAGTGTATGATTCGTATTTCTAAAGTTGGTAAATGATTAGAGATGAGGAACAAATAGAGATGAGATTTGGTAACTGATGAATAATAAGTATAGAAAAGTAAATATCTTGACATGGTAGTCGTTATGAATTATTGCTAGATTTTGAAGAGAAGAGATGACCTTAAAAGGAAATCGGATGATTTGAGTTCCTACTAAGGTACACTGAGTGGAGAATTGATGAAGTATCGATAGAAATTAAGGAAAACAAGATAAACTATAGGAGAATCTATTAGTATGGACGGAAAAATATGAATTGAGTTTCCAAACTTGGAATCAATGCTTGATTTCAGCGCCGGTACTTGCACTACCTGATGTGATGAAGGAGTTTGTAGTATATTGTGATGCGTCTAAGTTTGGTTTAGGAGGTGTACCGATGTAGGATGACAATGTGATTGCCTATGCTTCAAGGCAATTGAGATCACATGAGCAGAATTACCCTACTCATGATCTTGAGCTTGCGGCAGTGGTATTTGCATTAAAGACTTGGCGCCATTATTTATATAGTTCTCGTTGTGTGGTATTTAGTGACCACAAGAGCTTGAAATACTTGTTTGATCAGAAGGAGTTAAACATAAGATAGAGGCGATGGGTTGAGCACCTAAAAGATTATGGTTTTGATCTAAGATATCGTCCTGGCAAGGCAAATGTCGTTGCCGATGCTTTGAGTAGAAAAATCTTACATGCAGCTTTCTTGATGGGAAAAGAACAATAATTATTGGAAAGCTTTCGTGATAAGAATATTGGGGTTATTATAGACACCCCAGATCAAATGATAGTTGGGATGCTGAAAATCTCCAATGAATTTCTGGAACCCTTAGCTATAGCACAAGAGGATGATGAAGAGTTGCTGGAACTGCTTGACACTCAAGCAAGAGGTAAAGATATGGAATTAACCATAGGTAACGATGGAATTTAGAGATTCCGAGACCGAGTGGTGGTGCCTGCAAAAGGTGATTTCAGGCAAGCCGTGTTAGCTGAAGCACATAGGAGTTCTTTGAGCGTTCATCCCGGTGTTACGAAAATGTACCACGATTTGAAGAAAGAATTCTGGTGGCCGGGAATGAAGAAAGCAATAACTGAATATGTAAAGTCTTGTGCGATATGTTAGAAATGTAAGGTTGAACACCAGAGACCCCCTGGATTGCTCCAACCACCTGAGATTCCGATTTGGAAGTGGGAGAGTATTACTATGGATTTTGTATCCGGGTTACCTCATACCCAATCTGGATGTAATACAATCTGGGTAATTGTGGACAGGTTGACCAAGAGTGCTCATTTCTTGGCTATGAACATGAAATGGTCATTGGACCGACTGGCTAGGTTGTACATTACTGAAATTGTACGGTTGCATGGTGTGCCTTCGAGTATCATTTCAGATCGGGATCCTCGATTACTTCTAGATTTTAGGGAAGTCTGCAATAGGAATTGGGTACTGAACTAAGACTGAGTTCAGCTTATCATCCTCAGACTGATGGTCAGTCCGAGCGTATAATTCAGACTTTAGAGGATATGCTTAGAGCCTGTGTATTGGAGCAAGGTGGTTCAGGGGAAAGATACTTGCCATTGGTGGAGTTTGTATATAACAACAGCTACCACAGTAGCATTGGGATGGCTCCATATGAAGCCCTATATGGTAGAAGGTGTCGTACACCTTTATGTTGGAATGAAAATGGCGATGCCATTCATTTGGGACCCGAATTAATCCAGGAAATGAATGAACAGGTTGCTTTGATTCGTGAGAAAATGAAGATTGCCCAGGACCGACAGAAAAGTTACTATGACAATCGGCATAGACCATTTGAGTTCCAGGGGGAGACTGGGTATTTTTGAAGGTTTCACCGACCAAAGGTGTAGGTCGGATACTGAAGAGTCATAAGCTTAATCCGAGATACATTGGGCCATATCAGATTTTGGAGAGGATCGGTGATGTTGCTTACCGATTGGATCTTCCCCAATCGTTAACTAATATCCACAATGTATTTCATGTGTCACAACTCCGAGCGTACATTCCTTGTGATTCCATGATTGTACCGAGTGATTCTATCAAAGTGAAGGAGGACCTGACGGTGGAAGTTACACCTATCGGTATTGAAGAATACCAGACTAAACGGTTAAGAAACAAGGAAGTACCACTGGTAAAGGTGAAGTGGCAAAATTTAAATGGGATAACCTACACGTGGGAATTGGAATCGGACATAAGACGGGTGTACCCCGATCTTTTTCAATAAGGTGCGTTGATTTCAGGGACGAAATCCCTTTTTAGGGGGGGGTGGATGTAACATCCTTGATCTTTTAGTAAAATTATGATGAGCGGAAAATATTAATAATTGTTTTAGAGATTTATTTGATATTTTTTTTGAATTATTAGGCAATTATAAATAATTAACTAGTGTGGAAATAAATAAATTTATTGATTGATTAATTACAAAAAGGTTAAATGAGATGAAATTAGAAGGAGGTAAAAGTTTAATTAAAACTTTCAAAGAAATTATAAAAGAAATAGAGAAAAGATAGTTTTGCCCCTAAGTCTTAAATAATAAAGATTCATTCTCATTCCTCATTCATTTCATGCGACTCTTTCTTCTTCTTCTTCTTCTTCTTCTTCTTCTTCTTCTTCTTCTTCTTCTTCTTCTTCTTCTTCTTCTTTCTCTTCTCCTCTCACTGCCAAGAGCTGCATGCTCCAAGGGAAGGCCTATTCCACGTCAAAACTTCGAAATAACCCTATTTTTAAGATCGTGGCTTCAAGGTGAGTTTAATGGACCCTTTAAATTGAGTTGTCTCTCTCTCGCTTCACTTTCTCTCTCTAGATGATGGCCATGCATGGTGGATGGGACTTCTATTTCCTACTTTTTCAGTGCATGGGAGTCTAAAAATGGTCTTTAGAGCAATGAGGGTGGTATAACGTTGATGGGTTTTGCGTTTCGATCTCCGTAGGTAGCGAAACGGACGTCGGAGGACCAATTAGCAAAGCGGGTGTTGAATTCGGAGGTGGAACCTTAAACCCAGCACTTAGAGGACGCAATCGGCATCAAGAACAAATCATTGAAGCTTGGAATCGAGGTAAGAGGGGTGCTCGGGTTGTAATTAATTAGAATAGGTATATATTTTGGGTCCGAGTCGTTGAACCGATTATGAACACGGTAAGAACTATTGGATGATAGTTGAATGTATATGTATGTATGAATATGAATTGTGTATGGTTTATGATGAGTATAAGATTAAAGTGTTTTGCATTGTGATGATTCGATGTGTATAGTGGCAATGTGATGGCGGGCTTGACAACTAGGTTGCCCCGTGGCAATGTGATGGCGGGCTTGACAAGTAGGTCACCCATTTGATGAGTATGTGCTGTTGTTGATGGCCACTTGTGATATGATATGAGAAATGTGAATTATATATGTATGATTGTGTGGTGTAGGATGGCCAACGGTATGTGTAGCCCCTCGTTTTTGGCTCTCGTGGTTTTTGTGCCCAGTTGAGCTACCCAGTGGTCAAGTAGGACTCAGTGGTTGAGGTGGAGAGTCAAGCAGAACTCGGTGAACCAAGCAGGGTTCACGGGGTGTCAAGTAGGAACCCCAGCTGAAGGCCGATCCTTTTGTATCCGGATACTAGACGTCGATTTTATGTGAGAGTCAGTGGTGATAATTGATGAATTATTAGTATTGTGTGATGGTGTATGTACCTAATTATAATTACCGAGTGTGGCTTGCTATATTCACCGAGTGTGATTTGCTATATTTGTCGAGTGTGATTTGCTATATTTGCTGAGTGTGATTTGCTATATTCACCGAGTGTGATTTACTATATTTGCCGAGTGTGATTGGCTATATTTGCCGAGTGTGACTTGCTATATTCGCCGAGTGTGATTTGCTATATTCGCCGAGTGTGATTTGCTATATTTGCCGAGTGTGATTTGCTATATTTGTCGAGTGTGATTTACTATATTTACAGAGTGTGATTTGCAAATTGTGGATAAAGCAGTCAGACAGAGTTTATATAGACGTATTTTGTTATTTAATTTCTGTTCTAGATTAATTATGATGCCAAACACTCACCCTTGCTGTGGCTTTCTTTCAATTTAGTAACCAGTGACAGGGAAGAGGTTGGAGCCTTAGAGGTTCGCCAAGCGGAGGATTGATGCCAAGGAACTGAGGAATTATGAAATGAATTCTGTGTGTAATGTATAATGAGTTTTTGTGTATATGATGCCATAACATGTTGCTTGTGTGTTGAACTAATCTAGAATCGGTATGTTGATTAAGGTGGACATGAATTCATGTTGCTGAAGTGGTATGGTAATGATGTTAATGTGGTCGGTGTTGATTTTTATAAGTTTGATATATATATTGGCACAGAGCCAATAGTAGATGTGAATGATAAATTGCTATGGGCAGGTTTTGTAGATAATTGTGAGGCATGATCGAGAGAACCTCTTCCGAGTGAGGGAAGGTTAGGATGTTTCCGAGTGAGGTATGCCCGAGAGAACCTCTTCCGAGTGAAGGAAGGTTAAGATGTTCCCAAGTGGGATATTACCGAGAGGACCATTTCTGAGTAAGAGACTGAACTGTTAGCGAGTTTCCCTTACAGGTCTCGTAATCCGCTCAGGTTTAAAATGTAGAATTCGCTCAAGATTGTCGAAACTCGCCTAAGCGACCTTCACTGGTTTCGCTTAAGCGAATCAGGGTCTCGCTCAAGCGAGTGACCCTGACTTTGTTTTCTTCTTCCGCTTATTCTAATTAAATCCATTTTATTATTTGATTTATTTCCTATCGGTTATTATTTTGAGTGTGCTTAAGAAAAATAAATGTGGTTTTACATTAGGATCTAATTAACTATCAGTAAACGCGAAAAATTTATTGTGAAAAATAATTAAACAGATGTAGATAAATATAAAATTGACGTAGGACGTCACACACATGACACTCACATTTGGCACATGCTTTCGAGCGGGGCCCTATACTCGGGTACAAAGGAAGCTAAGGAATAGGGGAGGTTGTTAGCAGTGTCATTTTGGACGTACATCCTATCTGGCTATCCTGAGAACCTCAACTAGAGTTTGACTTATTCATGGTGTCTTCACACCTAGTAGACTTTCTACTTTGTGGTCAACATCATGAGTAGGATCTTGGCTCCAGTGACCTTTAGACAGTTAGAGCAAGCCACCTAATATGAGGTATCATTGTTAGAAAAAACCTTAGATACCGGTAGGAGGTGTAACACCCCAAATTTTATATAAATGATTAAATATGAAGAATAAATACTAAATAATTATATATGAGTAAATTAATATTCCAAAATATTGAAAATAAAGGAAGACATTTAAGATGCAAAACCCTAAGGTGGGGTACATTTAATATGAGTTTTATGAGGGCATAATGTGGTATACGAAGTTGGCATGGAAGATGATGGAAAATGGTGAACATAAATGATGGTGGTTGGGTTTTGATGAAACCCTAACTTTGTAAATTGGGGGAAATATAAAATGTAGGTAGAAGAATATTTATTGATGTTAGGAGAGTGTATTTAATGATGTGGGATTGTAGCATTGATGGTGGATGACCATTAATGAGTTTTGATGATTGGTAGTGATGGTGGAAAACCAATCAATATGGGAACCCATGAATGGGTTTAGCTTTAAATGCATAATAATAAATTTAGGCACCTAACCTATGGTGGTTATGGTGGAGGAAATGAGATAAATGAGGTTGATGATTGAAATGGCATAAAACAACAAGTATTTAATTATGAGCACTCAAATCTTAGTAGTTGAGTAAAAATTGATTATGTGGTATATTGTATAATGTAGGACACAACCCCATCGACGAGGCGGGATCTTCAAACCACGTTGATTTCTACTTCTCTTGAGGTAGGAGGGGGTAACATCTCTAAATGCTTGAGTTCATCCATTAATGACGTGTATATATGGTTGTGTTATGCTAATTTGGCTTGGATAAAGGATTTGATGATTACTTGATTGAAATGCATTTAGAGTGAATGGTGTTATGTGGCTTATGTTTATGGGATGATGATTATGATGTTGAATTGATTCATGATTAATAAGAGTTGTTGTTAATGGCTTGGAACCATGATTGTATTGATTGTAATGTTATTGAACATCCCATGATATGTGAATTGATGAATTGTGATTGCCACTAACTAGTTATGTGTATGAAATCCAATGAATGTTGGTGATGGTTGAGAATGATGAGTATATGGAATTCCACTAAGTGTTGGTAGTGAATTGTGATTGTGGAGTGATATTTAGGATGCACAGTATGAAAAATGCATTGATTAGAATTTGCATCCATGACATATTATTCGCTGTCTATGTGGAATGTTAGGGGTTCCAATAGGCAGGCCCAGTGAGAGGGCGGCCTAGTGCACAGGTAAATTGTGTTGTTCTTTAGTGATTCTGGGAATCATGAAGCTGCCCTTAGATTGGTGGCGAGGCGCCCCTTGTGGCAGGCCCTGTGGGTGGGCAGTTTTGTGATGAGCAAGTTACCTCGGTGTCCAACAGGGCACGACCCTCTTAATATATGTTTGGGAGAGGCCCGTAGCACTTATGGAAAGTAAGGCCATGTTGTTGAATCCGCAAGTCAAGGGGTGACTAGTGCTACATGTGGGTGATAGCGGTTTGGTACCAGTAAAAGGGTAATGTATTGCATGCATGATTTGAGATATAAGTGTACACTTTTACTACTGTAGTAGGGGTATAGTAGTACACCTATGCTTGACCCACACTTGATATGATGTTGTTTTTCCCATAGTCGGATCGGCAATTGTTATTGATTCCTTTGTGCATATGCATTAGCCATAAGAGCATTTGTATATAGCTAGAGACATGCTTAGTTGGTAGCCCTTAATGGCAATGGATGATTGATAAATCAAAAGGAAAAATAACATGGTACTAACATTGAGTGTGTGATGACTTTTATTGAGAATGCCAATGATTTTGATATGTGTGTCATGAATATATTGACTTAAGTATATGCTATGTTGAGATGAGATGACATGATATGAGAATGAGGCTTATGATGCTTCTTGAGATATGCATGTTGTGAATATATATTGAATGGGAAATGTGTGATGTTGAAATGGAATGGCATGATATGTGAATAAAGCTTATGACGCTTCTTGAGAAATGGATGTTATGCACACATGTATATGTATTATCATAATGTATAACTTGATTCATTTAGTGCATGTTACTCACCTCCTAGTTGCCATTTTAAAGTTTGATTTAGGTATGTTGGATATCCTACTCTTTTAGAGGATTAAGCAAAGGTAGTGGTAAATATGGAAATGGAAGCTTGTAAGCCTTGGCTGACATCTCTTTTGTAAAACACTTGATACATGTATATGCTTATTTGGTTTCATGAATATTGGATGATGACATGTATTCTTTTGAGGGTCACTTGTTAAAAATGAGCCTTATATGTCTTGAAAGGCCAATTTTTGGTAGTGACCTTCATATTGGTTAATGCTAATAAGATACAATGACTTTGCTTGCCATATTGATGAATGAATGCTGCTTATGAAGTTCCATAGCCAATTGATGGCATTGACGTGTATGTTGCTTGGTGAATTGATTGAATTGTGAAGATTGTATATGGAAATTATGCATAGTTGAGGAACCAATAGGGTCAAAATGAGTTTTATGAGTCTTGGATAGTATGTGATGGTTCCAATAGCTTGAGTATATGATTTGTGACTTGTTAAAATTGGAATGGGCCAATTCCATTGAGAATTGACCCCTAAGTTCCACAAAATGCCTCAAAATGGACTAAACGTATTTATGCTCAGAAGTCCCTTGTTTATAGGAATTTTTGAGTGCGGCTAGCGGTCACACGTCATAAATAATATATTTTAGCTTGTGTCAAAATTTGGTGACCATTGGATTTGATTTGAAAAAGATAGGGTGGCTAGAAGTTGGAAAAATGTGTGTTTTCTGCATAATTTACAGCAAGGTGCTGTCATACAAGGCTTGAATTGATTCACCTAAAGCCCTGAATCGATTCAGAGCCCTATCCATTGCAATCACAGCGTGTAAATCGATTCACCTTGGGGACTGAATCGATTCATAGGCCTGAAACTACACTGTTCTTGCCTGCTGGAATGTGTGAATTGATTCACCTAGGGGCTGAATCGATTCATTCACCTGTTTTTCACAATCCTTGGCCCTGAAGCACACATGAATCGATTCATCCTAGCCTTGAATTGATTCATGGTGCTGTTTTGGTGGAAAATCATGAGTTTTAATGCTTGTTGGGTCCCATTTAACCATTACATGATCGTGTCTCTCTGTGTAAGCATATTTCATACATTTTAACAATTAAATGGAGTATCTTTAAACCCTTTTTTATACAATTCAATAACTCTCAAATTAAATTATGTTCTTCCATTCTTTAATAGTTTTAAAAATCGTGAAAAATTTACTCTTATTTCCATTAATTAAATTAGGGTCGTCTCAGGAGGCCTTCAGATAAAACCCAATTTAGGGCATAAAAAGGCAGACTTTTCCTCTACCTTTTCTCATTCTCACTTTCCCTTCTAATCTAAATTAGTGGACCACTTGCCCGTTTGGTGGATTGTTCTTTCCAAAAATGATATCTCTTTTTCTGAACTAATGATCCTCTAACGGGCAAACAATCATTTCCTTTTGTGCGCTTTTACTTAAGCTTTTAGGTCCTAAGTTACAGATTTTCTGAAACGTCAAACAAAAGAAAAAGGCTAAACAAAAGAAAAACGTAGGATCTTTTAAGGATGATCGGAAGGCCTGTAACCCATATGGCTTTCGATTTGTCACAAGTTTCGTTAATCGTTACTTCCCCGAGTATAAAAATATTTTCCAAGCAATTTACTAGGAAAGTAATGATTTAGGAGGCGCGTCAAACTCCGTTGACTAATTTTCTCTTTTCTTTTCGTTCTTGCAGGAAGTTATTCAGAGCTTGGTGAGTACCTTCAAGAAAAACATGGAAATTAACATGGGACCAAATAATTGTGGTACGAACGTAACCGAGTTGAGAAAATTACTGCATGTAAAGGCAAGAAAAGTCGATACTGCTAGTCTACAAGCTTTGAAAAGAAATTGAATTTGACTCAAAATGGCTTTCTTGAGAAAGTATGGGAGGATCCTAAAACTGCTAGAAATAGAGGTGCAAGTCGAAGTAATTACTGCTTTGGTTCAATTCTATGACCCGCCTCTTCGATGCTTCACATTCCAAGACTTTCAGTTAGCTTCATCAGTGGAGAAATTTGAATAGATCCTGGGAATGCCTCTGGGGGATCAAAAGTCATATTGTCTCCTCGAGCACCATGCTACCATTGCCTCATTTTCTAATATCCTAAAAATTGATCCAGAAGTGCTAAAGGTTGTCCAGTTGAATAGAAATCAAACCCCAGGGTTTGCCCGAGAATATTTCAAGAAACATATGCATACCCTAGCTAAGAATAAAGATTGGGGTACTTTCATGGATACCTTGGTGGTTACGATTTATGGTGTGGTCTTGTTCTCCAACATTGACAATTACATTGGTTTTGATGCTATCAATGTCTTCCTCGCTTGTAAGCTTCGAGTTGAGAACCTCGTTGCTGCTGTTTTGGCGAATATCTATTGCACCATGAACTTTTGCCAAACCCAAGGAGGGAAAAGGGTCCTTTGCTGGCTTCCTGTATCATATATGTTGCTCACTTTTCATATCTTCAATCAAGTGGGTAAAGTTGAATGCCCAGTCTCGAACTAGAAGTTGTGTCAACTGGCGGCCAAGAACAAACATGAATGGACCAATCATTTGGTAAGGCTCACGATTGAGAAAGTAAGGTGGTATCCGCAATGGTTGAGGATTGACACCATTATTCACTAGTGCGATAACTACTCAAACGTTCCTCTCATGGACACTCAAGGGTGCATTAATTATAATCCTGTCATAGCCAAGCGCCAGCTAGCTTACCCTTTGCTGGGACCACCCGATGAGGAGTCATTAACCTCTTTCATCTTCTACTATTCCCAAGGATATTGCAATTCAGTAATTCAAGATGTAGGAGAAACATGGAAAAAGGTTCATAGGAAGGGGAAGGAATTGAGCGTCAGGAGCCATGTTGTGAAAGAGGAGTATTACCAATGGATCCTGAATAGGGTCTTTATTGTCAAATTGCCATTCAGGCGTTCTTCCTCTCTCCCAACAAGCATACCTGCTCCTCCACCCGCATTTGAGGATGAAGTAACGAAAGCGACGAGGGCTAAGTTAGAAGAGCTACTTGCCAAGAACAAGAATTTAGAAAAGGACTTGTTGAAGGCCTAACAAGACTGTGTCCTCCTAAGAAGGGAGAACTATGAGAAAAGGGAGGCCCTCGAGGATGTTTATAAGAAATGAAAATACAAAAAGGATTACACAAGGAAATTAGACAAGTGCCTCCGAGCGGCCAACTTTCAGCTGAGGATGAAGAGCAGGCAGAGAGACACCATGCTGGCAGACAAGCAGCTTTTGAAAGAGATGTTGGCAAAGGCTAAAGAAAATGAATGAAACACTTCAATATAAAGAGATCTCTTGCAATCGCAAATCAACAGGGTGGAGCGACAACTCAATAAGGTGGTTGGGGCTTTCCAACAAGAAATAAATGATGAGCAACGACAGGCAATTGAAAAACAAAGGTGTCGTGAGGCAGTGCACATCATGAAGGCTGGGGTGGCACAACAAGATGAGATCATCCATTCATGGATGTAGCGCTTTGCTAATCTGACATACTTGGCTAATGGAGCTTTGGAAGATATCCCTTTCTTGCTAAGAAAGGTTGAAGAGATGACAAATGCCTTTCACCACCCCTAAAGAAATTGTGAGTTTCCTAGATTATTGTAAAGAACAAATTTATAAGATAAAGGCCATGGTTGCCCGAGCTAGGAGTGATTAATTTATTTCCTTTGTTGTAATGAACACTTATGGTAGTAATGTATTTTGTGGAATTCAAAATGAAGGATTCTTTCGTCTCTACGACTATCTCGTGTTAATTTCCGTTCATTGCTTTACTTAGTACATTTGAACATGACGTTCTGAGGAACAGTCAAAATATACTTGCCAAGTTCCGTAATCACTTCGTGCACTATCTTATTTACTCTTTCTTTACCGCTTTATTTTATTTATTTAATGTTTTTCTTTTAACAAGTTTTGGTTTTTATCCCAGAGATGTCACAGGGAAACACCCATATAACACCCAGCTACAGACACAACTCATGGCTGAAATAGAATACATGCCTGAGGACCTACGGAACGAGGTTAGCTAGCGAAGAGAGCAACTGATGTAAATGACCAAGTTACTAGAGAGGAGGGTCACAGAAGAAGCTACTCTCGTAGTGACTGAAGAGTAACTAGTTACTTCTCCACATTCCCCTAGTTTCACCCCTCCAAAAAATCAGGCTATAAACTCTAGCGCAATCCCTTTCAGTGTGCACATCGTAGGCTCTGTTCAGGTGCCCGGTCCTCATATGCCGAACCCCTATGGCATGCGTTACAGCTATGGGCCTTCTCAAACCTTCGTAGGATTGGACAACATCCACCATATAGCCTACCCCAGAATGATTTCCCTCCTCTATGTGGCATCCCAGATATTTTAATAATTAGAAAAATAAATAAATATGCCATTAGGCCTAATTTAATAATAAGTAAGGAATATGAAGTGAATAGAGTGACTTAAAGGTGAAAACTAAAGGAAATGGTGAAAAAGGCCTAACGCGTAGCGTGACAGTGGCGCTTAGTGTCAGGGTAAAATTTTAAAGTTGACGCATAGCGCCATTGTGACCCATAGCGTTAACATCGCGATCAGTTTAACACAAGACATGCAAAAACAGAAGCCCAAAACACCTTCTTCCTTTCTTTTCCCCCTCCTTGCGATTTGGGGCCAAAGCTTGTGGAAGCTCTAAATTCCTTTGCATTTTGGGACCTTGGAACTAAGGTAAGTCATGGAGGACCCTTGATTTCATATTTCTTCCTCTCCTATTCTTTCCCCTCTCAAAACCAAATTTGTATGTTGTGGGGGTGGCTTGAATTTGTAGTTTTATGGCTCTAGGAAGCTTGGGTCTTGATCCTAGCATGGTAAGGAAGACAATGTATTAATGGGTTTTGCGTTTCGATGATCGTAGGTGCCGGAACGAGTGTCAGAGGGACGATTGGTGAAGTGGGTATTGAGTTTGGAAGCGGAGCAGTAAATCAAATAAGCGAGGGACACAACTTACACCAAGAACAAATTATCGAGGCTTGGAATCGAGGTAAAAGGGTGTTCTGGTCGTAATTAATTAGGACTTGTATGAGAAATGGATTCGGGAGGATTATAAAATAATTAGGAGTTATTAGGAAGTTCATAAATTAGCTAAATAATATTTATAGAAATATATGTATATGTGTATGTATGATTAAATAGTTAAATGTTTGAGAAAGTATGTTGAATTGATTAATTATGTGATAGGAAGTAAAGAATTAAATAAATGAATTATATACTTGGGTGGTATCTTATAAATCATGAGTTGAAATGAATATTAATGATGAATATTGTGGTCTATGTTATTCTGATTATGGATAACTTGATGAAAATGATGAAATGATGATTATGGAAATATTATGGCATGGTGTGTAAGGGCCAGATCTTTGTGGCCGCCCTGTGTGAATGTGAAATGTCAGTTTCTGACCTTTATATATATGAATTGGATAATGTTAAGCCATGAATAATATGTTTATATATGAGATTATGTGGTGTGGGATGGCCGACGATATGTGTTGCCCTTCGTTTTTGGCTCCTGTGGTCCTTTGAGGCCCAGTTGAGCTACCCAGTGGTCAAGTAGGACCCAGTGGTTTAGGTGGAGAGTCAAGCAGGACACGGTGAACCAAACAGGATTTACGGGGCGTCAAGTAGGACCCCCATCTAAAGGCCGATCCTTTAGTCTCCGGATACTAAGAGTCAGATATGCATGTGAGTCAGTAGTGTTATATATGAATTAATGTTTATGATGTTTGATGCATAATATATAGTTTATATTAGTTTTGAAATAAGGATACGATGGTAAGTGAATATAATATGTACATGGTTTATGTTGTTTTGGGAACTATATTGAAGAATATGTAGATACAGATTATTATGAAACAGAAGCAAGTAATTATATAAATACAATGAAACTGGTAAATAATATAATGAGAAGAATATTAGGTAGTAGTTAGTCATCTTTGTTAATTACCGTTCTATATTAATTACGATATCCCAAAAACTCACCCTTGCTGTGGTTTTCTTTAATTTAGTGACCAGTGACAGGGACGGTACTAATACCCCGGAGGGTGCGCCAAGCGGATAGCTGATGCCAAGGAGAATACGGAATGGTGAATTTATGTAATAAGTTAGTGATAAACTGATTTTGATAGTATTCATCATGTATCTTGGTGTTTGATATTAAATTGTGTGGTTATAAGGTTGATGCATAATGATTAATGATGATTTGGATTTTTGATGGTTGATGATTGTGATTTGATGATGAATTGATGGCATGAATGATTGGAGTTTATGTAACAACTTGATAATGTTATGTATTTGATTCATGTAGTAATACTTCATGCTTGATGTGATTTGTTGAAGTAGTTAGTATATTAATAAGGATTATGTGTTTACATGGGGATTTGATGATGATGATGATGCTTAAGATATATTAATCACAGGATTATGTGATGAATTAGCAATGTAGTGATTTTATTGTTGAATTTAATGAATATTGGCACGGAGCCAAGGTTTTATGTTTAATGAGTGCTATGTGCAGGTTTGCAATGTATTTGAATTTCATGTGTAAATTATGTGTGTGATGTGATCGAGAAATTAATTGGTGGTTTGATGATTTGATGATTTAATGCATGTTAGAAAATAGATGGATTTATGTGGAAATTAGAAACTAAATAGGTGATTTGGAGATTCAACGAGTTTTAGGACCCCCAGAAGGGACCAATGGGCTCCCTAGGATATTTAAAAACTGTGCATATAGGCCTTGGGCCATTTGGAGTCCATTTAGGTAGTTTGGTGCATAGGTTTGTATATAAGTTGGGTTAAATGCATTTTCATGCATAACTTGCGCATATGATGGAGTTTTGGCGAACGGGCACACCAACAGTTTCAAAATGGGGAAAATAGATGGCCTGTGAAGTTTCATGACAATTGGACCTAAAACGGGCCAATTGGGTAGGTCAGAAGTTGGCTGAATGGCCTTAAATGCATAACAGCATCAGGTGCTATTACTGTCATGCTGACGCTGAGCGTTAACCTGGAGATCCATCCAGATGACGAACCCCCAAACAACGAACCCTTAGACAGTGAACCCCCAAATGACAGACCCTCAGTTTGTGAATTCCCAAGTCTCAAATCCTGCCCAAGTAATTCCTTCGCCAGCCAACCTAGGGATGGGCCCACAGATCTTTGAGCCCCAAGCTACTTAGGCATAAGCCTCCTAGGTTGCTCAGGTGCAAGCTGCCCAAGCAACCTAACAAATCTCTGTTACTCAAGCTTTGACCCAACTACAGGGTCCAACGTAAAATCTTGGTCAGATGTACCAAACTTCTCCGACGTCACCCTTTTAGCCACCGTATGGATAGCCCTATGGGTATATGATGTCTTATGCTACTAATCCGCAGGGTGCTGCTCAAGCTATGAACCAATTCACTAATCCCAGCATAATTATAGCTCCTTAGCCAAAAGGAAAGATGAAGATCCTAGAAGAATGGCTGCGTGCCATGGAAGGTGTGGAAGGCTTGGGTTCAACAGATGCCTTCGAGATTTGTTTGATTCCGGATCCTATGATCCCTACAAAGTTTAAGATGCCTAACTTCGACATGTACTAGGGGATGACCTGCCCTCAAAAGATGGCCTCCCATGCATATAATGATAAGCTACTGGTACACTATTTTCAGGACAGGTTGGCTGGGGCTGTATTTACTTGGTATACTCATTTGGAGCGAACTCGTATCTATTGTTGGAAGGACCTGGAGAACGCCTTCTTGAAGTAATACAAGTATAATTTGGACATGACACCTGACAGAATTCAGCTTCAAAATATGGTGAATAAGGATAACGAGATGTTTAAAGAATATGCCTAGCGCTGGCGTGAAACAGCCGCACAGGTAGACCCCCCACTCTCAGAAAAAGAGGTGGTAGCAATGTTTATTGACATACTCCAGTCAACTTTCTACAATAGGATGATTTCAGTGTGTCATCTAACTTCTCTAACATTGTTATTATTGAAGAAAGATTAGAGAACGGTTTAAAAACGGGGAAGATTTCCCGAAGCCCATCTGGGGCACCTGTTGCAAGAAGACGAGTGCCAAGTGATGGAAGGAAGAGAGATGGGGAAACCAACTTCATCTCTTATGACCAAAGGAGAACCCAACCAAGACCGTTCAGTCCTGCCATTTTTCAACTTGTCAATCCTTTTCCTTATGCACTATACCCATATGTAGCTGCCGCCGCCCATAACTAAACCCCTTATCCTGCCTTGCAACAATCCCACTTCTATTCGCTTATCATCAATGCACCAAACTTGCAACTTATGCCATACCGTCCTTCACAACAGTGGGTCTAGCCCTCCACCTCGAACCAGAACCCTAGAAAGAACAACTCTGACTGTGTCCCTAGGCAGTTTAATCCCATACCAATGACCTATACTGAACTACTACCCCATCTTATCTGTAACTTTCTTATCGTACCATGCTCCCTAAAGCCAATGGAACCCCCTTACCCTAAGGGGCATGATCCCAACGTCCGGTGCGATTACCATACCGGAGCACCAGGGCATTCCACTAAGAATTTTCTAGCTCTGAAGTATAAGGTGCGAGATTTGATCAAAGCCAAATGGCTAAATTTTCAAGAGGGAAACCCCAATGTGGCCACCAACTCTCTACCCGACTATGGGAATTTGGGAGTAAATGCAATAGAGGAAAATAGGGAGTACATAAGAGATATGGCAGACATCAAGACACCGTTGAAATGGATTCATTCCCAGCTATTCAAGAGGGAGTTAGTAAAAGAACCTTGGACCCACGAGCACGATTTTGAACAGGCTACCAAATGCTAAAGCTTCTATGAGGTCCTTCAAGGACTCATGGACAATCATATTCTACAAGTCTGCAAGTGCCACAAAGGCGATATAAACATGGTCCAGGGGCAGCTAGAGATGCAGGCTCCTAAGCCTTTGGAGATTTTCTATAACAAGAGCTCTTCAATAGCTCTTACTTTTGTGCAATAGACGATCATAATCCAGATGCCTACCCCTTTGCATTTAAGGATTCCTAAGCTGTCCCTTGGAAGTATGATGTAGATGTGGTAACTGCAGGCTCAAAAATAAGCAACCCATTTTTGTCATCTATCATAAATATCTCTAGGGTAGGGGTGTGACCCGAAGTTGAAGAGTTTATGCTTCTCCAGAATTAAGAAAAGATCCAAGTCCATTTTATGAAGGAAATAATGTTGGGAAAGCCAAGGTAGGCGGGGAAGAAAGCATTGCTGAAACTAAGAAGGCTGTGTCAGGCGAAGAGGCCTTTGAATTTTTAAAGTTCATCCGTCAAAGTGAGTATCAAGTTATTGATCAGCTAAATCACACACCAACAAAGATCTCCCTCTTGTCGCTTTTGATAAATTCCGAGCTCCATCGAAAAATCTTGTTAAAGGTCCTGAATGAGGCCCATGTCGCCCAAGACATTTCAGTTGATAAGCTTCAAGGAATAATAAGTCATATCAATGCCGATAACTATCTTTCCTTCACCGATGAAGAGATACCCATAGAGGGGATGAGGCATAATAAGGCCCTCCATATCTCGATCAAATGTCGCGATCATATCCTAGCCAAGGTGCTCGTTGATAATGGGTCATCCTTGAATGTCATACCTAAGTCCACTTTGGCTAGGTTGCCATGTGATGGACTTATATAAAACCAAGTACTATGGTAGTGCGAGCGTTTGACGACACTCGACGGGAAGTAATGGGCAAAATCGAACTTCCGATTCAGGTGGGGCCATGCACTTTTCAGGTTCTCTTCCAAGTAATGGATATCACGCCCACCTATAGCTGCCTGTTGGGTCAGCCCTGGATCCATTCTGCTGGGGTGGTCCTCTTTACTATACACCAAAAGCTGAAGTTCATCATTGATAATAAGTTGATTATCATTTCTGGAGAGAAGGACCTCCTAGTTAGCAAACCCCTGATAACCCTCTATATGGAGGTGGCGAAAAAGGCTCTTGAGACCTCTTTCCAGGTATTGGAGATAGAAAATGCCACATATGTTGGGGAAGAAGCTACGATAGTTAAAGTTTACATGCTTAGTGCATCTGTAGTCATGGTAAAGATTATGTCTCACGGCTAGGACGAGCTTTGAACGGAAAGGTGAAGCCTGTGCGTTTACCCAAAAACAGGGACAGTTTTAGATTAGGATACCGACCTTCTGTTGCTGATAGAAAAAGAGTGGAAAATGAGAAAAAGATAGAAGGGCAGCCCGCCTTGCCGGCCGAGAGCCTCGCACTACGAGAGTCCCCATCCGTGACCTCTACCAGAGCTTTCAGAGCTCAGGTTTGGTACCCCCTGATCAAGTGGCCACTATTGAAGATAGTCCCTGTGATGATGTAGACTTAATGATCCCTTACCCGTCAGGCAGAGAACTTTGTAACTGAGAGGATGTCGAGCTCCCTATGACTTTAAATATTCAATCAAAGTAATTTGTAATGCTTTAATGACTCATTAAGCCCCTTTGCTATGCCTAAGGCTTTGGGATGTTTATGCAATAAGGGCAAAACATGTTTTATCATTTTAAGTTTTCATCAATGGATGCGTGTTGAATTTCAATATATCTTTTCTTGCTTTCCTTATATCTTCATTGATCCCCTTTCCCTTTATTCGATCGTTTCCTTTTTCATTCGCCATGATATACTAAATAAATGCAAATCCCATTTCACGATCCCATTTCACGACTTTGACCACCTGATTGATTATGTCGATGAAGAGGATGAGGAAGCCTATGAGCCTCCGCCCAAGTTAGCAAGGTTGTTGGAACAAGAGGTTACGAAAATTTGACCCCATCAAGAGGTGGTTGAGATCATTAATTTGGGGAGTGAGGAGAATAAAGAGGAGGTCAAGATTAGCACATCCCTAAGTAAGAAGCAACGAGATGAGCTAGTTAAGATATTGATAGAGTTTTGTGACGTCTTTGCCTAGTCTTACCAAGATATGCCTAGCCTGGATACTAGCATTGTCAAGAATAAATTACCCTTGAAGCCTGAGTACCCTTCGGTAAAGCAGAAACTACACTGGATGAAGCCGGAGATGCTCCTGAAGATCAAGGAGGAAGTTAAGAAGCAGTTCGATGTCGGGTTCCAAGCAATGGCAAAATACCCTCAATGGGAAGCAAATATAGTCCCTGTCCTGAAGAAAGATGGAAAGGTGTGTGGACTAATCGGGACTTGAATAGGGCTAGTCTGAAAGATGATTTTCCTTTGCCGTAGATCGATCTCCTAGTTGATAACACTGCCCAACATTCCATTTTCTCATTCATGGATGGTTTTTCTGGGTATAACCAAATTAAGATGGGACCTGAGAACATGGAATAAATTACGTTTATCACCCTGTAAGGGACCTTCTATTACAAAGTGATGTCCTTTGGTTTGGAAAATGCTGGGGCAACCTACCAAAGGGCGATGGTGACCTTCTTCCATGATATAATGCACTAGGAGATAGAAGTCTACGTGGACGATATTATCGCTAAGTCCAGAATCGAGGAAGGACATATCCTTGATCTTAGGAAGCTTTTTGAGCAACTAAGGAAGTTTAGGCTCAGATTGAACCTGACTAAGTATACCTTTGGCGTAAGATCAGGCAAACTGTTAGGGTTTGTGGTAAGCGAAAGAGGATAGAAGTTGATCCTGACAAGGTATAGGCAATTATTGAAATGCCTCTTCCCCGTACAAAAAAGAAAGTCTGAGGATTCTTAGTAAGGTTGAATTACATTGCTCAGTTCATCTCACAATTAACGACAACCTATAAGCTGAACTTTAAGTTTCTCTATAAGAACCAACCGGGGCAATGGGATGAAGATTATCAAATAGCTTTTGAAAAGATAAAGTGATATCTGTAGGAGCCATCGATCTTGGTGTCTCCGACCCCCAAGAGGCCACTCATCTTGTATCTGACCGTGTTGGATGAGTCCATGGGTTGTGTATTGGGACAACATGGTGAAACCGAGAAGAAAGAGCATGCCATTTAGTACCTAAGCAAGAAGTTCACCGAGTGCAAAATGGGATATTCTACTCTAGAATAAACCTGTTACGTGTTAGCATGGGCATCACGACGTCTGAGGTAATATGTGCTATGTCACAGAACTTGGCTAGTTTCCAAAATGGACCCCGTCAAGTACATCTTTGAAAAGCCCGCTCTGGCTGGAAGGATTGCTCGGTGGCAAGTTCTATTGACTGAGTACGACATAACGTATGTCACTCAAAGGGCTATAAGAGGGAATGCTTTAGCAAATTACTTGGCGCACCAACCCATGAGTGACTATCAAGCCATGCAATTTGAGTTCCTAGATGAGGATATATTGGCAGTTTAATGAAAAAGATACCCAAAAGGACAGATGGATCTTGAGGTTTGTTGGAGCTTCTAATGCACCAGGGCATGGAATTAGGGCCGTCCTAATTACACCAGATAAAAAATTCACCCCTATTTATGCTAGGCTATGTTTTGACTATTCCAATAATATCACCGAATATAAAGCATGCTTTTTGGGGATGCAAGCGGCATTAGATGCAAAAGTAAGGTCATTAGAAGTCTACAGGGATTCCGCCTTGGTCATCCACCAAGTGAAAGGCGAATGAGAGACTAAGGATAGCAAGTTTATTCCCTATCACGCTCACATTAAATAGTTGATCAAGGAGCTCGACAATATCTCTTTTCATCATGTTCCCTAGGATGGAAATCAAATGGCCGATGCTTTGGCCACCCTTGCATTGATGTTTAAACTGAGCAATGACTGTGATATGCCCCTCATTAAGATAGAAAAATACGGCAAGCCCGCATACTACCAAGTAATAGAGGAGTTAGATAGGAAACTGTGGTGTCACGATATCAAAAGATACATATAGAGTCAAGAATACCCCGAGGGTGCCACAGAGAATGACAAAAGAAACTAAAGACGACTCGCCATGGGTTTCTTCTTGAATAGTGATGTGCTTTATAAGAGGAATCATGACTCTATCCTCCTTCGTTTTCTTGACGTTGTCGAGATGAACAAAATCATGGTGGATATTCACAAATGAGCCTTTGGAACCCACACCAATGGGCATGCCATGGCAAAGAAGATCCTGAGGGTCAGGTATTATTGATTGACTATGGAGGCGGACTGCTTTGCGTACATTCAGAAGTGTCACAAATGTCAGATATATGTTTACAATATTCACGTACCCCCATCATCCCTGAATGTCTTATCGGCACCATGGCCTTTCTCAATGTGGGGCATGGACGTCATTGGGCCCATTGAGCCAAAAGCCTCAAATGGCCATCGCTTTATCTTAGTCGCCATTGATTATTTCACCAAGTGGGTGGAAGCAGCTTTGTACGCTAGTGTAACAAGGAGCGTCGTGGTTAAATTCTTCAAGCGAGAACTAATATGTTGATATGGCTTACCAAGTCAGGTCATTATTGACAATGACATGAACCTGAACAACAAGATGATGAAAGAACGATGTAAAAGCTTTAAAATTTGCCATCATGATTCCTCCCCTTATCGGCCAAAGATGAATAGGGAATTCGAGGAGACAAACAAGAACATCAAAAAGATTATGTAGAAAATGGATGTAACTTACAGAGATTGGAGCAAGATGCTCCCCTTCACTTTGCACGGGTATCGTACCTCAATCCGGACTTCGATAGGGGCAACCCCGTTCTCTCTAGTATATGGCATGGAAGCATTCCTACCTATTAAGGTGGAAATTCCATCTCTTAGGGTGATCATGGAGGTGAATTTGAAAGAAGCCGAATAGGTCTAAGCTCAACATGACTAACTAATCCTAATAGATGAAAAGAGACTAATCGTCCTCTACCACGGGCAATTATATTAGAGGCGTATGAAAAAGGCCTTTGAAAAAAAGGTATGATCTCGGCAATTTCAAGAAAGGGATCTGGTTCTCAAGAAAATTTTACCAACCTGAAAGGACCACCAGGGCAACTGGACACCTAATTATAAAGAGCCATATATTACAAAGAGGGCCTTTTTCGAAGGAGCCTTGATACTCCCCAACATAGACGACAAGGACCTACCGATGCCCATAAATGTAAACGCGATTAAGAAATACTTTGCCTAGAAAAAACACTAAAAAAAAAGAAAAAAGAAAAATAAAAATGATGCTTGCTAGGCTAAAAACCTGAAAATGTGGCCTAGGCAAAAGTTAGAGCGACCGGGTGAGTCGAAAACCTGAAAAGGCGGCTCAAGCAAAAATTAGGGTCAAAATTCTAGCAGTATGACTGAAACCTCCCATGCGAATAATACAAGTCTAAACTGGGGCACATGGATCATGGTGAACCCCTTTCACAAAAGCAGAGCCAAATGGTGAACTCGAAGTCGTAATGTGGGATTGAGACGCGTGTTGTTCTCGGGGATTCACTGGAGGGTCTGCGAACATTCCCAGCTTAGCCCGTTACTGACCTTTTCTATTTGACTACTTGTTTCTTTTGCTTTCCCTGCTTTCTTATCTCTATACCTGCTTGATATACATGAATAAAATTTTACCCCTTTTGATACGTGTTTACATTGTGAGTTTCATCTGATGTGATAAAACATGTGCTTTTCCCTAACAAATAAAATGAGAAAATAATAACTATTTAAAGTCATGAGGGCAAGATGCTCTTGTTACTCGATCTCACCTCAAGCAATCATTATAAGGACTGAGCCAGACACGTGCTCTGAAGCTAGGGTTACCTCGTTTGTTCTATTTCACTCATGAGTCATCTCGAGTCTGTAAGGGTCGCGGTTCCAAAGGGTTCTCCTCGCAATTAAATTTGTTTTTATATCTTTGCATCGTTTAACCTTTTCTACAGGATGTTGCGACAGATAGTCGTGTTGAGTCTTGGCGCCTCAATTGCCAAAGTTGGCACCCTTTTAAATTTCTTGCCGCCGAAGAAGTTGGCACCTTTTAAATTTCCTTATTGCCGAAGTTGACATCTCTTTAAGCTTTTATCACCAAAGTTGGTGCTTTTAAATTTCTTATTGCCAAAGATGGCACCTTTTAAGTTTCCTTGTTGTCGAAGTTGGCACCTCTTTAAGCTTTATATTGTCAAAGTTGGTGCTTTTAAAATTTTTTATTGCCAAAGTTGGCACTTTTAAATTTCTTATTGCAAAAGTTGGCACCTTTTAAAATTCTTTGCCTCCAAAGCTGGCATCTCTTTAAATTTCTTCTCACCAAAGCTAACACCTTTTAAATTTCCTCATTGACAAAGATGACTTTCTTTTAAATTTTCTTGGTTATTAAAGTTGGCATCATTTTAGATTCTTTTTCACCAAAGTTGGCGTTCTTTTGAATCTTTTCTTAGCATGGATTTCAAGAGCCCAACCCGGGGACTGTTGCTCATATCTTTACTACCTATTTACGATGACAATCTGAATGAGCCATTCATATTTCCGTGAAAAAAAAGTAAAGAGGGGCAGTTGTGAACACCCTTTTATTATTATTATTATTACTATTATTATTTTCCTTTTTGGTGTTTTCTGCCCCTTCCCCTTTCTCTGTTCCTCTTTCCCTTATTCATCCTTTTGGAAACTGAAAGCAATGTGCCATAGAGTCAATAGTTCATGCTTCAAGGAAAGCAGAAATGGCAAAACACAATGAATTGAAAAAAGAAAAACCCAAAATTTTGAAATGGAACACTAAAGAGGCAATGGAAACAAGTATATAACAAACCCTCAGAACCTAAAGAGAGAAGATGGAGGAACAATCACAAAAAAGATAGCAAACAATATTTTTTATATCATCTCCACTTTGTTCAAAACCACCCTACCATCACTAGCCTTCATCTTCTTCTCCATCCACAACAACCCACTCCAAAACCCCTATTTTCAATAACCCACAACCATTAACCTTATTTCCCTCACAAAATCAATAACTTTTTTTTTTAAAAGGGAAACTGCTCTTCCAAACCCATAACCATTACCACGTAAAAAAGAAAGGCAAAAAAAAAAGAGAAAGAGAGAGAAACAGACCGCCATCGAACCGCCACCGTACCCCTACCGTGTCGCCACCGTGGCCGCCGCGGCCAACCTCTCTCATTCTCTCCTTGCCTCTGTTCTTTCTTCTTTGGTAACTTTCTCTCTCTAACTCCCTTTAAAAATTTGGCAAAGGTTTCATTTTAGAGTTTTCCCCTTTTCTATTTGGCAATAAGCTTTTGAAACCAGAGTCCCACTTCTTTAAGAAAATAAAAAAAATAAATACAAAGTAATTAATTTTTTTTAAGCAGAAACGAAGTAGATTGGTCTACATATTTTCTTGTTAAAAAAAACATTGATCAAATTACAATAGTTCATTTGGTAAGGGCGCTCCTTGTTTGACAAAGGTGGATAAGTTTGAAACCCAAGTACCCTATTCTTGCTTTTTTTTGGGTATTAAAGCTGAAGCATAGATATTGCATCATATTTAATTTGTTTCGTTATTATAAGACAAAGATATGGTTGTCTTGTTGGTAGGGGCCATGTTCCTTTGTTCAAAAGGGAGTGGGTTCAAACTTCGGGATGTCTTGTTAATCTCCTCATATTTCCAATATGTTTTTATTCGTTAAATAATAATATTTCTTATAAAAAGGATTAATTTGGACGAGATTAATCTTTTATTTTATTTTAATTTACTTTATTTTATTTTATTTCATCTTATCTTATTTAACTATATTTTATTTTATTTTAACTTTCTTAATCTTTATTATGTATAAATTAAGATTAATTTGGACGAGATATCCCGTTAATTTTTTATTTTATTTTATTTTTAATTATTATTATTTATTTAAGTCGTTTGATTTATGATTAATTTGGAGGAGACGTGTAGTTAACCTTATTTTGAAAATTTCTTTTTTTTCGTGTGCATGTGTTTTTGTCCAATTTATTAAGAGGTTAAATTAATTTCTGGGCTATTTAAAAAAATGTGCGCAATCAATTTGAGGTAAACGTTTTATAACAGACAGTGTGAAGTGCTAATACCTTCTCACTTGTAATTCAGCTGCCAATTTAGAATTTCATTTTTTACGATCAGTGCCTTAACAAAGGTTTTCCCGATATTTTACCCTAAAAAATATTGGTGGTGACTCCCTGTTTTTCGAAAGGATTTTGAAAACTTTTCTTTTATTACCTTTTTATGATCGGCCTTCCGTTGTGATCCCGGTTGCGACAATACATAACAATTTCCTAATTCTTCATTTTCATCTTTACTAAACTCATATCTAGTCACAATTAATTTATAAATTCCATCATATATATATATATATTATGGTTAAATTACCTAATTAACACTAATTATATCCCTTTTTTCGGACGCCACTTGATGCCAAATAATATTTCTAAATTAGCGAATATTCCAAACACCCCCTTAACTCGATTAATCTCGCTCTTGGTTTTGAGTTCCGCTTCGGCTAATACCTCACCAATCCTTGGTTCGTAACCTCTATGGGTACCGAAACAAAAACCCGTCAACAAATTATCAATACCTATCATTCCAAAGTTCCATTTACAAGCTCAAAATGCAAACATGCAAGAAAAACGAAACCTCCTTTCATTGTGGGTGAAATTCAGTTCCAAGAAAAAAGTTAACGAAACTAGAAATTGAAGCTATCAAATTGCTTACCTCGTTCCCATGAGTCCAATTATGCGATCAATTTTAAGTTTCTTCATGAAATTGGACATCAATCAAGAACGAGAGTGGACAGCCATGAAAGGAACTTGGGCTTCTGTTTCTTTTCTTCAAATGGGGCACCCAGAAAAAGAAAGGAAAAAATATTTTAAAGTTTAGGGGCAACTTGGTAATTTTACAATTTTTTTAATTTTCTTTTATTTCCTTTAATAAAAATCCACTTTTACCTCATGATAAATTATATTTTACTACCACCATTTAATCTAAATTGAAATTTACTAATTAATCTCTCAAAATTAATTATTCCAATTTTATTACTTTATTAATAGCTCATAATTTATAATAATTTAGAGAAATCTCTAATTAAATCTGAACAAATTTAATTTGTCTCCAATAATCTCTAATTAAATTCATACGGTAAAATAAATTAAATTTTAATATGAGGGATGTTACATGTCGTACCAATTTTCGTTGGTTAGTATGCACATCTGATCCAAAGGGTTGTTTCGACTAACTGGATCATTAGTTATCTGTTTGACTTGCCGATCCGACCGATTATGATTGAGTGGAAAAGCTGCATGAGCATGACAGTATGATCGTGGAAGAAGTTCATAATATTAATAAGTTATGAGAAAGACAATGCAATCAGACATATAAGATTTGTTAGAAAATTAGATCCATTTCCATAAGAGAATTTTCCTTAAAAACAGAGAAATAAAATATTAAAAAAGAACACAATCATCACACGAGGATTTAACGTGGAAAACTCTAAAATTGGAGAAAAACCACGGCCGTTGTCAAAACCAACAACTAGTGAATAACATTATGTGAAAATTTGTACATCACATAAACCTCACTCTCAAACACCCTTTTGGCCCTAAGTACACCCACACTCTCCAAAGCTCACATCTCACTACACTCTAAATTAAGAGCATTATAATAGAGAAAAGCTTAAAGTGTTTCCGGGCATTTTCCACCGGTGTCCAAGACCTCGGTACACCCATTAATAACCATGGGTGTTTCCACACTTAGTGCATATATTACAAAGGGCCTTAAGGCCTATATATAGCATAAGCCTTCATCCCCCTTTGCAAATCCAAGCGACGTGGGACTTTTTAATCACCAATATTCAACAATCTCCACCATGATTAAAAAGTTACAACATCTGCTTCAATTGTCTATACTGACAATCACTTGCTTCCATTGTCTATATCGACAACCATTGTCTTTACTAACAAACATTGTTCAAATGAACAACATACTCCACCATAAAGAGTATCCCCACTTGGGACAAGGCATTCCCAAGAATTTCTCATATGGTACATATCGACCTTGCTGAAAATTTTATGGTGCAACTCCCTTGTCAGCTTCCCCTGGAAGTTCTTCAGCCATCGACAAAACTCATCCACACACTTTGCATCAATGCTGACCAATGTCCATGTGAATCCACTAGCAAAACCTTATCCTCTTCCATGACAACTTACACATGTCATAAGGATACACATCCAACCTTTGAAAAACATCATCTCCAATAACATGGAAACATTGCTAGTACCTGCATGCCCAGATCTGTCACCTTTCAACACCTTGTATATTCTCGATTGTAACCATTTCTCTAAACTTGACATTGCAACCATGTGTTCACCACTACAACCGTGCACCAGATCAGTTCCCAGAAAAGAGAGGTGGGTCACAACAGATACGCTTAAATACTAAGTCTTTCCTTAGCCAAAACTTTTTCTAACCAGCACTTACAGTAACACATTTTCCAACAATCAAGAAAATCCTCAACCGTAAAGGGAATAAATCTTTTTTGATGTGGAATCTCAGACATAACTTCAACCACAGAGCATACTAAGAAATCTCATCCCACTGAACAATTAACGTGGAAAACTATAAAATCGAAGAAAAACCATGACCGCAATCTCATCCCACTGAACCATTACTGTGGAAAACTCTAAAATCGAAGAAAAATCACGACCGTTGTCAAAATCAACAACCAATGAATAACATTATGTGAAAATTTGTACATCACATAAACACTCTCAAACACCCTTTTGGCCCCAAGTACACCCACACTCACATCTCACTACACTAGAGCATTACAACAAAGAAAAACTTAAAGTGTTTCCAGACATTTCTCACCAGTGTCCAAGACCCAGGTACACCCATTCATAACCATGGGTGTTTTCACACTTGGTGTATTTATTACAAAGGGCCTTAAGGCCTATATATAGCATAAGCCTCCATCCCCTTTTGCAAATCCAAGCAATGTGGGACTTTTTAATCACCAATATTCAACAAGATTATCAACTATCTTTATAGTTAGTTAGACAATTACCCTGCTATGGATAATGTTTCATTATACAACCAACCGATCAAGTGCAAAACATAGTACATCATTTATTGTAACTTTCTATTACAACTGTAATCCAGCTATGAGCTATCTATCCTGGTGAAGTTATAATATATATCTCTATTAATCAAGGCTGACCATTTTTGTAGATATTTCTCACCATTTCTTACCAAATACTTTACAACTGAGGGAGATAAAAATGAGAGGGAAAAAATTATGTGAAACGAGATATACTTGCTTAAGATCCACGTTTTGAGAACATCGTTCCTCACAGTTACATGTCTCTTGTATAACTGGGCCATAGTTGATTACCCCGTCCTCATTCGTCTCTTGTCCTGTTTCTCTTTTACTTTTTATTCATTGAATTTACATTTTGTTCGATAATAATTCAAGTGACTTATATACGTGGTTACGTGATCCCAACACGAAAGATTCAACAAGGATGGAGGCAGCAAGGCGAACATTGGAATATGTGAAACCCCACAATCTGCCCCTCACACCCTTCAATTAATTAAGAAGATAATTACAATACATGACCCAATAAAGCCAAACCACTAGTAAGCGTTAGTTGCTTCTCATTATGGATGGCTAGTTGGTCCTTAATTTTCTCGAGCACTCACAAAGTAGTAGTTTCCTATCTGAAACATATAGTTAATGACTGCTTATAATGAGATTTTGGGCTACGGGTATGTCATCTGCTTCCCAAGAGAGCAAGAATTTCATTGTCAACACTGCCAGATTCTGATGCAAGCTTAAGAGGAGTGTTGCCTTCTTTATCTGCGACCAATGCATTGGCCCCCCTGCAATGATTCGTAAACTATGTCAATTTTCCAAACTAAACCAAAACAAATCAATCATATTGTAAAAGGTGGGAATCTCATTGACCACGTTTAAAGTATATCAAACGCTTTCGGTAATTGATTCATAGGAAAAAATATTCCTAAAAATTTTAAAACATATACCAAACACCCATTCAAGGCAGTAAAATACTAGTACCGTTAAAGATAATAGTAAGAAAAATGCATTTCATCACACTCTTATTCGAGCGGAATATAGAACTGGTGTAATTTTCATTTTGAGCTAATATCATTGCTTAATGAATCAGAAGTAGAAATGACAGAATAATGGAATAAAATTATAATGAGAAAATATGCATGATCAACAAAAAATCATTTGTTGGTGTCTAAATGCTCCTAAGCTTGTTATTACTAAGACTCGACAGGCAAAAATGATGAGAATAATAGTGTCAAACTTATTTATCACTTGGAGGAAAATATCAACGTGTATGGCTTATGGAAATGGAAGAATATAAATATGTTGGATAATAGTTAAATTGCTTTAGTATCCTTAAAGGTTTGGTATCTTCCGCCAGTAGGCATTGGGAATGTGTAATTTATCTTTTGATGACTGTAAAGTGAACCTCAGATATAGAAAACAAAGATTGAAATATTTGGGATATCTAAGAAAATGTCCAATTAATTACCTCCTGATAAGCACTTTGGCAGCTGCAGTCTTCCCTCTAATAATACAAGAATGTAGCGGTGTCCGACCTCTTGAATCACAAGCATTTATATCTGCCCCATGCTGTAAGAGCAGCTCCACCATGTCAATGTCACTAATTAGGCATGCAAGGTGAAGCACACTGGAACCATCTTGTATGTCCTCAATGAGCTGATTTTCACTTTGAGACGAAATGTTTAAATTGAGAGAGTCACCTGCCCAGCAGCTCATTACTTGTTGGTTTTTCAACCCCCAAAAGCTATGCTAGATTTGAGACTTTTGAAATAAGACATACCAGATAATGCTTGCCGACTGATGGCACTGAAATCAGCATCTGACTTGACAATATGCTGGTACACTGCTTTCTTGTCGTTGGCACAGATGCTTTCCCACACCTGTTTGGCTTGTGAAAGGAGAGGGTGGTTTTCCTTTGTCCGGCAAACAAATATTTTCTCATTATACTGCAATAAGAAACCATAAAGTTATATCTCCCATATATTAAAATTCCCCCAAGTAATATTTCAAGAATAGTTTGTTTTCCACTAAATGCCCGAGGTTATTAATAAAGGGCGAAAGAGCAAACCTGTCTAAGCTAAATAAGAAATATAGTTACCAAATATTCAATATGTGTAGTTTTTGATATCACTATTAAAATGGAGCCAGGTCTCAAATGATATTGTGCATCATGCCAAGGCGATTGATAGGCTAAATAATAGGTATTGGCTTGGCTGGTATATGATATGAGATCAGATTGAGTAATCCCAAAAGGGTTTTGGTAAAACTTGCCTATAAACTCCTTTTGTGTTAAATATTATTAAAGCAATAAAAAAATCATAAACAAAAACAATAGATAATCCGAACAAATTTAAATCATTTAGAAGCAAATTTAAAGCCAGTATCCGAACAAAATTCATTTGAATATATAACAAATTATATTCTTCATACAAGAGTCTCACGGCCTTAAAGCATGTCTAATGCCCAAGCTTTGATATCAAGTCAAGAACTAGTTCTTCCAAAAGCTTGAGTGGAAGGTTCATGAATGATTTTATTGCATCTCAAACAACTGCATAGTGACTCATTTCCTGAATGAACTAACTCAACTGGAAGATATTGTCACATAGGTCATAAAACTAGATGTCACCAAATCATATATGCTCGAGGGATCAACATATTGGGTGCCATAATTTCCAAGGAAAATTGATGCCATAGAAACATATAATCTAGAGTAGATTTCTAGGATCACTTAAGAGTTGTTTGGTTTTAGAAAACATTTTATGTTTTTATTTTCTATTTTCAATTTTAATTTTAAAATTTTTATCTTGTTTTTCATTTCTAAAAATTTGTATAGGAATGAACTAAAACAGAAAAAAAATTATTTTTAGTATCTCCTATATAAACTTTTAAAATAGAAAACAATGTAATAATTTTGTAATTAAACTTGAAAACGAGAAATGAAAACCTAACACATTTTCACAAATCAACAGTTAGCTGTTCTTTGGGAGATCTTTGGCATGCCAAATCTTGTAGGTACTAAATTCTATACATTACCGTTATTCTAAGTTGGCAAAAATAGGCTAAGAATTCATTACTTTACAAAGTTGAGGGATTCAATCTTCCGCCATCTTTCTAAACAGGAAATAGCAAAAGAAATTTGATTTTGTTTTTAGATTACCTTTGCATAAATGAACCTTTCCTTTGAAGAAATAGGATCATCATGTTTTGGTTTTGTAGCATGAAATGGCTCGTCTCTGGTTTTCTTGGATGAACTGCATTGCAGATGCTTATTAGCATAAATCAGACATAATCCTATCCCTGTCGATTTTACAGTACTTACCCAGCTGCGTTGTCAACAGTTTGCGAAGTACTTCTTGAATGCAACAACTCCTCCCACACTGAGTTTGCAAAAATATTGCCTAGTGATTTAAACATGCCTAGGACAGAGGAATCCCAGACTTTCACATCAAGTGTCAGGGATCTTACCTGCAAAAAATGTTTCCAACTAAGCCGCAAAAATTGAGAATTAAAACAAAAGGATTTTGTTTTCCCCTTAAAAAAATCTGAAAAAAAGGATACTGAAAAAAGTGGAAGAAAAATGAGAGAAGAAAGAAGTAATGTTAGACTTGGATTATATATATTATATAGTTGGTTAAATGTTGAGATAAACCCTTAAGTTATAAATTAGTTTTTGAATTTCATTTCTGTTGATATAGCTGCAAGTCATTATTATAACTTTTTCTGTATTATTTTGTATTGATTACCATTTATTTTGTAACAGTCAGAACCTTAGATTTTGTTTTGTTAAGAATATTCCAAGGGATTCTGACAATTTCCTTTATTGTAAATCTGTTGTAAATAATTGCAACCTCTCCTAGAATCTCTCTTGTAGATCTGTCTAGATACAGATTTATTCAATCTGACATGGTATCAAAGCTACAACTTTGAACCGTGGTCAGTCCTTGCTCAAAGTGATTCTGGTCTTGGGACTTGGTGGGTGATTTAGAGACGTCATCTTTGAGGCTATAACCTTCTTGACTGCATGGTGTGTTGTGTTTGAAGATCTCCCTTGCCCAGGATTATTCGTTCTTGAATTTTGCTTTGTTTTTTGGTACATCATGTCGATTTATAGAATAAACACTCTTAATGTCCGTTTCACGGGGAAAGATTATTCTTCTGGGCAGTTTCAAGTCAAGTTGTTTGTGAAGGGAAAAGAATTGTGGGGTCATAGTGATGGGAGTGATCTTGCACCTAAGGATAAAGAAAAATTGACCAACTGGGAAATTAGGATGCTAGTGTTATGACTTGGATAATTAGTTCGGTAGACCCTCATATTATTCTTAATTTGAAACCATATAAAACTGCTTGGAAATGCGGAATTATTTAAAAAAAGGTTTACTATTAAGAAAATATGGCTAGGAGGTTGCAATTGGAGTATGAGATGGCTAATTATACACAAGGAAATCTGTCTATGGAAGAATACTATTCTGGTTTTCATAATATTTGGTGTGTATATTCTGACATTGCTCATGTAGAATGTACCCCGGAAGCTCTCTCTACTGTTTTGAAGGTGCATGAATCCAGCAAAAGAAATCAATTTTTGATGAAACTGCAATCTGATTTTGAAGTAGCATGGTCTAATTTGATGAATCGTATCTTATACCATCTCTGGATGCTTGCTTGAATGAACTTCTTAGAGAAGAACAATGCATCATCACACAAGCAGCCATGGAGCAAAAAATTACTGCTGGTGATCCAATAAATGTGGCCTATACTGCACAAGGGAGGAATAAGGGGAGGGATATGCGGAGTATTCAATGTTATAGTTGTAAAGGATTTGGTCATATTGCCAAGGATTGTTCTCGGAAATTTTGCAACTATTGTGAGCGGCAAGGTCACATTATTTCCTAGCTGTCCTACGCGACCTAAAAGGAAACAAGGCACTGCCTATCATGTCTCACTTGGTACCTCAACAAGTGCCTCTAACTCTATTGCTTTGCCTGATACTTCCTCTGTCTGTGCACCTGTTTTTGGCAACACTCTCACTCCTGAAATGATACAGCAGATGCTACTTTCTGCGTTTCTGCTTTTGGACTCTAGGTAATTTTATTTCTTCTTTTATGCCTTGGTATTTTGATTCTGGAGCTCAAACCATATGACCAATACAACCGCTTCTCTTTCCAATCTGCATTCATATGATGGAAATCACAAATGGCAATTCTTTGTCTATCAAAGCTGTCGGTGACATTTCTCCTTCTTTAACTTATATTTTGTCTCACCTAGTCTTTCTACAAATCTTATTTCTATTGGACAATTGGTTGAGAATGCTTGTAATGTCTAATTTTCTTCTTCTGATCGTGTCGTGCAGTCGGGGAAAATAATCCCGAAGGTGCCTAAAGTGGGACGATTATTATCTCCTTTAACTTGTAGTCGAAATCCACTCTTATTTTCCTTTGCTTGTATTGATGTTCAGTTTAAAAATCAAGTGTGTCATTAAACGTTTAGGCCACTCAAATTCTCATGTACTTCGTACTATTTTGAAGTCTGGTTCGTTAAAATAATAAAAATGTCAATTCCCATGTTTCTTTTGATTGTACTTCTTGCAAACTTGGAAAGAGTAAAATACTTCCTTTTCCCAATACTGCATCTCATTCAACTAATTGTTTTGATATCATCCATAGTGACCTACCTTTGGGCCATTTCCACGGTTATTTCCCATGCACATTATAAGTATTTTGTTACATTCATAGATGAGTACAGTCGGTTTACAGGGGTCTATTTTCTTCATTTAGAAGGGGAATTTTTTTTTTCTGTTTTTACAAAGTTTGTAGCCTTTATTCAGAATCAATTTTTTTGTACACATAATGCTCTGATTCTGGTAGAGAATATCTATCTAATGAATTTCAGGTATTTCTTCAAAACAAAGGGATTATCTCTCAATGTACTCGTCCTTCAAAACCACAACAAAAGGGTGTTGTTGAAAGAGAAAAACGTCATCTTCTTGATGTGGTGATAACTCTTTTACTTGAATCCTCTGTTCTTCCTCGTTTTTGGTGTGAAGCTCTTTTTATTGCCACGCATTTGATTAATCGCCTTCCATCTTCCACTTCGCATAATGTTTCTCCTTTTTTCAAGTTATATGGGCATACTCCTTCATATTCTGCATTGTGCACATTTGGTTGTGTTTCTTTTGTGCATCTACTTGCTCATGAGCGTCATATACTTAGCGCGCCATATACTTAGCGCTCAATCTGTTAAGTGTGTTTTTCTTGGTTATTCTAATTCTTGAAAAGGTTATGTTTGTTATTGTTAGAATATTGTAAATGTATTAGAATTGATTAGATTGATTGTATATGATTTGTATTATGATCTTGTATTTATTACTGCTTTATTATAAATATACTACTCCGTTGTGTATTTAAACACACAAAAATTCATCCAATTGTCTCTCGGTTTCTTTCTCTTTAACAATTATGATCCTTATACTCATCATATGCATGACTCTAGGAATGTGATATTTTTTGAACATCAATGTTTCTTTCTATCATATGTTAAGCCATCTGCTTCATCAATATCTTTCATGCCTCATTTTTCTATTCCTTCCACTAATGTGGAACGATTTATGCCCGGTGTTGTATATGAAAGACACCGTCCTAAATCCAATGTCCTTCAAGATTATAAACCGACAAATGATCCTACCATGCTTCCTCCACGTCGATCTACTCATCCTTCTAGAACTCCTGATTGGTATGGATTTTCCTCTCTTGTATCTTTTTCTACTACCTTGTCCTTTATTTGTATTCCATCTTGTTATAAACAGGTTGTAGAACATGTGTTCAAAACAGGAAATCCAAGCAGAGCTTGATGCACTTGAAAGGAATCATACATGGGACATTGTTCTTTGTCCTTCTAATATTACACCAATTGGTACTAAATGGGTTTTCTCAGTAAAGCTTTGTTTTGAGAGTTCTTTGGATCGGTATAAAGCTCATCTTGTAGCTCTTGGAAATAAACAAGGATATGGTGTTGAATATGAGGAGCTATTTGCTCGGTTGCCAAAATGACTATAATTTGAACTGTATTACTATTGCTGCCTCTCAATCCTGGACATTACATCGAATGGATGTGAAGAATGTGTTTCTTCACGGTGACTTGAAAGAAGAAATACTCTTCTTAACTTTTCTTTAACCTAAAGCCATAATGATGATTCTCTCTTCTTCCACAAATCCTCTATAGAGATTGTTCTCATTCTAATTTATGTAGATGACATTGTCATCACTAAATCTGATATTGTTTTAATTACTAAGCTATAGGACATGCTTCATGCTAATTTTTACATGAAAGATTTTTAGCAACTCATTTTTCGGGATTGGAAGTGCATTGTGATTCCAGTGGTACTTTTTCGAACCAGCAAAAATACATTCAAGATCTTATCATCTCTGCTGGTTTGATGGATGCTACTTCCATAGGTACTCCTTTAGAGGTCAATGTCAAATATCATGAAGATGAAAGAGAACTTCTAAGAGATCTTGCTCTTTACATGAGTTTAGTTGGAAGTCTTATTTATCTGACAACCACTTGTCCTGACATTTTTTATGCAATTCATAAAGTCAGTCAATTCATGTCCTCTCCACGACAACCTCCCCTTGCTGTATTCGCTATCTTATTGGGTCACTTACGTGGGGGTTATTCTTTCCATCCAGGATGTCTTTACAACTAAAGGGTTATTGCTATGCTGATTGGGCTAGCTATCCAGATACCTGTAGGTCCACTACTGGTTACTGGATGTTTATAAGTGATGCGTTGATCTCTGGGAAATGTAAGAAACAATACAGTGTCTCTAAATCCTCAATAGAGGCTAAATATCGTGCAATGTCCTCTGCACTTTCAGAGATTGTATGGTTACACAGTCCTTTAGAAGAGCTTGGTTTTTCCCAATTTGCTCCTACACCTTTACATGCTGATAATAAAAGTGAGATTCAAATTGCTGCCAACTGTGTTAGAGTTAGTCAAAGGATTACCATACTTTAGAACAATGGATTTAATTCCCGTGGAAGGCGAAGAAAGGTGTGAGACCATTTCCTTAACTTCATTTCAATCGTAGGTCATATAGAGGTTAATTGTCATTATATAGAGATGCCTTGGCTAGTCTTGTTATCTCTCTTCCTCACATTCCTATTGCTCTCCAAATGGCTGATATATTCACCAAGGCTATGACTAAACAAAGACATAAGTTTCTTGCAAGCAAACTGCTGACCAACCAACATCAATTTAATGGGGAATGTTAATGTAGCGGCAAGTCATTATTATCATTTATTCTGTATTATTTTGTATAGATTACTGTTTATTTTGTAACTGTCAGAATCTTAGGATTTATCTCCTTTGCTGTAAATAATTGTAAATTTGTACAGATACAGATTTATTCTATTTAATGAGAAAGGCCCCAAGAGGGTAGAGACGTTTTTCCCCATTCAATTTTCTAAGTATTCTTGATATGGTTTGTGTGATATTTGACAAGGTTTGTCATTTTCAATATGGTATTAGAGCTTGACTAGGCTGAATGTTGAGTCACCTGTAGATGTTCAGCCCTATAAATTTAACACAGCAGATGTTCATTCCTGAGTGAGAGGATGTGTTAAGATGTGTTGTGACAAGTCCCACATCGACCATGAATATGACCAGTATACATCTTATAAAGTTGGTAATCCTTAACTTATGAGCTAGCTTTTGAGTTGACTTAGGTCCGTCATTTCTAATATAATTCATTGATATCACAGAACTGCTTTGATCAAATTTACAATTGATTGCGAACTTACAAGAACTACTTTTTTTAACTACCTGCTTTGCTACTCGCGTATCAATAAAATAAAATTTACAGGTTAGGAGATTATGTTGCATACTCTTACTTAGTTTGGAGTGGTTAGAACTGTAGTCTATCTTCCACATTTGGCAGCATTGGGGCTTGTTAGATGCTAAGCTTAAGGAAATAACTTGAGTCCAAATACTGTGTCTAAGTCATGCACTTATTTTCTAGCATATAACTTGTCTAACTACCAAATATTTAAACTCTGAAATTTCAAATACATATAATTCAATTAATATATTTTCAAAGAGTAGCTATTGTTAGCTAGAAGGGAGGGCTTGAGGTACCAGGTCCCAAGTCCTCCGACCCTGTCTCTAGCTATTATTCAGTAAAATTTGATAAGAAATGAACCATATAAACATGTAAATTGTAAGATTAAATCTGCAGCATCAAGTACTTACTTTTGATACATGTACACCAAGATTACGATGAACACCAGAACACTCAATGCATATTAGGATGCCAAGGTTTAAGGATGCCCAGTCTGGTTCAGGTTTACCACAATCAGCACATTTATCATTCCCACTCACCCTTCTAAGAACATCAATTGGCTTTTCACTTATACTGTGTTTATGCAACTGCAAACTTCTCGATGCACGCAAGTGGTTATTAGGGGTGGAATTCTTGGATGCAGACTTGACAGTCACAGTGCAATTATCATCTGGAGAATCTTCAAGCTTATTAATATTGTTGCTAGAGTCAGAGTCACCGTTTTCTGAGTCAACTGCAGGGGGCTGTCACATAATTGTTTTACAATTGCAGTAATCTAAATTAATATGGGCATCAAAAAAGGTGCATTTAAAACAAAATCTACTATGTACCATTCCCAGTGTCTGTACACTAAACAGAGAGGCAATTACTCCGTTTATCTTTTCCATCCACTCCATCTGGTCCACTGCATTTTCTGCCTGCATTGCTTCCCTAGGTATTGTTAGATCAAAAGTAACAATAAAGCCCGGACTTCACCCTGATGAAGTTACAGCATAACTACCTGCAAGGTATAGTTCTTGGATGGCGAAATAATCCTGAAGCAGAATCTTAAATCTGACTGATCAGCATCAACCTTGATTGTTGATGTCAGTAGGTTTACTGTATGACGTGCTACAGATCTTTCATCATGTACACCCCCGTGGTAATGAGAGGAAAGCCATCGACTCAGAAGCCCGGAACCATTTTCGTTTCCATTATTCCTTCTTGGAGATGGTTGACTGCTTCGCTGAAACGGGATGCTCAGCATTTATTTAGAAGAATGAGGATTGCCTGATTTAGTGTATTAAAAGTTTTAGTTGTTGACCTACATATGACCCATTCCATGGTTTGCGGTAGTAGTACAACAATCCTCTACTGTCAAGAACAAAATACCTTCTTTTCCAGTCACCTCTCAAATTGGAGGATCGCTTTGAAAGATATCCTTGTCGAATGACTTGAACCTAAAATTTGTGCACGGGATGAAATAAATGATAATGGAAAGGACCCAAACTCGGGATTTCTTTGGGCCAGTAACAAGAATTACATTGAAAAGTTGAAAAATGCAGTACATATTTCAGAGAAAGAGGGAACCGCTGTATGTAAAAATACCTTTCCATTTGCAGCAGATTCCATAACTACATCTTGCACTTCATTTGACATCCTAGAAAATGGGTGTACCAAGTTTGCACTAGGAGAACCAGGAGGACCATTCAAGGACAACTTACTTTCCTTATAAACTTGTCTTTTATAATCTTGCATTCTTTTATAAAGTGAAATCTGCTCTTTATTGTAATCTTCCCTGGACTGATGTGCATAATCCATAATCTGCACAGCATAGCTGAGTCAAATATTTCAGCATTCTACACCTCTCCCCTTTGCATCAAGTTAGAAGGTTCAATTTTTTCATTGGCTGGCTAACTGCTAGTAATGCCCATGCTTGGTCCAATATATCATGCCTCACATGAAGGCCTATAAGGTCTTGTAGTTTCTCATTTTAGGAAAATTCATTCTAAAAATGAAAAGAGGCACCTTGGATACAGGACAAAAAAATCTTCCGTTCAGTCAATAAATAAATCAGAAACACTAATCAAAATTTCAAATAAAAAACTTTGTTCCATGATTCAATGTAGACATGTTACTATGGTTAATTTTTGGGTTCCACATCTGGATGACCCTACCAATGATTCAACGTTTTCAGTTTTGAGGAAGTAAACTATACTAAATTCCAAATGCGTTAAACTAACCCAATAGTCTGATGAATAACTGTGTTTCAGCTGCTTGAACCCCCTTGGTTTTTAGTTTTAGAACAAATCAAAATAAAATGACATCTATTTTTCTGTGGAAAAGATCTACATACTAACTATCAACAGTCAAAATTAAAAATAAGGAAATAATAGCAAAACCTCGGTAATGAAAGGTTCCATTTGATGTAATAGCTGATACCCCTGCAAGCGAAGAATTTTGAGATATGGCATAAGTGCAATACTACATATGGAAAAAGTGCCAACCATGTGCCTATGTCGTACACCTGTTGAAAGTATCGAAGATGAGCATCCACAATTCCAGCGATAGCCTCTAAAAACTCAAATCTCTTCTTGACCTCAATATTATTAAGAGCACCAACCTAGATGATTAAATATGCCAGTAGTTAGCATAAAAAATGCCATGTAGTTACCTTAAAGAAATGTCATGTACATGATACGGAAATGTTATACATCTTTTATTTTAAAGAAACATCTTTCGTGCAACTTAAATTACCAGATTGAAACGGGCTTCCTCAAATGAAGCTCTTGCATCCTGCAATTCCTGGAATGTCTCTATGCCAAATTAGATTCTAAAGGGTCTAAGTAACTACGATTTTTTATGGACTAATTTTAGAATCAAACTCGCCAAAGAAAAGCAACTGAAAAGACCTGTTCTATGACAGTGGCAATGTCAATCTTAGTGCTTTTTTTCAGTGACATAAACTTTTCCCGTGCCTGTTACACAAAGTCCACATTGTTTTTGGCTTGTGACAAGAGAAATTTCCACACTACTACACACACACACACAAGTCATGCAGCATAATCCTTCAAAAGTACTACAAACTCAAATTAGACTTTTGAGATGCAAGTCACCAGTTAAAATGCAAGTACTTCTTGGTAGCATCTCCAGGAATTGTGTGAACAATTGATTATACCCAAAAGGAAATGTGAGTACTTACCAAATGAGAGTAACTGAAACATCAAACTTGATATTAAAGCAAATCATAAATTTTGAAATTTCAAACATGAAACTGCAATGTCATTTTCCTTTATCTCATTAAATTCTATCCATTAAAATCTGGTCTTTTGCTCTCTGAATAATCAAATTTAGATGCATCAACATAAAACTCAAATGGTGAACTGGAGATTTTAAAGCATAAATCTAATCATGATGGTCATGAACTAGAAGTATCAACACAATACAAATATTGACGGAATGGTAAATTGTGAAAAATAAATTATAATATCATACTCCTGGTATCAGTTAACAAGGGAAGCACTTACGCTTCTTGTTTGGCAAATTGCATAGCTCACACAACTCAACATGCAACAGAAGCAAAAAAAAATAAAAATAAATCTATGGATAAAGAGTTTATCACACTGTGTAACATTGGTAGGAAAATGAGAAGCACCTGGTCATACACAAGGGAAGCTTTATCGAAACACTTACGAGCTTCCTGCAAGCATTGCTTGGAGCATAAGAATAAGAAAGAAAAACACAATACCCATCATATGAGGGCAAGAACATATTAAAACCTCAGGCCAAAGAGTTCATTTTTAAAACTGAACATTGGTAATTTAACCGTAAATAGTTTTGACATATACCTTTGATAGATATGGTCTGTTTTCAGAAAGGGAACAGGATAGGGAAAACAATGGAAAATTTCAAAAGGGTTTAAATAGAATTAATTGTCTTTTCATTTGGAAAAAAAGAGGGAAATGGTGTGTTTTGAAAAAGTGAGTGGTGTAAAAAGGAAAGGCTGTAGTTGAAAGTCTCTTGTTTTAGTTTTTTAGATTAGTCGGATGCGCCATGTTAGCCATTAAGCTTTTAGGTGTTTTTTTCTTATAAATATGTAGACTTTCTTAGAGAGGTAGACTTAAAATTAATCAAAATTAGATTTTTTCTAAGTGGGGTCTTTCATAGATTTTCGATTGAACCCTTTGATCTTATCAAGAATTCCCAAATTCTTGTGGTGATTCCCAAGGGTTATAATCATTGATTGTGGCTCCTTCATATTGATTGTGGCTCCTTCATATCTTCACGTTTCCTTTCTATTTTCATTTTTATTTATCCAATTGTTTCTTCAAATCAAATCCTAAATCCAATTCCCCTCCTCAGAATTCCCTTCAAATAACCCCTAGGCATATCCTGCGTGTTACTAAGCCTTATTCAGTAGTTTTTGAGCCAAAATTACATTCCAAAATACGAGGATTCAACTCGTTTCGGAACCACTCAATTCTGAGATGTGTAGCGCAAGATACAACGCTGTGCAAACACAATGAATTTTATCTATTCTAGAGATTTTTCCAACCTAGGTCGTTCTATTCTAGCAAACGGAATTGACATAAGTTAATAGTTATTCATTCCATTATTAGTTCAAAACTTTGAAAATGTAAAATATAATTGAACTAGAAATTTCATTTCAAGAGATTCCATATTGCGAAATACAATTGAAGTCTTGTCACATATCAAGAGCTGTAAGATTAACATGTTGAGAGAGGAAGGGCAACATTATACTGCTTTGTGAGTTTATGACTTATATAGATCTACTAGAGAAACTATTGGAGCTAAGGCATATCATTAAGTATGACACCTTACCGTTCCATAGGTTTAATGTATAATAAATACTATCATCCATAAACATTTTAAAAAAACAAAATGAAAGCATACACCTCATAGTGTACCTTGACTTCATAGATGTCGACATTGACAATGGGTTGTAACCGGTCATTCAAAACGTGCTCTACCTAAGAAGTCATATTAAGTCAACATAGCAATATCAATTAGAACAATTACCTTTAATTTAATAAAAAAAAATTCCGACCATAATCAAGCAAAAAAATATACTTGCAATTAATGCTCAAGTTTAATAAGTTAAAATATTGGAAAACCACAAGTTTCACCACTGTTTTAAGTGTTCATTTTTACTATAATTGGTCAAAATTCAGTATAAGTTTTGAACAAAACTGCCTTAGGAGTTGGGCAAGAAACAAAGGCTATTTAGCAAGTTTTGTAACAAGAATCCTGGGAGAACGACACCCAAAAGCTAGCCATTATAGTTGGTGAGCCTAAGGCCTTATGAACTCCATATTGGAATATCATACTTCAAATATTAGACCTAAGTCTTATACTTTGCAATTGAATCCTAACTGTTAAACTTAAAGATAAAGTTATCTATAATTAATTAGATTAGATTAGTTTGTAAAATATTTGTATTATTTTATCACACACAGAATTCACATGCTCTCGTTTTCCCTCGTTTAACATGGTATCCAGAGCCTAACGAGAGTTCTCTCCTATTCCGTAATTTTTCGGTGAGCCACTGCTCACTGTGTAAAATTCCCCCCCCCCCACCTCGTTTTCCGCACCGACCACCCCAGTTCCGCCACCTCCGGCGACCGTTCCCCCCCGGCGACCTTACGACTGGACTCCCCTTGCTCAGATCGGCCTATCCCCAGCGGCACGTCCCCATCAGAGCCCGCACGCGCCGCCACTCTCAGCCGCGCGTGACGGCGCGTCCCACCTTCGGTGACGTCGCGCCTTCTTAGGTCTTGATCGCCTCAGCCTCTTCTTCCCTGATCTGGTGTTCGTTTTCCATTTCTATCATTTTTTTCCATATTGTTTGGCACGTGTTTCGTTGCTGCCACCGTTTTTCTCTCTCCTCCAACATACCCATGGCTGCCCCCGGTGATACCAAGTCTGATACACTGATTTTGGGCACTTCATTCTCTACCCTCCTTTCTTCTGAGTTGTTTGATGACAATAACTACTCGTATTGGGCCTCTAACATTAAAATTTGGCTTATTGGCCTTGGCTTTGAAAACCACCTCTCACAATTAGAATCTGAAATCCTTGAACTAAACGTCTGCGATGTAAGAAAATTGATGCTTAACTATTTGCCATTATGCAGAACACCATCGCCCCATCCCATCGTGATTGTTTTCGTGGTCAAAGATCCTGCAAGGGAATTTGGGACCATGTCAAACAACTCTTCACCAACAATATTCGGCGACTCTACCAGATTGGTGAAGACCTCATGACCACTTTTGGCTCTCGACAGTTTCAGGGCTTTATAACTACTTATGTCGATAAGGTGACTAGTCTCTTGTGTGCACTCAATAAGACGCTTCCTCTTGGCGCTACTCCTAAGGCAGAACTTGAGAACCGTAAGAAACTACTTTTGTCCCTTGCCCTATATGGTCTGCCTGCTGCGTTCTCCTCTACTCGTGATTAGATTTTGGGTTGTCCCACAGAGGTTACTCTGGATAGTGCCTTGGCCGCTATTCTGCGGGTTAACATTCATGGCCCTGTCTCTCTTTCCACTGCTCCGGCTGTTTCTATTCTTGATTTTTCTGCTTTGCTTTCACGCAACAGCGACTCTGCACCTCGAAAAGGGGGCAGGCCACGTCCTTATTGTGACCACTGTCATAAGATAGGCCACACTATTGATAAGTGTTGGAAACTTCATGGTCGCCCTCCTCGCACTGCTCAGGTTGCTCAGGTTGTTCAATTTCCTCCTGCACCGTCTTGTGCTCCTCCACTGCTGCCAAATCCGTCTCCATCGCCCTCCTACAATGACTTCCTGAAGTGGTGTGAAGAACGTGAGGCCTCCGATTCTATTGCTGCTGTTGCACACACTGGTAATTCTTTCGTTGGCATCTCCTATTCTTTGGGTCCTTGATTCAGGGGCCACCGACCATATTACTAGTAATAAATCTCTTTTTTCTTCTATATCTACCACTGGTTACTTACCTTCTGTTACTATGACCAATGGTTCCCAAACACAGTCACAGGGTATTGGTATTGTCCATCCCCTCCCTTCTCTTTCAGTTGATAATGTGTTATTTGTTCCTGGTGCCCCCTTTAATTTGTTATCCATTAGCCAACTTACTCGTACTCTTGATTGCGTCATCTCTTTTACTAAAGATCCAGTTTCTCTGCAGGATCAGAAAACGGGAAAGATGATTGGCTTCGGATGTGAGTCTCAAGGCCTCTATCAACTTAATAGGCCATCCCTTGTTGGCTCAGCTTCCGTGTCTCCTCTTCTTATTCATGCTCAGTTAGGACATCCAGGTCTAGATGCATTTAAGAAATTAGTTCCTAGTTTTTCTAATTTAGAATCTTTGTCATATGAGTCTTGTTAATTAGGTAAGCATACCCGTATTGTTTTTCCTAATCGCATTAATAACTGGGCCTCGTCTCCTTTTGCTTTGGTTCATTCAGACGTTTGGGGTCCTAGTCGTATTATGTCTTCTTTAGGTTCTAGGTACTTTGTCACTTTTATCAATGATTTTTCTCATTGGACTTGGATATATTTAATGAAAGATCGTTTTGAGTTATTTTCTATTTTTTAATCCTTTTTAATGAAATAAAAACTCAATTTGGGATTTCCATTCGTACCTTACAAAGTGATAATGCATGTGAATATTTGTCTAACCAATTTTAGATTTTTATGGCATGTCATGGTCTGTTACATCAAACTTCTTGCCCTCATACCCCCTAACAGAATGGGGTTGTTGAGCGCAAAAATAGACATCTTCTAGATACCACTCGGACTCTCCTTCTGCACTCTAATGTTCCTCTTCAGTTTTGGGGAGATGCCGTCCTTACTGCTTGCTATCTCATCAACCGTATGCCTTCCTCTGTTCTTAAAGGTAAAATTCCTCATTGGGTTTTATATCCACATCGTCCTCTTCATTCTTTACCTCCTCGAGTCTTTCGTTCTACTTGTTTCTCTCATGTCCTTGGTCCTAGGATCGATAAATTATCTGCTAGATCTCATAAATGTGTTTTTGTTGGGTATCCTTGCACCCAGAAAAGAAACAAGTGCTACTCTTCCCAGGTATTTTATCTCTGTAGATGTCACATTCTTTGAAGATGTTCCTTTCTTTGAGTCTGGAGTACCTCCGCTCGAGCCTCCTCTTCCTGCGACTACACCTACAGTCATTTTTTCTCCTCTTGAGGAGTCTCCTTCCTCTCTAAATCCTCTTCCTCCTCCTCCTTTGCAGGTTTATCAGCGTTGTCCTCGTCCTTTACTGTCCCAACCTGCAACCGACCCAATTGTAGACTCACATCCCGGGCTCACTCATCCGACCTCTTCTCAGGTCCCGCCTCCTGAGTCAGATCTTCCCGTCGCCCTTCGCAAAGGTATCCGTTATACTCGTAATCCTTCTCCTCACTATACTGCTTTGAGTTATCATCGCATATCTCCATCATATCACTCTTGATTTACTTCTTTGTCCTCTGTTTCTATTCCTAAGAATGCAAGAGATGCCTTTATACATCCAGGATGGAAACAAGCTATGATGGATGAAATGTGTGCTTTACAAAGCAGTGGAATTTGTGATCTCACTCCTCTACCACCAGGAAGTCTATTGTTGGTTGTCGATGGGTGTACACGGTGAAGGTTGGCTCAGACGGAACAGTTGACCGCCTCAAAGCCCGACTTGTCGCCAAAGGTTATACTCAGATCTACGGCTTGGATTATGGAGATACCTTCTTCCTTGTTGCCAAAAGGCTCTCAGTGCGCCTCTTCCTCTCCTTTGCCGCCATTCGCCACTGGCCTCTATACCAGTTAAATATAAAAAATGCTTTCCTTCATGGTGACCTACTTGAAGAGGTTTACATGGAGCAACCTTCTTGTTTTGTTGCTCAAGGGGAGTCTTCTAGACTTGTTTGTCGCCTACGGAAATCTCTATATGGCCTTAAGCAATCTCCTAGGGCATGGTTTGGCAGATTTAGTACCGTGATTCAGGAGTTTAACATGATCTAAAGTGAGGCCGATCACTCTGTCTTCTACCGTCACTCAGTAGCTGGTTGTATTTATTGGTGGTTTATATGGATGACATTGTTATTACTAGCAGTGATTATCTTAGCATTACGCAGGTAAAGCAACATCTCTTCAAGCACTTTCAGATGAAGGACCTTGGTAGACTCAAATATTTCTTGGGGATAGAGGTAGCGCGATCCAAAAATGGAATCATCATATCCCAAAGAAAGTATGCAATGGATATTTTGGAAAAAACAACGATGTTAAACTCCAAGTCAATCGACACTCCCATGGATCCCAATGTCAAGCTTCTACCAAATTAGGGAGAGTCTCTTCCAGATCTTGAGAGATACAGACGTTTAGTTGGCAAATTGAACTACCTAACTGTCACTCGCCTAGATATCTCATTTGCAGTTAGTGTGGTAAGTCAGTTCCTAAACTCTCCTTGTAAGGAACATTGGGATGTAGTGACTTGCATTGTTCGATATATCAAGAAAGATCCTGGAAATGGTCTGTTATATGAAGATAAAGGACATACTCGAGTTGTGGGATACTCTGATGCTGATTGGGCAGGCTCTTCCATTGATAGAAGGTCCACTTCCGGATATTGTATCTTTATCGGAGGTAATCTTGTCTTTTGGAAGAGCAAGGCGCAAAATGTTATAGCCAGGTCCAGTGCGGAGGCAGAGTGCCGTGCTATGGCTATAGCCAGTCAGGAGCTCATATGGCTCAAACAATTACTTCGGGAACTTAAGTTTGGAGAGGTTGCACAGATGTCACTTATCTGTGATAATCAAGTTGTCATGCATATCGCCTCAAATCTGGTTTTCCATGAGAGGATGAAGCATATTGAAGTTGACTGTCACTTTATCAGGGAAAAAGTAATGTCCGGTGAAATATCCACTAGTTTTGTGAATTCTAATGACCAGTTAGCAGATATTTTCACTAAATCTCTAAAGGGTCCCCAAATTGATTACATATGTAACAAGCTTGGTGCATATGATCTATATGTTCCAGCTTGAGGGGGAGTGTTAAACTTAAAGATAGAGTTATCTCTAATTAATTAGATTAGATTAGTTTGTAAAATATTTGTATTATCTTATCTATGATCATGTAAAATCTCCGATAAATCCAATAGCTCCGTTGGTGTTCAAGACACACGGAATTCACATGATCTCGTTTTCCCTCATTTAACATTAAGATTCCACCATGTTTAGCAACCGCGATTCTTATGGGTCCTAGTTGTGCACTAGCCCTTTGATTAGTCTTGGGAAAAACTACGACGTCAATGTCACCACCTACCCTACTTGTTTGCATACTAGAGACATATTGAAAGACTTTGACACCAATTAAAAAAATACTTTGTAAAGGTGAGTCCAAGGCATTATAAAACCCACATTAGAATCCATATTTTCCCTCCAATGAGAGACTCGAGTCCCATACCTTGTAATTGGCTCCAAAACATATATTACTTATGGTTCGTAAATGCACTTAAGTACTATAGATTTGTAATTCTTCATTGAAACATTTTATTTCATTTAAACGGGCGAAAAAACAAATAAATTAAAGGAAGAGGGCGGAAATTGATTTGATGCCCCCCTTCTCTTTCGCTCTCTTTATTCTCTTCCCGTTTTCTTCTCTGTTTTTTTTCTCCTTCATCATCATATTCTTCCTATTTTCTCACCATTTCTTTGCATCAATTGACAATTAATGTAGAGGTTAGTTCACTATTATTTTGTTCTTGTCTCTCTTGTACATAAATACACATACATAACCCATGTTTCCTCTAAAAAGGATGGGTAACTATATAATAGGGTTGAGTGTAAAATTCTACTGTGTGAATGAATGGTGTTAAAGAAGAATTTGAATCTCTAGATTTTTGCATAGGTTCCTTTAAAACCTAACTTCCCTAATTGGGGATTCTATCTAACCTTTTTATGTTACATTGGTTATTTTTAGAGTCACTTATAAATATTGTAGTTTCTCCTCCTTAAGTTTCCCAAGGTGGTAAGTTGATTGTCTATAGTTGTGAGTGGATATATTGCTTAGCGATCTCTTTTAATTAATTATTTCATTTATAAGAGGAATATATATATATATATATATATATATATATATTATTTCATTTATAAGAGGATATATCAAGTCACACTCTTTTAATTCTTACACTTTAAACTAATTTTTAGCCATTGATATTATTTAAATCTTACGGCTTTCATTTATGCTTGTTAACGATCACATGACAATCAATTTCACTTTATAGTATTTCATAATCAGTGGGTGTTGAACACCTGCAGAAGACTTTTTATACTAGTTTATTATGGTGGTTATTTTTATAATCGGTGTATAAAATATTTTTTTATACTGGTTATTTTTAAGATCCATGGGTGTTAAGCACCTACAAAGTAACAAGAAGGGAGAGGATAGAACATCTCTGAGAAGATGACCAAGTTGTCTTTCCTTAAAGAAAGTCCACTTCTCTCCAAGTCTAATTTTTCCCGGGGCTCTCATTTTCTCCAAGATAGTTTCCTTCCACCCAGGAACCCTTAGAGCAAATTGTATATCTTTTGGAATTTCTGTTTTTTGTCAGTTCCGACTTCTGAAATAAAAGCTCAAAGGAAGGGGATAAGTTTGCATATGACACAAGACTTGAAATAGGGTGCTTTGCACGTGATCTTATGCCCTTTCTAATAGCAATAGGTCAAAATTATTATGGACAAATTTAGTAGTAGATTGGACAGGTTGGATAGAATTAGTAAAAGGCACACAATGAAAAACAAGATGGTTGAAATTATACATTTTAAAATTGGGCATTGAGTTTAACTCAATCTAAAAAATAACTCATAGGATAAAGATTACCCTTACCTTATATACTTTTAATTGGACTTATCACTAGTCAATGTGAGACTTTCAAATATGGGTGACCCAATAATATGGGATTTACAACACACCCCTCACGAGTGACTGATAACAGATTTAGGATAGACTTTGATACCATCTTAAATTTGGGTATTAATCATAACTCTATTGTAAAAGCTAGCTTATAGGATAAAGATTATCCCCACCTTATATATTTTTAATTGGTCATATCACTAGTCAAATGTGAGACTTTCAACAATATAAAAGTGCATCCATATACTATAACAAGTAGCCAAAATAAAAATGAAAATCTCCGCCTTAACAAAAAAAATGCACTACGAAAGAACAAGAGAGGTAATATAAACATAAGAAAAATAATTACTTGTGACTGAAGAAGTTCCTTGTACGTACAGATTTCTCTTAGAGAAATAGTAAATTTGTTCATAACAGGTCCTGGAAAATAGCAAACAAAATTTTTCAAAATCAATTCTGTATATTCAAAGGAAGTACAAAGGTTTAAAAAGGTATGGTCAAAGTGTAAATAAATAAAAACATGCTTTAGAATACTTAGGTAATATCTACATATTTCCAAAGAGATTCTGGGTGCTCGTTAATTGGCTTAGAAAGTATCATGCACAACAATAGAATACACCTCCAGCAACAACATGATTTGTTATGCTCAACCTAATGTTCATGTCAATTCAAGGTTTATATAAACCCAAGATAATCTTCAAATAAGCATATTTTTTGCTATTTCATTTTGCAAAGCACATGACATCGGATCCAGAGAGGTTAAAGAAACTTGGGCAAAGAGTAAATTAAAAAATGCTTTAGAATTCTGAAGCAAGTCCAAATTATTTCCTAAAGGATTCTATTCCAGAAGCTCATTTATTGGCTTAAAAGTATCATGCATAGCAATAGAGTACACCTCCAGGCTCCAGCAACAACGTGACTTGTTATCCTCAACCTAACTTTCAAGTTAGTCCAAAGTTAATATAAGCTAAGATATTCAAGCACATTTCCTGTTGTTCTTTTTACTGAGCACATCACAAAGAAATTCATTCAGTTTTATAAGACAAAATGATGGGAATTGACAATAACTGTCATCAAGAATCATGCATTATTAGATGCAAATGCCACATCTAGATACAAATGTAACAAAAAAATTGACATGCTGACCATTATTGGTAGAAATTAGAAACATTAATGTATTGTTAGACCAAGTGACATAAAATAACTTATCCTACATTTGTTGTTTTGTGTTAGTTCTATAATAGAAGTAGAAACTACTTGATGGCAGGCATTTGTTGAAAACAACCAACATCAATTCTATTCTATATTATAAGTATATTTGACATTTGATAGTAAGGTGTCTAATTGGCTGGCTAAGTGCTTTGTTATTTGTGGTTGGCCAAAGAATATTCTTTGTAGGAGACTTCTGTCTCTAGGACAACAAGTACATGTTGTATCGTGTGTGATTTGTGTATTCAATAATATATTTAATCAATTTGTCAATTGGCGTTCTATCAATTTGGTCTGACCTACAAGATCATTAGGAAGGTAGATCTATGAGGCTAGTGAGTTGATCATTTGACATGGCTAAATTTCTTGAACGTGTAGATTTATTAGAGGAACAAGCGGTAAGGCTACAAAAAGGTGTGGTGTAGATAAAGGAGAGATTGGTGTGCATGGAGGAAAGGCTTCTATTTGAGATGTAGAGGTTGTTAGGGATGAGATCAGGGAAGGAAAATGAAAAATTCCACTTATAAAGAATATAACTTTTACAACCAGGGGTCAAATCTGAATGCCTAAGGTTTGGAATAGTATCATATGGAAATTAAGATTTAAGAAAGTGGAACAACTAGCCTTTGATGGGGAAGATTTAGTTGGATTGATCACGAGACATACTTTGAAGTACAACTACAAAATACTTTGGAGGAAGTGACAATCAAGTTATCTAGTATGGAAGATGGATCCATTTAACTTTATTTCCCTTCCTAAGACTTTTTCAGATGTATTACATCATGATGGTTAGAGGGCTATAGAGGAGGAAATGATGGCTCTTGAGACAAATGCTACTTGGAATTTGGTTCCTCTTCCTAGAGGAAAGCAAACTATTGATTTTAAGTAGGTTTATGTTGTGAAAATGAATCCTTATGGGTATGGCTTACCTGAAGGCATGCTTTGATGCAAAAGGTTATGCTCAAACATACGAGTTGACTACACTGATATGTTTTCCCCTGTTGTTAAGTTATCATTTGTCCGCATCTTTATCTATTTAGCTGCTGCTACGCATCATTGGCCACTATATCAACTTAATGTCAAAAAATATTTTTAGAAGGTGACTTAGACGAGAAAGTATACATAGAGCAACCACCTAGGTTTATTTCCCAAGGGGGCATGGAATGGTGCGTCACTTAAATAAGTCTTTGTATGCCTTGAAACAATCATCTAGTGCATGGTTTGGAAGATACAACGATGTAGTTCTGGAATTTGGATTAGTAAGAAGTGAGAGTGATCATATAGTGTATTATAAACAGACCAAATTTGGTTGTATTTTACTTCTTGTTTATGTTGATGACATTGTTATTATAGGTGATGATAGTGAAGGAATCAACAAGCTAGAGACATTTCTTCAGACCAAGTTTCAAACTAAGGACTTAGGTGTTCTGAAGTACTTCTTGGGCATTGAAGTTATGTATTTAAAGAAAGAGATCTTTCTTTCACAGAGGAACTATGTCCTAGACCTATTGACTAAAACTGGTTTGAAGGAGGCCAAACTATGTGAGACACCCATGCAACAAGGGTGAAGTCGATAGCAGATGGAGTCTCATTTTCTGATCCATAGAGATATTGAAGATTAGTTGGGAAGCTAAATTACCTGATTGTCTTTTTCGGTAAGTGTTGTAAGTCAATTTATGTCTTCTCTAATTGACACTCATTGAGAAGCACTTATCCACATTAAGTACTCAAAGAAGGCTCTAAGAAAAGGTATTGTGTACAAGGATCATGGACATTTGTAAGTGAAGGCATTTTCTAATGTTGACTAAGAAGGATCTCCTATGGACTACAAATCTACTACAGGATGTTGTGTGTTCCTAGGAGGCAATCTGATTTCTGGGAAGAGGAAAAAGCAAAAAGTAGTGGCAAGATCAAGTGCAGAAGCAAAGTATAGGGCTACAGCTTTGACTACTATGGTGCTACTGCTACTATGGGTTAAACAAATCTTAAAAGAGATGGGGTTTGGCAACACTAGTTGTGTGATTACCAAGCTGTCATACATATCGCATCGAATCTAGTTTTTCATGAAAGGACCAAGCATATTGAAGTGGATTGTCACTTCTTTTGAGATGTGGTTCAAAAGCATATTCTCTCTCTCTCTCTCTCTCTCTCTCATGTTAAAACAGGTGATCAATTAGTTGATATGTTTACAAAAGCATTGAATGGAGTACAAAGTGATTTTATTATTTGTAACAAGCTGGGTATTGTTATGACTAAAAAAGGGTTGTTATGAATAAGCATATTAGGATTAGGTTATATGGGCTTAGGCCATTAGGTTTTTGTATGTACATCTCTATTCTACACATGGTAGATATCTAATTCCATTACAGTCACACACACACACACACACTCTCTCTCTACCCTCATTCTCTTCCCCTCTCTATCTCTTACACCGTCCATTGTTCAACTTGTTGGAGATCATCTATTAATCTTAATAGAGAAAAACTCAAGAAGGAGATAGTGATCAGATTTAGTAGCAGAAGAGTGGAAAAAACCCCTAGGAAGAATTGAAGCAAATAGAAGCGTAAAAGAATACACAGAGGCATTTGGATTTTTGTCCTATCAAGTGAACAAATTACTGAAAGACAATATTATTTAGGCATATTCCCTTGGTGGCATGCAATCAAATATCAAAAGAAGGGTTTATACCTTTAAACCAAATACCAATTTGCAGGCCATTGAGTTAGCTTGAAACATAGAGGCAAGTCACCAAAACTACCATAACAACCAATGGTAATAGTTTTCTGCCTAAAAATATTGGCAGCAATGCAATGTTGGAAAGAATCCAAAATGGAGTATAGAAATGCTGGAATTTATATATATATATATATATATATATATATATATATAAGTTTCATTGCTTCCACAAAGCCGAACAACAATTATATGAATAGAAAACATGTTAGTTGTGGATCAATGGTTTTAGGTTTCATGCACATTGAAGGTTTTGCTTCTTCTGCTGCTTAAAAGAAATCAATGGAGAAGGGTAGAAACTTGCGCCATTTGACTCATCAAGAATTAATGGAGATGAAAATGAAGGGGTCATGTTTCTAATTTGGTGACAAACCCCATCCATTACACCAATGCAAAGAGAAACAATTAAGGATGGTGATTTTGGGAGAAAACAAAACCCTAAAATGAAGAGGGAGAAATAATTGCTATTGAATTGGATGAAGAGAATAGTTTTTCCCTACTTTCAAGGCTGACTTTTCAGTAGATGGTATGGGAATTGACAATAATAGTAATTAGTAACATGATTATTAGATATGAATGTAAATATTTAGATATACATGTAATAACAACTTCCATGTTGACAATTATTGGTTTAATGTTGACAATTATTGGTTTAAGTTACAAACACATCTGTGACAAGGAAAAACTTATCCTACATAAGTTATTTTATACTGGTTCTATATTAGAAGTAGAAACTACTTTATGGCGGTTATTTGTAGAAAATAACTGACAACAGTTCTTTATTATACATATATTTGATATTTGATAGTAGGGTGTCTTTATTTTTGGTTACATAGAGGAAAAGAGAAGAGACTGAAAATTAAGCTACTAGGTCAGCCAAGTGCTTTGTTATTTGTAGTTTGTGACTTGTGGGTAGAAAATATTCTCTGTAGGAGATTTTTGTCTCTGGGAGAAAGTATATTGTTGTATCATGTGTGATTTTTATATTAACAAATATATTTAATCAATTTATTAATTGGTGTCCCTATCACAAAGCAAGAGGGGAGGAACCTATAAGACTTACCTCCTAAAGAAACAAAATGAGGATCACTATGCCCTCCTCCAAAATTTTCTATGGCATTTGCAAATGCGATGTCCCCATCATATGCTTCTCCAAGCCCATCCCTAAAATATGTTAAGAGTACCAAGCAATAAGAATTTTTAAAAAAGCAAGCACCGTGGCTATGCAAATCAGCTATAATGGTCCAAAGTACGCCTTCATATATCAAATATCAATAATACAAATTGCTATGGTATTTGCAATACATATAGGTAGTCACTTAAAGCTTTTTCTTTTACAAAATCATGAACAGTTAAAAAAACTAAAAAATAGAGCAGCATTATCTTTCACAAGTATTATAAATACATACATGTGTGGTCTACATTAGACACACTCTCAAATGTCTTCTCCCTTTCTAAACATATTTTGACTCTTACCTCCAAAACTATAAACTATTCGTCAATGAACTATTAGTCAATAAAGAATTAGGAACTCCCTAACTAATTGTTAGTTGACTATTTGTTATGTATTTTGTTGTTTGTTCTGTTTAGGCTCTTCTTTGTTTTTGGGCTTTTCTATATAAAGCCTTCTGTTCATACCTTTTATTATATCATACTATACAATTTTCAGTTTCTATTCATATCCTTTTATGGTACCAGAGCTCTCCTTGGGAGGGCTCTGCCACACTTGATTCTTTTGCGCTTCTATGCTTTTCTACCAGCTTCTCTTCTTGCTTTCATTCATGGTTGGAGAAGAAAAATCAACCGAATGAAAAGGCTTATCCAAAGATGAAGATCAGTCATAAAACCCGTCAAGTACATATCATCTCCATCCAAGAGAAAACCCAGCCACCATTATTTCTGACCTCAACTGAATGGGGTCAATTACCATTCTTGGAGCAAAAACTTCAAGAAAGCCATGTTGTCCAAGAAGAAATACAAATTTCTTGATGGTTTTATCAAGAAACCAGATGAAATTGACCCAATTTGGGATGCTTGAAAAAGATACAACAACATTGTTGTAACTTGGATCATGAAAACACTCTCTTGAGATTGCACACAGTGTTATATACATTGATTATGCTCAAGAGTTATGGCAAGATTTGAAGGATCGATTTTCAAAGGACAACCATTTTAGGATCTCCGATCTTCTCCAAGACGTCCATTCTATCAGGCAAGGTGGGTGAAACATCTCTACATATTATACTGACCTGAAAACATTATGGGAGGAATTGGAAATCCTAACGCCTCTTCCTTCATGTACATGTTTGAAAAATGCTCATGTGATTTGTTGAGAGAGTGAAAAATGAGAGAACACATGAATTTTGTGTGTTGTTATCACAACGGAGCTTTTGCATTTATAGGTACATAAAGATGGAATCAATTTAATTAATCCTAATATGCACAATTACTATATTTACAAAACTCTAACATGATTGTATGAAGACTATCAAGAAACAAAGACCATATGATGAGTATAGTCATGCAGAATATGTGATATGCTTTTTAAAGGGCCTTAATGATCAATATAGTCATGTGAGGAGTCAGATTCTTATGATGGAAGACCTTCCATCTGTAAAGAAAGCCTTCCAATTGCTAATGCAACAAGAAAGGCAATGCATGGGATAAATGGAATCAAAAGTTCTTGCTACCGCTGTGGACCAAAATTTTGGTTGGAGAGGTTCTACAATGGGAAGAGAAGAAAATCAAGGTCGTCGAGGGAGAGGTAGATCAAACCAAAGAGAGGTGGAAGTAATTTTAAGATGTGCAGCTTTTGTGGAAAGGAAGGACACATGGTGGAAACATGCTACTTTAAGCATGGTTTTCCAACAAACTTCAAGTTCAAAAACAAGTCTCCCAATTCTTTTGTTAATGCCTTGAGCTCAGAACAGAATGGTGATGTTGACACCTCCATGAGTCAAAATCACGAATGTCTTGATTTTCTTAAAGATCTTACATTAAAACAGTATGCACTAATCATTGTCAAGAAAACTAATATTCATAGGAAAGGACACACAATTAACCAAGTTTCTCACTATACTCAAGATTACACTCAAACTCATCAACAAAAATCAGCTAATCTTCTTGGATCCATTTTTTGGATTTTGGACATTAGGGCCACTGATGACGTCACAAATTCCCTTGAAAACTATGTTACTTATCATTCCATAGACCCTGTTCAAGTCAGCCTTCCTAATGGAGTTATCACCTATGCCAATTTTTTTAGAACTGTTACTTTCACCAATGATTTTTATCTAGATAATGTCCTTTATATAGCTAATTTTCAATTTAATCTTATAACTTTTAAGAGAATAACTGAGATGTTGAATTGTTTTTTAATTTTTGAAAAATCCTCTTGTGTCATACAAGATATGACTTCTTTAAGGATGATTGCTCTGGCTAGAGTGAACAAGAAATACTGCAGGAACCTAATAAACCTCTCATGCCAACTATTAATGTTATCAGTTCCTTTGTTAAGAATGATGTTTTGAATAATCACACTATGTTTGACTTGTGACACTTTAGGATAGGCCACCCTTCTACAAAGGTCTTACACCATATTAGACAACAATTTCCTTATGTACATTTTGATTCTGCTACAATATGTGACTACTATCATTTGGGAAAACAATCCAAACTCCCTTTTCCTGTTAGTGATACTAAAACCCTTGCTTGTTTTGATCCCATACACATGATATCTGGTGGCCTATATCTGCCACATCCATGCATGGTCATAAATATTTTCTCACTATTATTGATGATTATTCTAGGCATGTGTCGATTTTTCTTATGAAATCTAAATAGGAAACCTGAAATTTAATTGATGATTTCATTAATTTTGCTAATACTCAATTTGGTAAAAGAATCAATAGTACAAGAAGTGATAACAGGACTAAATATGTCATGCATCCATCTTTTGCTAAGCATGGTATACTTCACCAAACACCTTGTGTTGAGACTCCACAACAAAACTCTTGTGGAAAAGAAACACAGACACATTGTTGAAAGAAATCTTTGATTTGATTAGTCTGAGTTAGTGAAATTATCCTAGAAGATTTTCTCTTAATTTATGAAAAGATTTGTCTTGTAAATAAAAGATTATGTGTTTATTAGTTTCCCTTTTTATATCAAATTAGAGTCTATAAATTGTATATTTTACAAAACCATTATGTCATTATATACAATACATATTATATTCAAGTATAAACTTTCAAGTTGGTATCAAAGCTTCCAATCTTGGGGGCTCTACTTTGTTTCTTACATTACTTGCTCATGCTAACCTTCCACTTATGCTATGGGATCATGCATTTCTTACAACAACATACTTAATCAATTGTCTTCCAACTCAGGTTCTGCAAAATCATTCTCCTTATTTCAAACTACTTGGTGTTCACCCTGATTATAAATTTCTCAAAGTATTTGGCTGTGCATGTTTTCCATTTCTTAGACCTTACAATCCTCATAAATTTGATTTTCATTCCAAAGAATGTGTTTTCATAGGTTACTCACTAACTCATGAAGGATATAAATGCCTTGCACCTGATGGTCACATATTTGTATCAAAGGATGTGGTTTTTCATGAATCCTGTTTCCCTTACCAAGAGATCTTTCCCAAACCATAGAATTCTGCACCTACAGAATTTGTTTCAGCTTCAATTCCTGTTATTTCCCCTTCCCATTCTTCTTCATCTCTTACTTTAAAACATGTTCAAACATCTCATCACTCTACACAATCATCATCTCAAAACAATTCTTCATCCTCACAACCCGTTCAATCCTCTTCCCAACCTATAGCTATTTAAACATCTTCTTTACATCCTGATTCTGTTACAAATAATCCTGACACAACTTATTGAAGCTCCTTCCACTGTTCTTATTTCAGCTCCTCCATTTATTTATCCTGAGAATATTCATCCTATGAAAACTCATGCTAAAAATGGTATTTCTCAACCTCGTCTAGAGCCACATGTGCTTCTTACCTATTCAGAACCCTCTACTGTTAAACAAGCACTTGCTGATCCTCATTGACTTCAGGCCATGACAGAAGAATACAATGCTCTGCTCAAAAACAGCACCTGGTCACTAGTTCCTCTACCACCAGATAGACAAGCCATTGGCTGCTAATGGGTATTCAGAGTAAAAGAAAATTCTAATGGTACTCTTAATCGCTTCAAAGCTCATCTTGTAGCCAAAGGTTTTCATCAAAGACCTGGTTTAGATTTCACAGAAACTTTTTCTCCAGTTGTTAGGCCTGTAATAGTCAGAACAATTCTTTCTATTGCTGTCTCAAAAGGTTGGACTCTTCAGCAGAATCTGTCACTCCTTCAACTCAGAATCTTTGTTAACCAACACAGAAAAAGTCATACTTCATCATCGTCGGTTGGGACATCCCTCCTTTAGGATTCTCTCAGTCATGTTTCCTTCTTTGTTACACAAAATAAATGTTGAAAGTTTTCACTGTGATGTATGTGAATTTGCTAAACATAAGCGTATACCTTTTCAAATTAGTAATAAAATTAGCACATTTCCCTTCTATCTTGTTCACTGATGTTTGGGGGCCCTCTACTGTTCCAAATGTGTCTGGTGCTCGGTGGTTTCTTACCTTTATAGATGACTGCACTCGGGTCACATGAGTTTTCTTACTTAAACAAAAATCTGAGGTCAGCACGGTCCTTCAAAATTTTTTCCTCATGGTAAAAAACCAGTTTGGTGTTAACATTAAGAAGCTTCGATCCGACAATGCTAAAGATTATTTCAATCATGTCCTTACTTCTTTTTGCCAGAAGGAAGGAATAATTCATGAGTCTTCCTGTATCAAAACACCACAACAAAATGGGATTGCGGAAAGAAAAAGTGGCCATATCCTTAATCAAACTAGGGCATTACTGTTTCAACATAATGTTCTAAAAAATCTATGGGGAGAAGCTGTCCTTACTGCAATCCATCTCATTAATAGATTACCCTCAAGAGTCTTAGGATCAAAAAGCCCTATGGAAGTTCTGGCATCTTTCTATCCAAATCTGTCCACTACCAACAATCTCAAACCACGAATTTTTGGTTGTGTCTCCTTTGTTCATATTTATAGTACCAATAGGGGGAAACTTGATCCTAGATCCTTGAAGTGTGTCTTTGTGGGTTACTCTTCTACCCAAAAGGGTTATAAATGCTATCATCCACAGTCCAAAAAATTTTGTGTGTCTCGAGATGTCACCTTCAATGAACAAGAGGGGTATTTTAGTAAACCTTATCTTCAGGGGGAGAATCTTGGTGAAGATAAGGAAATACAATCTGGACCAAATTCTGTCCTTCTTCCTGACTTAACTTTTAGGCCCTTACCTGACCACATTGAAGATGAAATGATCATGAATCAGAACAAGGAGGTGCTGAAGCTGTACTTGAACCAGACCAAGGAAGTGGTGAAGCTGTACTTGATACAAGGTATGGAAAAAACTTGGTGTACTCAAGAAATAAAAAGGACATTCCAAGCTCAATCCATGTCCAATAGTCCAATCCGGCTCCACAAACAGAGGTAATACCCTTTGATTCTTCACCTGTGCAGGTTGAAACTAAAAAACAGATTGATGACCTTGACCTTCCAATTGCTATTCGTAAAGGAACGAGGGAATGCACCAAACACCCACAATATCCTCTCTCCAACTACCTGTCCTTTAAAAATTTCTCCCCTACCCATAAAACCTTCCTTGTAAACCTAAACACTTCAACCACACCTACTACCCTATCTAAGGCTCTGTCCGACAGAAAATGGAAGCAAGCCATGGATGTTGAGATGGAGGCGCTGGAAAAAAACAGCACCTGGGAGTTAGTTACTCCGCCAGATGGTAAGAGACCAGTTGGTTGTAAGTGGGTCTACACAATAAAATACAGGGCTGATGGGGCAATTGAGAGATATAAGGCAAGACTAGTTGCCAAAGGTTTCACTCAAACCTATGGGGTAGATCATTTGGAGACTTTTGCTCCTGTTGCTAAAATGAATACAGTTAGAGTAATATTGTCTCTTGCTGCCAATTGTAATTGGAATTTGCAACAGTTTGATGTAAAGAATGCTTTTCTACATGGAGAGCTCAAAGAGGAAATTTATATGGAGATACCTCCAAGATATGGTGGAGATGTAGTTGCCAACATAGTTTGCAAGTTAAAGAAGGCATTATACGGGCTGAAACAGTCCCCACGGGCATGGTTTGGCCGATTTACTAAAGTTATGATAGGTTTGGGTTACAAACAAAGCCAAAGAGACCATACTTTGTTCATTAAGCACTCAAAGTCAGGGGAGTAACAGTATTGCTGGTGTATGTAGATGATATTATAGTGACTGGAAGTGATATAGATGAACAAAAACTGTTAAGTCAATGCTTAGCCAAAGAGTTTGAGATTAAGACCTTAGGGAAGCTGAAGTATTTTTTGGAAATTGAAGTGGCCCACTCCAACAAAGGGATATTTATATCTCAGCAGAAATATATTATTGATTTGCTCAAGGAAACTGGGAAGACAGCATGCAAACCTGCCAGCACTCCATTGGAACCGAATCTGAAACTTGGAAGTGCAGAAGAAGATGCGATTGTAGACAAGGAAATGTACCAGCGACTAGTGGGCAGACTTATATATTTATCTCTTACTAGGCCGGACGTTGCCTATGCAGTAAGCCTGATTAGCTAGTTCATGCACAACCCAAAGGAGACCCACTTGCAAGCTGCCCATAGAATCCTACAGTATCTCAAGGGGACTCCAGGAAGAGGAATTCTATTTAAGAGAAATGGAAATATGAAGCTTGAAGCCTACACAGATGCTGACTATGCAGGATCCATTATAGATAGGAGATCTACTACAGGATAGTTTACCTTTCTTGGAGGAAATCTTGTGACTTGGAGGAGCAAAAAACAGAGGGTAGTGACTAGATCCAGTGCCGAGGCAGAATTTAGGGCCATGGCACAAGGTGTATGTGAATTACTATGACTTAAAATAATCTTGGAAGACCTAGGGATAACATGGGAAGAACTTATGAGACTCTATTGTGACAACAAATCAGCAATCAGTATAGCTCATAATCCAGTCCAACATGACAGAACTAAGCACATTGAAGTAGACAGACACTTCATCAAGGAAAAACTTGATAGAGGCTTGATTTGTACTCCATATGTGTCCTTTCTACAACAACTAGCGGACATCCTCACTAAGGGATTGAGCAGCCATAGTTTTGAAAGGATTATATCCAAGATGGGAATGGAAAATACCTATTCACCAGCTTGAGGGGGAGTGTGGGAAACAGAGTAATTTTAGGAAATAATTATTTGTAATATTTTAGGAGATTTTCTCAGCTATACAAATATGCAAAGATAGGGAAAATCCCATAACTCAAGGGATCCTAGAATAGAATTGGAATTAATGATGTTTCCTAAAATAGCATAGGATTGTTGTATATATATATTCTATACATTGTCTCAATAAAATATATCAATTTAAAACCTAATCTTGAGAGATGTTAACAATGCCTTCTTAAATGAGGTGTTGGATGAAGAAGCTTACATGTCTCAACCTCTTGGTTTTGAGACCTCTGATAAAACTTTGGTCTGTAAACTTCACAAAGCATTATATGGCCTAAAACAGACCCCTAGAGCATGGTTTGACAGACTCAAACAGGCTCTGCTTCAACTGCAGTTCAAAGCTAGCAGGTGTGATCCTTCTCTGTTTATAAAACACTTTTCAGATCAATGCACATATGTTCTGGTATATGTAGATGACATTATTATTACTGGTACATCAACCTCGACTATTCATCAACTCATTTCTCAGCTTAATCTTGAATTTGCTCTTAAACAGCTCGGAAACTTGGAATATTTTCTAGGTATTCAGGTGTCTCATCTACCAAATGGATCTTTGTTTCTTTCTCAAACCAAATACATTACTGACTTACTTCACAAATATGGTCTGTACTCAGCAAATGCTATATCTACTCCTATGGTTACCACAACTAAGTTATCCAAGTCTGGTTTGGATTATCTTGAGGATCCTTCTATGTACAGATCTATTGTTGGAGCCTTACAATATGCTACTATTACTAGACCTGAAATCAGCTATGCTGTCAACAAAGCTTGTCAATTTTTAGCTCATCCTCTTGAAAGTCATTGGAAGGAAATAAAAAGAATACTTCGGCATCTTAAAGGGACTATTCACTTTGGTTTGGTTCTACAGAAAATGAATCCTAGTCAACCTTTTTCTCTCGCTGGATTCTGTGATGCAGATTGGGCATCAGATCCAGATGACAGGAGGTCTACCTCTGGCTCCTGTATTTTCCTAGGTCCTAATCTAATTTCTTGGTGGGCAAAGAAGCAAGCTATAGTTGCCAAATCTAGTACTGAAGCTGAATACAGAAGTCTAGCAGCTACGACTTAGGAAATTCAATGGCTTCAATCTCTTTTAACTGAAGTACAAGTACCCTTTACATCTCCTCAGATTTATTGTGATAATCTCAGTACAGTGATGCTTTGTCACAATCTTGTTCTTTATTCGCGCACCAAGCACATGGAGTTGGATATTTACTTTGTGCGAGATATTGTTAAAGATAAGAAGCTTACTGTTTTGCATATTCCCTCAGAAGATCAAACAGCTGACATCTTCACCAAGGCTCTCTCCTTCCAGATTTTTATTTTTAAGGGATAAACTCAGAGTGTTTGATAAGTCTATGTTTCTTCAAACACCCTGAGTTTATAGGGGATCTGTGAAGCCCAAATACTCCAAAAATGGAGCAGTACCCGTATCAGACATGTATCGGATACCGATACGCGACCAATACGTCCTGATACGTATCCAGAAAGTATCGGATTTTAAAAAAATAAAATAAATTGAAACCAAAAAACAGATATGTCTGGGATACGACTCTGATACACGAAACTCACTTGGGATACGGCTTATACACATAGGATACGATACTTAATTAAAAAAATAAAACACTTCAATTGCTGAATGGCACAAAACGTGATTCACTTACTTCTTTTCCCCCAAATCGAACATTAAATTTCATTTAGGGATGCTCTGTTCTCCTCCACCACGACACGCTGCCCCTTTTTCGTTCGTCATCCATCTTCGTTGATGGTGGTTCAAGCTTCCAGAGCCTTCGTCTTCTCCGTTCGTCATCTAGCTTCGACCAGGTCAGTTATCTTCCACTTTATCACGTTTTCTCTTTGTCTTCTTCTAGCTTCTTCCGCTCCGTCTTCTTTCTCTTTGTCATGCTCTGTTTCATGTGCTTCTAAAACAGAGCTCAATGTTCTTCTTCCTCGTGCTCTTTTTCAACGTCGTGCTTGTTCCTCAGAGTCCCGTCTTCTTCCTCGAGCTTCTTCTTCTTCAGCATCCCATCTTCTTCCTCGAGTTGGGTCTCTGTTTTGGGTTCTATTATCGGAGCTCTCTGTTTTGGATTCTGCTACCAGAGCTCTCTGTTTTGGGTTCTATCGGAGCTTCTACACTTCATCAGAGGTTTGTTCAATGTTTTTTTAATTCAACAATTTTTATTTTTATAGTTTTGGCTTCTGCTATACTTTAATTTTTTCGTCTTTATTTTATTATGTGCTGCTGATTTTTGTTAATGCATAATGCGAAATGCCAATGGGAATGTGTTGCTGTTATTGTGTGTTGCTGATTTTTGTGTGTTGCTGATTTTTGTGTGTTGTTGATTTTTGTTAATGCATAATACGAATGCCAACGGGAATGTGTTGCTGTTTTTGTGTGTGTTGCTGTTTTTTGTCTTTATTTTGTTGTGTGTGTTGCTTCCAATGCCATCCTACCTTGCTGTTTTAAAATTTTTTTTGTTTGCTTGATGTTTATTAGTGAAATGGTTGAAACTGGTGGAGGGGAAGGGGGCTCTAGTGGTGGCTCTAACTCCAACCCAAGTGTTACTAGTCAATTTTCTTCTTTAGGTGTTCCTCGAGATGATCATGCTCCTCTTTGGGCATTTGTTACTATAAAAGATAAGGTAGATGATGGTGGGGGGAATAAGGTTTGGAGCTGTAATTTCTGCAACAAAGTGGTTAAAAGTTCATACTCTAGGATGAAAGCACATATACTTAAAATTCCATGTAGTGGAGTTTCTGTTTGTCAAAAAGTTACTCCACAACATTTGGCTGACTTGAAAAATTTTTTGTGAAGAAGCTGAAAATAAGGTGAAACCAAAAAATGTGTCTTTGTCTACTAATAGATTGCCTCCAATGCCTCCAACAGAACCCCAAAAGAGAAGAAGGATAGGTGGTGCTTTAGAAAAAACCTTTAATGTTGATGATAGGAATCATCTTAGAGCAGATATAGCAAGAATGTTTTATTCAGCTGGTTTATCTTTCAATGTTGCTCGAAATCCTTATTATGTCAGTTCTTATTCATTTGCTGCCAACCATAATCTTAGTGGTTTCCTTCCTCCTAGCGACAATGCTTTGAGAACTAGCCTTTTGCAACAAGAAAGGTCTCATATTGAAAGGTTACTTCAACCTATCAAGTCATTGTGGACCATAAAAGGAGTGACATTGGTAGCTGATGGATGGACAGATGCACAGAGAAGGCCTTTAATTAATTTCATGGCTATTAGTGAAGAAGGGCCAATGTTTTTAAAGGCAATTGATGTTTCCAAAGAGTATAAGGACAAGCATTATATGGCTAGTATATTTAAGGATACAATCAAAGAGGTTGGACCAAATAATGTAGTCCAACTCATAACTGATAATGCTCCGGTGTGTAAGGCTGCGGGAATGTTGATTGAAGCTGAATTTAATCATATCTTTTGGACTCCTTGTGTAGTCCATACTTTGAATTTAGCTTTAAAGAATATATGTGCACCAAAGAATATTGATGGAATGAAGATGCTTACAATGAATGTCGTTGGATCATTGAAGTGGTTGATGATGCATCCTTTATTAAGACTTTTATAATGACACATTCTATGCGATTAGCAATTTTCAATGAGTTTTCCACTCTTAAGTTGCTTTCGGTTGCCGTGACTCGTTTTGCTTCAATGATTGTAATGCTAAAAAGATTTAAGTTGTTGAAACGTGCTCTACAAAATATGGCGATTAGTGAAGCATGGAGTAGCTATAGAGAAGATGATGTCAACAAAGTTGCACATATTAAAGAGCTTGTTTTGAATGATCTATGGTGGGATAAAGTAGATTACATTCTTTCTTTCACAGATCCTATCTATGAAATGCTTAGGATATGTGACACAGATGTTTCTACTCTTCATTTAGTGTATGAAATGTGGGATTCTATGATAGAAAAAGTGAAGGCAACCATTTATAGGCATGAAGGAAAGGAGGCAAGTGAAGTTTCCAATTTCTTTGAAGTGGTTCATAAGATACTCAATCTTAGATGGAGCAAGAGTTGTACTTCACTTCATTGCTTGGCCCATTCATTGAATCCTAGATAATTGGAATTTTTATGTTAGCTATTTTTTTAATAACACCATTCATAGTCAATTTAGTTACAATTTTTTTTTAATGAAAAATAGGTATTATAGTGCAGCATGGCTTAGTGAAGCTCCAAATAGACTTCCTCCTTATCAAGATGAAGAGGTTTATAGAGAAAGGAACAAGTGTCTAAAGAGATATTTTCCAACAGCCGAGGAAAGAAGAAAGATTTTCTTAGAATTCTCTAAATTCTCATCTTGTGCGGGTGACTTTACTTCCTTTGATTCCATTGAAGATAGATGGAATTTACCCCCAAAAGAGTGGTGGATGATGCATGGATCTCATACTCCCTTGCTTCAAAAACTTGCTTTGAAATTGCTTATTTAACCTTGTTCTTCCTCTTGCTGTGAAAGGAATTGGAGTACATACTCCTTTATCCATTCCTTGAAAAGAAACAAAATGGATCCTAAGAGAGCAGAAGATTTGGTTTATGTGCATTCCAATCTGCGACTTCTATCTAAGAAAGATGATACATATGCTAAGGGAGAAACAAAATTGTGGGATATTAGTGGAGATATGCATGCTCCATTGGATGATGGTGTTGGATTTCTTGAATTAGCATAAATGTCTCTTGATGAACTGAAGTTGGAAGCTATGCTTTTTCTAGATGATGGGAATGGTGGAGATGAAACTGAAACAGTTAGTGTTAGGCAACACTGAAGTTCTTGTATATGATCACTAATGTAGTTCATTTTGATGGTTTTAACTTGGATAGGAGAATGATTATGATCTAGTTTTTTTTATGACATTTTGACTTAGGGGATAGGCTATATGATGTAATTATGCTACATTAGTGTGTGTGATCACAATTGTCTTTTTTTTGTAAATTATGATCATTATTTATCTTGTATGGTTAGGCTATATGATGTAATTATGCTACATTAATGTGTGATCAAGTGTATCTTTTTTGTAAATTGTGATCATCATCTAAATATCTTGTATGGTTGTTAAAGCAATGCTTAGAATTGATCTCACATGTATTTTTGTAAAAATTCTATGAACGTATCTAAGCCGTATCGTATCTTGATTTTTTAAAAATGTCCCGTATCCCCGTATCCGTGTCGTATTGTACTAAGTATCTGGGCAACATAGTGAGGGATATATTAGTGTAGTACAACGTGTGTGCTTCTGTGTAGTTGTTTTGTGTAGTAGTTAAGTTGTTAGACAGTTGTAACTAATTCTGTTCAGGCAACTATAACTAACTCAAGTGTGAGTTAGTTACATGCTAGGTTGGCAAAGCTAAATTGCTCATGTATAAATATCTTGTATTGGTTTTCATATGTTAAGCAATAAATACCCAAACAGAAACCCATCTTTTATGCATTCCTTTCTTTCTAAGACTGCTAAATTTCTTGCCCCTTTCATCACGGCCTTGTCCACCTTTTGTTTTAGTTTACTATTGTTTGGTGCCTTCATTGCACCTTGAGATCATCTTGGTCCTGCGGTCTTGCCTTCATTGCAGAACCATCTTCTTGAGTTTTTTTTCTTGTGCTGTTATCATTGGTGAAGGACCTGAGGTTGCTGGGCAGCCTAAAGCCACTCTACTTGTCCCTTTGAGTGCTTGCGATGTCTTAGTGGAATGCCTGAAGCACCTCCTAGAGTATTTAGTAAGTCTTCTAGCACTTGTTCTCCAACTAGCCAAGACTGATAAGAACTCTCAGTTCTTCTCTTTTAATGATTTTGGTATTGTACATGGGGATATCTGGATAAGTGTCTCTAGAGCTATAAACCATATGACACCCTATTCTTCTAGTTTCCTTACCTATAGTTCATCTAGAAAACAATTCATTATTGTTGCTAATGGTTCCCATAGCTTTGTTGCTGGAAATGGTAACATTCCCCTAGCATCGTCATTAATAATTAAAAAATATGTTGCATGTTCCTCACTTTTCCAATAATCTTGTATCTGTCCCGAAACTTATTCACGACCTAAATTGTTCTGTGACCTTTCTCCCTTCTAATTGTGTCTTTCAACAAGGAAGACGATTAAAGTTGTTAAGGAATAAGGCGGTTGTATTATTTGCATAGCATGGAAACACAACAGAGGGTGTCGCAGTCATGTCTCCAAACAAACGTGTAGGTCATCCTCCTTTCAGTGTTCTTAGGTTTATGTTTCCTGATTTGTTTAAAACAGAAATGGTTTAGTCTTTTTAATGTGATATTTGTCTGTTTTCTAAACATCATTGTACTTCTTTTCCTAGTCATGATAAAAAAAAGTGTTGAATCATTTGATCGTATTCATTTTGATGAGTGGGCACTTGTTTCTATTGCAAATATTTCTGATGCAATGGTTTGTTTCTTTCATTGATGATTGCTCACGTATAACATGGATTTTCCTAATGAACATTAAAACTAAGGTAGTATAGTTATTTAAAAATTTCTATTATATGGTTCAAACTCAATTAAATAGAAAAATAAAAAGCTTGCGTTCTGATAATGGAACTAAATATATGAATCAAAATTTAGTTGAATTTCTTCACAAAAATGGAATAATCCATGAACTGGTCTGTGTTAATACTCCGCAACAAAACATAGTTGCTGAAAGAAAAAATCGTCATCTTTTTTAAAATGGCTAGAGCTCTCCTTTTTTAGATGTCTGTCCCTAAACCATATTAGGGAGAAACTGTCCTAACAACAACTTATCTAATCCCACTCATGTTCTTAATGGAATCAGTCCTATCCAAGTTTTATCCTCTTTCTTTCCCTTTGTTCCTATTCTAAGTCTTAAGTGTTGTGCATTTGGTTATATTGCATTTGTTCATACTCATAGTCAACATAGGGGTAAGCTTGTTCCTCGAGCTCTAAGCTGTATTTTCATTGGTTACCATCCGAATAAAAAGGGATACAAATTTTATGATCCCTCCAATCATCGCACATATGTCTCTATGGGTCTTACATTTCATGAAAGTGAGTCTTACTCCTTAGCGGGAGAATTGGTTGGAAGCTGAGTCTGTTTGAGTCCTATGATAAATTCTCTAAGTCTTTGTCTTGTTGTCTTTTTATCTCTCTACCTATGCAGGTCTCAACACCTTCTTCTGATAATACTAAGAAGCAGTTGCACTTACAGAGGAAGAGATCCAAACTGTCAGCAAAAAGGTTCCAATTGGTACAACACTTGTCTAATAGAGAAGGTGAAAATCTGACATGGTCCAACAACAACCCCAACCACTTAAACCAAAGGTAAGCACTAGTAATTCTGAAGCCTTGGATATTCCTCTTCCTTCTTCTCAAGGTTCTGATTACTTACCTATTTCCTTGAGAAAAGTCAAAAAATCTTGTTTCAAATATCTTATTTCCCCTTATGTTTCCACTAAACACCTCTTTGTGCAGCACCAAAGTTTTCTTTTAGCTATTGAATCTATCCAGATTCCTAGGATAGTTCAAGAAGCCTAAAAGAACGAGAATTGGGTTCAAGCCATGAGTGCTTTGAGGAAGAATGAGACTTGGGAGATTGTTAAAAGGCTCATAGATAAAAAAAAACAGTAGGTTGTAGATAGGTCTACATTGTGAAGTATCAGTCTGATGGAACTATAGGCTGCTACAAAGCTAGACTGGTTGCGAAAGGATACATTTAAACATATGGGATTGATTATGAAGAGACTTTTGCCCCAATAGCCAAGATGAATACAGTACGGGTGATCCTATCATTGGCAATTCACTTTGGTTGGGAGTTACATCAATTTGGCGTTAAGAATGTTTTCTTACACAATGAAGTAGAAAAAGTGTACATGGAAATACCACTAGGAGATGATTCTATTGATTGAGAAAATTATGTGTGAAGGTTGAAGAAAGCTTTCTATAGGCTGAAACAGTCGCCTCATGCCTGGTTCGGGAAATTTACTTAAGCCATTATATCCTTAGGATATAAGCAGAGCCAAAGGCAACTACATCCTCTTTATCAAACACTTGCAAGATGGCAAACTAACTTCTTCTTTTAGTTTATATGGATGATAAGATCATTGCAAGTGATGATGAGGCTAAGAAACATATTCTAAGGGAGAACTCCAATTTAACAAAACCATTGTATTGGATGTGGGGAAGTGAGTACAACGGTTGATAAAGCCCAACATTAGAGACTTGTGGGGAAACCCGTTTATTTAGCCCGTACTCAACCTGACATAGCATATGCGGTCAGTATGGTTAGCCAATTTATGGATGATCCCCTAGAAAGACATATGTAAGTTGTAACCAAAATTCTTCAGTATCTAAAGAGTAACCCAAGAAAGGGATTGATGTTTAAAAGAATAGGTAGGCTGTCATTGGAGACATATATAGATGCAGATTACACTGGCTTTGTTGTTGATAGAAGATCCACTTCAGAATATTGTATGTTCTTGGATGGAAACTTGGTCACATGGAGAAACAAGCAAAATTTAGTGGCCCGATCAAGTGAAAAAGCAAGATTTCAGTCCAAGGCACAAGGGATAATGAAACTATTATGGATCAGAAACATACTAAATAAGCTAAAGATCCAATACAAGGCGCCTATAAGAGTATTTTGTGATAACAAGTTAGGAGTCAGCATTGTTCATAATTCTGTTCAACATGATAAAACAAAGCATATAGAGATAAATTGAAATTTTATCAAAGAGAAATTAGACAGTGGTCTTATAGAAATAACATATGTACCTTCCAGTGAACAGTTGGCAGATACTCTGACTAAAGGACTACCGACAAAGTAGTTTTAAGGTTCTTTCAAGCAATTTGGGAATGATAGACATTCATTCACTAAATTGAGGGGAGAGTGTTGAGAGAAATCTTTGCTTTGATTTATCTCTGATTTAGTGAAATTATTCCAGAAGAATTGTTCTTTATTTATGAAAAGATTTGTCTTGTAAATAGGAGATTATGTCTTGTGAATAAGAGATTTTGTATTTATTACTACCTCCATCCCTAAATATAAGACCTTTTTCAAAAAAAAAATTGTCTCTTAATATAATACTTGCTATCAAATTTTCATGACATTAATTATTTTTTTACCAAAGTACATCTATCAATGTATAACTTTTTCTTGGAATCAATATCACAATAAATGAGATACATCAATTAGATTATTTATCTCTCCTATCATAATTGGGTAGCAAGTGGAGAGAAAATAAGTGGAGAAAGTTGAATGATGAATCATAATCATCCTAAGAGCAATTTTGGAAAACTGCAATAAATTTTAAATAAATTTTTAATGATTTTAACTAAATTTACTAACTTTCTTAATACACATGAATTGAGTAAAGGATCTTACATTAAGGGATAGAGGTAGTATCAAATTAAAGTCTTTAAATTATATGTTGTACGAATCATTATATACAATACAAATTATATTCAGGTATAAACTTTCAAGTCACATTCTTAACATCATTAGAAACTTGTTTCATTCTTACTTGCGTTAGATTTTTTTTTTGGAATTTTGTTGTTATGCATGATGTCCATTTAATCAACAGACTTCCTTCTTCGGTTCTACAAGGTAAATCACCTTTCCAATTTATACAATTAACCTCCTACCTTATTAAATCTAAGGGTTTTTGGAAGTTTGTCTTATGCTTCTACTTTAACTCAAAATAGGAGTAAGCTTAATCTAGGGCCAAGAAGTGTGTTTTGTAACATCCCAGATTTTAATTGATTATAAATTCCAGATTAAGGTTATGGATTGATGGGATTAATGGTTAATTAATGGATTAATTACCAATTAGGCAATTTATTGTGTAATAATAATAATAATAATAATAATAATAATAATATATGCCTTTGCTGGTTAATGGGTCCGGTTCTCTCTCTTGTCCACATTGGATGTGTGTAATGAGTGCTGAGAGAATTAGCATTAAATACTAAAGGACTTGCATTAAATGAAGAAGTGATGGTTGTTTGAGGAGCTGTGGCAGAGCAGCGTGATGATGGGGCTGTAAGGTGATTTAACTTCACTTTCACGTTCCCTTTCACATGTCATTCATCTACTTTTGGAGGAGTATTTGAAGTGAGAAACGCTCTCCATTCTCTCTAGAAAACTCCCTGGAGACTCTTCTTCTCCTTCGTCTCCTTCATCTTCTTCTTCTTCCACTCACGTATGGTGTAGAACCGAGTGGAGCTGCATGGTGGTGGAGTCCAGTGTGGTACTGGGTGCCTTGAAGGTTGAGAATCCTTCCTACGGCTGCGTGGTGATGAGGAACAGCATGGTGCTGTGCGTGGAGGCTGGGTTCAGGATCCCTCTTTTGTCCTCCTGGTTGTGCTTCTTCTTCCTCCCTCTTCTTCCTCTAGTTGATGAGGCTGTTTAGGCTAGGTTGGAGCCTACAGCTGTGTGGTGCCTTGTTATGGAAGATGGTCCATTGTGTTGAGGCTGTGACGTTGTGAGGAAGGAGTCATGGTTGGGTGGAGCTTGGAAGCTTCTCCATTGACTGGGAGGCAGAGCAGAGTGGAGCATGGAGTGTTGATGAGCTTCTGGACGTATCTCGCTCAAGCGAGAATGGTTACGCTTGAGCGAGCCAGTGAAGAAATGGTCACTGGACCATCTTCGCTCAAGCGAGTGCGTGTGTGGCTTGAGCGAGAGGCTGAGGACTGATACTGGTTGGCTGGGAAGCTGTGTGGTTCTTTCCACTGCTGGAAGCCGAGCAGGGTGCTGCTATGGCTGAGCCGAGTGACCCATGTGACTCCTGGAAGCTTCATCCAGGTAAGGGGAACTATTGCATCTTAAGTGTATAGTTTATGGACGGACTTCCGGGTGACTTCATTGCATTGTGTTATGTGTTGTTGGATGTTGTATGTTGTTAAGTTGAACCCGGATTGTTGTTTGTTATTTAAATGGTGCATGATTATCCGTCCAAGAGATGCATGATGTTATTGTGATGATGATTATATTATAATGCTTGAGATGCATGTATGTTGATGTGGAGTGCATGTGTGATCCTCTATTTGTCCCTGGATGTGTTGTACATTTGAATGCATGTGAATGTTATTGATGCATATGTGTATGCCGAATGCATGAATGGGGACTGTTATGATGGATGCCGAGTGGGCTTTATAGAGGAAGGCACGAAATGCTTACTGTAAAGGATAAATCCGAGTGAATATAGGATAATCCGAGTGAATGGCATAGTGATTGCCGAGTGAATGGTATGGTGATTACCGAGTGAATAGCATAGTGATTGCTGAGTGAATGGCATAGGATTGCCGAGTGGATGTGGTATAAGCCGAGTCATTTGATTGTTGTTGAATTGCCGAGTGCACATGATGTTGAACGCAGATTCCGAGTGGGCAATCGAATGAATATGAGTTGAAGTTATATGCATACGTGTTATTGAGTTAATAAATATGAACACCTTGCGGGGTGCCACAAGGGTGTAATCCCGAGTGAAGAGGACGGGGTCCTAATGTTGAATATGATGAAAGACCCGGGTTGGACTCGGGCAGTGCCTGGGGCACTAAGCGTGAAATGAGACGCTTGATGAAATGCCGAGTGCATTGGCGTTGAACGCCGAGTGAATGAAATCGTATGCATCCGATTCGCCACTGGAATGCGTTGGACTCCTATACCGATCGGCAATCAGATGACCACATATGGTGATTATGGCTAAGTCCTGGAGCTGGGCTCGGGCAGACTCCTTGAGCATGGCTCGGAGTATGAATAATGTTGATATAGTCTCGGGGTTAAGAGAAATCCGAGTGAGCCAGTATACTTGTACTGAGTGAATTGAGCTTTATAGCTGAGTGAAATGGGTAGAAACCCGATCGGAAGATGTTTGTGATTGTTTATATTGAATGGCAGTGAATGTTGAGCTGATTGATGTATATGTTATGGCATGTTATGGATTCTATGATTAATCCGAGCCAATATCTGTCATTTAATATGTAATGCTCACCCCTACACCATTTTTCAGTGTTTGCAGGTCGGTTGGGAATGTTATGATGGCCTTAAAACCCGAGTGATGGGTGTTTATGATAATGACTGTGTATATAATGTTATATTCCGAGTACATTTGATGTACTAAAGCCTTGGCCGGCTCATAATATTAATGTTGTATAACGAATACCAATATATATGTATAGAATCCGAGTGGATGAACATAATCATGAATATGAAATATATGTATTGGGATCCGAGTGTGTGTTAATATAAATATATACCTCGAGTGATGGTATTATATGCATACCGATTGAATGTGTTGGTGAATGGAAAGTATAAAGATAAGAATCCGAGTGTATGCTTGTGTATATACATATATGTTATGTTGATAACACGGTTATGAATCTGTGGAAGTGTATTGCTGTAGTAGTAGTCGGACTTGGAATTAGAGAATATATAAGTACAAGTGATTTATGTTGATTTGATGCTTCCTACCGACTAGGAAATGATGATGTATGAATATTTCTAAGTTAATGAATCCTGAGTGGAATATAAGTGGCTTAGTTGTTTTTCCGAGTGAGTCTTAGTATGAGACTCCATATCCGAGTGTAACTCATGTGTGAGCCTCTTACTGTGTGATAATGGCTCTTGTGGATTCCGAGTGAAGAATATATGGTGAACCCCGAGTGGGGAATGATTCGAGTAAACCGAGTGGAAATCCGAGTGATCCTCTTCCAAGAGGAGTGTTGTTGTAATGACTCAGATTGGTTATATTCTAAGCGTATGAATTATGAATGTATCCCGAGTGAATATGGGAACCTATTCCGAGTGAATAGGGTAATATGTAATTTGAGTGGCTAAGTTATGGAATGAGTCCGAGTGTGACTTGATGTTGTGATTTTCCCCGAGTGAAGAGAAATATAAGTGTTAACCGAGTGATTTATGGCTGAGAGGAAGTCTATGTACTCTCTAAGTAAGGGAGTTCTGTTATGCCGAGTGCTAAATGGTTGATGTTTACCGAGTGACTCGAGGTTGAATTATACCGAGTGGTTTGATTGGATAATATCCGAGCGAGAGAGGGCTTATGGAATCCGAGTGGGAATACCCTCAATTCCCGAGTGGATCTTTATGTTGACACTGTGAATAAAATTAAGAGACTAAGTTATGGGTTGCCGAGTGAGGTAACTGTTGGGGTAGTTCCCGAGTGGCGGAACCCCATTATGCTGAGTGGTCTAAGATATTAAATTCCGAGAGGACTTAGGCATGAATTCCGACTGGACCTGATCGTTTACCGAGTGAATGAATGTCTCGGTTTTCCGAGTGATAGAATGCCGAGTGACTTCTCGCTTCAGCGAGTGATTACTCGCTCAGCGAGTATGTTGTTTGGGAAGGCTTTCGTATTCGGATTCGCTTAAGCGAATGGTGATTCGCCCGAGCGAGTTGGTCGGTCTCGCTCAAGCGGATTGGGATCTCGCTTGAGCGAGTGCGTGTTGTATTGTGGTTCGCTCAGGCGCTGTTGGTGATTCCGTGTGAATGGTTTTAATTCCCTTGCCTTCCCTGTCTTTTTCTTCTTGGCCATGAGGCCAGCTCTCTTATCTTCATATAAGGGAGTGTTTTTATTATGGATCCAGGATATTTTCTAATTAATTCGCGAAAATGTTTCCCCTAAAATTAGGGTGTCACATGTTTTCTTTGTTTTAAAACAAAAACTAAAGGTTACATAGCCATAGATACCAATAGTAGACAGATTTTTGTTAATAGGAATGTGATTTTCTATGAAAATTCTTTTCCTTTTAAACCACATAAATCTGATACAAATGAGAATTTTAATCATGCACATTCCTTCAATTTTAACATAAACAAGCTTCCTCTACAAGAAATTGATATTGTTCCTACTGATTCTATTGATTCACCTTCTGTTTCTATGTTTGACCCTGAGATTGTTCATGAACCTATCAGGAGATCTAGCAGAACTAGAAACTCACTTGCCTACCTTTCAAACTATCATTGCAACCTCCTTCACAACACTAATTTTGTTGACAACACTACAATTAAGCATTCAATTTGGTCCGTTCTTTCTTATTCTTCTTTAAAACCCAAACATAATAAATTTGTTCTTTCCATCTTTTCTCAAATTAAACCAACTTCGTATCATCAAGCTGCCAAAGATGAAAAATGGATCCAAGCAATGCAAAATGAACTACAGGCCTTGGCTGAAAATAAAACTTGGTCTATTTTTTCTCTTCCTCCTGGAAAATCACCCATTGGTTCAAAATGGGTCAATAAAATAAAGTATAAATCTGATGGGTCAATTGAAAGGTACAAGGTCAGATTAGTGGTCAAATGCTACACCCAAGTAAAAGGTCTAGATTATTAAGATACCTTTGTCCCTATGGCAAAATTAAGTACTTCAGGCTTCTTATAGCAATAGCTTCCTTTAAAAATTGGCATTTGCACCAATAAGACATAAATAATGTTTTCTTACATGGTGACTTAGAAAAAGATGTTTACATAGAAATTCCCCAAAGTCATACTTCTCTTCATCAAATTCTGTTCGTAAACTTCACAAATCCCTATATGGCTTGAAACAAGCTAGTATGCAATGGCTTGTCAAGCTGTCCTCTTACTTATGTAATCTTGGTTACCAACAATCTTCTAATGATCACACCCTTTTTACAAAATCTAATAATGATCTTTTTACTGCTATTTTAATCTTGTCGATGATTTAATTTTAGCCAGTAATGACCTTTCTAAAATTCAATTTGTTAAGAAGAAAATGGACAATCAGTTTAAAATTAAAGATTTAGGACCTCTTACACATTTCCTTGGTTTAGAGGTTACAAGATCTAATCTTGGCATCACTCTATCTTAAAAGGAAATATGTTTTGGATCTCCTTGCTAACTAGTTATCTTGCAATTAAGCCTGCTCTTACCCCTATGGTCAAGCCACATAAAGTCAAACCAACTGATGAAGTTTTATCCTGATGCAGTATAATATAGAAGATTCATTGAAAACTACACTACCTAACTACAGCCATGCCTAACATCTCTTTTGTTGTTCAACAGCTTAGCCAGTTTATGATGCCCCACAAACCTTCATTACAAAGCATCATTAAGAATCTTCAGATATCTCAAAGGAACTCCAGGACAAGGCTTGCTTTATCCTTCCTACCTTTACCCCTTTGCAACTTAAGGCTTTTTGTGATTCAGGTTGGGCAACTTGTCCCACAACTCGCAAATCTGTTACCGACTACTGCTTCTTTTTAGGAGACTCCCTCGTTTCATGGAAATCAAAGAAACAATTGACCACATCCAAGTCCTCCTCAAAAGCCGAGTACAAGGCCCTTGCCTCAATTGTGACTGAACTGCAATGGCTAACCTATATTCTGAAGAATTTGAATCCCTTCATCAGTCTAGCCTTGTTATATTGTGACAGTCAACTCGCACGACACATTACCTCTAATGCCATCTTTCATGAGCAACAAACTGTTATATTGTGAGGGACAAGCTCCAAGAAAAATTGTTTCACCTTCTTCCTATCACCAGTTCTGAACAAACAACCAACATTTTTGCCAAAGCTCTTGAGCCATCTCTCTTTTCTCATTTGATTACCAAGCTGGGGATCATTAACATTTACTCCTCAGCTTGAAGGAAGGTATTAGTCAATAAAAAAATTTGGAACTCACTAACTAATTGTTAGTTGGCTATTTGTTATGTATTTTGCTGATTGGTTTGTTTAGGCTCTATTTTGTTCTTGAATTTTGCTATTTAAAGCCTTATGTTCATATCTTTTATATCATAATATACAATTTTCAGTTTCTATTCATATCCTTTTATAAACTTTCCAATGTCATATGCTTACAAACTCTTTACATACACAAAAGGGGACCTTTAGCTACTTTGAAATTTTTAGGGATGGAAAAATGATATAAAAAGAATCTCAAAACGAGGTTGATCTTCACTCTACGCACATTTGTTTGCTTGCCATCATCACTTGTCAATATAAGAACAAGAGACATAAGAATCATAGCGTTGTTTTGAATAACAGCACAAGTATTCAATAAAAGACCGAAGCATCATACAATTTGAACATCAATTCCAATTCTAAATTATGTTAAACCGTTTAGCGGCTGAAACAACGTTAGGTTAATGGCATCCCGTGAAAGAGGGAAATAATAATAACTTCCTTTGAGCTACCATGAATCCTTGTAGGTTTGCAGCTCTACCAGCAGTTGAAGTTAGTACAGAGTCGGAGTAAACAACCGGAATTCGCACTAACTTAATATATTTCTCTATTTTGATTAATTGAAGTACCTGCCAAATTAGGAGTGAAACAAGGATGTAGTTCTTCTTAAAACTTAACGTTCTTCTAACGTTTTATTCCAATTTCATACTGATACAACCAAGTAATCCTGATTCCAGCATAAAATCGTAGCAGTGCAAATTTGAATTTAACAATTGAACAAATATGAAGAAAACTCACGTGTACTTTCGACATCCTTTGAAGAACTTGCAGCATCTGACGCGCAACGATTCTGCACTTTCCTCCAAGCACTGGAGCTGCATCCACAAACCGTTGATTCATCAATCTAGTCATCAAACTAATTTTAACACAACAACGAAACTCGTTCTCATAAATTTCAACAATCAATGCAACACGTCCTCTTCAATTTCAATACAATAAACAACATGAATCGCGAGATGCAAAATGCGCACGTAAACGACAACGTTCGAACACAATTGTTCAAATAATTGATTTAATTCAAAAACTGGAGGATGAATAAGGAGGAGGAGAAGAAGTACCTGCTGGCGGAACATAGGAGTGTCATCGAGATTGGCGAAACGCATTTTGCAGAAACGAAGGCAATGGAGAATTCTTCTTCTTCTTTTTGTATTCTGTTTCGCAGAGAGAGAGAGAGCGGAAAGGCTACGTGGTTGCAGAGAAGTTGGAAGAAAAATGAATGAATATTAAATTAATATTTGAAGCGCGTTTGGAGGGAGGAAGACGGTTAAGAGTGTTTGTGATATTCCATGTCTGTCGTTCACTCGTCCAAATTTCTTTTTTATTTCTTTTACCATAACAAAAGACGACGTGTCTTTTTGTGTTTTTTGGATCACAAAACGATGCTGGCGTTGTGATCTTTCCTTGGGCAACGCCAAGTAGACGCCTCTCGCTCTCACTTCATAACCACCACCTTGCTCTGCTCTGCCGACTGATACATTTAAAAATGGTTCATAATGGTAACATGCTCAATATTTAATGTTCCACGTGGAATTAGGAGCATCTTCCATTAATAAATACATACAATTTAAGTGTAGTTTCTTTTATATAATTTTAATCAAAGCTAGAATTCGAGTTTTTGGGTAAAATATGGTTGTTTTAAAAAATATTTTTATGTTTGGGGTTAAAAAAAAAATTGTGATCTGGGATAGGAACTATTAAATCATATCTGAAAAACGTATTTTGGAGGGGTGGAATTGTAAAAAACGCAAGGGTAGAATATATTTTACGTGCATGTGTGCCAAGTGTCACACATGCAGTAAAACGCATCTTGGACCATGTTTTGACTAAAAACACGCCTTTTCACATAGCGAGAAATACAACTTAAAACATTGGATGGCGATGCGTTTTAGCCTGTAAAAAACGTTGGATGGGGATGCGTTTGTAGCCTGTAAAAAACGCACTGTGGGGATGCGTTTTTGACAAGCTTTTACCACGTGTCAGCGTGGATTGTCCCCCTTAGTGCATTTAACCATGGTCCCTCCTTGCTCCCTCATCCTCAGTTGCGTTTTTGTAATTTTTGCACCTCTCTTCATGCAAGTTTTGATGGTGAAATTTTTGGCCAAGTAATAGTGGTTACTTTAAGGTTGGTGCTTCCTTTAAGTGGTGTAGTTTGATGTTTGCTTTAAGTTGTGCAAATAGGGGACATAAAATATAAGGTAAGTGTTTTATTTGTTTAGATTAGTTTGGTTAAGAAAAGTATATTGTTGATATAATATGATGTGTATTGTATGTGGTAAGTATATTTTGTTAATTTGGTTAGAAAAACTTTTTTGTGTAGGTAAATATATATGTTGATAATTTGTGTATGTAAATATATTTTTTGTTTCATTTGATTAAGTCCATTAATTAAATTGTTGTTTGTTAAATATTATATAAATGAAATTGTTAACAAAGTGGGAATATAGTTAATGAAATATTAAAAAAATATAGTTTTAAAAAATAATTTTTCAAAATATTAAGTTTAAAAAATAATGAAAATACAGTTATAAATAATTTAATATGTAATAAAAAATTAAAAAAATTATTGAAAATATAGTTATTGAAATATTATTATGTAGGGTACAATATACACATGGTCCCTACTTGAACTTGACACTTTTAAATGATAAAGAAAGATGCTTTACCACTAGGTCAAAGTATACCATTGTAGTAAGATGATGATTATTTATTTATAAAACATACACTCAAGTTAATTATATGTTGAAAATGTATTATTAAATATATTATTGATAATATACTTATGAAATTATAAAATTCTAATTTAATTTAATTTTTTATGATATGTTTTTAGTAAAATATATTACTGAATATATTTTAAAATAAATGATATAATATTGATCTGGTCTCGATACCGGCGCAAGGACATGAGGGTAATTTCATTCGCTCTCACGCTCATTACTGGTGTCGTAGGTAATCCTCCGGACTGTAAATCCGTATTACACGTTCTTCTATACCGATATGTCCAAGTTAGCGTCTCGCACACCGGAAAACTTTCATGTCACCCGACAAAAAGTACAAGGTACAGGTACGGGGGAACGATCGTAAGAGACATGGAACCACCCGCGTCGTGTGTCAGAATCGTACACTCCATAGTGTACTATTAGTCCCCTAACCCTAAGGACTCTTCATTCTCCGCATGCACGTATATAAATGCCAATATTTTTACTACTCTGGTACGTCAGTCTTATTCTAAAACTTACGCTTGAGAAACCTTGCATTCCATAGTTGGTTACTGACTTGAGCGTCGGAGAATCTTCGCAGGTGACACTACCTTTCACCCCTCACCAACGCGAAAGCCGGTGTGAAGGATCTCCAGGACTTCAAGACCTTTATTCTCCCACTAAGATAAAGGACACAACACCGGATACCCACTGTGCCGGTGTACAAATCATTCTTAATAGTTGACATTTGTAGTTGGTCCCACACCAGATCCTTGACCCGGTTCAAACTAGTTCATTAGCACACCCAGTGGGACATGTTAAAGTTATTCCTACTTTTCGCAGAAGTTTTGTAGTCTACCATGGATGGTAATGCTAGGGATTTTCTAGAGGAGCACGTGGATGATGTTACTGCCCAGGTCAATAGGCGTCTAGTCTTTGAGTCCCTTGTAGGGAGCTCGTGAAGAATGATACTCGCGGGAACACTCCGAAGAGATTATCAAGCAGCTCAGGGAGGAGCTGGTTGAGTTAAGGAGGGATCGAAGACAGGTTGAGGAGAAGGTGGTGTCTCAGGCTGAGGAGACCCACAGGGCATCAGGGAGAGACAAGTCTACTACTCTCCAATATTTCAAAATTCCTACATACGAGGAGAGGGAGCAAACCTAGGACTCGGGTGATAGGTTCACTGGCAGGAGGAGGGAGCCAGTAGTAGCTGCTTCAAGGACCTACAGGCTCAGTGTCTCTTTTTCTAGAAGGTTGATGAGCGTGCCTATTCCCAGGCACTTGCAAATGACTCAACCCCTCTCCATAGGAAGTATACGAGTGAGACAGACCCAAGTAAGCACTTTGATGCTTATGCCTATGAGGCAATATTTTTGGGAGCTGAAGAGGATGTGATGTGTCGTATGTTCCCTTGTACTCAGGTTAGAGAAGCTCTTAGTTGGTTCAAAGGGCTCCTATCAGGCTCAATAGACACTTGGGAGGAAATGGCAACGACGTTTAGTGATCATTTCAGCATTTCCAATGATGTTCTCAGGACGTCACACACCCTTGCCTACATTAGGAAGGGAGAGAATTACACTCTGAGGATTTTCTGAAGAGGTTCTACAAGGAGGCAGCCATGGTCCTTAATCTCACGGAGGCCATACAGCTGCATATCGCCATCGAGGCTCTTCAGCCTAAATCTTCCTTTGCTTTGTCTTTGGCAAAAAGCCCTCCGTCATCGTTTAAAGAATTCCGGAGGAAGGCTTCTAAATATGTTGGCATTGAGATGCACTTAGAAGCCATAGCGGTAAGAACGAAGCTACCTGCTCCGCTGTCCCAACAGCCCAGGGAGAAAGAAAGGGCGAGGCTGGAGAGGAACTTCCAGAGGGACCGGTTTAGGAACCTTCAGCCCCATTAGTAGGAGAGGCGTGTAGCCGCCTTTAGTAATTACGCTCCACTAAACGCCAGATCGGCACAGATCCTAAGAGAAGTGGGTTGGCCCACCTTTAGTGTTTATGGGATCAGGAGGCCAACTCCATTGAAGAGGCCTGAAAATCCGCATAAGTACTACGATTTCCACAAGTAGGCCAGCCATTCCACTGATGAGTGCAGGTCTTTGAAGGATACTGTAGAGACCCTTATCCGCGAAGGGAAGTTAAAGCAATATCTCTTTAAGGATATATCTATGGATGAACCAGATCGAATAGAGAAGTGTGGCCATGATTGCGATGAGGACGGTGATGTCAGTAGAGGTCCTATGAAGAGGTTCACTGCTGATGAGAAGCGGAAGGGAGTAGTTATCACCGAGGTGGCCCAAGAGGAGAAGACGCCCTAGCAACAACAGCAAAGCCAGCATAAGGTAATTGATATGATCGTCAGAAGGTTTACTGGGGGAGGTACATCGATAATGCAAGGAAGAATCATCATCGTATGATTCTATCTGTTCAGGGGAAGCCCAAAGACAACCACCCATTTAGAGACGGTGTTTTGGCACCGGTTATTTCTTTTTCTAATGATGATTTTGGCCCAACCATGCATGAAGGTGATGATGTTGTGGTCATCATAGCTGTTATCCCGAACAAGGACGTCAAGAGGATCCTCTTGGATCAGGGGAGTTCCTGCGACGTTATCTTTTACAGCTGTTTTAAAAAATAGGTTTTAATGACTCTGATTTGTAACCTTATACGTAGGAACTGACAGCTTTTCACAGGGCAAAGCAGCCCATGAAGGGGTATCTTGACACTCTGGTGTCGTTTAAAGGCGAGCACGAAGCTAGAACGGTGAAATCCAGGGTGTTGGTGATTGATGTGGAGTCACCTTACAACGGCATCATAGGCACCCCACGTTGAATGCCATAGAAGCTATAGTGTCAACACCTCACCTTATTATCAAATTCATTGATAAGGACAATAATGTTTCTTCCATCCGAGGTGACCAGGAGATAGCCAGGTATTGCTATAACCTGAGCCTTAACATGGTGAAGCTAGAAGAGTTCAAAAAGAAGAGGAAGTTAAATGACAGAGGAACCGCGGCTGGGTCTGTTAGCCTTATCGATCTTGACCCAAGGCCTGAGTTGAAGATTAATCCGCTCAACCCCTCAAAGCCCACGCCGGATGATGGTTCTAAGGAGGTCGTATTGGGAGATACCCCAGAGAAGTGCACATCAATGACAAGTTAGAGGTTGTGATGGAGCAGTGTCTACTTGCGCTCCTCCAGGAGTTCAAAGACCTATTTGCATGGACTGTTGTTGACATGCCAGGGATGGATCCCAACTTTTGTTGCCACAAGTTATCCATCTATCAAGAGACGAGACCGGTTGCCTAGAAGAAGCAAAGATTGGGCCCTAAAAAGTAGAAGATAGCTTGTGAGCAAACAGAGGAATTGCAGAAGGCCGTATTTATTAGGGAGATCCGTTATTCCTCTTGGCTTTCCAATATGGTGATGGTACAGAAGGCCAACGGAAAGTGGAGAATATGCATAGATTATGTTGATCTAAACCATTGCTGCCCAAAGGATCCATATCCTCTCCCAAACATTAATCGTATGGTGGATGACTCATCTGGTTACCAATACCTTTCCTTCACGAATACGTATTTGGGGTACAACCAAATCCCAATGAGGGAGGAGGACCAGGAGAAGACGGCATTTGTCAATGCCTTTTGGTTTGAAGAACGCTAGGGCCATATACCAGCGGATGATTAGTAAGGTCTTCGAGGGCATGCACACCAAGTTGGTAGAGGTGTACATTGATAATATTATCGCTAAGAACCCAACTGGGGTGATCATATAGAGGATTTGCGCCAAGTTTTCACACGCCTGAGGTAGTACAATATGCGGTTGAACCCTTTAAAATTCACTTTTGCTATCCCTGTTAGGAAGTTTCTAGGTTTCATGTTGACTCAACATGGCATAGAGGCGAATCTAGGAAAGTGTCAGGCTATTCAAAACATGCAAAGCCCGAAGAACCTGAGAGAGGTTTAGTCATTGAATTGGAAAGTAGCGGCCCTGGAGTGATTTATGCCTAAGATGGTGCACAGGTCCCTCCCCTTGTACAAAATATTGAAGAAGTCCAAGAAGTTTGAGTGGGGGTAGAAGCAAGAGCAAGCTTTTCAAGAGCTTAAGGAGGTATTGTCCAGACCCTATATTTTGGTGAAGCCTGACCCCGGGGAGCTGCTTATTCTTTACTTGGCAATTTCTGATGAGGCTTTAGGGGTGGCATTGGTGAAGAAAACACCGGAGGAATAGAGGCCAGTGTATTTTACAAGTAAAACGCTACAGGATGCTGAGGGCCGGTACCAGAAGATTGAGAAAGCCACCCTTGTAGTCGTTTGGGCTTCTTGATGCCCCAGGCCGTATTTTTATGTGCACCCGCTGTCATAAGGACGGATCTTCCTCTTCGCTCTGTGTTGAGCAAGCCAGACCTCACAGGGAGGATGATTAAGTGGTCCATCGAACTGTCAGAGTTTGACGTGTCATATGAACCGCGAGGTGCCATAAAAGCCCAAGTGTTAGCAGATTTCATTGTAGAGATGACTGGGGCAGATCCAACCACACCTCGTGCCAACTGGACAGTTTACGTGGATGGTTCATCTAATAGCAAAGGGAATGGTGTAGGTGTAGTGGTTGAGAGCGATGATAGTGTGCATTTGGAAATTTCACTGCGTTTTAACTTCAAAACTTCCAACAACCAAACTGAATATGAAGCTTGTCTTACTGGACTCAGAGCAGTATTAGATATCGGAGCTTTCAAGGTAACCGTTTACAGCGATTCACAACTGGTGATTTTACAGATCTGGGGTGAATATCAGGTCCGCGAGCCTTAGCTTCAGTTGAATCTGAACTGTGTGAATAAGCTGAAGGAACAATTTACGGTGTTGGAGTTTAAGCATCTGCCAAGAGAGTAGAATACCAGAGCAGATATCCTTTCAAGATTTGCCAGCACGAAGCAACCTGGGAGCACCACCACCGTGGTCCAGAGCACTCTAACTACTCCCAGTATTCCCTTGACCTCGTCACATATGGCCATAACCAGCAGAGCGTTCAATGATGATTCGTGGGTAGTCCCTTTTGTTCGATACTTGGTAAATGAACAACTACCCATTGATGAGGCAGAGAAAAGGAGAATAAAGTGGGAGCTGCCTTATTTCACAATGGTGGATGGCATGATGTTCAGAAGAGGTTTCTCTGTGCCTTACCTCTAATGTCTCAATGAGAATGAGGTGCGGGACGTCATAGAAGAGGTACATGAAGGCCAGTACGGACACCACTATGGAGGACAGATCTTGATGAGGAAGATTTTGAGAGCTGGTTATTGGTGGCCCGAGATTAAAAAGGATTGTATAGAGTTTGTGAAGAAATATGATCCTTGTCAAAGGTTTGCTAACCTTCATCACACACCAGCTGAGGAACTATCCACTTCCGCATTTTTTAACAAACAAGTCCCCATACCGTCTCACCTATGGCGTTGAGGCCATGATACCATTAAAGCTTCATATGACCTCGACAAGGGTGGAATATTTCTCAAAGGAAAATAATAATTCTAATCTGGCCTCAGAGCTCGATGTTGTCCAAGAGCTCAGGGAAGAGGCATATGTTAGGGACCGGGCCATTAAAGCAAAGGCCGCCCTCAAATACAATAAGCGCGTCTAGCATGGAGCCTTTAATATCAGAGATCTGGTATTGAGAAAAGTGAGTGTGGGGAATAAATTCAAGCACAAGGGTAAACTGGAACCTACTTGGGAGGGCCTTTATTGCGTATCCGAGGTTGCTGGAAGAAGATCATACCGGCTGGAGAACTTCGATGGTACACCAATTTGTAACAAGTGGAATGTGCAGAATTTACCATGAGCTTTTTCCCATTGGGTTTTTCTCAATAAGGTTTTAATGAGGCATGACCCCAACTACGCTTCAATTGTACATTATTCATTTTGTAATAAGAAACTCTATTATCAATTATGGTTTATCTTGTTACTATTCTTTTTACGTTATGTCTTTAAGCTTTGCAGACGGCGTGGATGTGATACTTTTAGACGAATAATCTCAATTACGCATTTTGTGATTGACGATATGACTCTATAAGTAGCGCCCCGGCGAGATTTCACCTCGACGAGTGGTGAGGATTAGACGTTATTTAAGGCCATACCAGACCCCAATGCAGGGTGCAAGTCAATTTCTTGTCTCAGTTACTTAATCCCTAACTGACGACATGGCCTTACGAACGGCGTGGAAAATAGCCCTGACGAGTGGCAAGGATTGGTCCTTATTTAAGGCCATACCGGACCCTAACAAGTGGCACCCCAATTACCTATTCTGTAATTGGCCAAGACAAATAACCCTCTGGATGGATAATCCCAATTACATATACTGTAATTGATGACATAACTCCAGAGTGAAACTTCAAGTAATTTCACCCCAATGAGAGGCGAGGATTGGTCCTTATTCAAGGCCATACCGGACCCCAACAAGTGGTGTTAGTTGTTTTTGTGCAACTTAACGAGGGCAACTTTTAAAGAACGACTTCGTATGGGAAAATACGCGAGCTTAAATCGAAACAAAAAATCAAAACCCTTATGAGAAAGCTCTAAGGTAAATGTCTTGTTAATGATTTAGTAAGCTATGCAAAAAAAATATATCAAGAAGAGCGACTTATCAAAAAAGGTCACATATATGTCAAGTGAAAATTTTAATACCGGAGCTGATCTTGGAATACAACATCATTACTAAAATCAAAAGTCTAAGGAAAAGGAGCATCGTTGGGAAATTCTTCATGTGCTTGGCTGTCCTCTGGGGCTTTACCTTCTTCTCTGGCCTTATCCTCCGGGATCTCACTCCCTCGGGTATCACCTACCTAGGGTTCTTCTTCTTCAGCGCTCTCAGGGAAAGGAGTGGCTGAAAGACGTTCCATGCTTTGGCCCTCGGGGAGAGGTGGCAGCTCGTACAAGGAATCATCTAGTTGCACATGTTGGTCATCCTTTACTACGACGAGTTTGCCTCCATCGAACTCATAAAAAGGGTGCAACCGTATAGGTTAAGCTTCATATCAGGGTTCTTGTAGAAAATCAGACGAACGGCCAGCCTAAAGTATTCATACGCCACCTGAATGCAAATATCTATAGCTTCTTTAGCATGAGCTGTAGCAGCAGTCAGGCTTTCTTTCAGTGCGGTGTTCTCCTCCTCGAGCTGTTCGGTGTCAGAGCTCTCTAACTTTAGATCTTCAATTTGTTATAGTAGTTCCTTCTCCTTCTGGGCCCACTCCTCAGCCTGCTTAGAATGGCTAGCCTCTAAGGCCTATAAGTCCTCACTCAGCTTAGCGGATTTTTCTTTTTCTTCTTTAAGGTCCTCCTTTAGCTGGGAAACTTCCTTGGCCTCCCCTTGCAGCTTGGACATCGTTCCCTCCAGCGTCCTCACTGTGTATTTTAGCCCACTGATATCCGATTCTAGTTGTTCGGTATACTCTTTAGATTTCTTTAAGCGATCTTTGGTGAGCTTTATAGTGGCCCTATTCTTCACGGAGGCAATTGTTAGTTGTTTTCCCTTGGCACTCAACTCGTCAGCATCAGTGACATTGTCTGCCATTTTACCCAAAGAATTGATAAGATCAGACAGTTCAGCTAACTGTCACCTCCCAGCTTCACAGGCCTTCTTGATTTCCTCAACCTCCAACGTCGGCCTCAGCTTGTAGGTTGGCTTCGTAAGTGTTGCCGACATGGGCCCTTCATACTTGAGAAAGGGCGTCAAAAATGAAGTGGTAGGAGGGGAGCTGGACACCATTGGCTGGGAATGACTGGTAGTTGGCCTTGGCCCCGTCCCAGTGGTGGGTGTGGGAGTAGCCGCAGTCATGGTTACTATCTTCTTCCCTTTTGAGGCGCCGGTCATACTGGTGTCCTCCAGCGTCTTCTGCTTTTTAATCGGCTAGAGGTGATAAGGTTTTTCTTTTCTGGCGTCTTGGCGATTCTTTTTCTTTTTCTCCTTCTTCTTTTCTGGTTCAACCTGGGGTTGCCCAGCTTGCTCGCTTGGTTTCTCGGCCTCATTGTTTCCCTCTTTTAAGGGGATTTCACCAGTCGCGGAGGAGGTCAGAAGGAAGGTTTCAGCTTGTGCCCTGACGACATTCCTCTTTGGTTGAATATTGTTTTCTCCAGTGAACAGACGCATGTGAACTATCATTGATTTTAATTTGTTCATGGCGGAAGATAATCCTTCTATTTGTTCTGCATAAACAAACAAAAGCACAATGAGTTTTAGACATAGTAAATATCAAAAATCAGATGATTAAGGGCAAGAAATTGTAAATTACTAAGATATTCATTCCGGATGAATTCATCCCCCAGAAGACTCTTGCAGGAAAATGCTCCGTAAGACGTAGAGAATGATTCAAGGGCTCCCAACACCGTCATAAAATGGGGAGATAATTCATGTTCTTCTATGAAGTAATCTTGAGAAGTGAGCAGGAAGTGCTCATGGGTCCAGGTCACTGGGAATTTTGTGAGGCCGTCCTCAACCTTCCAGAAGACCGGCTTATTCGGCTGAACCCAGATCCTCGTGTAGTAAGATTTGAAGGATCTGCCATCTACTTTGGCAGACTCCGTGTAGGCCTCAAAATTTACTAAGTTTGAGTTACACTGAAGAGTGACAAAGCTTATTCCGCCATTCTTATTCGTCTGGCGTACCACCTGGCAGTAGTAGAAAAACATCACCATCATGAGTGTGAAATTGAAGTGTTCTCCTAACACCTCCAAAGCGCGAATAAGACCCCATTCATTGGGATGTACTTGGGAGGGACACATTCCAAGAACCTGAATACCCCCATCTGGAATTCCATCAAAGGAAAACGTCCTAAGTTCAAAAAGACAAAGTCGTGCATGTACATGGAGCGATCGTCCGGCATGGCGTGGCAAATTCTGTCAGTGGGCAGGGGTGCAAATACCCAAAACCGTTCTCTCAGTCGTTCTTCTGCGAACACTGTGAATCTCCAAGCTAGCCTTCCTCCGTCTTCTCTAGCATTTTAGGATGCCATTTCATGAATTTCATCTTCTACCCAGTAATAGGGGTGCAGCTCCTAGAGCTTAACCCATTTCAATTGGTGTGCCACCATGTTTCTGCACCCCACGGTGGTCTTAAGAATAGTGGTTTGTCCGGAGGTTTCTACACCAGCCATTTTACGTATAACAAGGTTGAAAATCTAGGAGCTGTTGTAAAAAGCCACATCGTCAGAGAGATAATAATTGACACTTACCTTGCTCCTAGAAGAGTGGCTCACCCTTGAGCTAGAGGAGGAGTCCAGAGGGGGTAGTACCACCCTTTGCCTCAAGTGAGATGTGTTCCCCCTTGTTGGACAACGTGGCTCGACCCTCGAAAGATTTACAGAAATCCTTCCTCCCTAATAACCTGAGGGCCTTGTAGGGACTCTTCCCCCTCTATGAACGGGACCAGTGCGATCTCGCCTAGAGTGCATGGTAATTACACTAATGCAGAAGAATGAAATCAAGGAAAGGAAGGAGGTGGTTACCTTAAAGAGTTTTAAAAGTAGGAGATGGTGAAGAACTTTACTAAGGACGCAGAAACAGCTTCTTGTTCAGGGAGAGATTTGAGCAGAGTTTCCTTAGGTATGGAGCAAAGTGATTTCCAGAGAGTGCCTGAGTCCCCTTTTTATAGCTACGGAGGGGGCACGTCATTTTTCAAAAAGCGCAACTCCCCAAGGGCTCACGACGGCATCGTTTCAACTGAAGGTGCACAAAAGTGGTGCCATTTCGTGAAAAGTTGAAATTTGATGGGCCGAAGTTTTTAAATTTCAGGCCCAATACCCACGACCCGTGATGGTTGACAATGCTCGTGAGTGTAACCATCAGTGCTCACATGTTTTTTGTAATAACTGCTCACCATTGGTGTCGGCTCAAAATCTGGGAGTTACAAACCTTAAATGCGAGGAGTTACGAAATTCAAAGTTTCTAAGTTTCACATGCAAAAGCAAGACGTTGTTTGAAACCGATGTCCATAACTACAAAAGGAGGACACCGGAGAGAGACTATAGAGCCGGTATCCACATCCGTAAGAGCGGCTTCAGTGAGTCTGTATAGCTTATATGAGAAACTTACTCAGTACCTCAAATAAGCTAGGGGGCAAATGATCTGGTCTTGATACCGGTGCAAGGACATAAGGGTAATTTCATCTGCTCTCACGCTCACTACCAATGTCGCAGGTAATCCTCCGGACTGTAAATCCTTATTAGATGTTCTTCTATACCGATATGTTTAGGTCAGGCGCATCGCACACCAGAAAACTTCCATGTCACCCGACAAAAAGTACAAGGTACAGGTACAGGGGAACGATCGCAAGAGACGCGAAGCCACCCGCATCGTGTGTTAGAATCGTACACTCCATAGTGTACTATTGGTTCCCTAACCCTAAGGACTCTTCATTCTCTACATGCACGTATATAAATGCCAACATTTCCACTACTATGGTATATTAGTCTTATTATAAAACTTACGCTTGAGAAATCTTGCATTCCATTATTGGTTATTGACTTAAGCGTCAGAGAATCTTCGCAGGTAACACCACCTTCCACCGCTCACCAATGCGAAAGCCTGGTGTGAAGTGTAACATCCCAAGTATTTTAATAAAAAGTATGAAGAATGGGAATTATTGGTAAATGTTTTAGAGAATTATTTAGTATTTAATCTGCATGAGACGGGGTCAAGGAACCCAGTGTTGGACCGGTCTCAGATATGGAGACCAAACAGCGTTGAAGATCGGTTGTTCAGGGGAGGGCGGTCACAGACGTACTGTCTTGTGATTATTTGGTGTGCCTGATGTGATATTAGTTTGTCCGGTGTGGGCAGGATACCTACCTGGGAGCTATGGTCTGGATCAACTTATTATGATGACTAAGACAACGAATGAACGTAACCATGATGCAAGAACGGATGTAATATCCGACCACTCCAACAGTAGCTCGAATTTCCGAGGTGTGGGCACTATGTTAGAATACCGGTTGGCCGGTATTCAGATTGGGCCAATACTCTTACGACGTATTGAGAATGGTGAATAATTAAACGTTGTGGGAATAAATAAGTGTAGTTGATTTAATCACTATAAAAGAGTTCAATGTGGTGAAACTGATTAAAATCTTAATGAGAATACAAATAAAATAAGGAGAAAAGACGATCATGCCCCTAAGATTTATATAAAAAGAGATTCTCTTTCTCCTCTCTTCATTATTCACAAACCACTTCTTCTTCTTGGTCTGTTCTCCCTCTTCTTCGTTTTCCCCTCTCTCATTGCCGAATTGCATCCCATGGAGGAAGACTTCGTCCGTGTCAAAACTTCAATCGAACTCCATTTCTGTGATCGTGGCCTCAAGGTGAGTCCACTGATCCTTTTTATTTGTGGTCTCTCATTCTTTTCGTTTTTCGGGCGGACAAGGGCCATGCATGGCTGTACTCGAGTCCGTTCCCCACTTCTTTGGTGAGTGTGAGCTCAAATATGGCTTAAGAACTGAGGGCGTTGAAGTTAACGGGCTTTATCTTTTGACCCGTAGGAAGAAGGTTAAGCAACGCAAGGCTGAGTGACGGAGCTGAGACTGTGAACCCAACAATAAAAGGGCGTAACCGACACCAAGAGCAGATTGACGAAGCTTGGAACAAAGGTAAGGGGGTGTTTGGGTTATGATTAATTATAATAGGACTTACCTCCTATCCGAACTGTTGAATGGTACGAACGGGGTGAGAAAACGTTATTGAATGTTGCTGTGTGCCTATGTCTGTGTATATGTGACTATGTACCCTGATCAGTTGAGGATCGGGTGTGTGACTGGGTTGATTATGTCATGAGCTTGAAATATTTAATGTTGAGATGATCGGTGTTATAATGTGAATCCGGGTTTGACAAGCAGGTCACCCGAGTGATGAGAAAGTGATGTTAATGGCCAAGTTTGATATGTGAAATATGAACTGTATGTATAACTATGTGGTGTGGGATGGTCGACGGTATGCTATAGCCCCTCATTTCCGGCTCCCATGGTTTTTGTGCCCAGTTGGGCTACCCAGCGGTCAAGTAGGACCCATTGGTCGAGGTGGAGAGTCAAGCAGGACTCGGTGAACCAAGCAGGGTTCACGGGGTGTCAAGTAGGACCCCAGCTGAAGGCCGATCCTTTAGTATCCAGATACTAGGAGTCAGATTGCATGAGAGTCAGTGGTGGTTATCGATGAATCTGATATATTTGCTAAGTTAAGTGGATAGGTTCATTGTGTGTAATGTGCTATAATCTCTGAGTAAGAATTTAATAGATTTGATGAGTGTGAATTGTTATCTCTACTGAATGTTGTTGTCAGGTTTGCCGAGTGAACCACTACGATCTCCGAATGAGACTTATACATATCTATATATATATATATATATATTTAACTTGTAAAATTCCGCTTTATATTAATTATGATGCCAAACACTCACCCTTGCTGTTATTTTAATTTAATTACCAGTGACATGGAGGAAGCCGGAGCCATGGAGTCGCGCCAAGGGGGAGATCGATGCCAAGGCCCGAGTGATCTTGAGTGATTGTGTAGAGTATTTGTGTGTATAAGGAGTTTCCGAGTGTTTATTATTATCTGTGTGCCAACTTAATTTGAATCGGATGTGAAATTATATTTTAAAATACATTGATCTAAATGTTTTCATATTTGCTGTGACAGCTTATTAACCAGCGGATTCATTCCCGAGTGAGGGATAACCGAGAGACCCCCTTCCGGGTGGAAGGTTAGAATGTACCGAGTGAGATTGGTTAAGAGAGAGAGTTTCGAGTGAAGAAAGTGTGTAAAGATTCCGAGTGAGGAAGGTGTATCATGATTCCGAGTGAAGAGAAGTTGGATGTGTTCGAGGGGAAATCTGAGTTTCTTCCGAAGGATGTAAGGATAGAGTATTCACCGAGTGAGGATATTCGGAGAAACGATAACCGAGTGAAGGAGGTTGAACTATCCCCGAGGGAGTTGTGACCGAGCTAGGCTTTCCGAGCGAGGAGTAGTAATGAGTCAAGTGTGGAAGGTCCGAGTGAGGGAAGTTGAGTGTTTTCTGAGCGAAATCCTATTGCCGAATAAACCATTTTATCGAGTGAACCCCCATGTGAGTCCACATGTGCGCCCTGTTCGCTTAGACTTCAGGTGTGACATTCACTCAAGCGAGTCGGTACTCGCCTAAGCGACTCACGGGTTTCGCCTAGGAATTTTGGGATGATAGAGTATTCACCGAGTGAGGATATTTGGAGAAGCGATAACCGAGTGAAGGAGGTTGAACTATCCCCGAGGGAGTTGTGACCGAGCTAGGCTTTCCAAGCGAGGGGTAGTAATGAGTCAAGTGTGGAAGGTCCGAGTGAGGGAAGTTGAGTGTTTTCTGAGCGAAATCCTATTGCCGAATAAACCATTTTATCGAGTGAATCCCCATGTGAGTCCACATGTGCGCCCTGTTCACTTAGACTTCAGGTGTGGCATTCGCTCAAGCGAGTCGGTACTCGCCTAAGCGACTCGCGGGTTTCGCCTAGGAATTTTGGGGTCTCGCTCAGGCGAGAGGCCCCTGTCCTCTTCTTCTTCTTTCGCCCTTCTTCTTCTTCCGCTGTTTCATCTCCATTTTGCCGAGCGGATATTATCCTACGTGTACTCTTATTATCACTTTGATTGCATCTAAGTAAATATTATTTTACATCAAGACCGAGTGGATTAAATGTTAAAAGAAGTAAATACTAATTCATACTCAAATACAAATTTTATTTAACGTGAAAATTTATTGTGAAAATAATCTGCCGTATGTAAATAAAAAGGTAAATTAACCTAGGATGTTACATGAAGGATCTCCAGGACTTCAAGACCTTTATTCTCCCACTGAGATAAAGGACACAACACGGGATACTCAATATGCCGGTGTATAAATCATTCTCAATAATTGACATTTATGGTTGGTCCCACACCAGATCATTGATCCCGGTTCAGACCAGTTCAAATATACTATTATTATTTATTATCAATATATATTATTATTAATATAGTTTCTTATGATATCTTAAAATATATATTTTAAATAATACTTATTATTATTAAATAATTTTAAAATGTATTATTAAATGTATATAATTTAATAATATTAAATATATTACTTTATAATTACAAATATTAACTATATTATTAAAATATAATTTTTAAAATATTTTATTAAAAATACTTTTAAATATATTATAAATTAATATATTTAAATATTATTAAATATTATGTTAATAATTGATCCGGTTTAGATACCAGTCTCAGGGCAATAGTGTAATTTCACACGCCTTCAACCATATACCGGCGCTGCAAGTGAAACCTCGGACTCACATAACGGTATGAGTTATTCTCTTTATACCGGAACGTCCAGGTCATCACCCTTGCACACCGAAAAATAACTTGCACATTCGACAAGTAGTACAAGGTACAATCGTTGAGGAAAACATTCGTTGGAGACGCAGAGGCGCTCGTGTCATGTGTCAGCTTTTTGAAGAGTCATACTGATGGTACGGAATATCCCCTAACCCTAAAAAGACTCTTACGTTCTTTTCATGCATATAAATACTAAGATTTTCACAACAATGGTATGTTTTCTTTATTCTCTAACTTACGCTCGAGTATTGATTTTTTGTCTGCTTACTGACTTGAGCGTCGGAGTGCCTTTACAGGTGGCACCACCTTTCGCCCCCACAACGTGAAAGCCTAGTGTGTTGGATCTCAAGGACTCCAAGTCCTCTATCTCCCACTAGAATAGAGGTCACAATACCGGATCCACTTTTCTCTTTCCTTTTGAGTTTCCCCTTTCAACTTAGAATTTTCCTTCTTCAGTTTGGAATTTTCCTTCTTCATCTTTTGCATCTTCACTGTGAGGTCAGATATTTCCACCAGATGCTTACCCCTTATCTCCCGCTCTATTTTTAAGTTTTCCTTTATACGCTTGACCTCAACCTTGTCATTGAAGGAAGCAGCTCTCAGCCTCTCAACTTCAACATACAACTTATCTGCTTCAACCATGCTATCAGCCGCTGTGCTGGTGGAGTTGATGATGCCCGAGATTTCAGCCAACTGCCACCTGTCATCTTTTCAAGCTTTCTTGATAGTAGGGACTTCAAGTATGGGTTTGAGCTTGTATAAGGGAGGAGCGAGTACACAGGGCATGGGCACTTGTAGAGTAGGAAGGGGGCGAGGCAGAAAGATGATAGAGGACTACATATCTCATTTATTTAAGAATCTCCAACAGTAGGTGTTGGTTTGGTTACCGGTTCAGACTGGGAGGTCTTTTCCACGATGTCATTCGCCATCTTCTTCTTCTGGATTTCAAGATTGTCCACCCTGGCGTCCTCCATGATTTTTTGTATTTTGGATGGCTGGGTGGGAGACACCTTCTTGACTTCAAGATCTTTTTGGCTTTTCCTCTTCTTCTTTTCTGGATCTCCTGCTCTGGCCTATTCAGCCTCATCAATCAGAGGTATTTCCCTCTCAACCCCGGAGGTGAGTAGGATCGTCTCTGTCTGGGCCTTCACAGTGTTCTATTTTGGCTGGATGTAGTTTTTAGTTGTGGTTGCTTGGGCCTCTGCCAGCATGGCCTTCAAAGCATTCATTGCTTCATACTCTTCGATTTGCTCTACACCAAAATAAAAATGCTACATCAGTACTGAACATAATATTCAAAATATTACAAGACTGTAAAGAGTGAGCAAGGAATTTACTTAAATATGTAGCATGTTGGTTCACTATCCCCAGTAAGCATTTGCATGAGAACTTCCTATAATGAGTAAAATAGTCATGCAAGGCGCTTAAGACTTTAATTGAGTAAGGAGATAATTCATTCTTGTCGGTGAAGTATACCTTTCTGGTGAGAAGGAAATGCTTATGGGTCCATTCTATTGGGAACTTAAGGATGTTGTCTTTGTTTCTCTAGAAGACTGACTTGTTAGGCTAGACACGGATCCTTATGAAGTATTTCTTGAAACTCTTTCCTTATACCTTAGTAGATTCGGTGAAAGCCTTGAAGTTTATAACCTTGGAGTCACACCTGAGGGTAACAAAGCTTAATCTGCCCTCCTTGTTGGTCTAGAGTACCACTTGGAAATAATAGAAGAACATCGCCACAGTGGAAGTGAAATTAAAGTACTCACTGAGCACCTCCAGGGCTTGCATCGAGCCCCACCCATTGGGATGAACTTGGGATGGGGCACACTCCAAGAACCTTAATACACCCATTTCGAACTCTGTTAGGGGAAACCGGACTCCGAGTTGTGAAAAAAGAAAATCATACATATAGATGGACCAGTCGTCGAAACAGAGGTGGAAGACTCTATCACATGGTCATGGTGCAAAAACCATGAATCTGTCCTTATACTTTTCTTCAGAGTATACCCTGAAGCTTGGTGTGATCCGTCTTCCATCTTCCCTGGAATGTCGGGATTCCATTTCTTTAATCTCATCCTCTACCTAGCAGTAGGGATATTTCTCATTGAGTTTGACCCAGTTTATACGATGGGCAATGACATTCACCAGGCCGAAGACAGTGGTAATAATTTGAACTGAATCTAAACTACCTTTAACAACCATGGTACGGATGATGTTTCGGAAAGCACAAGCACCATTGTAAAAAGCCATATTGTCAGAAAGCTACTTGTCAGCACTTACCTCACTCTCAAGCGCATTGCTAGCCCTTGAGCTAGAGAAGGATTCAAAGGGGGTAGCACCACCCGTCGCCTTGTCTAAGGAGCCACACCCCTTTTTGTACGATGTGGCTCATTTCTAGAAGAAGATACATGGATCTTCCCCTCTCGATAACTAGAACCAGCGTGATTCCTCCTAGAGGGCATGGTTGTGGTGCTAAATGAAAAAAATGTATCAGCAAGAAGGGCAAGTAAGGTTACCTAGGTGAAGTTGGAAGAGAGAAAAAGGGCTCAGAGAACTTCGCTTGAACAAGGATTTAGTGGTTTCTTCACGATTACACAGAGTTCTCTTGGGGCAGAAAAAGGCAAGTACTTTCTCAAATGCCTAAGTCCCCTTTTTATAGTTATGGGAGGGGGCAAGTTGAATGTTGGTTCAGGGTTAAAATGCGTCATTTTGAAGAGCATAATGTATGTGTTTAATAGTTATAAAACACCCAAGCGACCATTTCACCCTGAAGCGCATGAAAGTTACGTCATTTTGCATTATTTTTTAATCAAATGGGTCATAACGTTGAGTTTTAAGCCCCAATAATGAGGTGACGATTGGTTAATGTCTGTTATACTCAAAGATCCAGGTTCGCAACTGTTAACTCCTTATGCATTATTAGAAATAAATGCTCATCATTGGTAGCATTTCAAGGTTACAAAGTTACAAGCATTTAAAGACTCATTAAAGACTCAAAGTTTTCGCATAAAAGCAAGCAATATCTGAGCCGGTATCCACACTTATAAACAGTGACCTCGACAAAAAGTTATAGCCTATTTGAGCAACCGACCTTGTCCCTCAAACAAGCTAGGGGGAATATGATCCAGCCTAGATACAAGTTGAAGGACAAGAATATAATTTCACAACCTTCAACCATATACCAGTGTCGCAGGTGAAGCCTCAGACTCACATAATGGTATGAGCTATTCTTTTTATACCGGAATGTCCAGGTCATCACCCTTGCTCATTGGAAAGTAACCTGCACATTCAATAAATAGTATAAGGTACAGCCGTTGGGGGAAAAACGTTCGTTAGAGACGCGGAGGCGCCCGCGTCGTGTGTCAGATTTTTACAGAGTTATACTGATATATGGTACGGAATGTCCCCTAACCCTAAAAGGACCCTTACGTTCCTTGCATGCATATAAATACCAAGATTTTCACAACAATGGTACGTTTTCTTTATTCTCTAACTTACGCTTGAGTATTGCTTTCTTGTCTGCTTACTAACTTAAGCGTCAGAGTGCCTTTGCAGGTGGCACCACCTTTCGCCCCCACAACGTGAAAGCCTGGTGTATTGTGTAACACCCTCGGTTAAATAGGATAGACCCTTCTATAGGATCATCCTACTTAACTAAGAGGTTAAAAGTTTTTAGAAAAAGTGAGGCATTTTTTTTGCAAGTAAAATAATGGCAGATCAATGGAAGCAAATAATAGGTAATTCACATAGTCATTCACAAACTATAAGCAATTGTACTCTTAACAGAATGGGGCACGTAGGCACCCTTAAATACATACAGTCATCCATTGTCTTATTATTTAATTATATATATTCAACTACATATATCCTACTTTTATTGAGTGCTCCTAGTTGGTCCAACGTATTGTTGTTCTTCGTACTTTGGTTCTTGGTTTCCTAGCTCTTCTATTATTATTAAACAGAAAGGGGTGAGTATATACTCCACACCCTAAGGTTCCCGGTGCGGGCATACCCAGTCAACTGATAATATAACATAAATAATCCAGTTAACATATTTACAACTATAATAATCAATAATGTTGTTATGGAATGCATGAGTTAGGTTCATTATAATTTATCTAAAGTTTAAGTCTCATGATGCATGTGGGCCCAATAAACCAATCCACCATCATCATTATCTCATTCTTTGGAAGTCGTCCTGCTCAAGCTGCCCCTGGGCATAACGTTTCCACAATAGAGTGATCGGAGCCCACCAAGTCCCCCAACCATTATTTAATCATCATAAGGTATGAATAAACTCACAAGTTCTAATCATTATATTATCCTGGGACTTGGCTCTACACGATCATAGTTATATTCTGTCATTTAGTCAAAGTACACCAGACTTGCATCGTCTGACCCAACTTCAGGCGCGACACTGATGCCATTGGGTTTCCGTCCCGGTTGTACTCCTAAGATTCTCCTCAGAGATCAGACATGAATGTTTTCCAACGTACCCGGTGTATGCTCTAGTTTTAATCCTTCAAAAATATCTTCATGATGCAAAATGCATTATTTTAGTTTTATCATTACTTTGATCCCTGGGTATCTATGTGTTTCCAGCCTCATAATATTTGTTCTCATTTTGTTAGGCCCACCTATTTTTCAGACGTTGTAGGTTATTTTTATTATTTTATTTATTATTTTTTTTAGAAAGTATATCGGTTATATCTTGGCTAAAATAATGTTTTGTTTAAAGAATAAGTGGTGTGTTCCTTATCTCATTATTCATAACTAAAACAATAATAATAGTAACAAAAATAATAACAACAACAACAATAATAATAATAATAAGGCATTAGAACCGTCTGTTATAATATAGATAAGAAAAAATGAAATAAAAGAAAAAAATAAATGCAGAGAATAAAGCGGTAGAGTCGGCCATTGTATTTGATAAAATAAATGACAAATTAAATAAAGCAAAAACAAATGTTAAGAATAGGCGGTAGAGTTGTGTGTTATAATATAGATAAGTAGAAATAAAATAAAAAGGAAAAATTAATACACAGAATAAGGCGGCAGAGCCGTCCATTATAATATAGATAAACAGAAATCAAAGAAAAGTTAAATGCAGAGAATAAGGCGGCAGAGCCAGCCAATATATTCAATAAAATAAATAATAGAAATTAAATAAAACAAAAACAAATGTTAAGAATAGGGCGGCAGAGCCGTCCATTATAATATAGATAAACAGAAATAAAAGGAAAGATAAATGCAGAGAATAAGACGGCAGAGCCAACCTTTAAGCTAATAGTAAATAATAATAATAATAATAATAATAATAATAATAATAATAATAATAATAATAATAATAATAATAATAATAATAATCATCATCATCATCATCATAGTCATAGTCATAATCATAATAATAATTATAATCATAATAATAGTAGCAGTGATATAAATGGTGACCATCCATCCTTATTTCCTTGTTTATCTCGTCTTTCAAAACTTCCTCACTGGAATCCATATAGACACCCATGGTTCTTAATATTTTCACAATTCAGTACCTAACATATCCACTTAATCATCATGGTTAGTAATAATCAACACAACCAATTAATCATATACATAGTATTAAAAATATAAAAAATATAAAAATTAAAGCATCTTAATTTAATAACAATTCCCGAACCTGCTCTTGGAAAGGTAAGGACCAAAAATACCTTAGTCTTTCCAAACACACGGTCCACCCCAGGATACTAGAGAATATACCCCCTTACCTGAGGTGTCGTATTTTTGTGATACTAGACAAGAGGGTGAAAATTCAACTTTCAAACCGTAGACTCTACATGATGATTAGATATTGGATTTTCCAATATGCAAATGATTAGCCAAAAAGAGAGGGTGGCAGAAGTGGTGGAGGAAGAAGAAGAATAGAGGTTCGCGGTGGTCGGAGGTGGTTTTGGCAAAGAACAGAGGTGGTTTAGTGTCAATAGAGGAGAGAGGGAGAGAGAGAGAGAGAGAGGGGCTACATAAAGAGGTTGAGAAAGAGTGGTGTAGATTTTAAAGAGGGGTGATGCCATATTTATAGTAAAATCTGGCCACTGGGTCTAGATTTAATCGGTACCGGTTTTGAATAGTTAATTTTAAAAGAAAACAAAAAGTTACTTATAGTTATGGTTAGAATCTGAAAAAGTTTCCAACATGAAAGTTGTAGATCGGCTCTTTCTCTTCAAAACGATATATGGTATGCAAAAATCTGACACACGGAGCAAAAGTTACGCCAAAAACAGAGAAAAATCAATGTTTCTGGAGTTACTGTAATAGTTCTTTTTGAAAGATAAATCTGCCGCGCAAAATTAGTTGTGAATTAGCTTTTGGTTTCTTCATAAAATTTGTAGTATTTTTTTATACAAAACCATGAAAAAAAGAACAAAGTCATTTTGACATCGTATGGGAGGGATATTTACGTTTTTCTATAGGGGTACTATTGGGTGACGAAAATCACTCTTTCTTTGAAAAGTTTCGCTTTTCGGGGATGATCGAGCAAGAACTAGCTTTCAGTTTCTTCACAAGAATTGTAGAGGGGTTCAATACGAGAACAAAGAAATTACAACAAACTGATTCTGAGCTCGTATAAGAAAGTTATGATTTTTCTAAGAATTTAACAAGATACAAATTCTTGGTTCTTCAAGTTGGTGATGATAGATCACGAAATAGAGTTCAAGGCTAGAAATAAAGTTTCTTAGGTTTTTCATAACGACAAAACTGAGATGAAAATTTCTTAATTTCAACCTCGTATGAAAAAGTTATGCCCAAAACAGGAAAAATATTTGAGTTGAATTTAGAGGTTCCTATTTAACTAGATAATTTTTCTAAGAAACGAGGTTGATGAGGTCCGAATTAGAGTTTGGGCTCTTCAGAAGAAGTGTTTGATTTGTCAAAACAGTTCATTAGGGACTGTTTGTACTCGAATCAAACATCCCAAAGTGTAGAAATAGACAATTGTAGACCTCTTTCCGGTATGAATCGGGTGTCCAGGAACTGACCCAATGAATGATGGTACTAGTCTAACTAGTTTATTATATCGGTGTTAGATATGAGATCGGATAGTCAATTCTTGACTACCTGCAGGGTCCTTTATTTACTTTCGTTAATATTATAGTATTATTTATTATTAAGTATAATTCTATATTTTATCTCTTTTATTGAGTTTTCAACCCAATTACATTATTACTCTTGTGAAAAAAATATTTCTGCCCTGATTATCACTTATAAAGCTCCCATACTTGAAAATTTACAAAGTTAAGGCTGCTTACTAAAAATAGAGATGTTATATGTTGGATCTCAAGGACTCTAAGTCCTCTATCTCCCCTCCCCTGGAATAGAGGCCACAATACCAGATCCCTCCTGGACTGGTGTATAAACATTCAGAGAGAGGAATATTTGTGGCTGGTCCCACACCAAATCCTAGACCTCGGTTTAGACCAGTTTAATAACAATATATATTAATATTATATATAGTATAATTTATTTAATAATACATTTTTAATAATAAATATTATTAAATATTTTAAAATTTATTGTTAAAATGTTAGATTAATATTTAATAATTTTTATAAGAATGATTTTATTAATAATATATTTAATAAATTTATTTATTATAACTAATAATATTATACATATAATTAAGTTGAGTATACGTTTTATAAATAAATAGTCATCATCCTACTATAAAGGTATACTTTAACTTAGTGGTAAAACATCTTTCTTTGTCATTTAAAGGTGCTAAGTTCATGTCCCACGAAAGCCAAAATGTTTTTAATTTTCAAGCTAACCACTCAGCCTATCAATTTATGACATGTGTCACCAATCAAATTACGACATGTGTCACTTAACTTGCCATGTCACCCATTCCGTCCAAGTTTTTAAATAAAAATTTAAAAAATTATTGAAATAAAGCAAATTTGATGATTCAAAGAACAGACTTAGAAGAGGTTGAATAAGTCTGTTCACTTTTTCAAATCAAAAAGTGCGTGAGAGCATCAGACTCTTGTAAGAGATAAGGAAAGAAGCAACACACAAGAGATTTATACTAGTTCACTTTCAACACAAAAGCTACATCCAGTACCTTCAGACTTAAAGGGTTTTTCCTGTAAAATTATCTCTTTTACATAAACAGCACAGACTGTGCCTTTGAGTATTCTTGACACTAACCACTCCTAGCTCAAATTGAGTATTCTTTTACAGCACCCACTCCTAAGGCAGACCCAAGTATTCTTTCACAAGCCATTCCTGGCTTAAACCCAAGTATTCTTTTCAAAGCCTCTTCAGGCCAACAATGTTTCCCAACAGGTCTACCAGACCTGTACTTATAAAGAATTGAAAGAATTTAAACATCAAGAGTAATAAGCCTTCTTATTTAGCTGTGCTAAGTAATGAGTCTGGTTTATAGACTTATACAAATGAAGAGAGACTTATTTTCTCATAAAACTTAGTACATGTGGATGATGTAAGGGAAGTAAAGTACATACTAAGTTTTGAAAGCTTATTCAAAGACAATGATCTCACAAAGGAGTTGAATTCATTTCATGTCTCTGATTTGGGTACTATGGCTTTTGAAAAATGAGATTGATGTGCACATAGTGAGCTTTCCTTTTCTCTAATAGCATTTTCTAATTTCATTTTTTCTTTTGTTGACATATGCCATTTTTCTTTTCTTTTCTCTTTATCCTTCTTACTTATAAACACTTTTCTTTTTATCATATAACTCTCATTTCTTCTCTCTATTTTCTCTCATGGTCTCTCTCAATCTATGGAGAGAAGAGTTACAATTTATATGATTTTTCTTCCAGATGTGCAACTAAGAGAGACCCGTTGGATGACCATTGAGGAATAATACATCCAATGCAAAGAGATTTTTCCTTAATGGACATGTGCTTTTTAGGTCAAAGAGAGTTGTTCTGCATACTAAGCATAGAATAAAGAGCTTTTGAGATTTGTGCACATAGAGGCAGAGAGGGATAGTGTGATTTTCACCAAGAAGGAATACTCCTTATTTAGAGGATTATAGAGAGATGGTGAAAGTAGATGCTTTTAGAAATAATCTTAATTTTCCTTGCTTGGACACTTCTTTTGTTGTAATAATCTTTCATGCTAAGATGGAAAGATACTTCAATGAGTCATCATGATGAGGACTAGACTTGTCTCATTCAGGGAGGACTTTTGAAAATAATTCAGGGTCTGGAGATCCATAAGGTCTTGATGATGAGACTCAAAATAAAGAGCAATCAGGTTCTTGCTTGAGACATTGTAGAAGGTCTAAAACAGCTTCTATCTTGATAGAGAGGGGGTCTAGGTTGTTGAAGAGCTTTACATTGTGAAGAGGGCCCTTTCATATGCTTGATGAAGCATAAGGATAAAGTCTGTGATGGTTCGGAGAATAGACTTAGAAGGGAGGTTGAATAAGTTTATTCATTTTTTTAAATCAAAAAGTGATATTCGAACGTAAGCGAGATTCACACAGTGGAGCGGACTTTTGAGAGAGTGAATAAGTATAATCGTGAGAGTAACTGTAACATTCCTGGTATTTTAATAAAGATTATAAAGATTGGAAAATATTAGCAAATATTTTAGAGATTTATTTAATATTTGATCTGCCTGAACCGGGGTCAAGAAATCCGGTGTCGGACCGGTCTCAGACGTGAGGACCAAACGGTGTTGAAGATCGGTTACACATGGGAGAACAGTCAAAGGCGTGCTGTCTTATAACTGATGCTTATCCGGTGTGCCCGGTGTGGTCTTGGACTAACCGGTGTGAGGAGAGTGCCTAACTCGGAATTATAGTCCAGATCAACCTCTTATAATGACTGAAGCAAACAGATATACGTAACCAGGATGTGAGAACGGATGAAGTGTCCGATCCCTCAAGCGTTAGCTCGGATTACCGAGGTGGGGACACTATGCCAGGATACTGGTTGGCAGGTATCCAGATCGGGTTAATACTCTTATGAAGTAGTAGATAATTATGGATGATTATACGTTGTGAAAGTAAATAAACGTAGTTGGTTGATTAATTATAAAAGGGCCCAATGTGGTGAAATTAATCAAAAACTTTTAATGAGAATGCAAATGAAGTAAGGGGAAAAGGCTGTCTTGCCCCTGAGCCTTGTATAAAAGGAAATTCTCTTTCTCCCTCTTCATTTTTACGAGAGCTACTTCTTCTTTTTCTTCCTTGGTCTGTTCTCCTTCTTCTTCGTTTCTCCTCTCGCGTTGCTGGGTTGCATGTTCCAGGAGAGGATCTTATTTGTATCGAAACCAAGTGTTGGGCTCATTTCTGTGACCGTGGCCTCAAGGTGAGTCCACTGATCCGTTTTGTTTGTGGGTCCTTATCCCTTCGTTCCTCTAGTAACCGTGTGGCCATGCATGGCTGTGTGTGGGCCTGTTCTCCACTCCTCTGGTGGGTGTGAGCTCGATGGAGGCTCTTAGAGCTAAGAGTGTGAAGCTAACGGGTTTGTATTCTGACCCATAGGTAGCAGTGAAGGTGCTGGTGCTGTGTTTGGAGGAGAAGCTGTGAACCCTGTGCTAAGAGGGCGTAACCGACACCAGGAGCAGATTATAGAAGCTTGGAACTGAGGTAAGGGGGTGTTCGGGTTGTGATTAATTTGAATAGGACTTATTTCCCATCTGAGTCATTGAACGGTATGAACAGGGTAAGAAAATGTTATTGAATGTTGTTGCGTGCCCATGTTTGTACGTGTGTGACTGTGTACACCGATCAGTTGAAGATCAAGTGTGTAGTTAAGTTAATCATGTCATGAGCTTGAAATATTTAATGCTGAGTTGTATGTGTATGCATGTATGTGTGTATGGCTTACAATGGCATGAAACAAGTGATGGTTGTGGTAATCGGTATGTTATGTTAAGGGGCTTGACGAGTCGGTCGCCCTACGCTATGAGCACAGGTCAATTTCTAACAGTTGCAAGTGGTAATCGGAATGATATGTTTATTTATATGATGGAATATGATTATGTGGTGAAGGACAACCAACGGTATGAACTACCCTGTTTTTGGCTTCAGTGGTCAAGTCGGACCCAGTTAAGCTACCCAGAGGTCTTTGACCCAGTGGTTGAGGGGAGCCAAGTCGGTCTCAGTGAACCAAGTCGGGTTCACGGGATGTCAAGTCGGACTCCCAGCTGAAGGTCGATCCTTTAGTATCCGGATACTAGGTGTCAAAAATTTATCTGAGAGTCAGTTGTGATAATTGATGAATTATTGGTTGTGATGTGTTTGCCGAGTGCAGTCTATTGTAATTGCTGAACGAGTGGTTATATTTGCCAAGTTCAAATTGCTATAATTGCTGAGTGATTTGATGTGATTGCCGAGTGTAATTTCACATATTTCCGAGTGATTGTTATATTCACCGAGTGGTAAATTGTTATACTTGCCGAATGTTACTTGTGAAAATTGTCGAATGAGAACTGTCATAACACTGAGTGTGAATTACCATAATGCTGAGTATTAATGAGTAAACTGCCGAGTGAAAATTGATGAGTATGATGTTGTATTTGCCGAGGGCCAATCTGTTGTATTTGACGAGTGTAACTTGTTGTATTTGCTGAATGAGGTTGAATATAATTGCCGAGTATAAAGTATTATAATTGCTGAGCGTGAATTGTCATGATTACCGAGTGTTAAATTGGTCATAATTGTTGAATGAAAGTTTAAGTCATTGTTGAACGATTTGAGGTAATTGCTGAGTGGAAAATTGATATATTTAGCAAGTGGAAAATTGTTATATTTGCCAAGTGGAAAATTGTTATATTTGCTGAGTGAAAAATTGTTATATTTGCTGAGTGAAAATTACTTGCTGAATATTACTTGTTAAGATTATCGAAGGAGAACTGTTACACTGCTGAGTATGAATTACTCTAAAGCCGAGTGTTAATGGATATATTGCCGAATATGAGTAAAGTACCGAGTGTGAGTAAAAGGCCGAGTGTAATGTACAATCTGAAGATAAAGAATTGGATAGAGTTTATACTCATATTTTATTCCGTTCTAGATTAATTATAATGCTAAACACTCACCCTTGCTGTTGTTTTCAATTTAGTAACCAGTGACAAGGAGGAGGTCGGAGCCCGGGAGTCGCGCCAAGCGGGAGGTCGATGCCAAGGCCGAGTGAATTTGAATAAATGGTGTAATACATATATATATATATATATAATGAGTTTCCCGAGGGTGGAACTAAGTGTGAGTTGATGTGTTAATGGAATAAATGTGAATTTATGTTGTTAGATGATTGGTATTAATTTTCATGTGTTTGTTGTAGCAAAGCCGATTACCGGGCGAATCTTGCCTGAGAGGATGTATTCCTGTCCGAGCGAGGGCCAGTCGGTTTGATGTTCATTTTATCTCTGTGGGAATTCCTCGTTCCTTTTTCGAGTGAAGAATAACTGAGAGACCCCCTCCTGGGTGGAAGGTTAGAATGTCCCGAGTGAGATTGGCCGGGAGAATGTTCCGAGTGATGAAAAGTAGAATATTTCCGAGTGAAAATTTGAGTGCTTCCAAGCGAAGGTGAAAAGGGTTCTGAATGAACTGTGGCCGAGAGAGCTTCTCCCAAGTGACGTAAGGATGAGGTATTTTCCGAATGGGGATACCCGGAGAAACTCTTACCGAGTGAAGGAGGTTACGTTATCCCCGAGTGAGTGGTGACCAAGCAGACCTTTCTGAGTGAAGCGTAGGAATGAGTCAAGCGTGGTATGCCCAAGTGAATGAAAGTTAAGTGTTTCCCGAGTGAAACCCTTTTGCCGAGTGAAACTCCGACTTGAGTCTCCATGTGCACCTGCTCGCTCAGGTTTAACGTGTGGCATTCGCTCAAGCGAGTCGGTGATCGCTTAAGCGAATGACCCCCTGTCTTCTTCCTCTTCTTCTTCTCCTTCTTCTCCTGCTGCTTTCAACTCCACTTTATTAAAGGATGTGTTTCCGATCGGTTTTGTTTATACTGAGTAGGATTTTATTATTTAGAATGTAACTAAAAGAAGTAAATATTATTTTACATCAAGGCCGAGTGGGTTGTTTATCGAGGGAAGTAAATATTATTTTATATTAAGATCTAAATTTTTATTAAACGCAAAAAATTTATGGCGAAAAATGATTAAATTAACCTAGGATGTTACAGTAACAAACTTATGTGAGAGATAGGGAGAGAAATAGCACACAAGAGATTTATACTAGTTCACTTCCAACTCAAAAGCTACATCCAGTACCTTCAGACTTGAAGGATTTTCACTATGTAAAATATCTCTTTACATAAAACCCCTAGACTATGCCTTTGAGTATTATTAAGTCCATCCAATTTTGGCTTAAGCACAGACCGTGCTTCCAAGTATTCTTGACACCAGCAACTCCTGGCTCACTGAGTATTCTTTTGCAGCACCCACTCCTGGGGCAGACCCAAGTATTCTTTCACAAGCCACTCCTAGCTTTAACCCAAGTATTCTCTCATGCCTCTTCAGGCCATAGTGTTTCCCAACAAGTCTACCAAGCCTATATTTACAATAAATAGAAAGAATTATAACAAAAAAATAAGCCTTCTAACTCAGCAGAGTCAAGTGTTAACTTGATAAACATGTTTGTGAAGAAAGAGAAGGACTTATTTTAGAATGAGACTTAGTACATGTACAAGATAAGAGGTACAACTTAAATGTACTAAGCCTGAAAGCTTGATCAGAAATAATATGCCCACAAAGGGTGATGAAATGTATAAAGCATATTTCTAACTTGGATTGCTAATGCTTCTGAAATGGAAGAGGATTGCACATAGTGAGCTTTCATCTTCTTCATGGTAATATTCCTTGGTCTTGAATCTTCTACTTGAAAAGATTTCCATTTCTTATTTTTCTTGGGCATTTGTATGCAAACGTCTAAGGATTGTTTGCATTTCTCTCTATCTTGATCACACTATCTTTTGTGTGATTTTCCCATCTTTATTTTTCTTTTTCTCTCTTACAAACTCTCTTTTTTTTTCTTTTTTATCTCATATTTTCAGTGTTTCTTGCTCTCCTATTTTTCTTTTTTTTTTTCACTCTGATTCACACTTCTTCTCACATTTATGTGTCTTCACCTTTTTTAGAGAGAATGACTATATATAATATTTTCTTGCTAAGTCCTGATAGAGAAGATATCGGTTAAATGACCGTTGAGAGAGGATACAACTATTGAGAGGGTTGTTTGCACAAAGGACAAAACTTTCTGGTCAGAAAGATACGTTATGAACAAGTAATATAGTTCAGAGAACTTAAAGACTAGTGTAATCATAAGTAGAGTAGGAGTAGCATAAGCTTTCACGTAATAGGAAGGTTTTTGTACAGAGGTCCTTCGAATATATGAGGTATAGATGAAGGCTTGATGCTTCTTAGGATGAAACGAGGTCTGCCTTGCTTGGTCAGTCTTCTCGTAAGTCTTCTTTGAGACATGGTCCAAACCAACAATGTTTTTATACCAGAATTGTATGAGAACGTCCTTTGAAGGTGATTCAGGATCTAGTGATTCACATGATATTGATGATAAGACTCATAAGGAGCAGTAGGATTCTTGTTGGAGGATTTGCAAGGTGACTGTAGCAACTTCTGAAGGTGGAGTCTGGTTGATGAAGGTTGCCTATAGTGAGAGACTCTTTTATATTCTTGCAATTTTGACATGACGAGTCTAGGTCTGGTATGAGTCCAGATAAGCTTTTTATGTTAAGGATTATTTCCCAGATCTTGATTTCTTCTTTGCTTCGTCTTACACACTTGTGTTGTGCAGAAAACTCCCCCTTTGTTTTATAGCCTATGCTTCTTATTCTGAAACACTTAGACAAGCTATCAAATAATAACAAACCATGACTTTGATTAAATTAGAGTACTTAATGTTGGTTATCAACAAATCGATGATTTCTTTAAAAATCTTCTTAGTTCTAACAGTCTGGTTAATGAGGGTTACCTTGAGGAGATGACTCTTCCCTATACTTGATGCATGTTGTATGACTTGTCAGGTTTGGGTCTGGTATGAATCCAGACGAGCGTTTTGCTTTGAAGAGCGTTCTAGATCTTTTTTCCTTCTTTGATGCGTCCTTCTCTTTGTTTTGTCTTACCATACTTGTGTTGTGCAGGAACTCTCTTTTGTTTTATAACCCATGCTTTGTATCCTGGAACACTTAGATAGACTATCAAATGTTAACAAAGCATGACTTGATAAAATTAGAATACTTAATATTGGTTATCAACAAATCTAAGATTTCTTCAGAAGTCTTCTTGGTTCTTACAAAATTAAATAAATATAGCTAAAAATAATGGAAATATTGTTATAAAAGTATTAATATGTAATATATGCAATATATGACATCCCTCACATGATTTGTTATGTCTGTATTATAGGATGGATGTAACATCGTCATCAATGCACCAATCACATGAAGTTAGCTTTGGTCCTGAAAATTCATCACTCCTATGATTTCAAAATGTTCATGTGTCAGAAGTAGTATGAAATGGAAAACCAGATCGTATATTAAAATGTAGGCATGCATTGGGTTTTTGAACTGGAAGAGGGTCAGTCCCTGAGCAGATAGTTCTACTTTTACATAGAGTTGGTTTTTTAGGGATTACGTAGTTGTATTTTTTTTAAGTAGAGCCTACATTGTTATTTATGCTTGTAGAAAGATGGAGATCGGAAACACATACTTTCCATATGCCACCTGGTGAATGCACCATTAACTACAAGATGTGGCAATCCAGGTTAGGCTGCGAGTAGGTGATCGATGTAACATCCTGCTTTTAATAATAGCTCTATTTTGTAATTTATGAAGCATGGAAGGCTTGTAAGTGTTAATTAATGAATAAAACACTCTATGGATGGCTTTTAATGCTCCAAAAGTTTCATTTTTGGGTATAATTATGGAATTTTAGAGAAATTATTCAAATTCCGAGTAAAAAGGCTCTGATCCGAGTGACAGAGTGAAATTCCGAGTAAAGGATTACCAATTCTGACTAAAGGTTACAAAATCTGAGTGAAGAGATGAAGTTCCGAGTGTAAGTTATGATGTCCGAGTGAAAACTGTAAATTCCGAGTGACCAAGAGGAATTCCGAGTGGAAAATGGAAATATCGAGTGAAAATGGTGTTTTCCGAGTGGAACATGGTCAAGAGGACTTATTCCGAGTTAAATAATGTCTCAGAGACTCACTGCCGAGTCAAACATACCAAGAAGACTCGATCCCGAGTCAAGATCTTCAAAGGACTCATTTCAGAGTCAATTATTCTTGAGTGACTCGTTTCCGAGTCAATTAAGATCAGAAGTTGCAATCCTGAGTGAAGGAATTTCAGATTGACAACAAATAAGTCTTGGGTCGGTTTAGGATCAATATTACCGAGTGGACATTCAAGTGGAATGAGTCAGCATTGAGGAAATTCACCGAGTGAAAGCTGATCAGGAGAAGAGTCGGTTTGGAGATGAATTACCGAGTGATGACTGACCTGATATTGAGTAAGTTTTAGCAATGAAGAACTGAGTGCTTGGAATCGGTTTCAGAAGAATTTTACCTAGTAAAAAACTTGAGTAAAAGACTGACTTAGAGCTGACTCAGTATCTGGAAAGTTTACCGAGTGGATATGCTTGAATGAAGACTCGGTTACCGAGTGAAAGCATGAGTGAGAGAGGGAGCTCGGTCTGGACAGACTCTACCGAGTAAGAAACCAAGGAATTGAGTCAGATTCAGATGAATTCCGAGTGAGTGCACATGACTCGCTCAAGCGAGTCGGATTTCGCTTGAGCGAGATGGACCCTGATGCATAATTCCTCTTTTCAATCAGCCTTCGCTCAAGCGTGTATACTGCGCTCAAAGCGCGCTCGACCCTGATGCTCTTTTCCCCACTCACGCTCAAGCGAGAATAGCACGACTCGCTCAAGCGAGGCGGAGTCCGCTTGAGCGAGGGAACTTGTGTTCCTTTCTTCTTCACACGACTGGAGGAATTCCAGTCGGTTTATAGGCCAACCGAGTGGAATTCCAGTCGGTTTTCAATGCCAGAAGTGACTTTTGACTCCTTTTTTGTCTCTTATGCTATTTTTTTTAATGCAACCAACACCATTATTACTCATCCTAGTGGGTGGACGGCCAGAGGTGGATCATTATAAACCATTTTCCTATTTTTAATTCTCCATTACCTCCACTAACAGCACTAAACACCCACTAATGGAAAAGCTGTTTCCCACTTACTTTGCATTATTAACTCTGCCTTGCCAAGACCTGAACACGTTGGAACAAAGCTAGTAGACTATCCTTACCTTGAATTCCCTTCTTTCTCAATACTCCTTCAAACAGAAGCAGGAGGACAACCAGGGAGCCATTTTTCACTCAGCAAAACAAGTAAGAGGGGACAGGGTTGTGAATATTTGTGAAATGGGTAGAGTTGTATGCTGTTCTAGGATTCCAGTTTTAATTTCGTAACTTGTTGCTTAATTTTGAAACTGAAAACGTATGAATTTGTCTCTGACTTTTTCATGAAAGTTGTAGATCTTTTTGTTGTCTAAATTTTGAGACCTGAATCAATTAAATTGAGCATGTATAGCAAAAGTTATAGCCAAAACACTACTGCATGTCCGAGTGAAAGATTATTTCTATGTTTTATGCATACTTTGATATTCTGGGAATTATACATGCATAATCAGCCTTTGATGTCTTCATGAAAGATGTAGATATTCATGTTAGGGATCTATAGAAAGTGGTTCCGAGTTAAAAAGATGCTTGTAACTCTAGTTATGCTCAAAATATAGAAGTATGTTCATGATGCAAAACTGTTTACTATGAAATCCGAATCTTGTTTTCAATACTAGGAATTTTGTGTTATGAATTAGTGGATGGTGTCTTCATAAAAGTTGTAAATCTTTTTGTTATGTGAATTTTGAGACCTGAACAGACTGATTTGAGTATGTGTAGCAAAAGTTATAGCCAAAATACTACTGTATGTCCGAGTGAAAGATTTGTTCCATGTTTTGTGCATATTTTGATATTCTGGGAATTATACATGCATAATAAGCCTTGGATGTCTTCATGAAAGTTGTATATATTTATGTTGTGGATCTTTAGAAAGTGGTTTCACATCAAAATAATTTTTGTAGCTCAAGTTATGCTCATAATACTGAAGTATGTACAAGCTGTAATCCTGTTAATGTGAAATCCGAATTTCGTTTTTAAAACTGGGAATTTTTTGGTGAGAATTAGGGGTTGGTGTCTTCATGGAAATTGTAGATATTTGTGTTAAGAATAAATTAGAACTGGTTTCATGCCAAAATCATTTTTGTAACTCCAGAAACGTTCAAATTACTAATATGTATACGTTTTGGAAAACTCATCTTGAGACAGTGTGGTATTTTGTGGATAAGTGGTATTTCTGATTGGAATCTGAAATTGTGTTCTTCATGAAAGTTGTAGATAATCGTATTATTAAGCCATAGAAAGTGGAATCATCTAAAAAGGTGTTGATTTGCCCATGTTATGACTGTTTTGCTAATGTATGTTGCTGTTGGGAATGCTGAAATTCACTTATAGAGGCTATTATGAAAGAAAATGATATTTTCTCTATGGATAAAGATTTATGATTGAATTCTTGAGTGATTATGAGTTATTAGAAATGTTGTTGAGTATTATGCAGTTTGTATGATGTGGTGGCGAATAATTATGAATAACGAAACTACTTTGTATGTACATGAATGCCTTGTGATATTGACACATGTGACTGAAACAGTAAATCCATGATTTTGTGAATTATTATGAGTGTTGTGTCCTTTGAGGACTTGTATTCTAAGAAGTTTTGGAAATATGGATATCATGGTATGTTAAAAGAATTAAAGGCATTCATACATCATAAGCATTCGGACGCACCATGGAATTTAGGGGTTCCATGATTGCCTACCCTGGTGGGGGTTACTCTATGATGAGTTAAGCCCTATTTTGTTGTGTGCCATGAAGTGTAGGGATTCATGGTTTATGCAAAGTCCTACTTATGATATTCGTGTACTTCGGTACTTAAGCGCCATGAAGTGTAGGGATTCATGGTATATGCTAAAGCCCTATTTGTGTCTCTATGAGACTTTTACTGCAGTATTCCCACCAAAACCAAATGGATCCAGCATGACATCATTTGACTAATTAAAGATCTATTAAATGGACTTGTTTGGCATATTCATCATATCATTATGAGTTGTTGATTGTGTTTGTGCAATTTTATCTATTTTATACTTATTCTATATTCTGTCTCACTCTTACATTAATTTTTACAGTGAACGACACGCAGAATGCAGAGTGATGCCATGATTGATGCCTATTTGAATTATTACTTGAACTTTGATTTTATGGGTTGTAATAAGTATAATATGTCATGTACGATTATTTTCTAAATCGTTTCCGCTACTTAAATATGTTCTTGAATTTAATTATTCACGACTAGTATGTATGATAATTTTTCCGCTGTTATCAACTATTACATAAACTCTGAATTAAATTTATGAATTTTTAAAATGATCTTCGAAAAAGCGAAAAATTTACTCGAAAATTTTAATTAATATTTCGGGGCGTTACAATCGACCTATGATTACTAATACCACCGCTCGGGATTGGAGGGCTGAAGTACAAAATCTATTAGGTGAGTACCCCCTTAAGGATGCTATACATACTGGATGTTTGAAGATGAAGTGGCTATTTGAGAACTTCACCAACGTTGAAGATCACATTGGGAATGATGTATAGTTGTTGAAGTTTACATGAATATATATTCTACATTTGATTGGTGGTGTTGTGTTCCTTGATCATTCAAATAGTAGGGTGTCTCTAAAGTACCTACTGTTACTTGAAGATCTTGATAGGTGTGGCGAGTATAGTTAAGGGTTAGCAACGCTTAGCTATTTGTACCGTGAGTTGTGTAAGTCAGCTGATTATGATCAGGTGTCGATCTATGGTCTTCACACATATGACAAAGCCAACGAGGAAAAAAAGCATAGATTCGTCCCAGTCTCCAAACACACGCACAATTACCTTCTGTTTGGCCTTCCATGCCTTACTATATGACACTTTAAACCCAAATATGGAAGAAATCCTTTTTTGGACAACCAAAATTGTAATAGATGGGTCCTAATTTACTATCCCTGCACAAACACCATTACACCATAAACCCTAAAATCAACATACCAACAACATATATCAAGCGCAAAATGCTAATCATAAACCAACCTAGGATGCAAGAGCAGGTGAATTCAGAATCTAGTTTTGCATAATCCTGTGACCAATATGACGTTCATAAATGTATGATGGCCTCCCCACTTAGTCACCACCCACGCGTTTATTTTTTTTGATAACGTTGCCCTCATCCTCAAAGGACAACCATAAACCTGATTTGGACATTTAACCACTAAATATGTGGGCTTTGACTTTACAACAATATAGGTTTGATGCTTCTTCAAAGAATATTGTTTCAAGTCATTCTGCACTACAAACTTCAATGTAAATTTTAAGCCTATAAACAAATCATCGCCAACACTCCATTCAGATGGTTTATCAACCCCGCTGAAATTTTGTTCATCATCTGGATCATCTCAATTTATATTGGTGTAATATGGTGATGAGGTCCAATATGGCATACCTATGTCACCTGTAAATCAGAATAATATTTGGCAGTCGTTAAACACGTTATTATAATTGGTACTATCAACATAACTTTGATGTGCATTTTACTAACCTGGAATAATTGTCGATGATGGAAACCCACCAAGTAAAATAGTACTTCTTGATTGAGTATTGCTTGTATTTGACATCTCTAAAACAGAATCATAGTCACCTTCTATGTTCGTGTCCGTATCACTATAATTCGGAATATTTCCTTTATCATCGTTTGGGCTACTTTCACAATCTTCACCAACATTATAATCTAGATCATCGTTATCTGATAAATTAACAGTATTTTCATCTTGGGGAGCATATAAAATCCAAATATGAGTTGTTGAACTAATATGAAAATATTATTTTATAACAATAAAACTAAAATATCCAATAGGGGCTAATTACTTCCCACGACATCAAAATCAACATATATCTTGAGTGCAACCATGTTAGATTGTAACTCAAACATTCTTAATAGCAATTCAATCTCCCCGTCGTCATTTATTACAAATCTTGAAAAATTTTGATTTCTTTTATCTAGAATCAATCTATTCGTTAATTAAGTGATCACCTTGTTGGCTCCAACTTCCAACTTCACAGAGATTATTTGTTTCAGTTGCTCAACTGATCCGTCCTTTACGGGGGGTGTAAAGTTATGATCCTGAAACAGCTCAATCTGATACAAAGCGATGTGCGTAAATGTTCAGATATGGAGTGTTTTCGTATGTTGAGGCGGAGTCTGGACCACACTGGGGCGGAGTGTAACTCACTCTACGGTGATGTAGTAGTCCGCCTGGAATCGCCTCCTATGCCTTGACACGGAGTGCAGTATACGCTGGGGCGGTGTCCCAGTCCGCCTGGAGGAGTCTTCTCAGCCTTGACCCAATTTGGGGTAGTACCTGCAGTTATTCTCCGACGCTCAAGTCAGTATTTTAGAATACTTTAAGACTTAGAAAGCAAATCTCAGAGAATTATGCAAGTAAGAGAGTGTAAGGTTCAGAAATGGGGGGAGAGCCCCTGTATACCTTTTTGCTGAGGTTTATATACCTGTCACTGGTGCTCCATTATTGGTAGGGCCCGTTCCTTATTTTCTAGCATAAAGCAAGAAAGACAGTGGGTCCCTGTGTTGTTCACGAGCACCGTCATTGTAGTAGGTATTTCCACTTACTTGGGAAGCGTGAATGCTTTATTATTTTATTGTTATTACCCTTTATGCGTGACAGCGTGATTCCCATTATTAACCTCTCAAGACAGAGTCAATCTCGTGTCGGGGTTGTGAGTATGGGTTCGCCACGCAGTATGGGAAATTCAACATTCCGCCAGCATTGAGCCTATGGCTTGGCGGAGTAATATGCATTCTGGCGGCGTTACATGCCTTGGCGGAGTTATGACCCTTGGCAGGGTAACATACCTAGGCGGAGTAACGTGCCTAGGCGGAGTAACTTACCTAGGCAGAGTTATATGATTAGGCGGAGTAACGTGCCTAGGCGGAGTAACATGCCTAGGCGGAGTAACTTGCCTTGGCGGAGTGACATGCCTAGGCGGAGTAACGTGCCTAGGCGGAGTAACATGCCAAGGCGGAGTAACTTGCCTAGGCGGAGTTACTTGCCTTGGTCGTATATACTCCGTATTTGAAGCGTACTTACCTCGTTCGAAATGCTGACCTGGCAAAGCATTAAAGCCATGCTCTTGGGGGCCGGTGTTAGGACCGGATCACTCCTTCTAATGCACCAGTGCATTGATAGTTCAAAATTAGTTAAGATTTTGAGGTACTTTGGTTCAACAGAAAGATAGATGCACTCTACTTTCTCACTTTACATATTTGCTTACTTTAAAAGTGGTAAATTCATTTCTACCAGGCAGGAGGAAAGAAAAGAATAACGGAATGAGGCATAAAATATCAGAAATGGTGCTTACAAAGAAACTAAACACAGTAGACAGATTACATAGATAGAGGCATTTTCCCTCCACCGGGAATCAAGCAAAAGGCATTGCAATCCTTAACCAAGACCAGCCTTAAAATTTCTTCAAAATTCAAGCATCTACAAGTTCAAAATTTTCCCAAAATCTACCTTCAGAAAGAAGATAACCAAACGTAGCATATAAAGCTCAGCATTCAGAACTACATGTAAATCACGTTTTTTATTTCCCAACAACAATAACATAATCCACAATTCCACATCAGCCACAACACAGAAAAAAGTTTTAAAGCAAAACACTTGGAAGAGTTAGTTAACATAAATTCCCTACTATAGATACAAATCCAAAAAGAACCTATTACTAGATTTTACAGAATCCCCACTTAAAACTGAAAATTTATGAAAACCCTCCACTCAAATAATAATAATAATAATAATCAAACACGAATCCAAAAATTAAAAGTGTGGATCACAGTAACTTACAATTAGATCAAAAACAAAATATATACAGATTATGTCTAAGATACCCAAACACTCTTATGCTTTGAGGAAAAAAAGTTATGCATGCAATTGAGGAAGAAGAAAAAATAAAAAGGAAAAGGGTATCTGAAAAACAGTAAAATAAGAAACAGCCAAGAAGAAAGCAAGCAACTTGCTTGCAAGCGTTTCAATAAAATTGTTCATAATTTTCACCTCTGAGAAGGGGTAATTCGGTTCACAAAAAAAACAAACAGATTAACGCCTTCACAGGAGCAAAGCAAAGTGCACAGTGACAGAGGAAGGATGAAGAGGGTGTTAACAAATTTCCTCCGAGTTGGACTTATAAGCATTTTCTCATGAGCTCCCACGCATATTACGCTGATCAATCCGAGCTGTCTCATGAGTCGTCGAGAGTGTTGTTTGCACTTGAAGCACATACTACACGTCGCAACGTATTTTCGTGTAGACGTCTTTTAAGTAGTTCAAAAGGAGTCCGGGATGATTATTTGCGTAATACTCGCTTTATTTCCCTTTTTCTCCTTTGTTAAATGTATCGAACATTTGGTAGTTGCTAATCTCTTGTGCTTGTTCGTGCAGGTGAAATAGAACAGGAAACTCCGGAAATGCATAAGCTGAAGGGATTTAAGGCGGGGGGTAGATCCGTTGCCCGCGAGAACGAGATTAAGCCTAAGCCCTCCACAAAGGATCGTCCTGAGCTAATCATCCTGACCTCGGATGCTGAAGGGGACATCCCACTGGCTGAGGGCGGTTCATCCGATGTTGGCGCAGCCACGGGTCAGCCCCCGGTCACTGAAAGAAGGAGAAAAATTAAGAATGACTATACCGGTTGTTCAGGATAACACCATGACATCGGACAATACACACGTCACTGTGCTAAAGACAAGGATAATTGCTACAGGGATCGATCAATAATTCCCTGCACTACGAGCCAAATTCTGCTCACGGGAATGGTCAACTTGTTCCCTAATCCTAGTCTATATTCTCTATGCTCAATATAAAATAGCCACTTGACCCAATCATGCTGGCAAGTGCGCAATATAATAATGCTAATGGGAGTTAGTGGTTCCCCACTAACTAGTCCTCGAAAAACAAGCCAATCAGGTATATGAACTCATTTCAATAATGAAGTGAAGGATCTTCAACTGATTTTATGCACGATTACTCTCTGAAATACATTCCTTACTTGGAATATTATCACTGACTTGAGCGTCGGAGAATCATTGCAGGTGACACCACCATTCGCCCACTTCAACGCGTTAGGTCGGTGTGAAGGACCTCCAGGACGCCCAGTCCGCTCTCTCCGCTCAAGGACAACGGATACCTACACCGGATACCTATACATCCGGTCTCCTATATGGTATTTACATACTATTTGTGACTGACTTGAGTCCGGATCTCTAGACCCCGGTTCAGGACAGATCATTGGCACGCCCAGTGGGACTTAGGCATAATGGTGTGCAACCACGTTACATAGCCCGGATGCTGTCTTCAATATGTATTGCTGAGAGGGTGCTTCCCCTCCAGATGATTTTCCCCCAGTCGCTTTCTTCACCACCATTGTGAAAGCTTTTACACTGCGGTAAAAATCCACATCGTCAGAAACATACAGGTCACCACTCTCAGCACTCTCACTAGAGGAGGATTCTGAAGAGGGTATAATCGCCCTTCGCCTCTGATACGGCGCGCCTCCCTCTCTGAGCTTAGTGGCTTCGATTGGAAGACCACTGGAATCCTCCCACCACGAACTGTGGGGTTTCGATTGAAGGCCCTTCCTCCTCTTCCTCTAGGGCTAATACCACTAAAACTAACACCTTTCCTAGACATTTTCAGATATTGAAACGAGACACAAAGTATGGAAAGAAAGTGGTTACCTAAGGATGGATGAGGATAGTGAATTAAGATTCACAGAGGCAGACACGATAATCTTCTCGAAACTTTTGCAGAGGTTCGTCAAGAGAATTAGAAGAAATGGTAACTGAGATTGCCAAATATGCCTTTTTCAGGGCATGAAAATTCAAATACCGACTCAAGGTAACCTGTCGTTTACCCTCAAACGACTCCCCGTTTAGAGGGTTAAAATTGTCGTTTTTAACCCAAAGGCGCCAAAATGCCATCGTTTCGTCACAGAGCTTTCTAAATGGGCCTATTAAATCCAAATTCTAGGCCCAACAAGCCCCTAAGTGACGGTTATTAAGACATGCGCATTTAACGCAATAATGGCTCACCCACGTGAGTAAAGACATTAAATGTCCAATCATGGGGAACGTGGCCACCATTACCCGAATACCAAGGGTTGCGAAATTCAATAAACTTCTGAGATTCTCATTGTCCTAATCCGCCCTCAAGCGATCCATTACAACGGAACCTTGTCCTCAGAGCGGATATTTACACATCGGTACGATTCCGAAATCCAGACGTACTACGATCGATATAGCTCATATGAGCAAATCTACTAATTCCTCACATAAGCTAGGGGGCTAGTAGAATACTGATGGTCTCTGATTTCGGATACGAAAATTGAATCCTTACGATTGAGAAGCATCCACCTCAATCCGTACTCCTACGATTGGAAAAATGTCCCTAGGACGGATGATCTCAATCACCTATTCTGTGATTCGATGATGCAACTCCTGGTACAAACAATTCCAATCATCACTCCAGGACGGATGATCTCAATCACCTATTCCGTGATTCGATGATGCAACTCCTGGTATGAACAATCTTATCATCATTCTTACGATGGAAGCTTTTGAAAACTGAGAACTATTTATTCAATCCGTACTCCTATGATTGAGAAACATCTCCAGGACGGATTATCTAAATCACTTAATCTGTGATCTGACGATGTAACTCTTGGCGGTGTACTTTTCCAGAACGGATATCCTCAGTCACCTATTATGTGATATGACGATGTAACTCCTGACGTTGTGTACTTGCCCAGGACGGATGATCTCAATCACCCATTCTGTGATCTGACGATGTAACTTCTGGCGCCATACACACCTCAAGGACGGATGATCTCAATCACCTACTATGTGACCTGACGATGTAATTCCTGGTGTCGTACACATCCCCAAGACGGATGATCTCAATCACCTATGAAGTGATTCGACGATAAAACTCCTGGTACGAATAATTCCCATAATCATTCATATGATGGAAATCTCTGAAAGTCAATCCGCACTTTCACTCTCAAGTGCTATTCTCCCAGGACGGATATTCTTTATCACCTATTCTGTGATACAATGACATAACTCCTGGCGTAGAAAAACTCCCATCATTATCCTTATGGTGGAGGACTCAAAACACCACTTTCTTACACCTTTGCAGTTCCCCAAACTTGGAACAATACTCTTACAATGAACGACATAGTTTTCTCCAGTGAGAATAACATGAATAAAATACAGTCATCCGTCCTGTTACACCACTCTACTAAACAGCGGATCGACCCATCTTTGCCCAAAAGAATTAAGGATCATGCCCCAAAGACAGGCACCTTCTTCTTAATACGCACTTGGGGACATGTATATATTTATCCGTTCTAAATTTTTATTTGTTGTTTAATCTTCCGAGGCAGTTGTTTCAATCCGACCTCAAGGTTAATCATACAAAACGGATTAGCAACGATTTAAATATACATGAAACGACGAAGACAAATTTCTTAAATGAAATTCATTCATTGAAAGTGAGATTACATATAATAGTTAAAAGCCGGAGTTGATCCCGGCACACAACTATACATACAAAGGAAAACAAAACTATGGAGGAGGAATCTGTTCTTCAGTTTTCTGTGCCTCCTCAGCACCAGGCTCTTGTGCTCCTTCCTTTGGAACCTCCACAGGAGTCTCCCCTCCAGGAGCCTCAGCCTTTTCTTCAGAAGAGGGAACCTCAGACACAGGAAAGACGTAATCCGGTCCCATAGTTTGACCCTCAGGAAGAGGAGGCAAACCATACAGGGACGTTGGGGGATCTTCGTGACGACCATCCACCACTGCGACTAACTTTCCCCCATGGAATTCATAGAACGGATCCATTCCATAAAGGTTAAGTTTCGCAGTGGGGTTGCGGTAGAAAACTTGGCGTATAGCTAGGCCGAAGGATTCTTCGACAGCCCGGCTGCATATGTCAACAGTTTCTTCTCTCTCAGCTTTCGCTATGGCCAATTCTCCCCGCAACTTGGACAGCTCCTCACTAGATCTTTCGGACTCCGCTTTCCTAGCCTTCAGTCCCTCAATCTCAAGGAGGAGCTTCTTCTCCCTTTGAGACCACTCCTCAGCAGCAGCTTTATTTTTATCCTGGCTGCTATGGAGTTCTTCCTCCTTCTCTGCCAGTTTGCCTTCCAAGCCTTTGAGGTCGCCTTTAAGCTTGAGATTCTCTTTAGTCATGATATCTCCGAACTCCTTAGACTTGGCAAGACGATCTTCCATCAGCTTTATGGTGGCTTTGTCTTGCCCCGAGGAAAGGTTGAGTTCTTCTAATTTATCACTCAATTCTTCAACCTTATCGACATTATTAGCCAACTCGCTGACTGAAGAAAGCATTCCAGCAAGTTCGGCTAACTGCCACCTTCCGGCCTCACACGCTTCTTTAATTTCTTTAGCGCTGAGCGTAGGCCGGAGTTTGTACATCGGCGGTGGAAGAGTTGCTGGAGTAGAACCCTCATATGAAAGAAAAGGGGTGAGAAACGAGGTGGTTGGGTAGGAGGTCGGCTTCGCCCCAGAAACCCCGGCAGCAATTCCTTTACTTCCAGAGGAAGTAACAGCTGCTCCCGAGGTTTCAACAGGCTTATCCTCCGGAGTTCTGCGCTTCTTGGACGGGCCTCCCACTGAGTCATTCTTAATTTTTCTCCTTCTTTCAGTGACCGGGGGCTGACCCGTGGCTGCGCCAACATCGGATGAACCGCCCTCAGCCAGTGGGATGTCCCCTTCAGCATCCGAGGTCAGGATGATTAGCTCAGGACGATCCTTTGTGGAGGGCTTAGGCTTAATCTCGTTCTCGCGGGCAACGGATCTACCCCCCGCCTTAAATCCCTTCAGCTTATGCATTTCCGGAGTTTCCTGTTCTATTTCACCTGCACGAACAAGCACAAGAGATTAGCAACTACCAAATGTTCGATACATTTAACAAAGGAGAAAAAGGGAAATAAAGCGAGTATTACGCAAATAATCATCCCGGACTCCTTTTGAACTACTTAAAAGACGTCTACACGAAAATACGTTGCGACGTGTAGTATGTGCTTCAAGTGCAAACAACACTCTCGACGACTCACGAGACAGCTCGGATTGATCAGCGTAATATGCGTGGGAGCTCATGAGAAAATGCTTATAAGTCCAACTCGGAGGAAATTTGTTAACACCCTCTTTATCCTTCCAAAATATTGGTTTATTCTTCTTAATGGAGATCCGGGTGAAGTAGGTCTTGAATGACTTTCCGTCAACTTTAGCTGAATCGGTGTAAGACTCAAAGTTCACAAAAGAACAAAGAGTCCGGAGTGTTACCAAACCGACACCGCCTTGCTTATTTGCCCTCCGAACTACTTGAGTGTAGTAGAACAGCATCGCCACAGTAGGAGTGAAGTTGAAATATTCACTCAAAACCTCCAAGGCTCGAATGAGACCCCAGCCGTTGGGATGAAGTTGAGAGGGTGCACAGTTTAAGAACCTCAACACTCCCATCTGAAGCTCGGTTAGAGGGAAACGAACTCCCTAGTAATGAAAAATGAAATCATACATATAAACAGAACGGTCGTTTGGTACGACATGGCATATCCGTTCTGTAGGGAGCGGTGCATAAACCCTAAACCACTTCTTCGTTTCCTCTTCCGCATGGAGTGTGAACCTAGGCTGAATCCGGGCTCCATCCTCATCTGCATGATGGGAAGCCAAGTCCTTGAATTCACTGGACACCCAACAGAAAGGCCATTTGGCCTGAAGCTCTTCCCAATTCAGCTTGGAGACAACGACACTGTAGAGACCTTCAGCTGTCTTCGAAATGGCACCATCTCCAGAAGATCCTTCTCCAGTTGCCATTTGAAATATCTAGACCGAACTCCTTAATCTACGATAAGAAATCATGTCGTCAGAAAGTTGATAATCATTACTCACTTCATTTTCTACAAAGCGACTACAATCAGAGAACGACTCTAAGAAGGGAAAAGTCACTTCCCACAGTGAGTAAGATCCCCTTTCTGAGCGACATGACTCAACCCTAGAAAGAATCACAAGGATTCTTCACCATGATTATTAGGGTTACGAGAAATTATTCTCTCCCTAAATAAACTACACTCTCTTCAAGCAAGAATAACAGACCCAAAATAAGACGAGGTTTACAGGGGAAGAAGAAGTAATTACCTCAGGTAATGACGATGAAGGTGAAGAACAAGCAGAGTCTCGTAGAATGAGCAACGAACTTCCTCGCGAGATTTTTGCAGAGTCTTGTTAGGAAAACAGAAGCAAGTGAAACTCAGAATCCACTAAGTGTTTCTTTTATAAGAAACGAAGAGGTTCGGTTACTCACTCTGGAAGTTGTGTCGTTCTCGATTAAACGCATTGGTTCACAAGCGAAACGACACAACCTTTCCAAATTCGTGGGCGCCAAAACAATAGCAATTCGACGAAGGGCCTATCTACTGGGCCCAAAAGTTTCGAAAACTTCAGGCCCATTAAGCCCAAAACGACGGTTAATGAGATTTCCATCTCAGGCGCAATAATTGCTTGCCCACGTGATTAAAAGCATTCATGTCTAATCATGCAACGCAATTCGCGCTTTACAGCCGTTACACGAACTTCAAGAGCTTTCAATTCCAATAAACTCTTGAAATTCTCGTACAACGAATCTTTGTCTGAATCCGTTGTAACGACATCGACAGACCATATCTCTTAATCTGAGAACGGTCCTTTATGAATAAATGCTAAGGAACGATTTAACGCATAAGTTCACCGGTATTCAGACCTCTCGCAGGTTGGGTAGCTTATGTGAACAACCGCTCAGTCCCTCACACAAGCTAGGGGACATATGATCCGGTCTCAATACCGGTATCCGACCTGTAAGGCATATTTCAACGTCTTTGTCAAGACATCAACGTGTAACCGGTGTCATCGGTATACATCCGGACTGTAATTCCGTATCAGGCGTTCTCCCTATACCGGTTGTTCAGGATAACACCATGACATCGGACAATACACACGTCACTGTGCTAAAGACAAGGATAATTGCTACAGGGATCGATCAATAATTCCCTGCACTACGAGCCAAATTCTGCTCACGGGAATGGTCAACTTGTTCCCTAATCCTAGTCTATATTCTCTATGCTCAATATAAAATAGCCACTTGACCCAATCATGCTGGCAAGTGCGCAATATAATAATGCTAATGGGAGTTAGTGGTTCCCCACTAACTAGTCCTCGAAAAACAAGCCAATCAGGTATATGAACTCATTTCAATAATGAAGTGAAGGATCTTCAACTGATTTTATGCACGATTACTCTCTGAAATACATTCCTTACTTGGAATATTATCACTGACTTGAGCGTCGGAGAATCATTGCAGGTGACACCACCATTCGCCCACTTCAACGCGTTAGGTCGGTGTGAAGGACCTCCAGGACGCCCAGTCCGCTCTCTCCGCTCAAGGACAACGGATACCTACACCGGATACCTATACATCCGGTCTCCTATACGGTATTTACATACTATTTGTGACTGACTTGAGTCCGGATCTCTAGACCCCGGTTCAGGACAGATCATCAACTATTATGCTTTGCTTTAGTTGCATCAACCTAGTCTCACCCTCAAATACGTACGCATCTGGGCCTTCAAATTTACGCCCATTTGTGTACAAAATAACAACTATTGGTGTAAGATCCCTCACTTATTTACTCTTAATTTTAAGCATTTAAATAAAATCCCAATAATTTTTTCACAAAATAACTAATTAATGATTAGTCAATCCTAAAAAAAACTCATATAACTTAAAAATAGCATCAATATGACACTTCCAATACCTAAGTTTCAGTAACAATCAACAAAAATGAGTTTGGCAACAATAGGGCCTGATGCTACGCGTTAGGCCAGTTTTTCACACCTGATGCTACACGTCAACCATGACAGTTTTATGCCATTTTGCCAACTTTCGACCTACCTAATGGCCCGTTTTAGCTCCAATTTCTATGAAACTTTATGGGTCACATTTTTTTTGCCATTTAGGAATTGTTGGCACCGTCCGTTTGCCAAAATTCCATCATATGCTCAAGATATGTAGAAAAATGCATTTAAACCAAAAGTAATGCAAATAAGTGCACAAAAACAATCAAATGGACTTCAAACTTGGTGAGGCCAATATGTACAAGCCATAAATAAGGTAGGGAACCTATTGGTTCCTTCCAGGGATCCTAAAAGCTATCGGATCACAAAATCACCCCTCCAATTCCTTGAATTTCACTTAAATTTCACTAACTTCAACCAATCAATATACCAAATCTTAATTTTCTACCCAATTGAATCCACTTAACCATTTCTACACATTATACAAACTCATCTCACATGATATATCTTATACACATAATAGATACCTACCAATCATATTCATGCATCAATTGCTAATCAAGAATGGCTCCGTGCCAACATCGTACACTCACAATTATTATGCATACAAGTTTTACATATAGATTCCTATTTCCATAATATAATTTCACACGCCAAAACAATATCATCGAATCATTTAGCATAATCATCAATATCGACTATCACAAAACACACCTATACACGCACATCACATCATAAAAAATCATTTATAAACATCATCACCATACACTAACTTCATTTTTTCCTTGGCATTGGTTTCCCCCCGTGACCTCATTTAGTGCTCGCCTCCGTGGTGTCCATAAAAACCTGTTATCAATCACTAAACCCACGACAAAAAGGGGATGAGTGGCTGAAATTAAGAATTAACATAGAAATAAGTAAACAACACTAGGAAAAGAGTAATCTAGCTACCTTCTTAGTTAAAAGCATTATTTATTATTATTCTTCTCTTATGTCGCACCTTTACCTACCATTCTAATCACCCCGCTTCTCTTTCCATTATAACTAATATCAGTTCACAATCATATTAGTCACCCAAATTAAAATCATTAACTCATACCATCACGGATTATTCATTTCATTTCGTATAACACACCATATATAAATATATCAACATACCTTATCAAACATAAAATCATTTACAACGTAAGCTTAAATTCATTTCAATAATGTAAATCATCACATAAACACCAATATAAACATCATCTCAAGTCAAGGCATGTAAAACATACCTGGCTCTTAAACAAATAATATGACGCCCTAGTATCCAGATACTAAAAGGATCGACCTTCAGTTAGGGGTCCTACTTGACACCCCATGAACCCGACTTGGTCCACCAAGCCCGACTTGGCTCCTCACCTCAACCATTGGGTCCTACTTGACCATTGGGTAGCTCAACTGGGTCTTGCTTGACCACAGAAGCCAAAAATGAGGGGTAACATATATCGTCGGTCATCCTCAACCACACAACCACATAATTTTGTTTCAAAGTCTCTTTTTCCTTATTGAATGGCATAAAGCCTCATTTCAAATAAACAGGGTGGTCACACAAATCCGACCCACGTTTTATCACTAGGGTTGCCATATAGACCAATCCCCAAATATAATATCACGCTATCACATAGCATCACCATATCAGTAATCATTCGTGATCATAAATCTCCATTCTCATGAACAACAATATAATCAACGCCATTTACAGTGTCATGATACACCTTTTACACATTCGAAGTCATAATCACATCAATATACTTTCATACACGCCACATCCTAATTTACATGGATTATAGATTTTCAGTTTCACTCAACATAATCACCACATCACATCATCACATTCATACACATATCGCATCGTCAATACATTATGTCATCATTTCATCATTGACCATCAACATAAAATCATCATTATCTTCAACTCAACAATAAATTCTAACAAGGATCATCATCAATCAATGCATTACTCATGATATCTTTATACATATAAATATACAAACATTAACATCATTATTAGCAACATGCCATTTACTCTATCTTTGCTTATTAACCTAAAGCCATCATCATTTTTAATTTAACATCAACTCATGACATTTATCATAAATTACAATGGTACATTACCACTAATTAAATCTCTCAATCATTCTTATTTTTGTACACAACCCATATGTCAATCAACCATAAGTCATCAATGATAGAAACTACCCCTCATATACCGCACAGTCTTAGTTGTATTAAATCATCGCTCATTCATTTATCTCTTATTTGTCATTTCCAAAATTCATGGTTCACCCTTACTTCCTCATTCTTTAATCTCTCATCATCAAGTTTCTAAATTTAATTAAATCATCTAATAGTGGTTATGATCTACTCTTTTCCTCTACGCCAAATAGCATAAACGATTTCTACATTAACCTTAACCTAACACCCCCTTACCTCAACTTCGAATTTTCCAAATTTTGAATCAATTGTCGGTTCCTTCCAAAATCCACTAAACTCTAAGATTAAGGATTAAAGAATTTCCAACTAATGTCAATCACCAAAACCATAATCCGCAATCTCAAACAATTCCGAACTTCAGTTCAAGGTTATCAAAACTTACTGTTTCTATTTCTGACCTTTGTTTTCAAGTTCTACTGTGTCGAACGACCTTCCGACCTTTGGTTTGAAACCTACAATCACTGAAACATGAGATTCATAAGTCATAAACAATGCTCATTACTTCTAGAACCTCGATCAAGCTGCATTGCCATTGAAACGAAAAATCAAAACCCCTTAAGCTCATATAAGGTTCGGTCAAGAAAAGGGGAAATGGGGAAAATGCGAATTCGAACCACCCATGGTTTTAAAAGGCGTTTTCAAGCTCTAAGCTACCATAAGAATGAAAATGCAAGGTACCTCATATGCATCACCATTCACGGTTAGAGAGAGAAAACATAGGGGAGAGAGAAAGCTTAAAATTAATGGCACCACAAGACCCACCTTGAAGCCATAATCTCAAAAGTGCAATTGATTTTGAGTTTCAACACCGATTGGTCCCTTAATTTGGAGCTTAGAGTTGTGCCAATGGAGGAAAAATGAAGAACCATTCTTTGCCCCTTTCACACGTGAATTTTCGTGGAGAGGAAGAAGAGATTGACTTTGTTTTATTATCATAAGGGCAACATGGTCATTTGTAAATTTCTTCCCTATTTTCTTTTATATCTTTTAATAACTTTTACTTTTAACTATTGGTAAATTAAAATTTACCATCACCTATTTATCTTAATTTTAAACTTTAACAATTACACCCAATTTAATTAATTTAATTAATTCCATCACCTTAATTAATGGTAAATTAATTTATAATACTTTATAATAATTCTAAAAATTCAAGTTTTAATTTTAAATAATTTATTTATTAATCTACGTCAATCATTGATAATTAAATTAAATTTACGAGATGTTGCAATTGGAGAACTCATTCTTGCAAGCCCAAAGTACAACCACAACAATAAATTAAAACAGTCAAAACCCTAAACCATAAACAACCATTCAAACAATTTTTACAACCTAAAATACGTATAATATTAAAATCAAAACGATAGAAAATTATTATAAACATCACCTGAAATAGACCTTCCAACGAAGTTCAACAAAACCTCCACCAGACAAAAATAAAAACCTTAAATATGCCTCAACCACACTGGAAGATCGTAACAATGGAAATGCCTCAACTACACTGGAGCAATGCAAGAACGAAGAGGACAAGGGATGAGGAATTTTAAAGTAGTAAACAAGCATGATGGGGGCGCGGAAATCAGGGTGAAAACGTCTCCCCATCATGCATTTTTGCCTCGAGTAGTGTGAGTAACCAAAAACGCATATCCAGGGTGCATTCTACCAAGTTAAAAACGCAGGTCCAAGATGCGTTTTCTTGGTCAAAAACGCCTTCTCAAGATGCGTTTTTATATCTTGTAGGCCCACCATGCATTTTAGTGGTCAATCACGTCCCTCCAAACTGCATTTTGCAATCCCGCCCTTTCAAAATGCGTTTTTCAAATGTGATTTGACAGTTCCCACCCCAGACCATGAAATTTTTTTTGACCCTGGACACGAAAATATTTTTAAAAACTACCCTATTTTGACCAAAAACCCTAGAATTCAATTAGTAAAGAATGATGCCAAGATCATAATACCATACGTTATGGATTTTGTTAGCAAATAAAACCTCTCTTAGTTAGTTGACAAAAGAAAAGAGATAGTATTATGAAAATTATTTCACAAATTCTAAATATAAATGACAAGGTGTGATTTCCACTCTATTTTCTCTCTTTTTTTTAACTTTTTTACTTATCCAACAAAATATGACCACCAGATGTTTTTATGAGAAAATCTTTTATGGCATTGACAGAACAAGATAATAGGATCAAATTATGCCAAGATAAAATAGAATTAGTTCTAATAATTTTAATTATAATTGATATAATCCATACTATTCAATTAATCTACAATTTTGCCCTCCATTCACAAAGAGATTTATCTTATGTTTATGAGTTTTGTGAGTTTCGATTTAAACTAATTTGAAATTTATTTTATCAGCTTAAATTTTTTTTATATGGAAGATCTTATTTATTTCAGTAATTTGTCATTTTTAAAAAAAAATTATTTGAAGTAGTGTTTGAATTTATAATCTCAAAACTTATTTCTTTTACATATTTTTCATTACTGATTTTTTTTTTAGATCACTATTATCTACTTTAAAAGAGAATATTTCTTTATGTCATTTTACATTTAACAATTAATTTTACCAAACACATTTTAATTCAATTAACTAGTTTATCAACTTTCAGCTCATTTTTTCAGTTTTAAACTAGTTTGTCAGCTAATTTTGTCAAAGAGACTCTTACATTAAGCTAAGAATATAAAATATACACGATAAATTTATCATATAAATCATGTTAACAAATGTTTTATAACAATTGTCAATTATTAATAAAATTATGCACACACTCGATACCTAATTCCATGATGATAAAGTGATCTAATAATATACTAAGCAGAAAAAAAAAAAAGAGAAAAGATTGCGAGTTCAATTCCATTTATTAATAAGTTAACAATTAACCTTAGCTTATTTTAATTAAAAAATTACTTATCTAACTCCTTCCCACTATCAATTATTACAAATGTTCCTTTTTGTAACAAGTCACCTATTAATAACAAACTTTCATAAAATTAACGTATTGGGTTACCAAGAAAAAATTTACTTGTATAACAAAAAAATAACTTACTGTAACAAAAAAAAAATCATATAAGGGTCCTCCCTCCCTATATATATATATATGTAATTTTATTTTATTGCAATTCCCCCTTGGGTCAAAGAACGTGCATAACTATGCCATTATTAAACGGGAACGTACTGAAAATGAAAAATGACATTATCGCTGAATGGGTGAGCTTGTTTCGGATTCATAAGAAAATGGTACAGAAGATACCATTGCCTTCCTTGTCCCGCGGTCAACAACCTTATCTTAAGACGTAAGCCCAGTTTTTCTCACCATTTTCTTGCTATGGTGAAAAGGACAGTAGCATCTTGAACTTCATGATATCCCTCATCAGCTTAAGGGCTTAACACATAGCACTTCTATGTATGTGTGCTGAATATATATTCGAAGGGTTAAAGTAACAGCCTGCCATACTAATATGGCAAAATAAAAATAGTGAACGAATGCAATCTATCGACTGTATATTTAAAAATATCCAGACCACTCAAAATTTGTATATCAACATGTCAAAATTCATAACAATATTCAATAAAGGAAACCACCATAACAGTTGTCGATAGTTTTTCAATCTGAGGGAACCAAAATCCTAATCAAATAAAAATGTACTCATCCAAATATTCTACTCATAAAACCGCCCTTGGCTTTTCTATCCTTCTTCATCCTACTTTCAATAGATGGGAATTCAATGCCATTGTAAGCCAAATCCAGCACAATAGGATTACGGGAAATTGCCTGGAAAGGTGGTGGAAAGGCTGCAATGCGTGGTGCACACTTCACATTTGAATCACCCACAGCAGACTCGTAAACATCAAGTTTCTCGAGAAGGAACTTCTCCAGCTGAAACATGTACATGCCAGAATATATCAAAAAGTGCCCATATACAAATAATACTACTTATTAATTCCTGATATATTACAAATTTAGTAGTCACAATTTCCCCATGTGATAAAGCATGACCCCTAAAAAATGGGATATATGAGAAAAGAGAAACTTATGTACCCGCTCAGTTCCAGACAGTGATATATTAGAGACCCTTTCGGATAGATTATCTTGAGCCCTCTTCTCCTCCATAATACCCAATGCATGCTCTATACAACTGTTAGATCGGCACTCATTGCACAAGTCCTCTAACTCTATTATCATAGTCTGCCAAACCGGAAAACAAATTGAATAAAATACAACAGCAATCAAATCAAATGTGAGGCTTGACTTTTATTGTCAAGAGTGTTACAATATGAAATTTGACTCCTTAAAGTAAGGGGTGTACTTATTGGTGGCAAGTGTATCTATCTATTTACTAACTATCCATGTCCCCATGCATAAATTCAACCAGTTCACCCACTTAAAAGAATAAAACTTTGGGTTTGGATTGGATTCGACCATTTTTAGATATTATAATAATGACAAAAAGAAAAGTTGGTGTTACTATTTAAATGTGTTTGGTTGTTTGGAATAGAATCCCATAAAAGGAAAGAATGTTTTTTATGATGCATACAATTTTAAAGATTATAATTTGAAGTTAACAAATTATTTATAAGTCAACTTTTGTTTCTAGATTAGAATAGGGTGAGTCTTGGCGCAATGGTAAATTGTAGCCTTGTGACTCTGCAGCTTCCTTCTTAAAAAAAAAATCTTTTCTCATTTTATCTCCAATAATTGATTAATTTAAATATAAAGTCAACTAGTACAAAATGTATATGTTCATTTGTTTATTTCTTTCTCTGCTGACAAGATCTGATTTCACGCTCAAACTTCAGGGTCTACCAAGTGTTTCTAAGTTTTATGAAAGTTAGAATGGAATGAGAGAAAGTAAATTTTAGTGTGCCCAACTAGACCAAGGTTATCATTTGAGGAAAAATCACAATATAAATAATAATGCTAGCGCTGGATCAGAGAGATGTCCAATCTGATCTTGAAAATAAACTATTAAAATTACCTTATTATCACCATCTAAGTTTTGAAGCTTTTTTAAGGCCTCATCCGCCAAATTGCGAGCCCGACAATACAAAGCATATGCTTCAACCCTCTGTCCAGCCACACTGTATGACTTTGCAACATAAAAGCACCTGCACATAAGTCGTAAGCATGTACATCAATATACATAACCTAAGTTCAGGTGAAACGCCATCCTATTTTAAGATTGGGTGCAAATTTTGCTGTACTGGCAGCTAAGTAATCATACATTCCTTTCAGTCTACCACTCAACAGCACCCTTAACCAGGGCCCTCAGGGAGGGAATCTGATCTAGCCAACAGGACAATCAAGATAGTCAATAGCATTGAGAAGATAAGTGATCATCAAAGGAAATATTAGTCAAGGAGATGAACATCATCGGCAAGGCTCCTTATGTGAACAGTAATTAGTGTGCTGTAAATTTCACAGAAGTGAGTTTGCTATAACATTTAAGATATAAAATTAGAAAATCCTAGCTTTCAAAAAATTATAAAACTTGCAAGTGTGAATATGCACCCATTTAGCAAGTAATTAACTAAATTTCTAAGAAAAATGTGAAAATATTTGCTCCAAAGAAGCAAACCTCTGTGCTCGAAAAGCTAAAGTTTTGCATGAACACGCTTCAGCAAAGCTACTTTCTTCTTGCTTTCTATCCCTTCCAGAACCGACTAAGTCGGACAGATCAGCCGTATTCTGCCAAATCCGTGATGGATGCAAGCATTGTTATTCCATTTGAGGATCATAACATCAATAAAAATACACAGAAATATTTGTTCAATGTATTTAATAGATTACTATATATTTAACTGTTTATTTAGTCTGTCTATATTAAATGTAAATTTCTAATCTTATAAATAATTGATTTTAAAATGAGTTTTTCTGCAAAAGTGTATTAATATTTTATTACAAAAATTATGGATCTGCAGAACTTTCTTTTTATTATTGTAAACCAAAAAAAAATCAAGTTCAGGAACAAAATCATGGATATAAACCTGTAACAAGAGATCATATAGGCGGACAAGCTCTTCAGGTTTGGTGACTTTTTCATTTTTATCATCATGACGCTTTGCAAGTTTACTTTTTGCAACCTTAACTAACAACAGATTGCGCTCAATGGTTCGTTCCCCTAGGACAGCACTGACAGCCTTATCAAGACCATTCAAATCATCTTTCACACTTTCTGCACTTCCTGTTGTGGCCTAAATAAAACATAAAGAAAGTTGATATACACAACTAAACAGATTTTGATAATGCATAACTAAAAGCAAGAAAAACAAGTATTTTCCCTTACCAAATCAGCCCGAATATAGCCTCTGGCTTCATGATATGCAGAAAAGATTTTGTCAAAAATAACAAGTCTTTTGTCAGCTGGAATTGAGTCTGCCGACGGACCATGTATGTCTTTCTCCAGCTCTTGAGCTGAGAAAATTATCCAGATAGAAACATTAGTCATTATAGCTACAAACATTGCTTAACTAGATTAAAGAAAAAGTTACTGTACACTAATGAGGTGATGAATTCCTTCCTTGGTCATGAGGTAACATTCCAAACAACTCTCTACGATGATCACTTAAAGCTTAGTAAGCTTTAGCTTGAAAGGAAGTGTTAGAATATAAGAAAAATATCCAATGATATCTTGCTTATATCTTAATAAGTTAGAATATCATCAAATTATCTCTTAGGATTAGCTTCCATATTTCATTATTGTCTCGTGATTTGTTTTTTATTTAGTATCAATAACGGGCTTTATGTTTCGGATCATATTGTAACACCATATCTCAAGTGAATTACTACCTTCATTCCTTAATATATGACCCTTTTAAGAAATTTATTCGGTCCTTAATATAAGACCCCATCAAAATTTCTACAGCATTAATTGATTTTTTACCACAATACCCTTATTACTCAGCCACTATTTTGTAGTCCAAAAATTAATAAATAATCAATGTAGTACATTCATGAAAGATGATTTCTCTCTCTAGCGATAATAGGGGAAGTTGGGTGGCCAAAGCTACTTCTCATCTTCTAAAGTCATTCAAGAAAGAAACATTAATTAAGTAAAAAGAGAGTAAGATGGCCAGTCCTAATAATCTTAAGGGTATTTTTAAAAAACTAGTCCAAATTATTGACAAATTAAATGACTTTAATTGAATTAATCAACTTCTCTTAATTACTAGAACTACTTGAAAGGATCCTCTGTTAAGGACAAAGGTAGTATAATTTTAGAGATTCAATTTCAATGCTCTCATTTTCTTCCATCTATATCTAAAACCCATAGGCTGCCATATGAAGCCCAAAATGCCTAGCCATCAAGTGGTGTTTAACCAAACACCTGTTGTGCCAAAATGCCATGGCTACTATTAGAGAACACCGATAGTAGCAACCCAATAACAAGTTATTCACACAAACATTTTCAGTATCTATAAGAAAGAATTAGTCAAGAATTTGCAACGATAACTTCAAACTCATCACATCTAATGCCAACCATTCTAGGCAATGAATGTATTTGCGTACACAGCTTAATTAAGAGTTTATACAATTTACATGAGAGTTTATACAATAAGTTTGATCAAAACTTGTTAGAATAAGTTAAGAAGGCCTTGTTGTGGTAAGTTACATTTAGGTAGTGTTTGGCCCAGCTTATTTTTAGCTTCACTTCTCCTTAAAAGGAGAAGTTGCGCCAAACAATTTTTTAAAAAAACTCTTTAAAAAAAATAGATTATTTTTTTATGAAGAAAAATTCAAAAAGTAGCTTTTAATGAAATCTATTGGGAGTTTAAAAACTAACTTTTCAATATCTTCTTTTTTCACGACTCCTCAACTAATTCAATTACTAATAATATTAAATCTTAAAATTAAATTTTTAACTTAAAATTATTTTATTAACTAAAAAATTTAAAAAATGACAAACAACTTCAGTTTTATTTTAAAAGCTCTAATTTTTAGCTTTAGCTTAAAAGTAGCTGTTAAGCTTTAAAAAAATCAAAACAACACTACCTTAAAAGCTTAATGAAATAAGTTAAAAATAACTTATAAGTGTTATAAGTTATTTTGATAAACACTCCATAAGCTCTTCCAAATGCACACAATAATGCAAATAATTAACTTTGTCACAGCACATGCACAAAAGGAAACACAACAGAATGAAAAGAATCCCAGGCAGAGTAGCACATGTCATTTTGCAGTGTGGGAAAAAAGACAAGTAGGTGGATACCCACAGACCAAAAATGAGGCTAAGGCTTGAAATGATTATTAAATATAATCATCAGATTAATGTATTTTAATTTTTAACTTACTAGCCCGCTAATTAATAAGAGAAACCAACCAACCTTTCAGGATAGCAACCCTTGTTTTGGCATTTGATATTGGAAATCTGTGGCCAAGCCAAAGGAATTCTGTCATGGAAGCAGCTTGTTGAGATCTCGCCTCAGCCATGACAGCCTGGAAACAAACACTATTCAATTCAGTATTTTAAACATACTTAAAAGTTAAAAATAATAATGAGACATGCTTTGTAGAGTCATGTCAAAGGTCTCCTTAAAGGGATGTCTTTGGTTGATATTCAGAGAGATTGGCTTGTTGTCCAACATGAATCATGCTTTTAGCTAATGTTTCTGTCTCTTTTGATGTATTTTTCTACAAGTAGATGATATCTTGTCCATATCCTTTTGCTTTTCTGCTCTTGCTGTATAAATTATTCTTCTTTGTACAAAAAAGTAATAACATAAAGCAACTACATATGATAAATTTAAGGACAATGAAAATCTATCTCAATGCAACATATCCTCTTAAGAGATATAAGAATACATTGATCACAAAGATATGCATATTATATTACTTTTTCCAATGATATATACCATATATACAAAAGAAATCTATACCAACCTCTAATTTAGCTTTAAAAAGATCTAATGCAGGGCCTTCCATATCTCCGATGTGTAAAAGCTCAGAGGCCTGTAGGTTCGACTGGCCTATTTTATGAAGGCAGTATCGGATGCTAGGTTCGAGTTCCTCAACTCGCTCACGACATAAAACTTGGTTATCCAGATCTCCATATTTCCCTAATTCCTCATATACAGCCCTATTATTATATACAGACATGGTTAACAACTAAAGCAAGGTGAGCAAGAAAACTGGAAACATCCCAAAAGATAATATGCTAGATCACACAAATTGAACAGGTGTTAGCTAAAAGAAAACATATTTTATTGAATCATTCACAGAGTTCTCTCATTCAACCAAGAATAAGCTTACTCCCTCTTTTCTATTTTAATTTTTAACAAAAGAAGATTTATTGCATCTTTTCAAGGCAATACGTCTAGACCATGGAAGTAGAGTCAATGTACCTAGCACTTTTGAAGTGCTTTAAAGCCACGTCCCAGTTCTGATCTTGCTCAAACAACAAACTCCCTTTCATATACGATTCATAAGCCTACAATTCAATGAACAACAAAAGAGAAAGTATTTTCATTCTTCATCAACAAAGGAAAAATAGTTATCTGCCATGGATTAAGAAAAAGGACCAAAACAACCAAAGTATTTACTTTTTAAAAAGCACGGGTCTCCTAAAAGTATTTAATACATCGATAAATAATTATCAAAGAAAAACAGAATAGGATTTACAGATTAAATTGGAACAAATCGCTATGATATTGATGCCTTGATGTATAAAATTATTAAAATATATTTTATTTGCTGTTATTTGTTGCAGATTTCAACATTTGTCTCCAAAACACTTCTTTAATTTCAAATTCATTTTGAAATTTCCAGTTTAAGATTAATTTTGTCAATCCCTTGAATCAATGGCAGAAGTTTCCAATTTTGATCCAATGTATCCAAGTAAAACCTATCAAACATCTATCTAACTGACATGGAAATTTTAAAACAGAAATCTAACTGACAGATGAAATTAATTGAAACATCTGGTAAAGAGGAATTTTGCTTATTCAATTAGCATGTGTTCAAATCATATTTTTATAGCTTAAAATAAAATATCAATAAAAAAATATACAATTTCATAGATAAAAGTAAATAAATATAGACATTTTAACCGCTAGTTGATCTTCTCTGAAGAAGGGGAATACAAAAAAAAAACTTTACCAAGAAGAATTTATGGGGGGAATGCAAAATAAAATACTGCAGTAAATTAACCATAATTAGATGGTTAATAAAAAAAACATTTTTACTACTTGTTTTTGTTGCAACAACTGACTAGAAGACATACCTCAGCTTCCAAAGATGTTCTAGAATCTGCCTTGACCGCGCACAATTGAGAAAACAAAGTGGCCCATTTTACTGCTTTCCGCAACCTACCAATCAAATATATACGTTGACGCGCATTTGGACCATTTGGAAGCTGCCTTTTCTCCATGGCATGACTCCAAGCCCTCTCTGCTGAATAGAGAATTAGGTGAAGAAACCTGAATTGATATCACAAGACTTCCAGAGTTAAACATGAATAGACAACTAAAAAGGTTGCTAGACAGAAGTGTTTATTTTACTTTTTCCAATAAATCATTGAATTTTTTTTTTTACAAAATATCAAGAGGAATGGAGACAAATCAAGGTCTATATGCATATGATACAATTGTATAAATATTTAGGGAGAGTTTAGGTTCAGGTAATGACTTGCAAGTAATATTTAGCTATGGAAATGCTAATAGAGATATCTAACAGTAGTTTCCAAGAAAGTAACCACAGGAAATTATTGTTCAATGAATAAAAGATGTATAAACCACCAATGTACAATCACGGTTATCCTGTATTTTCTGTCATCATTCCTTTTTCATTTTGTGAGTATTTTGTTTTGCTTCAGTTTATGCACAATCCTTCCCCTGACACTAATAACATCTGGGTACTGGCAGCAGAAAAGGAATTCTCCATAGAAAACAGCGTTCTATTAGTATTACCAGGGTTCTTATCAGATATTCAATTTTGGTTTAGAGAATGTGGAGGCACTTCAATATAAAAATTGTGTAAAAAGATTTAAAACAGGCATTTCATTTCACTGAGCAATTCAAGCGAAATGCGAGGAAGAAAAGGTCAAATTTTAACCGATCTATAAAGCGAGAAATCACATCAACATAATTCCAATAAGATATAAAACAATTTTAAGGATGCTAAGGAGGAACCTCAATACCTCTTCCCTTTTAAGTAGATACGAAAAGATTAACCTGGTAAAAAAGATATACTAGGCATTCCCTATGGTAAATCAAAGGCTTTGAGCTTCTATATTGCACCTGGTAACTAATTGATGCTTTAGATTAATCACAGGGTCAAAACTATTTAACTTATGGGGCACTTTCGACCATTTCAATAATAAAATTATAAGTTCACCTTTTAAAGTAGGTTCATTCCTGAAGTACAAAACAAGATTGCTTCTGAACTAATTTAAAATGTTAAATCTTTCCTTCTATATCACAATTTCAAACTAAGTTAAGTACAAAAATGTGCCAAAAATTTATAACTGAAAATAACAATACAGTAAGCATAGCATACCTGACAGGAACCTTCTACCATACAACATTACAGGTATTAGGGAATAAGTCTACTAAGGTGTAAGAGAAATGGCACAAGAAAGGCTAAGGAAAGCTATTCAATTCATTCATGAGAAACCCTAATGGGTGCTTACAGGGGTATATACATGATACTCCAAAAGTTAAAAGATGATAGAGATAATCTTTGAAATTTAAAGAAATAACAATTCACACAAAGTGCTTTATCCAACTGGGCTTTTTGATGTGTGTTTGAGGAGTTGGGCTGCTGGATCCATTAACATTACCTTACTTCAGTGACCGTAGACTCGGTTATGTTTCTTTTTGCATATTTCCCACGACCATGAGTAAACTTCAACGATTTATATAACCTCCTCAGCCGAGCAGTACAATACCTCCTACAATGTTGAACAGTAAGAAAAAATACATTCATTACCATTCTTCACTGATACTAACATGTTAGTTAAAGCAACATCTTAAATCAGCTATTCCCTTAAGCATCTACGATTACATATGGCTAGTCCGCAATGCTAGTAGAAGATAGTTCATGCGGCACCAAGGTGAACAAACTAATAGAGCAAAAACAATTATCCATTGGATTCAGAATAAAAGCAAAGCTAATATGATCCCAGCCATTTTCACTCATACAGTTCAGTTGTTCAGTAACAGAACTAGTATCTTGTTTTGTGTTTCTTCTGTGCATTACAATTTGAAATGCAAAAAACAAATCTCTCCACATAAATAAATAAATAAACTGCGATTTGACATCATGTTAGCAACGATAATTAAAAAACATAACAAAGAAAACAAGTACCGATAGCGAGTGTAATCTCCATGTCGCAAACCATGCTGCATTTGCGCAGATTTCAAGAGCTGCAATACTGGGGGAAAAATCAAAAATTAAAATATCAAGAACACCGTCATTTCATGGTAAGCTGAATAGCGCGAGAAAACAAATGCAGCAGAATTGCACATCAAAGGAGAATCGAACCGTTTATGGAGAATTTGGGAACGATCTGATCAGAAATTGTGGATTTAAGCGCGTCTATTTCCATAGCGGATACTTGGTTCTCCTTTCCCATCGAGTCTAAAATAATTTAAAAGAGATGCGTTTGGATGGCGAGAAAATCGAAATTGAAGGTGCGTTAGAAGAACAACGACGACGGCGCAACAGATCTCGGACTAAATAACAATGAGAATGGGAAATGAGAGAATTGAGAAACCTGGCGAGCGAGGGCTTCAACTTCAAGCGCTGAACCACGAAGTGCCGTCACGGATGAAAACTGTGGATGGAAGTAACGAACGCCGGTAAACGGACACAGCCTGAGTGTAGTGTGTGCGCACAATGCTCATGTGGTTAAAAAGGCCGGGCCAGCCCTGTCTCCATGGGCACTGTAGGGCAATTACTTTTGACACCTCCTGTATAGTATATCTGCACACTCTACAAACAAAAATATATTCTTATAACTTAAATCCCTTTTCCTTAATTTTGAATTCTAAAGCTGAATTGCACCACTCTCTCATCTTGAGTTGCTTTGTGCTTCTTTATTTCATTCATCTTTTCTGATGCATCATTATCGGTATTTTTAATTTGTTAGCGCTCGTGTATCTAGCCTTTACCTTTTCGTTCATCAAAGAACACAATTTTGTTAATACTTTATAGGCAATCGCAGTTGTTTGGAATGAAATTTGTAGCCAAGATTAATTTTCCGTTAATATGGGTGAATTTTCCTGATCCCTGTTGTTTAGATAGGTTGCTTGAGATGAAGTGAGGACATGATTCCACAAAAATAAAAATACTTATCATAGGAGAAAAAAGAAAAACTTGAGAGATAGATTATAGGAACCATCTTACCCTATATTATCCCAAAACTTTATTTAATGTCTCACTTTATTTATCTTCATTATCATCTTCCCTGGTTTCTCTAGGATTCATAACCATAGAGTGTCACACAACTAAATATCGATATTGCCTAAAATCAAAATATAGACATGAAATTAATAAGGAATTTTCTCTATATTTCTATTTCTTTTTCTATAACATTATTATTGAATTGGTCTAGGTCGGAGTGCAAGAGCCGGCCTCTGGACAGTCCTTAATATGTGATTTCAGGTGTAAGTTTTACATCGGTCTAGTGGGGATCCAGTATTTCAAAAGGAAATAAAGGCCTTAGAGTGATCCCTTGTACCAAATCACCAACCTTACGTGTTATGGGATGAAAGGGGGTGTCACCTGAAAGGGCACTTCGATGTTCAAGTTAGTGGATATTCAAGGGAACATCTGAGCTTAAGCGTGAGTTATAGAGAGAATGTTCTACCTTTATTACGTTGATGCATGGGTATTTATGCCTGGAGGTCGTGGAAAAGTCTTTTTGCTCTCCAGGTTTTTTATACACCGTGTCAGTACTTTTCTGATCCCTTGCAGAAAGGCTGACACCTGAAAGGGACATGCCCAAACGACTCACCAGACAGTCACTTTGTAGGTTACTTGTTCAACACGTTGGTACATAGGTCAACTCTAATCTTTCGATTTGAGGGAATGACTCATACCGGAGTTAGTTTTGGGACCTTCCATGAAATACCGGCATATCGGTGTTATTACACTAAATTGTGCGAGATATCGGTCCTGAATGCAGATTGCGGTCAAATTACCGTATTGCCTATGGCTATTATCAGGACCAGATCATTTGCCCCCTAGTTTGTTGGAGTGACTATGTCGGTTGCTCTAATAAGTTATAACTTCTAATACCACACTGGTTGTAGGTGTGGATAAAAAGAAAGCTTTTAACTTAGAAATTTTTTCTACCTATTTCACTTGTGTTTATAACTGTTGCTCATTTATTTCATTCCTCAAAACATAGTGTTGCATGTATCGTGAGTTGTGTCAATAATGGGATAATTACTCTCAATCATGCGTGGCGGTTACACTTCTTTCACCATTTTGGTGGTTACTTTTGAGTAATGGGCCTTGAAAATTGAAAAGACTCAGCCCATATTATTTGAATGCAAACGACGTTGTATGGATTCCCCCAGCCATGACTATAAGTGGTAGAGCCATAAACGCCATAGAGCACATTAAAGCATTATACTGAAACTTTGTTGAATTCGAGAGAGATCCTTTATGAGTTACATCTTCATGAAGTCCTTTTTTAACCTTGAGTGTACTGCATTCTGCGAGCTTTTTTCTTTCAGGTAGCACCAATTTCCTTTATTTCCCCTTTGTTCCATTTTTCTATTTGTGTTTTTGTCGAGTGTGGAAAATGAGGACTAGGGGAGGTACTAATAGGCATGGTGGGGGAAAAAACCCTAGGAGAACCCCAAGGACTAGGGTGTAAAGAGCAAGCGGAGGTAGAGGGAGATAAACCTATATCTAGTTACATGAGAACCCTATTAAACTTGGGTTTTCTAGGAAGAATAGTGTTGAGTTGTACACCATTGTCAGGTTATTCAATAGTAATTACACACAAAATTGACTGGCAAAAACTGTTAGATCAGAACCTTATGTCTGGGTTCAATAGGAGGTGAAAAAGACCGCCTCCAAGTTTGTTAAGGCCCAAGGAGGTATCATGGAATATAGATACCCTATTCACTTTAAGGACAAATACAAGGATCGCTACGTCATTCTACACCAAAGGGTTTCATAGCGTGTCTGTGACATCCTTCCTGATGCACGAAGTATTTTTATGTACGACATATTCTTCACTCACCTTGGGATAAGATTTCCATTGATGGAGTTCGAGATAGGCGTTCTTCGCTTCTTGGAATGTACCCCCCCACAACTGCATCCTAACGGGTAGGGTCTAGTATGAAGCTTGGAAGTGTTGGAGGAGCATTTTGGCTTCATTCCCATGGTGGCTCTATTTTTCGCCATCTGTCGGGTTGTGCGTCAATCCAACCCCGACGAAGGTTTAAGCTTTGTGACCCTCCGTAGCGAGGTGAAACTTGTGAATTTTTAGGCCTTCATGGAATCAGCCAAATCAGATGGCAGTTATTACAAAAAAATGCTTTGTGAATATAAAAGTGCAGGAGAACAAGCCTGTCTTCTGGGAAAGTAAGGATGGAATTCCAAAGAATTTCTGATCTCATAGACCCATGAGCATTTCCTTATGACTGGGGTGACCTACATAGTGGATGAAAGTGAACTATCTCCAAAGTCCTTAGAGGTATTCTGGCCTTTTCGGGAATATAGCCTGGCACATCAAAAAATCTCATGCAAGCGGCTCTTCGAAACCCCCGCAGCAAGAGAAGCCTACCTCTATAATATTCCTTGGGAAGAAACCTTTGTATTATGCTTTTAGGTTTTCATCTTCTAACCTCGTTTGCCTTTGTTACTGCAGGTGAAATCAAAAGCTTTGGTCCCATGGAAGCGTTAAAGTAGTTACGGGCTAAGGATGTTATTGCATCCGCGGAGAACATAATCCAATCCAATAGGAACATCCTTAAGGCCAACGTCGTTGTTCTAAAATTTAGGGATAAGGACATGTCGAACATCCCACTGAAGGAGGCGGTTGGATAAGATGAACAAGCCCTAGAAAGAAGGGCCAAGAAAAAAAAGACGTCGATTAGGCAGAACAGAAGAGGTCTGAGCCTTCTGGAAGCAACCCATCTTCCCCAAGAAGAAACGAAAAAGGGAAAAAGATCATCAATGTGGATGTCGATAAAGGAAAAATGCCAACCACTATTGTGAACACCTCTTTCGGTCCGGCCCAAGTGGAAAGAACTTTCTTTTATACTGAATTCTGACTCAAAATGATCAAATCCGAGCAGGATGACTCAGATCGAAGCATTGCCGAGTGAAATATGTCCCCGTTGGAGATAAATCTGAGTGGAAGGTTCCCTATCAAAATCATTCCGAGTGAAAAGTGGCTGACTTTGAAGGAATATGTCCAGGTAAAAGGTGAATCTAAGTGAGAGTTTTCCTATTGCAACTAATCTGAGTGGAAAAAGGGACCAACTGGGAACAAAACCGTCCCCAAAGACTAGTTTCCGAGTGAAATGTCTCCGATGGAGTCATTTCCAAGTGGACTCCAAATGTGGGAGGTATTTCCAAACGAGCAAAAAAAAACTCTGACCTGGAAGAACTTCTATCGGCCAAGATTCCTAAGTTCCAAATTTCTAAGTAAAAGAAAGTCTGATTTTCGAGCGAAATAGAACTGAATGGCAAATTCCCGAATAAAAAATACCTGACTGGAACACTTCTGAGTGGTTTGTCACTGAGAGTTGTATTCTCGAGTGAAACAATTCTGATTGCAAATGGGATTTCAGAGTGGGCAATAAGGCAGACTCCGAGTGAATATATCCGAGTGGTCTGATTCTTAAGTTCTAAACTCCGATTGAAAAGTAAGGTTGAATCCCGAGTGAATACATCCGAGTGGATGATTGTCGATTGGAGCCATTCTGAATGAAAGGCATTCGAATACATTCGAATGGATAAACACCGATTGAAGCCTTTCTTCCTTCCGAGTGAAGAAAGGGTTTGATTTCTAATATTTCTCACTCCCGAATGCATCAACAAAAGAAAGTGTCGAGTGGGTCACTTTTGAAGGCAGGAAGGCTGGTTGAGTGTTTCAAACAATTCTGACTTCCGAGTAAACAATCTCTGAGTCAGTCATTTAAGCAATTCTGGTTGAATGCTTCAAGCAATTCTGACTTCCGAGCAAGTTTCTCCGAATACCTTTGGGTGAAGAAAGAAGGAGTACCCCTCGGGCTGAGGCATTCAAATGAGGAGTTCCCGATCGAATCAAACTAGTTCTGACTTGTCGGTCAGAGACATAGCCGAGTGAAGCAATAGAGGTCCCGATTAATGTTTCTCGGAAAACCATTTCCGAATCAATAATCTGTGAATTTAATCCCGCACCGAGTGTCAGGAGTCGGATCCGACCTGTCGGTTCAAGTTTTTATTCGAACTTCCAAGGGTACATGTGCCACTCGGATTAATTCCCACTAAGGATGGACACCGGCTTAGACAGTAAATCCGGGCCACAAGGAAGAAAGTTGATCCCATGATACCCCAAACATTGAAAAGGTCCGACTGGTGTAAACGTGACACCGGTCCAGGTTCCAAAGGGGTCACATCGGACCAGTTATTGGAATTCCATCTAACCGATGTCTTTAATGGCCGATGTCACAAACCTGACAACAGAAGGATGAGCCCGGATGTTTAAGCGTGCTAACATGGAATCGCACTTTCTAAAAGTGGCAGACAGGGGGCGGAAGTGGACAATTGAAAATACCCCACTGAACCACTGTTCCCCACAAATAGGTAGTGGCCAGGGTAGCACCACTACACGCATGGGTGAGTGGAAACTCTGGTTGTCCCAAACACTCAGCCCATGTCTTCAAACCCTATAAATGCCCCAACTGAAGAAGCTCAAGGGGTTGGTTTTTCTCTCATGGCAAGAAAACTCTGCCTGTACTCTCTCTGATTCCCAAAGTTCCTTTTGATCAAAGATCTTCCTGGTCATACTCTGTGACCCGTTCTGATCACCACAGAAGCCTTTTGCCCTAGAAAGGTTGAAGTTTCCCCAGTGTTTAAAGTCACTGACCCGTCATCAAACCTTCACACCGTCCCTTTACCGAGTCATTGTCCCCTATCAACCCTTCACACCGTCCCTACACCAAATCCACACCGTCCCCTTTACCAAGTCACTCCCTTCGTCGAACCTTGACACCGTCCCAGCAAGCATCCAAACCATCTCTTCCTCACTTCGGCTCAGTCTTCTCACCAACACCGGTCGCATTCTCCGCCTCAATTTCCAGCGTCCGAAATCTACACCGGCCCAGCACGTTAGCCACTCCTTCCAGCGTTCAATTCCAGCACCGGCTCGACATAGTCACTGCTTCCAGTACCCAACTCCAATACCGGCTTCGAACTCTCCCACACCGGTTCCTTTCTGTTCCTTATCCTCTTTGTTTTCATCATTTATATTCCTGTCAAATTTCTGCCTGTTTGTTCTGATTTCCTATGTTGTATAGTTCATACTTTTAATTTATATCATTTACCCCTAAGGAAAAATAGAAAAGCACAAAATAAGTCCCGCACGTTTTTTATTTATTTTCTAGCCTAAAAATTCCATTTTAAACAGTGTTGTATAGGAACACTCCCGTCTACACAACCTCTTTAGGATCCGTACATGTGCGAAGAACTTCGCCTTGTACGAGTTCCCCACCTCAATGACATCCATCATCATCTTCCAAATCTTCTTCTAAAAAAACAAAACACTCAGAACTACGTAACCCTGATTTCTTGATAATTCAAGAATACGTAGGAGCAGGACCTCAACTCCTGTCGGGCCCATCTTTCTTATTTCTTTTTACTATTTTATTTCTTTGCTTTCGTGTTTCTTTCATAATGTTCCTTTTTATCGCTTCCGTGAAAATCAATTTAGATGTGACGTCTTGTTGATTTCCCCCTAGTTTTTTTGTTCAAACCTCGCTACAATTCATAGGGAAGGGATACTTAGGACGAGACGTCCCGCTTATCTCTTTCCTATCCCTATTCCTATATTTTTAATCCGAGGATGTCTAATTTAGACATGACGTCTTGTTAGCGTTCTCTTCCCTTCCTTGTCTTATATCGAAATCGAGATTAATTTGGATGAAACATCCCGTTGACCTCGCTCCGATACCCCATGTTTGTATAGTTCTCTTACTCTACTCTGTCGTTTTCAGAAAAATACAAAAAAAGGAAGAAATCATGTTTTATGTAAGGCTATCTATGTTGCATTTTTCAATCATGGTACTATTTATAACAGGCGATGTAGGGTGCTAATACCTTCCCTACTTGTAACCGACTCCCGAACTTGAATCTCATTTTTAAACCAGTGCTTTACTGAACTTAGTTTTTTTCCCAATGTTTTTCCTATGGATAAAAATGTTGGTGGCGACTCCCTGTTTCATACTAGTTTTCTTTCTCGCCGCGCTGTCGTGATCCAGGTTGCGACAGATGGCGACTCCACTGGGGACACTTAAGAGAGTCAGGCCAGTTTGATTGAAAGAGCATGTTTATTTTATATAGCCTTTGTTATCTCGGATTTCTTCCCCTTGTTTTATTTTCTGGGGATTGTTGTGAACGTTTGTTTTTGTTTTAATTGTATCTTGATAGTTATTTCGTTGTCTATGTTTTGCATGTTTGTTGAACCCTAGGGTAGAAGACCATGTTACTTTTCTGCAATCATTGAACCCTAGGGTAGACGACTTTATATATTTGTTCTATGTTTGTTCTTTGTGCAGAATGGGGTAAGGTAAAAGGTATGGACTGCCCTTCCACACACTACACTCACAATTATTTGCACACACCTATGAGTGGTGCCCTATACCCGGGCCCCAAATGAAGCTTAAGTTAGGAGAGGTTGGTAACGGAATCGTATGGGATGTACTTCCTATCCGGTGTTCGTGAGAACCTCAACCAGAGTTCGACCTCTCATGATATACGCACCTAGTGGATTCCCCACTATTTACATCCCTGTCATGGTTAGGATCTTGGCTCTGGTGACCTTCTAGATGTCTAGTGGAAACCACCCGGTGTGGAGACTCACTTTTAGACAAGCCATAGAGCCTAGAAAAGACTTTCAACAAAACCCGACCTAGGCCACAAAAGGGCAATCTTTACTTTACCTTATGTCATTTTTGCTTTCCCTTTTATTAAAAAAAATGAATTATCTACCACCCGTAGGTTTGCTTAATTTTCGAAATAATGACTCATTTTAAAACACAATGTATTCTTCGGGTGAATAGATAATCCTCTTTTTGACCATGTACCTCTGAGTTCATAATTGTAAGTTTTCCTAATTGTCGAAAAAAAAACAAAATCATTTTTGTGTCCCTTTAATTGGGGCATCAATGACGATTAAGAAAACATGTGACTTTTGACAGTTTGGGCTCACGTGAGTTTTAGAAATCAATGTTTCCCAAAAAAAACAAACAAAAAATATTTTTTTTACTTTACATCAGATCCTTGGGGAAACATGGATTTCGAAATGTAATAATAACTGATTCCTTTCTTTGTCTTGATGTTTACAGGGAACGATTCCGAATTTGACGGTATTTCTGGGTCATTATGGAAGTTAACATGGGACACGGTAATTGTGGTGTGGAGATGACTGAATTAAAGAAGTTATTTCACCTTAAGGCTAGAAAGGTCGATACTGATAGTCTACAGGCACTAGGGAGGAAATTGAGTTTGACTCAAAGAATGACTTTCACAAGGAAATATGGGAAGATCCTGAAACTTTTAGAAGTGGAAGTCCAAACTGAAGCAATTACGGCTCTGGCTCAATTCTATGACCCACCCCTCTGCTGCTTTACTTTCCAAGACTTTCAGCTGGCACCCTCCATAGAAGAGTTTGAACAAATATTGGGGATGCCGGTGGAGGGACAGATTCCTTATCGTCATCTGGATCATCATGCATCAGTCGCTTCTGTCGCGTGCATTTTGAAAGCCCATCCTGAAATGTTAAGAAATGCATAAATGAACAAAAATCAGATTCCCGGGTTTACTAGGGAATTCCTGGAAAAACACATGCATATCCTAGCAGAAAAGGAAGAATGGGAAACCTTCATGGACGCCTAGGCTCTTACTATCTATGGGGTTGTCTTGTTCCCTAACTTAGACAACTACGTGGATTATGATGCTATAGGAGTCTTCACTGCTCGCAAACACAGGCTCGAGAATCCTGTCACAGCTGTATTGGCCAATGTGTATTGTACCCTGGATTTCTGCCACACCCAAGGTGGAAAGAGGATTATTTGTTGTTTACCTATTCTGCATGTGTGGCTCACATCCCACGTTTTTCATCAGCTATGCAAAGTCGAGTGTCCGATCTCCGATTTGAAATTGTGTCAGTTGGCAGCGAAGAATGGGCGCGAGTGGGCTAATCACCTCGTGGGCCTTACAGCTGAAAGGGTAAGATGGTATCCTCAATGGCTAAAAGTCGAGTCAATCATTTATAGCTGTGGAGAATATCCAAATGTTCCTCTAATGGGTACACAAGGGTGCATCAATTATAATCCTGTTATTGCAAAACGTTAGTTGGCTTATCCTCTACTTGGGCCACCGAACGGAGAGCTGCTCGCTTCTTTCATTTTGTATTATACGAAAGGAAATTATACTTCCACTGTTCAGAATATAGCCAATGCTTGGAAGAAGGTCCATAGGATGGGCAAGGAACTGGGAGCACGAAGCCATGCTGTGGGGGCTGAATACTTTGAATGGGTGGTAAATAGAGTGTCCATTGTGAAATTGCCTTTCAAGGGCCCTTCATACCAACCCATGGACACAATCCCTCCGCCATGCATCATGGAAGACAAGGCTACCCTATCACTGAAAGCTTAAATAGAAGAATTGAAGGCAAGGAATCAAAAATTAGAAGAAGACCTCTTGAAGTGTCGACAAGAGTGCGCCCTTCATAGGAAGGAGAATTCTGAAGGAAGACATGCTATGGAGGAAATGCGGAAGAAGAGAAAGATTGATGAAAATTACAGGGTGAAACAAGATCAATGCCTTCGCGCAGCCAATTCTCAGTTAAAGATAAAAGGTCAGCAAAACGATGCTGTATTGGCTGAAAAACAAATTTTGAAGGACCTGCTGGCACAATCCAAAGAGAAAGGGAAGGAGACCTTGGTACAGAAAGAGATGTTACAAACCCAGGTCCACAAATTAGAACTACAACTTGAGGAAGTAATAAATGCCTGTGAACAAGAGATAAACACAGAGCATAAAAAAGCCCTTGTTGCTGAACGACGTTGCCAGGAGACTACACAGGCTCTGAGGGTAGAGTTGGCCCAAAGTGACGAAATCATTCATTTATGGATGGATCGTTTCGCTAAATTGGCTTACCTAGCCAATGGAGTCTTAGAAGATTTTCCCTCAATGCTGAAGCAAGCCGAAGGCATGATCAATCCCCTGTCCACTCCCAAAGAGATATCATCATTTCTGAGCTATTGCCAGGAAAGACTTTGTAAAATGAGGGCCATGACTACCCGAGCCAGGAGTGGTTAAAGTTTTTGTAATCCAAATCTTTCTAGAAACATTGTATCATTTGGAAGAATAAAATAATGAAGCTCTTTTCATCCCCACAGTTGTCTCATGTTAATTTCTGATCTACTGCTATACTTAGTACTTTGAATGCGACGTTCTGGGAAAAGTTAAGAAATACATGTCAAGTTCGGAATTGCACCCCGCATACGCCTATCTATTTTTGTTTTATCAACTTTAACTGTTTCCTTTATTTTTCTAACAATTTGTTGTGATTCTTTAGACACTACGGGTAAACACCCCTACGCGACCAGGCTCAAGAACAAACTCATGGCCGATATGGAACAAGAGAATGAGAACTTGAGAGCTGAGGTTAATCAGTTGAAAGAGCAAATGGCTGAAATGGCCAAGCTCCTAGAAAGGAGAGTCGCAGAAAGGGATTCTTTAGTGGAAGTTGAAGATGCCGGGCAACAACCTCCTACTCCCCGACACACGTAGGGTCATGCTGGAGGACCAAGCTCAAATCCTGCAGGGCCTACCGTTACGGTTCGCCTCGGTAAATCGGACACTGCCAATGCTCAGCAACACACTTTTGTTGACACGGAAGGGAATGTCATACCCTTTCCACAGTATGGGTTACCTCCGGGCTATGTCCCACCACTTCAAGAGGAACCAGATTATCAAAAAATGATCCTTCGTGCAGCTTAACCAAGCGTTCCACTTGTCCAGAATCCTCGAATAATTCCGTTCCATACACAAGCTGCGCAGCCACAAGCCGCGTAACCACAAGTTGCCCGAGCAACAGTCGGGCCCCACGCCTCAATGCCGAATGTAAGCCCGGCATATGACGACCAGCCAATCAGGAGTACTAGTAATTATGTTGTTACAGGTCCAAGTGCTGCCGTTGCCGCCACCCAGGAGGGAAGGTTAGAGTTCCTAGAAAGGCGTTTAAGAGAAATGGAAGGAATGAACCGGTTTGGATTGGGCAGTGCCACACAACTCTGTCTGATCCCTGACGTTGTTATTCCTCCCAAATTCAAAATGCCTGAATTCGACAAGTACCGGGGGCTAACCTATCTGAAGAACCATCTGACCATGTACTGCCGGAAGATGGCTTCACGCGCCTCCAATGACCCCCTGCTCATTCATTGTTTCCAAGACAGTCTGGCTGGAGCACCCCTAACTTGGTACAATCATCTTGAACGATCTCGTATATGTTGTTGGGAGGATCTAGCAGATGCTTTCATGTAACAGTATAAGTATAATTTAGACATGGCTCTAGATAGAGTACAGTTACAGAACATGTCTAAAAAAGACAACGAGACGTTTAAAGAATACGCCCAACGGTGGCGTGAGGTGGCGGCCCAGGTTGACCCCCCTTTATCAGAAAAGGAGGTGATTTCGACATTCATTGACACACTCCAGTCACCATTCTACGATAAGATGATCGGAAGCATCTCATCTCATTTCTCTGATATTGTCACTATCGGGGAAAGGATAGAGAATGGTTTACAAACTGGGAAGATCATTCGGGGTCCATCTGGGGCCGGAGCAGCAAGAAAACCTTCCCTGGGAGAAGGGAAGAGAAGAGAAGGGGAGACCAACTTAGTCTCCCATAACCTAGGGAGGAACCAGCCCAGACCACCTACCCCTGTCACCTTTCCGTCAACCTATCATAATGCACCACACCCATATGTGGCTGCAATCCTAAATCCAAACCCACCACACTTCCGACCACCCATTATGCGACCTCCCACACCACCACAAGTACCTTACCAAACACCATAAATGAACCCGCCAAATCTAAATCCAAGGAGGTAAAACAATGACCGTGCCCAACCACAATTTGACCCGATTCCCATGACTTATACCGAGCTCCTCCCCTACCTCATTGAAAACACAATGGTAGTGCCATGCCCTCTAAAGACACTTCAGCCGCCATATCCTAGAGGGTATGACCCGAATGCATGGTGTGATTACCACGCTAGTGCACCGGGGCACTCTATCGAGAACTGCCTGGCACTAAAGTTTAAGGTGAGAGACTTAATTCGGGCTGACTGGATAAGCTTTAAAGAGGGGAGCCCGAGTGTAACGACCAATCCTCTTCCCAACCATAAAGGACCAGGTATCAATGCTATAGGGGAGGATAAAGAACGCGTTTCCAAGATCGAGGACATCCAAATACCGTTGGAAATGATTCACTCCCATTTGCTTAAAGTGGGATTAATAGAAGATTCATGGGATGAAGAGTGCAATGACCTCCAGTCTACAAAGAGAAGGGACTTCCAGGAAACCCTCTAAGGACTCATGGATGCTCGAGTCATGGAGGTTTACAGACGCCGTGAAGGCCAAGTGAATATGATAAAGGAGCAAGGTAGGGCACGAGTCCCGAAACCCCTGGTTATATTCTATAACAAGAATACGCCAGCGGCTTCGGCTCCTGCCAAAACAGTCATTACGGTAAGAGCACCAACCCCATTCCCCTTCAAGGATTCCCATGCTGTGCCATGGAGATATGATACGGAGGTGGTCGTCACCAATTCGGGGGCGGTCAACTCCACGCCATCCTTTTCCATTACCAATATCGCTGGGGTTGGGAGAATGACCCGGAGGGGAAGGGTATATACGCCGCCTGAGCCTAAGCAAGATAAAACCACCGGAGAGGTAAAAGCCGGGAAAGAAGTTATCGCTGATGAGACAAAGAGGGCTGTGACTAAGGAAGAAGCCCAGGAATTTCTCAAGTTTATCCGCCACAGCGAATACCAGGTACTGGACCAGTTGAATCATACCCCAGCAAAGATATCCTTGTTGTCCCTGTTGATGAGTTCAAAACCACATCGGGACATATTAATGAAAGTTCTGAACGAGGCCCATGTTAAGCATGACTTATCCGTTGACCAGTTTGGGGGCATAGTCGGGCATATTGTTGCCAACAATTACTTGACCTTTACGGATGAAGAAGAACCCACTGAAGGAAGAGGGCATAACAAAGCCCTCCATATTTCTGTAAGGTGTCAGGATTACATCCTAGCAAAAGTACTTGTTGACAATGGGTCATCTCTGAATGTAATACCAAAATCCACACTGGCAAAATTGCCTTTTGATGGAACGCATATGAGACCGAGCTCCATGGTGGTTCAAGCTTTCGATGGGACGTATCGGGAAGTCATGGGGGAAATTGAGTTGCCTATATAAGTTGGTCCTTGTACCTTCCAAGTACTCTTCCAAGTGATGGATATCGCGCCCGCCTACAGCTGTTTGTTAGGGCGGCCATGGATTCACTCGGCCGGGGTGGTCTCTTCCACACTGCATCAAAAATTGAAATTCATTGTCGATAACAAGTTAGTGATTGTTTCTGGGGAAGAGGACCTCCTAGTTAGCAAACCCATCTCTACTCATACATTGAGGCTGCCGAGAAAGCCCTCGAAACGTCGTTCCAAGCCTTGGAGATTGCCAATGCAACAAGCATTGTAAAGGTGTCTTTCCTCAACGTGCCTCTAATGGTGGCATTGAACATGTTGCGGAAGGGGTACCAGCCAGGAAAAGGATTAGGGCGGGAATTGGAAGGTAGAATCCAGCCCGTGCGCCTCCTGGAAAACAAGAATAGATATGGCTGGGGTACAAACCCACTACGGTAGATAAACGAAGGGTCGAAGAAGAGAAAAGGGGAAGGAGGGTGGCCCGCCTCACTGGACAAGAATTCGACACCGCGGGAATCCCTGTCTGCGACCTCTATCAGAGCTTCAGAAGCGTTGTAATAATATACCTAGATCAGGTTGCCATGGTTGAAAGCGAGCCTGACCACAATGCGGAGTGGGTGTATGCTTGTCACCCGGATTGAGAATTGAGCAACTGGGAAGTCATGGAATTCCCTACAACCGTTAATGTTTGGCCAGAGTAATTACTGTCATAACTTGGTGGTCCCTTGCCATGCCCAAGGCTCCGGGACCCTTTTTTTTGTAATAAGAGCAGAACTTGTTTATTTTGTTTTGAAAAGATAATGAACACATTCCACTTCCCCTTACCTCATTTTTGTTCACTCTCTGTTTCTTAAACCTTTTGCTTGTTTGTTTCTCTTTTCATTTTTATAATATAACCCAAATGCAGATCCAAAAATGATCTCCCTGAGAGCAATGAGAACTTGGTTTTATTTCATGACTCTGATTATCCAAATGATTGCGCCTATGAGGAAGGTGAGGAAGACTTTGGACCCTCGCCTGAATTGACAAGACTGTTGGAACAAGAGGATAAAGAGATTCAACCTGGGAAATGAAGAGGAAGAAAGACTGATCAAGATGGGCACCTGCCTAAGCAAAGGCCGACAAGATGAACTGATCAAACTACTCCGGGAATTTCGGGATGTGTTTGCTTGGTCATATCAAGGCATGCCAGGGTTGGATAACAGCATAGTGGAACATAAGTTGCCTCTGAAACCTGAATGTCTGCCAATCAAGCAAAAGCTGCAGAGAATGAAACCCAAAATGCTTCTCAAGATCAAGGAAGAGGTCAAGAAACAATTTGAGGCCGGCTTTTTAGCCGTGGCCAAGTATCCGCAATGGATAGCCAACGTAGTCCCAGTCCCGAAAAAGGATGGAAAAGTGCGGATGTGTGTGGACTATCGAGATTTAAACAGAGCCAGCCCTAAGGACGATTTTCCTCTGCCGCATATTGACATTTTGGTTGATAACACAGCCCAACACTCCATATTCTCATTCATGGATGGTTTCTCCGGGTACAATCAAATTAAAATGGTGCCAGAAGACATGGAAAAAACCACGTTCGTCACTCTGTGGGGTACTTTCTGTTACAAGTAATGTCCTTCGGTTTGAAAAACGCTGGGGCAACCTATCAAAGAGCAATGGTTACTTTATTCCACGATATGTTGCATAAGGAGATAGAGGTCTACGTGGATGATATCATTGTAAAATCTAGAACTGAGGAAGATCATGTCCGCGACCTAAGAAAGCTGTTTGAACGGTTGAGGAAATATAAGCTCAGATTGAACCCTGCCAAGTGCACGTTTGGCGCAAGTTCAGGCAAGCTGTTGGGTTTTATTGTAAGTAAGAAAGGAATTGAAGTAGATCCCGACAAGGTCAAGGTAATCCTGGAAATGCCACCTCCTTGTACAGAAAAGGAAGTCAAAGGATTTTTGGGAAGCTTAAACTACATTGCTCGGTTTATCTCACAACTGACATCGACTTACGAACCGATCTTCAAACTACTCCGCAAGAACCAACCTGGACAATGGAATGAGGACTGCCAAACAACTTTTAAGAAAATTAAGCAGTACTTGTAAGAGCCACCAATATTGGTACCACCAACCCCCGGGAGACCACTGATATTATACCTGACGGTATTGGATGAGTCCATGGGCTGTGTATTGGGCCAGCACGATGAAACGGGGAAGAAGAAACATGCAATATATTAACTGAGCAAAAAGTTCACCGATTGTAAGATACGATATTCTATGTTAGAACGAACTTGCTGTGCGCTAGCATGGGCTATGAAGCGCTTAAGGCAGTATATGTTGAGTCACACCACCTGGATAGTTTCTAAGATGGATCCTATCAAGTACATCTTCGAGAAGCCAGCTCTGACTGGAAGAATTGCTCAGTGGCAAGTACTGTTAACTGAGTACGACATAACATATGTCACTCAGAAAGCCATAAAAGGGAGTGCTTTGGCTGACTATTTAGCCCATCAACCCATAAGTGACTACCAACCAATGCCATTTGACTTCCCGGATGAGGATATCCTGGCATTGTCTGACGAAGAAGGTGGCAATAAGGACAAGTGGATTTTGAGATTTGATGGAGCTTCTAACGCTTTGGGACATGGAATCGGAGCCATTTTGATTTCACCAAAGAAAGAGTTCATCCCTGTCTGTGTTTGGTTGTGTTTCGATTGTACCAACAACATCGCTAAGTATGAGGCTTGTTCTCTAGGGATCCAAGCGGCACTAGAGGCGAAAGTAAAGTCATTAGAAGTCTACGGGGACTCCGCTTTGGTTATCCACCAGTTAAAAGGTGAATAGGAAACTAGGGACAACAAGTTGGTTCCCTATCACTCCCATATCAAAGAAATGATCAAAGACTTTGATGAAATCTCATTCCACCATGTTCTTCAGGAGGACAACCAGATGGCTGACGCTTTGGCCACTCTTGCTTCAATGTTCAAAGTGAGTAATGATTATGATGTGCCTCTCATCGAGATAGAGAATCATTGTGAGCCCGCATACTTCCAAGTGGTTGAAGAAGAATCAGATGGAAAACCTTGGTACCACGACATTAAGAATTATATACAGAACCAAGGATACCCAGACAATGCAATGGAAAATGGAAAGAGAACCCTACGACAGCTCTCCATGAGTTTCTTCTTAAGTAGCGACGTGCTTTACAAGAGAAACCATGATTCTATACTCCTTCATTGCGTCGATACCACCGAAGCAAATAGAATCATGAGGGACGTTCAAGAGGGATTTTTCGAAACCCACATCAATGGGCACGCCATGTCGAGGAAAATCTTAAGGGCTGGTTACTTTTGGATGACCATGGAAACAAACTGCTTCGCCTATGCTCGGAGATGTCATAAGTGCCAAATACATGCTGATCATATTCACGCACCCCCGTCATCTCTAAATGTTTTGTCAGCACCATGGCCTTTCTCGATGTAGGGCATAGATGTCATTGGTCCCATTGAACCAAAGGCTTCAAATGGCCATCGTTTCATTTTGGTCGCCATTGATTACTTCACAAAATGGGTGGAGGCAGCTTCATACACTAATGTAACCAAAGGTGTTGTCGTTAAATTCATCAAGCGTGAGTTGATATGTCGGTACGGCCTACCGAGCCAAATCATCACAGACAATGGTACAAATCTGAACAACAAAATGATGAAGGAGCTTTGTGAGAGCTTTAAAATCTCCCACCATAATTCCTCTTCGTACCGCCTAAAAATAAATGGGGCAGTCGAAGTGGCTAACAAAAATATCAAAAAGATAGTGCAAAAGATGGTGGTAACTTACAAAGACTGGAACGAAATGCTTCCCTTTGCTCTACACGGTTATCGTACCTCAGTCCGAAGCTCGACTGGGGCAACCCCTTTCTCTCTGGTTTATGGCATGGAAGCAGTCCTGCCTTTCAAAGTAGAGATCCCTTCCCTCCGAGTGATCATGGAATCCAAACTAGTTGAAGCTGAATGGATCCAAGCCTGACATGACCAACTAAATCTGATTGATGGCAAAAGATTGACTGCCCTCTGTCATGGTCAATTGTATCAAAAGCGTATGAAGCGAGCGTTTAAAAAGAAGGTGCGACCTCGGCAGTTCCAAGAAGGAGACTTGGTGCTCAAAAAGATTTTGCCGATTCAGAAAGACAATCGGGGCAAATGGACTCCTAGCTATAAAGGGCCTTACGTCGTGAAGAAAGCTTTTTCCGGAGGTGCTCTCATACTCACCAACATGGATGGGGAAGATTTACCGATGCCTACAAACGCGGATGCAGTGAAAAGATATTACTCCTGAAAAAAAAAGGGCTCGCTAGGTTGAAAACCTGAAAAGGCAACCTAGGCAAAAGTTAGAGCAATTGGTTAAGCTAAAAACCCAAGAGGGCGGCTCAAACAGAATCACGGCCTGTATATTCAACGCTGCAACGTCGACTTTTCAAGTCATAGACGAGGAGGTTAGTCTATGGCATCGAAGCCATTGTCAAATCATGCCCTCGGAAGCAAAATCAGAGGATAAACAGGAAATCATGAGGAAAAAACCAGAATCTCGACGCTCTCAGGGAATCAATGGAGGATCTAAAAGGCCTTTACTTTCACCCTTACCATCAATTCTTTGCACCTTGTCATATCATGCCTTTCGTATTGTTTGCATCCCCTGTACATACTTAATGATCAAAAATAAAATGTTTCCTTCTTCTTACATGTGTTCATGACTAAAATGAATAAACAAGTTTTGGCCTCAAAGAAATTTTTTTTTAAAATTTTGAAAATGATAAAAACACAAAGTTACGGGGAACGAAGTGCACACCATTGCCGGATCTTACCTCAGACAAGCACAACCAACTCCGCAAGACAACCTCAATGAAGTCAGAAGTAACAATTATTTTTGGGCCATGAGTTGCTTCAAAGCCATTCGTAAAGGGAGTCCGCCTATAAGTTTTAATTTATACCTGTAGAGGCCCCCAGGTTCATTCTCTTTCACCCAAGGAGACACTACCCAATGGGACCGTAATCACCAAAGCTAGCACCTTTCAAGGTTTCTTCTTCCCTCGCCCAAGCAGGCACCTTCAAAGGCTTACTCTTGACTAATCCTTTCAATTTCTTCCCCCCGGTGGAATCGATCGCCAAAACTGGCACTTCTCAAGTTTTTTCCCATGATGGACCCTAAATTTTCCATTCTCAATCAAGGGGCAGTGCCCCAAATCACCAAATCCTTCCCCAGTAGAAATACATTTCCTAAACAACTCAAACTGGGGCATCTCCCCAGATTTCTTTTGTTCATTCAAGGGGTAGTTCCCCAACAACCCTCAAATCATGTCAAACTAGGGCATCACCCCTGGTCCATTCTCTTTCCGCCAAGGGGCAGTTCCCTAAGGCTCCTTCAAACCATCTCAAACTAGGGCATCACCCCAGATCTATTCAATCAAGGGGTAGTTCCCCAAGATTCCTTCAAAACTTGTCAAACTTGGGGCATCACCCCAGGTTTATTCTCTCTTAATCAAGGGGCAGTTCCCCAAGATTCCTTTAAATCTTGTCAAACTTAGGGCATCACCCCAGGTTTGTTCTCTCTCAATCAAGGGGCAGTTCCCCAAGATTCCTTTAAATCTTGTCAAACTTAGGGCATCACCCCAGGTTTGTTCTCTCCCAATCAAAGGGCAGTTCCCTAAGATTCCTTCAAATCTTGTCAAACTGGGGCATCACCCATGTTTATTCTCTTTTAATCAAGGGGCAGTTCCCCAAAATTCCTTTAAATCTTGTCGAACTGGTGGATCACCTCAGGTATATCCTCTCAATCAAGGGGTAGTTACCCAAACCGAGGCCTCCCCCCAGATTTATTCTCTTGCATTCAAGGGGCAGTCCCCCAAGAACCCGCAGTCATGTCAACCGAGGGTCAACCCCAACTTTTACGTTTCCTGTCAACCGAGGGTCAACCCCAACTTTTATGTTTCCTGTCAACCGAGGGTCAACCCCAATCTTTACATTTCCTATCTTTACGTTTCTTGTCAACCGAGGGTCAACCCCAATCTTTACATTTCCTGTCTTTATATTTCCTGTCAACCGAGGGTCAACCCCAACTTTTACGTTTCCTGTCAACCGAGGGTCAACCCCAATCTTTTCAAATCAGCCAAGGGTCAGCCCTGGCCTTTTCATCCCTGATCAATTGAGAATCAACCCCCCAATTCTCTCGCTTCCTGTTAACGGAAAAATGGTCCTTTCACTTCATGTCATCCAAAAGATACGTCCCAGTTAACCACTTCTTGTTAAAGCTGGTACACTACCCCCTTCCATTTAAAAAAAACGCAAAAGGGATCCGATGTTGACACTGGTTGGAAGAGGTTTTCTCAGTATTTCAGGACAAGGGTGGTGATGTCCAAAAACGGTGTCATGACCCTCGCATCGAATGAAATCAGATGCACTGGTCCAATGTGAACTAGCAGTCATAAGAGACGATGTCCCAGTGGTTACACCGGTTGCTATTTTGGAGCCGTAACGAACAGTATCATGAACCCTACCTTAGTTAAAATCAAGTACGGAGTTGATCATAAAAGACGATGTCATACTTCCTACACCGGTCACTTAGGTTTTGAACCTGGCAAAATGGGAAGAGATTAAAGACGACGTGACCAACGTTGCACTGATCCTAAATTCCATGCTCTGAAGAGACGGTGTTGAAGGTTCAATTCAGAATGGCAAATTATTAAGGTGTGAATGTGAATTCAAATTCGAGTACAAATTAATGTTCAGACGGTGTTACTTCAAGTTGTTATTATACATCGATCATGAGTCGATTATACTTCGACATTTATTGACAAATGGATATGGAAAAATTGCACTTCATTAAAAAAGGAAAAGGGGCACTTCGGCCTTACAAAGATTCACACTGGAGCCCATCCCGGAACAAGGCTATCAAAAAAAAAAGGGAAAATCTTAAGTTCTAAGTAGTGGAGTTCGGATCGACGATGGCAGCTGTCCTCTCAGACTATTCTGACACCGTCCTCAACTCCATGCTTTGGGTCTCGGGGAGGGGCAGTGGCTCGAAAGGAATATCCTCGGGTTCCCTCGCCTGACCCCGGTCCATAGCATACAGGTGCCCACCATGGAACTCATAGTAAGGACCTATACCGTTCAAGTTTAGTTGAACCGTGGAATTCCGGTGTACGACTTGACGAACGGCGGAGCTGAAGGCGATGTCAGCTATTACTACGAATTCGGCCGCTTCCTCTGCCCTTTCTTGCCTTTCTCGAGCTGTAACCTCCTTCACAGCGGCGAGCTCAGCTGCCAGCTCTCCTTTCTTTTTCTCCACATCGGCCTGGTGAGCTAAGGCTTCATCCAGTTTAGCCTGGAGAGCTTTCAGAGCATCCTCCGAGGTCCTATGCTTAACCTCAGCATCATTTGCCCTTTTAGCAGTAGAGTTGTACGCCGCAGTGAGTTCGGTCAAATCCTCCTTGCTCTTGGCTAGTTCTTCATCACGCTTGGCCAAAGTGGTCTGGGCCTCTTCCCTGAGGGCTTCAGCCTTTCTCATCCGGTCTAGACATTCTCTAGCCTCCAGACTGGAGTAGTAAGACTTTCCCAAAGTACCGAGGACCCCGGCCGCTTCGACCAAGTTGAAGATAGCTGCCTTGGCTGCACTCTCTACCTTAGAGGCAGGAAGATCGTCCTTTAGCTTGAAGGGAAGTTCAAACCGCGCCAGTGTCCCCCCGATGTAATCCAAGAACCCCGAAAGACTGGAGTTGCAATGGATGTTTTCTTGAATAGGCGGGGTCCGGTCTATAGTATCTACGTCAACCCCAGCCGGCTCCTCCTCCTGTTGAACCTCCACATCGGCCTCAATTCTTTGGGCCTTATTTTTCTTGGCCTTAGAACTTGGGCCGGTGTGGGTGCGTTTCTTGGCCTGAGACACATCGGTCGGGCCCAAAGTCAAATCCCCAACTTTATCGGCCGGGATACTGACTACCCTGGCCGCTGTCCGCTTTGGAGTCACTCTGTTCTCTGCCTCAACAGCATCGTTCATGGCTTCGGCACGCTCCCGCAGTTTTCTGATGATATCAATCCGAGCCATTTCACCTGGAGAGAAAAGAAGCCGTTGTCAACATCGGTATATCAAAAAAAAAAACTACCTAGGTAGGTATCCCGACGAGACTCCGACCCAAGGAGGTTTTTGCAGGAAATCTTGGCTAAACCGGAATAGCTTTTCAGAGCATCCAGGACCCTTTTGGACTCCGTTGATAGAACACTCTCGCTGACAGAATAGGCATTGCTGGTCAGGAGGAAGTGCTCATGGGTCCATCCGGTGTAGAACTTTCTAGAAAAATTTGAATTCTCCCAGAACACTGGTTTTCCTGCATTAACCTCAACCTTGACATAGGAGTGCTTGAAGCTTAATCCGTCTGTCTTGGCCAATTCGGTGTAACTTTCGAAGTTCACCACCTTGGAGTCACATCGGAGGTTGATGTATCCGAGGCCTCCTCCCTGGTTACCCCGACGCATCACCCTACAGTATGTGAAGAAGAGGGCGACGGTAGGGAAAAAGTGGAAGTACTCCCCAAGTACCTCCAATGATCTAACTAAACCCCAGCCATTAGGGTGAAGCTGGCTGGGAGAGCAACCGAAAAACTGGAGTACGCCCATTTCAAACTCCGTAAAGGGGAGACGGACACCGATCTTGGAAAATGGCATCTCGTACATGAAAAAGTATCTTGCCCCCGGTTGATGACAAATCCGATCCGATGTCAGAGGGCAGAAAATTGTGAAGTCATCCTCATGTTCCTCACCGGCATGAACGACCACGTCTTCAATGGTAAAGTCAGCCGCATCCTCAGCGTAACGTGAGACTATGTTCCGAGGATCTTCATGAACCCAAAAGTAGGGGTCTTTGGCTTTCTCCGCGAGCCAATTAATACGATGAGCGACGACGTTGGTTTCTATGGGATCGGTAGCTACCACAGGGACACCGGTTGATGAATTTTCAGAAGCCATGTGAACGGTGTGACAAAAGAATGGAATACAACTGTAAAAGGCCACGTCGTCAGATAAATAGAGGTCGGCACTGCTATCCCACTCACTGGCAGTGCCCAAGTTAAAGGGAGAGGACGATGTGTGGGAGTCAGACGATGTGTCAAACTCCCTCGTTGCCCACAAGGGTAATGTGGAGAAACGATGCCTTGAAACGACTAGCCGATGTGAAACCCTAGAGGTAGTTTCACCATGGCGACGCTGACCCCGGCTCATGACTTCCCCCGACTGACGCCGGGATGTAATTGAAGGAGGCCCTGATAAAACCTCAACAGAGTCACTACTTGAGTCGTTGTCCCTCATACCCTATCTAAGAATGGAAAAGAAAAGAAAGGTATGGAGGTACCTGCTGAGACGATGTGAGCAGTTCTTTTGGTGCGAGCCAGGATGTTGAACACCGGAGGTATTGGGTGTCGGAGAGGCAGAACTTCAATATCAGAAAACAAGTGAAAATGAATGACCCCCATGTCTGCTTTTATAGGGTGAGGGGATGGGGATTGAGAACATTCCATATTCCAGCCCAGGCCCATGAAAAAAGGCCCACTCGCTTCGACTGTTTGCCTCCTCGGTCCAAAGGCGTGAATTTTCGAAATTTGAAAAGACGAATCGGGTAATAACACGTGTAAAGGCTTACGTCATTCCCAAAGGTAAATCATGTTATTCAAGTGGCCTCAATACTCAAGAGGGAGGGTGAATTGAGTTTTTAAAACTTTTAGTTGGAATGCCTTTGAACTTGATTCTTATGTTCAAATTTACAAGATTATGCAAGTGAAATCAAGTTTAATGAAATGTGCAAGGCAAAACAAGGTAAATATAGCTAAGACAATTTGACAAACACTTGGTGTGCAGTATTCAAAGTTTACCAAATTAAACAAGTTTAAGTGTGCAAGCCACAATCAATCAACACAAGCCAATTAAACACAGTATATAAAAGTAAAAGAGTAGGGAAGAAGAGCTTGCAAACCGATTTAACGAGTTCCACCAATCCGGTGTACGTCTCACCTCTAAGCAACCCACTTAGAGGATTTCCACTATTGTAGACTAGAGATACAACTTTGAGCAATTATGGCTTCCTAGTGTCCCACACTCAAGAACCCAATCCTCACAAGTATAAGGGCAACCCACCCAATCTCTCAATCTCACAATATCCCAAAGGTTGAACCCCAACCTTTGTAACCACTCAACCTAGAGTGAACTTTGGTGTTTTATGTAGTGTTTACAAACAAGTGGCTCTCTCAAAAGAGTAGATGTACAAGTGAAAGTTCTCTCAAATCTATAACTCTCAAGAAGAGAGAATACACAAATGAAATTTAGAATATACAAGAGTAAGGGCTTACTAAGCACAAGAGTAAGTAAAGATTAATAGCTTGTTGTTGTGTGTTGTTGTGCTTGAGTTCCTCTTGCATTTATAGAGTCATTTGAGAGCTTGGTGAGTGCCTTGGTCTTCCTAGCCGTTGCACATAGTGGGGGTCTGAAGGAGTGGTGGAGAAATGTGCTGGTTTCCCACTAATATGTGTTTTCCCACTATCGTAATCGATTATGCCTTAAGTTGTAATCGATTACACTTTGAATTTTTCATCTCTGTTCGATATGTAATCGATTAGTTTCCTTTGACTAATCGATTAGCTTCAAGTCAGAAGCTTGGTAATCGATTGAGTTTTGCCTTGTAGTTGATTAGCAGTGATACCTGATGCATTTAATTTGGCTTCGCAGCTTCGTAATCGATTATATAGACATAGTAATCGATTAGCTTAATTCCAGTAACCTTCTAATCGATTGTCTGAATTCTCTTAATCGATTAGTTGTTATACCTGATACTTTTAATGCCATTTTTGGTTTTGGTAATCGATTAAACTATTCATGTAATCGATTATCTTAATTCCAGTAGCTCTGTAATCGATTATTTGAAATGTTGTAATCGATTAGCTTAATGTCCTGATGTAATTATTTTAAAACAGAAGCTGCCTAATCGATTAGATGAGGCTGCCTAATCGATTAGCTGCGTGTCTGATTCCATATCTTTGTTTTTGCAAGGAGTTCTTCAAGAGTGCTTTGTCATTATCAAAATCCTTGAACCTGTAATCACATTCAAAACACATTCTCCCCCTTTTTGATGATGACAACAATGTTCATCTCTTGAGGGTTGTTAGTTGAAACAACAATCTTTATCTCTAATTTTGTTTATGCAACAACATTTGAATTCTGCATAAAATCCTTATCTCTTGATCAAATTTTCAGAGTCTGCCTTATCTTTTAAATGAAATATATTTATATTACAAGTTATCTCTTAAAAGCATTATCTCTTTAAACAACTAAGGCTCCCCCTATCTTTAAGAATATATGCCTTTTGGAGATTATACCAGATAATTAAGCATTTTTAGTAGTCAAAAACTCAGATGAACACAAACACACTTATTGCTTCTCCCCCTTTGTAATCATCAAAAACAAATAAAGCATTGATAGTCATATGAAGAAAGACAAATTTTTTCATGAAGAACTGAAGAGAAATGACATGATGAAAAAAAAACTGAAGCAGAAAAAAATAGAAAACATAATGATCAAAACATAAAAACGGATCTAGCTATCCGGGTTAAAAAATCTAAGTTCAGAGATTTGATGCGACAACTCCTCATAACGCTGTTGCATCAGCTCAAAATGTTGCTGCTCAGTCATGGAGAACTCTTGAAGAGAGTTTTCAAGACGGTCGAAGCGGCGATCAAGGTGAGCATAGAGAGACGCAAATGGGTCAGCAGGGGTAGAAGATGAAGCTTGAGTTGTAGGAGGAGGAGGGGCTGGTTTATCAGCAGGAGCTTCAAAGGGAATGTTGGCATTAATGCCTTCCATTCGTGAGTACCATGCTCCGTTTAGAAAAACAAGACCCATCTTGGTTAGGTGGTGAGTGCTAATGCAGGCTTTTGGAGGCACTTTTTCTGACAATTCTCCAGCCAAGTCTACTTCGGAATGTTTGAAGATTTTGGTGAGTAGAATGGCGTATGGAAGCTTTTGTTGGTCTTTTGCATGGCGCATGTGGAACTTGACCAGTTGAACCCAGTTTATCTCTTTGTGGTTCAGCATAGCCCACATTAAGAAGACATCATCCTCTTCCACCAAATCATAGTTCCTACCACGGGGCACCAACATCTTGACCAGAAAAAAGTGTAGGAGTCGGTTATTCATGGTCAGATGTCCCACCAGCTTATGATTGCTCCTTGGGCGATTAGCCTTCCACAAGGATTGTCGAGCAGTTAGAGCATTGAAGCCCCATTCATCTTTAGGTTCTCCTCCGTCAAAATCTGCATTGTTAAGCGGCAGCATAGAGATTTCTGTAAACTGGGCGTTGGTGAGCTTGATGGTCACATTTTTGACCTTTGATTCGACCATCCCATTTACAAGTTTGAGATTGCAGTAGAAAACTCGAATGAGTTCAGGATAATACTACTCTTCCTTAAGGGTGAGGAAGGGAAAAAGGTTGTAGTGGTAGAGGCATTGGGAAAAGGTGAGGCTATAGTTATCGAATGTTTCAGCAATGGTGTAGTGGAGGTCATGATATCTTTATTAGAGAAATTATTAATGAAGTGTTGAAGGTCTCTAGGAGATGAGAAGAACCTAGAGAAGTCTAAGGGGTTGTTGGCTTGGGCCATGGAGGACCTAGCTCTCTTGACTGTGTAGGAGGAAGCCATTGACAAGGAATGTAGAGAAAAAGATGAAGAGAGGAAGAGAGTTCTTGAGAACTTTGAGAGATAGGAAGAGGAAGGAGGTAGTGTGAGATGAGAGGGTGAAGAGAAGGGTATTTAAAGAGAAGGATTAGGTTTAGAAAGGAGAGAGATGAGTTAAAAGAGGGGGGAAGTCGAGCAGTCCTCGAGAACCTGCGTTTGACTGTTGGAGTTCCGATGCTAATCGATTACGAGGATGAGGTAATCGATTAGCTCACTATTTCTGGGGAATTTGAATCGTTTCGCTCAGAGGGTAATCGATTATGGCAGTTGCGTAATCGATTAGTGAAGAAACAGAAGCGTCATAATCGATTGAGATAGTCTAGTAATCGATTAGTGGGAAGATGAAACGTTTTGGACCTGAAACAGAGGCTTTGTAATCGATTATGGATCAAGAGGTAATCGATTATGCATAAAACAGAAACTTTATAATCGATTAGATGTCAATGCGTAATCGATTATCAATGAAACAGAGGCTTATTAATCGATTAAGAGGTGTTATGTAATCGATTATATGGTCCAAAAATTTACAATTTATGCAATTTTCACACAGGAAGGTTGCAGTTTCAATGAATCATACCACAGATAGTAAACAACTCATATAAACATGCTATACAACAATGTTTTTATCAAAATACTTCATCATTCAAACACAATTGATCATGTCAAGAATTCCCAATTCTCTTCTAATGTGGATGAATTGCTCTTTCGCTAATGGTTTGGTGAATATGTCTGCCAATTGTTTAGAGGTATCAACATGTTCAAGCACACAATCACCCTTTAAAACATGGTCTCTAATAAAATGATGCCTTATTTCAATATGTTTAGTCCTAGAATGCATGATAGGATTCTTTGAGATATTGATAGCACTAGTATTATCACACTTAAGAGGCACATGGTCTAATGCAACTCCAAAGTCTAGAAGTTGTTGTCTCATCCAAAGGATTTGAGCACAACAACTACCAGCTGCAACATATTCTGCCTCAGCTGTGGATAAAGCAACACTTACTTGCTTCTTGCTATGCCAAGAAACAAGGGAACTACCAAGTAAATGACATGTGCCACTCGTACTCTTTCTATCGAGTTTACAACCAGCAAAGTCAGAATTAGAATATCCTATGAGAATACATTCAACGCCTTTGGGATACCATAAACCAACATTTTGAGTACCCATAAGATATTTCAAAATTCTTTTCACAGCAGTGAGATGTGATTCTTTAGGACATGCTTGATATCTAGCACACATGCACACAGCAAACATAATATCAGGTCTACTAGCTGTTAAGTAAAGTAAGGAGCCAATCATACCTCGGTATTTAGTTATTTCAACATCCTTACCCTTCTCATCTTTATCTAGGTAGCAAGATGTACTCATGGGTGTAGCCATTTCATTTGCTTTGTCCATTTCAAACCTTTTGAGCAGTTCTTTGCAATATTTTGTTTGACTAATGAACGTTCCCTCATTAGTTTGTTTGATTTGTAATCCAAGGAAGAAGGTGAGTTCTCCCATCATGGACATTTCAAATTCATCTTGCATGATTTTGGCAAACTCTTGACAAAGAATTTCATTAGTAGCACCAAATATTATGTCATCAACATAAACTTGTACCAAAAGAATGTCATTGTTTTTGTGTTTTATAAAAAGGGTAGTGTCAACCTTACCTCTTTCAAAACTTGTTTTCTAAAAGAAATTTGCTAAGTCTTTCATACCAAGCTCTTGGAGCTTGTTTCAAACCATATAAAGCTTTTCTCAATTTAAAAACATGGTTTGGAAATTTGTGATTTTCAAAACCGGGAGGTTGATCTACATAGACTTCTTCTTGAATATAGCCATTTAGAAAAGTGCTTTTGACATCCATTTGATAAAGCTTAAAATCCATACAACAAGCAAAAGCTAATAGTAATCTTATGGCTTCTAATCTAGCTACGGGAGCATACGTTTCTTCATAGTCTATCCCATCTTCTTGATTATATCCTTTAGCAACTAATCTAGCTTTGTTTCTTGTTATTATGCCATTCTCATCTAGCTTATTTCTAAAAACCCATTTTGTTCCTATTATTTGGTGATCATTGGGTCTTGACACTAATTTCCAAACTTCATTTCTTTCAAATTGATTTAACTCTTCTTGCATTGCCAACATCTAATGTTCATCAATAATAGCTTCATCAATGTTTTTGGGTTCTATTTGAGATACAAACGCTAGGTGATTACAAGTATTTCTAATAGCATTTCGAGTACTTACACCTTGAGTCATTTCTCCTATGACTTTGTCTAATGGGTGATCCTTCAATGTGATCCATTGATGTGGTTCCTCATTTTGTGTTGTTTCTTCTTTCTTGTTGATTTCCTCCTCTTCATTCAAGTGCATTTCTTGAAGTGCACCTACAAGATCATCAACATCTTCCTTTCTCGGAGGGTTATGGCTATTTTCATCAAATTTAACATGAATGGATTCTTCAATGGTATTTGTGCGTTTGTTGAAGATTCGATAAGATTTACTAGATTGAGAGTATCCTAGGAAGATTGCTTCATCAGCTTTAGCATCAAACTTACCTAGATTATCTTTCCCATTATTGAGTATAAAACATTTACATCCGAATATATGAAAGTATGAAATGTTGGGTTTTCTGCCCTTGTAAAGTTCATAAGGGGTTTTCTTTAAGATAGCTCTTATTATACATCTATTCATAACATGACAAGCGGTGTTTACCGCATCGGCCCAAAAATGTTTTGCAATATTATTTTCATTTAACATGGTTCTAGCAAGCTCCACTAATGATCTGTTTTTCCTTTCTACTACTCCATTTTGTTGTGGAGTTCTAGGAGCTGAAAAATTATGATTTATACCATGTTTTTCACAAAACTTTTCAAAAGATTATTTTCGAATTCTCCCCCATGATCAGTTCTAATGGATGTAATTTTTGAATTTTGCTCATTTTGGATAATCTTAACAAGTTTCTTGAATGCATGATATGCTTCATTCTTATGAGCAAGAAACAAGGTCCATGTATATCTAGAGTAGTCATCTACAATTACTAGACCATAGTAATTACCACCAAAGCTTTTGATTTTGGAAGGTCCAAAGAGATCCATGTGCAAAAGTTGTAAAGGCTTTTGGGTGGAAACAATATTTTTCGATTGAAAGGATGCCTTTACTTGTTTTCCCTTTTGACATGCATCACAAAATTTGTTTTCAAATTTAAGCTTTGGTAAACCAATTACTAATTCTTTAGAAACAAGTTTATTCAAGTGGTCTACATGTATATGAGCTATTCTTCTATGCCATAGCCAAGTTTCATCCTCTCTAGTCATGAAGCATTGTACATCATTTAAAGACAAACTATCCATATCAATCATATAAATATTATCAATTCTTTGGCCTACAAACTTAACTTCCTTATTAGTCTTATGCTCAATTATGCAACAATTTGATTCAAACAAAACTCTATATCCTTTGTCACATAATTGACTAATGCTAAGTAAGTTGTGTTTAAGACCTTCAACATACAGCACATCACTAATAGAGGTAGAAGAATTCTTACCAATATTTCCAATGCCTAGAATCCTTCATTTGGTGTTGTCTCCATAGGTGACACTTCCTTTTCTTTTGGGAGTGAATGATGTAAACTTGCTTATGTCTCCCGTCATATGCTTTGAACACCCACTATCCAAATACCAATGGGTGTTGCTTGCCTTGAAGCATACCTACAAAACAAAATCAGTTTAGAGAACTAGGTACCCATTTTATGTTGGGTCCTTTAAGGTTAGCTTGTGGTAATGTCCCTTTGGGAACCCACACCTTTCTTATAACTTTTGGCCCTAATTTTCTAACATTGCAGTTTGAGGAGTTATGACGTTTGAATCCATAATGGTTGCATTTCATAAAGGGCGAGGATGATCTCATAGGAGGTACAAAGAAGTTCTTGTAATGCCTTTCCTTTTTAACAGAATTGTACCCTAAACCAGTTTTGTCAAACATGCATCTTTGATTTCCAAGTAGTACATTCAGATTATCTCTACCATTTGTAAACCTCTTTAAGGTTTTGTTTAGATCTAGGACTTTGTTTTCTAGATCAACACATTTCTTAGCAAAATCACACGGTTTATTCTTAGAGCATGTTTGAGCATTTTCCAATTCTTCTTTTAAGCATTCATTCTCTTTACAAACTTCTATAAGGTGCATCTCTAGAGTGTCACTAGTTTTTCTAGACATCTTAAGTCTATTGGATACTTTTACAAATTTATCATACAATTCCTCTAGAGCATCTAGTAATTCATCCTTATCTAAGTCATGGAAGTTTACCTCATCATTTTCTTCTTGATGGTTGGCCATGAGGCAAAGGTTTGCTTCTTCATTTTCTAAGTCATCCGAGCTGCTTATCTCATTTTCATCCCAGGCTATATATGCTCTCCTTCTTCCTCTTTTCTCTTTGCCCTTTTTCTTGAGATTTGGCCAGTCCGCTTTGAAGTGCCCCTCCTTGCCACATTCAAAACAATTGGGTAAGGAAGAATTTTCTTTAGTGATAGGTTTCTTACTTGGGTTTTTAAAGCTTTTTTGGAAGCATTTGCCTTTCATGAATTTCCCAAAGCGTTTCACAAATAGTCCAAACTCATCTTCTTCATCAAGTTCACTTCCGGATTCTTCTTCATTTATGGACATGGCCTTGAGAGCGAGTCCCTTTTTCTTGGAAGATTTTTCTTCTTCTTCCGCCATCTTTAATTCTTTCAGTTCTTGTTCCTGTTCCTGCAACTTACCAAATAATGTGGCAAGGGACATCTCGTTTATGTTGGGAGATTGTTTGATGGCGGTAACTAGCGGTTGCCATTCTCTGTTAAGACTTTTCAGCACTTTATGAATGAGCTCTTTGTTAGTGTAAGTCTTTCCAAGTGTAATAAGTTGATTAATGATGAGAGTGAACTATTTTTGCATATCAATAATTGATTCATGAGAGTTTAATCTAAAGCACTCATATTGACTAGTTAGTGTACTAATCTTAGAGTCTTTAACATCATTTGTACCTTCATGGGTTACTTGAAGAGTATCCCACATTTCCTTGGCGGATTTGCAATTCATTATTCTAAAAAATTCATCTGGACCTAATGCCATAGTGATGCGATTTTTAGCCTTATAGCCATATTGTACTTTCTTTTCTTCATCACTAGACTATTCCTCCATAGGTTTTTCAACACTTTTATCATTGACAATATGCATGGGTGTATAAGGACCATTTTCAATGGCATTCCAAACTTTAAGATCAATAGATTGAATAAATATTTTCATTCTTTCTTTCCAAAAGGTATAGCCTTCTCCATTGAAAGCGGGAGGTCTGTTTATAGCACCACCCTCGGGAAAGAGGTTTTGAGAACTTGAGGCCATTTGTTCTCTTGAAGCTGTTAAGCTTATTTTACCAAGAGTCAAGCTCTGATACCACTTGTTATTCAAGTGGCCTCAATACTCAAGAGGGGGGGTGAATTGAGTTTTTAAAACTTTTAGTTGGAATGCCTTTGAACTTGATTCTTATGTTCAAATTTACAAGATTATGCAAGTGAAATCAAGTTTAATGAAATGTGCAAGGCAAAACAAGGTAAATATAGCTAAGACAATTTGACAAACACTTGGTGTGCAGTATTCAAAGTTTACCAAATTAAACAAGTTTAAGTGTGCAAGCCACAATCAATCAACACAAGCCAATTAAACACAGTATATAAAAGTAAAAGAGTAGGGAAGAAGAGCTTGCAAACCGATTTAACGAGTTCCACCAATCCGGTGTACGTCTCGCCTCTAAGCAACCCACTTAGAGGATTTCCACTATTGTAGACTAGAGATACAACTTTGAGCAATTGCGGCTTCCTAGTGTCCCACACTCAAGAACCAAATCCTCACAAGTATAAGGGGAACCCACCCAATCTCTCAATCTCACAATATCCAAAAGGTTGAACCCTAACCTTTGTAACCACTCAACCTAGAGTGAACTTTGGTGTTTTGTGTAGTGTTTACAAACAAGTGGCTCTCTCAAAAGAGTAGATGTACAAGTGAAAGTTCTCTCAAATCTATAACTCTCAAGAAGAGAGAATACACAAATGAAATTTAGAATATACAAGAGTAAGGGCTTACTAAGCATAAGAGTAAGTAAAGATTGATAGCTTGTTGTTGTGTGTTGTTGTGCTTGAGTTCCTCTTGCATTTATAGAGTCATTTGAGAGCTTGGTGAGTACCTTGGTCTTCCTAGCCGTTGCACATAGTGGGGTCTGAAGGAGTGGTGGAGAAATGTGCTGGTTTCCCACTAATATGTGTTTTCCCACTATCATAATCGATTATGCCTTAAGCTGTAATCGATTACACTTTGAATTTTTCATCTCTGTTCGATATGTAATCGATTAGTTTCCTTTGACTAATCAATTAGCTTCAAGTCAGAAGCTTGGTAATCGATTGAGTTTTGTCTTGTAGTCGATTAGCAGTGATACCTGATGCATTTAATTTGGCTTCGCAGCTTCGTAATCGATTATATAGACATAGTAATCGATTAGCTTAATTCCAGTAACCTTCTAATCGATTGTCTGAATTCTCTTAATCGATTAGCTGTTATACCTGATACTTTTAATGCCATTTTTGGTTTTGGTAATCGATTAAACTATTCATGTAATCGATTATCTTAATTCCAGTAGCTCTGTAATCGATTATTTAAAATGTTGTAATTGATTAGCTTAATGTCCTGATGTAATTATTCCAAAACAGAAGCTGCCTAATCGATTAGATGAGGCTGCCTAATCGATTAGCTGCGTGTCTGATTCCATATCTTTGTTTTTGCAAGGAGTTCTTCAAGAGTGCTTTGTCATTATCAAAATCCTTGAACCTGTAATCACATTCAAAACACAAATCATCCGATGGTCACACCGAACCATTGTCTACCAATACCGTCAGATATCATATCGGCTGAGAGACAAATACATCGGTGTTCTTATCTTTACTTCCTTTTCACTTCAAAAACACAAATACTTCATGTTTCTTTTGTGAAAAATAAGTAAATAGGGGCATCTGTGAACACCTTTTTCGGTCTGGCCCAAGTGGAAAGAACTTTCTTTTATACTGAATTCTGACTCAAAATGATCAAATCCGAGTAGGATGACTCAGATCGAAGCATTGCCGAGTGAAATATGTCCCCGTTGGAGATAAATTTGAGTGGAAGGTTCTCTATCAAAATCATTCCGAGTGAAAAGTGGCTGACTTTGAAGGAATATGTCCAGGTAGAAGGTGAATCTCAGTGAGGGTTTTCCTATTGCAACTAATCTGAGTGGAAAAAGGGACCGACTGGGAACAAAACCGTCCCCAAAGACTAGTTTCCGAGTGAAATGTCTCCGATGGAGTCATTTCCGAGTGGACTCCAAATGTGGGAGGTATTTCCAAACGAGCAAAAAAAAAAACTCTGACCTGGAAGAACTTCTATCTGCCAAGATTCCTAAGTTCCAAATTTCTAAGTAAAAGAAAGTCTGATTTTCGAGCGAAATAGAACTAAATGGCAAATTCCCGAATAAAAAATACCTGACTGGAACACTTCTGAGTGGTTTGTCACTGAGAGTTGTATTCTCGAGTGAAACAATTCTGATTGCAAATGGGATTTCAGAGTGGGCAATAAGGCAGACTCCGAGTGAATATATCTGAGTGGTCTGATTCTTAAGTTCTAAACTCCGATTGAAAAGTAAGGCTGAATCCCGAGTGAATACATCCGAGTGGATGATTACCGATTGGAGCCATTCTGAATGAAAGGCATTCGAATACATTCGAATGGATAAACACCGATTGAAGCCTTTCTTCCTTCCGAGTGAAGAAAGGGTTTCATTTCTAATATTTCTCACTCCCGAATGCATCAACAAAAGAAAGTGTCGAGTGGGTCACTTTTGAAGGCAGGAAGGCTGGTTGAGTGTTTCAAACAATTCTGACTTCTGAGTAAACAATCTCTAAGTTAGTCATTTAAGCAATTCTAGTTGAATGCTTCAAGCAATTCTGACTTCCGAGCAAGTTTCTCCGAATACCTTTGGGTGAAGAAAGAAGGAGTACCCCTCGGGCTGAGGCATTCAAATGAGGAGTTCCCAATCGAATCAAACTAGTTCTGACTTGTCGGTCAGAGACATAGCCGAGTGAAGCAATAGAGGTCCCGATTAATGTTTCTCGGAAAACCATTTCTGAATCAATAATCTGCGAATTTAATCCCGCACCGAGTGTCAGGAGTCGGATCCGACCTGTCGGTTCAAGTTTTCATTCGAACTTCCAAGGGTACATGTGCCACTCGGATTAATTCCCACTAAGGATGGACACCAGCTGAGACAGTAAATCTGGGCCACAAGGAAGAACGCCGATCCCATGATACCCCAAACATTGAAAAGGTCCGACTGGTGTAAACGTGACACCGGTCCAGGTTCCAAAGGGGTCACATCGGACCAGTTATTGGAATTCCATCTAATCGATGTCTTTAATGGCCGATGTCATAAACCTGACAATGGAAGGATGAGCCCGGATGTTTAAGCGCGCTAACATGGAATCGCACTTTCTAAAAGTGGCAGACAGGGGGTGGAAGTGGACAATTGAAAATACCCCACTGAACCACTGTTCCCCACAAATAGGTAGTGGCCAGGGTAGCACCACTACGCACATGGGTGAGTGAAAACTCTGGTTGTCCCAAACACTCAGCCCATGTCTTCAAACCCTATAAATGCCCCAACTGAAAAAGCTCAAGGGGTTGGTTTTTCTCTCTTGGCAAGAAAACTCTGCCTGTACTCTCTCTGATTCCCAAAGTTCCTTTTGATCAAAGATCTTCCTGGTCATACTCTGTGACCCGTTCTGATCACCACAGAAGCCTTTTGCCCTAGAAAGTTTGAAGTTTCCCCAGTGTTCAAAGTCACTGACCCGTCATCAAACCTTCACACCGTCCCTTTACCGAGTCATTGTCCCCCATTAACCCTTCACACCGTCCATACACCAAATCTACACCGTCCCCTTTACCAAGTCACTCCCTTCGTCGAACCTTGACACCGTCCCAGCAAGCATCCAAACCATCTCTTCCTCATTTCGGCTCAGTCTTCTCACCAACACCGGTCGCATTCTCCGCCTCGATTTCCAGCGTCCGAAATCTATACCGGCCCAGCACGTTAGCCACTCCTTCCAGCGTTCAATTCCAGCACCGGCTCGACATAGTCACTGCTACCCAACTCCAATACCGACTTCAAACTCTCCCACACCGGTTCCTTTCTGTTCCTTATCCTCTTTGTTTTCATCATTTATATTCCTGTCAAATTTCTGCCTGTTTGTTCTGATTTCCTATGTTGTATAGTTCATACTTTTAATTTATATCATTTACCCCTAAGGAAAAATAGAAAAGCACAAAATAAGTCCCGCACGTTTTTTATTTATTTTCTAGCCTAAAAATTCCATTTTAAACAGTGTCGTACGGGAACACTCCCGTCTACACAACCTCTTTAGGATCCATACACGTGCGAAGAACTTCACCTTGTACGAGTTCCCCACCTCAATGACATCCATCATCGTCTTCCAAGTCTTCTTCTAAAAAAACAAAACACTCAGAACTACGTAACCCTGATTTCTTGATAATTCAAGAATACGTAGGAGCAGGACCTCAACTCCTGTCGGGCCCATCTTTCTTATTTCTTTTTACTATTTTATTTCTTTGCTTTCGTGTTTCTTTCATAATGTTCCTTTTTATCGCTTCTGTGAAAATCAATTTAGACGTGACGTCTTGTTGATTTACCCTTAGTTTTTTTGTTCAAACCTCGCTACAATTTATAGGGAAGGGATACTTAGGACGAGACGTCCCGCTTATCTCTTTCCTATCCCTATTCCTATATTTTTAATCTGAGGATGTCTAATTTAGACATGACGTCTTGTTAGCGTTCTCTTCCTTTCCTTGTCTTATATCGAAGTCGAGATTAATTTGGATGAAACATCCCATTGACCTCGCTCCGATACCCCATGTTTGTACAGTTCTCTTACTCTACTCTGTCGTTTTCGGAAAAATACAAAAAAGAAAGAAATCATGTTTTATGTAAGGCTATCTATGTTGCATTTTTCAATCATGGTACTATTTATAACAGGCGATGTAGGGTGCTAATATCTTCCTTACTCGTAACCGACTCCCGAACTTGAATCTCATTTTTAAACCAGTGCTTTACTGAACTTAGTTTTTTTCCCAATGTTTTTCCTATGGATAAAAACATTGGTGGCGACTCCCTGTTTCATACTAGTTTTCTTTCTCGCCGCGCCGTCGTGATCCAGGTTGCGACAACTACAAAGATCCCAGGCAATGTTATCCCTGAACAGCTTAGGGTTGAGGTTATTAGGCTAGAAGAGAATACTCCCAATCGATGTTATATTCTTTTTGCTGGGTCCCGATTGAATCCTACATCTTCTACCGAGGTAGGGACCAGGACCAAAGCAAGTAGAAGGACCCCAGTAATCTAGCGGCCAAAAATGGACTACAAAGAAGTGAAAGGCATCGTGCATTCTACTCGTTGGCATATGTCAAAGATCGATGGTTTGCTGGAGTCGTTCATAGAAATTGCAGATCAGGCAAAGGAAAGTGCCTTATATCTTGATTAAAATGAAAAGTTAAGGACCGAGGCGAAAACTCTCCACAAGGAGAATGAAAATTTGGATGAAGTCATCAAGGCCAAAGACAAGGCCAATGACAAAAAGGATAAGGAAATCCCCGCCCTTTAGAAGGAAGTTTATAAACTTTGTATCGAAAAGAGCGTGTTAGAGCCTCTAAAAAAAAAGAATGAGAAATTAATAGCGTTGAATAACAAGTGGAAGAAAGCTTGTGATGAAGTCTAAGCTAACATAACCCATCAAATTTTAGTGCACTAAAAATTACGCTTCAATCCCAAATAGAGGCACTGAAAAAGAAAATATTGGAGGTCGACTCTCTAGATGAAATGCTGGAAACCCTGAGGACTTAGGTTGTGGAGAGTAAGAAGAGGGTAGAGGAAGCCTTTCAGCTCTTTGAGAAGGTAGTCAAGTAGTCCTTTAGTGGGTCATCAAGCAGATGTGGTATAGGAACCCTGGTGTTGAACTCAACCTTCATGGCATCAACCCTTATCACAAATTCTATAGTGGTAAGCGTTTTATCGTGGTGGGCGAGGAGTGTCAGGATCCCAACAACGTTCTCTATGAGTTGGTGGGCCTTCCCGAGTCTCAATCTATGGAAGAACCGCCCAACCAGAATACCGACGAGAGTGCCAACATCGCAGATAAAGAAGACATCCTACCTTCTCCTTCTGACAACCAGGCTCAAACTGCTAAAGAAGATAACACTACTACGGCTTTATGAATACCCTTTGGCTTAATAAATTCTAGCCTTGGGCCTCAGCAAACATGGATGTATAAATATCAACAGCCTTGTACCGGGATGGGCTTCGGCTTTTAATTTTGGATAAATAAAATCCTGCATTAGCAGTATAACCTTTTCGTCTTCTCTTTTCTTTACCGCGCTTTTATTTCTATTTTTTTGGTCTGCCTTGTAATAAGAATTTTGTATAGCAAAAAAAGCAATATCCTTGTCGGAGCTTTAAACTTTATGTAAAACACCGTCATTGCTTAATGCACAGAATGTCAGTCTCTTTTAGACTGAGAACCTCGTCTCCTTAGTCTTTTAGGATCTACTTGCACCACTCGTCGAGGCTCGGTATAGTTTTGATAGAAAACATTTGGTTGGGATGCCATTCATTGGGGTCTGGCACAGCCTCAAAGAGGTCCAATCCTTGCCACCAGCTGGGGCTAAGTTCTACTTGCACCGTTCATTGGGGTCTAGTGTGATCTCTATAAAGAACCAATTGTACATTTCATTAATACTGGATATACATTGAAGCTATGTTGGGACATGCCTTATTAAAACCTTCTTGAGGAAAATCCAATGGGAAAACTTCAAGTAAGGAAAAAGAGTACATGTCAGACAATCAAGCTAGCTATAATAAATGTGTAAATTTAAAATATTCCACTTATTTCTTATTGGTGTCCCGTCCCAACGTTTAAGGCGGTAAGTCCCCTAACTTTCCCTAGTATGCGAACTTGTTTCTGATGCTGACACCTCGTAACACCAAATTGTATACTTTAAAACATCGTTTTATGAGCCGTTTGTTGTAGCGGAGTACGATGTTGGCTTTTATTGCTTGGTCCTGGACAAAGGCCTCTTCTTTGAGCTCGCCAATTACGTTCAACTTATTTAACAAGTTTTCTCTGTTGTTCTCGGTACGAAACTATTGGACCCTGGTAGATGATGTTTAGAGCTTGATCGGGATCATGGCTTCAACCTCGTATGTTAACTGAAACAATGATTCATTGGTAGATTAATGAGGGGTAGTTCTGTACACCAATAATACATGACAGAGTTGATTTGTCCAATCCCCCTTAGCCTCACCTAGGCGCTTCTTCAATCCCCTTAAGATTTCTCAATTTGTCACCTTAGCTTGTCCATTGGTTTGGGGATTCTCCACAGAAGAAAATGCTTGAACAATTTGTAACCCTTCAAGTACGGTGAGCTTGCAATTGGTGAATTAGGTATCGTTGTAGGTGACAATCTTTCTGAGGACCCCAAATCTCATAATGATGTTCTCATAAATGAAGCATCACGTCTGGGCAGAGGTGATGTGTACCATGGGCTCAACTTTAATTTATTTGGTAAAATAATCTACTCCGACTATGAAGTACTTAATGCCCCCAGGTGCTGTTAGAAAAGGACCCAGAATGTCCAAACCCCATAGATAAAACTACCAGGGTATGGTTGATGTGGACATTTCTTTTGTCGGAGTGTGATGTAGGTTAGCGAACCTTTAGCAAGGGTCACACTTCTTCACATACTCTATGGTGTTGTGCTTCATTGTAGGCCACTGGTAACCAGCTCAGAGGATTTTTCTCATTAAACTTCTTACTCTAAAATGATGACCATATTGTCCCTCATGGACTTCCTCTATAACTTTCTGTATTTCATTTTCATGGAGGCACAAGATGCAAGGAACAGAAAAACCACATCAAAAAAGCATCTCATCTACCATGGTAAAGAATGGAAACTCCCTCTTTATTCGTTTCCTCTCTACTTCATCAACGGGGAGTAAGGGTGTTCACGGATTGGATTGGATCAGTTTTAAGGCCAAAAGTGATCTAATCTAATCAAGAAATCATTATACGGTTTAAATTAGATCGATTAGGATGTATCATGAAATCTGATTCAATCCGATCTAATATATATTAGTTTAGATTGGATAAATCACTTACTATAGAAATCACATACTAACAATAGTAACAAACAAGCGAAGCAAAATGAAGATTTCTTTTCTTTCTAATTTGGGTAATTGATGAACATCAATCATAAAATATTAAAATTAAAACATTCAGAATTGTCATTTGGGCTTAAGTTGTTTTGCGCGTGAATTATAAAATTGAAACATTGATCATTGTCATTTGCACTTAAGCTATTTTACTTTTAGGAATTATAGAAACAAAGAAAATATATTGCACTTTTATGTAACAAGTCCAGAGTAGTACTAGTAGTAAAAAAAACTTTGGATCGATTTGGATTGATCGGTTCTTGAAGGTGGAATTAAAATCCAATCCAATCTATTAAAAAATATCAGTTTTTTTGGTTATCGGTTATTTCGGTTATCAGTTTTTTGGTTATCAGTTTTTTTAGTTTAGTTGAGCATTTTTTTTGGATTGGATTGGATGATGAACACCCCTGACAGGGAGTTGTCCGTTAACCATGTATCAAACAAAAGGCACTACCCATGAATCTTCATTGAATGCACGAACGTGGATGGCATTTAGGGGGTGAGTGAGATATGTTAGGCTCTAGAAGGGTGTTTTGAATCACCATTGTCGTGTTTCCTATTCTTTTTGTACTGGCTAACCTGGAGAGGATGTCAGCCCACATGTTTTCCTCCCTCAGGACATGCTTGAAAGTTATAAACCATAATCTCTCCTTCGAGCTGTTGACACAAGCCAAGTATTGTTGTAACAAAGGATCATTGGCCTCATATACTCTCCAAGGATCTATGAGATGATCAGCTGAGAGTCACTGCACTAGGGTGTCATTGCTCTGATATCTAGGACTACCCTTAGGCCAGCGAGGCACGCTTCGTACTCTACTTAATTACTGGAGGTGGTTAAGTTTAAGTGTAGAGAAATCTCCAGGTGCACTCCATTGTCACTCTCAACTACCACTCCAACTCCACATCCCTTGCCATTAGAAGAGTCGTCAACATACACCGTCCAATGAGAGTGAGATTTCTCAGGGTCTGAAGCGAAAAATTCTACAATGAAGTCCACTAACACCTGGGCCTTGATCACACTGCATGACTCATAGGTGATATCAAACTCAAACAGTTCCATTGCCCATTTGATCATTCTTCCTACCAAGTCAGGCATAAAGAGAATGGTACGAAGCTGCAGATCCATCCTCACCATAATGAGGTGTGCATGAAAGTAAGGCACAGACGTCGGGATACCCATATAATTTCTAAAGCGGACTTTTTAATCTTCTAATACCGACATTCTGCCCCCTGTAAAGTCTTGCCAGTAAAGTACACCCGCCTATATCCCTTTAGGGTCTCTTTCACTAAGGCAACTTCTAGAGCTTCATCAGAAATAGATAAATAAAGAATTAAAAGTTTATCAGGGTCAAATTTTACCAAAATATGAGGTTTTTCTAAAACTTCCTTTAAGTTTTGAAAAGATGCCTTTTGTTTTGTTCCCCACTCAAATTTCTTACTCTTCTTAAGGATCTTGTAGAATGGGAGAGATTGATGGGCCATCTTTGGCATGAAGCGGGCTAAAGCCACAATTTTATCGTTTAAGGACTACACCTCTCGTAAAATTTTAGGGCTCTGCAACTCCTGGATCACCTTACACTTGTCCGGGTTCGCCTCAATGCCACTTTGGGTCAGCATGAATTCCAAGAACCTGCCTCCCGACACTACAAAGGTGCACTTCAAGAGGTTAAGGTGCATGTTATACTACTGGAGTCGTAGAAAAATCTTATGAAGATCTTCAATGTAATTTCACCGGTTAGGGTCTTGGAATTGATGTTGTTGATATACACCACCACCAATTTAGTATGCATACCCCCCAAAACTTTCTGATCATACGCTGGTAAGTGGCCTCAACGTTCTTCAAGTCGAATGGAATGATGGTGTAATAGAATACACCTTTATCATTGACAAAGGTTGTCTTCTCTTGGTCTTCTTCCCATATCGGAAGCTAATTGTACCCTAATATACATCCATAAAAGATAAGAACTGGTATCTAGATGAGTCATCCACCATTTTATCGATGTTGGACAAAGGATAGGGGTCTTTCAGGCAACACTTGTTAAGATCAATATAATCTGTGCACATGTGCCACTTGCCATTAGATTTCTGTACCATGACCACATTGGATAACCAGGAGGAATAACGGATCTCCTCGATGAACCTGGTCTTCAACAACTCATTTGTATGTTCACAAGCCACCTTCTGCTTCTTTGGGTGATACGTCCGTTCCACAAGTGTACAATTATCAAAGTAATATAAAAGATTATCGTATCCATAGGGATTGTGCCCAAGTACTAGTTTACTATGACTCAATTAGTCAGACAAATGATATGAACTAAAAGAAGGTTCACTATGAACGGAATTTAAAATGCGAAAGCAGAAATCTTAAAGTACTTAAAACTGGAAATCAATCACTTCAAAAAGCCGATCAAAGGATGAATCTTGGGATTTAAAAGGTTCATATCCTTAATAATTGAATTTATGCAATTTCATTTCCCTAATTGTGAAGTTTAGTTTCTAAGGTAGATTTTTATAATGATATTAGCAACCTTCTCTCAAAGCCTTACTAAAGTACTAAATTGCCAAAGAACAGTGTTCAATTTGTAAATTAGATCCTTTATCAATTTATGAAAATCCCTTAATCCTCAAAAGTTCTTTTGTCTATCCTATAGCTTAAAGAACTTAGGCTCAATTTGCTTTCAAATCATATACCCACTTTCATAGCATATATAATTTAGAATCAACTACGCTTCTCTCGAAGTCTTATAGAGGCATTAAACAATCAATAAAATTGAATAGAGAACATGAATTCAATAAAAAGAGAAGATTCCAAAGTAGTTGAGTTAAATATCAATACATACTACCCCCTGATAAGTCTTGAAAAGACTTAATTATTTCATCTTTTATTTAACATAATCCATTAAATATTGTTTAGTTTGGCTTTATTATTTAATAAATTGTCAATAATTCTTATTTTATTTATTTATTTCAAAAGTGTTTAATTTATGCAAGAAAATGATTAAAAACAATAATTAGTTAAGAAATTATGTTTATTTATAAATTCACTGACCCAGCGTACCTACGCTGGACAGCCAGCGTATAAACGCTAGGAAATTATTTATTTATATGTACAGGAGCAGTTCACGCTCAAGCTTGAAGGTTGCAAGCTCAAGCGAGAGAGCCATACAAAGTATGTAAAAAGAAAGAAAGGAAAGCACGACCACGCTCAAGCGAGCAAACTCACGCTTAAGCGTGAGTCCAAAACACCATTCACGCCCAAGCTTCCCCACTCACGCTCAAGCGTGAAATCAACACTGCAGTGAATAACACGAGCGCGCTCAAGCGCGAGTCCTTCACGCTCAAGCGTGAAGGTGGTTATTTAAAAGCTGTTTTTCCCTCCAAAAGAAGCTCCGCACCATTTCTGTTCCAATTGCCTGATGCACTGCTGCTATTCATTAATAATTTAAGTATCAAGTTGTAATTATTTATTTGTAATTATGTAATTAGTTAGTTAGTTTAAGTATTAATTAAGTCTTTTGTGTAATTAATTAAGTTAGTTAGTTAGTTAGATGCCTATATATACTTGTACATATTCTGTAAACACACAGAGATAGTAGAACACAGAACACAATTCATTTTCCCATTTTCAATCTCTCTCTAATTCTTTTCTCTCTCTAAAATTCTCTCATCCATGTCTCTCCATATTCCTTCGATAGAATCCATGTCTATGGGTTTCTAAATCCCTAGGGTTGGGATTACGAAGGTTTGCAATGGATTCTTGAAAGTGTATTGAGGAAGTCAACTTCTAAATCAAGAGGAGAACAAGCTAAGGAGTGGATCTACTTTGCTGGATTGACAAATCCAGATCTGATGAAGAATCTCACCAGTGAGGAATCATGGTTGAGGCTTAGGTAACTTCTCGCTTCCTAACTAATTCAGGCCTAGTAATTAGGTGAATAATTAGGGTTCAACCCCCAATTTTGCATTAGATTTCTCTGTTAATTGAACACCTAAGGGATTAGGGTTTAATGCTTAGGAATTAGTGTTATTCACCTAAGGAATTAGGGATTAACCATCTGTGGATTGTCCTCTTGAGTCTGAAGCTTGATTGAACCTTAAATGAATGTTTCTTGATAAAGTTGTAAGCTGAAGCAATTCTAACCTATCTTCCATAAATCACATTTTATCTTTCATACTGTCTCTGCAAATACAAAAACATTAGAAATATAAAATAACAAAAACAGAATGAACTCTATCTGCATTGCGTTGTTTCAGCTTGTACTAGTCTAAGATTGCGGTAATTACCACAATCCCTGTGGGAACGATCAAATATATTACAAATTTAACGATTGGTGTGCTTACCAAAAGAATAAATCCTCCGAGAATTTAACATCAAGTTAATGACTCAGGATTTACACACCAAGTTAATGGCGCCGTTGCCGGGGATTGTTGAGTAATATCAACAATCCTTGGACTGGTACTAGACTGAACCATTTTTTTTATTTTTTTTTAGTCTTTGTAACTTTTGTTAGTTGTTGGTGAATTTTGTTGTAGGAGTAGATTTTGTTAAGTGTTAGTATTGTGTTGAGTGTTTGCTGTTAGTTGTTTTTGGCTATTTTAGTGGTAGCACTAACCATTGCAGTGGCCTTGTTTGTAGTTAGTTGTTGCATTTATGTTTTTTTTCTAGTTCCTTTGGAAAGTGAAAAGTTGCAGGTGATGGATCTTGATGACACCTTAGTAGAGTTTCTTCAATATTCACAAATGTTATGCATGAACCATGTAGAGGAGGTACAACCAATTGAGGAGGAGCCATTAGAGTTAGAAAGGATTTTAATTCAATTTATAAAAGTCACTCAAACCGGCCTCCAAAATTTTGATAATTCAATCATGAATATTCAGAAGCAAGTGGATTTTATTGTAAAGCAGTTGGCCGAAGAGCAAAGAAATACAAAGATTGTACAAAGAGAAGATCAATATGAAGAGCCATGGGATGATGATGTTGGTCTAGCTGAAGAAACTAAGTTTAGGGAAGAAAAGGACCAGCTAGAAAACATTGAACTGGATGAACCTGAACTTGAAGTTGATGTAGAAACAAAAGAAGAAAAAGAAAATAAGGAAGTTCAGGGATATTTGATGAAACAAGAGTCAATTGAAGAATGTAAAGAAGAAAGTGATATGAATTATACTTCAGAAGTGGAAGATGATAGTATATCTAGTGAAGCATTCTTTGATGATTGGAATGAAGAAGATTGGTCTAAAGAAGAATAAGAGCAAGAGTTGTCATTGAATAATTTCTTTGATGATGCAAGTGTTGCAGGAGTGCAAATTGAACAAATGACAACAGAAGCCATTGAGGAACCTGAAAATCAATTAGACACTATTGTTGAGCAAGAAGTGATAGAGGAGGTAGAGATCTCAGCTGAGATGGAAACCACATCTTGGAAACACAATAATGATACTAAAATTTTGTTAAAGCCAAGTATGAATGCAGAGAAAGAAGTAGAGGTTCATGTACAAGAAGAGTTAACATGTTTAGATGTTGAGAATATAAAAGAAGAAGAAACTCAGCCATGTCATGAAGGGCGTTTGCTAGTGGTGACTACTGCAGCTATGGAAATCACAAGGAAATACGAATCATCAAGTCAAGAAGAACATTGCTTGTGGCATAAAAAGAGAAAGACTAACACAAAACAGAAAAAGAAAAAGAGTGAAGGAAAGAAAAAGAAGAAAAAGCAGAAAGTTTGGAAAAATAAAGATTAGAGGAAAGTTGTGTTGAGCACTAGCCTCAAACACAACAAGGAGAAACAAGGAGTAAAAAGACCAAGAGTGTATGGTCATAAGCAATGGGATCCTAGAGGATGATCTTATGTTTGTTTTTCTTGTACATAAATAAAATAGTGAGAGAGGTTTTTTTAAAAAAAAAAGAAAAAAAAGAAAAAAAAGAAGAAAAAGGAAAAGAAAAAAAGAAGAAAAAAAAGAAGAAAAAGAAAAAGAAAAAGAAGAAGAAGAGAGAGAGGAAGAAGAAGAAAAGAAAAGAAAAGAAAAGAAGAAAAGACTGAACAACATAAATAAATAAGCATCAGACCCCCCTGGCGCTCGAGCGTGATTTTGTCACGCTTAAGCGTGAATTGTTCCTGGTCTTGATTTCTTCCATTTGCTCAAGCAAATATACTTTGAGCTTAAGCAAGTGCATCCATTTCTTTTATTTTGCTCGAGCGAAACACTTTGCGCTTAAGCGAATTCCATACAGAATGCAATTTACCAAAGTCTTGTCTTCTCGCTCAAGTGAGTACACTGTGAGCTTAAGCGAGAAGCTCCTGTTGTTCCTACACGCTTAAGCGAAAGGTTACCACGCTTGAGCGTGATTGATCTTTTCCTCCTTGTGTTTGAGCGTGTCTTGTGTCGCCTGAGCGTGATTCCACACGCTTTAAGCGTGATCGTGATTCGTAACTTCTAAAGGTTTTGCACGCTTGAGCGTGATTCAACACGCTTTGAGTGTGACCACTGGTACCTGAAAGAAAATATCCACGCTTGACCCTTACCAACCCCGCTTTGAGCGTGCCCTGTAGATAAGTGTCACGCTTAAGCGCCTCAAGCTCTCGCTTGAGCACGATCGGGGCTGAGGATGTACTGTTCATTTTCTCGCTCAAGCGTGCTACTATGAGCTTGAGCGAGACTCCCATATTTAAGCCACTGATGCTCACGCTTGACCCTTACCAACTGGAAAATTCTCTCTCGGTCTTTCTTTCACTTGTTTCTCCCTCTCTCGGTTTTCTTACTCCATCACTCGGCCCTTTCATTCACTCGGTCACTCTTTCACTCTTCTCACTCAGTCCTTTATTCGTTCGGTCTTCCACTCTCATTCTTTCACTCTTTCGTTCCTCACCCGATCATTTGGTCTCTTTCACTTTGCAGTCTCTTTTTCATTCACTCGGTCTCTCACTTCAATCACTCAGCCCTTCATTCACTCGGTCACTCTTTCACTTTTACTCTTCAATCACTCATCTTTCATCCACTCGGTATCTCTTTCATTCGTTCTTTCATCCACTCTCATTTTGTCACTCACTCGTCTTTCATCCACTCGATATCTCTTTCATTCGTTCTTTCATCCACTCTCATTCTGTCACTCACTCATCTTTCATCCACTCGGTATCTCTTTCATTCATTCTTTCATCCACTCTCATTCTGTCACTCACTCATCTTTCATCCACTCGGTATCTCTTTCATTCATTCTTTCATCCACTCTCATTCTGTCACTCTCTCGGGTCTCTCATCCACTCGGTATCTCTTTCACTCATTCTTTCATCCACTCTCATTCTGTCACTCACTCGTCTTTTATCCACTCGGTATCTCTTTCATTCGTTCTTTCATCCACTCTCATTCTGTCACTCACTCGTCTTTCATCCACTCAGTATCTCTTTCATTCGTTCTTTCATCCACTCTCATTCTGTCACTCACTCGTCTTTCATCCACTCGGTATCTCTTTCATTCATTCTTTCATCCATTCCCATTCTGTCACTCTCTCGGTTCCCTCACCCGATCTCTTTCTCGGTCTCTCATCCACTCGGTATCTCTTTCACTCGTTGTTTCATTCACTCGTTCTTTTTCTCGATCTTTCAGCGTATACGGAGTGCTTGATATGAAACACAGGCTTGAGCTCGGGTTCACGCTTAAGCGTGACCCTTCTTGTTGGAACTAGCGCTTGAGCGGGTTCCTTGACGCTTTAAGCATAATATCCCTAAGCTACTCACGCTTGAGCGAAGTAATATCACGCTCTAAGTGTGATCGTGCGTGTACCATGTTATATCATACGCTTAAGCGAATAATGGTACGCTTTAAGCGTGATTCATACCTGATGCTACCTGTGCGTTTTTTATTTGGGCGTATGTACGCCAAAGACCCAGTGTACCTACGAGTACTCATGACTCATATCCATTGAAAGGTAACATCTCTTCCTTCCTTGATTTTACTTAATAGTTAGAATTAGTACATTCCACTGTTTCAATTTTGAATTTAATGTATCCATTATATTCATTCATTTCATATTTTCATTTTGTTGTGGTTGTGTTATTTTTACATTTGCACCCATTTAGGCTTTATAAATACCACCCATACCATTTTCACTTAGGCTAATTTACTTTTGTGTATTAATGACGTTATTTTAGAATTCCTTTTCTTGAATAATGTAATTCTTTTTCAGTTGTAATGAAACTTTATTTCCATGTTAAGTGTTTGTTGTTATTTCTTTTCTAAATTGTATTGTTAAATTCATCCACACCATTACTCATCATTCATTGTCATTCAGGTAAAAAGGGAAGTAATCTATCCTTTTATCTTATTGATTGATAAACTATGTTAATTATGTTTAATTTAGAATCCATCTTAATAATTTAAAGTTTGTTGATTCTCAGGCATTAATTGGATAATTAATTAATTTGCATTGCTTGATTCATGATCCCTGTCCATAACTATTTCATTATTAATTATTTGTCTATTTAGCATGCTAGTTAGCAATTTGAATTTATGATCTTGCATTAAGTTTGGGGACATGACTGGCTGATTACCTGTTATTGTTAGCTTTTGAGCCTTTATTAATTCTTTTCGGAGTGAGCTTGCATTCTAGTTAATGAGACAGAATTTGCTTCAGTGCTTGCTAATTGATTATATGTTTGCCAATTAGAAATGATGAAGGCCTTCTTTGTTAAAATAGCCAGGGCCAAAAATTATCCATCCTAATATTATTAATTATCCTTTGACCCAATAATTATATTTTGAGCCTGAGACCCTTTCATTCTACTTATGTACCTAACTTTCCAAGCCTATTTATCTGAGAAAAACCAAGTGAATCATCCCTGGATGTACCACTGATGAATTGCTGAGTCTTACTTATTGCTAGGGACTAGCAAATTCTAAGTTTAGGGATGAAGAGTGTGCCTAACAACAATTAAAGGACACACTCTGACCTTAATTATAGATGAGGATTTTGAGAAATAAAAGGAAGAACAACAAAGCCAAAAAGAAAAATGAAAAATCAGCAAATAAAGAAGGTGCAAAGCACCACAAGAAAAAAATGGTATTGAAAAAAAAATAATAGAAGAAAAGAAAGAGTCCAAAGGACTGAAAAAAAAATAAGGTGTAAAGCACCACAAGTTATTGAGTTACCCTTCATCTGAAAAATAATGAAAGCAAGAGAGCTAGTTAGTAGAGGAATTTAAGTTAAGATTGAGGCAAGGCATCAGTGGGCACATCTTGTAACCCAACATTGACTAGAAAAACAAAAATAGAGCCTATAGCCTAACCCCATTACAAGCTTAGAAAGCCTTTACTGATCCAATTGTGCCAGCATATGTCATGATGTTTAGAACTGTTGCAAGCCTATGTTGATCTAACAATTATGCAGGTGATGAGTGCATATATTTAACCTTATACACTGAGAAAAGAGTGAAACACCAATCCAGTGAGGAAAGTATCACCAGCTTGTTTCCCAAAGGAGGTGTGAGTAATTATATATTCAGAATTTGCGAAAAGAAAGCATGGTTGGTATTCAATAATTATGGTATGAACTAAGTTAAGGAAAGGTTGATTGTCTTGAGTAAGTGACGTTAATTTAATTAATCTGAGTATTTGCTTGAGGACAAGCAAGTTTTAAGTTTGGGGATGTGATAAGTCTTGAAAAAACTTAATTATTTCATCTTTTATTTAACATAATCCATTAAATATTGTTTAGTTTGGCTTTATTATTTAATAAATTATAAATAATTCTTATTTTATTTATTTATTTCAAAAGTGTTTAATTTATGCAAAAAAATGATTAAAAACAATAATTAGTTAAGAAATTATGTTTATTTATAAATTCACTAACCCAGCGTACCTACGCTGGACAGCCGGCGTACAAACGCTAGGAAATTATTTATTTATATGTGCAGGAGCAGTTCACGCTCAAGCTTGAAGGTTGCAAGCTCAAGCGAGAGAGCCATGCAAAGTATGTAAAAAGAAAGAAAGGAAAGCACGACCACGCTCAAGCGAGCAAACTCACGCTCAAGCGTGAGTCCAAAACACCATTCACGCCCAAGCTTCCCCACTCACGCTCAAGCGTGAAATCAACACTGCAGTGAATAACACGAGCACGCTCAAGCGCGAGTCCTTCACGCTCAAGCGTGAAGGTGGTTATTTAAAAGCTGTTTTTCCCTCCAAAAGAAGCTCCGCACCATTTCTGTTCCAATTGCCTGATGCACTGCTGCTATTCATTAATAATTTAAGTATCAAGTTGTAATTATTTATTTGTAATTATGTAATTAGTTAGTTAGTTTAAGTATTAATTAAGTCTTTTGTGTAATTAATTAAGTTAGTTAGTTAGTTAGATGCCTATATATACTTGTACATATTCTGTAAACACACGGAGATAGTAGAACACAGAACATAATTTATTTTCCCATTTTCAATTTCTCTCTAATTCTTTTCTCTCTCTAAAATTCTCTTATCCATGTCTCTCCACATTCCTTCGATGGAATCCATGTCTATGGGTTTCTAAATCCCTAGGGTTGGGATTGTGAAGGTTTGCAATGGATTCTTGAAAGTGTATTGAGGAAGTCAACTTCTAAATCAAGAGGAGAACAAGCTAAGGAGTGGATCTACTTTGTTGGATTGACAAATCCAGATCTGATGAAGAATCTCACCAGTGAGGAATCATGGTTGAGGCTTAGGTAACTTCTCGCTTCCTAACTAATTCAGGCCTAGTAATTAGGTGAACAGTTAGGGTTCAACCCCCAATTTCGCATTAGATTTCTCTGTTAATTGAACACCTAAGGGATTAGGGTTTAATGCTTAGGAATTAGTGTTATTCACCTAAGGAATTAGGGATTAACCATCTATGGATTGTCCTCTCGAGTCTGAAGCTTGATTGAACCTTAAATGCATGTTTCTTGATAAAGTTGTAAGCTAAAGCAATTCTAACCTATCTTCCATAAATCACATTTCATCTTTCATACTGTCTCTGCAAATACAAAAACAGAATGAACTCTATCTGCATTGCGTTGGTTCAGCTTGTACTAGTCTAAGATTGCGGTAATTACCATAATCCCTATGGGAACGATCAAATATATTACAAAATTAACGATTGGTGCGCTTGCCAAAAGAATAAATCCTCTGAGAATTTAACATCAAGTTAATGACTCAGGATTTACACACCATCCCCTTAATCCTAAGAAAAGAAGTTGAGTTCATCATAATGTTAATTTCAAAATCACAAAATCCTAACTCAAATCCCAACATTGAATAATTCCCCAAATTACAAATCTAGGATTCAAAAAGAGAAAAATAAGCTCTCACTCTATTTGTCTCAATCTTCTCCGAAAGCAATGAATTAGTTGTTTCTTTGTTGTTGATCCTTGAATCCCCTTCGAAATTCTCTTGGTAAAGCTCTTAAAATCCTTAGCTTTTGTCCCTCATTCTTTTCTTTCATGTTGCCCCCTTTTTTATGCAAAAAACGGCCCCCAAAAATCAGGGTTCTAAATTTAGCACGCAAAACCCACGGCCTGTAGGAATTTCCCACGATCTTTGATTGTGACAAGGTCCCTTAGTGCATAATTTCCTCTATTCTGATAGTAAGAACCACGGCCTGTGGGAATTTTCCCATAGCCATGAGTTTTTTTTTCGACATGTTCCACGGCCTGTGGGAATTTCCCACAACCATGGATTCCTTTCAGTGTACTTTTCTCTACTTTTTCCTAGACCAAAGGGAACCACGGCCTGTAAAAGTTTCCCACGGCCGTGGGTTCTAAAAAGGTTCTCCAAATTGTGAATTTTTTATTCCTTTGAGGCCCGAGAGGGTTCCACTCGCTTATTTCTTCTTTCCAAGGGTCGGACTGGACTTGTTTTTGAGCTTTTGATGACTTGAACTTCCTTTCATTTGCATGATGTTCAACAAATGTCTCTAATTCTCTAGCGTATGGGCCTGTAACATCATAATTCCTACAAAACTGACACACCCGAGTAACATATGCGGAATGAAAGGAGATATTCAAGATTAAAGAGGAAAAACAAACAACATAACCAAAAAAATAAGAATGAAATGACTCTAAAACTAACGCAAATTAACTACTTATTAGAATACCCCAAACTAGAACATTGCTTGTCCCCAAGCAATCACCATATTCATAGGATGGAAAATCAAGGGCAAAGAATCCAAACACAATTAAGGAACCCAAAATGAATTTTTATTATTAAGTTTTCTTTTTCAGACGATCGCTAAAGTACCAAGATCCAATTCAGACAATTAACAATCCACACTCCGCTAAGATTAGACTATGGGTACACTCGCCTCATTTTCCCTTTTAGTGCACAAGTTTATGTATAAAACACTCAAATCACAACACATTAAACATTACCATAATCTTGGCAATTGACCGTAAACTCCACAGTTACTCAAAACACATTGTTATAGTCTAAAGGTCTTTTCAGGGTTGTAATGTGGCCAAGGGTTCAACATATAGGTATGGAAGCCAAGAAAAGGAAACACAAAGGGCTAAACGATTCTTGAGAAAATAAGTTTCAAAGCAAAACAGCATAAATATCACTTATATATGCAGAAACTCTAAGTAGTATTCTCATTATCATCTTTTTTCTATTTTCTTTTTCTTTCTCCTTTATTTATTTTTTACTAGAACCCCAAACTACCACAATTGCATTTATATATATAAATATATACCCTTCTTATGTTGTTCTTTTGCTTCTTCTACATGAATCGTGAAAATTAACAAGTAAAGAGGCAAAAAGAAACATGTAATGTGTATCAAGCTCAAGAGGGCAACTAAAGGATTATTGTAAGCAATTTGTGGTTAACAATAAGGCCTAAAGTGCCTTTTTCATTCCATGACATGCATTCACAAACCATTTTGAATCGGTCAAAAGCTAAGTTCTAGAATGTCTAATCTGTGTGAGTCACTCAAAGAATGAATTAAGGTTTAAACTTTAATCATTGCTATACCCTTTTTGGCTCAAAATCTCACTGCTGTGGTTGTTCCAAAACATAGAAAGCATGAATTTATCAAGAGTCTTTCTTTTAGCTTAGTATCCTGGTAGTCATCATAATTATATATATATATATATATATATATATATATAATTTCAGGTTCTTATCATGCTTGGGATTTAATTATTCAAGATCAACTTATCCTATAAAGCTACAAATCACAAATAGACTAGCAATGTCATCCTAGGAAAAATGAAACAAGAATAAAATAAACAAAACAAAAGTAAAACAGTTGAACAGATCAAGTTAAGTTCATTTTACCCCATACCCAAACTGATCTCGGACATTGTCCTCAATGTAGAACAAAGATATATAGGGAAAAGGAACTTAACTAAAACATAAAACCTGATCATGGGGATGGAGGGGAGAAATGTCCCTGCTCAGTGTGCCAGTCGTACATGGGTCCACCCTCTGAGTTATATGATCAATCTGCTTATTCCTTACATTAAGGAATACATGCGCTCCATGGAAAAGCTAGAGTTGGTAGTGGAGTGTGAGGGTCCAGCTTCTGTAGTGGTGGGTGGTGGTGGCATCCCTATATCCAAAGGGTCCTGAGCAGCATCATCTGTCTCTATAAAAAAAATAAAGCCCTACCCTTCAGGCAGGGGGTGAGGTACAGAGAAAGTCAGGAATAATTAAACAATATTTATTACGCTTATAAACAATCATGCCCATGTTTATTCACTCCTCCATATCAACCCTTTTAGGTTGAAAAAGAGGGTATCATTATTAAGATTAATACCCACATATCTGGCTATAGGGTTTATGTACCCGCAATGATGATTTTGCTAGAAGTAACTTTTCAACTCTAGTGAGTTGACTGAAAAACCATTTAGCGGAGTTCATGGGTTCATTATTAATCATAGCATACAAAAAATAAAGTTCAACAAACCTAAAAGTACCAGGGCTTTCATAACGCCCAAAGATTGACCTAGCCCATAAATCTCTGAATGTACTTTAAAATAGGATGATGCATGGCAGAGGTTTTACATGAAGATGGCTCATAATCACCCCGTGATCTTGAAATGGTTCCCCAAAAGTAATTTGGATTAAATAGTCAGGAAATACGAACTGCACCCTTTCTAGGAAACCATATACAGAAGCTACCTTATTCAAGTCTATCTTGTATTCAATATTATTCAATCTAAAGTTAACCTCCCATCCAGAGTCATTATAAACATATAGATATCTACAAAGCTAAGGAACTCTAAAGTAGTTATTTCATATGTGGGTTCATGCAGTTGAATGAAATTATTCCAACCCATATGTTCATATAATTTAAGAGTTTCCTCAAACATTCCTAGCTCTTACAGAGTATCTCTGTAGAAAAAGCGCAAGGGAATGATTTCTCGTGCGGCTAGAGAGGCAAGTCTCATTCTTTGTTCATCAGAGGCACATTCAATGTTGTCTATTTTAGAATAAGATGAGGACTTACCAATGGTCTTTCTCTTTTTTCCAATTGACTTGACTCTTTCGGTAGACATAGTTGCTTTCAAAGGGACAAAGAGTTTTAAGCAAGTCAGTCAATTATGGCATCATACAAGATTTAGGGAACCGTTTAACATAATGCATAAGAATATCAAAAACCCTACTCAAGTGAAATGAAAGATGCCTTTTAATGGTAACTTGTGCATGAAAACATGAATAATACACATGTGTCAAGTTTTAAAGTCAATACTATGCAACAATTTACTAAAAAAATGAACCAACATTAGTTAGGCATTTTCACAAACACTTGGTGGGCACACATATATCATACCATAGATTACCCCAAACTTGAATTCTTAACAACCCCTATGATTTCAAATCAACTGTATCATGTTCCACTTAATGCTAATCAATCACATGCCTAACAAAATGTAACATATAATGAACAACAAAGAATGGAATTTATGCATTAGAGGATATGAACAAAGCATAAGAATACACCACTTCTAGTCAATTCAATCAATGCAAATCATACCCATTCACCTTTTAGACATGTATAGCACTCAAGATTCATAAACAAAGCTTTTTTATAAACCAATTTAGAAAGAAATCCCAAAGATTAGTAAGTACCCCAAAAATCCCATATCTGAAAAATTTGAAAGTGAAGAGAAAATCTTAAAGTTCTTACTTGGTCTGATAAATGAAAGAGTAATGTAATTTCAATGGAATGCAAGAGTGATAGATTGAAAAGAACAAGGAAAGAGTTTAGGTTGAGAGGAGTAATGGTTTCAAAGGAGATAAGTATGAGAAAAGAGAGTGTTCATGTATTTTTGAAAACAAGAAAAAGGAAGCAATGCATTTAAAACACGTTTTTAGGCCCCTGATGCGATCCACGGTCGTGGGAATTTCCCACGAGTCATGGAACTTACTGTTTCTTCCCATAAAAATCTCCCCACAAAACCCACGGACATAGGAATTTTTCCCAGGCCGTAGAACTCACTATTTTTGTCAGAAAATTCACTCTGTTTCTTGCGTAAAACCCACGACCGTGGGAATTTTTCCCAGACCGTGGAACTCACTGATTTCAAATATTCTTATTCCACGCTTAGAATTATATTCTTATATTTCAAAATTAACTCCAAAAATTCCTTCAACACTCATTCAATTCAACAAAAACTATCCTAAAAATCAATTTTTATTTTTATATTTTTTATTTTTTATTTTTTATTTATTTTTATTTTTTATTAAAGGAAAAAGCATGCAATAGAAAAGAAACATCATGGGGTTACCTCCTCACTAGTGCTAAGTTTAACGTCTTCAGTCAGACTTTACTGTTCAAGTCATTCAAGAGTCAAGAAAATCTTTCAAATTCATAACACTAACTTGTTGGATAGGCTCTCCCACTAAATAATGTTTAAGCCTGTGTCCATTAACTTTAAATGCACCAGATTTCTCACTCCATATTTCAATGGTACCAAAAAGAAAAACTTTCAATACCTGAAAAGGTCCTGACCATCTGGACCTAAGCTTACCTGGAAAGAGTTTGAGGCGAGAGTTAAATAGTAAAACCTTGTCTCCTAGAGCAAAGCTTCTTCTCAAGATGCGTTGATCATGCCATTTCTTTGTTCGTTCCTTATAGATCTTCACACTCTTATATGAATCCAATCTTAGCTCTTCCAATTCATTCAAGTGTAGAATCCTTTTCTCACCTGTCTTCGCAAGATCAAGATTAATGGCCTAAAATAATTTATACTCTAGTTTCACAGGTAAATGAAATGATTTTCCATAAACTAGTTTAAAAGGAGTAGTACCAATAGGGGTTTTATAAGCAGTACGATACGCCCACAAAGAATCATCCAATTTAATGGACCAATCCTTTCTCGAGGTGTTGACTACTTTTTGAAGAATAACTTTAATTTCCCTATTTGATACTTCCACTTGTCCACTAGTTTGTGGATGATAAGGTGTAATGACCTTATGCCTAACTCCGTATTTTTTAAGAAGGGTTTTAAAAGTATTCTTAATAAAATATGACCCTTTATCACTAATAACACATCTAGGGACTCCAAACCTTGGGAAGATGATCTTTTTAAAAAGTTTAATCACAGTCTTAGCATCCGAATGAGGTGAATCAATAGCTTCTACCCATTTAGACACATAATCAACCGCTACCAAAATAAATTTATTTCCAAGGGATGATGGAAACGGTCCCATGAAATCTATACCCCAAACATCAAAGATTTCAACTTCAAAAATATTATTCAACGGTATTTCATGACGTTTAGAAATGTTACTTGACCGTTGACATGAATCACAAGTAAGAACATAATTACAAACGTCTTTGAAGATATAGGGCTAATAGAAGCCCGTTTGCAATACCTTTGAAGCGGTCTTGGAGGTGCTCATGTGACCTCCACTAGATAGAGAATGACAATGGTCAATGATAGAGTGGACTTCATCCTTCGATATACATCTCCTTATCAGCTCATCTCCATACATTTTAAAAAGGAGTGGGTCATCCCAATAGAATGTTTGGCTTCTGTAAGAAATTTCTTCCTCTGTTGAAAATTAAGATCAAGTGGTAAGATACCACAAACTAGATAATTCACAAAATTAGCCAACTAAGGGACTTGTTGGATATTGAGACTTAAGAGTTGCTTATCTGGAAAAGAGTAATTAATGGGAGAACATTACCTATTTCGTCTTTTTAGAGGGCAATCGAGATAAATGATCAGCCTCTAAATTTTCAGAACCTTTCTTATCCTTGATTTCCAAATCAAATTCTTGTAAAATTAATATCCACATAATTAGCCTAGGTTTTACTTTCTTTCTTTCGCAATAGGTATTTTATAGCAGAATGGTCAGTATAAACAGTTACCTGAGATCCTACCAAATATGACCTGAATTTATCGAAGGCAAAAACCATAGCTAAGAGTTCTTTCTCTGTAGTGGTATAGTTCACTTGTGCATCATCCAAAGTTCTACTGGCATAGTAGATGACATAAAGTTTTTTATCTTTTCGTTGCCCAAGTACAGCTCCCATAGCATAATCGCTAGCATCACACATTAATTCGAAAGGGAGTTCCCTATCCGGCAGTTGCATAATAAGAGTAGAAATTAAAGCCTCCTTTATCCTGTTAAATGCATCAAGACAATGTGATTCAAAATCAAAAGGAATGTCCTTACCCGGAAGATTTGTGAGAGGGTTAGTTATTTTAGAGAAGTCTTTAATGAACCACCGGTAGAACCCGGCATGTCTAAGAAAACTCCTTATGCCTTTCACATTATTGGGAGGAGGAAACTTCTTAATGACCTCAATCTTAGCCTTATCAACCTCAATCCTTCCCTCAGATATCAAGTGGCCCAAGACTATTCCTTTCTTGACCATAAAATGGCATTTTCCCTAATTTAGAATTAAATTCATTTCTTTACACTGCTACAAAACTCTAGAAAGATTCGTCAAGCAATCATTAAAATTAAAGCCATAAACTAAAAAATCATCCATGAATACCTCCATTATATTTTCAATTAGATCAGAAAAAATGGCTTGCATACACCTTTGAAAAGTTGTAGGTGCATTGCAAAGACCAAATGACATACACCTATATGCAATGGTTCCATATGGACAAGTAAAAGTAGTCTTTTCTTGGTCAAAAGGATGAATAGGAATTTGATAGAAACTTGAGTAAGCATCCAAATAACAAAAGAGAGAGTGCTTTGCAAGCCTCTCAAGCATCTGATCTATAAAAGGGAGTGGGAAATGATCCTTTTTCGTGGCACTATTTAATTTCCTATAGTCTATGCATACACACCAACCAGAAACTAATCTAGTAGAAATCAACTCATTCCTATCATTTTCCACTATTGTCATTCCTCCCTTTTTAGGCACAATATGAATTGGACTTACCCATTTGCTACTCGTAATGGGGTAAATCACTCCAGTATCAAGTAAGTTCAGAATTTCTTTCTTAACCACATCTTGCATTTTTAGATTTAATCTTCTTTGTGGTTCTCTAGTAGGCTTACTTTCATCATCAACTATTATCCTATGCATGTAAAGAAAAGGGCTAATTCCCTTAATATCATTCATGGTATAACCTATAACATTCCTATACAACCTAAGTTGTTCTATAAGTTTTTTCAGTTTCCAAAGAGTTCATTTTTGCATTCACAATCACAGGATAAGTAAGAGTTAGGGCCAAGAAATTCATACCTTAATGAGGATGGGAGGGGTTTTAATTCAACATTGGAACTCCCCTCTTCCTTATGCATTACCTTAGTATCATACTTAGGCATTGCATCATCTTGTTCATTTTTACAAATTCCTGCAGACTCAGTCAGGAAAATAGATTCAAGTGGATCATTAGGAAGAGATGCTTCCTTTACCACTTTATCAATATTCTTAATACTACAGCATATATCATCATGCAAGGATTTTTGTAAGGCATCTTTTAAATTAAAATCAACCTTTTGGTCTCCAAAAGTGAGAGACAACTTACCATTCTTCAAATCAATGACCACACCTGCAGTTGCCAAAAATGGTCTACCTAATATAATGGGAATCATAGAATCCTCATTCATCTCTAGCATAACAAAACCAGCAGGTATAAAAAATTTTCCTACCTTAATAGGATCATCCTCTAAAATACCTACAGGATACTTAACAGACCTATCAGCTAACTGAAGGGATATTCTTGTGGGTTTCAATTCACCCAATCCCAGCTTTTCAGAAATAGATAGAGGCATCAAACTAACACTAGCTCCTAAATCACATAAAGCTCTATCTATTGACATATCACTTATCATGCATGGGATAGAAAAACTACCTGGATCTTGAAGTTTGGTGGCAACTTCTTTTGGATCAAAGCACTGCACTCTTCAGTAAGTGCCACAGTACCATCCTTTTCTAACCTTCTCTTGTTGGACAAGATCTCCTTTAGGAAATTTACATATGTAGGCATTTGCTGCAAAGCATCTATAAAAGGAATATTAATATAAAATTTTTTCAAAACTTCTAAAAACTTACCAAACTACTTGTCCAACTTAGCCTTAGCTAAGCGTCGAGGATATGGTATGGAAGATTGATATGGATTAACCTCATCTTTCTTCTCTTGTTTCTTTTACTCTAAAATAGGTGGAGGTGATGGGGTTGCATCCAACTGAGGATCCTTCTCTGTAGGTATACTTGGACCCTCATACTGTGTACCACTTCTAGGCGTTACCGCCGCAGTATGATTGGATGGACCTGATTCTGGTTTTCTAGGAAATGTTCCTGGAATTCTTAAAGAACTTGAGGCTTGTTGAGCTATCTGGGTTTCCAACATCTTGTTATGAGTAGCCAATAAGTCCACCTTCAATGTTAAGTTCTTAATAGCCTTAGAAAATTCATCATTCTGCTTCAGCTGAGTAGCCATAAATGTTTCCATCAAGGATTCTAGTTTAGATTTTTATGGAGCAAAGGGTCCTTGTGATGGTCTGAAAATATTTTGACTACTTTGGAATGGAGGGGGATGGTTTTGGAATCCTGGTGGCCCTATTTATTGTCTGAAATTATTTCTATGATTGCCATCGTAATTTCCTATTGCATCCACTTGATGCACCTACGGCACCATAACTTGATGTACTCCAAGCTGACACCCTGTAGCTAAATGACCTGAAACACCACATACCTCACAAATGACATTAGTAGTACTTGTACCCAATTTATCAAATTTAAGATTTAAGGCCTTAATTTTAGCTGTGAGTAATTAAATAACATCAAGAGGATACTTATCAGGAATTTTTATTGCTGATTATCTTTCTAAAGACCATTGGTAGGTATTCTGTGCCATTTCTTCTATAAGGTTATAGTCCTCCTCCATGTTTTTACTCATGAAGGCTTTACCAGCTGCTGCATCCGGAGCAATTTTTTGATTTGAGGCTAAACCATTATAGAAAATGTGAACAGTTAACCATCTCTCGATCCCATGGTGTGGGCATTCCCTAAGTATCTCTTTAACCTTTCCCAAGTGTTATATAAAGTTTCATCATATTTCTAGGTAAAAGTAATGATTTGCTTTCTTAGTTAGTTAGTTTTGCTTTGAGGATAATATTGTTGAGGAAAGCATGGGAGAGTTGCTCCCAAGTTGTGATTGAGCCTTCTGGTAATGAGTAAATCCATGCTCTAGCCTTGTCCCTTAGAGAAAATGGGAATAGCCTAAGACAGATTGCATCATTTGAGACCCTATTTACCTTGAGTGTATCACAATACTCAAGGAATATTTGTAGATGTAGATTAAGGTCTTCAGACGGTAATCCTCTGAATTGATTCTGTTGGACCATGGAGAGTATGGACGACTTCAGCTCAAAATTATTGGCATCAATTATGGGTCTGGTAATGCTAGACCTTCTTCCCATCAAATTAGGTGTAGCAAAATCATGTAATGCCCTATTATCCATCTTTCATGTATTTTCTAGACCCGTTGATGTAGTTTCTTGCTGTTTGTTGTGCTTCCTAATTTTCTAAAGCAACCATTCTATTTCTGGATCAAATACAATACTAGAACTGGAGCTTATTCGCATAAAAGGATCTGCAAGCATAACAACAACACACAGAACAAGCGTAATATAGTTCTCTAAAGAAATAAAATAAGAATAAAACAAAAACAAAAACATCTAATCTAATCAAATCATGGTCAGTCAATATTGGGGGAAACACAATCCCCGACAATGGCGCCTAAAACTTCATATGTCCATTCCGCAAGTGTACGATTATCGAAATAATATAAAAGATTATCGTATCCACATGGATTATGCTCAAGTACTGGTTTACTATGACTCAATTATCCAAACAAATGATATGAATTAAAAGAAGGTTCACTATGAATGGAATTTAAAATACGAAAGCAGAAATCTCAAAGTACTCAGAAAACTAGAAATCAATCACTTCAAAGAGTCAATCAAAGGATGAATCTTGGGATTTAAAAGGTTCATATGCTTAATAATTGAATCTATGCAATTTTATTTCCCCAATTGTGAAGTTCGGTTTCTAAGGTAGATTTTCCTAATGATATTAGCAACCTTCTCTCGAAGCCTTACTAAAGTACCTAATTGCCAAAGAACAGTGTTCGATTTGTAAATTAGATCCTTCATTGATCTATGAAAATCCTTTAATCCTTAGAAGTTATTTTGTTTATCCTATAGCCAAAAGAACTTAGGCTCAATTTGTGCTTTCAAATCATATACCTACTTTCATAGCATATATAATTTAGAATCAACTACGCTTCTCTTGAAGTCTTGTAGAGGAATTAAACAATCAATAAAATTGAATAAAGAACATGAATTCAATAAAAAATAAGATTCCAAAGCAGTTGAGTCAAATATCAATACATACTACCCCCTTAATCCCAAGAAAAGGGGTTTAGTTCATTATAACGTTAATTACAAAATCACAAAATCCCAAATTCAAATCCCAATATTGAATAATTCCCCAAATTATAAATCTAAGATTCAGAAAAGAGAAAAATAAGCTCTCACTCTATTGATCTCAATCTTCCCCTAAAGCAATGAATTAGTTGTCTCTTCGTTGTTGATCCTTGAATCCCCTTCGAAATTCTCTTGGAAAGGCTCTTAAAATCCTTGGCTTTTGTCCCTCCTTATTTTCTTCTATGTTGCCCCCATTTTAAGTAGAAAATGGCCCCCAAAAATTAGGGTTCTGAACTTAGCACACAAAAACCACAGTCTGTGGGAATTTCCCACGGCCATGGGTCATGACAAGGTCCCTTCATGTGTAATTTCCTCTGTTCTGATAGCAAGAACCACGACCTATGGGAATTTTCCCACACCCATGATTTTTTTCAGCATGTTCCATGGCCTGTGGGAATTTCCCATGGCTGTGGATTCCTTTCAGTACACTTTTCTCTACTTTTTGCCTAAACTAGAGGGAACCATGGTCTGTAAGAATTTCCCACGGCCGTGGGTTCTAAAAAGGTTCTCCAAATTGTGAATTTTTTATTCCTTTGAAGCCTGGGAGGGTTCCACTCACTTGTTTCTTCTTTCCAAGGGTCGGACTGGACTTGTTTTTAAGCTTTTGATGACTTGAACTTCCTTTCATTTGCATGATATTCAATAAATGTCTCTAATTCTCTAGCATATGGGCCTGTAACATCATAATTCCTGCAAAACTGATACACTCGAGTAACATATATGGAATGAAAAGAGATATTTGAGATTAAGGGGGAAAAACAAACAACCTTCTTTTCAATGTAAAGATCATTTCCTTCACGAGTATGTTCACCTACTCTGCCAAACACGGATACACCTCCATGAGCTTTGGTAATATTATTGATCAATTCCATAATGAGTACTGTTTTACCCACTCCAGCTTCCTTGAAAAGTCCTATTTTTCCTCCACGATGATAATATAACCAAAAAATAAGAATGAAATAACCCTAAAACTAATGCAAATTAACTACTTATCACCGGGCCTAAACGTCTCTTCTTCTAAGCCACGAGCTTAGTCTCTGGATAGACATCAAGCTTATGACAACAGAAATTAGGATCCATGCTAGGCATGTCGGCACTAGTCCATGCAAAGAGGTCGTGAAACTCCTTGAGCAATGCCAACAATCATTGCTCCATTCCAGGATTGAGTTTCTCATTAATATCAGTCACTTTCTCTGAGGTATCCCCTAACACGATTTCCTTGGATCCTCCATCTGGGGTAGGTTTCGAGGGATTGAGTGGGTCAATCTTTAACTCCGCTCTGGGTCCAGGTCCACCAAATTGACTAAGGTTGTAGTCGTTCTGCCCTTATTCAACTTGTGCTTTTTGTTGACATTCTCCAACTTAACCATGTTGAAGCTAAGTTATAACAGTACCTTATCATCTCCTGATTACCTCGTACTGAGGACATTCTGTTGTCCTTATCAATGAACTTAATAAAGAGGTGAGGGGTTGATATGCCTCTATGGCATTCAGTGTGGGACAACCTATAATGCTGTTATAGGGAGACTGCACATCAATGACCAAATTTTTGGTTTTCACAGTCTAGGCTTTGGGCTCCCTATCAAAAGTAATGCGGGTATTAAGATACCCATTCGTAGGCTACTTGGCCCCATTAAAAGCTGTAAGATCCTGCGTGTAAGGTTGTAAATCAACATCAGTGAGGCCCATCTACTTAAAGCAATCATAGAAAAGAACATCGCAGGAGCTGCCTCGATCAACCAAAATTCTTTTGACATCCATATTAGCGATCACGACTACTATCACCACCGCATCATCACCTCCAAGGATAGTTGGACCAAAATCATCATAAGAAAAGGAAATAGGAGGGGTCTGAATCCCGCCTCTAAAATAAGAGTTATCCTGCTTCTTACCCTACACAGATAAGATCATCCTATAATGGTTCTTGCGCATCATATTCGACATACCACCCCTAGTAAATCCTTCAACGATCATGTCAATGACCTCATGCCTACCCATTAAGAGGGTGAAAATACACGTCCCCTTCTTGGACGACCTCTACCACTAATCCCTTTTGTTTTTTTGCATATGTGAACCTCTTAGGACCTCGTGTATTGTCTGGGTTAGGAGAGTGGTCTTTGTGCATCTTCTTCATTCAGCCAGGCTCATCCAGAAACTTATTTCTGAAAAGGTATTGTTTAAGCTTATTAGGACCTCGATCACGTGCTTCAACTACCTGTATTCATCGGTTGAATGGCTGGCTTGCTCGTGGAAGTCATAATACTTCCTAGGGTTTCTCGGCCTCTTCACAAGAGCAGGTCTCTTGACTCTATACACACTAAAGGAAAGCCATCCTACCTCTCTTAAGATCTGGGAAGGCTTAGCATTCAAGGGAGTATAGTGAGCGAATGTTGCAACCAATTACTCCTGTTGATGGGGTTGCTAATCTCTACCTCTTTCCTTCTAAGGAGTCTTATCTCCCTTAAACTTTTTCTTCTCCTTCTCCACACGAGGTGAAGGACATGGTGCTTTACTTTTTGCTGTCATGGCTTCAAGATGCATCTTGATACCGACACACTTTAAAACTTTACGCCTGAACTCCTCAAGCGTGGTGGGTGGTCCTTTTGCCAAGGACAAAGAAAATGGTGACTTAGGATGCAAAGCCTCAATGATGATAGGCAACTAAAAGGCCTCCGTCAGATCTGAGACCATGGCTACCTCCTTATAGAACCTCTTCAAAAAATCATTCGAAAACTTTGTCTCACCCTACTTAATATGAGCCAAGGTGTGTGAGGTTCTAAGAACGTCCATGGGAAATCATAAAATTCTCTCCAGAATCCTCAGCCATTTCTTCCTAAGAATCAATAGATCTAGAAGTGGGTCCCTTAAACCAACTTAGGGCTTCACCTACCAAAGTGCGTGGAAACATACGACACATGACATCTGCCTCACCCATATATTTGCTTATAGAAAGACGCTGGGTGGGCTACAAATGCTTGGAGATAGGCACACTCATGAGCCTCTTTAAGAAAGGAACACTGAACTTGTAACTAGAAGAAAGAGTGTCGAAGGGTTGGCTCCTTCGCTACAAGTTTTAGTGCTTAACATGGGAGTGAGTCTCTTGCTCCTCCTCATACGTCGAGATCTTGGAATAAAAGAATGTACGAGACACTTATGCCTAGAAGCTTCAGGTTGGTGAAGTCCATGAGGATTCATCTTCTTAACCTGCGCTAGACGCTCACACTTCAACTCTGGCAGCTCCTCTCTGAGCTGTCTAATGATCTCACCCCTTGGGTTAGGAGTGGCCATTAGGACTATCTTCTTAGCTGAAGCACTAGAGTTGTCAAAAGCCAGACGCCTTGGCTCCAAGAACGTTAGATCCTTAACATAGCCATCTTGAACTGGCGAGTTATCTCACATGGTGGTGAAAACAGACGTGGGAATCAATTTACAGAATCCCACTAGCGTGCTTATGAACTAGTCTAGACCAGGATGCAAAAGTCGGCCTTAGGACAGTCCTATATGTGATTTCAGGTATAAGTTTTACATTGGTCCAATGGGGATCCTGTATTATATCCTTTATTTTAGTGGGAAATAAAGGCCTTGGAGTAATCCCTTATACCAAATCACCAACCTGACACGTGGGGTGAAATGAGGTGTCACCTGTAATGACACTTTGACGCTCAAGTCAGTGAATATTCAAGAGAATATCAAAGCTTAAGCAAAAGTTCTAGAGAGAATGTTCTACCTTTGTTACGTTGATGCATGAGTATTTGTATATAGAGGTAGTGGAAAAGTCTCATTGCTCTCCAAGTTTTCCATACACTTTGTCAGTACTTTTCTGATCTCTTGTAGAAAGGCTGACACATGAAAAGGACGTACCCAAATAACTCTACCTACCAGACAGTCACTTTGCAGGTTACTTATTCAACACGCTGGTACATAAGTCAACTCCAATCTCCCACTATTGAGGGAATGACTCATATCGTAGTTAGTTCTGGGACCTTTCATGCAATACCGATATACCGGTGTTATTACACTAAACTATACGAGATACCGATTCTGAATACGGATTGTGGTCAAATTACCGTACTGCCCATAGACCGGTATCAGGACCAGATCAATTATATTATTACTACTATAAAATTATCACTATATATTTTTATTTTTTTCTTTTTTTATTATTTTATTTACTATGTATAAATACTTCATTGAACAACAAAAACATATTATTATTTTTATGAAAAACATTTAATTACAATTTTTTAAGATGTTATAATAATATTGTATAAATTGTACTAATATTTCCATTACACTATTCATATTATTAATTATTCCTATATCATTTATAAAATATTATACAGTTTATAAAAACATAAAGATAAATATTAGGCTAAATACACCTTTGGTCCTCTATCTCTTAAGTTATTTCCAGATTGGTCCCCTATCATTTTTTAATTCAAAATGGTCCTCTAACTTTTTAAAAAGGTATCAGTTTGGTCTTTTTTTTGATTCAAAATGGTCCCCTAACTTTTTTAAAAAGGACCAAATTGACACATTTTTAGAAAGTTAAGGGACTATTTTGAAATTAAAAAATAATAAATGACCAATCTAAAAATAACTTAAGAGATAAGGGACCAAAATGTGTATTTAGCCTAAATATTACCATATTGTTTATACCCTATGAAAAGTTCAAAATAATAAAACAAATCACGCCATCAACAATATTTTAAAAAATTATAAATATTATTATTTTTTCTACTACTTACTGTTATATAATTATTACCATACAATCATATTATTAATAATAACTTAGTACCGAGTAATATTATATAGTTTATTATTATTTATATAAAACTTTCATAGAGATTACTTATAGAACTATAATAATATATTATTTATATCGCCATAACTTATTATACTATTAACATTATAATAATAATAATAATATTATTATTATTATCATCATCATCATCCTTATCAATATTGTAAAGTTGGATTGGCCTTTAAATTATAAGGGTTTTGGTTTAAATAAATTAGGTGTTTAATTGTAATTGAACCAATAATAATAAATAATAAAATTAGATTGACTATTAAACAGATTCAAGATTCAATCAAACCAACTAAACTAATTTTAACAACAATGATCATTATAATAAATAATATTTATATTCAATGACGAAAATTTTAAAACCCAAACAAAACTATTTTATGGCGACTAATTTTTCTCTCATCCATTTACATAATTTTTTCCACCATTAAATGTTTTTATTATTTTTATGCTTATTTTTGTAACTTCTTTTAATATATTTTTCTCATTTAACACATGATATTATGTACTTGAAATTTATATTTTAAAAATTTAAATCATATAAATAAAAATAATTAAATTATAGTTATGTTTAGGTAGTTAAATTTTTTTGGTAAACCAAAAAAATTGATATTAAATAATTTTAAAAAAATATTAAATATTAAATACAATTTCATTAAAACTTATAAAATATGAATGGAATTCAATATAATTATTAATATATTTATAAATAGGTTAAAATCCTTAGGTTTTGGCCTTTATAAAATTTTAAGGTTTACAAATTTAAGGAAGATGTCTTGAACTAACGAGGTGGCATGAGTTTGGGCTACCTCATCAGTAACACATATCAATAATATTATTGATTTAATGTAGTGGGTGCTTATGTGTGAATTTTTACCCTAAACCCCAAATTAAAAAACCCTAATTAAGAAATGTCTTCAACCTTTGGACTAGAAAACAAAAATTAATTGCCCTGCACTGCATCAACCTCTGGACCAATGAACTCAAAAACACATGGCAACATCAAATGTCTCAACTGGGTGTTCCTTATCCATGGAGATTGAACACGTTTGATGTAGGTGTTGGGGGCACCCTATTCTTCTTGTTTTAAAAACAAAGAAGAATAATGGAAGGGCCTTCTAAAGGTGTCCATTTTTCTTGGTAAATGGCCATCGTTTTCATTAAGGTTCGTTGTAGCTGAGTTTTTTTTTTTATGGGTTGTATTCTCTTGTCTCAGAGTAATGAAGACTGTGGGTTTTTCAAGTGAGTTCGTACTGCTCCTACCGCTCAGCTTGAAGGGAGTGAAAGTGAGGGTTGTACATGTAAGTGGGATCTTGAAAAGCTACGTGAGAAATTCCAGCTCAAGAATACGAAAGTGAAATCTAAGTTGGTGGTTGAGAAAAGTAAATCTTCAATGTTAGTAATGGTTACAATTGTTTCTTGGGCCATGACGTTGATGATGATCATGTTGTATATAGCAACAAAGTATTGAGGGTTGTGTTTTGGTCATGTTGTAAGAAGTACTTTATGTTTAAAAGGGGTTAGGAAGAAGTCCTTATAATGAGTAGGGTTTAGGAAAAAGCCCCTACAACTACAAAAAGGGTTTAGGGAAAAAGTCCATATAACATCTAGGGTTTAGGGCTTTGTTGAATTGATATGCTGTTTTGGTTTGTAATAAACAAGTATTGTAATGGAATTATCTGGTTTGTTCTTTGTCTGTTTATTCTGGTTTCAATGAAGTTATTCTAGTTTTAATGAAGTTATTTTGGTTTGTTCTTTGTGTGTTTATTCTGTGTTTATTTAGGGACACCATGAACGCAATAACCCATCCAATCTTGGAACTCAATACACAATAATTAAATAAAACTACACTCAACAGAGAAAACATAAATGGACCCATTAAATTATAGGACCTATTGGTCATTGTGTGTTAAAATATTCATATAATTGAATGACCTATTGATCAGGTTCCAAGGCAATACATTAAGTGGAAACAACAAAGAATGAAGTAAATTCAATTGTTGGCACTTTGCTGGGTTCCTGGGAAGTCATAATATTCAGTTGTAATCTCTGGCATAGTCTCAGATCCTGTTCCCCTCCCTCTTCCCCTTCCTCTTGCTCTTGTTTCTCCTTGTCCCCTTGTCCTTCCTCTAGGTATTCCCCTCACAGATAGTGTTGTTGTGGCATCAGGTGCATCAGACTACCCATCAGGTTGCCCATCAGTTGCAATAGGTTTCCCATCAGTTGTAATAGGTTTCCCATCAGTTGCAATAGGTTTCCCATCAGGTTGGCCATCAGGTTCACCTCCATGATATACATCAGATTGGCCATTAGGTGCGTCAGGTTCACCCCCATCATATACAGTATCATCAGCTTCACCATCTGCAGGTGCAACCTGAAAAAACAACAGATGGAATATGTAATACTACAGGATAAGGTGCAGGGAAAGGGACATGTTATATATTGAAGGTACAGGTCTATTTTGGCTTACATTTGGACATGTGGTTCTATTATGCCCAGTACCATCACATTTAGTGCAATGATACTGGCCTGTAAATCTTGGCCTTTTGGGTGGGTTGTCTTCTTTATAGGGGTCTCTCCTCCTGAGTTTTTTTGGTCTGCTAGGTCCCCTCTTATATAAGGGAGGGAGGACATGTGGTGAATCAACATGGGGCCACATGGACTGACCATTAATTGGTTGTATAATCCAGCATAGCACTTGGCATATGTGCTTTTAGAGTACCATGGTGACACAAATTGCTCAGGTATGTCACCCCTATATTTCATAGCAGAGACAACATGTCTGCAGGGAATTCCATTCAGTTCCCATCAATTACAGCTGCAGTGTTTTTTTGGCTAAATCAATAACAAACATGTGGTTTGAGTTAGTGTGTTTCATCTCAAAAAGTAAGTCTCCAGCCCAAACTGAAACCCATTCCCCACTGAACTCAACTTCTCTATGCAGTCTCTTTCTTAGTCTTGGCATAATATCCCTTTCAATGCTCCACATCTTTGATCTTAGTTTAACAAACCTACCCAATAAATATTGTCTGATCCACTCTAGCATTGTAATAATTGGCTTATCCCTACAAGGCAGTATAACTGAGTTGAAAGCCTCACATGTGTTGTTCATGATTACATAACATTTAGGGTAATATGAAAAATTATGTCTGCACCAGGTCTTGGTTGGAATTGCAATTAGCCAATCATATGCCCTCTGATCAAGCTCCTTGATCTGTTACATTTTGGTCTCCCATCCCTGAACATAAGTTGCTTTACTTGCACTCAGCATCAAATTTTTGAGTAAGTCACCCCCACCATACCTCTTCTTCAGGTTTGTATACCAGTGTCTGACATAATACCTGTGTTCCACACCATCCAGCAACTCCTCAAAAACTTGTAACAAACCCTGCAAGTATAATTCAGTCAAGTAAATATCAAATAAAAAACAAACCCTACATACCAAAAGTCAAATGAGCCTTAACATAGTACCTTTTGTTGGTCAAAAATAAAAACATATCTATTGGTACTCATATCACCAATATCCTCCAACAGTAGGCTCAATAACCATTTCCAACTTTGTTTATTTTCAACCTCAACCACAGCAACTGCAAGTGGAAAATATTGGTCATTTGCATCCCTTCCAACTGTAGTTAAAAGTTGACCTCCATACTTGTTTTTCAGATGGCATCTATCTACTCCAATAAAGGGCGTGCAACCACTCAAAAATCCTGCTTACAGGCATCCAAACACATATAAAATGCACCAAATCGAGGCTGCAGATCTCCACCTGGATTCTCCAACTGTAGCTTGCATCCATTACCATTTGATACATGTTTTAACTCAGCACTGTAGCCCCATAACATGCCGTACTGTTTTCTACCCTTACCCTCTAAGATATCACGTGCAAGTATTCTCCCATTGTAGGTAGACTAATCAGTCAATTGAACAACATGTTGAGATCTGAAAATCTCTATGATTTCAGGTATTGTAAGCTTAGGGTTCACTTTTAAGTGCTTCAAAAGAAGTTTGGCAATCCATTTAGAATTTTGGTTTTTGTTGTCAAATACTCTAGGACATATGTGTTGAGGTCCAAAAACCTTCAACATAATCACATTTGTTCTCCCTACTTTGCTACCAAAAGCCTTCGAACCACAGTCACTGTTTATACATTTCATATCACCCCTCTCAGGCTTATTTTTTTCAAACGTCCCCTCTCTACCCTTGTCCAAATTAGCCTGCCTAAATTGCACCATAGTCTGGAACTCCATTCCAACCTTTAACTCATACTTCTCCCTTATCTTTTCTTCATCAAAAGCCTCACTCTGAACTCTAGCTTCCTCATCTGTCTCAACATCAGTGTGCACCTCATCAGTATCATACCCTGATTCGATGTCTCTATAGTCCTCACCACCAAGACCATGTAGGTCTTTATCCCTAAAGTAAGTCCTGCACTCAGCCTGCTCATTACTGTTGGGTCCAACATTTTTCCTTAAAAATTTAGAATTCACTCCTGCACTGAGTTCACTCCTTGGCTCAGGTTCAGGTTTTGACTCGGGAACAGGTAACTCATCTATGTCTGGAACTTCAGCCTGCTCAATATTGAGACAACAAACAAAACTTTCAGCTGATAAATTCTTTCCACTAGCCACCTCTGTTGGCCCACAACTTGGCAACTCAGTTGCCTCCTCTGTCGACCCAGCTCCACAGTGGGCCCACAGGTTGGCACCTCAGTGGACCTCAAACTCCTCAACCTTTTCAACTGACTCTTGTAAATCTTTTTCCTGGTCACTACTTTATTGGGACTTACATAAGGGCTAGACTTTGCTCTCCTATTTCTGTTATCATATTGGGCTTGTTGGTTTTAGGTTTCAGTTTCTTGGGTTTCTTGTTCCTCAGCCACACCTTTATGGCCTACATCTCCTTGGACCACATCCTCATGACCCACACTCTCTACCTCACCCAAGCAAACAACCTCCTCAGTCTTTGTTAAATAGTGTTCAACATACAAGTAAACCTCATAATTCTTATTAATTGCATACTCACCCATTTCCAGTGCATGCGTGTCCTATGTCACACTCTTGTACTCAAAATCACTTGATTTCTTCTACCACAACTTAAATTCCCCTCTATGCCCAAGGTCTTCCACCAGTGACCTAGCCTCAAAGTACGACTATCTATCCAAGTCTACATTATGAATGACATGTATTTCTTTATCAACATACAACACTGGTGGACCCTCATCGAACTTCCTCTTATGGTGTATCACAACACTAAAACTTATACCTACCTACAATACACACACACACACACACTAAATTATGCTTTTTTAATCACAAAAGTACAACATACCCACAAAAAGACAACAAGAAACATGTGGTCCTTCTACCCCAAACCTCATCCCAAAGCAAATTAAAATAATAAGGTTCCATACTACAACATTTAAAAACGTATCTGCACAATAAATTATGCCCTCTTTTAGTTGTTGACGTCCGCTCACACCTTTCCACAGCCATGCAAAAGTGGAGCTTGCACAATAGTGACACTCGAGGTTCAGAGTACACAAGAAAAGCAGACAGTAGAGCTTCAACCATTCAAAACGTAGTGTTTTGGGAAAAAAATTAATTAACTTGATTAATTACCTTATTTAATTACCTTAATTAAAATTTTAAATAACTAATCTCAATTATTCACACGTAAACACCCACTGTATTAAATTAATAATATTATTGACATGTGTCACTGATGAGGTGACCCAAACTCATATCACTTCATTAGTTCAGGGCATCTTCCTTAAATTTGTAAACCTTAAAATTTTATAAGGACGAAAACTAAAGCTTTTTTTATAAGTTTTTCCTAATCCTTAAACTTTAAGAGGACTAATAAATATTCATCATGACTTTAGTGATCAGAACAAGTGAGCGTACTCAATTCATCTAAATTTTATTTTTTAGACAAAGGGTGTTTCATTCCGGTAATGGAGTAATTGCGATTTTCGGGACAAAATCATATCCTAATCCTAATCAGTAATTACTCAAAAGAGTGGTTTCCCTTCTTCTCCAGTTGAAACAAGCACTGAGAAGGAGGTGTAGGACCCACGAAAATCAGGGAAACTTGAATGGAATGCTATCTTATCTTGGATAACATTTCAACCACCAACAGCAACACTACTTCACTCCATCTTCTACAACATTTCAGACTCCCACTCCTTCAAAAAAAATGGCATTCTCATCCTCCTTATGGTCTTCCCTCTTCATTCCAAATCAAAACAGAACCAACACTTTCTCTAAATTCTCTCACAAACCTTCCAAACCCCCATTATTCGCTCTCCCCCCGCTCTCCACCGCCACCGCGGCCGACGTTTCCGGCGCCATCGACGGAACCACGCTGGCGGTGGTGAGCGGGGGCTTGGCCGCAGCAGCCGCAGTGGTGGTGTCGCTGACGGACCCGGAGAGGCGGCGGCAGATGCAGGCGGAGGAGGTGGGTGGCGGGGACAAGGAGGTGGTGAGGGAGTACTTCAACAAGTCCGGGTTCGAGCGGTGGAAGAAGATTTATGGGGAGACGGAGGACGTGAACCGGGTTCAGCGTGACATTAGGTTGGGTCACTCGAAGACGGTGGAGAACACGCTTCTGATGTTGAAAGATGAAGGATCGCTTCAGGGTGTTACGGTTTGTGATGCGGGATGTGGAACTGGCTCTCTGTCTATTCCTCTTGCCAAGGAAGGGGCCATTGTTTCTGCCAGTGATATCTCTGCTGCTATGGTTGCTGAAGCGCAGAAACAGGTTAGTTTCCTACGAAGATAACTTTGGCAATTGAGGTATATAATAATCAAGGCTAATCATAGTCAAGCATTGAATTTTGGGCTTAACTTCTTTTAGAATAATTTCTGCTCAGTGTGTGTACACATAAAGACTGTAGACAACAAAAGACTCCAACTCAAGACTTGATAACTTAGAACATACTCTTACTAGTCAATCTTTCTTTCTTTTCATGTAGTGCTTAACTTTCTTTTTTATATAAGCTATTAAAAGGGGCACTCGAAACCCACAGTACTTAACTTATTTATAATTAGTAGTATTCTTTATTTAATGAGTTTTGTTTTTGTTGACTGGTGGCTTAAGAGTTAAGACATTGCTTAAAAATTTCAAGATAAATTATATTCATATCTCATGAATTTTAATTGAAATTTTACTTAATATTATATATATATATATATATATATATATATATATATATATATAGACCTCCATTTTTTCTATCTAGCTGCATGGATAATCGAGAAAAATATGTGTTGACAAGAATTATACATAGATTTTTTTGTTATATAAATTAAAGAAGGTTTGTACACGATGAAAAAGATAGTGATATTGAATTTGATTCCAATAGATTTGAATAGTTGTGATTATAATTTGTTAGATAAAAGAAACTTTGTTGAAAATTATGGTATCATTATATTGAATGATATGTTAGTAGTATTTTGTATAAAGATTTTACACTTTTATATTTTATTTGTGTCTTAAAGACATTGGGTAGATTCCTTCTTATTTTAAAGAACTAAGTTAGATCCCTTCTTATAAAAAAATACTTTAGTTTATATTTATATTAAGGAGTATTCGATTACTTTTTTATATTTATTATTTTTAAGTTTATCAATTTAATATGTGATATACGTTTTCATGTAAGAAAATGATGATATAAGAATAAAAAGAAAGTGCATTAGTAATTAAACATAATGTTTAATCAATCGTAATTTTGTAAATAGAATTAGTCTTTTTTTTTTGTTGAATTACAATCTATTAACTATTATATTATTCAAAATCTATTTAATTTTATCATCATGTATGCACACCCTTGTTAGTTGTTTCTTGTTAGGAAGAGTTTTTCTTGTTACTGAAATTTTATAAGAAGGGAATAGTCAGTAGTGACTCAAATTAAGGTAGGGAAATTTTAAAGTCGAATTCTGTACCTGCATTTTATCAAACACCAGATTCAACATTTCAACCAACTTCTTTAGATTAGATAAACTAGCTTTTAATGTCATGTTTGCTTCATTATATAATTGAGTTTAAAATAATTTATTAGTTTGTTAATAAATTAAATGAGCTTTGGTTAAGGAATTACCCTTAAACTCAAATAGTTTACAAATAGTGAGCTTATCATTAAGATGAATGGAGAGCTATGAGCCTACTACAACTATAAGTATCAGTGAAGTCAAGTAATACATGCCATTCCTGAAGTAAAACAGTGATTTTCTATCTGGTGCAGGCAAAAGAGCAGCTTGTAGCCAGTGGAGATCGCCCTGCACCTGTGATACCAAAGTTTGTAGTGAAGGATTTGGAGAGCTTAGATGGCAAGTATGACACAGTAATATGTCTTGATGTTTTGATTCATTACCCCCAAAGTAAGGCAGATGGGATGATTGCACACCTTGCATCGTTGGCCAACAACAGATTGATTTTGAGTTTTGCCCCAAAGACATTTTATTATGATCTGCTAAAGAGGGTTGGAGAGCTGTTCCCTGGGCCTTCAAAGGCAACAAGAGCATATCTTCACTCTGAGGCAGATGTAGAGAGAGCATTGCGCAATGCTGGCTGGAAGATAAGGAAGAGAGGCCTAATCACTACTCAATTTTACTTCGCTAACCTTATTGAGGCTGTTCCTATGTAGTGAGGATTGGGAGGTAAGTTTTAATCACACAATTAGAGGAAATTCCTATTGTAAATTGAAAGGCCCTTTTTTCAGTGCTTTTGTATGCTGTGATTCTTCGCTACATGTCTATTATGTGTATTTCTTCATAGTGTAGAAGATGCTGATGAAGTGAGGTTCTATGTTTCCTTGGGGAGAAAAGAGTGGAGTGGTTCATAATATATTTGTATGGAGCTGGAGAGTTACCACTTACCAGTCCATATTGTTGAGGGAATGGAGGGGAAATCCCTTCATGGTGTTCAGAGGGCTACAACGGTTATTACTTAAGGGGGGTGATTATTTCATGTATTGCAATTTTGTAATACTATTGACAAAATTTGGTTTCAGAGATGTACCCTAATTAACGTATATTTTGAAGGAAAATGCAAGTATCACACCTTTCTATACTCTTTCTAATAACTCTTATTATTGAGTGAAAACTCATACTACAGTCTCCTTAATGAAGTGTGGAATCATATTACTTTTGCCTTGGGATGATAAAAATTTAGTTTTATACATAAATTACACTACTTTAAACTCGATTTTAATATGTTGGCAAATTGGCCCTAAGTTGTATATTATGTAATATGTTGGCAATAGATCCCTCCATATCACTGGAAAACACAAGTTATAAACCAAAAAAAAAATGGACGTTAAGCCAACAACCGAAATGCTGCTTCTTACGCAATCTGAGGTGTTGAACCACCAGACTCCTTCTAAATCATTTTAGGAATTTGGGGAAAAAATATACCAGGATTTGTAACCAGCATAGAATTGAAAGAATAAATTCTAACTTCATGATAACAAAGGATCAGAGAAGCTTTCACCAAAAGAAGAAAAAGACATGCAACAAAAAACTTAGGGGCAATAATGAACTTCAGAGCCAAAATCAACAGTAAAAGGCCAGATGCCCCAAAGGATGTTTCATGTTCCACTATTTTGAATTCATTTACAGCTTGTCAGCAATTTTGGAGAGAGCATCTGTGAGCTTTCCAAGGGCGGCAACTAAGCTGTCAGTGTGCTGCCTCTGCTGGTCCCTTGCCAATTGGTAATTTATGTTCTGAGTTCCAAGATGGGTTTTTAGTATGTTGCTGTTCCTCCTTAGTAGTTTGATGATGTTGTTGTTGAAATCTCTGGTGTCGTCACTACTGTCCGATGATACTCGCTGTCTCTTGTATCCTCCCTCTTGGAACACATGTTCTCTGTGACAGCCTGAAACAATATGCTTTACTTGAGATTACAAAATAATTTTTTTTTAAAAAAACAATAAAGCTTGAGTTTGTGTCTGCATTGTTGAATCACTCATCAATCAATCAAACAAAAATATGCTCAATCTTGAGTTCAAACTTTAAAGATGACGAAAGGCTCTTGGAAATTGGGGGAATCAGAGCTGGAAACAGGATGAAAACTTCACTGCAACCACTAAAATTGCATGATTTTTATTAACAAGTGAAACTGAGAGATTTGGACAGTTTATATGACTATGCTATATGGACAGGAGTGCAAGCACCAACAAAAATGACATAGAACTACAGAAGTGAGTTGATTTGATTTACCAGGATCGTAGTTCCCTTGGCAAGATGGTGGTTGTTGTTTCTCTGCTAATCAGTGAAAAGAAAACAAGAAAATAATTGAATAAGAAAAGGGTAGATGATGATCTATATAGCCTTAGGATAAACACAGGATGACTTGAAGACACCAGTCACACCACAGATTACATATGCGCTTATTTAACCATGCTACTATAATTTTTTTATAAAACCACTCAGATAAATATCTTGTATACCACTTTTCTAATTGTTTATAATCTCTCTTTTGAACATAAAATAAATGAAAAATGAATATTGTATTACATTCTTCTGTTTCCATTTACTATGTACTGTCGACATTTGTTTGTCATTCTTTCACTCCACTCCATGAATTGTAATTCATACACATCACCCATATATAATATCATAGCAAATGATCAATAAAGCACCAAAACATTAGAAATGATAAAAAGTAAAAAGACAACTCTTTTGCCACACTATGATATTCACAAAACATTGTCCATAATCATTTTTGAGCAATACAAACAAATTGACTGTAATGTTACCTGGAGTAGCCAATGTTAGCATGGGTGCCTTTTTGAGAGTCCCCCCTCTGGTACCTGGTGTGTTAAGAAAACCATTGGCCTTAATTCCAGATATATTTGTCTCCATGTTTTCCTCCTCAGTGCTCCAACTCATTTTCTCACTATCAACAATGGTCTCATCGTCCTCCTCCTCTTGATTATCATCCTCCTCCTCCTCCTCTTTACACTGCTCGGGCGGCACGACTCCCTCGTGAACTTGGTCACCATTCTGATCCATTCTGGGTGGCATCTTGACCAATGTCAAAGGAAATGCAGCAGCAGTGCACACCCCTCCATCCAACACATTGTACACCACAGCATCAAAGAACCCTGGCAGTTTCTTTTCTTTCCTCACATCATTTCTCATTATCCAAAATGACTCACCCTCCTCCTTTATACTTGACTCCCACTTCTTGATCTTCCTGAAATCAGTGAGAAGGTTGCCCCATCTTTTCCTGCACTGAACAGCCCCTCTCTTGACACCTTGTTGCTGGCAGCATGATGACACCAAATCCCATTTTGGATCAGTGTGAACAACAAACCCTGATGTTGATCTATATCGACAAACTTGTTCTCCACTTTCAACCATTCTCTTGGCCTCTATGAGAACAAGTGTTTCTTGTCTAGTCCATCGAGGGTGTCTTGTTGCTTTCACTCTTTGGCTGCTTTTGGGGTCACTCTCTATTGTTGCTGGTCTTCCAACTGGGGTAGTTGGGGACTCACCAGCACCTTCACAAGTTTTCTCTGAATTTTGTGCCATGACTTCTTGATCATACTCCTTGTGTTACTTTGAGGATCGAGATAAGAATAAGGTCATTCATATAAAAAAAAAATGATTACGAATTCATAACAACGTGATTTTATGAGTCAATGAAATTCCAAAGGAGGGTCAGATATTTTTCGTGTAGATAACTTCTTCCCCAAACGTTATTTTTTTCCCATTATGGCACTCTCTTATATGGACACTTACAGGGGTGCCCTTTCCTTCCAATTAAGGAGCCATTTACTACATGGGCATCAAGAAAAGACCAAAATGCTTTGGATAAGTCAACACCGACCTCATAAGGTTTTCCTTTCTCCTTCCAATTGTAGTGTCATTACCATTAAAAATGCTAACCACTTTCTTATGATTAAGGAATTAAACATAAAAATATATTTAAAATTATTATTAATACAAGTCATTTGTGATTTTTAAGATAAACTTTCATAATTTTTACAATAAAAACAATAATTTAATTATGATACATGGTTTATAATGTCAACTAAATATTAATGATTACATTGTTTAAAATATTTATTTTTGTGATGACTTAATTCATAATATAAATTATCGATGGTTTAAATTTTTAATTAAAATTTAATATTAATATAAAGTTTAAGGATTTGGGTCCTTAGCTGCATTTTTAAATGTTTTGTTTTAATAATCAATATAAAAAATGACTACATACACTGTACAGTCATCCAACCGTAAAAATCCGGATTCGAAACTTATAAACCTTTGAAGGAGTTTTTTTTACCTATTCTAACTCTTTCCCAATTTCCTTAATTTTTTTCCTTATTTCCCCTTTGGACAATGCTATCAGAAAAAGCAAAATATCGGATTTTGAAGACTCCATCAAAGAAAAAATCTGTGAACTTTTAATAATAAGATACATAGACCTGATTATGGTAGAGGGTCAAATATAAAATTAATACGTTGTCCCACGCTGCGAGTTTGGCAAAGAAAAAAACATATCTCACGTGTATGGCTAAAAGCCTAAAACTACAGGAAGAATCGTCCATGAATACTGCGAGACGCCACTGATAAAAGTGGTGGTAAGGGACTTCTTGGTGGTTGGGTTGGGTCTAGTCTATTTTCAGTCAATCAAAAAAGGGTAAAATGGGCCAATCATATTTTTAAAAATAAATAAAAATTAATTTTATATTTATTTAATTACAATTTTTATATGATTTTTTAAATATGTATATTGTTTTTGTGGATTATAAGAAAAAATAACTCATTACAAAAAATTATTTTACATTAAAAATAAAATTTTAATAAAAATAATTAAAAAATATAAAAAAAGAAGAAAGTGAATTAGCCCGTCAACCCACCTTAAATGAGTCGGGTCCAAATTTTTAACTTGTTTTTCTTTTGTGGCTCAGTAAGGTTCTTTGACCCACTTTGCCAATGATATTAGCACATTATCTTTATTTTACTATGTGGTTTCCTTTTTAAAGTAACAATATAAGATAAATTACCATAAAATAAAATAAATTTGAATTACAGTGCATTTAAAAAAATCAAAGATCTTCTTTCACCAATTTATAGCCAAGACTAATTCTTAATACATTTTTCTTAACAAATTATTCATGTTATGTAATATGCACCGAGATATATTTAATGTACAAATTAATTGTTAAAGATAATATATATATATATATATATATATATAGTTACAAAAGTTATTGTTGAAAGATTAAAATATTTATTTATGTTTTTTCTTTGATAATAAAAATCAAATGGAATTAAATTACTAATTTTACATAATACTCTGAAATTAAAATATTAATGTCAATGTGAATGTTTGACAGATCATTAATATATGGTCGTGTTGACCAATTTTTTAAGTTTTCAAATTTTCAAAGAAAAGTATTTTGAAAGTCTAAAACCAAATTTACTTATATTTATAGAGACAAAAACAAAGTATTTAAGCCAATATTTTTTATATTAGTAATTTATGTAAATAATAACAAATAATACAAGAAAGAGATATAAATGGTATTTATTAAAAATGAGGTTGAATATGTTTTTGGTCTTATATTTTTTAAATTTTTAATTTTTATTTCTCGGTTATTTTTTATTGGTTTTTGTTTTTATATTAAAATTGGTTTCTAAAATACGACACTATTAACTCCACCAGTAACTAAATTAATGAAATATTATGTCATATGTATTTTGTTCTGTCTCTATAACTTATTTTGCTTTTTAAATTTTCAAAATGAATTATATTTTCTTTGTCAACACTTTTAAAGATCAATTAACATATTACAATAATATAAGGACTAAAATCAATAAAAAAATAATCAAAAACTAAACCAAAAATTCATATAAACATAGAGGCCAATTATATATTTAACTCTTAAAAATATTATCACAAAATTAGACTATAGATGCCATAACTCTATCAAAAAGGATTTAGTGGGTTGAACAATATGGGTAAATTATTGTGAACCTAGCATATGTTTAATTATTGTCGCAACTAAAAAAAATCTCATCACCTTTGCCACATAACCCTTAGCAATATCAAAGTAGATTCAAGGCTTGTCTGAGTAAATAACACAATAAACATTTCATAAAAGTAAATCACAGTTATTCATATGTTTCGGACTCATGTGTCGTGGTTTTTTATTTCTTATTTCTTATGTGTTTTGATGTTCTAATCTAATGTACTGGTTTTTTTTTGTTACTTTAACTAAAGATTAAGTTTATTTTTTCCTTCTGAACTAAATATTAAGTTACTAGTTAAAGCTAGTAACTCTTATTAGTTGTAGCAATTTTTTTTTGACATGGTTATTACATTTATTTCAATAAAATGTTAAAGTACCAATTTTAGTGACGTGACTTATCTTTGATATTATTAAAAATCATACCCTCTGCCCACTGGTAATCACGCTGTAAAATGAAATGAGAAATCAAAATTAATAACAGGTCTATTTTACAAATCAAGTCACAACAAATGAGCTAGGAACTTACCGAGAAGGTGTCAAACCACCTATCTTGTACAACCTTCCCAGCATCTGTCCAAGATATATATGGACCATCCCACTGGGCCTTCAAAACCTTAGTAATTGCTTTGGTAGTGCGACTACTATCAACAAAGCTGTAATGACAACAATTATGTTAGGAGTAAAACAACACACAATCTAGGGAGACCCCCAAAATTTTGGCAGAGTCTCCCCTGTAAATGTAACATTTCCAAGTTTAAATAGTTACCCTGTTATAAACAGAAGAGTGCCCAGTACAATTCAATCTATACAAGTACTAATTAAAGTAACATCCAATAAACCAACAAGTCTTTCCACTAAAGTTTAATATAAAGTATTATACAAATAACATAAAAGTATTTGAGGTTTAGTCACTTACTCGTCTCCGACCGGCACGGGTACCAACATGGGCAGAGGGGATGCCGGAGGTGGGGTCGCCTGATGGCCATGGTCCTCCAAGCCACCAGCTCCAGGACTCTACTCTGGGGTGGTCAGTCGGGGTGATGGGGTGGTCTGCAGTGGTGGTGGTGGTGGTGGAGTGGTCTGCAATAGCGGTGGTGGTGGTGGTGATGGAGTGCTCTGCTGTAGTGGTGATGGAGTAGTCTGTTGTCCTGGGGTAGGAGTCCCCTGCCGGGATGTCGGGGTCCTGAACCCACCACCCCTACTGAAGGGCAGTCGACGTCCCGTCATCTGTGGATAAAATCATGAAAAGAAAGGTTAGTCTCAGGATATATATAAACCTATGTAACATTTTGTTTAACGACTACATACTCTGTGTCTGTTTCAGTTTCAAATTCCCCCTCAGTTTCAGTGTCACTGTAGTTATCTGTTTGAACAAGTTCATCAGTATCCAAATCAGCCCTAGACCGTTTTGATCGAGAGACAAGGTCTTTGTCAATGTGTTCACCCCCCGTAGTGGCGAGTGTCTCATCCATTATGACTGGATCAATGTTGAACAACAAATTGGCATCGTTGAGCTCGTGTGGTGCAAGCTGATAAGCGTCATCGACCTCCTCGGAGACATTGTCAGTGATCTGACTTCGGGCCTTGGCCTTGATTACTACATACCAGTCCCGATGTCCTCCCGGGAAGTCAGTGTAATAAACCTGCTCAGCTTGTTGGGCAAAAATGAAGGGATCAAACCCTTTATATCTACCATTCTTCTTGACCTCAACTAAGCCGTAGTTGTTGTCAACCTTTGTTCCAACCGTTTTACAGATAACAAACTGTTTACCCACTCATGCAACATAATCACTCTTAACGATAGCGATAGTGTTGCGGGCTAGCCTTGAGTCACACTTAAAGGCATATGAGGAATCCGAATAGACCACCACAGGGTCTGTGCCTACCCAAAGGCAACCCTTCTATCTGGTCCAGCGTTACAGGTCCCCTGCAGGTCTGTAAGCTTTCATATGCAAATGTTATGCATAAACATCAACTATATTCCATTCTCATCATCAATTAAGCTCCCCTAGCTTGTCAATAGTATCACTATATGATATACCACAGTTTCCTTAATTCAACTAATGCATAGCAAGTAAACTAATTCATCTATCAACATCAATACATCATAATTATCAATCACACATATGAATGGATTCACAAGTAGATCATCATCACATTATATCATCAAGTGTCTCATACAAAATCAATACAATAGGGGATAATCACGCAATCCACACATGTCATTAGCACACAATCAAGTATATGAATTTAATCACACTTCGAACTGTCCCCTAATCCATTCCTAACTCATGCATTTAAGATATATAATACTTCCTGTACCTGGAATCGACGATTCCCAAAGCTTAAATGCTTCCCGAACATTTTGATTCTATTCCCGATCACTAGCTTCCAAAGCCAATAATTCCTAAAATTAACAACAATTAATCTTAAGGACCCAAACGTTACTATATATATGAGCTAAAATTACTAATTCCTTACAGTAACGATAATTATCAACTTACCAAATAGTGTTGATACGGTTCTGACACTTGATTCCGTAAGACCCAACGCTGTCCACTACTTCTAAACAGTTTGAAAGCAACCTATAACCATGAAAATCAATCAATTTGAAGCCTAGGGCAAAGAACCAAGCCAAACCGAAACAATGGTTCATCTCAATGCTTACTGATGATGAAAGAAATCAAAACCCCAAGGTATCAAATGCTGCCCAAGGGTTCAAGGTAGTTCCAAATAGTCCCTAAGCAATAGAAATTGAAAGGGTTAAGCCTAAATTCATGAAACAGAGCTAGAGCAAAATAATGAGTCATTGAATTCACGTTTCTAACAACCAAGTAATAGAACCCCAAATTCCACAAAGTTGCCTACACGCCTATTGGGTTTCAAATGACCTAAAGTTCATGGAATTTATAAGGAGTTAAAGAGTGGGGTTCAAGAATTGCCAAAACCAAACATAGGGTTGTAAACCATACCTTCAACATTAAGAAATTAGAGGTTCTCCTTAGCCTTCCATGGCTACCACAAGAATAAGAGGGAGAAACAAAGCTTGATTTCACTTTGCCTTGATGGGAGGTTTAGAAGAAGATAATGAAGTGGGGATTGTGGTAACCACGGGTGGAGAAAGTGGAATAAAAATTTGGCTCCTTTCTCCTTCTTTCTAGCATGCATACGGTGAGAGAGAGAAAGTGAATTGAGAGAAATAGTGAAATTGAAATTAAGAAAGGAAGGGTAATTTCAACATTTCCCGCGTCCAGTTAATTTCTGAAATCAATCAGGTAACTTCCCGTTACCCGAAACGTACCCCGGTTGATTTCAAAAATTAACATAACCGCCTCAAATTAATTTAACATTCCTAGAACACCAAATCGGAAGGTCTAGACGACTCTTCTCGTTGTCCTTTGTTCTCCCTTTGATGTCCATAACAGTGTCAAAAATATTCATGAAAACGTTACGTTCAGTGTGCATGACATCAATGTTGTGTCTTAACAACAAGTCTTTCCAATATGGCAAATCCCACAAGACACTCTGCTTCACCCAGTGGTGTTCCTTACCGTAACCCGCAAACTCCTTAACACTCTTGTCCCAGATGTAAGGATACTCTTCGACCCTCTGCCAAACCCGTGCACCAGATAACCTACGGGGTGGAGGTTCATTAACAACCTTGTTCTTCTTAAAAGCGGTTTTGTTCCTCCTAAACGGGTGATCCAACGGTAGAAACTTTCTATGATAGTCAAAGAAACTTGTCTTGCCACTAACAGGGAGTGATTCCCCCCCGGTATGTTCCATGCATACAGGGCAAGCAAGCTTCCCAGACGTGGACCATCCAGAAAGCATACCATAGGCCGGGAAGTCGTTAATAGTCCACATCAAAATAGCACGCATCATAAAGTTGTTCTTCAAAGACGCATCGTATGTCATTACCCCGACATCCCATAATTGTGATAACTCTTCAACCAACGGTTGCAAAAACACGTCTATGTTCGCCTTTGGATTTTTGGGTCCTGGAACCAGTATAGATAGAAACATGACCTCCCTCTTCATACACATATCAGGAGGCAGATTGTATGGGGTCAGGATGACTGGCCAACAAGAGTAAGCTCTTCCGTATTAACCGAACGGGTTAAACCCATCAGTACATAAGCCAAGTCTTACATTGCGCGGCTCGCCTGAAAAGTCCGGATATAGCTCATCCAAACACTTCCATGCTTTCCCGTCGGAAGGATGGCAAAGAAACCCCTCTTGTGTTCGGTTCAGAGCATGCCAATGCATGTGTTTTGCCGTGGACAATGAGGCATACAGGCGTTGAAGACGCGGTGTTATAGGGAAGTACCACATTTTCTTCCTGGCCGTCCGGGTTAGCTTCCCTTTCCTTTTAATGGTCTTGTAGCGTTCCTCATTACAATGCAGACATTTTGTGACACTCTTGTCTGCAAACTCATTTCTGAACAGCATACATCCACCAACACAACACTCTATCTTCACACAACCCAACCCCAAGTTTGCTACTTGTTTCTTAGCACGGTACAGGTTTGCTGGCATTCTGTGATTACTAGGCATGGTGGAACCCATCAGACTGACCATCCTATCAAAACAACCTCCAGAAAGATTATAATCTGCCTTTAGGCTTAAAGCAGCTAGGGAGGCGGATAACTCAGTGTGACTGTTGCACCCGTCCCACAATGGAGTCTGAGCCGCCGCCAACAAATCATAAAATCTCTTCACATCCGGATTAGGATCCTCCTCTACATTGTCAGAGTCCCCATGACCTGCTTGGTCATTATGTTCCAGCATACGCCCGGTGGAGGGTCCAACATGATCCATCACCATTTGTTCTATGTTGTTGTACGTATCCCTGTTTCCTCCAACCTCGTAGTAAGACTGTTGCACGGTTACGTCTGATGGTCTACGCGGTAACTGCTCACCATGGTTGTACCAGCAGTGGTATGTTTCCATGAACCCTTTCTCAGTTAGGTGGCACATGACATCATCCGCGTATTCAAAACTCATGCATTTGCACCTTGAGCATGGACAACGGATCTTCTGAGTCACTTCAAATCCAGGCGTGTTTGCCGTAGCGAATGGAATGAACTCCAATAGCCCCATCATAAACTCCTCAGTCACTCACCGATTGCGATCTAGTCGGTTGTACATCCATCGCCGATTTGCCGGTACCTCCATTTATAATATCTAACAAGCACGATTTCTGTTACTTTAAATTATTGTAATTTTATTTGACTATCGGTTGTGAATCACTCTCTATCTCTTTGATGTTACAAATTGGTAGGGCCCTATCCCATTCGGGATGAATATGCAACCATCTGTAACCCATCGATGTTGTATATGGTCTATCTTGTGTCATTGATATTCATTTAAAATTTCGGCAGCATTTCGCATTGGTCCCCGAGTACACAGAGATACGTACGGTATGAACACCGCACGCAGACATGCACCCTGGGGACAATACGAAATACCATAGTCGAAATTTCAAATGAACATTCATTCAATGTCTCAAGATAGACCACATACAACATTGATGGGTTACACCCTACAGGTTACAAATTCATACCAAACTGTCCAACCGGGACAATTCAAGATCCAACACAACACGGTACATCGACCGGTTGTTTTAAAACTTGAACGGGAATCTAATGGGTACACACACTACTAAACCCTACATTATTAACATTGAGTTTTATTTTTTAAGTTCCCTAAGAAAGGGAGCCTGCCGAAATTTTGGCAGAGTCTCCCCTGTAAACTAGACATTTCCCAAAATTAAAAACGGCCTGTTACATACAGAAAACTTCCCAGTATTGATAATTATATATGCTACGCGTTGTATGTGATATTGAGAGGTATTAAGTCCTAAATCATGTTATCAACACACAAAACCAATTCCTAATGAGCTCTGCTCTCCACTAACAAACAACATTACACATGCATAAAAAATCATGTTATCAGCACACAAAACCAATTCCTAATGAGCTCTGCTCTCCACTAACAAACAACATTACACATGTATAAAACACATTATAAACACATCAAAACCAATTCCTAATGAGCTTTGCTCTCTACTAACAAACAATAATTGACATGCATACACATATCGGGAAAGTCAGCGTTAGGGGATTACCTAGGGTTTTTTGTCAGCGATGAATACGAAGCTGAATAGATACGATCAGAGACCACGCGTGATGTGTGTTACTCTGCATGACAAACCAAGAAGTCGTTAGACAGTTACAAGTAGCAAGGAAACTAAACAAAGAGAGACACACAAAGCAAACTATCTAGCAATATAGAATTTTCCATTTTTCAAAATAATTGAACTCCCAACTTTCATTCAGTTAAAAAAAACAGTGAATCTTATCCATGGATAACTCTTCCTCTGTGGTTTTCCATGACACTGCTCATCACAATAATAACAACAAGCTTCAACCTTCAGATTCTGACTCTTCCAATGACCCAAACTTGCATATGACAGGTTTAGGCCTTTCTTCTCAACCCATGGATTGGAATCAACCATCCTTGTTGTAAGTGCAAACTAAACTACTCTTACTATATATATTTCGAGTCAAATACACACACACAAACAAATTTTACAACCCACCAAAAAAATGTTTTTTTTCTAACAACTTTGACCTATCATTTTATTCTTTGATGACTTTGCAATTTAACATAGTAGGGAAGAGTGATTATAAATTGATTTATTTGATTGATCAATGTTCATAAGCTAAGAACTGTGACTTTTTGTTTGATGGTGATAGACGAGGAGAGAAGGGTACAGTAACATTAACTTTTTTGATGTAATATTAACTTTTTTTTCTAACCCGGGTCACCTAAAACCCACCTTAAGCCGGGTTGCCTCATAAGTTACAACCCATTTTGACGCCTCTAGCTGAGGCGCCATGCAACACCACCCCCTGTACAATAAACCTTAGCATAAGCTTAAAAGAAAAAGGTATTTTTTTTTGTCAAAATTAAGTTATGATTGTTTAAAAAAATAAATTTACAGTAACACCTTACTTCTAACACTCAATGGATAAGTTCACAGTCTCTATTAATAAGTTGTTTTGTCAATGTCAATTTTAAAAAAATGTCACATATTATTAATTTATTTCTTATTTTAAAAAACTTAGGCTTTTTATTTGCTTGATTAACAACAAATTGTAATTTTGATTTTCAAAAAATTAAATAAAATAACAATTGGGTTAAAAGAGATTACCCACAGTAAAAATACACCACATTGCAAATTCCAACGAACTTTATTTGTAACACAAATTTGAATCTTGAAATCATTTTTTTAAGAAACCTTTATCTAAATAGCTTTTTTATTTCAAGCTTAATATCTTTAATAGTTATTTTTAACTAAGAATTTCATCAATTCAATAGCCTCAAAACTATTTTTTTAAAGCGCAAACATCAACAAAATTTTTTCTAGAGACAAAATAAGATTGAAACCCTATAGTAATTCTGTTAAGTAGTATCTCATAATAGTTTTATGTTTGAGAGAGTAGGCCTTGAATAACAAAGAAAGGTAACCAAACCTTGCTTGAGAGGTCTATTTTTCAAGAGACAAACATCTTTATCATTCAAAGGATTCAACCCTGAGAGGTCATTTTAAAGTAAAGCATAGCGTGACAAAGTGTGTGCTTTTGGTTTTCAAATAGCCGACCATACCCTCATTCCACTCTTTATTAAAAGATGAGATTTGAGAATGTGTTATGACACTCCCCTCTCTTTGGGTCCTCTTACAGCTATCCTTACTCAATATAACCCTAAATCTTCTTTGTTCTCTTCCCCACATTCTCTGCTCTTTGCATATTAGGTGTCAACACATGTTCAATTATGCACTTCCCTCACAATGTCCCCTTATGCTACAGTGATATATTTAAGTGCAAAAAAGTTACAAGATTTCACATACACAATTGTTCATTTGATGTGACACTTCTACACACATCCAATTCTTACCTACCTTTCTTGTATGCAACAAGTGAGCAATGCTACTCTCACCCTTGCAAATGAGCCAGCTCTCACCCTTGCAAGACATGTTCATGCACCTACAGAAACCATATTGATTCCATTTTGGACAAATGGGGTTGCCTAAATTACTTGGGGCCCACGATATAATTTTTTGTAGGCAAAGTCAGCATTTTTATGCAATTGCACCTAACTTACTACATCTTGGACCACCTAGGTGCAGGCTTGTTTGGCTTGGCTAGAATGTGGTACACGTGTAGTAACTGTTATTCTTATTCTTTGTTCTAGAGAGATTAGGGAATGTTGAGTTTGGTTGACATGGGCAATTTGGATCGGATCTTAATGAAAAGGAAAAAGAAACAAAAAAAAAGAGATGGAAATGGAGATCAAGTGCTGCAATGTGTAATTAGAAGATGAGAAGCAGGATGAGATTTCAAGTGGGTGCAGCTCAGATCCAATGGGCTGTGTTGGGATAATATTGGAGTATTGGAGGGGTTTATATTGTTTAGGTGTACCCAGCGCTGTTTTAGCTAGTATGATTTTTTCATATATTTGTAATATACAAATTCCAATTTTCAATTCAAAGGGAACAATTGAATGAAAAATCTTCAATTTAAAATGGATGAAAACGGTGCAGCCTAGCCTGTTCCTTGAGTCTATATGTTTTACACTTCATACTATATATGGCTTTGTCTTTATCCATGAAGCAAATGGCATTATAGGCACAACAGAAACAATAGAAGTTTCAATAAAATACACAAAACATAAAACGGCTGTGCTAATAACAAGTTGATGCATGGAATTTTATATTAGAGATTAATGAATCCTCTAACAAGCCTTATATTGAAAGTGGAGTTAATATTTTAGAAGAGGAACACTACCTTGGTTTAAGTTTTACTCTATACATTTTCTAAGTTTTACTTTGTACCTAGATTTTTCTACCCCTTTTTTACCTATTTTCTCCTGGTGTAGTTCTATATCAATCTCAGCAAAATGGAAAGAAAGTACACCTGAACAGAAGGATAATAAGTCTTGAATCTTAATAATTGTTTTATGAAAATATCTATTTTAGTATCTTGTTTGGATTAGAATTTTTCCTGTAAAGAATTTGATTTGTTTACTCCAAGTTGATTAACACACTCTTTCCTATTCAATTACTTGTTTTCTCTTTCTTAGATAATTGAACAATTTAATAAACTGAACATTAGGCTATTAGTGATGTGGTTGACACAGGTTCATACCAACCCAAATTATTCCCTAATTATTCCTGCTAAGTTTAAAAATTAAACAGAAATTAATTATTCCTATTAATTTTAAAAATTAATGAACCAGGTCACAGATAGGAATGAGCCTTAGTTCAGAAATTAAGCAGTTATGTATATCCAGTACTGTTACTAGACATAAGCTGAAAAGAAAAGGTTACCCAATGATAGACCCGCCTAAACTCAGTAAATGTCCAAAGCCTTTGGCTCCGTTACTCACGTTTACATCTAAAACACTAGCAAAGAACCACACTGCCCTTCTCTCTATGACACCTGGCCCAGTAAATACTTCAATCAACTAAATAACCCTTTCAAGCATAATTAACTTGCCAAATCAGAAAGTTCTTCCACTCTTTCCCACTCTGCCCTGTTTTATTTCTACTGGTATAAACCTTCTAGATTTTGGGCTTTGGTTTGAACAGTTAGTCAACTGAACTTGATTTTCTCCGCCATTTACAGATACAGCTGGGCCTTAACTCTAGTTGTTTCAATTGGGATTTGTAAGAATGATGTGGTGTGTTGGGATTGTTTGTAATGTTTAGCACTATGAATTTGGTGTTACTTTTGTTGAAATAAATATAAACTGGGATTAGAGCAAAACATTGCATGAAATGATTATTTCAAATGTCAACTTCCCTTTTTCCTGTTACTTACTTCAGCAAATGTGCATGCATAGAGACAAGAAACCCTACACAGGTTTAATAACCAGTACATATAGAGACAAGAAAAATAAAAGGAATGATGTATATTACCTGCAGTCACGAAGAGGGAGCCGGTGGAGAAGACACCGTGGCTCTCAAATGACGGAGGGAAGGGAGCCTCAAATGCTCAAAAATTCCAACGGAGAGGGTGGAGGGAGACGGTGGTTTGTCACTGTGGTCGGAGACGGTGGCTTGAAGCTTGACGAGACGATGGTTCAGTGGTAAGGGGGAGACGCTGGTTCGAAGCTTTGGGAGACGGTGGTTCGGTGGCTCAGGAGAGAGACTAATGGAGGTAGGGCTTGGGGGCAGAGTCAGAGAGAGGGAGAGATACAGAGGAAGAGGGGAGACTGTCAGAGACGAAGGAGTCTGAGGGAGGAAGAGAGATGAGGGAGGGTTTAAGGCAAATGATTGGGGAAAATGGGCTCTGTCCGAAATACATTTAGCACTTAGCGACGGCATATACCCGTCGCTACATACGTCACTAAATTAAAAAATTAAAACCATAGCGACGGATAAACACATCTGTCGCTACTATACCAACACTAGCGACGACTGCATCCGTCGCTCAATTTAGAAATCCCTCTAAAATTTTGAAAGCCTTTAGTAACCTTAGCGACAGTCACAATCCGTCGCTGACGTATCCAAACATAGCGACGACGATACCCTGCCGTCACTAACTTGATCATAGCGACGGCATAACTGCATCGCTGATTTGTCCGAACACATAGCGACGGTGATTTGGCCGTCGTTATCAGTTGGCGCCACATATAAGTTGGAGGGAAACCAAAAAAATAGAGGGAAATAACCTTAGCGACCGTATCAGGGATGGGGTACGATTTAGCGACGGTATTAGTGACCGTTGTTTGCCAAATTCAGCGACGGCATAGTGTTGGTCGCTGATGTGGTCACTATTTTTCGTATTCAAGGTCCCTTTCTTATTGCGGTCGCTAACTCGGTCACTGATTAGCGACGACATTTGGCGGTCGCTAACAGAGTGTAGCTATTAGTCATTTTTTTAGTAGTGATACATACTAAAATGATTGTAAAAAATATTCTTTATCTGTAATAAAACTTATATAGTGTCTATCCTATTATTGAGAATTGAGTATAGGTTTATATTTTTTTCCATTTTTTCAATTTCATTTAAATGGAAGATAGATATTGTTGAATAACGAATTAAAAGTTTGTTAGACGGATAGTTTTATTTGGTGTAAAAGTTTCTTTTAGTAGTTTTTAAAGTCCATTTAAAAAGTTACTTCAAGTAATTTTTTGTACCTATAAGCTTTAAGTTTATTTTATTTATTACACTTTTATTTTTGTTAATATAATTTTTGTATCACTCATATTTATTTAGAAAAATGATATATTATGTTTTATTAAAATATATTTTAATAAAAAGAGAAAGAAAATATATTTTAATAAATTTCTTAAGATATTGTACACAATGAATATACATGGATAGTTTTTCAAATATGAATATATTGTTATTACTTTTTTTTCGCATACTTAAAGACATGTATTAGCTTTATGAACAAATATTTTTTATATACTTCACAATAACTCTAAGTTTTTCATATATAATTTTATGTATATTGAAACGTAAAAATCCTAAGAATTAATATGTATACACATTTAATATTAGATAAAAAGTTTTTTAACAAGTAATAAAATGTCAATTATTCATAGTGAAACTTATGCATCTTAACAATGTCTGAAGCAAATAATAAATCTCAATTTTTTTAAGTATTAATAAAATAAATCCCATTTTTTTAAGTATTAATAAAATAATCTTCTCGTTCATACATACCAAAATGATTGAAAAAAATTCTTTATTTGTGGTGAAACTTATATAGTGTCTATCCTACTATGTTTTATTAAAATATATTTTAATAAATATAAGAAAGAAAATACATTTTAATAAATTTCTTAAGATATTGTACACAATGAATATACATGAATACCTTTTCAAATATGAATATATTGTTATTACTTTAAACATTAGTTTCATTAAATTCATTAACCAAAAAAATATATGATGTAATATCAGTTTCATAAATTTTAATTCCATTCAAGATTTTTTTTTGAAAAAAATGAAACACATGTTGCAACATAAACCCATCATTGCATGTACATTTCCTAAAAACAAAACATTTTGGCTTTTTTTAAATGAATTGGCTTCATTATAACCTTAACTATTGCCTACAGTGCCCCTTTGAATGCAACGATACCGTGTGGCTTTCCATATTCCCTCCAAATCCATTTTCATAGACAGACCTTCCACTTCCCCCTTTAAATGCGTCTATTATATAATGTGTGTCTTTTGCAATGGTTTTCTCTTTCTGTACCTGAAATGTTGCATAGTGAGTAGTTACTAAGGCTCCTCATAATGCTTTGGCCAACTAATCCGGATGCACCTCAGTCCAGCGTCTTTCTCCACAGCCACAACAAGGTAAAATCATTCCCATGTTCTTTTTTGGTCCCCTATTTCTGTGCATCTTCCATCAACCGTGTTCTTTTTTTCCTCCTAGATCTTTGCCAATGTTGATAAATGTCTTATAAACAAGTTTGGAGCAAAACTTCCCTCAGTATGGTTGTTAAGCAATCCGAACAAGCATCAACATCAGTTGACCTTCCATCGCATGGAAAATGGATGGTGCCTGAAAAAGGGTTTGTAAAAGATGAGGGACTTTTATCGTTTAGAGTCCAACACTTGGGTGGTGATAAATTATAGGGGGTGGGGAGTTCAAAATCAGGATCTATGATGATGAGGGAAAGAAGATTGCATATTCGGTTCAACAGAGTCATCCTGTAGACTTTGATTTTAGACTCTCTTCTTACTAATCAAAGGCCAGCCAGTTGGTAATTTTTTTTCCCAATCTCCCCTTTCAAAAACTTTCTGCTTCAACATTGTGTACTTATGCATAGATGCTTCAATAGACGTTTTTTTCTCCCTTTCATTTTTTGTTATATGGTTCATAAATTAATAGTTTTTATGAAACTTTATCCCTTAATTTTGTTTACAAAATTTGCCAAAGAATACTTCAGAGCATCTCCTTCAATTTGGAGCAAGCAAATGGACTCTCTATGGCCCGTCTGGCAAAGAGGTGGATTGTCGCATCATTAAGAAACTCAAGGCCAAAAGATAAGCCAAGTTTGGATTTGGATGGAAACTATTTTGTATAATCCATTCTCTGAAAGAATATGATAAATGTTCCTTTAAATTTCATTTGGACAAAGACCATTATTGTTCTGTGAAGATCAATAGTGTTTGAGTAGGTTTCTAAGGAACACTTACTTTGTTTGACATGTTTTGACATAATTAATTTATTTTGTATGTCAAAGATCATTGGCCTTTACTCAAAATTTGTATGTATAAAACACATGTAATTGCTCTCTTTATGATAAACAATAAGTGCTGGAACCATATTGTTAACAACATCCAAATTCAAGTGTATGAAATCAATACCGTAACCATAAACTGACATCAATGAATTGTACGATATGATTAACGCTTTCATATGATAGGAAATACATACATGATGATTAATGGGAGATATGTAACAAAAAAGATTCATACTTTCATTTAACATAAAGAACTAATGATTAAACAATATGTTGCTATTATGATTTTCAATCCATCCTCAAACGGTTACATATCACTCAGAATACATTAAAGTGCAACCATTGTTATAAGTGTGTTTGAAGCAGATAAATTCTTGAAACCGTCCATATAAACCATTGAATTGAATTTCATCCAATTATAACAGAAGCTAAAAGGTTAATCATAAGTGTGTGTTAATGGGAGTAAATTGAATGAAAGTATTTCTTAAAGTCATAGCGTGTGCACTTTATTAACACCAGGTTGCTCATGTTGAACCATAATGACAAAACCATGTGTGATAATATGTATTGTCTTCGACCCTGTTGAAATAACTTAAGACAAGATTTGAGAATTTAAAAAAGATAAATGTAAATTATCCCTGTATTAAACATCTAATTAAATTCAATGAAAAAAAATCATGTCAGAAAATAAATAATCAACCTTCATAACTAAATTGTGTACTTGCTACATTATAAGTTTTACATTGCAAGGTTCTACTAAATATTAACACTACAGATAATATCCCAATACTTATGATTATAGAAATTTAGGATGCAAGGATTGACACAAGCAAATGCTTCTATGTAGACATTAATAAGTGTTACTAATATCTAAAATTGGTTTGGAGCTTTGTTTTAGTGATAAATAATAATAACATGCTTTAGAGCTATGTTATTATTTTTTTCCTGCATAGAAGGTCAAAGGTCACCCTTAACACATGCACAGGTTTATATCAGTTATATTTAATACACGCTGCTATTTTGCCACATGTGTCTACCATTTAAGGCTTTTCATTTTTGTAGGACCAAGGATCCCTTCTCTCTCTTTAATTTCTGCTCGTGATACATCATTCAAGGCTTAGAAACATTAAGTGGCAGCACCCATACTTTAGAAAGTACAAAGTTATGGTTGTGTTCAAGTATTTAGTTATATGGAAGCTGATTTTCCGTGGTAGTAAACATCACTATAGCCAGAAGTTAAAGGGTCTTCACAATGGACTAGATGAACACCTTAAAAAAATGGCAAGGTCTAGAAGACAAAACAACAATGACAGAAAAGAAAAAGACAATGTTCTATTAAATCTTATCATCCGAATGCTTAAGGTAATTCTCACACATTTAAATGTTTTTCTTGTAGGTGAAAGTTTTAAACATTCCTCTGTAACATCCTTTCGTTTTAATCTTTTAAAAATTTGTTCTTCTATAACAATGTAGTTGAAGGAGGAGGTAACGCATCAAATGATTCCAACCGTCATGTTTCCTTACCAATTGCTCTTGTTCAAATAAAAGGTTAATGTTGAATGTTATCTTTGTTAAGAAAACTAAAAATGTTGTAGAGCATTCATACGAACCATAAGGTGATGAGAGCATCATGATATCAACACAAAATTATAAGATTTTGTTCTACCTCTTAATAATGTTAAACAACATATTTTATATAATGTGATGATGTTTACATGGATAATATGTTCAATATGGTTCAACTAGCAGGGACACAACAACAGGTTACAATGATGATGTTTCTTTATCAAATGTTGTTCAAATGAAAGGTGAGTATATAATTTTATGTTTGTTACACACATTTGAACGTAATAAATGAAAAAAAGTTTGATCACTGAATTCTCTTTACTTTAGAAAATAGAGCATTAACATTATCCATGATCCCAAATTTGATCCAACCTTCGATGAATATAATTCCATTATCAGACATAACAAATGGTATGATAAATTTCATTTTTTGTATAATTTTATGATCGTTATAAACGTACCTATAAATGCCTACTATGCTTTAATGAGCAGGTAACACAGTAACAGGTTCCAACCATGATGTCTTTTTATCAATTGGTGGTGTTCAAATTAAAGGTTAATATATAATTCTATATTTCTTAGTAATGCTTGAATGTCATAAAAGTGGCATGACTTAATTCTTATTATTGTAGGAAATGGACAATTAACATTTTCCATGACCCAAAATTTCATTCAGCCTTCTATGAATAGAACCCATTTATTAGAAATAACAAACGGTATGATAACCTTTTCCCTTTTTTGTGTTTTTGAATTACTTCAAGAAATATATATATATATACCAAACATGAGTGGTTTTTATATGTGATTAGAGGAAACAAGTTTGGAAAAAAGATTTAACATTGGTAGCCCAAATCAACCTGCCAACATACATAATATTGAAGGTGTGTTATCTATGATTATTTTTAAAGTTAATACAAAGTAAGGTGATGTTTATATTCATTTGATAACTATTTTTCTTTAACAGATTTGACACGTTATTCAAACAGTATGTCAGAAGTATGTAATGTTTTCCCAAAGAAAAGGTAACCTTATTTTCATTATGGTTATCAAGTCATGAAATGCACATTCCTTAAATCATGCTATCTTGCTGTGTCATTTGAAGAATATAATGTTGTTAATGTAGGATTGTTTCATGATGAAGTTATATTATGCATGCAGTTCATTAGAAGCAGAGAAGCATAAAATTGTTCACTCTAGAATACTTGATAGTGATACCTCAAAAAACCTATCATCATTATTTGAAGCAGAAGTCTCTAATGACAACAGAAAGTTTTAACATCAAGGATTTGTAGGGTTTGATCAAACAATGAATAATAAAGGTTTTCTCTTCAACTAGTTTACAAATTTATTTTACCTTTTAATAAGTGTCGTAAATAGATCATGCTTCAACATGCACATATTGATAAGGATTTGATGATAGTGTTGAATTGATTAGATGTCATCAATTTGTTAAATACATAAAATGAGGTTTCATTATTAAATGGAGTAGAACTTCCTCAGTTAGACCAGCTTCCTGGAAATGGTGAATTAGGAATTGGAGCATTGGAAGTAATTGTCAACAATGAAAGTGACTTGATGATCGCTTAACAAGTATTATGATTTTTATTCTTGGATGCAAATTTCTTTACAAAATTTTTCAATCAGTTTTTGTTATGATGTTTAAATTAATCACAGTTTATAATGCAAATGATAAATGCAACTTGGATCAAAATGTTGATCAGGTTCCTATGTATGGAGGAGATGAAGAAGGTAATTCAATAATGCTTAAAAGTTAATTATTCATATTTTGAAATAGAATGCTTAAATAAATTCCTTTCATCTTTCTATAGAAATAGAATGTATTTTATTTATTTGTATTATAGATTTTAACAATGCTTAAAATTCAATTTAATTATATTTTGTTTTCATGTTAAAATTAATCCTAGTTTTTAATGGAAATGATGAATCAAACTTGGATCAAGATGTTGATAGGTTTCCCATATTTCAAGGAGATGAAGAAGGTAATTCAACTTAACAATGAGCATGTCATTCTATAGAATGTTATCCTATTTCATAACAACTAAGTGTTTACTTAATGAATGGATTAGATGAGTACAATGAAATTAATTATCAACCCCAACCTCAAGGTATTTTTTTCACTTTTCATGTATCGTATGAAATTCAAAATTGTTTAAGATATGTTACATATCAAATGTTTAATGACTTTGTTTTCTCAGAAACTTGGGACATAGGTGACCTTATCTGGCAGCATCAGTACTGCAAGGCTTTTATGTTGCTGGATGAAGGATTCACCAAATCAAGAAAGCTAAAGAAACCATTATTCTCTCTTTGTTGTAAGGAAGGAAAAGTTCGCCTCCTATTACTGAAAACAATTCCACAGACTCTTATTGATCTACATTCATATACTGGTGATCAAAGTGTTCATTTCCTAAAGAATATTAGAGCTTTTAATGCTATGTTTGCATTCACCTCTGTAACACCCCTATTTTTATTTTAATTCATTATAGAAAATTTTATATTAAAATCTTGATGGAATTTGACTATGGACCTTTAGAAGTTTTTGATCAGTATATTATTTCAGAATTTATAAAAAATATTCTTAAAAAAATGAAAAATTTCTTTTGCACCCCCCAAATTACTATTCACACCACCCCTCATAATTCTCAACAGCCTTCACGTGAAAAGTTATTGTGTAATTTTGAAAATTTCAAACTTTGCACAGTAATCTGAATGAAATTTTCAATTCTTGCATAGTACTTTTATAATAAAATATTGAAATGCATAGTAAATATTTTGCTATAAATAGAGGGGCGAGACACCGAGGAAAACATACAATTTTGAAAACTTAGTAGTGTTGGGATGAAAGTATTAAGTAAAGAGAAGAAGATATTTTCTAAAGGAAAAAGGTTCTGTAAAAATTCTGAGGTAATAATAAATTTCTTTTATATTCTTTTATGATTATGAAGGTTGTTTTTATATCACTTAAAAATCTATTATTATACTAGATATAATATTATTTTAAGTTACTATTCTAAATAGTAAATTACTATGTCAATAGTAAATTACTATTACGAATAGTAAATTATTATTCAAATAGTAAATTACTATTTACTGTTACTATTTATGGTTACTATTTATATTTTACTATTTACCATTACTATTCATGTTTTACTATTTACCATTACTATTCACGTTTTACTATTTACCATTACTATTTACATTTTACTATTTACTGTTACTATTTATAGTAACTATTTAAAAATTACTATTTACCATTACTATGCATAATTACTATTTACCCTTTCTGTTTTAAATAGTAATCTAAATTTTCATCTTATAATTATATTAAAATGAAATTGGTATGTTTTAGAACTCGAAGACAAGACGCGCACAGGTTTTTCATAACGAATCGAGATACAAGAGGTAAAAGGGAGTGAGATAAGAATATAATATGAAAAGACATAAGAAGAATGAGAGGAGTCCCCTACTCCTTTTAAATTTAATAATATTATTATTTTAAAATAATAACTTTTTAACTTAAAATTTATAATAAATTTTAAATTAAGTATCTTGTGTAACTTACTATGACATACCTATGCAAGGACCTGGACTTTTATAACCTATACGAACTGGACTGAATCTATGCAAGGACTTGGACTATTATGACCTATATGGACTGAACTAAACCTATGCAACGACTGTATTATATGGATTTACATAGACCTATGCGAGGAATGGACTATAAGGACTCAAAATCAATTTTATTAATTTAAATAACCATTAAAATTTAAATTATATTTATGAGTGATATTTAATTTATTTGATTTGATTATATTTAATTTTGATTGATGATATTAAATTATGATTGATAATATTAGATTGTGATTGATGATATGTAATTGTGATTGATAATATTTGATTGTGATTGATAATCTTGTGATGTGGAGTTGAGCATATAGCAAGCATGACGGAAAGCTAAAACTCAGTAAGAATTTTCTTACCTTACTCTTTAAATTTTTATTCTAAGAGAAAGTATTTTATAAATCATTTTTAATCTTTTATTCCTTCTTAGAAATTATTTTCATTAACTTTACTTTTAATCTTCAAAATAAAAATCTGGTATTTATTTTAGAAAAAGACATTTTATGAAAATTAATTTATAAAAAGGTTGAAATAATTAATTCTTGAATTAAATTTTTTTATAGTTTTAAGTATTTTTAGTTAATGAATTAAGAATTATTCTCTTTTAGTAAAATAAAATTTTCAAAAGTAAATTATTTTGTTTTTTTCCAACCTAATAACTAAAGATATTTAGAAATAATTGAGATTTCTAAATTCGATCTCGCTAAGATTCAATTTGAGAAAGATTATGTAAAATTTTAATGAGAAAGTTTTGAGATATTTAAGGCTTGGAAAATCAATTTTGGTGAGATTTGAATTTGAAAACTGTACCAAATTTATTTTTGTATGATAGAAATTCGAAGAAGAAATTGAGAAAATGCATAGTTTATTGAGATGATATTGTAAACCTTTTATGGTATTTAATAATTGAGTTTCTAAAAGCCTTAACCAACTAAATACGCGAGTAGTTCATGCATCATGAATTATTAAAGTTAAACAAAATGATATTGTCTGGGGACGGATTATAGAAATCGATGATACATTAGAGGAGGCTTAATTGCGATCCTTGGGATGAGAGGGTGTGAAAGGGTGCTTCAGGGGACCTCGGGTAGCTCCCTAGTGTCGGATACTTTCACAATATAAACCTTCTCATTCTGACTAGCCTCTAAGTGTTTTCATGCCAGTTGAGCTATTCATGTTATTATTATCCGGAATTATGGAACAATGTAAACTCCTGGTTGGCCCAGTGCAAATAAAAATTTAAGGGCTCGTATATATAGGTAAGTTATGATGAAGATATTGCATAACATTCATACGTTCATAATTGATTGTGTATGTGATTATGATTGATATTATTATATTAGTTTGTGAAAACCCTTTATTGTTTATGTTCTACTTGGGAATATTATATTCTGTTTGTCACTCCTTTCTCCGTGTTTTTGTTTCATATGTTTTAATTGTTGGTTCATACAGAGGGAAGGATCGAAGAATCCAGGCAGTAAATATAGTACGTTCTAGAAAAGGATCGGTATGAATACCATGATCCAATGAATAAATAATGTCATTAAGTAACTGCTCTTGGGCCATGGAGTTTCCTCTTTTTCTAATAATGTTTAATATTTATTTTCTTTGGAGGAATGCAAAATTACTTTATAAATTTTTAATGATATTTGAGGTATTTCAGAAATATTGTATGTAATTTATTCCGATAGTTTCTTTTTAATGATTATATTTTTAGAAAAAAATTATGAATTTTTTTAAAATTTATTAAGATGTAACAGAGGGCGTTATAACCTCCATATCTGGAAAGATTAACCATGGCATTAATGATGGGACTGGCCCCCCAATTTTTGTATTGGGTGGACAAAGTTTTCACTTAGTCAGAAGCCTGTTACCTGCAGATTTAGAGAGGCCAAAGTTTGCACAGTCATATATCTACGACACAGACCATGAAGTTAAAAATCAAATTAATGCCGTCAGGTATATGTGTATGTTGAAAACTATTTGACTTTACAAGATTTTTCTGTTGTATTATTTTCTTTGATACATATATATTTCTTAACTTCACTCTTATATAGGTTTGGAAGAACTTAACATCAACTGGATTTTGATATATTCACAAACATTAAGAACATGTTTGATGAATATAATGTTCTCGTAAAAAGTTTTCCCTATGTAAGAGACCATTTCAGCAATGAAGATTATAATGGTGTCATGTTAAAGTTGATTAGGAAAAGGAATACTAACGAAAGGACCTATAACCTTCTACCAGTTTCTAAGATTGTAGCTTTGGTGGTAGGTGACATTGATGATGAAATTGTTGATCGAGACATAATACTTGAAACAAAATCTAGAGGTCTTTAACATATAGATCCTCTCCACCCATTGTACCTTGGATTGCAATATTTTTTACTCTTCCCTTTTGGGGAGGACGAGTTCTATCCTGATATCCCTTATGATATAATTCTTTGCCTAAGAGATCATTATCAAAGCGGTAAAAAATCACAATAAGGGAATTCTTTACATATAGAATTCAAGATAAAGAAGGTGATTCTCTAATAGTGTTGAAATCTAGACGTTTGTTCCAATAGTTCTTGGTGGACACATATACCATGGTTGAGTCTGAAAAGCTGAAGTACATTAGATTCAATCAACTAAAACTAAGGGTGGAACAGTACAACGGACTTTAGCAATCATCTTACCAGGGTCAAGTTGCTGAAAATGCAATAGGGAAGCGTATCATTCTGCCAAGTTCTTTTATTGGTGGGCCTAGATATATATCAAACAATTGCAAGGATGCTCTGGGAATATGCAAACACTTTGGGTGTCCAAGTTTTTTTCATAACAATGACATGCAACCTAGAATGGATTGAGATTAAAAGATTTGTTCAAATGAAGAATTTGAAAGCCAACGATCAGCCAGACATCCTTTGTAGGGTGTTCAAAATTAAATTGGAAGAACTTATTTGGGATTTGAAGGATGGACCTATATTTAGAAAAATTGTTGGTTGTAAGTAAACAAAAATATTTTATCTTCTTTCTATTTACCTTTAATCTTTAATTATTAATACAACCTAATTGATATTCATTTGATTTTGCAATTTACAGCTGTGTCTACAATAGAATTTCAGAAATGTGGATTTCCACATGCTCATATTCTTCTTTTCATGCATCCAGCCAATAAACCAAAGTGTATGGAGGATATTGATAGGTTTATATCCGCAGAGATTCCAGATAAAAAACTTAGTCCTGCATTATTTGTTGTGGTATAGAAATATATGGTTCATGGTCCATGTGGACCGTACAGTAAAAAATTCCCCTGCATGAAGAATGGAATATGCTCCAAAAAATTTCCAAAGCCAATGCGTAATAGGACGGTCATTGATGAAGAAGGCTTTCCAAGATATAGGCGAAGGGATGATGGAAGAACTATTAACAAAAAAGGTGTTGATTTAGACAATAGTTTCATTATTCCTTATAATGTTGCTTTGTTATTAAAATATAGTTGTCATATCAATGTGGAGTATACATTCCAGACAAGTACAATTAAGTACCTGTTTAAATATGTTCACAAAGGAAGTGATAGTGGAGTATATGTAACATCCCATTTTCAACACAAATAGAAAATAAATATTAATATATCTTTAATGAGAAATACTTACTATTAGTTAGTTTATTATTATCACTTTTTATGAAATTTTGGTATTTATATTTAATTATTTGTTTTTTTAAAATAAAATAAAATAATAAAAATATTTATGTATTTTGAATGATAATTTTAAAATGACTTAATTAGTATTTATTGATTAATGAAATTATATTAAGAATTTTAAATATATTTATTATTCACAACTTTTATTTTATGTTTTTATATTTATATTTTTACATATTGTGATTTAACTCTTAGTAGAATTTTAAAATAAAATTTTGAAGGAATTAGACTATGGTTCTTTAGAACTTTTTTATCTACATAATATTTATGATTTTTTGGAATTTTTTGAAATATTTTAAATAATTTTAAATTCATATAAAGTTACTTAAAATTAAAAATATTTACAAGAAAGTGAATTTAAATTATAAGAAAATTTTCTAAAATCCATTTTAAGTAGACTTATCTAAAAATTATCGATTTAAGTAAATCTTAATTTTTACCAATCGTAAAAAAAATTGAAAACGTATCAATAAATTTTTATTAACAGAAAATTTTAGATTTTTAAAATTTGAATTTTATATTACTTATCATAAAATTAGTGAGAACTGATATAATATCGCTAAATTTTAAAAAGGGTCAATTTTGAATATTTAAAATATACCGAGTGAATGGTTACTATTTGACTTAATAATTCAGCCGACATTTACTATGCAAAACACTGGGCATGAATGAAAATTTTAAACTTGTACAGTAACTAGAAACAAAAATTTCAAAAATTACCCAGTACTTTTATAATAAAATAATGAAATGCACATTACATATTTTTGCTATAAATAGAGGGGAGCACCAAAGGGAAAATTCATAGTTTAGATTAAATTTTCTTAATATAGCAGTGTTAGAGAGATAGTGGTAGGAGTGAGAGAGGGAGAAATAATTTTTATGGAAGGAGGTTCTGCCAAAATTATAAAGTAAGAATAGCTCTCTTTTATACTTTTTAGGTTTATTTTCATATCATTTTAGAAATCTATTATCATACCGGATATAATATTATTTTAAGTTACTATTCTGAATAGTAAATTACTATGTTAACAGTAAATTACTATTGAGAATAGTGAATTACTATTCAAATAGTAAATTACTATTGTAAATAGTAAATTACTATTCAAATAGTGAATTACTATTTACTGTTACTATTTACAATTTACTATTTACCGTTACTATTTACATTTTACTATTTACGGTTACTATTCATGTTTTACTATTTACTATTACTATTTACATTTTACTATTCACTATTCAAAATTTGCCATTTCTGTTTTACATAGTAATCTTTATTTTTATCTTGTGCCTATCCTGAGATAAGTTGGTATTAATATTTCTAGAACTCGGCGGTGCAAAGCGAACTCACTTTTGGTAGCAATTCAAGGTAAGAGGGAGTGAGATAGGAATATAATATGAAAAGATATAAAAATAATGGGAGGAGTCCCCTACTCCTTTTAAATTTAATAATAATAATATTTTAAAATAATAACTATTTAACTTAAAATTTATATAAATTTTAAATTGTGTATCTTGTGTAATTTGATCTGAAATACTATGCAAAGAATTGGATAACCTATACAAACTGGACTAAACCTATGCAAGGACGGACTATTATGACCTGTATGGACTGAACTATACCTATGCGAAGACTGGATTATATATATGGACTTATATAGACCTATGAGAGGAATGGACTATAAGGACTGAAAATCAACTCTACTAATTTAAATAACCATTAAAATTTGAATTATATTTATGAGTGATATTTAGTTGATTTGACTTGATTATAATTAACTATATTTGATTTTGATTAATGATATTGTGATTTATAATATTAGATTGTGATTAATGATATGTAATTATGATTGATAATATTTGTGATTGATGATATTTGATTGTGATTGATGACATTACAATACTTAATTGTGGTTGATGAATGATTGATGATCTTGTGATATGGAGTTTGAGCATATAGCAAGTATGACGGAAAGTTAATACTCAGTAAGAATTGTCTTACCATACTCTTTAAATTTTTATTCTAAGAGAAAGTATTTTATAATTATTTTAGTCTTTTATTTCTTCTTAGAAATAATTTTCACTAACTTTATTTTTAATCTCTAGAAAAATACGTTTTATACTATTTCCGACGTTTCGTTTGCGCCTAACTCGGGTCCCTTTTTAATTCCTTTATTATTTACCACATCCATAATATTTTTATGATCACAAATATTTCTCAAATATATGAATATACAACAACAACAAAAATTTCAAATATTCATCAAGAAATATTTCCAAAACTCATGTAAATCACTTCCTTAATGTCATAAACTTATAGTTTAATTATTACAACTAAAAGTCACTTGCTTTTATTTTTAATAAAAATTCCAGAATTAAAATTTTACATTTAAATTAATTTTTTTCTCATAAAATTCCAAGATCAAGGTAAGTTTCCAAATTTTAACCACAAAAATTATTTCTTTCAAGTTATACGTTTAGAATCTAAACTTTCTAAGTTGTTCACTAATTATTAAAATTTTCCAGTAGCAACATTAATTCACTTTTCATTATAAAGCTCCTTTTTCAAAGATATTATATTTTCTAAAATGTTACTAACACAACAAACCACCAATCAAACCAATCAACAAATAATTAACTATTTATCACACGCATTGTAGAGTTACAATCAAAAATCTTCAGCAATAAAAATTCAAGAATTAGTAATCTTCATAAGATTAAAAGTTTAAAGGATTTAACAAAGATCATGGTGCAGCCACAATTTCTCTTAAAGATCCACATTTTTCATAAAGATTTCTCAAGATTCAAACCATACAAACTTAGATCTTTAAGAGATATTAAAGTATAAGTTGTTAACCAAGTGGCCTCAATTACTCAAGAGGGGGGTGAATTGAGTATTAAAAATTTCACTTGGAATGCTTTTGAAATTAATTCTTTGATAAATATACTTGTTGAAGATAATAAATTTAATCACAAGTAATACCAAATAATACACAAGACAGAATAATAAGCACTTAATATATGACAAGTAAATTCACTTAAAGGGTTTAAGTAATATTCAAGAAAGCAATTAATAATATCAAGTTAAATTGTTATACTATTTTGAGCACTTAGAAAAAGAATACTTAATTTAAGAATACCACTTAAATAACTTTTACAATTTTAATCTAAGTGATTTACAAACTTTATCAAGCTAATAGAAAATGCATTTTGATATTAACAAGTAAATTAATAAAGTTGCTAAATTAATAAAATTATAAACATAAATATTTAGCAAGCAAGTTAAGTACACAAATTAAATGAGTGTAGGGAAGAGAGATTTGCAAACCGATATATACGAGTTCCACCACACCGGTGTACGTCTCGCCTCTAAGCAAACCACTTAGAGGATTTCCACTATTGGAGATTAGAGATACAACTTTGAGCAATCGCGGCTTCCTAGTGTCCCACACTCAAGAACCCAATTCTCATAAGTAAAAGGGCACCCCACCTAATCTCTCAATCTATCAAATTACAAGCTTGAAACCCCAACCCAAAACTCTAAGATTTTTGGTGTTTAAGTGTACAAGGATAACTCTCCAAAAAAGTGAATATACAAGTTAAAGCTTTCACCAAATGATAACTCTTCAAAGAGAGGATATACAAATTTTAGCAGCCAAATTATTTTCCCCACAAATTAACTCTCAAATAATAGCTTCAAAGAAATATGCCAATTAATGAATAAAAAGAGAGCAACTAAAAGAGTAGAGAGCAAGGAGGAGGAAGAGAGCAAATGGAAGTGCTTCAAATGCTTGGGATGGTTTTTGCCTTTAACTTCCAACGCTATTTATAGGCTCCAACAGTATGGGTTATGCATTTGTTAATTCGTTGGAAGCTTGCAAGTGGAGCATGCTGTCTCATTTTGAAAACGGTGTTGCAATTTTGATGAAGTGTAGCATGGCCTGGCTCATTAATTAACTTCTCCAATGTAGTGCAGCATGGAGTGTGAAGCATGTGTTTGCGTAGTGTCTCCATTTGAATTTTAAACTACATGAATTGCTACGTGAATTGATTCCCAATGTGTATTTTGATCTTCTGATAGTGCATAAATCGATTCCTTTAAGGAATGAATCGATTCCTTTGTAAGATAAACAACAATGAATCGATTCTTTGTGCTTTGAATCGATTCCCTGGGGTATTCAACATCAATGAATCGATTCTTCTTGCCTTGAATCGATTCCCTGGGCCAATTTGCTACGTGAATGATTCCTCCCATGAGTGAATCGATTCTTGCGTGTTGAATCACCAGTTTCTTGCCAATTAACCGTATGAATCGATTCCCCAAGCCAAGTTTTGTGCATGAATCGATTCCTCCCATTCAATTTGTAATTTCCAACCTTTGTTAATCACATGAATCGATTCATATGGCCATTTGTTGCTGTATGAACCGATTCATGTACCTGGTACATGAATTTTAAAGCTTTGTTTCACCCTTTTTGACACTTCATGAATCATGGTTCCAATCCTTTAATCCTTAGGCAATTTGTTGATCATTTTTCACTTGAATTAGACTTTTGTAAATGCCTTGACTCAAATCCTTTATTGTTCATCAAAATTAATAGCTTGACAACATCCTTAATATCTCTTTATTTGTTGTGTCATTATCGAAACCTACATCAACATATAAATAAATTCTCCCCCTTTTTGATGATGACAACAAATGTTTATCTCGCAGGATGTTAGTTTCATAACAGTTCAAATACATGGCATAAATGACTCCCCCTTACACATATAATTTGATACCACATGTTATACATATGATTAAATACTACTTTGTCATTTACACATGTAATTTGCTATCACTTGTTGTAAAGAAATATTATAATGCTCCCCCTTAATCATGCAATTTCAACAAGGATAGATATAGATGTTGATTCTTGATTTTATCTCCCCCTCAATCATCATTATAACATTATGATATTCTCTCCCCCTTTGTATATTTTATGCCACTTAGAATGTATATATTTATTTTCCCCCCCTTTGGCATCATCAAAAACTATCTTAAGGATATATACCACTTTAAAATTAGATATATTTTATAGAGATAGATACCATTTGCATATAAGACTCCCCCTAAAACATGCAACATATATCACATAGTAATTCAAAGCATGTGAGCAAGCTTAATGATATTCTCTCCTATTTTTAGCTAAGCGATGGCTCATGGGAATCGATTCATCTATATATGAATCGATTCATCTAGCTATTTTTATGCAATTTGAAGAAATCATGTCACTAGAAGGGTGTTTTGTGAGGGGTTATTCAATGATTAAAATTTTGCAACTTGCCAATGATCTTGTTGCACAAGAAAGTCAAGAAAATCAAAGGTCATTTGACATTTTGTATTTGAGATCCATGTGATGTATAGGAGATTATTTGGTGTCAAAAATATGTTTAATTAAGTAGATGCTACCGGGAAACTCAATGAGGCAAGAGATTTGTGAAGCATTAACATGATTAATGAAATTGTGATTTGCTTTTTAATGAAAAGATTTGACTATATATCACAAAGTAAATCATTATGTTCAAGGAAATAAGAATTTTATGAAAGAGATAAGTTAAAATCTTTAAGTCAAAGATTTGTAACACTATGTTCAAAGAGTAAGAAAATATGATAAAATAAATTTAGTTAAACATTTTTCAAAATTCCTAATTCCCTTCTAATATTTATAAATTGTTCTTTCAGAAGGGGTTTTGTAAAAATGTTCGCTAATTATTTTGAAGTTTCAACATATTCAAGAACACAATCTCCTTTCAAAACATGGTCTCTTATAAAATGATGTCTTATCTTAATATGTTTAGTCCTAGAGTGCATGACAGGATTTTTGGATATATTTATGGCGTTAATGTTATCATATTTAATAGGTACTTTATTTAAAACAACACCAAAGTCAAGAAGTTATTGTCTTATCTAAAGAATTTGAGCACAACAACTGCCAACTGCTACATATTCTGCCTCAGCTATCGATAAGGCAACACTTACTTGTTTCGTGCTATGCCAAGAAACAAGGGAACTACTAAATAAATGACATGTGCCACTAGTACTCTTTCTATCAAGTTTACAACCAGCAAAGTCAGAATTAGAATATCCTAAAAGATTATATTCAACTCCTTTGGGATACCATAAACTAACCTTTTGAGTACCCATAAGATATTTCAAAATTCTTTTTACGGTAGTGAGATATGATTCTTTAGGATATGCATGATATCTAGCACATATACATACGGAAAACATAATATCGAATCTACTAGCTGTTAAGTAAAGTAAGGATCCAATCATACCTCGATATTTAGTTATTTCAATGTCCTTACCCTTCTCATCTTTGTCTAAGTAGCAAGATGTACTCATGAGTGTAGCTATTTCGTTTTCCTTGTCCATTTCAAATATTTTGAATAGTTCTTTGCAATATTTTGTTTGACTAATGAAAGTCCCTTCATTTGTTTGATTGATTTGTAATCCAAGGAAGAAGGTGAGTTCTCCCATCATGGACATTTCGAATTCATCTTGCAAAATCTTAGCAAACTCTTGACAAAGAATTTCGTTAGTAGCACCGAATATTATGTCATCAACATAAACTTGTACCAAAAGAATGTCATTGTTTTTACGTTTTATAAACAGTGTAGTATCAACCTTTCCTCTTTCAAAATTATTTTCTAAAAGAAATTTACTAAGTCTTTCATACCAAGCTCTTGGAGCTTGTTTCAAACCATATAAAGCTTTTCTCAATTTAAAAACATGGTTTAGAAATTTGTGATTTTCAAAACCGGGGGGTTGATCTACATAAATTTCTTCTTGAATATAGCCGTTTAGAAAAGCGCTTTTGACATCCATTTGATAAAAGCTTAAAATCCATGCAACAAGCAAAAGCTAACAATAATCTTATGGCTTCTAACCTAGCTACAGGAGCATACGTTTCTTCATAGTCTATTTCCTTTTCTTGGTTATATCCCTTAGCAACTAATCTAGCTTTATTTCTTGTTATTATTCTATTTTCATCTAACTTGTTTCTAAAAACCCATTTGGTGCCTATTATTAGATGGTCATTGGGTCTTGGCATAAGTTCCCAAACTTCATTTCTTTCAAATTGATTCAATTTTTCTTGTATGGCCAACATCCAATGTTCATCAATAATAGCTTCATTGATATTTTTGGGTTCTATTTGTGATACAAAGGCTAAGTGATTGCATGCATTTCTAATAGCATTTTGAGTACTTACACCTTTTGTTATTTCACCTATGATATTGTCCAAGGGGTGATTCTTTACGGTGATCCACTCCTTTTGTTGAGGTCCGTCATTTTGTGTTGTATCTCCTTCATTTTTGTTTTCTTCTTTTTCTTCCAAGTTCATTTCTTGGAAGGTACCTACAAGATCATCAATTTCCTTTCTCGGAGGATTTTGGTTAAGTTCATCAAATTTGACGTGTATAGACTCTTCAATTGTACAAGTTCATTTGTTAAAGAGTCGATATACTTTGCTTGTAGATGAGTAACCTAAGAATATTGCTTCATCAGATTTTGCATCGAATTTGCTTAGATTTTCCTCTCCATTGTTTAAGACAAAGCATTTGCATCCAAATACATGAAAATAAGAAATATTTGGTTTTATTCCTTTATAAAGCTCATAGAGGGTTTTCTTTAATATAGACCTTATCAAACATCGATTCATAACATGGAAAGCGGTATTTACCACATCGGCCCAAAAATGTTTCAAAATATTACTTTCATTTAACATAGTTCTTGCAAGCTCCGCTAAAGATCGATTTTTCCTTTCAACTACTCCATTTTGTTGTGGAGTTCTTGGAGCTGAAAAATTATGTTCAATGCCAAATTTTTCACAAAATTTTTCAAAAGATTGGTTTTCAAATTCTCCCCCATGATCAGTTCGAATGGATGCTATTTTCAAATTTTGTTTGTTTTGGATGATCTTGGCGAGTTTCTTAAATGCATGATATGCTTCATGTTTATGAGTAAGAAACAATGTCCATGTATATATAGAATAATCATCTACAATCACAAGACCATAATAGTTTCCACCAAAACTTTTAATTTTTGAAGGACCAAATAAATCCATATGTAAAAGTTGTAAAGGTCTATTTGTTGAAACAATATTTTTCGCTTGAAAAGAAACCTTTACTTGTTTTCCCTTTTGACATGCGTCACAAAATTTATTTTCAAATTTCAATTTTGGTAAACCAATTACTAAATCTTTTGAAACAAGCTTGTTTAAATGGTCTACATGAATGTGAGTAATTCTTCTATGCCATAGCCATGATTCATCCTCTTTAGTTATGAAGCATTGCACATCATTTGAAGCAAGACAATCAAGATTAATCATATAAATATTATCAACTCTTTGACCAACGAATTTTATATCTTTGTTTAGCTTATTTTCAATTATGCAACAGTTTGATTCGAAAACAATTTTATAGCCCTTATCACATAATTGACTATATGTTTAAGTCTCTCAACATATAATACATCATTTATAGAAGTGGAAGAGTTTTTACCAACATTCCCGATTCCTAGAATTCTTCCCTTCGTGTTGTCTCCATATGTAACCAATCCTTTATTTTATGGAGTAAATGATATTGAACTTACTTTTATCTCCTGTCATCAATGGGTGTTACTTTCTTTAAAGCATACCTACAAAACAAGTCAAGTTAGAGAACTTGGTACCCATTTTATGTTGGGTCCTTGTAGGTTAGTTTGAGGTAATGTTCCTTTAGGAACCCATACTTTTCTCACAACCTTTGGCCCTAGTTTTCTAAAATTACAATTAGATGCACTATGTCCTTTAAATCTACAATGATTACATTTCATGAAGGGTGATGAATTTTTACTAGGCGGTATAAAGAAACTTTTATAGCTCTTTTGTTTCTTATAGGCATTAAAACCTAATCCCGTTTTATCAAACATGCAACGTTGTTTTCCAAGTAAAACATTTAAGTTGTCTCTACCATTTGTAAATTTTTCTAGAGTTCTACTTAAGTCTAAAACCTTCATTTCTAGCATATCACATTTCTTAGCAAATTCACAAGGTTTAATCTTAGAGCATGCTTGAACATTTACTATTTCCTTTTTCAAAAATTCATTTTCTTTACAAACCTCCATAAGATACATTTCTAGAGTATCAATGGTTTTTCTTGATAACTTATGCTTATTAGAAACTTTTATAAATTTATCATATAATTCTTTAAGAGCATCAAGTAGTTCTTCTTTATATAAGTCAAGAAAGATTACCTCATTGTCTTCATCTTGGTGGTTGGCCATGAGGCAAAGGTTTGCTTCCTTATTTTCTGATTCATCTGAGCTACTTATCTTATTTTCATCCCATGCGATATAGGCTCTTCTCTTCCCTTTTCTATCTTTGTTTTTCTTCTTTAGGTTTGGACAATCTATCTTGAAATGTCCTTCCTTTCCACATTCAAAGCAAGTAGGTGAAGAAGAATTTTCTTTAAGAATAGGTTTCTTACCTTGAGATTTGAAATTCCTTTGGAAACGTTTGCTCTTCTTAAGTTTTCCAAAGCATTTCACGAATAGGCCCGATTCTTTGTCCATATCAAGATCATTCTTAGATTTATCTTCAACAATTAAGGTGGCTTTGAGAGCTAGCCCTTTCTTCTTTGAGGCTTTTTCTTCTTCCTCCGCATGTTTCAAATCTTTCAACTCTTGTTTGTGTTTGAATATGCTTTCAGGTTCACAGATTTTGATAATGACAAAGGAATATTAAAGAAACTCTTAGAGAAACAAGAAACAGCATCAGACCTGCAAAAACACGCAGGCTAATCGATTACGACGATAAGAATAATCGATTAGATAGCTTCTGTTTGTACACTAATCGATTAAACACATAAGGATAATCGATTAGACAACTTCTGTTTGACAGCTAATCAATTACACCAACAAGGCTAATCGATTATTGAACTTTTGTTTGAATTAAATGCATCAGGTATTTGATCTAATCGATTACAGGACACATACAATCGATTACAAAGCTACTGGAATGACAACTAATCGATTACATACGAGGACAATCGATTACAAAGCTGCGTAATCAAATTAAATGCATCAGGTGCCATTACTAATCGATTACGAGACAAGACTTAATCGATTACCAAGGTTCTGAGTTGAAGCTAATCGATTACTAGGTATAGTCTAATCGATTATAGCACGAATTACATTGAAGAATTCAAAGTGTAATCAGTTACAGCTCGAGGCGTAATCGATTACGGTAGTGCCAGAAATTGGGGAAAGTGCTTTTTAAGTGGAAACCAACTCATTTCTCCATAGATCTCAGGCACCCATGAGTTACAACGGCTAGGAACTCCATTATGCTCATCTCTAAGCCCTATAAATGCAAGACTTCTTCAAGCTACTTAATGCAACACACAAATCCATTAAAAGGAAATCAATTCTTGAGTCTTGTGAGTTTTATCTTTGTATAGTTTCATTTTTCTGAAACTTAGAACTTCAACTTGTATATCCTCTCTTGTTGAGAGTTAGAATTTGAGAGAGCATTAACTTGTATATCTACTCTATTAAGAAATTACTTGCTTGTAAACACTACACCAAACACAAAGGTTTTCACTCTAGGTTGAGTGGTCACAAAGGTTGGGGTTCAACCTTTGGGTATTGAGAGTTTGAGAGATTAGGTGGGTTGCCCTTGTGCTAGTAAGGATTGAGTTCTTGAGTGTGGGACACTAGGAAGCTGCAATTGCTCATAGCTTGTAATCTCTAAACTTCAATAGTGGAAATCCTTCAAGTGGGTTGCTTGAAGGTGAGACGTACACCGGGGTTGGTGGAACTTGTTAAATTGGTTTTCAAGCTCTTCTCCCTTACTCTTTTATATTCATATACTGTATTTTATTGATTTGTGTTGGTTGATTGTGATTTACATACTTAAGCTTGCTTGAATTAATTAACTTTGAATATTGCACACCAAGTGTTTGACAAATTACCTCATCCATATTTACCTCTTGTTTTGCATTGTCTTTTGTATCTTACTTGATCTCACTTCCCTAATCTCTAAACTTGTAATAAAAGAATCAAGTTCAAAGGCATTTCAAGCAAAGTTTTAAAAACTCAATTCACCCCCCCTCTTGAGTATTGAGGCCACTTGAATAACAAGTGGTATCAGAGCTTGACTCTTGGTAGATCAAGCTTAATAGCTTCAAGAGATAAGATGGCCTTAAGTTCTTTAAACCTTTTTCCCGAGGGTGGTGCCATAAATAGACCTCCCGCTTTCAATGGGGAAGGCTATGCCTTTTGGAAGGAAAGAATGAAAATCTTTATTCAATCTATTGATTTAAGAATTTGGAATGCCATTGAAAATGGTCCTTATATGCCCATGCATACTGTCAATGATAAAAATGTTGAAAAACCTATGGAAGAATGGACTAGTGATGAGGAGAAGAAAGTGCAATACGGCTATAAGGCTAAAAATCTCATCACTATGGCATTAGGTCCCGATGAATGTTTTAGAATAATGACTTGTCAATCCGCTAAGGAAATGTAGGATACTTTACAAGTAACTCACGAAGGTACTAGTGATGTAAAAGACTCCAAGATTAGTACCTTAACTAGCCAATATAAAAATTTTAGAATAAATTCAGGGGAAACCATAGTAGAAATGCAAAAAAGATTTACTCTTATAATCAATCATCTCATTACTCTTGGTAAAGCTTACACTAACAAAGAGCTTGTGCACAAAGTTTTAAAAAGTCTTAGTAGGGAATGGCAACCGCTCGTCACCGCCATCAAACAATCCCCAAGTATCAATGAGATGTCGCTTGCCACACTCTTCGGAAAACTACAAGAGCAAGAGCAAGAGCAAGAACTAAGAGTTTTGAAGCAAGTAGAGGAAGAAGAAAAATCCTCCAAGAAGAAAGGCTTAGCTCTCAAGACCACCTCTACACATGAAGAAGAATCATGTAGTGACCTTGACGAAGAAGAAGAATTTGGTTTGTTTGTGAAGAGATTTGGAAAGTTCATGAAAAATAAAAGATTCCAAAAGAACTTCAAACCCCAAGGTAAGAAACCAACCTCTAATGAATCCTCTTCTTCACCAAATTGTTTTGAATGTGGAAAAGAAGGGCACTTCAAAGTAGATTTCCCAAGTCTAAAGAAAAAGAATAAGGAGAAAAGAGGAAGAAGAAGAGCTTACATCGCTTGGGATGAAAACGATGTAAGTAGCTCTGATGAGTCTGAAAATGAAGAAGCGAATCTTTGTTTAATGGCCAATCACCAAGAAGAAGATAATGAGGTAAGTCTTCTTGATTTAGATAAGAATGAATTACTAGATGCTTTTGAAGAGTTGTATGATAAATTTATCAAGCTTTCTAGTAAATACAAATTGTTAAGAAAAACCATTGACACTCTTGAGAAGGATCTTATAGAAGTTTGTAAAGAAAATAAATGTTTGAAAGATGAATTAGAAAATGTTCAAGCATGCTCTAGGACCAAACCGTGTGAATTTGTAAAGAAATGTGACATTCTAGAAACCAAGGTTTTAGATTTAAATAGAACATTAGAAAAATTTACAAATGGTAGAGATAACTTGAATATATTACTTGGAAACCAACGATGTATGCTTGATAAAACCGGTTTAGGATACAACTCCACCAAAAAGGAAAAATATTACAAAAACTTCTTTGTACCACCTAGGAGATCATCATCACCTTTCATGAGATGCAATCATTGTGGTTTTAAAGGACATAACTTTTCAAATTGTAATGTTAGAAAATTAGGACCAAAGGTTATTACAAAGGTGTGGGTTCCCAAAGGAACATTACCACAAACTAACCTAAAAGGACCCAACATACAATGGGTACCTAGTTCTCTAAATTAATCTTGTTCTATAGGTATGCTTCAAGGAAAGCAACACCCATTGGTATTTGGATAGTGGGTGTTCAAAACATATGACGGGAGACATAGGGAAATTCACATCATTCACTCCCAAAAGGAAAGGAAGAGTGACCTATGGAGATAACACCAAAGGGAGAATTCTAGGCATTGGAAACATTGGTAAAAATTCTTCTACTTCTATTAGCGATGTACTGTATGTTGAAGGCCTCAAACACAATCTACTTAGCATTAGCCAATTATGTGACAAAGGATATAGAGTTTTGTTTGAATCAAATTGCTGCATAATTGAGCATAAGATTAATAAGGAAGTAAAGTTTGTAGGTCAAAGAATTGATAACATTTACATGATTGATATGGATAGTTTGTACTCAAATGATGTGCAATGCTTCATGACTAAATAAGATAAAACTTGGCTATGACATAGAAGAATAGCTCATATACATGTAGACCATTTAAACAAACTCATTTCTAAAGAATTAGTAATTAGTTTACCAAAGCTTAAATTTGAAAACAAATTTTGTGATGCATGTCAAAAGGGGAAACAAGTAAAGGCATCTTTTCAAACTAAAAACATTGTTTTCACACAAAGACCTTTACAACTTTTGCACATGGATCTATTTGGACCCTCAAAAATTAAGAGCTTTGGTGGTAATTACTATGGTCTAGTGATTGTAGATGATTATTCAAGATATACATGGACCTTGTTTCTTGCTCATAAAAATGAAGCATATCATGCATTCAAGAAACTTGCTAAGATTATCCAAAATGAGCAAAACTCAAAGATAGCATCCATTAGAACTGATCATGGGGGAGAATTTGAAAACCAATCTTTTGAAAAATTTTACGAAAAACATGGTATCAATCACAGTTTTTCAGCTCCAAGAACTCCACAACAAAATGGAGTAGTTGAAAGGAAAAATAGATCTTTAGTGGAGCTTGCAAGAACGATGTTAAATGAAAATAACATTGCAAAACATTTTTGGGCCGACGCGGTAAATACCGCTTGTCATGTTATGAATAAATGTTTAATAAGGCCTATTCTAAAGAAAACCCCCTATGAACTTTACAAGGGAAGAAAACCCAACATTTCATATTTTCATATCTTTGGATGTAAGTGTTTTGTACTCTGTAACGTCCCGTGTAATTTTCTGAATAAATTTTTCGCATTTTTAAAAGATCATTTTAAAATTCATAAATTAAATTCAGAGTTCACGTAACAGTTGATAATTGCGGAATATTATCATGCATACTAGTCGTGAATAATTAAATTCAAGAAATATTTAAGTAGCGGAAACGATTTAGAAGATAACGGTACATAATATGTTATATTTATTACAATCCATAAAATGAAAGTCCAAGTAATAATTCAAATAGGCATCAATCATGGCATCACTCTTCATTCTGCGTGGCATTCACTGTAAAAATTAATGTAAGAGTGAGACAGAATATAGAATAAATATAAAATAAATAAAATTGCACAAACACAATCAACAAACCATAATGATATGATGAATATGCCAAACAAGTTCATTTATATTTAATAAGTCTTTAATTAGTCAAATAATGTCATGCTGGATCCATTTGGTTTGGTGGGAATACTGCAGTAATAGTCTCATAGAGACACAAATAGGGCTTTAGCATATACCATGAATCCTTACACTTCATGGCGCTTAAGTACCGAAGTACACAAATTTCATAAGTAGGGCTTTGCATAAACCATGAATCCCTACACTCCATGGCGCACAACAAAATAGGGCTTAACTCATCATAGAGTAACCCCCCACCAGGGTACGCAATCATGGAACCCCTAAATTCCATGGTGCGTCCAAATGCTTATGATGCATGAATGCCTTTAATTCTTATTACCATTTAACATACCATGATATTCATATTTTCAAAACCTCTTGGAAAATACAAGTCCTCAAGGGAAACAACACATATAATAATTCACAAAGTCATGGATTTACTGTTCAACCACATATGTCATTAACCACAAGGCATTCATGTGCATATAAGTTAATTTCGTTATTCATAATTATTCACCACCACAATATACAAACTGTATGATACTCAACATCATTCATAATAATTAATAATCACTTAAGAATTCAATAATAAATTATTACCCATAGAGAAAATATCATTTTCATTCCTAATAACCTTTATAAGTGAGTTTCAGCATTCCCCACAGCAACATACGTTAGTAAAACAGCCATAACATGAGAAAATCAAATCCTTTTTAGATGATTCCACTTTCTGTAGTTCAATAACATAATTGTATACAATTTTCATGAAGAACTCAATTTCAAATTCCAAACAGAAATATCACTTATCCATGAAATACCACACTGCCTCAAGGTGAGTTTTCTCAAAACGTACATATGTTAGTAATTTCAGCATTTCTGGAGTTACAAAAATGATCTTGGCATGAAACCAGTTCCAAATTACTCTTAACACAAATATCTACAATTTTCATGAAGATCATGAGTTCAGATTTGATGCTAAAATCCTGAGTCATTAACTTGGTGGTGAAAATCTTAGTAAAACAAAATATGACTCTCGGATTTACACTTATGGCAAGCGCACCAGTCGTTAAAATTGTAGTGTATTTGATCGTCCCACAGGGATTGTGGTAAGTACCTCAATCTAGGACTAGTACAAGATGAACCAACACGAAATACAGGTAGTTCATTCGGTTTTTATGATTTTAATGTTTTCTAGTTATTTTTGGTATTTTCAGAAACAGAGTTAAGATGAATATGAAAAGTGATTAAAAGAAAGCAGGTCAAGATTGCTTCGGCTCACAATTTCCTCAAGAAACATACAAATAAGTATAATCGAACTTCACAATCCAGAGGACAATCCGCTTGTGATTATTCCCTAATTCCTTAGGTGAAAAACACTAATCCTTAAGCAATGAACCTTAATTCCTTAAGTGCTCGATTAACCTAAGAATCTAATGCGAAATTGGAGGTTGAACTCTAACTATTCACCTAAATTGATTAGGCCTGAACTAGTTAGAAAGCTGGAAGTTACCTAAGCTTCAACCATGATTCCTCACTGGCGAAGTTCTTCATCAGTTCTGGATTTGTCAATCCAGCGATTCTGCTCCACTCCTCAGCTTGTTCGCCTCAGGATCTTAGAAGTCGATCTACTTGCTCACAGCTTCAAGACTCCATTGTTCACCTTCGCAATCCCAACCTTAGGGATTTAGAACTCCATTGACTTCAGTTCCATCGAAGGATTGTGGAATGTCATGGAGGAGAGGACTTAGAGAGAGAAAATGAAGTAGTAAGATGCTCGAAGTGTGTAATGAAAAGAATGTGTTCTATGTATTCTCTGTCTCTGTTTTTTCCCATCTTATTTACAGAGTATGTTCATGAGTATATATAGGCTTCTATCTAAAAACTAACTAACTAAAACTGATAACTTTGAAACCTTAAGTTAACGACTAAACTTAACTAACTAATCACAGCTCAGCTCTTAGCAGATTACAACTCATCATTAGCTAATGTACAACTCAGTGCCAACTAATAACAGCTCACTACTTAAATTATTAAGGTACAAGTAGAAGAGAAGGCAATGGAAGATGGAAACTGCACTGCGTCGAGTGTGTTGTTGGAGGGAAGGAACAGTGTTTAAATTACTGCCTTTATGCTTCAGCTACTGGGTTCTCGCTTGAGCGGACTAAACTCTCGCTTGGGCGAATTCGGGAATTGCACTGCAGTGTTCCTTTGTCGCTTAAGCGTTATGGCGAAACTTGGGCGAATTGGAAATATGTAATACAGAATAGCTTTCTCGCTCAAGCGTGATTGCTTCGCTTGAGCTAATTTTTGACCTTCGCTTGAGCGAATTTAACTCTCGCTTGAGCGAGTTGATTATTCAATCGGTATTCTGCAGTTGGCGTTCGGGTTCTTCATGCAATATTCCGAGTCCTTGTTCTCTTTCGGAGTCGGTGTCTTGGGAGTCTTCTTAAGTTAGCTTTCCTGAAGTCTCGCTTGGTCAGTATTTGAGCTCCTTTCAGTCGGATTTGTGAAGACTCACTCGGAATTATCAATTCCTGCTCGGATTTGTAGGATTTCACTCGGAATTTTCTCCTTATCTCGAGTGTGCCCTGTTCCTGTACCAATAAAAAGCTACTTGCCTAGCAATTATATGCGGGCTGCTTAGTGAATTTATAAATACTTCAAAATTCCTTAACTAATTAATATTTTCAATCGGTTTCTTACATAAATAACATACTTTTGAAATGAATAACTAAAACATGAATTATTAACAAATTATTAAATAATAATATCAAAACTAGACAATACTTAGTAATTTATGTTAAATAAACAGTGGAATAATTAAGTCTTTTCAAGACTTATCACATCCCCAAACTTAAATCTTGCTTGTCCTCAAGCAATTATTCAGACTTATTAACTAACAGCATTTGATCAACACAATCAACCTTTCCTTAACTTAATTCATACTATAATTATTGAATACCGATCATGCTTTCTTCTCACAATTTCTAAAAGTATAAAAACTTACACCTCCTTTGGAAGACAAGCTGCTGATGCTTTCCTCACTGGTCGGTGTTTAACTCTTTTCTCGGTGTGTAAGGTGAATAAAATGCACTCAGCACCTGCATACTTGTTAGATAAACATAGGCTTGCAACAGTTCTATACGTCATACCATATGCCAACACAATCAGATCAGTAAGGGCTTTTTAAGCTTATAATGGGGATGGGCTACAGGCTCAATTATTATTTTTCCGAGTCATAGATAGGTTACAAGATGTATCCACTGATGCCTTGCCTCAATTCTAAGTCATAGATAGGTTACAAGATGTATCCACTGATGCCTTGCCTCAATTCTAACTTAATTGCCTCTACTAACAACTCTCTTAACTTTTCCGACTGAATGCTACTTAATAACTCATGCTGCTTTGCACCTTCTTTTTCTTTTAGTCCTTCGGACTTTTTCTTTTTCTTTCTTTTCTTTCCATCTTTTCCGATCGAATTTTTTTTTTGACTTTATTCATTTTTTTCTCTCGGCTTTGCCTTTCTTCCTTTTATTTTTCTACATATTTATCCATAATTAAGGTCGGAGTGTGTCCTTAATTACTATTAGGCACACTCTTCATCCCCAAACTTAGAAATTGCTAGTCCCTAGCAATAAGCAAAAACCGAGTAATTCACTAGTGGAACATCCAGGGTACTCTAGTTGGGTTTTTCTTGGATAATTAGGCTTGTAATGTTAGGCTTTTAAAACGAATAAAAGGGTCTCAGGCTCAAACATAATTATTGGGTCAAAGGATGATTAATAGATTAGGAAGGCTATTTTTTTGGCCCTAGCTAAATAAACAAAGAAGGCCTTCATCATTTCCGATTGGTTGATATACAACAATTAGCAAGCACTGAGGCAAATTCTGTCTCACTAACTAGCATGCAAGCTCACTCGAAAAAGGATAAAACAGGCTCAAAAGCTACGAATATAATAGTTAATCAGCCAGTCATGTCCCCAAACTTAATGTAAGATCATACATTCAGATTGCTAACTAGCATGCCGAGTAAACAATTTTAATTAATAATGAAAAATCGTTAGGGTCAGGGATCATGAGTTAAGCAAAAAACTGATTAATTAATTTATCCGACTGAAGCTTAAGAATCAGCAACTTTTAAATTATTAAGATGGAGTGAAAGAAACAATAAACATAATTTAGCAATTAATAAGTCAGAATATTAATTAAGGAACAAGTCGGAAAGATACTTCCCTTTTTACCTGAGTGGCTGTGGATGGGAGACGCGTAGTCGGATTGGGACTCGTGGATTTTACCAATACAAATGAAAAACCGAATAAAATAAACAAATTAACAAGAAAATAAAATATTCATTACATAATTAAAATAGAAGCAAGTTCACTGTTCAGAAAGCAGTTACAATAATGTCAAATTAATTACATAGGAAACATCATAAAAACATGGAACAACTGCTTAAACATCTTGATCTTCATCGTCTTTGTCCTGCTGGGAGGGAATCGTGAATCCAATGGAAGCTAACCATGCATCTCTATCAGGTTGGGCTCCCATTTCTGCTGTGTGTTCAACCCTTAGTTTCGTGGCAATCTTCCTGAGCATCAGATCGTGATTCAAGACCCGATCATAAATTCCAAGTTGCATCTTCTTCATGACCTGTAATTCCTGTAACACCATAAGAATGTCAGAAGAAGATGAACTAGCTCCTACAGATTGCCTGGGACGTTCTGGCTCTGTGGCTTTAAACTTCATAGCACAGTTTTCAACAGCCTTAACACTTTCAACTTCTGGTGATTCATTTTCCTCACTTGCAGGGGATACATTCCTTCGAACCAGAGGAGATACATCCCTTTGACCCTGACTTTGACTGGGTACATGTTCAGACGAATCAGATATAGTGATGGTTGCCACTTCTCTTTCGTTATCTATTTGTTTTCTTCGCACACTTCCTTCTGCAAAATTTGGTCTAGGTTTCTGCAGAAGTCTTTGTGATCTTCTTTTCATGATTAATGATAAAAGAATGATGATAACCAACCTAAGTAATCAAAAATAAGAACAACAAGCCAACAGAAAGATAGCAAACCAGAACTGTGAGATGCATGGCTTGTGAACAGTGGAAAACAATAACAATGATCAAGAAGATAATAAACATGAACTTACAAATGCCTGAAATAAGTGAAAGAAGTGGAAAGGTGATACCTTTCTTCGAAACCAGCAAATGACTTTTCGTCTTCAGCCCTCGCATAAGTACAGAGGGTTGGAAGCTGAAAGGGTTTTTTTATATTGTTGAATTCAATTTTCAAGAAACGCGTAAATGCGTTTCAGCTTTAATTATTACTTTATCATAATATATATATATGTATTATTATTATTTTTATTATTTTTATTTTGTTTATTATTTATTTATTTATATTTTTTTATTATTATTATTATTATTATTATTATTATTTTTATTATTATTTATTATTTTATATTTTTATTTTATATATATATATATTTTTATTATTTTAAAATATACTCAAATACTGGATGGGTAGAAGATCGAGTAAGAGTGAGATGATAGCAATGTAATGCCAAGTGGACATAAGAGAATGGAAGATGACTAAATGAACAGACGATGAGACAGAATGGGCAAATGAAAATTATAAATGAATGAGCGAAAGAATAGATGAATGAAATAGAGGGTAAAAAAAACGAGTGAACCACTGTAGTGAAATACGAGTGAATAGAGCATCAAATGGATAATAAAAGAAATGAATGGAAGTATGAATGAATGAAGGAATACCGAGTAAATGAATAATGAGTGAAAAGAGTGGAAGATCATAAAAGAAGAGATTGGGTAAATGAGTGAAAAGAACGAAACGATAATGACTGAGTGAGTATGGAGAAAGATACCGAGTGATGAAAAACGAATGACTGAACAACTAGTAAACGTAAGAACGAAAAAAACAAGTGGAAGAACATGAAAGAATGAATGAATGAACGGGTGAATAAAAAAAAATGAGCGAACGACAGAAGAAGACGAAGATAAACTGAGTGAATGAAAATACTGAGTGGATCATAGAACGAAGGAAAGAATAAAGGATGAATGCAACGAGTGCGATAATAAATGGATGAGTGAACAACTACAATGAAATACGAGTGAACAGAGAAGCGAGTGGGAGAAAGAACGAATAAAAGTAATACCGAGTGAACGAATGGGAGACGGTGAATAGAATACAGTGAATGGAAAATTGCAGAGGAAGAGTCCGAGTGAATATGGAGAAAAATTATCGAGTGAGAAAGGTCCGAGAGATGAAGAACGAGTGAGTGACAATAAGAGTTCGGGTGAAGAACAAAAATGACAGGAGTGGAAAAACGAATGAATGAAATACCGAGTAAATGAAAGGCCGACTGAACAAAACGAATGCAGTGAGGGGCCGAGTGAATGGAGAAACTAGGGGAATGAAAAACGAAATGACAGGAAACTGAGTGACTAGAAATACTGAGTGTGACAATCGCGAATGAAACACGAGTGGATGAAAAAGAAAAATACAGCGTGAGAAAACCGAGAAAGAAAGTAGGTGGAATGAAACAACGAGTAAATGAATACTGAGTGGATTATACCGAGTAAAAATGAAAAACGAATGAACAAACAACGAGTGGTCGGAAAATGGAAAAACAAGTGAAAGAACACGAAAGAATGACTGACTGACCGGGCGAATAAAATGAAAAGAAGAAGAAGATAAACTGAGTGGATAAAAGAACGACGATAGAGGAAACTGAGTGCTGGAAATACTGAGTGAATCGTAAAAGAAAAACGGAAGACACAACATTTATGAAACAATGAGTGAATCAAAATCGGGTGAATGGAAAAATAAATGACCGAGTGAATGAAAGAATCAAGTGAATGAAAGAACGACTGCAGAGGGGTCCGAGTGAACGGAATACCGAGTGGAAGAAACCGAATACTCTAATGAGACATTTGAATGAATGAAAAAGGAATTGCGAAAAGAGACGCATGGAAGAAATACCGAGTGATAAAGGTCGGCCAAGAGAAAGAGAGAAAGCCGAGTGGATGAATGAAAAACCGAAAGACCGCATGAATAGGAGACTAATGGATACAATACTGATTGTGATGAGTGAGGAATCCGAGTGATAAAAAAAACCGACTGAAATAAGTCACCTTTCACCATCTGACCCATTCATTACATCAACGATCAGAAATCCTTCATAGTCTTTCTTTTATTCGCATCAGAATTTGAAATTTTATTGAAAACTGACGAGTGAAGTTCAATCGGGAAGAAGGATTGAGAATAAGTAACAGTTATTCGAGTGCACTATTTTCTCTAAAAACTCAGTAAATTTTTCGCTTAAGTGTGAAACAACACCCAGCAGTGTCTCGCTTAAGCTACACGTGCTTCGCCTGAGCTGAAATAGAAGAATCTAGCTCGGATTTCCTTCTTTAACTTCATAAACTTCATTTATTAGATCTTTAGTTTTTTTTTTCATTCTGACTCAAATTTCAAAACAAAACAATCGGAAGATAGGGCTGCCTCCCTAGAGCGCTTCTTTAAGGTCACTAGCTTGACCTTATTGCATCTACGAAGATGCCTTCAGTAACAAGGAGGTTTTCTGCCTATCAACCTCTCCTCCAAAGTAGAGTTTGAGTCGCTGGCCATTCACCTTAAAAATCCGATCGGTAGTCGGATCTTTCAGCTCAACCGCTCCATGAGGAAAAACCTCATTTACAGTAAAAGGCTCCGACCACTTGGATCTAAGTTTTCCAGGGAAGAGTTTTAGTCGGGAATTGAATAACAAGACCTGATCACCCTTCTGAAACTCTTTCTTATTAATTCGCTTATCGTGCCATTTCTTTGTTTTCTCCTTATAAATGGAGGCACTTTGATAAGCGTTGAGTCGGAACTCCTCTAATTCATGGAGTTTCAAAACTCTTTCCTCCTGAGATTGGTCACAGTCCATGTTTAATAGCTTTGTGGCCCACCACGCCTTGTGTTCCAACTCCACAGGGAGATGACAAGCCTTACCGTATACTAATTGATATGGGGACATGCCAATCGGAGTTTTGAAAGCTGTTCGGTAAGCCCACAGTGCATCATCTAATTTTACCGACCAATCTTTTCTAGATTTTCCGACCACTTTCTCTAAGATTCTTTTGATTTCTCTATTTGACAGCTCGACTTGTCCACAAGTTTGTGGATGGTAAGGAGTGGATATCTTATGTAAAACCTCATAGTGACGCAGGGCTTTTTCCATTATCTTATTGCAAAAATGTGAACCCCCATCACTAATAATTACTCTCGGAACTCCAAACCTAGAGAAAATATTCTTCTTGATGAACCTAAGCACAACCTGTGCATCATTAGTTCTAGTCGGAATTGCCTCTACCCATTTGGAGACATAGTCTACAGCAACAAGAATATATTCGTTGGAGAACGACTTAGGAAAGGGTCCCATGAAGTCGATACCCCAAACATCAAATAATTCCACAATTAGAATATTTGTCAAAGGCATGCCAGCTTTAGCAGAGAGACCTCCACTTCTTTGACATTTATCACACCTTTTGATATATTCTTTGGCATCTTGAAAGATAGTTGGCCAATAAAAGCCACTCTGTAAGATTTTTGCTGCTGTACGGGAGGCACCATGATGACCTCCATAATAGGAGTCGTGGCAGTGCCACAAGAGCCTTTCTTGCTCAGATTCAGGCACACAGCGCCTGATCACTCCATCTACGCCTATTTTAAACAAAAATGGATCATCCCAAAGAAAAGCCTTACTATCATGAAAAATTTTTTTTCTCATTTGGGATGTCCAACCATCAGGTACCACCGAGGCACTTTTAAAATTTACCATGTCAGCGTACTAAGGCCCAGTTATAATTGCCATCAACCTTTCATCTGGAATTTCTTCTTTTATTACGACAGAATCTGACTCAACTTCCAGACGAGACAATTGGTCTGTAACTGAGTTCTCTACTCCTTTTTTGTCTCGTATTTCTAAGTCAAACTCTTGGAGTAACAGAACCCACCTAATCAGTCTCGGTTTAGACTCTTTCTTAGCTAGTAAATACTTGATTGCCGAGTGGTCTGTATATACAATAACCTTGGCCCCAATCAAGTAAGTACGAAATTTATCAAATGCATACACCACAGCAAGCATTTCTTTTTCAGTAGTGGTGTAATGTATTTGATTTTCATTCAACACCTTACTAGCATAATAGATTACATGAGTTAATTTTCCTTTTTTCTGACCCAGCATAGCCCCGACTGCAAAGTCACTTGCATCACACATTAATTCAAACGGTAAAGACCAGTCGGGTGATGCAAGGATCGGAGCTGAAGTCAAACTTTGTTTTAATTTTTCAAATGCCTTGGCACAGTTTTCATTAAATGCAAACACATGATCTTTCACAAGCAAATCGGTCAAAGGCTTAGCTATTTTTGAAAAGTCTTTTATGAATCTTCTATAAAACCCAGCACATCCTAGAAAACTCCTTACTCCTTTCACGTTGATCGGAGGAGGAAGTTTTTCAATAATTTCAATCTTGGCTCGGTCCACTTGAATGCCCTCAGCAGAGATTTTGTGGCCAAGGACTATTCCTTCCTTAACCATAAAATGACATTTTTCCCAGTTAAGGACAAGGTTAGTTTCTTGGCATCTCACCAGCACCTTAGATAGGTTGCTGAGGCATGAATCAAAATTACTCCCAAATACCGAGAAGTCATCCATAAACACTTCAATGAATTTTTCCACCATATCCCCAAAAATTGCCAGCATGCACCTTTGAAAGGTTGCTGGAGCGTTGCACAGCCCGAACGGCATGCGCCTATATGCAAAAATTCCATAAGGACAGGTGAATGCAGTCTTTTCTTGGTCTTTTGGGTCAACCACAATTTGGTTATAACCCGAGTACCCATCAAGAAAACAATAGTACTCATGCCCTGATAACCTCTCGAGCATTTGGTCATTAAATGGCAGGGGGAAATGGTCTTTCCGAGTGAAGTCATTCAACCTTCTGTAATCAATACACATCCTCCAGCCTGTTGTGGGCCGGGTGGCAATAACTTCACCTTGGTCATTTCTTACAGTCGTCATTCCTCCCTTCTTGGGCACCACTTGGACTGGGCTAATCCAAGTGCTATCCGAGATCGGGTAAATGATTCCTGCATCTAGGAGCTTGACCACTTCCTTCCTCACTGCTTCCTTCATAATGGGGTTCAGTCTGCGTTGTGGCTGTACAACAGGGGAATAGTCATCCTCCATCAGGATTTTGTGCATACAAAAGGATGGACTGATTCCCTTCAAGTCAGAAATGTTCCAGCCAATGGCGGATTCATGAGCCTTTAATACCCCAATTAGTTTATTCACATCCTCTTCTTTTAAGTCGGCATTAACAATGACAGGATGAGTGTTGTTTCCTCTCAGGAAGACATATTTCAGATGAGAAGGTAAAGGTTTTAAATCACATTTTACTTCAGAAAATTCCTTTCCTTTCTCAGCTTCAATATTTTTCAAATTATTTTTCTTTTCTTTTTCAAAATCACCTACTTCTAATACTTCCAGAAGGCTCAATATTTCCGAGTGAGAGTCATTTAACTCCTCAGTCTCGGAGTCAAAGTCATCCTCTAAAAAAGTTCGTAGGGCTTCTTCCTCAGTTTTTAATAGTAATGGAGTCTGGTAATTTTCAACCTCTTCAATCATTAGGAAATCCATCCGTTCAGTCGGATGTTTCATGGAATTGAAGACATTAAAAATTACTTGCTCCTCTTGAACTCTCAGCATGAGTTCACCCTTTTCTACATCAATTAGTGCTCTGCCAGTAGCTAAGAAGGGTCTACCTAAGATCAAAGGGATCTCTCGGTCAGCTTCCATATCCAACACTATGAAGTCTGCTGGAAAGATAAATTTATCTACTTTCACTAACAAGTCTTCCAGCATCCCTTGGGGATATTTAATAGACCTGTCAGCCAACTGCAAGGACATGCGAGTCGGTTGCAAGTCATTAATTCCCAGTTTTTTCATCAAAGATAGAGGCATCAGGTTTATACTGGCTCCTAGATCACAGAGAGCACTTCCTACATGAATATCCCCAATTACACACGGTATTGTAAAAGATCCAGGATCCTCTAACTTTTGGGGAAGTTTCTTTTGAATGATTGCGCTACACTCTTGAGTGAGAGTAATCATTTCATCCCCCCTAGGCTTCCTCTTCTTAGACAATAATTCTTTTAAACATTTTGCATAGGAAGGCATCTCCTGCAATGCCTCGGCAAAAGGGATATTAATGTGAAGTTTCTTGAAAACCTCTAAGAACCTAGCAAACTTCTGCTCCTCTATTTGCTTTTTAAACCTGTGCGGAAATGGAGCATTCCTCAATTTTTCAGGAGTCAGCTTAGAAGCTTCTTCCATAATCAGATCAACCTTTTTCTTTTTCTTTTGATGGACTTTATTTTCTTTTTCTTTTTCTGTTTCATTTTTATTTTCTACTTCATTTTTATTGTCCTGCTCGGTTTCTTGTATTATTTCTTTTTCTGAACTTATTTCCTGACTCGGAGATGGAGAAATAATTTTTCCACTCCTAGTAATTATGGCCTTGCAATGTTCCCTTGGATTTACCTCGGTATCTCCAGGGAAATTTCCTGCTTGCCTCTCAGCTAATTGTTTAGAAAGCTGTCCTACTTGGTTTTCTAAATTTCTTATGGACGCTTCCTGATTCTTAAAACTGGCCTGAGTGGCCTGAAAAACTGAGACAGTACATTCTCAAGTTCGGATTTTTCTTTAACAGGAGGGTGAGAAGGTTGTTGTGGTCTATTTGTGGGTTGACTCGGTGGAATGTTCTGATTCAAATGTGGACCTTTCTGCCAGGAAAAATTGGGGTGGCTCCTGTAATTAGGATTAAAAGAATTAGAAGCATAATTCCTTTGATATTGTTGCTGCCCCATATAATTCACCTGCTCGGAAGGCACATTTGGATCACACAATCCATTCTCATGGTCTCCACCACAAAAATCACAACTGATCATAGAAACTTGACTCGGCTTTTGGAGTTCTGAAATCTGAATGCTTAATTTTTCCAAAGCCTGAGTCATCAGTTTACTCTAAGCCAGATAAGCATCTTGTGCTTCTAATTCTAATATCCCTCTCTTAGGGACTTGACTCCTCTCACTAATCAAACATTCATTAGAAGCCATCATATCAATCAGCTCTATAGCTTCTTCTACAGTTTTAGTTGTTAATGAGCCTCCAGCCGAGGCATCAATCAGGACCCTGGTAGCTGGCCTGACACCATTATAGAAAATAGTCACCTGCTGCACATCAGAAATCTGATGATGAGGACATCTCCTCAGGCTTTCCTTATACTGATCCCATGCTTCCATCAAAGACTCACCTTCTCTTTGCTGAAAACATGTGATTTCATTGCGTAACTTTGCATATTTAGAAAGAGGAAAGTATTTAATCAAAAATTTCCTTTGCAAATCCTCCCAGGTGGAAATACTGCCTCTCGGTTGACTCTGCAACCAGGCTTTTGCTCGGTCCCTCACTGAAAACGGAAACAATCTCAGTCGGATTGCCTCGTCAGGGACTCCATTCATTTTTACCGTGTCACAGATTTGGAGGAAGGTTGCTAGATGCAAATTTGGATCCTCAACCTCACCTCCTCCGAACTGTTCATTTCTTACCAACTGCAGTAAAGCTGGTTTTAGTTCAAAATTATTTGCTGAAATTGGTGGCCTAAGGATGCTAGATTGCGATCCTTCTTCAGTCGGCCTGGAGTAGTCACCTAGTGTAACTCTCCTCTGTTCCATTTCTTTTTCTTCTTTTTGCTTTTTCTCTTTTCTTAGTCTATGTTCTAACAAGTCTATGTCAGGATCAAAGAAGAAAGGTTCTCCTCTGCTCCTTGACTGCATACAACAAATGTCAAACAAAAAAACAATTCACTGCTACGACTAAATCTATACGAAAATGACAAAAATACTTTTACTAAAAAAAAAAACTTGAAACTACGTATTAAATGCAAACAAAAGTAAAACGGTTCAGTCTAGTACCGGTCCAAGGATTGTTGATATTACTCAACAATCCCCGGCAACGGTGCCATTAACTTGATGCTAAAATCCCGAGTCATTAACTTGGTGGTGAAAATCTTAGTAAAACAAAATATGACTCTCGGATTTACACTTATGGCAAGCGCACCAGTCGTTAAAATTGTAGTGTATTTGATCGTCCCACAGGGATTGTGGTAAGTACCTCAATCTAGGACTAGTACAAGCTGAACCAACACGAAATACAGGTAGTTCATTCGGTTTTTATGATTTTAATGTCTTCTAGTTGTTTTTGGTATTTTCAGAAACAGAGTTAAGATGAATATGAAAAGTGATTAAAAGAAAGCAGGTCAAGATTGCTTCGGCTCACAATTTCCTCAAGAAACATACAAATAAGTATAATCGAACTTCACAATCCAGAGGACAATCCGCTTGTGGTTATTCCCTAATTCCTTAGGTGAAAAACACTAATCCTTAAGCAATGAACCTTAATTCCTTAAGTGCTCGATTAACCTAAGAATCTAATGCGAAATTGGAGGTTGAACTCTAACTATTCACCTAAATTGATTAGGCATGAACTAGTTAGAAAGCTGGAAGTTACCTAAGCTTCAACCATGATTCCTCACTGGCGAAGTTCTTCATCAGTTCTGGATTTGTCAATCCAGCGATTCTGCTCCACACCTCAGCTTGTTTGCCTCAGGATCTTAGAAGTCGATCTACTTGCTCACAGCTTCAAGACTCCATTGTTCACCTTCGCAATCCCAACCTTAGGGATTTAGAACTCCATTGACTTCAGTTCCATCGAAGGATTATGGAACGTCATGGAGGAGAGGACTTAGAGAGAGAAAATGAAGTAGTAAGATGCTCGAAGTGTGTAATGAAAAGAATGTGTTCTATGTATTCTCTGTCTCTGTTTTTTCCCGTCTTATTTACAGAGTATGTTCATGAGTATATATAGGCTTCTATCTAAAAACTAACTAACTAAAACTGATAACTTTGAAACCTTAAGTTAACGACTAAACTTAACTAACTAATCACAGCTCAGCTCTTAGCAGATTACAACTCATCATTAGCTAATGTACAACTCAGTGCCAACTAATAATAGCTCACTACTTAAATTATTAAGGTACAAGTAGAAGCGAAGGCAATGGAAGATGGAAACTGCACTGCGTCGAGTGTGTTGTTGGAGGGAAGGAACAGTGTTTAAATTACTGCCTTTATGCTTCAGCTACTGGGTTCTCGCTTGAGCGGACTAAACTCTCGCTTGGGCGAATTCGGGAATTGCACTGCAGTGTTCCTTTGTCGCTTAAGCGTTATGGCGAAACTTGGGCGAATTGGAAATATGTAATACAGAATAGCTTTCTCGCTCAAGCGTGATTGCTTCGCTTGAGCTAATTTTTGACCTTCGCTTGAGCGAATTTAACTCTCGCTTGAGCGAGTTGATTATTCAATCGGTATTCTGCAGTTGGCGTTCGGGTTCTTCATGCAATATTCCGAGTCCTTGTTCTCTTTCGGAGTCGGTGTCTTGGGAGTCTTCTTAAGTTAGCTTTCCTGAAGTCTCGCTTGGTCAGTATTTGAGCTCCTTTCAGTCGGATTTGTGAAGACTCACTCGGAATTATCAATTCCTGCTCGGATTAGTAGGATTTCACTCGGAATTTTCTCCTTATCTCGAGTGCGCCCTGTTCCTGTACCAATAAAAAGCTACTTGCCTAGCAATTATATGCAGGCTGCTTAGTGAATTTATAAATACTTCAAAATTCCTTAACTAATTAATATTTTCAATCGGTTTCTTACATAAATAACATACTTTTGAAATGAATAACTAAAACATGAATTATTAACAAATTATTAAATAATAATATCAAAACTAGACAATACTTAGTAATTTATGTTAAATAAACAGTGGAATAATTAAGTCTTTTCAAGACTTATCAAGATTCTAAGCAGAATACCATTTATCCACAAAATACAACACTGCCTCCAGGTGAGTTTTCAAAGCGTACATATATTAGTATTTTCAACGTTTTTGGAGCTACAAAAATGATTTTAACATGAAACCAGTTCTAAAATATTCTTAAAATAATTATCTACAACTTTCGTGAAGACACCAACCACTAATTCATACAACAAAATTCCCAGTATTGAAAACAAGATTCGGATTTCATAGTTAACAGATTTTCATCATGAACATACTTCTGTATTTTGAGCATAAATAGAGCTACAAGCATCTTTTTAACTTGAAACCACTTTCTATAGATCCCTAACATTAATATCTATAACTTTTGTACAGACATCAAAGGCTGATTATGCATGTATAATTCCCAGAATATCAAAATATGCATAAAACATAGAATTAATCTTTCACTCGGGCATGCAGTAGTATTTTGGCCATAACTTTTACTATACATATTCAAATTAATTGATTCATGTCTCAAAATTTAGATAACATAAAGATCTACAATTTTCATGAAGAAGTCAGAGACAAATTCATATGTGTGCAGTTTCAAAATTAAGCAACAAGCTACGAAATTAAAAACTGGAATCCTAGAACAGCATACAACTCTACCCATTTCATAAATATTCATAACCCTGTCCCCTCTTACTTGGTTTGCCGACTGAAAATGGCCTCTTGCTGTCCTGGCTTCTGTTTGAAGGAGTATTGAGGAAGGAGGGAAATCAAGGTAAGGATAGTTCACTAGCTTTGTTCTAATGCGTTCAAGTCTTAGCAAAAGGCAGAGTTAATAATGCAAAACAAGTGGGAAACAACTTTTCCATTAGTGGATGTTTAGTGCTGTTAGTGGAGATAATGGAGGATTAAAAATAAGAAAGTGGCTTATAATGGTCCACTTCTGGCCGTCCACCCACTAGGGTGAGTAATAATGGTTTTGGTTGCATTAAAAATTGCATAAGAGACAAGAAAGGAGTCAAAAGTTACTCCTGGCACTGAAAACCGACTGGAATTCTACTCGGTTAGCCTATAAACCGACTAGAATTCCTCCAGTCGTGTGAAGAAGAAGGGAAACCGAGTCCTCTCGCTCCAGCGGAATCCGACTCGCTTGAGCGAGTGCCATATAATGCACTGGCAGAGGGGCTTCGCTCAAGCGAAAACTGACTCGCTTGAGCGAGTGTGAGTTTCGCTCAAGCGAATACCAACTCGCTTGAGCCAGACACTTTCCCTCGCTTAAGCGAGGAATTCATTCGCTTAAGCGAATCAACTCGGTTTTCATTCAACATCTTAGTCCACTCGGTAAAACCTCCTGAAACCAAGTCTTCACCTATTATTCACTCGGAGTTAGTTCTATTTGAAACTCTCAGTCTGATTTCTCTTCCTTTGAGGTGACAGTCGGAGTTTCCTCACTCGGACTTACTTATAAAATATCTCACTCGGTATATTCTCCCTAAAACCGAGTCAGTTCTCAGTCAGTCTTTCACTCGGTAATTTCATTCCAACTCTGAGTCATCTCTTGCTCAGCCTTCCACTCGGCAAAGTTATTCTATACTCTCAATTGATGTCATTCCCACTCGGAATTATATTTTTCTCTGTACTTCACTCGGAAATGAAGGCACTCAGTGAACTTTCAGTCAGAAATGCTATGTCTGACTATGATTGACTCAGAAACTAGTCCTTCAGAAACATTTGACTCGGAAACGAGTCTTTGGAGAGTACTTGACTCGAAAATGAGTCTTTCTGAGGTGTTTGACTCGAAAATGAGTCACTCTGGAATAATTGACTCAGAATTGAGTCTTCCTGACATGTTTGACTCAACAGTGAGTCTCTGAGACAGAATTTCACTTGGAATAAGTCCTCTTGACCATGTTCCACTCGAAAAACACAATTTTCACTCGGTATTTCCATTTTCCACTCGGAATTCCTCTTGGTCACTCGGAATTTGTAGTTTTCACTCGGAACAGAGTCTCTTTCTCACTCGGACAGTTCTTTCTAAGGCATTTTTACTCGGAAATTGGGTCTTATCAATAAGGATCTATATAAATTCTAGAATTATATCCAAAAATAAAACTTTTGGAGCATTAAAAACCATCCATAGAGTGTTTTATTCATTGATTAACACTTACAGACCTTCCATGCTTCATAAATTACATAATTGAACTATTATTAAAGCAGATGTTATATTTCTCCCACCCTAATAAAAAACTTTCGTCCCCGAAATTTAACTTAATGCACTCTTCAGCGAAACAATCCTGGATATTGCGCCCTCATAGCATCTTCTCGCTCCCAAGTCAGAGTGTCATCGTTTCCTTGCTTCCATACAACCTTTACCAGTGGTACATTCTTATTTCTCAGACATTTGATCGACCTTTCTATGATCTGTGTGGGTTCTACAGCGATGGTTAGATTTTCCCTAACTTCTACATCATCAGTAGCAATCACATGAGTGGGTCTCACACATACTTCCTCAGCTGTGACACATGAAATACATTGTGCAGATTTTCCAGGTGAGGAGGAAGTGTAATCTGATATGCCACTGTACCAATCCTCTTCAGAATCTCATATGGTCCAATGAACCTTGAACTCAACTTCTTACTCTTCAACGCTCGGCCAATCCCCTTGTGAGGTGAAACCTTTAAAAATACATGCTCACCAACTTGGAATTCAAGTGGTTTCCTCCTCTTATTGTAATAGTGCTTCTGTCTATCTTGGGATGCCTTCATCTTTTCTCTGATTATTTCTATTTGTTCAGTAGTCTGCTGCATAATTTCAGGTCCCAACGCCAAACTTTCACTAGTTTTTAACCAACAAAGAGGCGTTCGACACTTTCTACCATACAATGCTTCAAATGGAGCCATACCAATACTGCTATGGTAACTATTGTTATACGTGAATTCTATCAGTGGAAGAAACTGCTCCCAACTACCTCCATGTTCAAGCACACAAGATCGTAGTAAGTCTTCCAAACTTTGTATGGTACGCTCTGACTGCCCATCTGTTTGGGGATGATAAGCTGAACTTAATCGAAGCTTTGAACCCAATTCCTGATGCAAGCTTCCCCAGAATCGGGAAGTGAACCTTGGATCTCTATCTGACACAATACTAGATGGTACACCATGAATTCTTACGATCTCCTTCACATATAATTGTGCCAATTTTTGTAGAGAGTTCTTCATATTCATTGGGAGAAAATGAGCAGACTTTATCAATCTGTCTACAATAACCCAGATTGCATCGTTCCCTGAATGTGTTCTTGGTAACCCTGACATAAAGTCCATTGAAATATCATCCCATTTCCAAACTAGAATCTCTAATAGTTGCAGTTCACCAGATGGCTTCTGGTGTTCCACCTTGGCTTTTTGACATACCAGACATGAAGACACATATTCAGCTATTTCTTTCTTCATCCTTGGCCACCAAAAGCTTTTCTTCAGGTCTTGATACATCTTAGCTGATCCAGGATGAATGCTCAGCATACTTTTATGCGCTTCTTCTAAGATTGTTCTTCTCAGACCAACATCATCTGGTACACAAATTTTGCTTTTGATTCTCCAAATTCCATCTGATCCTTCTTGTAATCCCATATCTTTTCCCTTTGCCTGCAAGTCTCTCAACTCTTGTAATGGCAAGTCTTCTTTCTGTCTTTCACCTATCAGCTTCAGAAAATCATTGGTTATCTTCAAAGTTCCCAAGATCAAACTCTTTGAAGATTTTATCTCCACACCCAAGTTCATGTCTCTGAATTGTTCTATCATCTCCATCTCTTTTATCATCAAAGATGCCATATGAATGGACTTTCGGCTAAGTGCATCTGCCACTACATTTGCTTTTCCAGGATGGTACTTCAAATCAAAATCATAATCCTTAAGAAACTCCATCCATCTTCCCTGCCTCATGTTCAATTCCTTTTGATCGAACAAATACTTCAAGCTCTTGTGGTCACTGAACACTTCAAACTTGACTCCATACAAATGGTGTCTCCAGATTTTCAGAGCAAAAACCACTGCTGCCAATTCTAGATCATGCGTTGGATAATTCATTTCATGTGGTCTCAACTGCCTAGAAGCATAGGCAACCACTCTTCGTTACTGCATCAAGACACAACCTAAGCCCATCTTAGAAGCATCACCATAAACCACAAAGTTTTCTTGTGGGTCAGGCAAGGTTAAGACTGGAGCAGATGTAAGCTTCATTTTTAGTTCCTGGAAACTTCTCTCATATTCTGGCGTCCAATCAAAAGGTTGATTCTTCCGGGTTAGACGAGTCATCGGTAGGGCAATTTGAGAAAACCCCTCAATGAATCTCCGATAATAACCAGCTAATCCCGGGAAGCTTCGTATCTCAGTGACTGAAGTAGGTCTCTCCCAGTTCGTTACAGCTTCAATTTTAGAAGGGTCCACAGACACTCCTTCGTTTGAGATTACATGACCTAGAAACTTTACCTCCTTCAACTAGAATTCACATTTTGACAACTTGGCATACAACTGCTTCTCTTTCAGAATCTGTAATACCACTCGAAGATGCTTTTCATGTTCCTCCCACGTCTTAGAATAAATCAGAATGTCATCAATGAAGATAATAACAAACTGATCTAAGTATGAATGGAACACTCGATTCATATAATCCATGAATACAGCTGGGGCATTGGTTACTCCGAAAGGCATCACAAGATACTCGTAATGGCCATAGCGTGTTCTAAAAGCTGTCTTTGAAATATCCTCAAACTTGACACGAATCTGATGGTATCCCGATCGTAGATCAATCTTGGAAAATACAATAGCACCCCTCAATTGATCTATCAAATCATCAATTCTGGGCAAAGGATATCTATTCTTCACCGTCAATTTGTTCAACTGATGATAATCTACACATAATCTCATGCTTCCATCTTTCTTCTTGACAAGTAATACTGGCGCTCCCCATGGCGACACACTAGGCCTGATGAAATGTTTCTCCAACAACTCCTCAATTTGCTTCTTCAGTTCTGCCAGTTCAATAGGTGACATACGATATGGAGCCTTAGATACTGGTTCTGCTCCTGGAATTAAATCAATTGAGAATTCTATCTCACATTCTGGAGGTAAACTTGAGACATCCTCGGGAAATACTTCAGGGAATTCAGAAACAACTGGCATTTCGATTGCTTTAGATTCTCCATCTCCTTGTGGAAGAGTAAACAAGGCAAATAATTGGCTTTCACCTTGTAAGGAAAAGAGTTTGAGATTGTCGGAAGTAAGATTTTCTTCTGATGGAAGTATCACAGTTTTGTTATGACAGTCCACCAAGACTAGATTTGCCGATAACAAGTCCATCCCTAGGATTACTTCCAGATCCTTCAGAGGTAAACAAACAAGATCTACTAGAAAGTTTTTACCTTCTATGAGCATAGAACATTCGTTACACACCTTAGTAGTCCTAAGTTGTGTACCGGTGGGAGTGGAAACAATCAGATCATATGTCATAGGCTTCACAGGTAATTGAAGGTGTCGAACACACTCATCAGAAATAAAAGAATGTGTAGCACCCGAATCAAATAACACAGATAAGATTGTACCATTGATTTCACACTTACTTTGTACGAGATCATCAGCTTGATCTGCCTCTGAACCGCTGATGGCAAAGACTCTCCCAGTTATTGATTGTAACCTCTGGTCTATTGACTCCCTGTTCTGTCTTGGAGGTTGAGCAGCTCGCGTGTTTCCTCTATGACCTCCCTGATAGTTAGAGCCTCTTTGATTATTCATAGTGTTGCTGTCGTTGTTTTGTCGATTCTACGAGTAATTTGGACTGATGTGTCCTTTCTGATTACATCGAAAGCAAGTGACATCTTCAAGACGTCTGTTACAATCACGTACATGATGATTACCTCCGCACTTAAGACACCTCATGTTGTTGCGTCTCTCAGAAGATGATGATGATGATCCTCCCTTGAAACGTCCTTGATAGAACGATCCTCTCCTTTTGAAATCAACTGATTGAGGTTTCAGTTATCTATTGGCTTTTTCATGTGCCAATCTGGCTTGGTGATTTTCTTTAAAAATTCTGCATTTGTTGATCAGAATAGGAAAACTCCGAATTTCTTGGTACCCTATCGCCTCTTTGATTTCCAAATTCAGCCCGTTCTCAAATTTAACACATTTTGATTCTTCGGCACCAGCCTGTTGAAAAGGAGGGTAAAAGAGAGATAGTTCTTCAAACTTTGCAGCATATTCTCCAACGGACATTGAGCCTTGCTTCAACTCCATAAATTCCAGCTCTTTGCGGCTTTTCACACTTGCTGGAAAATATTTCTCCAGGAAATAGTCTTTGAAGTTGACCCAGTTCAAGGGTCTGTCAGTCTCGATCATACGAATTCTAGCATGAATCCACCAGTTTTCTGCCTCTTCCACCAACATATAGGTGGCATACTCCACCTTTTCGCATTCTGTGCAGGGCAATGCTCGAAAGATGCGCTCCATTTCCTTGGCCCAAAGATATGCTCCTTCTGGATTATAACCTCCTTTGAATTATGAAGGCTTTCTTTTCAGGAAGTGGTCTAACCCATGGAGTCCTCCAGTGCTCCTTGGTTGATTTTGTCGTTCTATGGCTTCAGCTAAGCGGTTGAAAGCTGTTGCCATATCGTTGTTGTTGTTGTTTCTTGCCATCCTACATTCGTAGTTTGGTTTATACTAATTCTAAGGGAAAATATATTGTATTATAATCTAACTATAAGTATTCTACAGTTTATCAATTAAGCAATAAATTGTATAACACATTTATCATATTACCAACAATAATCAAACAAATCATTTTGCAATTAATCAGTCAGGCACAAGTCATATAGTACACACTTAACATGTTATCAAGTAAAGAATCAAACATTTCACATATTATATCAAGAAACAGTACATGTCATAGCAATTGGTCCTGAATTTTTGAAAATGCTCTGATATCACCAATGTAACGTCCCGTGTAATTTTCCGAATAAATTTTTCACGTTTTTAAAAGATCATTTTAAAATTCATAAATTAAATTCAGAGTTCACGTAACAGTTGATAATTGCAGAATATTATCATGCATACTAGTCGTGAATGATTAAATTCAAGAAATATTTAAGTAGCGGAAACGGTTTAGAAGATAACGGTACATAATATGTTATATTTATTACAACCCATAAAATGAAAGTCCAAGTAATAATTCAAATAGGCATCAATCATGGCATCACTCTTCATTCTGCGTGGCATTCACTGTAAAAATTAATGTAAGAGTGAGACAGAATATAGAATAAATATAAAATAAATAAAATTTTATAAACACAATCAACAAACCATAATGATATGATGAATATGCCAAACAAGTTCATTTATATTTAATAAGTCTTTAATTAGTCAAATGATGTCATGCTGAATCCATTTGGTTTGGTGGGAATACTGCAGTAATAGTCTCATAGAGACACAAATAGGGCTTTAGCATATACCATGAATCCCTACACTTCATGGCGCTTAAGTACCGAAGTACACAAATTTCATAAGTAGGGCTTTGCATAAACCATGAATCCCTACACTCCATGGTGCACAACAAAATAGGGCTTAACTCGTCATAGAGTAAACCCCCACCAGGGTAGGCAATCATGGAACCCCTAAATTCCATGGTGCGTCCAAATGCTTATGATGCATGAATGCCTTTAATTCTTATTACCATTTAACATACCATGATATTCATATTTCCAAAACCTCTTGGAAAATACAAGTCCTCAAGGGACACAAAACATATAATAATTCACAAAATCATGGATTTACTATTCAACCATATATGTCATTAACCACAAGGCATTCATGTACATATAAGTTAATTTCGTTATTCATAATTATTCACCACCACAATATACAAACTGTATGATACTCAACATCATTCATAATAATTCATAATCACTTAAGAATTCAATAATAAATTATTACCCATAGAGAAAATATCATTTTCATTCCTAATAACCTTTATAAGTGAGTTTCAGCATTCCCCACAGCAACATACGTTAGTAAAACAGCCATAACATGAGCAAATCAAATCCTTTTTAGATGATTCTACTTTCTATAGTTCAATAACATAATTGTCTACAATTTTCATGAAGAACTCAATTTCAAATTCCAAACAGAAATATCACTTATCCATGAAATACCACACTGCCTCAAGGTGAGTTTTCTCAAAACGTACATATGTTAGTAATTTCAGCGTTTCTGGAGTTACAAAAATGATCTTGGCATGAAACCAGTTCCAAATTCTCTTAACACAAATATCTACAATTTTCATGAGTTCAGATTCTAAGCAGAATACCATTTATCCACAAAATACAACACTGCCTCCAGGTGAGTTTTCAAAGCGTACATATATTAGTATTTTTAACGTTTTTGGAGCTACAAAAATGATTTTAACATGAAACCAGTTCTAAAATATTCTTAAAATAATTATCTACAACCTCCATAAAGACACCAACCACTAATTCATACAACAAAATTCCCAGTATTGAAAACAAGATTCGGATTTCATAGTTAACAGATTTTCATCATGAACATACTTCTGTATTTTGAGCATAAATAGAGCTACAAGCATCTTTTTAACCTGAAACCACTTTCTATAGATCCCTAACATGAATATCTACAACTTTTGTGAAGACATCAAAGGCTGATTATGCATGTATACTTCCCAGAATATCAAAATATGCATAAAACATAGAATTAATCTTTCACTCGGGCATGCAGTAGTATTTGGGCCATAACTTTTGCTATACATATTCAAATTAATTGATTTAGGTCTCAAAATTTAGATAACATAAAGATCTACAACTTTCATGAAGAAGTCAGAGACAAATTCATACGTTTTCAGTTTCAAAATTAAGCAACAAGCTACAAAATTAAAAACTGGAATCCTAGAACAGCATACAACTCTACCCATTTCATAAATATTCACAACCCTGCCCCCTCTTACTTGGTTTGCCGACTGAAAATGGCCTCTTGCTGTCCTAGCTTCTGTTCAAAGGAGTATTGAGGAAGGAGGGAAATCAAGGTAAGGATAGTTCACTAGCTTTGTTCTAATGCGTTCAGGTCTTAGCAAAAGGCAGAGTTAATAATGCAAAACAAGTGGGAAACAACTTTTAATTAGTGGATGTTTAGTGTTGTTAGTGAGATAATGGAGGATTAAAAATAAGAAAGTGGCTTATAATGGTCCACTTCTGGCCGTCCACCCACTAGGGTGAGTAATAATGGTTTTGGTTGCATTAAAAATTGCATAAGAGACAAGAAAGGAGTCAAAAGTTACTCCTGGCACTGAAAACTGACTGGAATTCCACTCGGTTAGCCTATAAACCGACTGGAATTCCTCCAGTCGTGTGAAGAAGAAGGGAAACCGAGTCCTCTCACTCCAGCGAAATCCGACTCGCTTGAGCGAGTGCCATATAATGCACTGGCAGAGGGGCTTCGCTCAAGCGAAAACTGACTCGCTTGAGCGAGTGTGAGTTTCGCTCAAGCGAATACCAACTCGCTTGAGCCAGACACTCTCCCTCGCTTAAGCGAGGAATTCATTCGCTTAAGCGAATCAACTCGGTTTTTATTCAACATCTTAGTCCACTCGGTAAAACCTCCTGAAACCGAGTCTTCACCTATTATTCACTCGGAATTGGTTCTATTTGAAACTCTCAGTCTGATTTCTCTTCCTTGGAGGTGACAGTCGGAGTTTCCTCACTCAGACATAGTTATAAAATATCTCACTCGGTATATTCTCCCTGAAACCGAGTCAGTTCTCAGTCAGTCTTTCACTCGGTAATTTCATTCCAACTCCGAGTCATCTCTTGCTCAGCCTTCCACTCGGCAAAGTTATTCCATACTCTCAATTGATGTCATTCCCACTCGAAATTATATTTTTCTCTATACTTCACTCGGAAATGAAGGCACTCAGTGAACTTTCAGTCAGAAATGCTATGTCTGACTATGATTGACTTGGAAACTAGTCCTTCAGAAACATTTGACTCGGAAATGAGTCTTTGGAGAGTACTTGACTCGGAAATGAGTCTTTCTGAGGTGTTTGACTCGGAAATGAGTCACTCAGGAATAATTGACTCGGAATTGAGTCTTCCTGACATGTTTGACTCAGTAGTGAGTCTCTGAGACAGAATTTCACTCGGAATAAGTCCTCTTGACCATGTTCCACTCGGAAAACACAATTTTCGCTCGGTATTTCCATTTTCCACTCGGAATTCCTCTTGGTCACTCGGAATTTGTAGTTTTCACTCGGAACAGAGTCTCTTTCTCACTCGGACAGTTCTTTCTAAGGCATTTTTACTCGGAAAGTGGGTCTTATCAACAAGGATCTATATAAATTCTAGAATTATATCCAAAAATGAAACTTTTAGAGCATTAAAAACTATCCATAGAGTGTTTTATTCATTGATTAACACTTACAGACCTTCCATGCTTCATAAATTACATAATTGAACTATTATTAAAGCAGGATGTTACATACTCAACAATGGAAAGGATAATCTAGGAAAGTTTGATGCAAAAGCTGATGAGGCAATCTTCCTAGGATATTCACAATCTAGTAAATCTTATCGAATCTTCAACAAACAAACCAATACTATTGAGGAGTCTATTCATGTTAAATTTGATGAAAATAGCCATAACTCCCCGAGAAAGGAAGATGTTGATGATCTTGTAGGTACATTCCAAGAAATGAGCTTGGAAAATAAAGAGGAAGGCAACAATGAAGGAGAAGCAACACAACATGAGGAACCACAACAATGGATTACCTTGAAGGATCATCCCTTAGACAAAGTCATAGGTGAAATGACTAAAGGTGTAAGTACTCGAAACGCCATTAGAAACGCATGTAATCATTTAGCCTTTGTATCATAAATAGAACCCAAATGCATTGATGAAGCTATTATTGATGAACATTGGATGTTGGCCATGCAAGAAGAATTGAATCAATTTGAAAGAAATGAAGTTTGGGAACTAGTGCCAAGACCTAATGATCACCAAATAATAGGAACAAAATGGGTGTTTAGGAATAAATTAGATGAAAATGGTATAATTACTAGGAAGAAAGCTAGGCTAGTAGCTAAAGGTTATAATCAAGAATAAGGCATTGATTATAAAGAAACATATGCTCCTGTAGCTAGGCTTGAAGCTATTAGATTATTATTAGCCTTTGCATGTTGTAAGGACTTTAAATTGTACCAAATGGATGTCAAGAGTATCTTCTTGAATGGATACATTCAAGAGGAAGTGTATGTTGATCAACCTCCAGGTTTTGAAAACTTCCAATTTCCAAATCATGTTTTCAAACGAAAGAAAGCCTTATATGGTTTAAAGCAAGCTCCAAGAGCTTGGTATGAAAGATTAAGTAAATTCCTTTTAGAAAAGAACTTTGAAAGAGGGAAGGTTGACGCAACATTATTTATTAAGCACAAAAGGAATGACATACTATTGGTTCAAGTATATGTTGATGATATAATCTTTGGTGCTACTAATGAATCGTTGTGCAAAGAGTTTGCTAAGCTAATGCAGGAAGAATTTGAGATGTCCATGATGGGGGAACTTACTTTCTTCCTTGGACTGTAAATTAAGCAAACTAATGAAGGCACTTTCATTAGTCAATCAAAGTATTGCAAGGAATTGCTTAGGAAATTCAACATGGACAAGGCAAATGACATTGCCACACCTATGGGCACTTCATGTTATTTGGACAAGGATGAGAAGGGTAAGGATGTTGAACTCACAAAATATAGAGGTATGATTGGATCCTTACTTTACTTAACCACTAGTAGACCGGATATCATGTTTGCTGTTTGTATGTGTGCAAGATATCAAGCATGCCCAAAAGAATCACACCTAACTGTAGTAAAAAGGATAATGAAATATCTTGTTGGAACTCAAAATGTTGGCTTATGGTACCCTAAAGGGGTTGAATGCACTTTAGTTGGTTATTCTGATTCAGATTTTGCAGTATGTAAACTTGATAGGAAAAGCAGTAGTGGAACATGTCACTTGCTTGGTAGTTCTCTTGTTTCTTGGCATAGCAAGAAACAAGTAAGTGTTGCACTATCTACAGCTGAGGCAGAATATGTTGCAGCTGGTAGTTGTTATGCGTAAATCCTATGGATGAGACAACAACTCCTGGATTTTGGTGTTATGTTAGACCATGTGCCTCTTAAATGTGATAACACAAGTGCTATAAATATTTCAAAGAATCCTGTAATGCATTCAAGAACAAACATATTGAAATTCGACATCATTTCATTAGGGATCATGTATTAAAGGGTGATTGTGTACTTGAACATGTTGAGACCACTAAACAACTTGCTGATGTATTCACCAAACCGTTTGCAAAGGACCAATTCATTCATATTAGAAGGGAATTAGGAATCCTTAACATGATCAATTGTGTTTGAATGATGAGTATTTTTGATAAATTCTTATTGTATAGCATGTTTAAATGAGCTTGTTATCACTTATGGTATGAATTATTAAGTCTCCAACATTCTTGTATAAAATATGCATAATCTGTAGTTTCCTGAACTATGTAATCGATTACAAAGAGCTATATAATCGATTACTAAGCCTCTGTTTCTTCAATAATCGATTACCCCTTGATAGATAATCGATTACTGAGATTCTGTTTCATGCCCAATCGATTATCTTCTCTGAATAATCGATTAAAAATGTTTCAACTTCCTGATAATCGATTACCAACCTCTCCTAATCGATTATGAAGATTCTGTTTCTCAACCTAATCGATTACCCATTTATCCTAATCGATTACCCCATATGCCAAATGGTTCAACTTCTTCAGAAACTGTGTACTAATCGATTACCTATGCTTCGTAATCGATTAGCATCGGTACTGAGTAGTCAAACTGCTGGTTTTCGAGCCACTCCAAAACTCCCACCCCATTCACCCACTTCTCTCTATTCTAAACCTAAATTTTCCCTATAAATTCTCCTCTCCTCACTCTCTCATCTCACACTACCTCTTCTTCCTTTAATCTCCCAAGCTTCAAGAGCATCCTCTCCATTCTCTCATTCTCTTCTTCTTTGCATTGTTTCCTTTCTACCACTATGTCTTCCTCACGCTCTGTCAAGAGGGCACGGTCCTCCATGGCCCAAGCTAACAACCCCTTAGACTTCTCCGGATTTTTCTCCTCTCCTAGAGACCTTCAAAATTTTATTAAGAATTTTTCTAAGAAAGACATCATCTCTCCCACTACATCAATGAAGAAATCTTCAACCATCCAAGCTTCACCTTCACCCAAAACCTCCACCACTATAATCTTTTCCCTTTCCTCACCCTCAAGGAGGAATTTTACTATCCAGAGCTTGTTAGAGTTTTCTACTACAACCTAAGGCTCGTAGATGGGTTGCTTGAATCCAAGGTCAAGAATATGACCTTAAGACTCACCAATGCTTAATTGGCGGAAATCTCTCTTCTTCCGCTCAATGACGCTGAATTTGCTGGAGGAGATCCCGAGGACGAATGGGACTTCAATGCCATTTCTGCACGCCAATCGCTATGGAGAGCTGACCTCCCAAGAAGCAACCATAAGTTGGTAGGTCACCTAACTATGAACAACCGTCTCCTTCACTTTTTTCTGGTAAAGATATTGGTTCCTCGTGGTGGGAACTATGCTTTGGTAGAGGAGGACGATGTTCTCCTAATGTGGGCAATGCAAAACCAAAAAGATATCAATTGGGTTCAAATGCTTAAGCTGCACATGCTCCAAGCCAAACACCAACAAAAAATCCCCTACACCATCTTGCTCACTAAAATCTTTAAAGTTATTGGAGTTGATTTGGCTGGCGAGTTATCGGAGAAGGTGCCTCCCAAAGCTTGCATTGGAACCCACCATCTCACAAAGCTGGGCTTAATGCTTACTCATGGGGTTTGGATGTCCAAGATGGATGGACTACATGCCAATGCCCCCTATGAAGCCCCTGCTGATGAACCGGTCCCTCCTCCTCCTGCACCACAAGCTACACCAGACGTCCCCGCTGACCCCTTCACCTCCCTCTATGCACACCTTGACCGTCGGTTCGACCGAATTGAGAACTCTCTTCAAGAGTTTTCAATGACTGAGCAGTAACACTTTGAAATGATGCAACAACGTTATGATGAGCTGTCTCACCAGATTTCCAAGCTTCGCTTTTTTAATCCGGATAATTAGATCCATTTTATGAGTTTTATTGTTCTATGTTCTGCACAATTTCCATTACTATAATTTCCCTTTCTACTACAATGAATAAAAGTTTTTATTATTATATGTCTCTATTTGCATTATTATTTTTGATGATTCCAAAGGGGGAGAAGTACTTGTTCATCTGCTTCCTAATAATAAGAATTGACTGCTAAAAATAAGTGATAATAACAAGTGGTTAAATTGGATAATTATCTCTAAGGCATAGATTCCTTTAGATAGGGGGAGATTTAAAGTACTAAGAGATAATGCAAAAATTTGAAATTTTGATTAAGAGATAATATAGAACCTGAAAATAGATATAAAGATAATACTCAAGAGATAACAGGTTGGATAAAGGGATAACATTGTGCAGATTTTGAATATACTTTTGCAAATAGAATTAGAAATAATAAATAAGTTATTTGAACTAACAACCCTCAAGAGATGAACACTGTTTGTCATCATCAAAAAGGGGGAGAATGTGTTTGAATATGCTTTCAGGTTCACAGATTTTGATAAATGAATATTAAAGAAACTCTTGGAGAAACAAGAAACAACATCAGACCTACAAAAACACGCAGGCTAATCGATTACGATGACAAGAATAATCGATTAGATAGATTCTGTTTGTACACTAATCGATTAGACACATAAGGATAATCGATTAGACAGCTTCTGTTTGACAGCTAATCGATTACACCAACAAGGCTAATCGATTACTGAACTTCTGTTTGAATTAAATGCATCAGGTATTTGATCTAATCGATTACAGGACACATACAATCAATTAAAAAGCTACTGGAATGACAACTAATCGATTACATACGAGGGCAATCGATTACAAAGCTGCGTAATCAAATTAAATGCATCAGGTGCCATTACTAATCAATTACGAGACAAGACTTAATCGATTACCAAGGTTCTGAGTTGAAGCTAATCAATTACTAGGTATAGTCTAATCGATTACAGCACGAATTACATTGAAGAATTCAAAGTCTAATCGATTAAAGCTCGAGGCGTAATCGATTACGGTAGTGCCAAAAATTGGGGAAAGTGATTTTTAAGTGAAAACCAACTCATTTCTCCATAGATCTCAGGCACCCATGAGTGTCAACGGCTAGGAACCATTAGTGGAAAAAATGGATATAACCACGGTTAAAAATGGCCTTTATTCACGGTTAGAGAACCGTGGTTGTTGCAGCCGTGGTAGTAGATGAGGGCCTTTAACCACGGTTAACAACCGTGGTAATAAATCACATCTGACCACGGTTAAGAACAACCGTGAATATAACTTACTATTTATATTCACGGTTATCGAGCATAACCGTGAATATAAGAACTAAAAGGTTTCAATTACAAACTACTTATATTCACGGTTATGCTAGTAACCGTGGATAAAGAGTATCTATATTCATGGTTTTCCAATATAACCATGAAAAAACCTCAGTATTTATCCACGGTTATCCATCATAACCGTGAATATAAGTACTAAAAAGTTTCAGTTACAAACTACTTATATTCACGGTTATGCTAGTAACCGTGGATAAAAAGTAGCTATATCCACGGTTATGGTAGTAACCGTGGATAAATATGGTCTATAATCACGGTTGTTACCATAACCGTGAATAAATACTGAGGTTTTTTTCAATATGGTTTCTGTTTTATCGTTTCCCAAACTTGCATTCAGACAACCAGTACAGTATACAATATCCCACCATATCCAGCAACACTATATAAAAAGAATGGTATGTATATAACAATTTATTTTCTATATCAATTCATAACAACCTAAAAAATGAAAGTATATACAATTAAGTTGAATGTAATCTAATAAAAGTAAACCCTAAATCCTACTAGATACATATATAAAAGAATAAAGATCCTATATCTAGCTTTGCCTAACTTCAATGAAGTGTGAGGCCCATTGCTTTCTAACATCATCTACAAGTGCCTTTGGGAAATATGACCGGTCCTTAAAGTACTACAAACAATGCACAAAACAATTAGAACAAAAGCTTTATTTATTACATGAAATTGATGAAATTGGTAGAAAAGTAGTCCAAATGATGAGACTTACATCTGTCCATCCATCTACTAAATGTTGTTGGACAATGGTCTGCATAGTATGCATGACGAAATAGCCACACTCGTAGGTACCCTTCTGCCTGTAAGACTACAATGGACATATAGTATAGAATAAGTGAATTCACAACTTAAAAAATATGTATTGAAGATTTGAATGAATATGATTGACTTACTTTTGGGCGCACCCATGCAACTTTTCTTCCGTTGGACTTGTTTCCAATCAGTAGATTGTATCCAACCACCGCCCTACGTCAAACAAAACACAAGATAAGTTAGAATCGTATAGTTCTAAAAATGATGTAATTGAATTTGTACTTATTTTTTAGGGATTAACTTACCGGTCTACTATATCTTTCAGGTCTTGTGGAACCATCCGATGCAAAGTATCAAAGTACAGAGCAAGATAGTCCTTCGGACAGATCACCACGAGCGTTCAGTGAGCGCTGCAGTTACCAGTGATAAGTGAGACTTCAAAATGCAAAAATTCATGACAATAATTATGGAATAGAATATTACCCTTTATGATAGGGGCCCATGTATGCGGGCTTCCCAGACTCAAACATCCAATTCTGGATGTATGCCTGGGTGTCCTGCTGGGTGTTTCCTTGCTTCTGTATGAGAGAGGGCTCTAAGAAACCATAAGTTCCTTGGAAACCCAAGTCCACACAGAGTTTTGCCAGAAACTTAAACAAGTTAAGACATGGTTAGCGACAAATAACTTGTATAATGAAAAAAATTAGACAAAAAATGATATACTTACAGCTCCCACAACTGAATGATGGAGGCATTCAGCATCGACGTCCCCGAAATAATGTCACATATGTCAGAATGTGTAACGTAAAGTGGAAGATCACTTGGACGGCCAAACACTAGTGCCTGCCATGGGACCTGAACAGTGTCCTCTCCTTGCTCATACCCGATGCGCCATAGCATCTAGATGGGATCCTTGGCCGGGTCTGGCTTCTTCAATGTCTATTCCTGTTGAACAATTGACAACCATCACATTTTGTACCATAATTGACAATATAACAAAATTAGTTAGTGTTTAGGGTTTTTACCTGTCCAGGGGCAATCACCAGAAGTCTGTTGGGCCACATCAGAAAGTGGCCCACCGCCTGACCGACGGTCTTCACCTCCGGAGTTGCCACTGGCACAGCAGCATCCTCCTCGAGGACGAGCACAACATAGACCCTAGACATACCATCAGGTAATGTCTGATGGTGAACCACAGGGCCTAAGCTGTACACCATACCAGTGGCAACTGGCTCCTCCGACCTGTCAACGAACAGGTCACATTGACGGGTGTCTGGTGGCTCGACCCCATCATCGTCAGGGTCAGCCGCAGCACACGACCCCTTAGTGCTAACCTTTCGTATCTACATATTTACACATCAAGCAGAAGTTATTCAACAATGAAATAAAGTGATTACAAACAATAAAACTGAGGAAATTAAATAAAGAATCTAACCTGTGGGTCGCTAGCTGGTGCAGTAGTCTCCTGGTGGTGGCTGAGTGAGGCCTTCATCTCCTCCCTGAATCGGGCCATCTCCTGGTGGAGCCTAGATATCTCCTCCTGGTACTCAGCCTTCACAACAGCCACCTTCTGCTCCACCATTTTCTTAAGGGAGGGGGCAGGGTCGGGAGCACCTTAATAGGCGCGGAGGCCTGTGAAATGTGAATGATTAGCCCATAATTGTTTAACAGATAACAAAATGAAAGCATAGAGTTATTTACCACTTACCTACACCTCGACCAACAACACGCACTCTTCCTGGGTGCTCTGGCCTGCCGATGGCGGTAGTCAAAATATCCTCCCGTCCATGGGCTACGAAAGACCCTTGGGTTGATTGCTCAACCAAGGAGTCCTAACAAGATACAAGTTAGTATTCACTTCCTTCACGTAAACCAAAAAACAGACACTAATACAAAGGGGAATACTTACTATCCATGAGGCAACCTCCTGAGCTTGTGAGGAAGTGTATTCCCCACTCTTCTTGATCCTAGCCCGCTTCCATTTGTCATGGTGTGTAGGTGGGGAAGGGGGATCCATAATACCAGTGTCAGTCTGACACTGACTCAGCCTCTCCTGTGCCAGCTGCTCCTCCAACCTACGGTAACCCCCACGTGACAGTGTGTGTGGGTAGTCATTTAGCTTCCTAGTCTCCTTGGCTTTCTTTCTGGTCTCCTACAACAAGAAAAAAATATTCAGAGTTAGCCGTTTAAATTATACATAATTTAATCATCTAAAAACCAATGTACCTGAAACTCGGCAGAATGTCTAGATGCAACAAAAGCATCCCAGGTCTCCTGATCGATGAATGGATATTTCTCTCCAGGGAACTTTCCTTGGTCGTCCCCGAATACATACCTACAATTCAGGTACATTTAAACTAAGGATTTGTACAATTTGGTGAAGCGTTGATTAAGAATTTAAAGTTCAATATACCTCGTGGTGAGTATGGATTTGAATGACCTCCATCGCTCAGCCATAATACCGAGGACCTTCCTCCTCGCTATGTCAGAAGATGGTATGTCAAAAGAATCCTACATAAAAGGAGTTAGTCAATAAGGAGTCCTTATTAAGAGTTACATGAAATAATACACTAAAATAAAACTTAAATAATATCTAAGTTACCAGAACATCACTCCATAGCTGGTTCTTCACCACCTCCTCGACACTATCCCAGTCGGGGATAATGATGGACACCTTCGACCGAGCCACAACCCCCAAATAACTGCTAAACTTCATGGCATTCGGTCCACTAAATCTATCGGTGTTGACATCCATGTCAACAAGTAGCCTCTCTCCCCGGTGACGCCTAAGTGCAACGTCTGGCATCCGGGTAACACCTCTGCTCTTCTAAGAAAAGGAACCACTGGCCTGTGAGTCAGACCTGGATCGTCCATCCTGGTCAGCCATGAGTATCTGTCCAAACAAGGAAACAAAACTGTCAAATATTTAATATAACATTTAAAACAACGAATAACTAATATAACATGTAATTCAATGAATCACTAACAAGATTAATACCCTATTAAGATGAAATATTTTCCCACAAGCCTTCATGGTGGTCATGACGACTGGCAACTACATCATATATGTCATGTTCCATGATAGATGTTGGAATACGTGTTGTAGTTGATGGAATTTCCATAATATCAAGATTGGGGTCTCCAATGTGTCTACCTTGGATAACAATTGACCACCGTTTGTTAGCTGGGTCAGCAACATAAAAAACTTGCTTCACCTGCGTTGCCATTACGAATGGTTCGTCCTTATGCCCTATCTTGTTGAGGTCTACCAACGTAACTCCTAAATCATCAGTTTTGACACCGTTCTTATTGTCAACCCATTTGCATTTAAACACAGGAACGGTGAAGGGACCGTAATCAACTTCCCATATATCTTCAATCACACCAAAGTAGCATGACTCGGCCATCACAGGGTTGTTGTCCTTTGAAGTTGAGAAATGCATTGACTGAGCCATAACCATCACTCCACTATTTTGATTTGTACTACTTTCATCCCGTGTCCTTGTATAAAATGAATAGTTGTTTATGTCATACCTACAAAAGGTGAGGACATCAAAGTTCGGGCCCTGTGCTAGTCGATGTAATATCGAGGATGCAGATGCATCTTTCAGGACGGTCTTTTGGAACCACTGTATGAAACTCTTGTTGTGTTCATTCAACAACCACTTTTCAATCATTTTAGGGTTGGTTTTCTTGACTAGCTCCTTGTGTATGGCTAGATACGGTTGCACGTCGTCCGTGTTGTTTAAAATATACAAGTGTGCCTGAAGGACATCAGCACATGGCATGCTCTTCATTTTTTTTCCAATCGTTCCTTTCCCATCCAATCTCCCTTCATGACGAGTCGTTGGAATATCAATGCTTGCAGCATGTGACATGTATTCAGTGTAAAACTCAATTGCTTCCTCTGCAATATATCTTTCCACAATTAAAGCTTCGGGACGACGTTGGTTCTTCATATACCCTTTCAATATCTTCATATATCGCTCAACGGGATACATCCACCGTAAGAACACTGGACCACACCAACGGACCCCTCTCACCAAATGGATGATTAAGTGGACCATTATGTCAAAGAAAGAGGGTGGGAAATACATTTCAAGTTGACATAATATAAGTGATGCTTCCTGTTCCAACACATCCAATTCGTCGGGCACGATTACCTTGCAACATATGGCATTGAAAAACATACACAACCTTGTTATGACATTTCTCACATTTTTAGGAAGAATGTCACGAATGGCGATAGGCAGAAACTGCTGCATCAACATGTGACAATCGTGAGACTTCAACCCAACTAACTTCAAATCTTTCATGGAAACACAAGAGTTGATGTTGGAGCCATAACCAGACGGAACTTTCACACTTCGTAACGATTCACACAGACTTTGCTTTTCTTTTCTGGATAACGTATGACATGCTGGAGGGAAATATGTTCTTTTGCCCTTTGATTGTGGATGCAAATCCTAACGTATACCCATCAACTCTAAGTCCATACGCGAGTTTAGGCCATCCTTAGTCTTCCCGGGTATGTTTAAGAGTGTACCAACTAAAATATCGCACATATTCTTCTCCACATGCATTACATCAATGCAGTGTCTTACATCAAGCTCCCTCTAATATGGCAGGTCAAAAAACACTGACCTTTTCTTCCAGTTGTTTTGTGTCGGGTGCTGTTTTTCACACTTACCAAATTACACGTTGACGTCTTTCACCTTTTCATATGCCTAGCGACCAGATAGTGGTGGAGGAGCCATTTCAAAATCTTGGGCACCGTTAAACGACTTCTTCAACCTCCAAAACGGATGATTCGCTTTAAGAAACCTTCGATGTCAAAGATAAATATTTTTCCTACCATGATGCAATCGCACAGAACTAGTCCCCTCCTCATATACTGGACAAGCTTTATGACCTTTCACGTTGTACCCGGATAAGTTACCATACGCTGAAAAGTCATTGATCGTGCAAAATAGCATGGCACGTAATTTGAATGATTGCCCGGTAAACCCATCAAACACTTCAACCCCGTCTTCCCACAACCTTTTAAGGTCTTCAACCAATGGAGTTAAATATACATCAATGTTGTTCCCCGGTTATCGGGGACCAGAAATCATCATTGATAACATCACATATTTTCGCTTCATGCACAACCATGGCGGCAAGTTGTAAACAAACAACAAAACAGGCCACGAACTATGGTTTGTGCTCAGGTTCCCAAATAGGTTCATGCCATCTGTGGCTAGTGCAAGCCTAACATTTCTTGGTTCATGGGAAAATTCTGGAAAAATCATATCCATTTTCTTCCATTGCGATCCATCGGCCGGATGCCTAAGTAGTCCATCAACAACCCTCTTATCAGCATGCCATCTCATAAGTTTTGCATCATCTGCATTGGTAAACAGACGCTTTAGTCTTGGAACTATAGGTATATACCACAACACCTTTGCAGGAGACCCTTTAGTGCATACCTCATCAGAATCCGCCTCTTTCTTCTTATACCATGACACCCCACACCTAGGACATCGATGCAGCATTTCTAACTCACCCCGGAATAATACACAATCATTTAGGCATGCATGTATTTTCTCATACTCTAAACCCATAGGACACAACACCTTTTTGGCCTCATAGTTACGATTCGGCAAGGTGTTTCCAGCTGGGAGCATTTCTTTCAACAACTTCAGTAAGTCAGTGAAACTTTTATCCGTCCACCCATTTATGGCCTTCAAATTAAACAATTGTAAAACTGCTGATAACCTCGTGAAATTGACGTAGTTTGGATACAATGGCTGCTCAGAGTCCTCACATAGAGTCGTATATACATGAGCTTTCTTAAAATCTTCTACCCCCACATCACGGATCATATCCTCGAGTCGGTCATCCATGTCGACATCGGTGTCATGCATCGAGCTTCGATTTTCAGTTTGAGAGCTGTTACTTGGCACCACCACATCTTTACCATGCCATATCCAACGCGTATAACTACGCAGAAAACCGTCACACAGTAGATGCTCTCGCACCTCTTCCAAGTCTACCCGACGCAGGTTCAAGCATCTCACACAAGGGCAAAAATACTTTCCGTTCACCTCTACTGTATTCCTTGCTATGAATTCTATAAATGATTCAACTCCCCCCTCGTACTCTAGACTTAGGCGTGATGCAGTTATCCAACTCCGATCCATGCCAACTGTTTACAAGGTGCTATGATCAACCTCACTTTTTCTTCAAAGGTGGTGGTCCTATACCCATTCAGGATGACAATTGTTTTTATACGTCATTTATATATACAGGTTATGAGTTATTCTAAAATTTGATGAAATTTCGACAGCATTTCGCATTGGTCTCTAAGTACATAAAATAAGAGTGGTCAAATCAAATTCAACCACAACCAAATATGCACCCAGAGAACAACATAAAATGCAAGTTACCGAAATTTTATCAAATTTTAAAATAACTCCTAACTTGTACATACTAACAATGACGTATAAAAAATAATTGTTTATCCCAAACTGTCCAAACGGACAATTCAAGATTCAATACAAACGATGACATTAATTAATTTAATGACCATTTGTGTCGAATCTCAAATGGGAAACTATGGTTCACTCATGCACAGCAACTTTCATACTATGAGCCTATGAGTTTGCAAGATTAATAACCATCCATATACAACAACAATAGAAATAACATTATATAAGAGCAACCAACAACAACAGAAATAAAATGGATAATAATTTAGTTAACTTTTTACCTAAATTAGTATGATGTTTCTAATTTGTGTTATTTTGAAGTACAAGTATGGTGTTGGAGTATGTATTATTGATTATGGATTATGATGTTGGTTTATAAGACTTTTAAAGAAACACTCGATGAAACTCACTTGTTCACTTAAGTGCATTTGGGCTTTAAAGAAAACAATTTAGTACATTTGATCCTAATTTCATTTGATCCTAATGCAAGTGAGTGTATTTAACGTTCAACCTACTCAATATTCTGTACTTATCTCTCTTAGGCATAATATCCTATAATGAATAGAAATTCAGAACAAAGATTCCATCGTGGTATGTCACCATTGGAGCTATATCTTCCCAGAAGATTCATGCCCTTTAATTAATTCATCTTTCATCCTTATACACTTACACACCATTCTCCTTCCAATATTGTTTTTTATTATTCCAACCAAAGGAGTGAACACTTACTACTTAATGTCAACTAATGCATAAATCACAATAAAATAAAAATTTCCTTCACAAGCTCTCTAGCATGTATAACTACTGATTATATTGTTCAGTCCAAGCTTAGAATTTGTGAAATAAACATTCCATCTTATAAGGGATTTGTCATTGGATAGTAAAATTTCTTTTAAAAACAAATTTATTCACAACAAAATTATTTCTTTTAGAAACAAATAGTTATTAACAACAACATTATTAACAACAACATTATTTCTTTTAGAAACAAATTTTCAGCCGCTTATTACAAATGGTTAACAACACAGAGGCAGAATTAACCAAACTTAATAACACACAGGCAATGTCAAATAATGACAGAGACAGAGACAGAGACAAGCTTAACCAAACCTAATAATAACAAAGAGACAGAGACAAGCTTCACCTTGAACAATGAAATAATACCCACACACACAGAGATAACACATTCATTCAGGTTCGACTATACGCAAGTGAAAACACACACAATATATTCCACAAACAATGATAGACCATAACAGTGAAGTAGCCCAGTAGTGAACGAAGAAGAAAGGTAATGAGGCACTTACAAGAAAATGGTGTGAAGATGACAACAGCACAAAAAGAAGAAGGAAGAAGCAAGTGAACGTTGAAGCCCACGACCAGTAAAGAACAAACTCGAGCAAAAGAGGAGAACGAGGAAGAAGATGACAACCAGCGCGAAAGAAGAAGAGAAAGTGAAAAAAGCCTGAGAGGCGCGGCTTTTGAAGTTTTAGAAAGGATGTATATTCACGGTTCCCCTTGAAACCGTGAATATATTACACATATATTCACGGTTAAAAAAAAAACTGTGGATAAATGTTAACTATTTATCCACGGTTACGACCACAACCGTGGATAAATATTAAATCTATAATCATAGTTGTAGAAACAACCATGGACATACAGTATCCAGTGATTAAACCTAAGACCTGAACTATATATCTACAGTTGCAACTACAAACCGTCATTATAGACATCAATATATATCCACGGTTAACATCATAACCCTGAACATACCCATGAATATATATCCACAGTTGTGAACACAACCGTGGATATATATCTCAGGTACTATATATCCATGGTTGACTTCTCAACCGTGAATATATATTGACGTGTACGATGACGGTTATTATGTTAACCGTGGATATATAGTTTTCTCTGATTATAACGTTCACCTTATAATTTCAAAAATGCCACCGCGCATGTTTTTATCACTGATCCACTACAACCCGTGAATATATCCCGTTGTTATATCCAATTTTTGCACTAGTGAACTCCATTATGCTCATCTCTAAGCCCTATAAATGCAAGACTCCTTCAAGCTACTCAATGCAACACACAAATCCATTAAAAGGAAATCAATTCTTGAGTCTTGTGAATTTTATCCTTGTATAGTTTCATTTTTCAAAAACTTAGAACTTCAACTTGTATATCCTCTCTTGTTGAGAGTTAGAATTTAAGAAAGCATTCACTTGTATATCTACTCTATTAAGAGAGTTACTTGCTTGTAAACACTACACCAAACACAAAGGTTTTCACTCTAGGTTGAGTGGTCACAAAGGTTGGGGTTTAACCTTTGGGTATTGAGAGTTTGAGAGATTGGGTGGGTTGCCCTTGTGCTAGTGAGGATTGAGTTCTTGAGCGTGGGACACTAGGAAGCTGCAATTGCTCATAGCTTGTAATCTCTAAACTTCAATAGTGGAAATCCTTCAAGTGGGTTGCTTGAAGGCGAGACGTACATCGGGGTTGGTGGAACTTGTTAAATTGGTTTGCAAGCTCTTCTCCCTTACTCTTTTACATTCATATACTGTATTTTATTGATTTGTGTTGATTGATTGTGATTTACATACTTAAGCTTGCTTGAATTAATTAACTTTGAATATTTCACACCAAGTGTTTGACAAATTGCCTCATCCATATTTACCTGTTATTTTGCATTGTCTTTTGTATCTTACTATATCTCACTTCCCTAATCTCTAAACTTGTAATAAAAGAATCAAGTTCAAAGGCATTTCAAGCAAAGTTTTAAAAACTTAATTCACTCCCCCTCTTGAGTATTGAGGTCACTTGAATAACATTGTTCTTGTAACTTCCCAAACAATGTAGCAAGGGACATATCATTTATATTGGAAGATTGCTTGATGGCCGTAACAAGAGGTTGTCATTCCCTAGTAAGACATTTTAGAACTTTGTGGATAAGTTCCTTATTAGTGTAAGATTTACCAAGAGTAATAAGATGATTAATAATCAAAGTAAATCTCTTTTGAAGTTCTAAAATAGATTCATTGGAATTCATTCTAAAACTTTTATATTGGCTAGTTAAAGTGCTAATCTTAGAGTCCTTAACATTGCTAGTTCCTTCATGAGTTATTTGAAGGGTATCCCACATATCCTTAGCAGATTTACATGTAACTACTATAAAGAATTCATCGGGACCTAGGGCTAAGGTGATAAGATTTTTTGCTTTGTAATTATATTGCACTTTCTTCTCTTCCTCACTAGTCCAATCATCCATAGGCTTTTCTATTTGTTTATTATCAATAATGTGCATAGGTATAAAAGGACCATTTTCAATAGCATTCCATACTTTCAAATCAATTGATTGCATAAAAATTTTCATCTTTTCTTTCCAAAATGCATAACCCTCACCATTGAAAGCGGGAGGTCTATTTGTGGCACCACCCAAAAAAGGTTTAGAGAATTTGAGGCCATTCGTTCTCTTGAAGCTGTTAAGTTTGATCTACGAAGAGTCAAGCTCAGATACCACTTGTTAACCAAGTGGCCTCAATTACTCAAGAGGGGGGGGGTGAATTGAGTATTAAAAATTTTACTTGGAATGTTTTTAAAATTAATTCTTTGATAAATATACTTGTTGAAGATAATAAATTTAATCACAAGTAATACCAAATAATACACAAGACAAAATAATAAGCACTTAATATATGGCAAGTAAATTCACTTAAAGGGTTTAAGTAATATTCAAGAAAACAATTAATAATATCAAGTTAAATTGTTACACTATTTTGAGCACTTAGAAAAAGAATACATAATTTAAGAATACCACTTAAATAACTTTTACAATTTTAATCTAAGTGATTTACAAACTTTATCAAGCTAATAGAAAATGCATTTTGATATTAACAAGTAAATTAATAAAGTTACTAAATTAATAAAATTATAAACACAAATATTTAGCAAGCAAGTTAAGTACACAAATTAAATGAGTGTAGGGAAGAGAGATTTGCAAATCGATATACACGAGTTCCATCACACCGGTGTCCTAGAGGATTTCCACTATTGGAGATTAGAGATACAACTTTGAGCAATCGCGGCTTCCTAGTGTCCCACACTCAAGAACCCAATTCTTACAAGTACAAGGGAACCCCACCCAATCTCTCAAACTCTCAAATTACAAGGTTGAAACCCCAACCCAAAACTCTAAGATATTTGGTGTTTAAGTGTACAAGGATAACTCTCCAAAAGAGTGAATATACAAGTTAAAGCTTTCACCAAATGATAACTCTTCAAAGAAAGGATATGCAAATTTTAGCAGCCAAATTATTTTCCCCATAAATTAACTCTCAAATAATAGCTTCAAAGAAATATGCCAATTAATGAATAAAAAGAGAGCAACTAAAAGAGTAGAGAGCAAGGAAGAGGAAGAGAGCAAATAGAAGTGCTTCAAATGCTTGGGATGGTTTTTGCCTTTAACTTCCAACACTATTTATAGGCTCCAACAGTATGGGTTATGCATTTGTTAATTTGTTAGAAGCTTGCAAGTGGAGCATGCTGTCTCATTTTGAAAATGGCGTTGCAATTTCGATGAAGTGCAGCATGGCCTGGCTCATTAATTAACTTCTCCAATGTAGTGCAGCATGGAGTGTGAAGCATGTGTCTGCATAGTATCTCCATTTGAATTTTGAACTACATGAATTGCTGCATGAATTGATTCCTAGTGTGCATTTTGATCTTCTGATAGTGCATGAATCGATTCCTTTAAGGAATGAATCGATTCCTTTGTAAGATAAACAACAATGAATCGATTCCCTGGGGTATTCAACATCAATGAATCGATTCTTCTTGCCTTGAATCGATTCCCTAGGTCAATTTGCTACGTGAATCGATTCCTCCCATGAGTGAATCGATTCCTGCATGTTGAATCACCAGTTTCTTGCCAATTAACCGTGTGAATCGATTCCTCTAGCCAAGTTTTGTGACATGAATTGATTCCTCCCATTCAATTTGCAATTCCTAACCTTTGTTAATCGCATGAATCGATTCATATGGCCATTTGTTGTTGTATGAACCAATTCATGTACCTGGTACATGAACTTTGAAGCTTTGTTTCACCCTTTTTGACACTTCATGAATCATGGTTCCAATCCTTTAATCCTTAGGCAATTTGTTGATCATTTTTCACTTGAATTAGACTTTTATAAATGCCTTGACTCAAATCCTTTATTGTTTATCAAAATTAATAGCTTGACAACATCTTTAATATCTCTTTATTTGTTGTGTCATTATCAAAACCTACATCAACATATAAATACATAAGTGTTAAGGACACTTATACTTCACCATGCATGCATAATTTTATGGATCTAAAACAAGCAAAGTACCGCCCCTTACCAGCAAGATTTTCGTGTTCAAGGGAGAATGGCAAGGCTCCAAAATTTTGTTTCTAGACCACCATGATTTGCATCATCAAGAGAAAAGAAAAATGGATGTATGGATGGTGGAGATTAACGTGATTTTGATGGTTAAAAGAGAAGAAATATGTTGCTGTTTGGTGGAGGTGAAGAAGAAATTTTGATGATCAAAGGTAGTATTTTGGATTATGTAAGGTAGTAGGATAGTTTAGGATGAATGGTGATGGTTATGTGATGGTGTTTTGAATAAAGAAAACATGAAGTAAAGGAGAAGAATTTTGCTGGATTTTTTTTCTTCTAAGCTAAGAGAAAGAAACAACAAGGAGAGCAAAGCAAAGTGACAAATTTTGCATGAGTTCCCTTGGTCTCCAAGGAGTCTCACGGCTGGAGCAAGTAAGTGGGGCAAGTGTCAAGCTTGATTCATGAAAGATAAAGGTGTAAATAGCAGCTAAAAGTGATATGGTGAAGGGTTATGCATGGTTGGGATAAGTGGGCAAGTGATGGAGCCATGTTATTGGTCCATGGTGCATGTCAGCCTATGTGTCAAGTGCAAGGCAGTCACTTGCTTATGGGTTTGAGTGGGTTATGGTCTGAATTAGTGAATAGGATGAGCATAAAATTTTTAGAACTTTTTATTCTCTTTAAATCCATATATAGTACAAAAAACGCCATTGAGAATTGAGTGAGATATGGCCCAAATACTAAAAGGGTGCAGGGCTGTGATGGGATTTTTGTTCCCTACATAAATAATTTTTCTAGGCCAAATGGTTACTAATTGGGCTTTGATTTCTTCATAAAAGTTATGGAGAATTGTTTAGAAAACTTTTGGTGAAGGTTGCATTCAATTTTAAGGCCATATGAGGGAGTTAAGTGGAAAATACTGCACCAAGTGCAAACTGATGCTGGAAAAACGTGAATTGGTGTAGTGTTTTAATTTCTGGGATTTGTGGGATGAGAACGGGTCTTAGTGGTCAACATAAAAGTTGTAGATAAATTTGATACAGAAATTTTGGGATAAGAATAACTCAAATAAAATATCGGGAGAGAAAATTACGCCCAAAATACATATAGATGCGTATTTTGGCTTACCTAGGTAACTCAAAGTTAATGTTTTTAAGCTTGATTGTTTAAAATTGGGTGTTGGGCTCTTCATGAAAGTTGTTGGGAATAACATAAGGGACATTTTGGGATAAAAATATTTTACTCAAGTGCCTTGGATAACTTTTGGGCCAAGACTGGGGAGTTACTCAGTTTTATTAATTTAAAACAATTACTTAAATATCTATATTAAATCACTTAATGTTTTAGTTTATAAGTTTTTTTTATCATAAACGTTATTAGCCATATTATTATTGTTATCCTAATTATCTCAATTATTCTTATAATTAAAATTAGAACCTCTACCTTACACTCACAAAATCTCTTTAAAACAGACATATAATTAAGTCGGCCGTAGCCCATTCATCAGTGCACATAAAATTATCACAAAATACAAACAACTGGTCTCAAGGACCTATCATACAAAAATGAGGGCTGTTACACTCTCCCCTCCTTTTAGAAATTTCATCCCGAAATTTCATCTAATGCTAGCAAACAAATAAGGATAAAGAGTTCACATCTTTTCCTCAAGCTCCCACATAGCATCTCCTTCGTCGGACTGACTCCTGATGACCTTTACTAAAGATACATCCTTTCCCCTTAGTTGCTTCAGACGACTATCTGTAATCTTCACTGGTACAACCTTATAGGTAAGGTCTCTTTAAGATCAACTTGGTCAGGTTTTAGGATATGATCAGAATATGGTACATATTTTCAAAGTTGAAAAACATGAAAGACATTATGAAGGTTGGACAATTCAGGAGGTAGGGCGATGCGATAAACACTCGGTCTAATTCTTTCAAGAATTTGATATGGTCCTACATACTTGGGACTTAACTTTTTCGTCTTTAAGGCTCTTCCTACTCCCGTTACAGGAGTAACTCGTAGAAAAATGTGATCTCCTTCTTCAAACTCGAGGGGTTTTCGACACTTGTCATACTAGCTTTTCTGACAGTCTTGAGAAGTTTTCATTACTGCTTAAATTTCCTTAATTTACTCTGTGGTCTTTTGGATGACCTCTGGCCTAATCACAACCTTCTCTCCTGTCTTGAACCAACACAAGGGCGTGCTACACTTTCGTCCATACAAAGCTTCATACGGTGACATCCTGATGCTAGTATGGTAACTGTTGTTATAGGTAAATTCCATAAGCGGTAGATATTCTTGCCAACTTCCACCGTGTTCAAGCATACACATCCTTAGAAGATCCTCAAGAGTTCTAATGGTACGCTCAGATTGACCATCTGTCTGAGGGTGATAGGCTGAACTTAGCTTTAATCGGGTTCCCAATGCTTTCTGCAAGCTTTCCCAGAAACGTGAAGTGAAACAAGAATCTCGATCAGATACAATAGCATATGACACTCCGTGCAATCTAACTATCTCTCTAATGTAGATCTGTGTGAGCTTCTCTAAAGAATACTTCATATTAATCGGAATGAAGTGTGCAGTCTTTGTAAGTCGATCCACGACTACCCAGATTACATCACATTCGGCTGGAGTCCTTGGAAATCCAGATACAAAATCCATGGCAATCTCATCCCACTTCCATTCAAAAATCTCCAAAGGTTGAAGAGTCCTATACGATCATTGTTGTTCTATCTTTATCTTTTGATAAGTCAAGCACTTACTGACATACTCAGCGATGTCCTTCTTCATTCCTTGCCACCAGAACACCTTCTTCAGGTCTTGGTACATCTTTGTCGCTCTGGGGTGCACACTATACTTACTTTTATGAGCTTCTTCAAGGATAAACCTTCTCAAATCAGCATCTTCAGGTATGCATAACCCTGCATGATACCTGATAACTCCCTGCTTATCTCACACAAATTCTGTAGGTTTTTCTTTCTCGAGCTATTTCTGTAGAGTCTCATCTGTAAACTGGGCTTCCTTAACCTGATTCAAGAATTCATTGGAGACCTTCAACATCCCAACCATTAGACTCCCCGCTCTAGGTGATACAGCGAGATTCAAATCGCGGAACTACTCCACTAGCTCAAGCTCCTTAGCCATCATGTAGGACAAATACAATGCCTTCCTGCTGAGCGCATCGGCTATTACGTTTGCCTTTCCCGGATGATAATGAAGCTCAAAGTCATAATCTTTAATAAACTCCATCCATTATTGTTGCCTCATGTTTAGCTCATTTTGATCGAAGAGGTATTTCAAGATTTTTTGATCACTAAAAACCTCGAACTTAGTCCCGTACAGATAGTTCCTCCAGATCTTCAAGGCGAAAACAACTGCGGCTTACTCTAAGTCATGCGTCAGATAATTTACTTCATGGGGTCTCAACTGATGAGATGCGTAAGCCACCACTTTCCTTTCTTGCACTAGCACACATCCCAATCCTTGCCCTGATGCATCATAGTATACTTCATATGATTTAACAAGATCAGGCAAAATCAGAACTGGCGTGCTAGTCAGCTTCTTTCTAAGCTCCAGGAAGCTGCTTTTGCACTTGTCGCTCTATACAAAAGGCTGATCTTTGCAAGTTAACTTGGTTAAAGGGGAAGCTATTGGAGAGAAGTTCTTGATAAACCTTCGGTAATAGCCGGTGAGACCCAAGAAACTACAGATTTTAGTTACGCTCTTCGGCCTTTCTCACTGTAGCACTGCTTCGATCTTGGCGGGATCTACGGCGATACCTTCTATTGAAATAACATAACCCAAGAACTGCACCTCTCTCAACTAGAACTCACACTTAGACATCTTCGTGTATAATTTCCTTGCACGTAACGTATTCAGAAGGGTCCTAAGGTGCTCTTTATGCTCTTCATCACTCTTGGAGTACACCAAAATATCATCGATAAATACAACCACAAATTTATCGAGATACAAGTGGAAGATATGGTTCATATAATCCATGAAAATAGTGGGTGCATTCGTGACTCCAAATGGCATGACAAGGTACTTATAGTGACCATAGCGAGTTTGAAATGCTGTCTTAGGAACGTCTTCCTTCTTCACTCGAATCTGATGGTAGCCTGACCTCAAGTCAATCTTAGAGAAAACGACTGCTCCTCACAGCTGATCCATCAAATCACCAATATATAGAAGAGGACACTGATTCTTGATCGTAACTTTATTCAGTTGACGGTAGTCCACACACAGACGCATACTGTCATCCTTCTTCTTTACTAATAACACTAAAGCTCCCCATGGCGAAACACTAGGTTAAATCATTCCTTTCTCCAGAAGTTCTTCGATTTTCTTCTTAAGTTCCTCTAATTCTTTTAGCGATATATGGTATAGAGCAATAGAGATTGGTCCAGTATCGGGTAGAATATCGATGCAGAACTTGATTTCTCTCTCTGGCGGTATCCCAAGTATATCCTCTGGAAATACTTTGGGGAATTTTTGAACAACTGGAAGCTGATCAGGCTCTAACTTCTTCTCACACTTGGTGCTAGCAAGGACTATAAACACTCACGCTCCAGATTGGAATGGAGTTACCTCCTGAGTAACAACAATAGACTCAGACTTCACGAGCTGGGAGGGCTCAGGTGTCATGACTCCATAGGATATTATTATGGTAGTCCATTAGAACGTGATTGGCAAAAAGCTAATCCATTCCCAAAACAATATCTAGATCAATCAAGGGTAAACAGATCAGGTCTACCTGGTAGGACCTTCCATCAATAGTGATGGGGCAATTCATACACACAATAGAAGAACTTGTGGGTTCATTAGCAGCAGTGACAATAATCATTTTACCAGATAAGGGGGTCAATGGTAAATTCAAATGCTTTACATAATCTTCAGAGATAAATGAATCGGTGGCTCCAGAATCATATAACACATTCAGAAGCACTTAACCTATAAAGCATATACCTTGCACCAGGTCATTCTCTTGTGCAACCTCTACTCCATTCATGGTGACAACTCTAGCATTGCCTCCACCCCTGCCTGCTGTAGCATTCCTTGACCCTTGTTAAACATAACCACCAGCTAAATGGTTCAAATTTTCCATTATGGGATTATTGATGGATGCACTAGTAGCTGGTCCTCTATTCCCACGACATGCAGGATGTCCTATCTGACCTCTAACTTCCCTCTTTGGGAAATTCAGATTCTTCTCGGGACAGACGATACTCTTATGTCTGGCCTTCCCACAGCTATAGCAAGTCAAGTTCCTCTTGTGGTAGTCTTTCAAGAGATGGGGTCCTCCACAATCATAGCACCTCACAGGTGGTCTACCACCCGGGTCCTGGTGAATCCACTAGGTCTATTGAAATTTGGTCGGGGATAGGGTGGGCCAGATCTGAAGTCTTTCTGAGGTCGTTTGTCAGTGACACATTGCTCCGGCCCATAACTAGAAGTTCCTTTCAATCTCTATGCTGACGTATGCTCATAGATATGGTACCTGTTCACCAGAGTAGTGAACTGAGTGATTTGCTGACAACAGATCGCCTGATGGATGTCCTGACATAGTTCTCCTTCAAACTTGACGCATCGAGAAGCCTCACTCATCTGAGTGTAGTAAGGACAACACCTAGCCAACTCATCGAACTTTACTACATAATCCTTGTGAACACCTTTTTTGTCCAGCCAATTGATACAATTCCATCATTTGGGCACTTTATTTTGCGCATGGTTCACTTAAAAATTCATAACTCTTTCATATGACCTTTGGTTTGCGCAAACCCAGTCTCAAAATTTCCGCAATGAAATTATCTATGACTTTTTTAAAGAACTAAAAAGCTATATCCCTACCAATTACTACAGTTTTAATAATTTCCTAGACCTGTTCTAGTTTCATGACTGCTCTACACACCTTTAGGAAAAAATTCATATCTCCCTCATATGGTACTGAAATGACCTCGTTCTTCTTTCTATGGATCCACATCAAAGATATATATAAACTTTATAAGGGCATGAAAACTAATTCTCTACCCATTTTGCCCAGTGAATTTACTTTGCTTGCAAATGTATTCCTGTTACACCGTGGAGTAGTTTTCATAGATGGGGCATATCTCCCCCGTTTCTTGATAAAAAGTTTTGTGCCTTATATCAAATTAAAGATAAGTGAAATACCTACAGTTCTTATGTTGGGCCCTTTTTCAAATTTTGCCCACATCATCCCTTAAATGTATGAGCAAGTTTTGTTAAATACAAAGTCAAGTGCAGCCCTCCCCTTCCCTCTTTCACGTGAATTTAGGGGTTATGCACACCAAGGGAATTGATTAAAACTACAATGGAAAGCATGAATGTCAAAAATACAAAAGTATGGTCCCACATGGTCAAAGAAGAATTGAAAAATGAAAACAAATGCTTCATTACATTTCTCCTAAGATCATTCACGGCAAAGGCTTTCAAAGTGCAACAAATTTTCAAATCAAGCCACCAATTTTGACCAAGTCCAAATTGAATCAATTATTCAAGAAGGCTTCACCATTTTAACATTTTTGGCAAAAGAAACTCAGCCCCATGAACCTAGCAATTCACATGAATTATGGAAGATGCAAGAGAAATATTTTATTTGGCATAAACATCATGGATCCCACTAAGGCTTCCCACTATAGCAATTAATTAAATTAAATTGCTAGCCTAGGTACTATGTGTTTCACATAAATAAGGGAGCTTGGTACAAGGGGGATTTATTTCATTTTACAATAAAGGCATGGGTAATAATATAAAATGCAAAATCATGAAGCCTTCCACAAGGAGTAGCTACGGTTTTGGCAAAAAAAGGGATAGTCCAAATTTAATAAATTATATAAAGTGTGGTATTATTTTAATCAAGCGTACATGCTCCACCAAGCCATGATTCCCACGGCCAAAGACAAGGAAACCACTCTATTTCATCATTTAAGTAATAAGCCCATGCTCTTTAGTTTGTCACGTGAAGAGCAAGACCATGGCATATAGAGTCTTGATGATAGTTTTTTAATGAAACATTCCACTTTGTGTCTTGAATAATTCCCATGGCAATAGAGAAAGGGAAGTGAAGAAAAGATTAAACAAAATAGGTGGAGGAATAAAAACAAAAAGCCAACATGAGGAGGAGGGGGTTACAAGCAGGGCTGATTTCTGGTGAAGGAAAAGAACAAGAAATAAAGGGAGTGCAACAGATTTTCTGGAGGATTTTCATGAGCTTCAAGACCACTTGCAAGGGTGGAAGTCCAGCTAGAAGAACCACTCAAGTTAGTGTCATACTCTTCATCGTCCATCAAAGCATAAAATTTGCAATAGTAGCAACAGCAATAGCAGTAACAACAGCAACAACAGCAACAACAACTACAGCAGCAACAGCAACTACAGCAACAACAATAGCAGCAACAGTGAGCAAGAACTCAATCAGTGAGCAAGAACGTTTTCTTATATTTTCTGTGAAAACCAGTGCTTATTTTCTAAAAGGTTAATTTTTGTACAAGAATCAGATTAGTATTGTTGTATTGGATACTCTCTGTTTTCTGTTGTCTCTTGCTGTTATTACAATTTGGTTTTGCAGTAGGATATTGTGATGCATGATTGAATCACTACTCTATCTCTGCTACTGTTTTTGTTTATGTTACTGTTCGCGTTTATTTACTGCCCAACATTATTGTTCAAATTGTTGGTATATGTTTTAGTTCTGTACGAATTTAAATTTTATCAAGGATAGTTGTGATCTTAATTTTATTGTCTAGTATATTAATCCTATTACAAGAAATCAGTCATTTGTATATTGTTTCTTTTTCCAGACATTTTATTTACCGTATAGTTAGGGTGTAATTTTCTTTTAAGGCGCTCCTTCATCTTTGAAAGAATCGGGTTGTACAAAACTTAACAAAAATATGATTGCTTATATTTTTATTTTATTTAGTTTCTGTTTTTACATTATTTTAAAATTATGTCTAATTAAAAATTTTAACAACCCAACATTATCTTCAACCAAAGAAACATTACTCACTTTCCTTTTAATAATTTTTGTATGTTTTGTCTAATCTTGATAACTTCTTACTATCTTATTTTAGAAAATTATTTTATCACAAGAAGGTTAATTTAGAAGAGACGTCTTGTTAACCATTTTGAATTTTCAATCGGTTGTTATCTATTAAATAATAATATTTTAAAACGGGATTAACTTAGACGAGACGTCTTGTTGATCTCATCATATTTTCAAATATACAATAGTAATAATATTTTTGATAAAGAGGGATTAATTTAGACAAGACGTCTTGTTAGTCTTCTCATATTTTCAATACATTTTCTTATAATAAGAGGTTAATTTGGATAAGACGTCCTGTTAATCTTCTGGGTTGTTTAATTAGTTTTATTTTATCTTTTTTCATTTACCTTTATTCTAATCTCTGATTCATGTTACAATTTAAGGTTAATTTGGACGAGCCATCCTGTTAATCTTTATTTTCACCCTGTGTTATTCTTATTGTTACTGTTAGTCAAATGTTTTACTATCGTTATTTTTTTCATGTTTTTTACTGTCACTGTTTTGTCAAATTTCTTACTGTCACTATTTTGTCGTTTCTTATTGTCACTGTCTAGTCAAGTTGTTCGATTTAAGATTAATTTGGAAGACGTCTTGTTAACCTTATTTCAAATTTCCATGTCTGTTTTGTCTGTTCCATTTTAAAGAAGTTAAACTAATTTTTGGGCTATTTTAGAGTATGCGCTATCAATTTGAGGTAACTGTTTTATAACGAACAGTTGTGAGGTGATAATACCTTCCTCAACTGTAATCCGACTCCCGAACTTGGAATTTCATTTTATAACGAGTGCTTTAAAAGAGGTTTTCCTGATATTTTACCCTAAAAAATATTGGTGACGACTCCCTGTTTTTCAAAAGGATTTCGAAAGCATTTTATTATTTTCGAGGGTCGGTCGTACCGCCGCGATCCTAGTCGTGATAGATGGTGACTCTGTTGGGAACATTTGAGAAAGTCAAGCCAGTCAAGTTGATAACGCATGTTTTAATAAGTAGCCGGTTAATTATTTGACTTCTTCCTTTATTTTATCTTTTGTCAATACTTATATGTGTTTCTGTTTTGTTAATATTTTGTCAATACTTATATGGGTAAGGTACAGGTATGGATGCCCTTTCACACACTACACTTACAATTTGCACACACTTATGAGTGGCACCATATACCCAGGCCCCAAGTGAAGTGTAAGTTAGGGGAGGTTGGTAGTGGTGTCATTTGGGATGCTCTTCCCATCTGGCTATCGTAAGAACCTAAGCTAGAGTTTAACTTATTCATGATGCCCACACCTAGTAGATTCCCTACTGTTGTGGTCAACATCATGAGTAGAGTCTTGGCTCTAGTGACCTTTTAGAAGTCTAGTGCAAGCTACCTAATGTGAGGAGTCACTGTTAGACAAGCTTTAGGTCTCAGTAAAAGGCCTTCAGAAAAAACCAACTTAGGGCACATACACAATCACATTGCCACTTATCATCAAGGGCATTCACAATCATCATCATCAATTTATTAAATCTTTATTCAATTCCTCCTCACAAGGGTCTTTCATCTCTCGTGGTCATCCCATCTCAAATGCCATGCACCTATGGCTAATGCATATATAAACTGTTTAATAATGCATATGCACGGATCCGATTTCATTTCATCAGGCGATCGTAACCACCATATCATTCATTCACATGGGTTTCCCACCTCGCAAGGGGTACTCCCTCTAGCATCCTCGCAAGGTGCTTTCTCGTGATCACAACCACGTTCAATAATTCATATTGGTTTCCCGCCTCGCAAGGGGTACTCCCGCCTCGTGATCACAACAACGGGCATCATAGGAACTCGCAAGCCCTTTTTCATATCAAGTACCAAGTGATTACAACCACTGGCTTATCATCATACAATCCCGCGGGATGTCTCATTATGATCGCAACCACATATCAATCATTTTGCAATGGTTTCCCACCTCGCAAGGGGTACTCCCTCCTCGTTATCACAACCATGAAATATCATAGGAACTCACAAGCCCTTTTTCATCTCAAGTACAAAGTGATCGCAGCCACTTAATCAATGCTATGCCATGCCATGAATGCAAAATGCAATGTGCATATGCCAAATCTTAACCTCGCAAGGATTTCTCACCCTCTCAATTAGGGGTATATTGTATATTTAGTTTTATTATCATTGGCATACAAGAAATCACAAGGCCCCTCAAGGCACAACATTCATAGCCACATCAAACCATGCATGGTAATTAAAATCATATTAAACTTCATAGCATTTTTCTACACATGTAAAACAATAAGGTGTTTCAGAACATACAATTAGCAATCATCATTGTATCTCATACATGCAAGTCAAGTACTTGCATCAATCATAATGGCATCACACTCATTAACAATAATCAGCACTGCTTGTCCAAGGGTATGTTTAACAACAACATCCCTTCTCAATCAACATTATCATTCCTCATTCAACATATATGGTATCATTCACTTTTAATTATCGTTGCCACCATTTCAAATCCATCGATTTATATACTCACTGTCATTCACTTGTCCCCTCATTGGTTTCATTATCACACGAGGTATGTCATATAACCTCATCATTTTTTTTTCATGATTCATAATATATCAATAGTGGTGAGGCATACATGTTTCAATAACGTTAGCTTACTTAAAATCTTAAGAATATGTATAATTTAGTTTGTAAGACCTTGTATACACATGGCATAATCTAAAAATACTAAGCTCATATGAAATCTGATGAAAATAAGCTAGGACAGCATCATGAATCGATTCAACTCCATGCATGAATCGATTCATGCGTTACTGATGCGCCAAGATCCCATTTCAAGTGAATAAATCGATTCCCCCTTACACATGAATCGATTCACGCGTTCTCAAGGCACAGGGTCATGTGATTGAGGGGAATGAATCGATTCCCCTCATATGACGAATCAATTTACACGATTTGTGAGTGCCAGGAATAGTAAAGACGGAAGGGAATGAATCGATTCATGGATACAGTGTGAATCGATTCACACATTTTAGCCAAAATGAACAGTGATTCTAGAACTCCTTGAATTGATTCAGGGACATAGATGAATCGATTCAAGCTAAGCATATCAGTCCCCTGCTGTATTTTATGCAGAAAATCCCTTAAAATCCAACTTTTACTCACCCTAACTCATTCGAATCAAATCCAATGACCACCAAAATTTGACACAAGCTAAAATATATTATTTATGATGCGTGGCCACCGGCCTCACTCAAAAATTCCTTAAAATCAGTGACTTATGCGTACAAACACGTTTTACCCATTTTAAGTTATTTTAATGCAACTGAAGGGTCATTTCTCAATGGAATTGACCCGTTCCAATTTCTACAAGTCATAAATTATACATGGAAGCTATTGGGACTATCCCACGCCATCAAAATCACGTGACACTCAATTTAACTCTATGAGTTCCTCAATTATGCGTTATCTTTCAATCTTATCATTAATGCCATCACAATGGCCATCACATTCAATACCAAACATCCATATGAAATCCTTAATTCACAAGGTATACACTTTATCCTCTCAAGGATGGTTCATTATCATGCATTTAATTCAACCCTCATGGGTTATCCATTAACAACACATTACTCCCATCAAAGGGACACTAAACATTCATCATCAATATATAATACACAAATCATTCTCAATAGCCAATAATTTGCCACTCACATCATTTCACTATAAACATGGCAAGGCAAGCATGAGTATCATGACATATAATAATCATCAATTATATAAATCATGCAATTTGACTGTAAACTCATGTTCTACCTCGAGGGAAGAGCCGAAATCCGAATGCTCCGATCATTTCGCACCATCATCCGGAACACAATCTATATATCACATACATATGCATTCATAAAATCAATAACCATCTCAAGGCACTCCTCATAAATTCTAAATAATGACTTACACATTGTAAAGTTTATGAACAAATTCTAAACTTGTCAAAACACCAATTTATGCAATTGTGTTAGGCTTTAGGAATTCCTTTCCCAAAACCAAGATTTTCTAAATCTTAAAGGGCCAACTACACCCAACAACAACTACCCACTTTAAACATCACATATTCATCCTCAAACTTAATCCTTCTGACCACAATATATATAGTCCTTAATCTTGAGATTAAGATCCCATCAAATCCAATAATCCTTATTTTCTCATATACCAAATTCTAATATCCCTTATGATAATACAATATTTCAACATTAATCTACAACCTCAATTACCAACACTTAAATATTATACCCCAACACATCAACAACAATAAGCCATGCCTATCACTTCAAACATTAATTCTACACATTTCATAACAACACTCATCCATGAGTTTCATTCTCTAGGATTTGTCATTACCATCATTATCTATCATTATAAATAACAAATTACACATTAAATATCATCTATTCACATTTAACTCAACCTCCCAAGCTTCAATATATCTATTTCCCCCAAATTCTTAGGGCTAGGGTTTCATGAGAACCCAACAACCATTATCGACATTCATCAACCATCATCAATGGCTATCTCTCATCATTAACATCATTCTCTAATATCATTAAACATACATTCTACTCATATTTTACATTTCCACCAATATATTAAAGTTAGGGTTTCACTAGAACCCATCACCATCATAAATGCTCATCAATTTTCCACCCATGCAAGTATTAATTTCGTGCACCCTGTTGGTGTATGCACTACGAGCTATTAATGTATCAATTTTAACTTATTAATAAAATTAGTATTTTCAGTTTTAGACAAATGCTATTTATCCTGGAATAATAGGTCATATGAGAATTATTCCTAAAACGTCCCTAATCAAGTATTTACATGGGGACATGTAAATACATTAAGATTAGTGTGTGAATGTACTGATGATTTAATCTCACAAATCATGGATATATGATATCAAGTCTTTACACGGGTACACATTAAGAGTAATGTTGTACTGGACAGACCCACCATAAGAACGTTGCATGGATCGTTACATGAGTGTCATAAACGGTTCTCAATGTGATAATGGTATGTAGTCCTTCGACCTGAAGTCACTACGATTCCTACATAAGGAGTTTATTGTTTTAATACAATCAAACGTTATCTGTAATAAGATGACCATAAAGATTGTGATTAGGCAATAGATAAATTATGCAGAGGGATGTGAGTGATGTAGATGGAATTCATCTCTCCTATGTGACAGGAGTGATATCTATGGGCCACTTGATGGAGTGAGACTAATGAAATGCATGGCCATGCTAGGACGAATAAATATTAGATATTTATTCTATAAAGTCTACTCTGGTATCAAGTAAAATGAATTGGGCCATAAAAGGATGACGACGACCATACCTTGGGCCTAATTAGATATCGTGACAAAAGGAATAGATATATAAAATAATTATCACTTATAGGTCATGTCGATGATAAATAATATTCAGACATAATGATGTATTGCTAGATACCGCTCTTATTTTATATTAATAATAAAATAGTTTATTATTAATATAACCGAATATTTTACCTATAGGGTCACACACATAGAGTAAGCCCACCAGAGGATAGTTTTATTTTAGTTGGACTGAAAATAAAACTATTTGGGCCTAACTCATTTAGAATGAGTCAGGAGCCCAAATGTTTAATGAGAGCTCAGGTCAAGACCTAGGCCTATATATAGAGCATGAGATGCTTATAGGCTGGGGCTCAGAAATTAGATTACACTAAAATTCCGTACTAGCATTCGGATCGTTAGTTTTCTGGTGGGAGTGCTCGTGTGGACTCCTAAGGGTGAAGCTACAATTGCTTCGATCGAGGATCTTGTTCTGCGTCTACAAGAGGTAAACCCTAATTAAAATTTTAATTTAGCATAATGCTTTGAGACATACGTGTTTGCAATTCTTTCTTGGGAATCCTTTGTGTTTCCGCTGCCTGACCCTAATAGGATTCCTAACACACCCATAACAACCCATCATAAATGCCATGATAACAACCCTAGCGGGACCCCCGTACATTCTCTGCGTAGCGCCTTATTACTGACCCACGTGTTTAATGGCCCATTTAAAATTTTTTTTTTAAATTCTTTCAAATGGGTTATAATTAATTAATTAACACGTTGCATGGTGAATGGTTATGGTCTTAGTTATTTTATTTAAATACAGCCTGCGTGTTGTGCCTCTCTTTATTCTGTTGTATTTCTTTTCTCAACCCTTCACTCGTATGTAAAGCGAGTTTCTTTAAAAATCTTGTAATCTTGATCGAGGCAACAAAGTAGAGATCTAGAAGAAAACTAGAGTGGTGACTCTAAGCGCTTTTGTCTTTGAAAGGAACCAAGGAGTGGTGACTCCAAGAGGATGGTGGGTTCAAGAAGTAGGACTTCATGAAGCCTTGACATATAGTTCCTTTAGGTTTATTTATCTATTCTTCTAGGAAGACCATAACCATCTCACAATTTCGTTTGCATGCTTTGGGGATAATTTTATTGCGTTAAAGCGTTTAACAAAGACGGTAATTTAAAATAAATTAAAATCCCTCAAAATAATAAGTTACAAATGCCTTCCAATAAGTACACTCGTCAATACTAATGTCAATGAATAGTGGGTCTGCCAAAGCAGGGTACTATCATTTATATTAGTAAGACGCGATGGGATAATTGTAATATCTAAAATGTTTTATTGGGTTTTAACTTACTAAGTTATCAATTGGATTGAATAAACTTAGAGGCGTATACATTGGGCTAAACTTTCATAAGATGAATGATCGGTAATGGTTACCTAACCCAATGTCTAAGAGTTGTATAAGATACAATTGGAAAGGAGTTTCCTACCTAAATAACCAAATGTTAAGTGATCAGCCAAAGCTGACTTAACATTAGGCCAAATATGGATCTTTGCCCACTAGAAAATCTTCCAACGGGATTTTCTGATTCGTAGAGGGTAATTTTATTTTGAATCAAAATAGTGGGAGACATGTTTAATTTTAAGACCAAAAATTAAATATGTTTTTAATTGATACTTACTACATATCTTTCTGTTTTAGATAACCATGACATCAAACACGCCTTCAAACCTTTCATTACGATCGATCCTAGACAAAGAAAAATTGTCTGGACCCAACTTTCTAGACTGGTATAGGAATTTGAGGATTGTCCTCAAACAAGAGAAAAAGCAGTATGTCCTGGAAAATCCGATTCCGGAACCACCCGCGAACAATGCCTCTAAAGCTGACAAGGATGCTTACAAGAAGCATCAGGATGACGCTTTAGATGTCCAATGCCTTATGCTGGCAACCATGTCTCCTGAGCTTCAGAAGCAACATGAGCATATGGAGGCTTTTGATATGATCGAAAACCTAAGGAAACTATATCAAGGTCAAGCTGACCAAGAAAGATATGAAGTTTCTTCAGCCCTATTTAGCTGCAGACTTAAAGAGGGAGGTTCTGTAGGACCTCATGTGCTCAAAATGATTGGGTACCTGGAGAATCTAGCTAGGCTAAGATTCCCCTTCCCTCAAAAGTTAGCTATTGATCTCATTTTGAAGTCATTACCTGACAGTTTTAAGCCAGTCATCATGAATTATAATATGAATGCATTGGATAAAACATTGCCAGAGCTACTCAATATGTTGAGGACTGCTGAGCCCAATATTTCTAAAGGAAAGGGCAAGGCCATACTGATGGTCAATTCTGGCAAGGGTAAAGGAAAGGGCATGTATAAAGGCAAAGGAAAGGCTGTTATGGGAAAAGGAAAGACAATTTGGAAAGGCAAGGATAAGCCAAGTACATCAGCCTTAAAACCTGTGGGTGGGGTGGCTAAGGAAGGAAATTGTCACCATTGTGGACAGAAGGGACACTGGAAGAGAAACTGTCCAAAGTACCTGGAAGAGCTTAAGAAGAAGGGAAGTGAGACTTCCACTTCAGGTATTTTTGTTATAGAAATTAACTTGTCAACTTCAACATCATGGGTATTAGATACTGGATGTGGATCTCACATTTGTCTTAATGTGCAGGATCTAAAAAGGAGTAGGCAGTTGATGAAGGGCGAGGTGGACCTACGCGTTGGAAATGGAGCAAGAGTTGCTGCATTAGCTGTAGGGACTTATTTTTTATCCTTGCCCTCAGGGCTTGTTCTTGAACTAGAAAATTGTTTTTATGTTCCGGCAATAAGAAGAAACATTATTTCTGTTTGTTGTCTAGATAGGAAAGGGTTTTCCTTCATAATAAAGAACAATAGTTATTCTATTTATTTGAATGACATGTTTTATTGCTGTGCAAATTTGAGTAATGGACTTTATGTTCTTGATCTCGAAACCCTTATCTATAACGTTAATACTAAAAGGGTTAAACTAAATGATTTAAACCCAACTTATCTTTGGCATTGTCGCCTAGGACATATAAATGAGAAACGTATTTCTAAACTCCATAAAGATGGATATTTAGACTCTTTTGATTTTGAATCAATAGATACATACGAGTCTTGTTTATTAGGGAAGATGACTAAGACCCCATTTACTGGAATGGGTGAAAGGGCGAGTGATCTTCTAAGCTTGATACATAGTGATGTATGTGGGCCAATAGGGACAATGGCTAGGGGAGGTTTTAGCTACTTTATCACTTTTACTGATGATTTCAGTAAATATGGATTTGTGTTTCTAATGAAGCATAAATCAGAATCCTTTGAAAAGTTCAAAGAATTCAAACATGAAGTAGAGAACCAACTTGGCAAGAAAATTAAAGTACTTCGATCTGATCGAGGTGGCGAATACTTAAGCCTCGAGTTTGATGAATATCTTAAAGAATGTGGGATTGTCTCTCAACTCACTCCTCCTGGAACACCACAATGGAATGGTGTTTCTTAGTGGAGAAATAGAACCTTGTTAGACATAGTTCGATCAATGATGAGTCAAACTGACCTCCCTAACTCCTTCTGGGGAAATGCTTTGATGACAGCAGCTTTCACACTTAACCGTGTTCCATCTAAGGCTGTCATAAAGACACCATATGAGATATGGACTGGGAAACGACCCAGTATGTCTTTTCTAAAGATTTGGGGCTGTGAAGCTTATGTAAAGCGTCAGATTTCTGACAAACTTAGACCCAAATTAGATAAATGTCTTTTTGTGGGATACCCAAAGGAAACTAAGGGTTATTACTTCTATAATCCTACCGAGGGCAAAGTGTTTGTCGCTCGAAATGCTGTATTCTTAGAAAGGGAATTCATCTCTAAAAGAATCAGTGGGAGGAAAGTAGAACTTGAAGAAGTTCAAGACCTACAAGGCATTGAAGAGCCAATGGTGGAAATGGAGCCGGAACCACAAAATGTTGTGATAACTCCAACTCCAGTAGAACAAGACTTGCGTAGATCAGGTAGAATACATCAACAACCTGAAAGATATGGATTTCTTATAACTCAGGAAGGAGATGTGTTGCTAATGGATCAAAATGAGCCAACATCTTATGAAGAGGCCATTGCAAGTCCAGAATCTGAGACAAATGTACTACGAGCTATTAATGTATCAATTTTAACTTATTAATAAAATTAGTATTTTCAGTTTTAGATAAATGCTATTTATCCTGGAATAATAGGTCATATGAGAATTATTCCTAAAACGTCCCTAATCAAGTATTTACATGGGGACATATAAATACATCAAGATTAGTGTGTGAATATACTGATGATTTGATCTCACAAATCATGGATATATGATATCAAGTCTTTACACGGGTACACATTAAGAGTAATGTTGTACTGGACAGACCCACCATGAGAACGTTGCATGGATCGTTACATGAATGTCATAAACGGTTCTCAATGTGATAATGGTATGTAGTCCTTCGACCTGAAGTCACTACGATTCCTACATAAGAAGTTTATTGTTTTAATACAATCAAACGTTATCTGTAATAAGATGACCATAAAGATTGCGATTAGGCAATAGATGAATTATGCAGAGGGATGTGAGTGATGTAGATGGAATTCATCTCTCCTATGTGACAGGAATGATATCTATGGGCCACTTGATGGAGTGAGACTAATAAAATGCATGGCCATGCTAGGACGAATAAATATTAGATATTTATTCTATAAAGTCTACTCTGGTATCAAGTAAAATGAATTGGGGCATACAAGGATGACGACGACCATGCCTTGGGCCCAATTAGATATAGTGACAAAAGGAATAGATATATAAAATAATTATCACTTATAGGTCATGTCAATGATAAATAATATTCAGACATAATGATGTATTGCTAGATACCGCTCTTATTTTATATTAATAATAAAATAGTTTATTATTAATATAACTGAATATTTTACCTATAGGGTCACACACATAGAGTAAGCCCACCAGAGGATAGTTTTATTTTAGTTGGGCTGAAAATAAAACTATTTGGGCCTAACTTATTTAGAATGAGTCAGGAGCCCAAATGTTTAATGAGAGCTCAGGTCAAGACCTAGGCCTATATATAGAGCATGAGATGCTCATAGGCTGGGGCTCAGAAATTAGATTACACTAAAATTCTGTACTAGCATTCGGATCGTTAGTTTTCTGGTGGGAGTGCTCGTGTGGACTCCTAAGGGTGAAGCTACAATTGCTTCGATTGAGGATCTTGTTCTGTGTCTACAAGAGGTAAACCCTAATTAAAATTTTAATTTAGCATAATGCTTTGAGACATACGTGTTTGCAATTCTTTCTTGGGAATCCTTTGTGTTTCCGCTGCCTGACCCTAATAGGATTCCTAACACACCCATAACAACCCATCATAAATGCCATGATAACAACACCCCACCTTAGGGTTTCCATCATAAATGCTTCCACTCATAACCCCTATGCATACCATACACTCTCCCAATAAATAAAATCATAACCAATGTCATGGGCTCATCATAAATAGTGAGGGACATACCTCAAGCTAAGATAAGGAAGTGGTTACCAAGAGAGGGAGAGAGAGCATGAAAATAGAGTGGGAGAAGGAAAGCTCCATACCATCATTGTTTTCTCTTCCAAGCTTAAAGCAAACAAAATAGAAGAAGCAGAAGGGTACACCACACTTGGATTTTGGAGAATGAAAGAAGAAGAAGGAGAAGAGAAGAAGAAGAGATGAAGAGAAAGAGAATAGGAAGAAGGAGAAGTGGCGTGAAAAATTGAGAGAAGGGGGATTTTGTTTTAAATTTCATTCTCTTCATTAAAATCTTTCCATTTTATAACATACAGGATCTCCGTTCGGGCTCAATACTAAATTCAAAAATTATTCCGAAAACACATTCGGATTCCCCATAATATTCTTAACAGCCCTGACCAACGGCATCTCAATCAAAGATACTTGGTCTGACACCTATATTTTAACCAGGTAAAATTTTATCTCCTAAAATCTCAATAAATTATAAATATCTATAATAAATCTCAATTTAATTATTCCAATATTTTTGGGACACTCATTAACTCATTTATAATTATTTACTATTTATTCCTCATATTTAATCATTTTTAGAAAATTCAGGATGTTACACATAACCCTCTGAAACCACCCGGATAGCCAAGTCAATCCATGCTATGACTCAATCCCATGGTCCCGCTAAACACTGGCCCGATAAACCAATCTCATTCAATTACGCCTTCCTATCCATACTACGGTTACCCACATGGGTATATGAACTCTCACGCCGCTAATCCACAAGGCATGACCCATATGGTAAACCCAACTGCCAGCCTAAGCACAGTCTCTGCCTCCCAAAAGGGCAAAATAGAAATCCTAGAGAAGCGACTAAGGGTTGTAGAAGGTATGGAGGGTTTCGGAGTGATGGATACCTTTGAACTCTACTTGGTTCTAAATTTCATTATCCCACCAAAGTTTAGAGTGCCAGATTTTGATAAGTACCAGGGAATAACCTTCCTTTCGAATCATCTCACAATGTATTGTCGGAAGATGGTCACTTATTCCTCTGATGACAAATTATTGATACATTGTTTTCAAGATAGCCTAGCTGGGGCTGTGCTTACCTGGTACACTCACCTCGAGCGAACCCGTATTTGTTGTTACAAAGACCTGGCAGACGTCTTCTTGAAATAGTATAAATACAATATGGACATGGTGCCTGACAGAATTCAGCTTCAGAATATGGTAAAAAAGGATAACGAGTTATTCAAAGAATTTACCCAGTGATGGCGTAAGACGACCGCGCAAGTAGATCCTCCTCTCTCAGAGAAGGAAGTAGTCGCAATGTTTATTGACACATTCCAGTCTCCTTTCTATGACACATTCCAACATTATAATTATTGGAGAAAGAATAGAGAGCGGTCTGAGGATAGGGAAGATCGCCCAAAGCCCATCTGGGGAACCGTCTATAAGCAGACCTACACCGGGAGACGAAAGAAGAAGAGATTGGGAAACCAACTCCATCTCTTATGACCAAAAGAGGGCCCAACCAAGACCATTTACCTCTGCCAATTTTCAACCTGCCAATCATTTTCCTTATGCACCATACCCATATATGGCTGTTACCACCCATAACCAGACCTTTCATCCTACCCCACCACAATCTCACTATCGTCCACCTACCACCAGAGCACTAAATCCACAATCATTGCCAAACCATCCTCCACAACAGTAAGGCCAGCCTTCCACCCCTAACCAAAACCAAGACCCAAAGAGAATAAGGGTATGTAAGAGATGCAGACTTTGTGGTTACTTTCCTGCCAATTAGAAAACTTCATAATTGGGAGACTGTCAAACTCCCCATGATTTTAAATAGAGTGATGCTTTAATGACTATTTTTTTTACCCTATTACTATGCCTAAAGCTTTGGGATTTTATGTAACAAGGGAAAAAACATGTTTTTATCATGTCAAGTTTCTCTCAATAAATGCGTGTCGAATTTCAAAATACTTTTTCTTGCTTCCCCTATCTCTGCTTTGAATCTTTTTCCCTTTATCCATTTTTTCTTTGTCATCATATACTAAATAAGTGCAGATCCAAAAAATGATCCTTCTGAGAGCAACGAGATCACAATACTATTTCATGACTTTGACCACCCGGTTGATCACGCTGATAAAAAGGATGGCTAAGACTATGGTCCTTTAGCCAAACTAACCAGGATGTTTGAACAAGAGGCATTCAACCCTATCAGGAGGTCATTGATACTACTAACTCATGGAGTGAAGAGGTTAACAAGAGGTCAAGATTCATGAATAATAGGGAAAGTTGATCAAGTTGCCTTAGAAAACATTGAAGGACGATGGTAGCCTAGAGTGATGACATAATGAAGATGTTTATATGGATGACAACACTGCCAGATCCTGCAATGTATGGCAAGGAAGTTTCAAGGAAGTTTCAATATTAATCAACATGGATGGCAAGGATTTGCTAAGGCCCATAAACGTAAACGCGATCAATAGATACTCTGTCAAAAAAAATATAATAGAATAAAACAAAAAAAAGAAAAAAACAAAAGAGTCAAGGTGGGTGCCCTATGCACATACCAATTGGGGCAAGTTGATACCCTCGTATTCTTATATTGGGGCATATTTAGATCATAGAGCGGATCATCACCTTTCTATATGGGGGCGCAGATGTCATCATGACAAGAATGCAACAAAAACAATGTTTCATCCTTGTTGCAATTAACGCCCCAACCTTAAAGGGTTATAACTCCTTCCAATGCCGATATAACCAAGGAAATAGTTTACCATAATGAGTATTCACTAACAACACCATCACAGTTCTTTGCCACACTGGTTAAGGGCGAGTATAGTGGCCAAGGCACCAAGAGGGTCATTTGAAGGTCAAAATAAAAAAATAAAAAAACAAAAAAAGAAGAAAAAAAACAAGAAAACAATGATAAAGAAAAAGTCAAGAAAAAGAAAGTGAAGAATGAAACAAAAGCCAAAAGGATGACTCAGGATGGTCCCTCTCATTGATTCAAAAAAGTTCATCCTTGTTTCCTTGGGTACATAGCATTGGGGTAAAGTTTCCTGTTCTCAGTTACATCTGTTCTCCTTAAAAGATGAAATTCAATCCAGAGAGACCAAACAAGCTCAGTTTTAATGAAATCAGCTTAAACCTTTTGTTGTGATGGACACAACCTTAACTAAAAAAGGAAAACATGTCATAAAGAAAGAAAGGCTCGCTAAGCTGAAAACCTGGAAGGGCGGCCTAGGTAAAATTATAGCAACCTGGTAAGTCGAAAACCTGAAAAAACGACTCAGGCAAAATTAGGGTCAAGATTTTGGCAGAGTAACTAAAGTTTCCCATGTAAAAAGTCCGAGTCCAAGGATCATGGTTGGACTACTTTCTCAGAGGCAGAGTTGAAGGGTGAATTCAAAGTCATGATGTGGGATTGAGGTATGCGTTGTTCTCAGGGATTCACTAGAGGATCTGTAAAACCTTCCCTGTTCCACCCAATTATCAATATTTCCCATATGACTCTACTTTCCTTTTCCTATACCTGCTTAACTTATGAATACAATCTCACCCTTTTCAATACGTGTTTATATTGTGAGTTTCATTGATTTGATAAACAATATGTTTTCCCTTAATATATAAAATGAGAAAATAATTACTATTTAAAGTCATGAGGACAAGACACTCATGTTACTTGATCTCATCTCAAGTAATCATTATGAAGACTAGGCCAGACAAGTTCCATGAAGCTAGGGTTACCTCATCCGTTTTGTTTCAGTCATGAGTCACCTCAAGTCTATGGGGATTGTGTTTCTGTGGGAAGTCTCCTCAAATTCTAATTTGTTTTACTTTGTATTACTAACCCTTTTCTCCAGGTTATTGTAGTAGACAAACATGTCAAGTCTCGATAACTTAATCAAGTTCTTTTCCCAAGTGAAATTCCAATCGCCAAAGCTGGCACTTCTCAAAGTCTCTTCCTCGATCACCAAAGTTGGCACTTCTCAAAATCTCTTTCTTAACCACTAAAATTGGCACTTCTCAAAATCCCTTCCTCAAATTGCCAAAACTGGCACTTCTCAAAGTCTTTCCCTCAATCACCAAAGCTGGCACTTCTCAAAGTATCTTCCTCAATCGCCAAAGCTAGAACTTCTCAAAGTCTCTTCCTCGATCATGAAAGTTAGCACTTCTCAAAGTCTTTCCCTCAATCGCTATAGTTGGCACTTCTCAAAGTCTTTTCCTCAATCGCCAAAGCTGGCATTTCTCAAACTCTCCTCTTCAGTTACCAAAACTGTCTTCTCTCAAGTTTCTTTTCATAAATCGCCAAAGCTGGTGTCTTTTAAGTTTCTTTCCCTAAAACTGGCATCTTTTAATGTCCAGTCACTGGACGAGGCACCCTACCACTTTCTGGTCGCCAAACGAGGCACCCTTCTACCTTCTAGTCGCCGAGTGAGACACCTTTTACATTTCCATCGCCGAACACGGCATCCTTCCAGGTTTCCACAGTGCCAAGTTGGTACCCCTTTAAACTCCATTGTACTTTAAGGTTTTCACAGGGCCAAAATCGATACCACTTTAAACTTTCACTACACTTTTTTTAAAGTTGGCACTTATTCAAGTTTCCATGGCCTTTTCAAGTTTTCTCATTACCAAAGTTGGTACCTTTTCAAACTTTTACCTCCAAGGATTGGCCTTCTTAAGTTTTCTCAGTGCCAAAGTTGGCACCTTCTCAAGATTTCTGCTTTGTTAATGAGTCATCTTAGGGGTCACGGTTCTAAGGAATTTACCCAAATTTCAATACCTGCATTACTTACCCTTTTTTTGAAGGTTGCTAAAAATAGATAGTCATGTCAGGCCTCGACACCTCCATCAAGTCTTCTTCCCCAATGGAACTGCAACTGCCAAAACTGGTACCTTTCAAGCTTCTTCTTTAATTGCTAAAGTTAGCTTCTCTCAATCTTTGAATGAACCACCCCTTCAAATTTCTACCGTCAAGGATTGGCCTTCTCAAGTTTTCTCATTGCTGAAGATGGCACCTTCTCAAGCTCTGGCCCTTTTTCAAGTCCTCTATTTCCCTAAGTCATTTATTTCATGTCAAACCCTCAGGTACCCACTCCTAAGTTGTTTTATTTCCCAGTCAAACCAATCTGGGGCATCCCCCAGTCATTTACTTTCTGTTAAAGCTTCAGGCATCATTCCTTAGGCTATTTTAATCAAAACCAATTTGGGGCATCCCCCAAGTTAGTTGTTTTCTGTCAAAAAGCCTCAGGTACCCCTTCTTAGGCTATTCCATTTCTCAATTTAAGCCAGGGGCATCCCCCAGAGTCAGTTGTTTTCTATCAAAAAGCCTCAGGTACCCCCCTCCTAGGCTATTCTATTTCTCAATTTAAGCCAAGGGCATCCCCCCAAGTCATTTGTTTTCTGTCAAAAAGCCTCAGTACACCCTCCTAGGCTATTCCATTTCAATTTGAGACAGAGGCATCCCCCTAAATCATTTATTTTCTATCCAATAGCCTTAAGTGTCCTTCCCTAGGCTATTTTAATCAAAACCAATCTGGGGCAACCCCCCAAGTTAGTTGTTTTCTGTCAAAAAGCCTTAGGTACCCACTCCTAGGCTATTCCACTTCTCAATTTGAGCTAGGGGCATCCCCCAAGTCAGTTGTTTTTTGTTAAAAAGCCTCAGGTACCCACCCCTAGACTATTCCATTTCAATTTGAGCCAGGGGCATCCCCCAAATCATTTGTTTTTTGTCGAAAAGCCTAAGGTACCTATTCTTAGGCTATTCCATTTCAATTTGAGTTAGGGGCATCCCCCAAATCATTTGTTTTCTATCAAAAAGCTTCAGGAACTCATTCCTAGGCTATCCTATTTCTTAATTTGAGCCAGGGGCATCCCTAAATCATTTATTTTCTATCAAAAAGCTTCAGGAACCCACTCCTAGGCTATCCCATTTCTTAATTTGAGCCAGGGGCATCCCCCAAGTCATTTAGTTTCTATCAAAAAGCCTTAGGAACCCACTCTTTGGCTATTCCATATCTCAATTTGAGCCAGGGGCATCTGTGACATCCCTTGTCAATTTAATCATTTTTCGTAATAGATTTTTCGCATTTAATAGACAATCCACTTAGCCTTAATGTAAAATAATATTTACTTTTCTTAATTACATTCTAAATAATAAAATCATACTCAGAATAACAAAGCCGATTGAGAATAAATCCCTTTACTAAAAGTATATTAAAATAATGACCGATCAGAAATGATCCCACTCAGTATAAATGTAAAATGGTATCCACAAGTATATTAAAACAATAAAAACGCTTGTAAAATACTATACGATCGGAAGTACATTCATTGATAAGGTGGAGTTAGAAACAGTGGAAGAAGGAGAAGAAGACAGGGGGTTATTCGCCTGAGCGAGACCCCAATGTTCCTAGGCGAATTCCAAGAGTCGCGTAAGCGAGGGCCGACTCGCTTGAGCGAATCCCATACATCAATCCTGAACGAACAAGACATACACGGGAAACTCAAGTCGGGATTGTGCTCAGGAATAGGCCCACTCGGGTATGTATTACTCGGTAACAGCTTAACCTCACATCATTCTGAAAAGGTTCACTCAGATAACTCTTGTCGCCACCGGGATCGCGGCGGCACGGTCGACCCTCAAAAATGATTTTTGGTTTGAAAAGAAAAACAGGGAGTCGCCACCAATATTTTTTAGGATAAAATACCGGGAAAACCTTTCATTAAAGCATTGGTCAAAAAATGAAATTCCAAATTTAGGAGTTTGATTCCAGGTGAGGAAGGTATTAGCACCTCACAACTGTCCGTTATAAAAACGGTTACCTCAATATGATAGTGCGTATTATAATTAACCCAGAAATTATTTTAACTTTTTTATGAAAAGAAAACATACAAAATGACAAAGTATACAAAAATAAATAAAAAAAATTAAACATGAAATTTTTTTACATGAGATTAACAGGACGTCTCATCTAAATTAAACTCGTTCCACCTTTTTTAAGAAAAAGATATTAATATAAAAAATGAGATTAACAGGATCTCTCGTCCAAATTAAACTCGCTCCACCCCTTTTTTAAGAAAAGATATTATATATAAAAAATGAGATTAACAGGACGTCTCGTCCAAATTAAACTCGCTCCACCCTTTTTTTTTAAAAAAGAAAAATAATAAAAATTGCAATAATGATGAGAATAATAATAATTATTACAACTTTTATGCTAGTCCAAATAGAATGTGTGAAGCACTCATTTTTATTAATATTTATCAATCAATAGAAATTAATTGATAATTGAAAAGGAAATAAAGTCACCGAACAACAATTAATTCAACAGAAAATAAACAAATACAAGTACTAAAAAAAATGAGGGGGTAAAGTGAGACCGGTGTATTAAGAAATGAGTTGGACGGTGTGTGAAAGATTTGAGATGCTGGACGGTGTAGCGTGGATTTAAGGAGATTCAGGTCGGTATTAAGGGTTTAAGGGGGGACGGTGTGGGTTTTAAGGAGAGGGACTTAGCTTGAGGGGTGTACGGTATAGTGAGGATTCAAGGGACTGTTGGTGTGGCTTTTAAGGAGAGGATGATGTGAATTTGAAGGGGCTGTATGGAGTGGCTTTTAAGGAGAGGATGATGTGAGTTTGAGGGGAGGCTGTACGGTGTGGTTTTTTAGAGGAGAGGGAAGAACTATGGTGAGGAGTGAGGGACGGTGTTGTTTTTTAGAAGAGAGGGAAGGACCGTGTGGTGAGGAGTGAGGGACGGTGTGGGTAAGTTTTAAGGGGCTGTGTGGTGGATTTGAGAGGAGGAGGACTGTATTGGTGAAGGGAGAGTGAGGATGGTGTGGTTTTATGGGGGATGACTGGAGAGGAGAAAAGGGACGGTGTTTGTTGGAGAAGGAGAGAGGAGAGGGTATGATAGAAGAGAGGGATGGTGTGGGAAGAGGAGGACGGACAATGAGAGGAGGAAGACGAGAGGGACGTTGTACGGTGAGGTGGAGAGAGGAGACAGTATTGGGTGAAGGAAGAGAAGGGACAGTGCTAGGTGGAAAAAGAGAGGGGATAGTGTTGGGTCTTAGGGGGGCTGTGTCTTTTTTTTAAGAAAATGCTTCAGAGTCTTCTCCAAATGAAAGTTTTCTCCTCCTCTTGAAGGCTTCAGGATCCTCTCTATTTATGGAGGTCTTGGACGTTAACAATCGGTGGCAAGTGGGGCTTCTCCTTTTGTCTTGTAGTCAGCCGCCCCACTAGATCAGCATTGGATACAGCCTGGATGGAGTTGGTAGGAACAACTTACTCCTAAACAGCTATAGGGAACGATGGCTAGTGGGTTTCTCCTTTGTCTTGCTGTCAGCCCCCCCATAAGTCAAGGATCCACTTGGATAGTGGAAATCCAAGTCAGCATAGGCACTCGGTGGGAATATGGGTCGGTTTTCTCCTCCTGACTCGGTTTTAGTGCCTCAGTCGGTATACACCCACAGGGGAAGCCAATCTGAGAGGAACATGTACTTTTCATAAAGATCGAGTGAAAGCTTTACTCGGTGTTGCTTTGCTGGTCGGTGTTGGGTTGCTGTGAGGAGCTGGACGAGCAAAGCAATTCTGATTGGAACACTCAATCGGGAACCGAGTGAAAAGTGACTCAGAAATGGTTGAGAAGATGGCTCAGAAATGGTTAAAGGATGGCTCAGAAATGGGTGAAAGGTGGCTCGGAATTGGGTGTAAAGTGGCTCGGAATTGGGTGAAAAGTGGCTCGAAAATGGGTGAAAAGTGACACGGAATTGGGTGAAAGGTGGCTCGGAATTGAGTGAAAGGTGGCTCGGAAGTGGGTGAAAAGTGGATCAGAATTGAGTGAAAGGTGGCTCAGAAGTGACTGAAGAGGACTCACTCGGTGCTAACTGAAAAGTGACTCACTCAGTGATGACTGAGAGAGGACTCACTCGATGCTAACTGAAAGAGTGGCTCGGTACTGACTGAAGAGGACTCACTCGGAATTGCCTTTTATCGTCCTTGTTTCTTCAATCAGAATGGAACTTTGAACTCAGCTCGGGATGAACAATCTTACCACTCAGACGTATTTTACTCTGGAACCGATCCTTCATTTCAATCGGAATGCTTTCAATTGTCAACAACAGTTCGGATGCACTCACTCGGGAGTCAGTCTTTTTTTAATCAGAATTCAAAACTCAGCTTTAATCCTTCAGGTGCAATCACTCAGAAACTGACCCTCTTCTTACTCAGGACTTGGAACTTAAGAATCTAGCCACCCGGATATATTTACTCGGAGCCGGCCTTCTTTCCACTCAGAAACACATCTCTTGGAATTAAATCACTCTGAAATACTTCACTCGGAGAAAGCCCACTCAGATGTGTCTGCTTGAAAAGTATTCATTCATAGGGCCTTTCTTTGCTCGGGAGTGAACCTCTTGAAATGATCCACTCAGAAATACCTCATGTAACACCCCGAATTTTATAAAAATGAGTAATTGATGAGAATGGCAAATGGTTGAATATGAGTTGAATGGAAATTGTTATGCACGAACACTGGAGACAAGTTTTAAATGATTATTGTAAGATATATAAAGGATGGAATTGAGTTAAATTGGCTTTGAATGGATTTTGTTATGTGTGATATTGAGAGCTCACGTTTCTGCCCAGGTCCTGATACTTCTCGCCCAAGCGAGAGGGATTCTCGCTTAAGCGAGAATCCTTTGTGTTGATTACAAGGGCTCTGGCCCGATCTCGCCTAGGCGAATGAGGGATCAGCGTGAGCGAGCGAGAGAAAAAATGGATTCTGAGTGTTGGTCGCTAAAGCGAGCTTGGGACGCCTGAGCGAGGGCAAAAGGAATCAGTTGCTGGATGGAACCCGCCTGAGTGAAAGGTCTTGAAGGATGAAATTCGCTCAGGCGAGGCAATTGATTAATGAGGGACCACTGGTGCTCTTGGATCATTGTAGGGCCCGGTTTCCCTTCTCTCTTTTCTTTTTCTGTGTGGTCCCCATAGTGATGACTCATGTGCCTTGATGGTCAAATGGGTCTGGTTTTCTCTCCCTCTTTGTCCATGTGGTGTTTATGTAATCATTGCTGAGAGAATTGGCATTAAATGTTTATGGACTTGCATTAAATGAGGGTGGGATGTTATGATGAATTGGATGCTGATGAGGCTGAGATAATAAGGCCTTGGTTGCATGTTTTTCTTCTCACTCTCTCCCTTCATTCCTTGGAAGTGTATATCCTGATGAGAGAAGTGCTCCTCCTTCTCTCTAGAACTTGTTGGAGCTTCTATTTCATCTTCTTCCTCCTTTTTATCCTCTTCTTCCACTCACGCATGGTGTAGAACCGAGTGGAACTACGTGGTGATGAGGAGCTGCATGGTGATGGTGAAACTGCGTGTGGCTGTGTGTTTTGGAGGTTGGGTTCAGGTCCCTCCTCTGTTCCCTGGTGTTCTCCTTCTTGCTGGTCTTTCTTCTTCTCCTCTTCTTCCTCTTGTTGATGAGGCTATTTGTGGCTCGGTTGGGAGCCTGTGCCAGCAGCATGGAGTGTCTTGGTTTGTGGAAGATGACCCACTGTGTTGAGGTTGGGACGTTGCGAGGAAGAAGTCATGGTTGGGTGGAGCTTGGGAGCTTCTCCACTGACTGGGTGGCAGAGCAGAGTGGAGCATAGAGTGTTGATGAGCTTCTGGACGTATCTCGCTTAAGCGAGAATGGTCACGCTTGAGCGAGCCAGTGAAGAAATGGTCACTGGACCCGTTTCGCTCAAGCGAGTACATGTGTGGCTTGAGCGAAAGGCTGAAGACTGATGCTGGTTGGCAGGGAAGCTGTGTGGCTCTTCCCACGTTCAGAAAGCCGAGCAGAGTGCTGCCGTGGCTGGGCCGAGTGTCCATGTGACTCTTGGAAGCTTCATCCAGGTAAGGGGAGCTTTGCATCTCAAATGCATGGCTTATGGACGGATTTCCGGGTGACATAATTGTATTGTGTTGTGTTTGATATGTATTGTGTGCTGTTGTTGAGTTGAACCCGGTTGTATGATTATTTGTTGCTGCATGGTGCATGCTTATTTGTCCATATGATGTATGATGATTATGTTGTGATGCTTGAGACGTATGTTACGTTGATGCTGAGTGCATTGTGTGGTGGTTATTGGTCCCTATATTTGTGATAATATGATTAAATGCGTATGATGCTTATTCATGCATATACTTATGATAAATGCATGTATGGGGACTGTTATGATGAATTCCGAGTGGGCTTTATGGAGGAAAGCATGAAATGCTTACTGTAAAGGATAACTCCGAGTGAATAGAGGATAAATCCGAGTGAATAGATGATAATCCGAGTGGATGGCATAGGATTGCCGAGTGAATGTGGTATAAGCCGAGTCATCTGACTGTTGTTGAGTTGCCGAATGAAATTAATGTTGAACGCAGACTTCCGAGTGGGCAATCGAATGAATATGAGTCGAATTTATACGCATACGTGTTATTGTGTTACTGAATATGAACACCTTGCGGGTTGCCACGAGGGTATTATCCCGAGTGAAGAGGACATGGTCCTAATGTTGAATATGATGAAAGACCCGGGTTGGACTCGGGCAGTGCCTGGGGCACTAAGCGTGAATGAGACGCTTGATGAAATGCCGAGTTCATTGGCGTTGAACGCCGAGTAAATGAAACCGTATGCATCCGATTCACCACTGGAATGCGTTGGATTTTTATACCGATCGGCAATCAGATGACAACATGTGATGAATATATTTAAGTCCTGGAGCTGGGCTCGGACAGACTCCTTGAGTATGGCTCGGAGTATGAATATTGTTGAGATAGTCTTGGGATAGACTTGAGGTGAAATCCGATTGAGGGATTATATTATTGATGAGGATATTAGGCTTTATAGCTGAGTGGAAGGGGTAAGAAACCCGATTGAAGATGGTTGTGATTGTTTATATTTGAATGGCAGTGAATGTTGAGCTGATTGATGTATGTGTTATGGCATGTTATGGATTCTATGATTAATCCGAGCCAATATCTATCATTTAATATGTAATGCTCACCCCTACACCGTTTTTCAGTGTATGCAGGTCGGTTTGGATGATGTGGTGGTCTTAAACCCGAGTGTTGGGTGTTTATTGATGTGGTTGTGTACATAATGTAATGTACCGAGTATCTTTGATGTGTTAAATCTTGGTCGGCTCATATTAATGTTGTATAATGAATACACTTTATATATGTATTGAAGTTGGGTTATTGGAAACCCGAGTGCATGTTAATATATATATATATACTTCGAGTGATGGTATTATATGCATGCCGACTGAATGTGTTGGTGAATGGAAAGTATAAAGTTAATAAGTATCCGAGTGTATGCGTATGAGTATATACATATATATGTTATGTTGATAACATGGTTATGAATCGGTGGAAGTGTATTGCTGTAGTGGTAGTCGGACTTGGAATTAGAGAATATATATATATAAGTGATTTATGTTGATTTGATGCTTCCTACCGACTAGGAAATGATGATGTATGAATATTTCTAAGTTAATGAATCCGGAGTGAAATATGAGTGGCTTAGATGCTTTTCCGAGTGAGTCTTGTGTAGGTGACTCTTTATCTGAGTGTGACACATCTGTATATTAATAACCTTTGTGGATTTCGAGTGAAAAATATATAGTGAACCCCGAGTGGGGAATGATCTTGTATAATTCGAGTGAACTTCTCCGAGGGAAGGGTTGTTGGTGGCTCAGATAAGAAATAATCTAAGTGTTTATATATATATATATATGATCCGAGTGGAGTTACGCATGTATTCCGAGTGAACATGATTACCTATTTCGAGTGGATAGGGTAATATGTAATTTGAATGGCTAAGTTATGGAATGAATCCGAGTGAACTACTTGGGAAATTCCTCTAAGTATTGAGGAGTTCAGACAATTTCGAGTGGAATTGTTTAGGAAGCTATTTCCTAGTGATGGATGTTAAGGTATTCTCCGTGTGAGAAATGAGGAATATTCTGAGTGGAGTATGGTTGTGGAGATCCCTTCTGAGTGAAGGAAGATCCATATATTCTCCGAGTGAGAATAGGCTTGAATGCCGAGTGTATGGTCGAATAAGTATTGGTCGGCAATGATATTAGTTACCGAGTGGAATACCACTCTGATGATGAGTTGGTTAAGAATGATTAAACCGAGTGATTTATGGCTGAGAGGAAGCCTATGTATTCTCTGAGTGATGGAGTTCAATATACCGAGTGCTAAAGGGTTGATGTTTACCGAGTGACTCGAGGTTGAATTATACCGAGTGGTGTTGGGTTGGAAGATATTCCGAGTGAGGGTTTATGGAATCCGAGTGGGATAACCTTCAGTTACTGAGTGGATTGTGTGTGTGCCTTGGTGTATAAATTTAACGACTAAGTTATGGGGTGTATGAGTGTTGGGGTTGTTTCCCAAGTGACGGAACCCCATAATGCTGAGTGGACTAAGACATTAAATTCCGAGAGGACTTAGGCATGAATTCCGACTGGACCTGATTGTTTACTGAGTGAATGAATGTCTCGGTTTCCCGAGTGATTGAATGCCGAGTGGCTTCTCGCTTCAGCGAGTGATTCCTCGCTCCAGCGAGTATGTTGTTTAGGAAGGCTTTCATATTCGGTTTCGCTTAAGCGAATGTGTGTTCGCCCGAGCGAATTGTGTTGTCTCGCTCAAGCGGAGTTGGATCTCGCTTGAGCGAATACACGCTGTTTGTGGGATCGCTCAGGCGCTATTGTTTTCCGCTGTGGAAGATTTCATTTGCCTTTGTCTTCCTTTCCTTTTTCTCCTTGGCCATGGGACCAGCTCTCATATCTTCATATATGAGAGTGGATTTTGATAGATCCAGGTATGTTCTTGCGAAAAATTGGCCCCTATTTTTAGGCTGTCACAAGGTGGTATCAGAGCAAACAGAGAGGTCTATGGTCAAGGTATGCTTACCGAGTGTAAGCGTTTGGATGTATGATGATCCATTGTCATTATTGCTGGTGGTATTTTATTGGCTGATGCATGCCTATGCATAGTTTGTATGGCTGTATGCCTATGTGCTTTGCTGGGGCAGTAGTGAAAGATACTACTGTTGTGAAGGTTGATTTGAGAAATAAAGTGACATAATGTTGTGTCCTTATATTTGTGGAAGTCGGATTAATTGACTAGGATTTATGTAGATGGATTGATGGATAATTATTATGATACTCTTGTGCTGGGTTGGAAATCTCCAATGAAAATATATAAGGATATTGATAGATAAAAAGAAATATTATGACATTCTAGCGGTGGATACAAGTAGTTGACTTGTATGTGTGTAAGGCAATGATAATTGCCAAGTATGTGAATGGTGAATCTGCCTCAAATGATTTTTTTTTGTGGATTGATATTATTATGTGTGCTATGCCTTTGATATTCATGTGTGGATCGTTATGAGTGGTGTTTGTGGCCACTGAATGCCAATTATTTGAATGATGTGCCTTGAGGGGCCTTGTGAATATTTATATGCCATTGATGATAAAAATAAACTATATAATATACCCTTGATTGAGAGGGTGAGATATCCTTGCGAGGTTGTTGTTGAACATATGCATTGTTGCATCTTGCATTCATGGCATGGCATAGCATTGATATTATGTGGTTGCGATCACAATGATGAAAGATCCTGTGGGATTCTATGAAGGGAGTACCCCTTGTGAGGTGGGAAACCAATGTGATGATGATATGATAAAGGGCTTGCGAGCACCTATGATGCCCATGGTTGCGATCATGAGGCGGGAGTACCCCTTGCGAGGAGGGAAACCTATATGAAATATTGAACGTGGTTGCGATCACGGGAAGCACCTTGCGAGGTTGCCAGAGGGAGTACCCCTTGCGAGGCGGGAAACCAATAATTATGATTGATTGATTATGGTGGTTGCGATCACCCGTGATATGAAATCGGATCTGTTGCATATGCATTACACAGTTGACATATGCATTTGTTTAAAGACCATGGCATTTGAGATGGGATGACCACGAGTGTTGAGAAACCCCTTGCGAGGAGGTATTAAGTGAGACCTTAGTGAATTAATGATGATAATAATTATGAATGCTCTTGTGGATAAGTGGCAAAGTGACAGTGTTAGTGATTATGTATATGTTGTGCTTATTTATGATATGAATTGCGATTCGTGAGGCTGGTATGCTATTGTGATACTTCAATAATGAAATATGTAAAAATGTTAATGAAGGAATTCCCTAGTGTGTTGGATTCGGATTATGGATGTTTGACTGTGTCATTTCTTAAATGATGATTTATACCCTTGGCATGAGAACTCTGCTGGATTAATACATATATATATATATATATATATATGATTAAGATGATTTATGGCAGATTCCTAATTCAAGAATTTGAATACGATCATGAATGTACAAATGTGAAATCAAGTATATGTTATATTGGAATTGTGTTTCGGTTTTAATGCGTTAAAACCGAGTGATGGATTAATTGATGATAGTGAAGTTCTTACAAGTATTAAGACTGTGTTAATTGATTTAAATTCTGGTGTATGCCATGCTAATGATTCATGGCAGAGTCATGATTGTGAATGGATTCAAATTTACATGCTAAGTTGGCTGGGTGAGTGATGTTGGGAAATCTCATGATGTGAGGATTTTAATATGGGATAGGTGATTGAATGTAAAACCTGATGCCTGCTTGTTGGAATTATATCTCGGTTTGAAGTGTGAAAACAGAGTAGATGATTGGATTAAGTACTGGGCCACAAAGTGTGGTAACCCAATTGGTTGGGCATAATCATGTGTGGTTGCATGTTATGAGGATTGATATGGTGATGTACCTGTTAGTTTGGCTACTGTCTCGGTTTTGTGATTGAAAAACCGAGTGAGTGGTTGATTGAATTATGACTCATAAGGTGTAGTAATCCAATTGGATTCGGTATGATCTTACACTGTTAGACCTTGTGGAACTAGACTTTGTGTTGATTTTGACTCGGTGATAATTGGATGTTGTGGGGGTATTTGGTAACCCTTGAAATTCTGAGTCAGAGAATCTAATTGATCATGTGGATTGTTGAGTCAAGTAATGGTATAACAAATTGTTGAGGTTTGAAGTGTCTTAAGGTTGAAATCCGAGTACACCTTGGTACTGGATATGGTGATAATGGAAATAATATTATAATGATTATATATCCGACTGGTGGACTGTGTCTTGCTCAGTGAAGAGAGTTACCAATGTAAAACCCTATTGTTATGATTGAAAATCACATTGAAAACCGAGTGGTATATCTAAGAGAATTTGATGAATTCCTTAGGCTTTAATTAATTGATGGCTAATGATGAATGACGAATTGGGGGATTAATTAGCTGATTGACTATGATTTTGTAATAAATAAGATTAAATAAGAGGTATTTATTCGGTTTGTACTGGAAACCGATTGCCATTGTGCCATTTTATGGTAAGTGTGGTTGGTATTTGATGATTGTTATAATGAGGATTGCACTAGAATAAGTATAGGGACTGGAAATATGTCTTGAATGAGTTGAAAATTTATTGATAAAATGCATTTTACTGTGATAATAACTGATGTTTGCTGACTGAGGACATGAGATGCATCACTGTTGGTGCCTAAGAATGATGTTGATTCGGATGTATTGTTTATAAAATTGTAAGAACTGCCATTGATTTTCATGAAAATTAGTGTTAACCAAGTAAATTTGGTCGGTATGAGTGACATAACTGTGAGGATGCTATTCCAGTATAATTCTACATGCCATAGGTATTGTGGCAGTTTGCATTTTGCAGTGACTCTATGCAACTGTTGTGACCCTATAGGAATGAGACGTCATCCTATAAGTTGGATGCAACAGTTCATAGGTCAGCAAATGAGACTGTAGCTGCTTATGGGAATGGCTTGAGTCTATTGGATTGCTCCGAGCAAGGTGAGGATTTGAATCTGAATAGATGAGTATGTGGTTAAGTATTAAAATGATGGACAAGTGAAAGAGTTGCTGAGTGATGTGGAATTGTGGATACCCGAGTGGGTGATTTCCGAGCCAATTGGTGACACTTCTGAGTGGAAGATGTTAAGAGTGTGGTGTCTTGGAATTTCTTGTTGTGTGGTTAGTAACTACTTGGAAAGTGTTAGTATGTAAATGATTTGTTGGGTATATAGTGAATGCCAGGTTGTTTATTGAGGTAGGTTCATGATTGAATTTCGAGGACAAAATTCCTTGAAGATGGGGAGAATTGTAACACCCCGAATTTTATAAAAATGAGTAATTGATGAGAATGGCAAATGGTTGAATATGAGTTGAATGGAAATTGTTGTGCACGAACACTGGAGACAAGTTTTAAATGATTATTGTAAGATATATGAAGAATGGAATTGAGTTAAATTGGCTTTGAATGGATTTTGTTATGTGTGATATTGAGAGCTCACGTTTCTGCCCAGGTCCTGATACTTCTCGCCCAAGCGAGAGGGATTCTCACTCAAGCGAGAATCCTTTGTGTTGATTACAAGGGCTCTGGCCCGATCTCGCCCAGGCGAATGAGGGATCAGCGTGAGTGAGCGAGAGAAGAAATGGATTCTGAGTGTTGGTCGCTCAAGCGAGCTTGGGACGCCCGAGCGAGGACGAAAGGAATCAGTTGCTGGATGTAACCCGCCTGAGCGAAAGGTCTTGAAGGATGAAATTCGCTCAGGCGAGGCAATTGATTAATGAGGGACCACTGGTGCTCTTGGATCATTGTAGGGCCCGGTTTCCCTTCTCTCTTTTCTTTTTCTGTGTGGTCCCTATAGTGATGACTCATGTGCCTTGATGGTCAAATGGGTCCGGTTTTCTCTCCCTCTCTGTCCATGTGGTGTTTGTGTAATCATTGCTGAGAGAATTAGCATTAAATGTTGATGGACTTGCATTAAATGAGGGTGGGATGTTGTGATGAATTGGATGCTGATGAGGCTGAGATAATAAGGCCTTGGTTGCATGTTTTTCTTCTCACTCTCTCCCTTCATTCCTTGGAAGTGTATATCCTGATGAGAGAAGTGCTCCTCCTTCTCTCTAGAACTTGTTGGAGCTTCTGTTTCATCTTCTTCCTCCTTTTTATCCTCTTCTTCCACTCACGCATGGTGTAGAACCGAGTGGAACTACGTGGTGATGAGGAGCTGCATGGTGATGGTGAAACTGCGTGTGGCTGTGTGTTTTGGAGGTTGGGTTCAGGTCCCTCCTCTGTTCCCTGGTGTTCTCCTTCTTGCTGGTCTTTCTTCTTCTCCTCTTCTTCCTCTTGTTGATGAGGCTGTTTATGGCTCGGTTGGGAGCCTGTGCCAGCAGCATGGAGTGTCTTGGTTTGTGGAAGATGACCCACTGTGTTGAGGTTGGGACGTTGCGAGGAAGAAGTCATGGTTGGGTGGAGCTTGGAAGCTTCTCCACTGACTGGGTGGCAGAGCAGAGTGGAGCATGGAGTGTTGATAAGCTTCTGGACGTATCTCGCTTAAGCGAGAATGGTCACGCTTGAGCGAGCCAGTGAAGAAATGGTCACTGGACCCGTTTCGCTCAAGCGAGTACATGTGTGGCTTGAGCGAAAGGCTGAAGACTGATGCTGGTTAGCAGGGAAGCCGTGTGGCTCTTCCCACGTTCAGAAAGCCGAGCAGAGTGCTGCCGTGGCTGGGCCGAGTGTCCATGTGACTCTTGGAAGCTTCATCCAGGTAAGGGGAGCTTTGCATCTCAAATGCATGGCTTATGGATGGATTTCCGGGTGACATAATTGTATTGTGTTGTGTTTGATATGTATTGTGTGCTGTTGTTGAGTTGAACCCGGTTGTATGATTATTTGTTGCTGCATGGTGCATGCTTATTTGTCCATATGATGTATGATGATTATGTTGTGATGCTTGAGACGCATGTTACGTTGATGCTGAGTGCATTGTGTGGTGGTTATTGGTCCCTATATTTGTGATAATATGATTAAATGCGTATGATGCTTATTCATGCATATACTTGTGATAAATGCATGTATGGGGACTGTTATGATGAATTCCGAGTGGGCTTTATGGAGGAAAGCATGAAATGCTTACTGTAAAGGATAAATCCGAGTGAATAGAGGATAAATCCGAGTGAATAGATGATAATTCGAGTGGATGGCATAGGATTGCCGAGTGAATGTGGTATAAGCCGAGTCATCTGACTGTTGTTGAGTTGCCGAATGAAATTAATGTTGAACGCAGACTTTCGAGTGGGCAATCGAATGAATATGAGTCGAATTTATACGCATACGTGTTATTGTGTTACTGAATATGAACACCTTGCGGGTTGCCACGAGGGTATTATCCCGAGTGAAGAGGACATGGTCCTAATGTTGAATATGATGAAAGACCCGGGTTGGACTCGGGCAGTGCCTGGGGCACTAAGCGTGAATGAGACGCTTGATGAAATGTCGAGTGCATTGGCGTTGAACGCCGAGTGAATAAAACCGTATGCATCCGATTCGCCACTGGAATGCGTTGGATTTTTATACCGATCGGTAATCAGATGACAACATGTGATGAATATATTTAAGTCCTGGAGCTGGGCTCGGACAGACTCCTTGAGTATGGCTCGGAGTATGAATATTGTTGAGATAGTCTTGGGATAGACTTGAGGTGAAATCCGATTGAGGGATTATATTATTGATGAGGATATTAGGCTTTATAGCCGAGTGGAAGGGGTAAGAAACCCGATTGAAGATGGTTGTGATTGTTTATATTTGAATGGCAGTGAATGTTGAGCTGATTGATGTATGTGTTATGGCATGTTATGGATTCTATGATTAATCCGAGCCAATATCTGTCATTTAATATGTAATGCTCACCCCTACACCGTTTTTCAGTGTATGCAGGTCGGTTTGGATGATGTGGTGGTCTTAAACCCGAGTGTTGGGTGTTTATTGATGTGGTTGTGTACATAATGTAATGTACCGAGTGTCTTTGATGTGTTAAATCTTGGTCGGCTCATATTAATGTTGTATAATGAATACACTTTATATATGTATTGAAGTTGGGTTATTGGAAACCCGAGTGCATGTTAATATATATATATATACTTCGAGTGATGGTATTATATGCATGCCGACTGAATGTGTTGGTGAATGGAAAGTATAAAGTTAATAAGTATCCGAGTGTATGCGTATGAGTATATACATATATATGTTATGTTGATAACATGGTTATGAATCGGTGGAAGTGTATTGCTGTAGTGGTAGTCGGACTTGGAATTAGAGAATATATATATATAAGTGATTTATGTTGATTTGATGCTTCCTACCGACTAGGAAATGATGATGTATGAATATTTCTAAGTTAATGAATCCGGAGTGAAATATGAGTGGCTTAGATGCTTTTCCGAGTGAGTCTTGTGTAGGTGACTCTTTATCTGAGTGTGACACATCTGTATATTAATAACCTTTGTGGATTCCGAGTGAAAAATATATAGTGAACCCCGAGTGGGGAATGATCTTGTATAATTCGAGTGAACTTCTCCGAGGGAAGGGTTGTTGGTGGCTCAGATAAGAAATAATCTAAGTGTTTATATATATATATATATATGATCCGAGTGGAGTTACGCATGTATTCCGAGTGAACATGATTACCTATTCCGAGTGGATAGGGTAATATGTAATTTGAATGGCTAAGTTATGGAATGAATCTGAGTGAACTACTTGGGAAATTCCTCTAAGTATTGAGGAGTTCAGACAATTTCGAGTGGAATTGTTTAGGAAGCTATTTCCTAGTGATGGATGTTAAGGTATTCTCCGTGTGAGAAATGAGGAATATTCTGAGTGGAGTATGGTTGTGGAGATTCCTTCTGAGTGAAGGAAGATCCATATATTCTCCGAGTGAGAATAGGCTTGAATGCCGAGTGTATGGCCGAATAAGTATTGGTCGGCAATGATATTAGTTACCGAGTGGAATACCACTCTGATGATGAGTTGGTTAAGAATGATTAAACCGAGTGATTTATGGCTGAGAGGAAGCCTATGTATTCTCTGAGTGATGGAGTTCAATATACCGAGTGCTAAAGGGTTGATGTTTACCGAGTGACTCGAGGTTGAATTATACCGAGTGGTGTTGGGTTGGAAGATATTCCGAGTGAGGGTTTATGGAATCCGAGTGGGATAACCTTCAGTTACTGAGTGGATTGTGTGTGTGCCTTGGTGTATAAATTTAACGACTAAGTTATGGGGTGTATGAGTGTTGGGGTTGTTTCCCAAGTGACGGAACCCCATAATGCTGAGTGGACTAAGACATTAAATTCCGAGAGGACTTAGGCATGAATTCCGACTGGACCTGATCGTTTACCGAGTGAATGAATGTCTCGGTTTCCCGAGTGATTGAATGCCGAGTGGCTTCTCGCTTCAGCGAGTGATTCCTCGCTCCAGCGAGTATGTTGTTTGGGAAGGCTTTCGTATTCGGTTTCGCTTAAGCGAATGTGTGTTCGCCCGAGCGAATTGTGTTGTCTCGCTCAAGCGGAGTCGGATCTCACTTGAGCGAATGCACGCTGTTTGTGGGATCGCTCAGGCGCTGTTGTTTTCCTCTGTGGAAGATTTCATTTGCCTTTGTCTTCCTTTCCTTTTTCACCTTGGCCATGGGACCAGCTCTCATATCTTCATATATGAGAGTGGATTTTGATAGATCCAGGTATGTTCTTGCGAAAAATTGGCCCCTATTTTTAGGGTGTCACACCTCACTTGGGAATATCCTTGCCCGACAAGTGTTCATTCATAGTCAGAGGCTTTCTTTGCTCAGAAGTCATTCCCTTCAAATGATCCACTCGGAAATGCCTCACTCGGGGACACCCCTCTCGGATATACCTTTGCCCGACAAGTGCTCATTGTAACATCCTAGGTTATTTTTGCATTTATTTTTATTTAAACAATTACCTCTTACGATAAATTTCTTCCTTTTCTTGAAAATTAATCGATATTTAGTGAAAAAGCATTTATTTTTACTGACTTATTCAAGTGACAGCAGTCACAGTTAGATTAATTAAATGAGGTCATGAAGAGAAAAACAAGTTAATTTAAACACAACGGATGGGAGAAAGGGTGTCGGGGCTTCTCACTTGAGTGAGGCCCCTACTCGTTTAACCGAGATTCCGGACTCTCACTTAAACGAGGTTTCTATTCGCTTGAGCGAATACCTTTCACACACCGGATTAGACAAGATATGCAACCGGACTCCCAAAATTTCACTCTAAAAAAAAAATGGTTCTGTGAACCCAAAGAGTTACCATGAAAACATATGCAAATAACAGTAATATATTTTAAAATATAGGTTTACATTCGATCCGGTCTTAATTAAACACCACTAATAATTATACTACGAAGTTTTTATACACACATAAGACTCTATAAAGAGTCACTCAAAGTCACTCGGACCCTGGCACCGTTCTCCCCCTTGGCGCGGCTCCATGGCTCCTTCCCCCTCCCTGTCTCTGGTTACTAAACAAAATATGCAAGGGTGAGTGTTTGGCATTATAATTAATATAGAACGGAATTTAACACTATACATGCATATTGATACATACACATCAAGCATCACCTGTAAGTAAGCATACCGAAAGATAGTGTATTTCATGCAGTAACTGTATTAAACCAACTACACAATTCCATCATATTCCTCACATTCATCGCATTCATCACATTCATCGCATTCATCACATTCATCGCGATCACAACTAACTCTCATACAATCTGACTCCTAGTATCCGGATACTAAAGGATTGGCCTTCAGCTGGGGGTCCTACCTGACACCCCGTGAACCCTGCTTGGTTCACCGAGTCCTGCTTGACTCTCCACCTCGACCACTGGGTCCTACTTGACCACTGGGTAGCTCAACTGGGCACGAAAACCACGGGAGCCGGAAATGAGGGGCTATCATATACCGTCGGCCATCCCATACCACATAATCATTCAACAGTCTACCTTTCACATAATAATATCAATTTCTCATCACTCGGGTAGCCTGCTTGCTAACCCGACATCACATAACACTGATCATTTCACATTAGATATCACAAATCATACATGACAAACTCATCCACACCCGATCCTCCATTAATTAATGTACTCAGTCACACATGCACAAGCATAAACACACAATTACGTTTAGCAACATTTTCCTTAACCTGTTTACGTTACTTCCATGACCTGTTTAAGAAGCGAGTCCTATTCTAATTAATTATAACCCGAACACCCCCCTTACTTTGGTTCCACGCTTCGATGATCTGTTCTCTGTGTCGATTCTTTCCTCCGAACACTGGTTTCGCAGTCTCAACTCCGTCACTCAGTCTTCCGTTGCTTAGCCTACTACCTACGGATCATAAAGTACAGTTCATCACTTCAACGCCCTTAGTTCATGGACAACATCTGGACTCACGCTCACCAGAGGAGTGGAGAACAGCCACGAATATAGCCATGCATGGCTCTAAACGGCCAAAGAATAAAAGAAATAAGGGAATTATAATTGGAACGGATCAGTAGACTCACCTTGAAGCCTCGATCACAGGAATGGGGTTAAATTGAAGTTTAGACACAAATGGAGTCCCTCTCCAGCGCATGCAAATCAGCGTTAAGAGAGGAGAGAAAAACGAAAGAGGAGGAATAGACCAACAGCAAAGGTAACTTGTAAATAATGAAGAGGGAAGGAAGAGAATCTCCATATATATATAACTCATGGGCAAGATCGTCTTTTCCTTTATTTTATTTGTATTCTTACTAAATTTAATTAATTTTACTATATTGAACTATTGCATAGTTATCAAATCAATTACACGTATTTATTCCCTCAACGTTTAATTATTCACAATTCTTCTAATACTTCGCAAGAGTATAGGCCCAATATGAATATCGGCCCCCCGACGTCCTAACTTAATGTTCATACCTCGGAAATCCGAGCTACAACTTGAGAGATCGGATGCCTCATCCGAGCTCACCTCTTGGTTACCTACATCCGTTGTTTCAGTCATTATAAGGTTAATCCGGTCTATGGCCCCGTGTGAGGCGCTCTCCTCACAACGATTGGACCAGACCGCCTAGCCCTACCCGCTCTTCTCCTACACTTCCGATCTTTAACTCCGCCTGCTCGCGCTTCAGATACCGACCTCGACACCGGCTTTTCCAATCTTTGGCTCGGACAGAACAAATATTAAATAAAACTTCTAAAATATTTACTAACATTTCCCATTTCTTATAATTCTCATTAAAACATCAGGGATGTTACACTCATTCAAAATCAAAGTTCTATTCATTTAGAATCAATTTACTCGGAAAATATTCGCTTAGAAACATCTCTGTCCAGGGAAAGCACTCATCCAAAGTCAGAATCTCTTTTCACTCGGAGGTACTTCAATCGGGAATCATTCACTCAGATGTATTCATCAGACATGGGGCTTGCTTTTCATTCAGACTGGCTTCAGTTGGATTTATCCAATCGGTAAGTGGTCATTCAATAACAGTCCCTTTTTTATTCAGAGCGGTTTCAATCGGGAATCCTCCACTTGGAAATACCCCACCCGGTGACAATTCACTCGGCAATGTCTCACTCGGAGACATGTTACTCAAAACGCCTTTCCGCTTGAGCGGGATTCCCACTCGCTTGAGCGCTCACCTTTCCGCTTGGGCGAGGTTCCCACTCGCTTGAGCGAGAACAGGCCAGAGGTCAAATTCCAGATTCACCATAGTCTCGCTTGGGCGAAATTCCCACTCGCTTGAGTGAAATTCCCACTCACATCACCATATATCAACATACCACTCGGCCATATCTCACTCGGAGACTCCTTACTCGGAAATGATCATTCCAAGTCATCTTATTCGGAAATGATCATTTCTGAGTCATAATTCTTTCTTTTTTTAAAATTTTTCTTTTTTTCTCCCTTTTTTTTCTTTTTTTCTTTTTTTTCTTTTTTTTAATTTTGTGTTATTATTTTTTTAATTCTTTTCACTTGTGGATATCAATCGGAGCCTAAGATAGTCTTGAAGATGAGCACAAATAGAAAGAAGGGATTCCAAGTGACCAAAATTCCCTATTCTTGGTGAAAATTGACTAGACCGAAATAGGTGTTCACAAATGCCCCTCTTTACTTCTTTTCCATGAGGAAAAGCATGAAGTTTCTTCTTGCTTTTGAAATGGAAAGGGAGTAAAGACGTGAACACCATTGTCGAAGTCATGCTGACTCTAATAACCAGGAGTAACAGATGAGGGGGAAAACCTAAGAATCAACACTTGAATCTTTTTTTTGTTCTTCTTTCTCTTTTTTTTGTTTCTTTTTTTTGTTGATAAAGGATTGCCCTAGTATCTTGAGCAGCCTAGAAATGGGTATCCGAAGCTCTGGAGAAAAATGAATGAATTGGGGTGTGTTTGGAAATTGTCTAGGCAGGGAATTTTTAAATCTATGACTGGAAAGTAAACGGCATGGGTATTGCGTCTTAGTCAGCAACAAAAGTAAAGGTGAGGGTGTTGCCTCTCGGTTGGCAGGAAAAGAAAAAGGTGAGGGTGTTGCCTCTTGGTTGATAGGGAAAGTAAAAGGTGAGGGTATTGTCTCTCGGTTGACTGGAAAAGTAAAGGGTGAGGGTGTTGCCTCTCGATTGAACTGGAAAAGTAAAAAAGTGAGGGTGTTGCCTCTCGGTTTACAGGAAAAAGTAAAAGGGTGAGGGTATTACCTCTCGATTGGCTGAAAAAGTAAAAGGTGAGGGTGTTGCCTCTCGATTGAACTGGAAAAGTAAAAAGGTGAGGGTGTTGCCTCTCGGTTTACAGGAAAAAGTAAAAGGGTGAGGGTATTGCCTCTCGATTGGCTGAAAAAGTAAAAGGTGAGGGTGTTGCCTCTTGGTTGACTGAAAAAGTAAAAGGTGGGGGTGTTGCCTCTCGGTTGACATGACTGAAGGTTGTTGGGGAATTGCCCCTTGAATGAACAAAAGAAATCTGGGGAGATGCCCCAGTTTGATATCACTGAAAGTTGTTGGGGAACTGCCCCTTGGACGAACAAAAGAAATCTGGGGAGATGCCCTAGTTTTGGAAAGGTTAAAGGGATTTTGGGGGGTTGCCCCTTTACTGGAAGAGGAATCTGGGGAGATGCCCCAGTTTGTATTTTTTTTCTTTTTTTTTGATTTTCGGGGGTACTACCCCTTAGCTGGAAGAAAAATCTGGGGAGATGCCCCAGTTTGAGCTGCTTGGTAATGGTGAAATCACTGGGAAATGATAAGTTCTTCTAAGCTTGATCAAAGAAATATCCTGGTTGAGGGAGCTGAGCCCATTTTTGTGGTTCTTCGGGAGGGACCCTCAGTCTGCGTTGCACTTAGGTATGAACAGTGGGTCTTGCTGAGAGAAAGCTTTGGTGAATACCTGCTTTTGGATGATGGATTTGGGGTCTCTTTGACAAAAAAAGTGAGTCAGTATAAAAAGACTTACAGGTAAATCTTCCCTGGCGACTGGCTTTTTAAGATAACTCATGGATGAAATAGAAACATCCTCTGACTTTGGCGAGCATATTTAGTGGAGATGGTTATGCTTATACCAAGCGAAGTCTGGCGCTAGGATGCATTTCGTTTCCCATAACTTTACGCTCTATCGTTTCAATTTCAAAAATTTCTTTTAGGCAAAAACTTGTTTATTCATAAAGTTTAGCCATGAACACATGTAGAAAGGAGGAGAATTTTATTGATAAACACCAGGTATGTACAGTAGAGATGTGATAAGACATAAAGAATTAGAATAAATGGAAAGGAGAAGGCTCATATCCTCTAGTGATCTTCTGAGAGCAATGAGAATCTTGACCCTTCATCACGACTTTATGTTCATCCTTTGATTTTACTTCTGAGGGCGTGACAATGACCCCAATCCCTTGTTTATGTTGTAGAGTCGAGTTTGTGATTCCGTCTGAGCTGCCTTATCAAGTTTTTGGCTCATCTTGCTGCTCTAACTTTTGCCTAGGTCGCCTCTTCAGGTTTTCAACCTAGCAAGCCTTTTCCCTCCTTTTTTTATATGAATTATTTATGCAAAGTATTTCTTCACTGCATCAGCGTTGATAGGCATTGGCAGGTCGTCTCCATCCATGTTGGTAACTACGAGAGCTCCTCCAGAAAAAGTCTTCTTTATAACATATGGTCCTTCATAATTAGGTGTCCATTTCCCTCGGACATCTTTTTGAATTGGCAAAATGTTCTTGAGGAACAAATCCCCTTCTTGGAACTGTCGGGGGCGGACTTTCTTTTTGTATGCCCGCTTCATATGTTTCTGATACAATTGACCCCGGCAGAGAGCGGTTAACCTCTTCCCGTCAATCAGATTCAGTTGGTCATATTTGGCCTGGACCCATTCAGCTTCTTCCAATTTGGCCTCCATGATCACCCTAAGGGATGGAATTTCCACTTCAAATGGTAGTACAGCTTCCATTCCATATACCAAAGAAAATGGGGTTGCCCCAATTGAGGTTCGCACCGAGGTTCGGTATCCGTGTAGTGCGAAAGGGAGCATTTCATGCTAGTCTTTGTAGGTTACCACCATTTTCTGCACTATCTTCTTGATATTTTTATTAGCTGCCTCGACTGCTCCATTCATTTTCAGACGGTACGGAGAGGAGTTGTGATGGGAAATCTTAAAGTTTTCGCAAAGCTCCTTCATCATTTTGTTGTTTAAATTTGTACCATTGTCCGTAATGATTTGGCTTGGTAGGCCATACTGACATATATGCTCACGCTTGACGAATTTGACCACAACATTTTTTGTCACATTGGTGTACGAAGCTGCCTCCACCCACTTGGTGAAATAGTCGATGGCGACCAGAATGAAACGATGACCGTTTGAGGCTTTTGGCTCAATGGGCCCAATTACATCCATACCCCACATTGAAAAAGGCCATGGTGCTGACAAAACATTTAGGAATGAAGGTGGTGTGTGAATGTGATCAGCATAAATCTGACATTTATGACACCTCCGTACGTAAGCAAAATAATCTGCCTCCATAGTCATCCAATAATATCCAGCTCTCAGGATTTTTCTTGACATAGCGTGCCCGTTTGTATGAGTTCCGAAAGATCCTTCGTGGATATCTTTCATGATTTGGTTTGCCTCAACGGTATCAACACACCGGAGGAGAACAGAATCATAATTCCTCTTGTATAGCATGTTACCACTCAATAGGTATCCCATAGCTAGTCTCCTCAAAGTTCATTTGTCATTATCCGTGATGTCTTCAGGGTATCCTTGGCATTGGAGGTATCTTTTGATGTCATGATACCAAGGCTTGCCTTCCAGTTCTTCTTCTATGACCTGGCAATGGGCAGGTTCTTGCTGCTTCTTTACCTCAATGAGAGGCACTTTGTAATCATTGCTGACTTCGAACATAGCGGCTAGGGTGGCTAAAGCATCTGCCATTTGGTTGTCCTCCCGTGGAACATGATGGAAAGTAATTTCATTGAACTTTTTGATCATCTCCTTGATGTGAGCATGATAAGGAACTAGTTTACTATCTCTAGTTTCCCACTCATCTTTTAGTTGATGAATAACCAAAGCAAAATCTCCATAAACTTCCAGAACCTTTATTCCCCTATTCAGAGCCGCTTGTATTCCTAGAGAACATGCTTCATATTCCGCAACATTATTAGCACAATCAAAACACAGCCGAGCGCAAATAGGGATAAATTCCTTATCAGGCGAGATCAGGATAACCCCAATTCCATGTCCCAGTGCGTTAGAATCCCTATCGAATCTCATGATCCATCTGGTTTCCAGACCATCTTCTCCTTTGAAAAGGGCCAAAATATCCTCATCCGGGAAATCATGCTGCATTGGTTGGTAAGCCTCAATGGGTTAGTGTGCCAAGTAATCTGCTAGCGTGCTCCCTTTGATTGCCTTTTGGGTAATATATGTTATGTCATATTCTGTCAGTAACACTTGCCAACGGGTAATCCTCCCAGTCAGAGCAGGTTTTTCAAAGATATACTTGATGGGATCCATCTTAGACACCAGCCAAGTAGTATGATTGAGCATGTATTGGCGTAAGCGTCGGGCAGCCCAGGCCAATGCACAACATGTCTTTTCAAGAGATGAATACCTCATCTTGCATTCGGTAAATCTCTTGCTTAAGTAGTAGATGGCGCATTCCTTCCTCCCAATCTCATCATGTTGACCTAACACGCATCCCATGGATTCGTTCAGCACGGTCAAATATAGGATTAACGGTCTCCCATGAAGGGTGGTACCAAGACTGGCGGTTCTAACAAGTACTGCTTTATCTTCTCAAATGTAGTTTGGCAATCCTCATTCCATTGCCTGGGCTAGTTCTTGCGAAGCAATTTGAAAATTGGCTCACAGGTTGCCGTCATTTGAGAAATGAATTGGGCGATGTAATTCAATCTTCCCAGGAACCCTCGAACTTCTTTTTCATTACGAGGAGGAGGCATTTCCAGAATTGCCTTGACCTTGTCAGGATCAACTTCTATCCCTCTCTCATTCATAATGAATCCTAACAATTTGCCGGATCTTGCACCAAAAGTGCACTTGGCGGGATTCAATCTAAGCTTGAATTTCCTTAACCTTTCGAAAAGTTTTCTCAGGTCAGTAATGTGCTCTTCCTCAGATCTGGATTTGGAAATTATGTCATCCACACAGACTTCTATCTTCTTGTGCATCATGTCATGGAAGAGAGTCACCATTACTCTTTGATAGGTGGCTCTTGCGTTCTTCAATTCAAAGGACATTACTTTGTAACAAAAGGTGCCCCACAGAGTGATGAATGTGGTCTTTTCCATATCTTCTGGTGCCATCTTGATTTGATTATATCCTGAAAATCCATCCATAAATGAGAAGATAGAGTGCTGGGCTGTGTTATCAACTAGTACGTCAATTTGGGGTAAAGGAAAATCATCCTTAGGACTCGCCCGATTCAAGTCTCGGTAATCCACACACATCCTTACTTTCGCATCTTTCTTTGGAATGGGAACTATGTTGGCTACCCATTGCGGATACTTAGCTACGGCTAAGAAACCAGTATCGAATTGTTTCTTGACTTCTTCTTTGATCTTAAGAAGCATTTCTGGTTTCATTCGTCGCAGCTTTTGCTTGATCGGAGGACATTTTGGCTTTAAAGGCAACTTGTGTTCCACAATGTTATTATCCAGACCCGGCATATCTTGATACGACCATGCAAAAATGTCTTGATATTCCCGGAGCAGTTTAATCAATTCACTCTACTGTTGTTCGCTTAAGAGGGTGCCTATCTTGACTTCTTTATTTTCCCCTTCATCTCCCAGGTTAATGGTCTCAATCTTTTCCTGATGAGGTTGAATTTCCTTATCTTCCTGTTCCATTAATCTTGTCAATTCGGGTGAAGGTTCAAAGTCTTCCTCACTCTTCTCATAGGCGTAATCATTCGGATTATCAGAGTCATGAAATAGAACCGAGTTCTCATTACTTTCAGAAGAATCACTTTCAGATCTGCATTTGGGTTATATTATAATGAATGAAAACAAAGAAAGACAAGCAAGTGGAAGGTTCAAGAGAAAGAAATTGAACAAAGATAAGGTATGAAATTGGACTGCGTTTATTTAATTTAACAAACAAGCAAATTTTTGCCCTTATTACAAAATGGATCCTGAAGTCTTAGGCATAGCAAAGGGATCGACAAGTTTTGAAAACAACAATTACTTTGACTGAGGATTGATAGTTATGGGGAACTTCATGATTTCCCAGTTGTCCAGTTCTTGACCGGGTAAGCAAGCATGCACCAATTCAGGATCATAACTGGGTCCGTCTCCAACCATGGCCACCTGACCCGGATATATGATCCCAACGCTCCTGAAGCTTTGATAGAGGTCACAGATAGGGATTCTAGCAGTGTCGAATTCTTGACCGGTAAGGCGAGCAATCCTTCTCTCCCTTCTTTCTTCTCCTACCATTTTTCTGTCTGCTGCTATGGGCTTATACCCCAAACCGTATCTATCCTTGCTTTCTGGGAGGCATATAGGTTAGGTTCTTCCTTCAAGTTTTTGTCCTAACCCTCTCCCAAGCTTGTATCCTTCTCTTAACATTGTTTTTGCAACCATCAGAGGCACGTTTGGGAAGGATGTTTTGTAATGCTTGTTGCATTGGCCACCTCTAAAGCCTGAAATGAGGTTTCGAGGGCTTCCTCGGTTACTTCGATGTATGGGGTATTGGCAGGTTTGCTGACCAACAAGTCCTCTTCTCCAGAGACAATCACCAATTTGTTATCAATGATGAATTTCAACTTCTGATACAGAGTGGAAAGGACTACCCCAGTCGAATGGATCCACGGCCGTCCCAGTAAATAACTGTATACGGGTGTAATATCCATGACTTGAAAAAGGATTTGAAAGGTGCATGGTCCAACCTTTATAGGCAGTTCAATTTCCCCCATAACCTCTCGGCGAGTTCCGTCAAAAGCCTGAACTACCATAGAACTGGGTCTCATATGTGTCCCATCAAAAGGCAACTTTGCCAATGTAGATTTCAGCATCACATTTAGGGACGACCCATTGTCAACAAGCACTTTTGCCATAATATGATCTTGGCATTTTACGGAGATATGAAGGGCTTTATTGTGCCCTATTCCTTCTACCGGTGTCTCATCATCCGTAAAGGTCAGATAATTATTGGCCACAATGTGTCCCACTATGCCCTCAAACTTATCTACAGGCAAATCATGCTTCACATGTGCCTCACTCAAAACCTTCATCAGCATGTTCCGGTGTGGTTCGGAACTCATCAATAAAGACAACTGAGAAATTTTTGCCGGGGTATGATTCAGTTGGTCCAACACCTGGTAATCACTATGGCGGATGAATCTTAGAAATTCTCAGGCTTCCTCTTCAATTACAACCTTCTTTGCTTCACCAGAGCATTCTCCCTTCCCAGGTCTGACCTCCTATAGTTTTGTCAAGTTTTGGTTCTGGGGGAGCATATACTCTTCCACTCCGGGTAACACCCCCAATTCCAGCAATATTCATGACAGGGGATGATGGCATAGGACCAACTACCTCAGAACTAGTAAAAACCACATCAGTGCCATACTTCCACGGCACAGCTCGTGAATCCTTGTAGGGAAACGGGGTTGGCGCATTCACCGTAAGGACAGTTTTAGCAGGAGTCGGAGCCACCGGTGCATTTTTGTTGTAGAATATGACTAGAGGCTTTGGGGCTCGAACTCGGCTTTGCTCTTGTATCATATTTATCCTGCCTTCACTATGTCTGCAAACTTCTATGATATGACCGTCCATAAGTCCTTGAAGGGTTTTTTGGAACTCCCCTCGCTTTGCAGATTGGAGGTCATTGCACTGTTCATCCCATGATCCTTCTATCAATCCCATCTTAAGCATATGGGAGTGAATCATTTCCAACGGTATTTGGATGTCCTCAACCTTGGAAATACATTCCTCATTTCTTTCCACAGCGTTAACACCTGGTCTCCCGTGGTTAGGCAGAGGATTGGTGGTCATATTTGGGCTTCCCTCTTTGAAGCTTATCCAATCAGCTCTGATTAAATCTCTTACCTTAAACTTCAGTGCCAGGCAATTCTCGGTGGAATGCCCCAATGCACTGGCGTGGTAATCGCACCGCGCATTCGGGTCATATCCTCTGGGATAAGGTGGCTGAAGTGGTTTTAGAGGGCAAGGTGCTACCAGCGTGTTTTCAATAAAATGGGGGAGAAGCTCAGTGTAGGTCATGGGAATTGGATCAAATTGTACTTGAGTGCGGTCATTATTCTGCCTCCTCAGATTTGGATTCGATGGGTTCATTTGTGGTGGTTGATATGGTGCTTGTGGTGGTGCAGGTGGTCGCATAACAGGTGGTTGGAAATGCGGTGGATTTGAATTTAGGATTGCAGCCACATATAGGTGTGGTGCATTATGATAAGTTGACGGAAAGGTGACGAGGGTAGGTGGTATGAGCTGGTTCCTTTTTTGGTTATGAGAGACTAGGTTGGTCTCTCCCTCTCTTCTCTTACCTTCTCCAAGTGAAGGTTTTCTTGCTACACCAACCCCAGATAGGCCTCGAGTAATCTTCCCAGTCCGCAGGCCATTCTCTATTCTTTCTCCGATAGTGACGATGTCGGTGAAATGGGATGAAATGCTTCCAATCATCTTATCATAGAAAGGTGACTGGAGCGTATCGATGAATGTGGAAATTACCTCCTTCTCTGATAGAGGTGGGTCGACCTGAGCTGCTACCTCACGCCACCACTGGGCATACTCTTTAAACGTCTCATTATCTTTTTTGGTCATGTTTTGCAACTGTACTCTATCTGGCACTATATCCAGATTATACTTGTACTGTTGCATGAAAGCATCTGCCAGATCTTCCCAACAGCGTATACGAGATCGTTCAAGATGATTGTACCAAGTCAGAGGTGCTCCATCCAGACTATCTTGGAACAATGAATGAGCAGAGGGTCATTGGAAGCATGAGAAGCCATCTTCCGGCAGTACATGGTAAGATGGTTCTTCAGACAAGTTAGCTCTCGATACTTATCAAATTCAGGTATTTTGAATTTGGGAGGAATAACAACATCAGGAATCAGACAGAGTTGTGCAGCATTGCCCATTCCAAACCGGTTCGTTCTTTCTATTTCTTTTAACTGCCTTTCCAGGAACTCTAATCTTCCCTCCTGGGTAGCAGCAGCAGCGCTTGGACCTGCAGCGACATGATGACTAGTACTCCTGATTGGCTGGTCGACATATGCCGGGTTTGCATTAGGCATTGAGATGTGGGGTCTAGCTGTTGCTTGGGCAGCTTGCGGTTGCGTTGCTTGTGTATGGATCGGAATTGTTTGAGGATCCCGAACGGGTGGGATGTTTGGTTGAGCCGTATGAAGGATTGTTTCTTGATAATCAGGCTCTTCTTGAAGTGGTGGGAAATAGCCGGGTGGCAATCCATATTGTGGAAAGGGTATGGCATTACCTTCCTCATCTATGTAGATAGGTTGCTGGGTGTCAGCAGGGTTTGATTTCCTAATATGAATAGTTAGGGGAGGCGCAGCTGGGTTTGAGCTTGGCCCTCCAGCAGGACCCTGAGTATGTTGGGGAGTGGATGGTCGTTGTCTAGCGTTTTCAACACCTGCTGAAGAATCCCCTTCTATGACTCTCCTTTCAAGAAGCTTGGCCATTTCAGCCATTTGCTCTTTCAGCTGATTGACTTCAGCTCTCAAGCTCTCATTTTCTTGTTCCATTTCAGCCATGAGTCTTGTATTAAGCCTAGTCGCGTAAGGATGTCTACCCGTTATATCTGGGAAGTCAACAAGAAATTGTTAAAAAGAAAGCATTAAATAAAAGTAGTAAAAGAAAAACAAATAGTATGTGAAGCGATCGCGGAACTCGGCCAGTATCCTCTGACCTTTTTCAGAACTATGTTCAAAAGTGATAAGTGGAAATTAACATGAGATAGTTGTGGAGACAAGAGAATCCCTTTTTCTGAATTCTAATAATACATTACTGCTGCCAGTCTATTTTTTATGCAGAAAAAGTAAATCAACCATTCCTAGCTCGGGCAATCATGGCCCTCATTTTACAAATCCTTTCTCTATAGTAATCAAGGAAGGTCATAATTTCTCTTGGGGTGTTAAGAGGATTAACCATCCCCTCAGCTTGCTCGAGTAGGAGCGGGAGGTCTTCCAGAACTCCATTAGCCAAATGTGCCAAGTGGGCGAAGCGGTTTATCCATGAATGAATATCTTCATTTTGCTGTGTTATTTCAATTTTCAGAACACGAATAGCTTCACCACATTCTTTTTCAGCATCTATCGCGCGCCATCGCTCGCCTTTTATCTCATGCTGGCAAGCTTCTACCACTTCACTAAGATGATGCTCTAATCAGCTAACTTACGATTGCAGAAGCTCTTTTTGTACCAAGGCATTTTGTTCGCGCTCTTTGGCTTTTGCCAACATGTTCCTTAAGAGTTGTTTATCAGTCAACATGGTATCCTTTTGCTTATTCTTCACTTTCAGTTGAGTATTAGCCATTCAGAGGCACTGACTTTGTTTCCTCAGGTAATCCCTTTCGATTTTCCTCTTTTTTCCAATCTCCTTGATGGTTTGCTTGCTCTCTAAGTTCTCCCTTTTCTGAAGGGCACATTCTTGTTGAGATGTCAGCAAGTCTTTTTCTAGCTCCTTGTTTTTGGTGGTTAGCTCTTTTATCTTGGCTCTCATTGCCTCCTCTTCAAGGGTAGGAGGGGTAACATGTGTGCTTGTTGGGAGATAGGAGGGATTCCTGAATGGCAGCTTAACACTGGAAACCCTATTTAGGACCCATTGATAGTACTCTTCCTTCACAGCATGGCTTCGAGTTCCTAGTTCTTTCCCTTGTCTGTGGACTTTCTTCCATGCATTTGCTATATCCTGAACGACAGAGGTACAATCTCCTTCTGAGTAGTAAACGATAAAAGAAGTAAGAGATTCTTCATCGGGTGACCCACGTAAGGGGTAGGCTAACTGACGTTTGGCTATGACAGGGTTGTAATTAATGCATCCCTGAGTACCCATGAGAGGAACGTTCAGGTAGTTTCCACAATGGTGAATTATGGTGTCAACCTTCGACCACTGCGGATACCACCTTACTTTATCATCCATGAACCCTACCAGGTGATTGGCCCATTCATGCCCATTCTTTACTACTAACTGACATAACTTCAGATCTAAGACAGGACATTCAACTTTGCTGACATGGTGGAAGACATGTGACATAAGCCACACATATAGAGCAGGTAAACAGCAAATGATTCTCTTTCCTCCTTGTGTATAGCAGAAGTCCATGGTGCAGTACGTATTTGCCAAGATAGCAGTGACAAGATTTTCAGACTTGAACTTACGGGCAAGGAAAACGCTAATAGCATCATAGTCCACGTAATTATCAATATTAGGGAATAAGATAACACCATAAATGGTGAGAGCCAAGGTATCCATGAAGGCTTCCCAATCTTCTTTCTCAGCCAGCAGGTGCATGTGCTTCTCAAAATATTCCCGATCAAACCCCAGGATTTGATTCCTATTCAGTTGTGCACTCCTTAACACTTCCGGGTGAATCCTTAGGACATTAGCAATGGTAACAATATTCACTTAACGTCCAAGGTGACGGTAAGGCATTTGTCTTTCTAATGGCATCCCCAGAATTTGTTCAAACTCCTCAACAGATGGAGCCAATTGAAAGTCTTGGAAGGTGAAACAATGGAGAGGTAGGTCATAGAACTGAATCAAAGCAGTAATTGCCTCGACTTGTACCTCCACTTCTAGCAACTTTAGGATCCTCCCATATTTCCTTGAGAAAACCATTTTCTGATTCATGTCCAATTTCTTCCCTAATGCTTGTAAACTGGTTGTATCGACTTTCCTAGCCTTAACATGCAGTAATTTTTTCAACTTGGGTACATTTTTACCACAACTATCTGATCTCATGTTAATTTCCATATTTCAGTCAGAGGTACTGGCTAAGCTCTTGATAGCTTTCTGTAAGAACATAAAGAAAAGAAAAATCCGTCATTGGGAACTGACATGCTTTGCAAATTGATACTCCCCTAGTATCTTTCTTGAAAACAATTTTGTATTTAGGGAAGTTACGATTTGACAAAACATGCAATAAATCAAGGATCATGTGAGCTATGGATTTTCTGATCATTGTTAATAAAAAATGATTTTTTTATTTTTTGTATATTTTTTTTTGTAAAATTTTTTGGCTTTTTTTTTAATGATTCAGAAAATTTGTAACTCAAGACCCCAAGACTTAAGCAAATATAAAAGGAAAGGACCACTTGCCCATTAAAGGATCACTGGTTAAAAGTAGGTCATTTTTTTTGAAAAAGTAATCCACTAAACAGGCAAGTGGTCCTTTAATTTGGATCAGAAGAGAAAATAAGAATGAGAAAAGGTATAAGTAAAGTTTGCCCCTTTGTGCCCTAAGTCAGGTTTTTCTGGAGGTCTCCTAACGGTTCTAAGGTTTTTCTATCAGTGACATCTCGCATTAGGTGGCTTATTCTAAAATTTCTTAAGGTTACCAGAGCCAAGATCTTACTCATGATGTTGACCACAACAGTAGGAATTCTACTAGGTGTGGGCACCATGAATAAGTTGAACTCTAGCTGAGATTCTCACGGTAACCAGACAGGAAGTACATCCCAAATGGCTCTGCTACCAACCTCCCCTAATCTTAAGTTATATTTGGGCCCGGGTATAGGGTCCCACTCAAAAGTGTGTGCAAATTGTGAGTGTAGTGTGTGAAAGAGGCATTCAATACCTGTACCTTACTCATCCTGCACATAGAACAAACACAGAGCAACAAAATAAAGTCGTCTAACCTAGGGTTCAATGATCACACAGATATTAACTAAAAAAAAATAGAAACCATATACAAACATTGACGAAAAATAAAATAAAGGAAGAAGTTAAATAATTAATATGCTCATTAAAACATGCGCTATCAAATTGACTAGCTCGACTCTCTAAGTCCCCAGCGGAGTCGCCATCTGTCGCGACCGGGATCGCGGCGGCACGGCCGACCCTCAAAAATGATTTTTGGTTCGAAAAGAAAAACAGGGAGTCGCCACCAATATTTTTTAGGATAAAATACCAGGAAAACCTTTCATTAAAGCATTGGTCAAAAAATGAAATTCCAAATTCGGGAGTCTGATTACAGGTGAGGAAGGTATTAGCACCTCACAACTGTCCGTTATAAAAATGGTTACCTCAATATAATAGCGCGCATTATAATTAACCCAGAAATTATTTTAACTTTTTTATGAAAAGAAAACATACAAAATGACAAAGTATACAAAAATAAATAAAAAAAATAAACATGAAATTTTTTTACATGAGATTAACAGGACGTCTCGTCCAAATTAAACTCGTTCCACCTTTTTTAAGAAAAAGATATTAATATAAAAAATGAGATTAACAGAACGTCTCGTCTAAATTAAACTTGCTCCACCCCTTTTTTAAGAAAAAGATATTATATATAAAAAATGAGATTAACAGGACGTCTCGTCCAAATTAAACTCGCTCCACACCTTTTTTTAAAAAAAGAAAAATAATAAAAATTGCAATAATAATGAGAATAATAATAATTATTACAACTTTTATGCTAGTCCAAATAGAATGTGTGAAGCACTCATTTTTATTAATATTTATCAATCAATAGAAATTAATTGATAATTGAAAAGGAAACAAAGTCACCGAACAGCAATTAATTCAACAGAAAATAAACAAATACAAGTACTAAAAAAATGAGGGGGCAAAGTGAGACCGGTGTATTAAGAAAGGAGTTGGACGGTGTGTGAAAGATTTGAGATGTTGGACGGTGTAGCGTGGATTTAAGGAGATTCAGGTCGGCATTAAGGGTTTAAGGGGGGACGGTGTGGGTTTTAAGGAGAGGGACTTAGCTTGAGGGGCGTACAGTGTAGTGAGGATTCAAGGGACTGTTGGTGTAGGTTTTAAGGAGAGGATGATGTGAATTTGAAGGGGCTGTATGGAGTGGCTTTTAAGGAGAGGATGATGTGAGTTTGAGGGGGGGCTGTATGGTGTGGTTTTTTAGAGGAGAGGGAAGGACTGTGGTGAGGAGTGAGGGACGGTGTCATTTTTTAGAGGAGAAGGAAGGACCGTGTGGTGAGGAGTGAGGAACGGTGTGGGTAAGTTTTAGGGGACTGTATGGTGGATTTAAGAGGAGGAGGATTGTATTGGTGAAGGGAGAGTGAGGACGGTGTGGTTTTGTGGGGGATGACTGGAGAGGAGAAGAGGGACGGTGTTTGTTGGAGAAGGAGAGAGGAGAGGGTATGAGAGGGGGACGGTGTTGGTGGAGAAGAGAGGGACGGTGTGGGAAGAGGAGGACGGATATGAAGAGGAGGAAGAGGAGAGGGACGTTGTATGGTGAGGTGGAGAGAGGGGACAGTATTGGGTGAAGGAAGAGAGGGGACGGTGTTAGGTGGAAAAAGAGAGGGGACAGTGTTGGGTCTTGGGGGGCTGTGTTTTTTTTAAGAAAATGCTTCAGAGTCTTCTCCAAATGAAAGTTTTCTCCTCCTCTTGAAGGCTTCAAGATCCCTCTCTATTTATAAAGCTCTTGGACGTTAACAATCGGTGGCAAGTGGGGCTTCTCCTTTTGTCTTGTAGTCAGCCGCTCCACTAGATCAACATTGGATACAGCCTAGATGGAGTTGGTAGGAACAGCTTGCTCCTAAACAGCTATAGGGAACGACGGCTAGTGGGTTTCTCCTTTGTCTTATTGTCAGCCGCCCCCTATAAGTCAAGGATCCACTTGGATAGTGGAAATCCAAGTCAGCATAGGCATTCGGTGGGAATATGGGTCGGTTTTCTCCTCCTAACTCGGTTTTAGTGCCTCAGTCGGTATACACCCACAGGGGAAGCCAATCCGAGAGGAACAAGTGCTTTTCATAAAGACCGAGTGAAAGCTTTGCTCGGTGTTGCTTTGCTGGTCGGTGTTGGGTTGCTGTGAGGAGCTGGACGAGCAAAGCAATTCTGATTGGAACACTCAATCAGGAACCAAGTGAAAAGTGACTCAGAAATGGTTGAGAACATGGCTTGGAAATGGTTAAAGGATGGCTCGGAACTGGTTAAAGGATGGCTCAGAAATGGTTAAAGGATGGCTCGGAAATGGTTAAAGGATGGCTCGGAAATGGGTGAAAGGTGGCTCGGAATTGGGTGAAAAGTGGCTCGGAATTGGGTGAAAAGTGGCTCAAAAATGGGTGAAAAGTGACACGAAATTGGGTGAAAGGTGGCTCAGAATTGAGTGAAAGGTGGCTCGGAAGTGGGTGAAAAGTGGCTCTGAATTGAGTGAAAGGTGGCTCGGAAGTGACTGAAGAGGACTCACTCGGTGCCGACTGAAAAGTGACTCACTCGGTGCTGACTGAGAGAGGACTCACTCGGTACTGACTGAAAGAGTGGCTCGGTACTGACTAAAGAGGACTCACTCGGAATTGCCTTCTGTCGTCCTTGTTTCTTCAATCAGAATGGAACTTCGAACTCAGCTCGGGATGAACAATCTGACCACTCAGACGTATTTTACTCTGGAACCGATCCTTCATTTTAATCGGAATGCTTTCAATCATGAACAACAGTTCGGATGCACTCACTCGGGAGTCAGTCTTTTTTCAATCAGAATTCGGAACTCAGCTTTAATCCTTCGGGTGCAATCACTCGAAAACTGACTCTCTTCTTACTCAGGACTTGGAACTTGAGAATCTAGCCACCCGGATATATTTACTCGGAGCCGGCCTTCTTTCCACTCGAAAACACATCTCTTGGAATTAAATCACTCTGAAATACTTCACTCGGAGAAAGCCCACTCCGATGTGTCTGCTCGAAAAGTATTCATTCATAGAGCCTTTCTTTGCTCGGGAGTGAACCTCTTGAAATGATCCACTCAGAAATACCTCACTTGGGAATATCCTTGCCCGACAAGTGTTCATTCATAGTCAGAGGCTTTCTTTGCTAGGAAGTCATTCCCTTGAAATGATCCACTCGGAAATGCCTCACTCAGAGACACCCCTCTCGAATATACCTTTGCCCGACAAGTGCTCATTCGAAATCAAAGTTCTATTCATTTAGAATCAATTTACTCGGAAAATATTCGCTTAGAAACATCTCTGTCCAGGGAAAGCACTCATCCAAAGTCAGAATCTCTTTTCACTCGGAGGTACTTCAATCGCGAATCATTCACTCGGATGTATTCATCAGACATCGGGCTTGCTTTTTATTCAGACTGGCTTCAGTCGGATTTATCCAATCGGTAAGTGGTCATTCAATAACAGTCCATTTTTCATTCAGAGCGGTTTCAATCGGGAATCCTCCACTCGGAAACACCCCACCTGGTGACAATTCACTCGGCAACGTCTCACTCGGAGACATGTTTCTCGAAACGCCTTTCCGCTTGAGCGGGATTCCCACTCGCTTGAGCGCTCACCTTTCCGCTTGGGCGAGGTTCCCACTCGCTTGAGCGAGAACAGGCCAGAGGTCAAATTCCTGATTCACCACAGTCTCACTTGGGCGAAATTCCCACTCGCTTGAGTGAAATTCCCACTCACATCACCATACATCAACATACCACTCGGCCATGTCTCACTCGGAGACTCCTTACTTGGAAATGATCATTCCGAGTCATCTTACTCGGAAATAATCATTTCCGAGTCAGAATTCTTTCTTTTTTTTCTTTTTTTTAATTTTTCTTTTTTTCTCTCTCTTTTTTTCTTTTTTTTTCTTTTTTTTCTTTTTTTTAAATTTTGTGTTATTATTTTTTTAATTCTTTTCACTTGTGGATATCAATCGGAGCCTAAGACAGTCGTGAAGATGAGCACAAATAGAAAGAAGGGATTCCAAGTGACGAAAATTCTCTATTCTTGGTGAAAATTGACTGGACCGAAATAGATGTTCACAACTCTCAACTCCCATTCACATGGGCTTACCACACTTGACCCTTCCCTACTCTTCACTCAAGAATAGTTATACTCGGGGATAATCCAATCTCCTTCACTCGATAAGGGTTCCTCCGGGTATCCCCACTCGGAAAATACCCTAACTTTACTTTACTCAGAAGAGGCTCTCCCGGGCATAAGTCACTTGGAAACATTCTCACCTTTCATCACTCGGAATCATTATACTTTTCTTCACGCAGAAAGGGAATGAGGGATTCCCACAGGAACGAAATAGACACCAAGCCGACTGGTACTCGCTCGAACAAGGATAAATGCGCTCGGGAAATATTCACCCGGTACCAAACTTGGCTACAACAACCATTTGTGAAAATGAATGTCAATTATAATATAACATAGATTAACACCTGATTTAAACTTAGTTCAGCACACATGTAACACCACATATACGGAAAACTCAATATATAGATATATATTACATAATTCACTCAAAATCAATCGGGCCTTGGAATCGGTCTCCCGCTTAGCGCACCTCCAGAGCTCCGACCTCCTCCCTGTTACTGGTTACTAAATTGAAAACAACAGTAAGGGTGACTGTTTGGCATCATAATTAATCTAGAACGGAAATTAATAATTCACATGTATACAAACTCCATTCGGTTACTTCATTGTCAAATTGAAGGTCTCACTCGGCAAATGACTCATACTCGGTAGTTATAATAATTTCTTCAGTAAATATAACAAATAGCACTCGGCAATTTATCAAGTCAAACTCATCAAGTATATCAACTTTTACTCGGCAATATATATATATATATATATCACTCGCTCGACAAATACATCAACTTTCACTCGGCAAATATATCAACTTACTCAGCAAGTACATCAACTTTCACTCAGCAATATATGTCATTCACTCAGCATCTGTATCAATATTCACTCGGCAAATATTTCAACGTACTTATCAACTACATCAACTTTCACTCGGCAAGTATATCAACTTATAATCATCTAATATATCAACTTTTACTCGATAGATATATCAATTCACTTAGCAAGTACATCAACTTTCACTCAGCAATATATATCATTCACTCAGCAACTGTATCAACATTCACTCGGTAAATATTTCAACGTACTCTTCAAATACATCAACTTTCCCTCAGCAATATATATCATTCACTCAACAACTGTATCAACATTCACTCGGCAAATATATCCATTAACACTCGGCATTATTGTAATTCACACTCAGCAGTATAACAGTTCTCCTTCGACAATCTTAACTAGTAATGTTCGGCAAGTAGCTTCCACTCGGAAAATATATCAATCACTCGGCAAAAATATGAAATTACACTGAGATATATATCAAATCATTCAGCAATGATTTAAACTTTCATTTAGCAATTATAACCAATTTACCACTTGGTGAATATAACATCACTCAGCAATTATTTCAATTTTTATTTGGCAATTAAAACCAATTGCACTCATCAATACATTGAATTATTCTCAACAAATATATCAAAATCTCATTCGGCAATTATAACAAATTAACACTCGGTAATCATAACCATTCATGCTCAGCAATTATAATACTTCATACTCGACAATTATATTCAACCTCATTCAGCAAATATAACAATTTATACTCATCAAATACAACAGATTGGCCCTCGGCAAATACAACATCATACTCAGCAAGTACAATAATTCATACTCATCAATTGTCATAACTGACTCACATAAAAATCGACGCCTAGTATCCGGATACTAAAGGATTGGCCTTCAGCTGGGAGTCCGACTTGACATCCCGTGAACCCGACTTGGTTCACCGAGCCAGACTTGGCTCCCCCTCAACCACTAGGTCAAAGACCACTGGGTAGCTTAACTGGGTCTGACTTGACCACAGAAGCCAAAAACATAGGGTAATATATATACCGTCAATCATCCCATACCACATCATCATATAATTACAATCCTCAATCATTACATATCATCAACAATCAACAGATGCAACCACCAGAAACTGGCATGTGCTCTCATCACAGGGTGACCGACTCGTCAAGCCCCTTCATCAAATTGCCACTGTACCCGATTGTCACAGCATCAAATATTCTAATTTTCAATCGGATTATACCACACACATAATCAAAAGTTGATCGGTGTCCACATACATGCATATACATTCATATACACATTCATATACAACTCATTCGGCATCATCTCAATTATCACAACATCAAATCTTTCCCAAGTCACTGATCGGTGTCCATATACATGCATATACATTCATATACATATTCATATACAACTCATTCGGCATTATCTCAATTATCACAACATCAAATTTTTCCCAAGTCATTGATCGGTGTTCACCTACATACATGCATACTCATACATCCATAGCTTTCATTCAGCAACAACATCAAATATTTCATCACTCACACACACACACACACGATCCTAAACCGATCGGTGTGCACATCCATACATACATTCATACACATTCATATACTTTTCTTCCAGCATTAATTCTTACCCGGTTTACAAATATCTCAACGACTCGGACAGTATGTCCTATTCTAATTAATTATAACCCGAACACCCCCTTACCTCTGTTCCACGTTTTAATAGTCGTTGGGTTCATAATTCTACCACCGTTCCAGTAGCAACTCCTTTAATCGTCCTACTGATGGTCGTTCCAACACCAGCTCCTTTCTCGTTCTACTACCTATGGTTTGGAACGTGAAATACGTTACCATCATATCACCATCCACACGATCAAGGGCCATTTTTAGGCTCACATCCAAGAGGAGTGGAGATCAAAATAGTACCCTCACATGCATGACCACACGGTTACCCAAGAAACAAAAGGATAGGAAAATACAAATGCAGACGGATTAGTGGACTCACCTTGAGACCACAGTCACAGAAATGGGTTTATCACTCGGTTGGGATGCAATCAGGGTCTTCCTTCAGAACATGCAATTCGCAGCGTGAGGAAGGAGGAGAAGAAGAAGATGAAGGAGAAGGAAGAGGGAATCAGATGAAGGAGAAGAGAGAGAGACAGTGGCCCACATGAATGCTGAATGAAAGAGAAGGGAAAAGAAACCTTTTGTTTAAAGCCAGGGGCAACTGGTAACCTTCCCAGCCGGTTACCTCCCCATTTCTAATTACTGTTTCACCTAAATGTTTAAGCCAACTTTTCTCTCCTTCAAATCATGTTCCATTTACTCCTTTTTATAATTAATCCACCAATTAGATTTTTATTTACTTTCACAGCCTTTAATTATTTATAATTCCCCAATAATTCCTAAAATTGTTTAATAAATTCCTAAAACAATTTTTAATATTTTTCTACTACACAGAATTTCACTAAATTGTTCGGGATGTTATAGTATCCCCCCAAATCATTTAAAAGCCTCAGGTACCCCCTCCTAAGCTATTCCATTTGAGTCAAGGGCTTCCCCCTAAGTCATTTGTTTTCTCTTAAAAAGCTTCAGGAACCCACTCCCAAGCTATCTCATTTCTTAATTTGAGCCAGGGGCATCCCTCAAATCATTTGTTTTATATCAAAGCTTCAGGAACCCACTCCTAAGCTATTCCATTTCAATTTGAACCAGGGGTATCCCTCCAAATCATTTATTTTCTGTCAAAAAGCCTCAGGAACCTACTCCTAAGCTATTTTATATCTCAATTTGAGACAGGGGCATCCTCCTGAATCATTTAAAAGCCTCAGGTACCCCCTCCTAGGCTATCCCATTTCTCAATTTGAGCCAGGGGCATCCCCCCAAATCATTTATTTTCTGTCAAAAAGCTTTAAGAACCCACTCCTAGGCTATCCTATTCTTTTTGACTCAGGGGCATCCCCCCAAATCATTTATTTTCTGTCAAAGTCTCAAGAACCTATGCCTAGGCCATTTTATTTCTTAGTTTGAGCTAGGGGCATTCCCCTGAGTCATTTGTTTTCCATTAAAAGCCTCAGAAATTCACGCCTAGGCTATTTCATTTCTCAATTAAAGTCAGGGGCATTCCCCTCGAGTCATTTGTTTTCCATTAAAAGCCTCAAGAATCCACGCCTAGGCTATTTTATTTCTCAATGTGAGCCAGAGGCATCCCCCAAGTCATTTAATTTGAGCCAGGAGCATCCCCGAAGTCATTTATTTTTTGTTAAAAAGCCTCAGGTACCCCCTCCTAGGCTATTCCATTTCTCAATTTGAGCTATGGGCATCCTCCCAAATCATTTGTTTTCTATCAAAAAAGCCTTAGGAACCTCTTCCTAGGCTTTTCCATTTCTTAATTTGAGCCAGGGGCATCCCCTCAGTCGATTGTTTTCTTCAAAGCTTCAGGTACCCATTCTCAGGCTGTGTCCTCAAATCAAAACACGTCGAGGCAATTCCCTACGTCATTTACTCTTCTTCAAAGCTTCAGGAATCCATCCCTAGGCAAACCCATTCTTGATATCAGAGAAAAATCTTCTAATTTGTTAACTTCAGTTGACACCTTGCTTATTTTCCCATTTGCCAAAATTGGTATCCCAATTGCCAGGGTTGGCATTCCGTTATTTTTCCAAAAACGCTGAAGCTGGCACTCTTGTTGTATTTCCCAAGTCATTAAAGTTGACACCTTCCTTCATTCTTTAAGTCACAAATTAGCACTACTGTTGGTTTTTTTCAATGGAAGAATATTTTCTTTCCTGGTTACTGAAGTTGGCATGACTTTGGCAATAGTGTTCATATCTTTACTTCATTTCCACTTTAAAAACATGAAGAAACTCTATGTTTTTCTCGCGGAAAAGAAGTAAAGAGAGGCATCTATGAGCGCCTTTTTTTGCCCGGCCAATTGGTATAATTCCATCATTTGGGCACTTTATTCTGCGCATAGTTCACTTAAAAATTCATAAACCCTTCATATGACCTTTGATTTGTGCAAACCTAGTCTCAAAATTTCTGTAACGAAATTATCTATGACTTTTGTGAAGACCTAGAAAGCTATATCCTTACCAATTAGTACAGTTTTAATAATCTTCCTAGACCTGTTCCAGTTTCATGACTGCTCTACACACCTTTAGGAAAAAATTCATATCTCCCTTATATGATACTGAAATGACCCTGTTCTTTTTTTCTATGGATCCATATTAAAGAGATCTACAAACTTCATGAAGGTCATGAAAGCTAATTCTCTATCCATTTTTCCCAGTGAATTTATTTTTCTTGCAAATGTATTTCCGTCACACCCTAGAGTAGTTTTCGTAGATGAGTCATATCTCCCTCGTTTCTTGATGAAAAGTTTTGTGCCTTATATCAAATTAAAGATAAGAGAAAGACCTACAATTCTCATGTTGGGTCCTTTTTCAAATTTGGCCCACATCAGCCCTTAAATGTGTGAGCAAGTTTTGTTAAATACAAAATCAAGTGCAACCCTCCCCCTTTCTCTTTCACGTGAATTTAGGGGTCATGCACACCAAGGGAATTGATTAAAACTATAATGGAAAGCATGATGTAACATCCCAGATTTTAAGGAAAATAAATGTATTGGATGATGATAATTAATCATTTATGGTCAAATAATTATGGGAGATGTTGTTAGACATTAGAGGTGAATTATCGGTAAATTTAGATTTACCGGAATCGGATGAATTAACTGGTGATGTGGGACCTACTTGATTTAATTAGATGTTCGATGGGTCTAGAATATTTGGAAAATTATCATGGTTAAGATGGTATAGTTAGAATAATTTTTAGTGTTAAGAAAATAATTAATTGGATATGACGTATGATGCAAAACGGGGAAAATACGAACCAAATGGGATTAAAAAGAAAATGTGAAATCTTCCCTTCTCTTCTTTCTTACCCGTGTGAGTTTTACACACTTTATACCCTCCTTTACACAATGGGCAAAACAAATATGGACTAATGGTAAAAGTAGATGGTGGCATTGCTTTATGTCTTGGGTAATGACCAATTATGGTCATCTTTTTCTCTCTCTTTCTCTCATTCTCGGCAACCATCTCTCTCCCTTCATTCACTCTTCATTTTCTTCTTCTTCATCTTCTCTTCATCCTAAAAACCGCCCACCTCCATTCTTCTTCTTTCTCTTGCCAAAAACAAAAGCTAAGCTTGGATTTGTGAAGCATTTATGGAGCTTGGGAGCTTGTGGGATCATCTCCTTTCTCTTCTTCACTCTCATTTTCATTTTGGTGGAGCTTAAGCTTGAGGTAAAGATTTCTTACCTCCACCTTGTTTTATTTATGGTTTTAGGTTGTTGAGTGAAGTTATAAATGTTAGAAACCTTGCATGTGGGTGGAAATGGAAATCCTAGGCTTGAATGTTTGGAAGAGAAACCCTTGATTTAGGGCTTTATGATTATGTGAAATTTAAAGGTTGATGAGGTCATTATGATAAAATAAAATGGATTGAAGATTGATAGAGATTGTTGAAGGTTGTTGGGTGATTTTGGAGATGAAACCTTAAGTATTAATAATTTGGGGGTTTTTACCCTCTTGATGATTTTGATGATTTTGGTACCTTGGAATGATGTTATACATAGAAATGAATATTTGAAGGATAGGAGTTGAATATTGATATGATAAAATGGTGAACTAAGTCATGAGTTACAAATGAAGATATATGCATGTATATAGGTATGTTGATTTGAGGGATTAATCTTAAGTGTTGATGTTGTTGGATTTGTTTAACCCTTAAGACTTGGAGAATCTTAGCTTTGGGGAAAGGAATTCCCGAAGCCTAACATGGGTATATGGAATTGGAGCTTAGACAAGTTTAGGACTTGATCATAAGTTAAGAGAAGTGATGTTTTGTGATGATTTATTGATTACATGTGTATGTGTAATTATGGATAGGATTGTATTCCGGACGATGATGTATAATGATCAAAGCAATCGGAGTGTTGGAATTTTGATTTCTTCTCTCGAGGTAGGAGAGGAGTTTACATTTCAAATCGCATGAGTGAATTAATTGCTAATTATGTATATGTTGAACTCATGCAATGCCTTGCCATAAATGTCTTATATGACTGATTTGATGAAGTGATGATTGATGGCTTGGCTTATGTTGATTGTTATGAAAATGTATGTATTTATATAATGTTGATGATAAGTGTTTTATGGTCCCTTGGTTGGACGTAAACTGAATGATGGTGACAAATTATGAATGAATGAACTACATGAATTATAAAGAATTGATTTAAAGTGATTATGTGGAAAGATGAATGAGAGAGGGATGTGGGTTACGGTTAAAACCTTCTCTCATAAAAATTAAATAATTAAAGGTGATTGATAAGCTGGAATGAGTATTTCCAAGTATGAATGCTTAGAGCGAGTTTTAGATGTCCCATGTGGCGTGTATGAAGTATTGGTTGTGATTAAGTTGGCTTAAAATGAGAATTTCCTGCGTCAGGTTGTGAGAATTGTTAATTCTGTGTAAGACCTGATAGTCTTGCTCAAGCGAGATGGGATCTCGCCCAAGCGAGAGTCCCCTACTTCAGAGAATTAGCCTCTGGCCCAAATCCGCCCAGGCAAATGAGTTACTCGCCCAGGCGAGGCGAGCGAGAAAGGAGTTAGTTCTGGAATAATTCCACCGAGTGTTAGGAAGCCTCGCTCGAGTGAGAGAAGAGCCAGTTTGGAATGATTCTGCCGAGTGAAATACCGATAAAGAGATAAGTCAGCTTTGGAATAATTGCCGAGTGAAAGACCAAACGAGGGACGAGTCGATTTTGGAGTAACTTGCCGAGTGAAAGACCGATCGAGTGATGAGTCAGTTTTGGATAATTTGGCCGAGTGAAGGGCCGAGTGAGAAATGAGTCGGCTTGAAATAATTTGCCGAGTGAAACACCGAGCGAGAGATGAGTCAGTTCTGGAATCATTTCACCGAGTGAAAACCGAGTGCTGTGAACCACCGAGTGAAAAACTAAGTGCTGGGAAGCCTTGCCGAGCGAGCGAGTGCAGAAGGTAAGGACAGCCTCTGGTCATATTTTGCCTAAGCGAGTAGGTGCCTCGCTCAAGCGAATGCCAGTGGAATTTGTTACTGGACAATTCTCGCCCGAGCGAGTGGCTAGGTGAAGGTAGCCTCGCTCGAGTGAGTGCATATGGAGTTGGTCACTGGATGATTCTCGCTCGAGCGAGTGGCCGGTGTGAAGGCGTTTCGCCCGAGCGAGTAAGCTTTGGGGACGCTACTAGGGGCTTTTCGCTGATGCAAAAAGGGTTGCCCCTGCGAGCCTGATCCATCTCGCTCAAGCGGAGGTGATTCTCGCTTGAGCGAGTTTCCACCAGAAAGGGATTTACTCAATTTTATTTGTGGCGGGCTTATGTTAGAGCCTCTTCTCGGTATTATGAGATGATTATGGGTATGTATGAAGGGCGATATAATGGTAGTATAACATGGTGGTGTTTGAGATTGATAGGCGTATTGGGGCTAATTAATTATAACCCAATACTACTTAAAATAGAATAGTGAAAGGATGATATTAAGAACCTGATGATAGGATTATAAAATATAGATCCTTGGATGAATTTGAAATTAAGGAAGGGATAATGGATTGACATGGTATACGATATAAATTGATAAATTAGAGAAGATATGATACAAAATAATGTTAGATGATGATGTTGAGCACTCTTTTGTACAAAGAGGTGTATATCATTATTGATAAATTGTTGTGTGCCATTGTGTGGGATACAAGCATGGTCTTGTATGGGTGGTATGAAATATGAAATTGAAAATATTGTAAATGCCACATAAATATATATATATATACTTATAAAGGTATACATGAGACAATGGTAATGAATAATGAGATGAAACTCCACTAAATGAAAGTGTGATAATATTGATGAATATTATGTAATATTGAAATGCCATTGTGGTTGATTGCAAGCACCGACTTGCGTGTATGATGTTAAATATTGTGAAATATTTGTGAAATATGTTAAGATGAAAATGCCACATTAAAAACTTGAAAGCAATGGCTAAGAAACCAACAACAATGAAATCCACTAAGGTGTATGGTGGTGTTGATGATTGTGATGATGATGATTGATGAGTGGCATTTAGGATACACAGAGTGAGAATGCATTTGATTTGCATTGCATTGCATCCATGGCATATCATAGCCGTCGATGTTGGAACATTAGGGGAGTTCCCTCGGCCGACCCAGTGGGAGGGTGGCTCAGTGCACGAGCAATTTGTTGTATCCCCTGTGACTCGATGTGTAAGTCATGAAGCCGCCCATGTATTGCTACGGGGAGCTACATGTGGCCGACCCTTGTGGGGGTGGCTCTTGATGAGCAGGTGACCCCGGTGGTCCTTGGGATCACAGCCGCCATGATTTGATATCTAGTCGGCCCATAACACCATATGTTGAATATGTTGTATACCGCGGTCATGGTGAAAATGACCAGGTGTTGCATGATGGGCGATGCAGTTTGGTACCAGTAAAAATATGGTGAATATGCATGCATTATGATATATGTGTACACATTTTACTACTACAGTAGGGGCATGGTATGTGATCATGCTTGAACCCACAGCTTGGTGTTATTTCCCACAGTCGGATCCGCATTTGTTGTTGATCATTCCATTGTGCATATGCATTAGCCATAAGAGCATTTGCATATAGCATGGAGATATGTCAGAATATGATGATGATTGATGATGATTGAGACGATGGTATGGTGTTGATGAGATGGGTAATTAATATACCGAAAGACCACATAAAAGTAATAAATGTTATGAATATACGAAATGATGTTGAATATGACGATATGTATGTGATGGCCCAAGGTAATGAAGGGCGTATTTGTTTATGATTGTTAATGATTATGTTAGCCCGTGGTGGCTTTGATGAAAGACCAGAATGGTCTATATATATGTGTTGGCCCATTGTGGCGGTGTGACAAATGTGTATATGCTTGTTTTGCTATGATTTGATGAATAAGCATGAAATGAATATATATTGTTGAATTAATAATCTATGATTATTGTTGATGGGTTTAGCAAAGCATACATGATGTTGATATGCATATGCACATAATTTCAATTGTATTATATCGTCATTTGAAATGTATAAATCACTCTCCCATGTGGTCTACTTTTTAGTATTGATGCAGGAATGCCATGGGAAGAGGATGTTTTTAAAAGTAAAGCTTTTGGAAAGGTAAATAGTAGTAACGGAATGCCTTGGCCGGCAGCATTGTAATGTAATGTGTTATGTATATAATGGATAGCATGATGTTGTAATTATTGATATTGATGGACGAATTGTGAATATAATTATACATTTGGATGATGTACTAATAGTGGAGATATATGAATTGAGGTTGGACTGGTTATGGTCTATTATGAATATGAACATTGATGATGTATGACGCATGACCATATAGATGAGTATACACTTATATCTTAGGCATCGCATGCTTATGCGATTATGTAAAATGATGATGGTTGTATATTAGGCTTATGATATGCCATTGCATTCTTGCCGAGCCTTTGCTTATATCTTCATATATGGGACTAGGCGTGTGCCCGGTATACACATTCTTCTTCCGCTGTAAACTCTGTTATTTTTGTATACCGAATGGGCAAACTATTTCTCGATCCAGTTATAGGTTTCTAAGTCTCACTCTTTGGTTTTCTGTGATTTGGGTCTTGATGTGATCATGGTGGTGTCTTGGAAATGTTTTCAAACATGAAAAATTTATTCGTATTTTTATTAATTATGACGATCACATCGGGATTCGAGTACAGAAAATTAGGGGTGTCATACATGAATGTCAAAAATACAAAAGTATGGTCCTATATGGTCAAAGAAGAATTGAAAAATGCAAACAAATGCTTCATTACATTTCTCCTAAGATCATTCACGACAAAGGCTTTCAAAGTGCAACAAATTTTCAAATCAAACCACCAATTTTGACCAAGTCAAAATTGAATCAATTATTCAAGAAGGCTTCACCATTTTAACATTTTTCGCAAAAGAAATTCAGCCCCATGAACCTAGCAATTCACGTGAATTATGGAAGATGCAAGAGAAATATTTTATTTGGCATAAACATCATGGGTCCCACCAAGGCTACCCACTATAACAATTAATTAAATTAAATTGGTAGCCTAGGTGCTATGTGTTTCACGTAGATAAGGGAGCTTGGTACAAGGGGGATTTATTTTATTTTACAATAAAGGCATGGATGATAATATAAAATGCAAAATCATGAAGCCTACCAGAAGGAGTAGCTACGGTTTTGGCAAAAAAAAGGGATAGTCCAAATTTAATAAATTATATAAAGTGTGGTATTATTTTAATCAAGTGTACATGCTCCACCAAGCCATGATTCCCACGGCCAAAGACAAGGAAACCACTCCATTTTATCATTTAAGTAATAAGCCCATGCTCTTTAGTTTGTCACGTGAAGAGCAAGACCATGGCATTTAGAGTCTTGATGATAGTTTTTTAATGAAACATTCCACTTTGTGTCTTGAATAATTCCTACGGTAGTAGAGAAAGGGAAGTGAAGAAAAGATTAAACAAAGAGCATAGGTGGAGTAATAAAAACAAAAAGCCAACGTGAGGAGGAGGGGGTTACAAGCAGGGCTGATTTCTGGTGAAGGAAAAGAAAAAGAAATAAAGGGAGTGCAACAGATCTTCTTGAGGATTTTTAGGAGCTTCAAGACCACTTGCAAGGGTGGAAGTCCAGCTAGAAGAACCACTCAAGTTAGTGTCATCCTCTTCATCCTCCATCAAAGCATAAAATTCATAACAGCAGTAATAGCAACAGCAGCAATAGCAGCAGCAGTAAAGCAATAACAACAACAACAACAACAACTACAGCAGCAACAGCAACTACAACAACAACAATAGCAGCAACAGTGAGCAAGAACTCAATCAGTGAGCAAGAACGTTTTTTTTATATTTTTTGTGAAAACCAGTGCTCATTTTCTAAAAGGTTAATTTTTGTACAAGAATCAGATTAGTATTGTTGTATTGGATACTCTCTCTTTTCTGTTGTCTATTGCTGTTATTACAACTTGTTTTGCAGTAGGATATTGTGATGCATGATTGAATCACTACTCTATCTCTGCTACTATTTTTGTTTATGTTATTGTTCCCGTTTATTTACTGCCCAACATTATTGTTCAAATTGTTGGTATATGTTTTAGTTTTGTACGAATTTAAATTTTATCAAGGATAGTTGTGATCTCAATTTTATTATCTAGAATATTAATCCTATTACAAGAAATCAGTCGTCTATATACTGTTTCTTTTTCTGGACATTTCATTTATCGTATAGTTAGGGTGTAATTTTATTTTAAGGCGCTCGTTCATCTTTGAAAGAATCAGGCTGTACAAAGCTTAACAAAAATGTGATTGCTTATGTTTTTATTTTATTTAGTTTCTGTTTTTACGTTATTTCAAAATTATGTCTAATTAAAAATTTTAACAACCCAACATTATCTTCAACCAAAGAAACATTACTCACTTTCCTTTTAATAATTTTTGTATGTTTTGTCTAATCTTGATAAATTCTTACTATTTTATTTTAGAAAATTGTTTTATCACAAGAACGTTAATTTAGACGAGGCGTCTTGTTAACCTTTTCGAATTTTCAATCGGTTGTTATCCATTAAATAATAATATTTTAAAATATGGGATTAACATAGATGAGACGTCTTGTTGATCTCATCATATTTTTCAAATATACAATAGTAATAATATTTTTAACAAAGGGGATTAATTTAGATGCGGCATCTTGTTGATCTCATGGTATTTTCTGTGTATTTTAATGATAATATTTTAAAATAAGAATAATTTAGACGAGACGTCTTGTTGATCTCATCATATTTTTCAATATACAATAATAATAATATTTTTGATAAAGGGGGATTAATTTAGACATGACGTCTTGTTAGTCTTCTCATATTTTCAATACATTTTCTTATAATAAGAGGTTAATTTGGACGAGACGTCCTGCTAATCTTCTGGTTTGTTTAATTAGTTTTATTTTATCTTTTTTCATTTATCTTTATTCTAATCTCTGATTTGTGTTACAATTTAAGGTTAATTTGGATGGGACATCCTGTTAATCCTTATTTTCACCCCGTGTTATTCTCATTGTTACTGTTAGTCAAATGTTTTACTATCATTGTTTTTTTCATGTTTCTTACTGTCACTGTTTTATCAAATTTCTTACTGTCACTATTTTGTCATTTCTTATTGTCACTGTCTAGTCAAGTTGTTCAATTTAAGATTAATTTGGATGAGACATCCAATTAACCTTATTTCAAATTTCCATGTCTATTTTGTCTGTTCCTTTTTAAAGTGGTTAAACTAATTTTTGGGCTATTTTAAAGTACGCGCTATCAATTGAGGTAACCGTTTTATAACGGACAGTTGTGAGGTGCTAATACCTTCCTTAATTGTAATCTAACTCCCGAACTTGCAATTTTATTTTATAACCAGTGCTTTAAAAGAGGTTTTCCCGATATTTTACCCTAAAAAATATTGGTGGCGACTCCCTGTTTTTCGAAAAGATTTCAAAAGCATTTTATTATTTTCGAGGGTCGGTCGTGTCGTCGCGATCCTAGTCGCGACACTCCCTTAATGTCATGAATCCTTGCCTCAAATTGAAGAATTCTTGCTTCTTCTGTCTTCTGATGTCTTCAGGAAAATACTTAGCCAAGAACTCGGTCTTAAACCGTTCCCAAGTAATCCCAGCTCCATCAGTAGTCATTCTCACCCTCGTATAAGTGCACCAGTGCTCAGCCTCTCCAACTAGCATGAAAGTAGCATATACCACTCTGTCGTTGTCCCTATATCACATAGCTGAGAAGATCTTCTCCATCTACTCAATCCATAATTGAGCTCCCTCAGGGTCAAAACCTCCCTTGAATTGCGTAGGATGGTTCTTTTGGAAGTCGACAAGTCCTTGGTCATGCCTTGGCAGAGCTTGGGCAGCATTTGCCCCCTGACGTTCCAGAGCTGCTACCATCTAATCCAAGAGAGCATTCAACATAGCGTTGTTTCGGTACACCATGATGACTGAAAGAAAAGAAAAGCTTAACAGAAATTCAACGAGTCTCCCTTTATCAGAAGGCTCCACACAGATAGACAGCCAATCAAATCCTACTGAGCGAGTATCAATACCTCGTGAACAACTCTTTTAAGTACGAGGAAACCTTAGCGGTCCACACCCCAAGCTTAAAGAATCGACCATGCTTTGATACCACCAATGTGACATCCTTGATTAACTAGGACAAATTCCCACACTGGAACGTCCTACTTAATTAAGGATTTACTAAAAATAGGAGTTTTTTTATGGTGATCATCAGTACATGATTTTAAAATAAATATATTATATAGATCGATTCTTTTAACATGAGAGTATTTAAAAGAGTACGGAGCTCACCGACTCCTGACAACTACTGGAAAATAACAACATAACAGAAATAAAACATCGAGTATATAATGATCTCGATGTAAACAAAAAATACACACACAAATGACGCTTCCAACTTGTGTCCTCTATTGCAGGTACTCCAAATCCTGCCCACGCTCACCCTGTCGTTCAACTGATGATCATAGAAAAGGAAAAACAACACATAATAACAAAAGGGGTGAGTACAAAGCTCTCAACCCATAACATATACATACAAGGTTGGCTTAATAATTTAAATTATAGAAAATATTACATACAGCATACCTTAGAACAGAAATACAAAACTTCCCATACACAAATGTCAACAACAACCAGAGGGTTAGTCATATAATGATGGCATGCTATGCATGTGTTAGATTCAATTACTGTAAATCATAATTCATTAACAATATTCAATGGGGCCCAACTTCTATTCCTCAATCTCATATATCAATAACCATGTGCACAATCCGCCACCCTTATCTCTTCTACCCAACTAAAGCGACTGAAACTCTCCACGTTCTGGTTTTCACAAATGGGTAGGGACTCACATTTCCAATTATCAAATGGCCAATCATACACATCACACATCACCACAGAATGAGCACTCCACGGTCATAGAAAATCCCGCCTCTTGTCAAAGTATACTAGAGTTTGCTATGGGCTGTCTGGTGATGGGCGTGAATCCGATGCCACTTGGAATTCCCGCCTCCAGTGATACTCCCTATACTGCCCTCGGGTATCGAGGCGCAACATATTCTTCAGTGTACCCATCACTGTATGCTCTAGGGGATTTTTCAACATCCCTCCTCAACTTCAAATGCAAAATGCCATATACTTGTCTCAATTACTTAGGGTACCCAGAGTCTAGACGGAACCTAACTCATATAGCGTATTTGTCCTTAAAACTCGTAAGTATATAATCATAAAACTTTTCATGTTATAGGGGCTAAGTCTCAAGATTCAATACTACTAAAACTTCTTTTTAATAGAAATATCAAGTTATTTTCTAAACGAATCTTATGAGAAAATTCTCTAGTGTAAAACATTTAATTTATTGGTAATAGGATAGGTATCTAAGTAAAAGGAGTAACATAAATTTCAATTATATTTCTTATAACTTAAGAAAATCTAACGTTGCCTTAAGTGTAAAGTATAAAAGTTTCTCTCGATTTTTCTATTACTAAAGTCGTTTCGTCGCATTTTCTTATAATAAATTAATTAATTTGATTTTATCTTTCTAAAATTTTTCATAAAACAATAGATAAAATGATTCCTTATTTATAAGATAATCCTCCTAATTCTATATTGATAATAAAAGACTCCTCTTTTTCTAAGGTGAGATACAAAGTAGTAAATTTTCCATTTCTTTGTTGAAAACTTTCTTTTCATCGTATTTTATCTAGAAAATTCCGATTTGAGTGATTCCAAAGTCAAAAGTGTTTAAATTTAAAAATAACAACTAAATAAAGTAAAATTAAAAATAAAATCTGTCCAAAAAACAGCCCCTACATGAAATTTCACCAAATGCCAAAGTTTGTCATTCCAACATTCATAAAAATACATTTTAAGGACAAATCGTGCGTCAAAAATTCATCCAACCAATTTTTCTTCTTTGGGTATTTTTCTCATGCTCAAAATTCATCTCTCATATCACAAAATAATCCTCCAAAATAGTTTTACCAATTTCTTTCATTTTCCCACAAAAATACGTTTTATACTGTGTCTGACATTTCGTTCGCGCCTAACTTGGGTCCCTTTTTAATTCCTTTATTATTTACCACATCCATAATATTTTTATAATCACAAATATTTCTCAAATATATGAATATACAGCAGCAACAAAAATTCCAAATATTCATCAAGAAATATTTCTAAAACTCATGTAAATCACTTCCTTAATGTCATAAACTTATAGTTTAATTATTACAACTAAAAGTTACTTGCTTTTATGTTTAATAAAAATTCCAGAATTAAAATTTTACATTAAAATTAATTTTTTCTCATAAAATTCCAAGATCAAGGTAAGTTTCCAAATTTTAACCACAAAAATTATTTCTTTCAAGTTATACGTTTAGAATCTAAAATTTCTAAGTTGTTCACTAATTATTAAAATTTTCCAGTAGCAACATTAATTCACTTTTCATTATAAAACTCCTTTTTAAAAGATATTATATTTTCTAAAATGTTACTAACACAACAAACCACCAATCAAACCATTCAACACATAATTAACTATTTATCACATGCATTGTAGAGTTACAATCAAAAATCTTCAGCAATAAAAAATCAAGAATTAGTAATCTTCATAAGATTAAAAATTTAAAGGATTTAACAAAGATCATGGTGCAGCCACAATTTCTCTTAAAGATCCACATTTTTCACAAAGGTTTCTCAAGATTCAAACCATACAAACTTAGATCTTTAAGAGATATTAAAGTATAAGTGTTAAGAACACTTATACTTCACCATGCATGCATAATTTTATGGATCTAAAACAAGTAAAGTACCCCCCCCCCTTACCAACAAGATTTTCTGTTCAAGGGAGAATGGCAAGGCTCCAAAATTTTACTTCTAGACCACCATGATTTGCTTCATCAAGAGAAGAGAAAAATGGATGTATGGATGGTGGAGATTAACGTGATTTTGATGGTTAAAAGAGAAGAAATATGTTGCTGTTTGGTGGAGGTGAAGAAGAAATTTTGATGATCAAAGGTAGTCTTTTGGATTATGTAAGGTAGTAGGATAATTTAGGATAAATGATGATGGTTATGTGATGGTGTTTTGAATGAAGAAAACATGAAGCAAAGAAGAAGAAGTTGGCTGGATTTTTTTCTTCCAAGCTAACAGAAAGAAAGAACAAGGAGAGCAAAGCAAAGTGACAAATTTTGCATGAGTTCCCTTGGTCTCCAAGGAGTCTCACGGCTAGAGTAAGTAAGTGAGGCAAGTGTCAAGCTTGATTCATGCAAGAGAAAGGTGTCAACAGTAGTTGAAAGTAATGTGGTGAAGGGTTATGCATGGTTGGGACAAGTGGCCAACTGATGGAGCCATCTTATTGGTCCATGGTGCATGTCAGCCTATGTGTCAAGTGCAAGGCAGTCACTTGCTCGTGGGTTTGAGTGGGCTTATGGTCTGAATTTGTAAATGGGATGAACATAAAAGTTGTAGAACTTTTTATTCTCTTTAAATTCAAATAAAGTATAAAAATCCATTAAGAATTGAGTGAGATATGTCCCAAATACTAAAAGGGTGCAGGGTTGTGACAAGATTTTTGTCCCTTGCATAAATAATTTTTCTAGGCCAAATGGGTTACGAATTAGGCTTTCGTTTCTTCATCAACATTGTGGAGAATTGTGTTAGTAAAATTCTTGTGAAGGCCTTATTCAATTTTATGGCCATATGAGAGAGTTAAGTGGAAAATACTGCACCTAGTGCAAACTGATGCTAGAAAAACATGAATTGGTGTAGTGTTTTAATTTCTGGGATTTGTGGGATGAGAACAGGTCTTAGTAGTCAACATAAAAGTTGTAGATAAATTTGATATAGAGATTTTGGGATAAGAATTACTCGAATCCAATATCGGGAGAGAAAATTACGCCCAAAATACGTAAAGATATGCATTTTGGCTTACCCGGGAAACTCAAAATTAACATTTTTAAGCTTGGTTGTTTAAAATTCAGTGTTAGGCTCTTCACAGAAGTTGTTGAAAATAACATGAGGGACGTTTTTGGATAAAAATATTTTACTCAAGTGCCTTGGATAACTTAAATATCTATATTAAATCGCTTAATGTTTTATTTTATAAGTTTTTGTTATCATAAACATTATTAGTCATATTATTATTTTTATCTTAATTATCTCAATTATTCTCATAATTAAAATCAGAACCTCTACCTTACACTCACAAAATCTCTTTAAAACAGACATATAATCAAGTCGGTCGTAGCCCATTCATCTGCACATAAAATTATCACAAAATATAAACAACTAGTCTCAAGGACCTATCATACAAAAATAAGGGTTGTTACAAGTTAAATATAGTTTGAATCATTTGGTTCATGAACTAACTCAATAATAAATAAATAGATAAATATATAATTTTAAAAGTTTAATTATACTTATCTTCCTTAATTTTTAATTGAATAATTTTAGCTTCTAAACTATTTAATTTGTTAATACATTTGGTGTCCTTCCTATTTTTTATCTTAACTAATAACATTTTATATTCTTATTTTTATAAACATTATTTTATAATGGAAATATTGATTTATATACATATGTAATAATATATCAAGTGGGTGAAAAATAGGAAGAGGACTAAATGTGTCAAAAACTGAATAATTTAGGAACTAAATTCATGCAATTAAAAGTTAAAGGACTAGATGTCAACAAATTAACTAGTTTAGAGATCAAAATTGTACAATTAAAAGTTAGGGGACAAAAATCAAACATTTAAGGAAGTTGAGAACCAAAATTGTATTTAAGCCAAATTTAAATAAAAACATTATACTCTCTGGTCATATATAAGACATGGTTAAATGAATTACTGAAACCAACAAAAATAATTAAAAAGTAGTTAAGTAAATTGGGTTTCTAAAAATTAATGTTCCGTTATAATTTTACTCTTACGAGTTTAATTAAATGTTACTGATAATTGTGAATGTATTTAATGACATAAAATATTTAGACTATTTAATAAAAATAAATAAGAAAAAATCAATAAATATTGTATCAGAAATATAACTATGATTTATAAAAAAAGATAATATAGAGAGTACTATTTAATTTTAAAAATCTTAATTTTCAATTATTTTTTAGATAATTTAAAATTTATCTTTTATTTTTATTTTCTAAAACAAAAAGAGAGTAAATAAATGATTTAGAAATTTGAAAATTTCAACTCACGAGTTAAATCAAGTAGTTTGTGAACCTCAAACGAAAAAGAACTAACTGAATTCATTTTTAGCCTACACATGTCTTTTAAGTTAAAAATTTAGGTTTATGAAACATTCAACTCAATCAGCTCAAGTAAATTTTATTGAGATGAGCCAAGTTGAGACAAGTTTAATTCAAGTCTACTCATTTTCATTCATGCGTATGTCTTTTGTCGATGTTTACGTTTGAGATGAGAATTCCTTTAACGGATCCTAACGAGTATGTCAACTAATTTTTTGTGGCTTAGATTATTGAAATAGTATGTAGTTTATAACATCCTGGATAATCAGATTAATTATTTGCATTATATATGATTAAATTATAAATTATTAGCGAATTTGTGAAGATTAAATTTATTAAATTAATTAAAGAGTGGGTTTAGGAATTAAAGTATAAGTGGTGAGTTATTTTAGAAAGGCAATAGAAGTTAGAATTTAAAAGAAAAAGGATTTGAAATTAAAAAGGTAAATAGAATAAGAGAAAAAGAATTTAGAAGAAAATGGGGAATAAAACAAAATAGAGGCAAGATTATTAAATTACCCCTGAATTAAAACAATTCATTTCAATTCTCTTTAGCCTTGTCCTTCACACGAGAAAAGAAAAGAAAACACAGAGAGCAAACCATGAGTGAGAGGAGCCATTGTTGTAGGGTTTCAAGCTCCAAATTGAAGGCTTAATTGTGATCGAAACCCAAAATTGTTTGTGTTTTTGGAGTCGGGGAAGTGAGGTAAGCTTATAGGTACATTCAATTTTATGTTTCTCCTTCTTCTCATGGCCGAAATGAGGGTTTCGTGGGGAGTTTTCCATTTGTCCATTTTACAACACCATGATGCTTGAATGTCAATCTTAGTAAAGTGGGTATCAAAGAATAGCTAATGGATTGTCATTTCGGTATGGTTAAGTAGAGAATCGGACGCCGGAAAGTCATTAGAGGGAGTGAAACTTGAAAGTGGAGGATTGAATTAGCAATGGTAAGTTTTGATAACCTTGAAATGAGATTTGGAGTTATTTTAGTGAAGGGAGTTACGAGTTATAAGTTTCTATATTGATCATCTTTTGTAAATCTTTAAATGTTAGAGTTTTGGTGAGCTTGGTGAAATCGGCGATTGTTTCGAAGCCTTGAAAGCTCAGAGTTGAGGTAAAGGGGTGTACCGAGAATATATATTAATGAGAATAATTATTGAAGTCATTCTAGCAATCACAGGAAAAAGGTATATAACGTTATGCCCTATTTTAATTAAATATTTCATTTAATTCACAAATTTTTATAGGTAAATTTTTTCACAAACATAATTATTTAATGATTGATTAACTTTTATACTTTAAAATATCCCAACAACGTGTAAATAAAGGGCTCTAAAATAACCAAAAATGCTAAAATGCACCATTGGGACAGAACCTGGGCATGGGTATTACCAGGTTGGCATAGGAACACCAAGCACATGTGGGGAACCAGCACCTGGGTGTGGGCACGCCCAGGCTAGCGTGGGCATGCTAAGCCTTACTGTCACGACCGGGATCGCGGCGGCACGGCCGACCCTCAAAACGATTTTAGTTTTAAAAAGAAAAAAAAAAGGGAGTCGCCACCAATATTTTTTAGGATAAAATACCGGGAAAACCTTTCATCAAAGCACTGGTTAAAAAATGAAATTCCAAATTCGGGAGTCTGATTACAGGTGAGGAAGGTATTAGCACCTCACAACTGTCCATTATAAAAACGGTTACCTCAATATGATAGCGCGCATTATAATTAACCCAAAAATTATTTTAACTTCTCCATGAAAAGAAAGTACATGAAATGACAATATATACAAACAAAATAAGCAAAAATAAACACGAAATTTTTACATGAGATTAACAGGACGTCTTGTCCTAATTAAACTCGCTCCACCTTTTTTAAGAAAATAAATGAGATTAACAGGACGTCTCGTCCAAATTAATCTCGCTTCGCCTTTTTTTAGAAAATAAATGAAATATGTGAAGCACTCATTCTTGTTAATATTTAATATGAATCTTGATGGGGATTAATTCAAAAATTAATTAATAATTAAAAGGAAATGGATTCATTAATTAACAGTTAATTAATTTTAGCGGAAAAATAAATAATAACAAGCACTAATAATGAAGGAACATATTTTTGATGAGGGAATAATCCGATCAACGAAAATTAATTACTTATTGAAAAGGAAATAATTCCATCGAACAGCAATTAATTTTAACAAGAAAAGAAATAAATAATACAAGCATAAAAAATGAGGGTCGGATAGGGACCAGTGTAACGAGAGAGGAACTGAATGGTGTTGTGAGCTTGAGGTGCGGGACGGTGTTGAAAGGGAATTTAGGAGGAGTTTGGTGTTGGTTTGAGGAAAGGACGGTGTGGATGCGGGTTTTAGAGGAGGTGAGGATGGTGTGGGTGTGGGTTTTTTTTTGAGAAGGTGAGGATGGTGTGGGTGTGGTTTCTTTGGAAAAGGTGAGGACGGTGTGGTGAAAGGGACGGTGATTTGAGGGACTTTGTGTTGGTGGAGGAGAGTGGATGGTGATTTGAGGAAAGGAGACGGTGTGGTGTGAAGAGAGAGGAGGACAGATAGTGAGATTTGAAGGATGGTTGGTGTGGGAGCTGTACAGTGCGGGTTTGAGGAGGAAAGGATGTATGGGTTTTTGGGAGAAAAGAGGACGGTTGATGTGGGTTTGAGGAGGACGGTTGGTGGAGAAGGAAATTGGGACGGTGTGTGTGGGAGAGGATGTACGGTGTGGGTGAGGAAAAGAAGGAGTGGGGCTGTTGGAGAGGGCTGTGAGGAATGAGGACGGTGTTGGTAGGGAGAGAAGGACTGGTCGGTCTTTGAGGAGGTGTTGGACAGAGAGGCGCCGATTGGAGAGAGAGAGGGGGGGCTGAACGGTGTTATGGGTTAAAGAGGGAGCTGGACGGTGTTTGGTTGCTGTGAGGGGCTGGACGGTGTTTGAGAGGTGGAAGACGGTATGGAGAGGGGAGAGTGAGGACGGTTGGGTAGAGGAAGGAGAGAAGGGACGGTGTTGGGTAGAGAAAGGATGATGTTATAGAGATTCGAAGGGGGATGGACAGTGGAGAGAGGAGAGGGAGTCGGTACAGTGTTGGTGTGGGTTTGAAGGGATTGTATTGGGTTAAGAGGAGAGTGGACGGTGTGGTGGAAGAATGAGGGGGCTGGATGGTGTTTTAGGGGGCTGTATAGAAAGAGACGGTGTGTGGAGAGGGATAGCTGGAAGGAAAAGAGGCTGTTGGGTGGAAAAGGGAAGAGGGACAGTGGAGAGAAGAAGAGAGGGACGTATGGTAGGGTGGAGAGGGAGCTGTGTGTTTTTCACCCTCTCTCTCCCTTCCTTAATGCTTCTTTTCTTCCCTGAAGGCTTCAGAATCTCTCTATTTATGGAGGTCTTGAACATCCTCCATCAGTGGCAAGTGGGGGCCTCTCCTTTTGTCTTGAAGTCAGCCGCCCCTTGAAATTAGCAAATCAACTTGGTCTGTGTGTTGGAAACAGCCTGGATTTTGGCAAAGGAGGCTGTGGGAATTCTTTACCATTTTCTTCCTTCGTCTGGTAGTGAGCCGTCTCCCATAATTCAAGGATCCACTTGGATAGTGGAAATCCAAGTCAGCATGGTGGAAATCCGAGTGGAAAAAGGGGTCGGTCTTCACTTTGCCTCCTGAATCTGAGTGGAAAAGGTCCCTTTTGTGCAAAAGACTGAGTGAAATCCTGTCGGTGTGAGGCTACTGTGAGGAGCTGGGCGAGCAAAACAACTCTGGTTGAAATATTCAATCGGAACCGAGTGAAGAATGGCTCGGAACCGACTGAAAAGGACTCGGAGATGATTGGAATTAGACTCAGAATTGGGTAAGAAGGATGGCTCGGAAATTGATGAAAAGTGACTCGGAAGTGGGTAAAAGGATGACTCAGAATTGGGTAAAAATGGCTTGAAAATTGCTAAAAGAATGGCTCAGAAATGGCTAAAAGAATGGCTCGGGAATGGGCGGAAAGGGGCTCAGAAATGGTGAAAGGATGATTCGGAATTGGTTTAAGTATGGCTCAGGATTGGGTGAAAGGATAGCTCAGAATTGGGTAGAAATGGCTCAGAAATTGAGTGAGAGGACTCACTCGGAAGTGGGTGAGAAGTGACTCGGAATTGGGTGAAAGGGCTCGGTGATGGTTGGCTAAAAGGGCTCAGAAGCTGGCTAAAATATGACTCAGAAGCTGGCTAAAGAGGACTCAGAAGCTGGCTGAAATGTGACTCGGAAGCTGGCTGAAAGATGACTCAGAAGAAATTCAAATGATTCAATCGGCACTGATTGAAACGATCTAATCGGCACTGATTGAAATGTTCCAATCGGCATTTCCTGAAACTTTCACTCGGCTATTTCTCTAGGATTAAATTACTCGGAAAAACTTTTTTGGATTTCCTTGGGAGTCATTCGGTAAACTCTTTCTTCAGTCGAAAATACGACTGGCTTTTCACTCAGAATTTCCTTCAGTCGTCAACCATTCCTTCCATTTGAAAATCTGACCATTACTTCCTTTCCAATCAGAAATGGCAATCATCAATTGGAGGCGCTTTACTCAGCAACACTCGGTCTCTCTGCGGGCATCAGTCTTCACTCAGAATCATTCCGTATGTGCACCAATCCACTCGGATATCTGGGAGTCGTCCTTATTTTTACTCGGTTATCGACAGGTCAGAACCACTCTTTCTTTGACTTCACATTAACAGTCGTGAAGTAAGTTTCACTCGGAAGCTCATCACTCAGATTGAATCACATTGATTCACTCAGAATGTTGTCAATGGGTTTGGAAAAAAGCTTCAACCCACTCGGATTCATACTTCAATCATGATGTGCTCAGATGTTGGGATTGTTTTACTCGGAGTCATCTTTTACACTTCAATCAGAATTAAGAAATTGAGAATCTGACCACTCGGAGTCGGTCTTCTTTCCTCTCAGAACTTGTAACACAGCTTCAATCTTCCGAGTGTATTTACTCGGATATATTCACTCGGAACCCGGCTTTACCTTCGAATCATAAGAGTTTCATTCGACAATTGACCCTCAGATATGCTCACTCGGGACTCAGCCTGTTTACATCAGTCAGAAAAGCTTCTCTCAGCCTGTTCATTTCACTCGGAGTCAGCTTTATTTTCCAATCAGAATTTATATCTCAGCTTCAACAATCCTTCGGGTGTAACCACTCGGATTCACTTCAATCAGCAATCCTTTCCAGCATTGATCCTCCAACAGAGAACCTTCCACTCGGAATGGCTTTGACAGGGAACCTTCCACTCGGATTCACCTTAATCAGTGAAGTATTCCACTCGGCAACGTCTCCAGCTGAGACCCCCACTCGAAAATGATCGTTCCGAGTCCTCTCACTCAGAAATGATCATTTCCGACTCAGATTTTTTTTATTTTTTATTTTTATTTTTATTTTTTTATTTTTTATTTTTAGAATTCTTTTCACTCATGGATACTAATAGAAGCCTAAGACAGTGATGAAAATTCCCCATTCTTGGTGAAAATTGACCGGACCAAAATAGGTGTTCACAGATGCCCCTTTTTACTTCTTTTTCATGAGAAAAGCATGAAGTTTCTTCTTGCTTTTGAAATGGAAAGGGAGTAAAGAAGTGAACACCATGCAGAATCCGATAACTAAAAAGGTTAGTATCGTTCCATTGAAAAATGAAGCAAGGCGTGGAAACCTAGGATTTGGCATTTGAAATTCTTGCTTTCTCTCTCTTCCTTTTTATTCTCTCTCTCTTTCTTTTTCTCCTTTTTTTTGTTTTGAGTCCTAAATCTGGAAAAAAGAAAAAGTCGGGCGGTGTTCTAGTTTTTAGCAGGAAGTGGTTAATTGGGAATTATCCTTTGAATACCACGAAGCAGAAGGATTGTCTTTCAGTTAACAGGAGGTGAGTCGATTTTTAATCGATTGGAGATAAAGGGTGCCTCGTTCGGCGACCAGAAGATAAAGGGTGCCATCTTTGGCAACAGAAAGATAAAGGGTGAGGGTGTTGCCTCCCGGTTGACTGAAAGGTAAAGGGTGCCATCTTCGGCAAAGGGTGCCATTTGATCGGCAACAGGAAAGTAAAGGGTGCCATTTGATCGGCGATAGGAAAGTAAAGGGTGCCATTTGATCGGCGACAGAAAGATAAATGGTGCCATTTGATCGGCGACAGGAAAGTAAAAGGTGCCATTTGTTCGGTGACAGGAAGATAAAGGGTGCCATTTGATCGGCGACAGGAAGATAAAGGGTGCCATTTGATCAGCGACAGGAAAGTAAAGGGTGAGGGTGTTGCCTCCCGGTTGGTTGAAATGTAAAGGGTATGCCATCTTTGGCGACAGGAAAGTAAAGGGTGCCATTTGATCAGCAACAGGAAAGTAAAGGGTGCCATTTGATCGGTGACAGGAAGATAAAGGGTGCCATTTGATCGGTGATAGGAAGAGAAAGGGTGCCATTTGATCGGCGACAGGAAAGTAAAGGGTGAGGGTGTTGCCTCCCGGTTGGTTGAAATGCAAAGGGTGTGCCATCTTTGGCGATTGAAAGGTAAAGGGAAGCCATCTTTGGGGAAGGAAAGGCAAAAGGGGTGCCATCTTTGGCAATTGGGGAAGAAAACCCTGAAAAGTGCCAGCTTTGGCGATTGAGGAAGAATCTTTCTTAAAGTGCCAGCTTTGGCGATTTGTTCCACTGGAGATGAGAACTTGGGAAGTGCCACCTTTGGTGATTATGGTTCCACTAGAGAAGAGAACTTGGGAAGTGCCAGCTTTGGCGATTATGGGTCCACTGGGGAAGAGCTTGGGAAGTGCTAGCTTTGGCGATTATGATTCCACTGGGGAAGAGAATTTGGGAAGTGCCCCAGTTTGACATGATTGAAGGTTGTCGGGGAACTGTCCCTTGATTTGAAAGAGAATGAACCTGGGGAGATCCCCCGGTTCGCCATGACTGAAGGTTATTAGGGAAAATGCTTCTTGATTAAAAGAGGAAACACTTGGGATGATGTCCCAATTTGAGGAGGTTTGAAGGAATCTTGGGGGAACTGCTCCTTGACTGGAACAAAAGAAATCTGGGAAGATACCCCAGTTCAAGTTGTTTAGGAAGTGTAATTCCACTGGGGAAGGATTTAGTGATTCGGGGTACTGTCTCTTAGGGTGAAAGAGAATGAAGCTGGAGTGCCCCAGTTTGAATTATCTGCTTTGGAACCTTGGGGAACTATCCTTTCAGCGAAAAAAATGAACCTGAAGTGATGCCCTGGTTTGATTTGTTTGGGAAGTGTAATTCCACTAGGGAAGGATTTGGTTGGCATCTGTCTAGGTTCCACCCGGGGAAGCATTTGGGGGTTTGGGGTGCCGTCCTTTGATAGGAAAAAGAAATCTGGGGAGATGCCCCAGTTTGAACAAGATCAAAAGATCTTGCAGGTATTATCCTTTAATTGGGAGAAAAGAAATAGACGATGCCCCAGTCTGGAAAGACTGAAAGGATTTTGGGGAACTGCCCGTTGATTGGAAGAGGAGACACTTGTGGCGATGCCCCAGTTCGAGATGATTAAAAGAACCTTGAGGTACCGCCCCTTGATCGAGAGAGCAGATCTGGGGTGATGCCCCAGTTTGACATAACTGAATTTAGGATACTGTCCCTAGACTGGAAGAGAAACCCGAGGAGATGCCCTAGTATGGAAAGACTGAAAATCTTAAGAGTACTGTCCCTTGATTGAAACAGAAATCTAGGGAGATGCCCCAGTTTAAGCTATTTGAAATATAGGGTACTGTCCCCTGATTGGAAGAGAGATCTAGGGAAATGCCCCAGTTCAAGCTGCTTCAAAAATTCGGGGTATTGCCCCTTGGTTAGGAGAGAGAGCTGGGTCCATCAGGGATGTATGGCGGGCTTACCGAAAGAGAGGAATTTGGGTGGGGGTGCCCCAGTTTGAGTTGCCCGAGAAGTGTAGTTCACTAGGGAAGGATTTGGTGATTCAAGGTACCGCCCCTTGATTGGGAATGGATCTGGGGTGATGCCCTAGTTTCTTTTTAGAAAGATTGAAAGATCAAGGGGTACCTCCCCTTGGCTAAGGAAAGGATCTGGGGTGATGCCCCAATTATTGGAAAAGTTGGAAGATTTAGGGGTATTACCCCAAAACTGGGAGAAGGGTCTGGGGTGATGCCCCCAATTAGGAAGATTAAAGATTTAGGGGTATTGCCCCTAGGCTAAGAGAAGGATCTGGGGTGATGCCCCAGTTATGGGAAAGATTGGAAGATTGAGGGGTACCACCCCTTAGCTGGGAGAAGGATCTGGGGTGATGCCCTAGTTATTGGAAAGGTTGGAAGATTTAGGGGTACTTCCCTTAAGCTGGGAGAAGGGTCTGGGGTGATGCCCTAGTTATTGGAAAAATTGGAAGATTTAGGGGTACTACCCCTAAGCTAGGAGAAGGATCTGGGATGATGCCCCAGTTATTGGAAAAGTTGGAGAAGCTAGGGTTGCTCCTCCTTTGACAGAGAGAGACCTAGGATGATGTCCTAGTTTGAACCCCTTTCTTCTTGAAATTCAGAGCGTTGCTTCTCGGCTGACAGAAGGTCGGGAAGTGATGCTCTAGTTTGAAGAGGATTGGTAGACTTGGAGGTAAAAACCCAGGTTTGAAAGATTTGGGGTTGACAGGACGTCTCATCCAAATTAACCCGTGCTTAACATCGTTGCCAGAGAACGAGATACCCTTGACTGTTGGGATATACCAAGTTGATTTTTGGAAATGTGACCCCTAACATGCCTTATGAACGAGACAGAAACCTTGAGAAGATGTCGGCTCTGGCTATGAGGCATTGATGGAAACCTCAAAGCATTATGGAAACTTAGAAAGGTGTTGTGTTCAGCCATAGAAAGGTATTTTGTCTAATGATTTGGGTGGGTTATGAGAAAGATACTCGAGGAGAACCGGTTTCAATGAGTGAAGATAAGAGTGAGCCTTAGAGACTAATGGATAAACCTCGGAAAGTGCTAGTTCTGACGGTTGAGTCTTGACACATCTACTTGTCGTGTCATCCTGCAAGAAAGGTTAGTGGTGCAAAATAAATTGGGACTTAAAGAGACCTCCTGCAAAACCACAATCCTTAGAGATTCAAAGTGACTCAATGACTGAAATAGAGCAGGTGAAGCAACCCCAGCTTTAGGAAAAATGTCAGGCCCTGTCTTCATAATGATCGCTTGAGGTGAGATAACATAACAGGAATATCTTGTCCTCACGACTTTAAACTTTTATTACCTTTTCAATTTTATATATTAAGGGAAAATATATGTCTTATAAATCAGGGAAAATCTCAATACGAACACATATCAAAGAATTGTGATTGTATTTACAAGTTGAGTGGAGGGTGGGAAAAGGTTGGCCTAAGAAGCAAGTAGAGTCACATAGGAAATATTGATAATTGGGTAGAATAGGAATGATTTCACAAATCCTCCAATGAACTGCTGAGAACAAGGTGTATCTCAATCCCACATCATGACTTTGAATTCACCATTTGACCCTGCCTCTAAAAAGGTAGCCAGACTACGGTTCTTATGCCTTAACTTGAAATCAGACCATTCACATAAGAATCTTTAAGTTACTCTGCCAAAATCTTGATCCCAATTTATTGGCTGAGCTGCCTATTCAGGTTTTCAGCTTACCATATTGCTCTAACTTTTGCCTAGGCTTCCCTTTCAGGTTTTCAACCTAGCGAGCTTCTCCCTCTTTGTGACGTCTTCCATCTCTTTTTTTTTTGTCTTTTTTTCAAGGTTGCGCCCTTCACAATAAAGGCTTAATCTGATTTGACAATGAGCTTTTCTTGATCTAGTCTCAGCCCGTGGGGGAATAAATGTTATTTCAAATAGGAAAGTTTTCTCCAACACCATGTATCCAAGGAAAAAAAAAGGGGGGTGAGCCCTTTTTCGGCACCAATGAGGGGATTTTTTCCAAATCCTTGTCTTTTGTTTATTCTTTCATCTCTTTTTGTTTTTTTGTTTTTTTTTTAATGTTTCTCTCTTCTTTTTTTTTTTGAATGACCCCCTTAGTACCTTCGTTATGGTCTAGCTGTTTTATTTACTCTTAGCCAATATAGCAAAGAACTATAATATTAATGGTATCACAGTAGACCACTTCCTTGGTTACACTGATAATGGAATAGTTATACTCCCTTAAGGTTGGGGTGTTGATGACGACATAGATGAAACATTGTTTTTATCGCGTTCTTAGCTTGATAACATTTACGCCCCCATGTGGAAAAATGATAGTTTGATCTATGAATCAGCTTACCCCAATTAGCATATGCGTAGGGCACCAACCTTAACTCCTTTTTTTTTCTTTTTTTTGGCAGAGTATTTCTTGACCATGTTTACATTTATGGGTCCTAGCAAGCCTTCGTCATCCATGTTGCTCAATACTAACATTCCTTTGAAGGGTAAATACGCCATTAAGAGGTATGGCATTATCTTCATTCATGTAGACCGTATTTCACTACCCTTATACTATAACATCTTCTAAGGCTACTCGATTGATTTTCCAGTTGTTTATGAATCCTTTTCACTCCGTGTGTTGACCTTGTTGAGCGCTTCGGGATAAAACTAGAAACATCCTGGTTAATTTGGCCAAGGAACTTTTGTCTTTGCTACCCTCTTCATCAGCGTGATCAAACAAGCGGTCAGAGTCATGACATAGGATTATGATCTCATTGTTCTCAAAAGGATCATTTTTGGATGAATATTTTTTAGTGTATGATGGCAAAGAGAAAGAGGAAAACAAAAGAGAACCAATGGATAAAGGGAATGTCAAAACAAATAAAGGAAGCAAAGGGAAACATTTTGAAATTTGATACGCGTTTATTGAGAAAACCCTGAAATGATAAAAATATGCTTTTGTCCTTATTACATAAAATATCTCAACGCCTTAGGCATAGCGTTTGGGTTGGAAAGTCATAAAAAAAACAGAAGTTTAAAGTCGTAAAGAGTTAGGTGGTCTCCTGGTCATGAACTTCTCCACTTGGCGTACAAATTAGAGAGCTTGCATCCTCTCTATGCCTTCAATCCCTCCTTATCATACTGATCCCAGAATTCTCATGATTAGACCTGGGGTTTATGATTATATTGCGACTTCCTTCCTAAAAATCTAGCCACTTGGCTTTAATCAGATCCCTTACTTTGAGTTTTAAGGCATAACAATCCTCAATAGAGTGCCCTGGGGCTCCAGCATGGTAATCACATCGGGTATTAGGATTATAACCTTTGGGGTAAGGAGGAAACATTGGTTTTAATGGACAGGGTACCGCAAGGGAACTACAGATAAGGTGAGGTAAAAGTTCTATGTAGGTTATGGGGATGGGGTCGAACCGTACCGGTGTTCGACTATTAGTAGGTTTTATTGTGCTTCGGTCTGGATTAGGTGGCTGAGTCTGCCCTAGTGGAGGATAGTAGGGATGTGGAAGAGATGGCTTAAAAGTAGGTGAATGAGAATGGGAAGATGTTTGAGGAATATATGGATGAAAGTAGAGTTGGACTGGGAAAAGATCAGAGTCCTGGTCAGGGATGGTGGCGGCCATGTAAGGTATAGGGGAATTGGCAGGTCGAAAGGGAGTATGAGTCATTGGTCTGGGTTGGGCCCTTTTTTGGTTATAGGAAGTGGAATTAGCATCTCCTTTTCTTTTCCCCTTATCTCCCGATGCAGACATTCTTGTGATAGGTGCCTCAGGCGACTGGGAGGATTGTGAAATATGGGGGTCCATTGTTTGCAAATCATAATCCTCTTGTTGGTTATGGAACGGGGAAGAGTATCCTAAGGGTACTGCATAAAGCAGGTTATTGTCTAAGCCCATGAAGTGTTGTGGTGCATAACACATGCCATAAGTTGGTTGAGGGTCAATGATGGGATCAGTCCTATTGATAGTGATGGGAGGTGTCATGGAAGAGGGAATTTGCATTTTGGTCAGACCATGAGGATGGAGAGGGGTGGTTGGTAAATGTTGATCATTCTTGACACCCGCAGAGTGTTTCTCCTCTATGATCTTTTTTTCTAAAAGTCTGGTCATCTCTGCCACTTGCACCTTTAGCTGGTTAACTTCACTCCTGAGGTTTTCAATTTCTTGCTCTCTCTCAGCCATGAGTCTCCTTCGAAAGTCTAGTAAGAGTGTCTTTTGGTGTCTTTGAAAGAAAAATAGGAAATGTCAGGTGAAAACAGAAGGAAGGAGAATGTCGTGGGAAGCAATCACAGACCTTGACGAGCATCCCTTAACCGTTCCTTAGAACATATCGTTCAAAGGTACTGAGTACGGCAAACATGGAAATTAATACGGGATAATTATGAAGATAAAAGAATTCTTCGTTCTGAGGTAAGAGCCTTAAGCTTAAACATTTTCCTTGGGCGACCATGGCTCTCATCCTATAAGTTCAATCCCATGTTAATTTCTATCTCTACTCAAAGGGTATTCGTTAAGCTCTGAATAGCTTCCGACAACAATAGAGATAAAGAGCTATCAGGAATTGACGTGTTTCGCAAATTGATACTCCCCTAGTAACTTTCTTGAAAACATTTTTGTATTTAGAGGTTACAATTTGACAAAACTTACACCAAATCAGAGGTCATATGAGCTACAGATTTTCTGATCATCATCAATACGAAAAGAATTGATTTTTTTTTGTATTTTGTTTTTCTTTTTTTCTTTGTTTCTTTTTTTTATGATTCGAAAGGTCTGTAATTTAAGGTCCAAAGACTTAAATAAATATAAAAGGAGAAGATGACTTGCCCATTAAAGGATCATTAATTAAAAATATGTCATTTTTGGAAAAAGTAATTGTTCGCCCGTCGGTTGTAACCGGGCTTTGTGAATTGGCAAGCGCACCAATCGTTTGTAGTTTTCGAAATTTAGATATCGTTCCACTGGGATTGAAAGTCCAATAACAACAGTAATCTTCTACTTACTATGGTAAATATGAAGGAAATTATGAACAAAAGAATGATTTATGTACAGTTTATACAATATTCACAAGATAGCATGGTTGAGTGATTCATAGGATAAAAAGAAAATAAAATCTATCTAAAAAGTTAAGTTGTAACCTAGAATAGGTAAGATACTTGAGATAAACACAGATAAACAAATTATGTTGGAAATTGGATCCCTAATCTAGAATAACAATAAGGAACTCAAAACATGCATGTTTAATCATCAAGTTTCATGTCATTGCAGCTTAAAATCATTATAACCGATCCCTCGTGATATAAATTCTAAGAATTCACCGTAAAGTCCGATCCCTCGTGAGCTTTCTCAGTAAAAACTTGCATTAAGACCTGGCCTTATGGCAACAATGGTTAACAACCCCTATAGAATTGAGATACCAAGGGTATTCCAACTTTTTACTTTCGTCAAAACAAGTTTCAATACGGCATAAATAATCATTCTCCCGTTTGACATTTACACTAATAAAACCAGTTTCGATACACATGAAAATCATTCTCCTGTTTGACGTTCATATTAATAAAAGGTTGAAATACTAACATGGACTTGAATCATAAACATGCAGAGGTCGAATTCACAACATTATACTCAATAGATTAGTTCACCAATTCCAACATAAACAGATTAGTTACACATGGTAAAAGTAAAAACAACACTTACAGAGTTTGACATTACGAAGAAGACGATGGAAACTTCACGATACAACGATCACAATACACCGAAACACACTCAAGTATCTAGAAAACTATTCTAGAACTACAACTCACAAAAGAAGTACTCAAAGTCGAGCACAAGAGAGAAGAGAAGAGAAGTGTATGGAATGGGATGCTATGAATGGTGTTGGATGGCCCTATTTATAGGGCTGAGCAAGGGTGCTGACGCTACGCGTCCCTGTGACGCTACGCGTCAGATCCCTGACTCAGCCTCCATTAAACACTTGATAATGGCCACTTTCAATAATTAATCTTGATCATGCCTGGCCACTTGGACATGTTTCCACGAGTTTTTGGCCATTTATGCTGATTGGGGTGGCCCTTGGGCTGAGTGGAGTGCCCATTATTGGGTCCAAGTGGGGTGGTTGGCCAAAAGTAGGAGTGGAGACCACGCAGCACTGACGCTACGCGTGGCTGTGATGCGTAGCGTCAGCATCAAAAATAGCACTTGATGCTACGCGTGGGGTGAGGCTACGCGTCAGCTCCTCCAGTGTAATTTTCTCTTGATTTCTTAACTTTTTCACTGCAAAACTAGAGAAAATTGATCAAGGGCAGATTATTTTCAACAACACTCATTTATTGAATTTAAATCCTAATTTTCTAACAAATTAAACTAATTTTTATGAATTTTATGAAATTTTTATTTAAGCTTTTATTGAAAATTTGAGGACTAACAAATACCCCTAACTTGAGACATTGCTCGTCCTCGAGCAAGAGAGAAAAATAAGAAGAAAAAATTTGAAATCAAATTTTTAAGTTAGTCCGAAAATTTATCACAAAAAATAATTACACAATTTCAACTATTTTGTAATAATCAAAAACTGATATCAAATATAACAAAGGTTTAATGATAAAATTATTTACAATATTCTATTAACAATCAAGCAGAATTTCAGGCTTACCTCACAAGTGTTTATCTCTATGCAATTGGTAACCTGTTTCACTCAATCAATCATAAAATCAAACGAATTTAACTTTGTTTGTCATCTAATCAATGGTTATTTATACAGAGTTAATTCGAAAATCACAAGGTCTTTTCACGGGTTGTAATGAGGCTTGGTTTACAAGAATCAATGGTTTTTCTTGGAATTCAAAAACCTGAAATCATAAAAGAGCATTTTACAATCCTTAGGCTTTCTCTTGATCCAAACTCTCATTTATTTTTTATTGATGAAAAATAAATACCCCCAACTTGATTCTTTTCACTATTTTTGACTTTTCTTTTCTTTTTCTTTTTTGAAAAGAATCAAGTTGCTTATTTTCACTCCCCATTTTTGTGAGAACACTCAAAATATTTTTCATTTATTTCAACTGCTCTTTTAATCAATCAAGTATAGGGAATGGTAAAAACAAATTTAGGCTATAAGGGTACCAAAGAATTTTATTTTAGGCTCAAATGGGCTTGCAAAGGATAAAAGACTTTTTACCAAGGTAAGCTGTTTGGCCCAAGGTTTTGTTTCACCAATAAATGTGCCTTGATCATTTTCCCGAATTCTCTGTACAACAACACACATCAGAGATTAAAGCAAAATCAATTCGAATTGAAAATATGTCGATTAAAACCCTCAAGTGTGTAAAAAGGATCTCTCAACTTACCGGGTTATTTGAAATTTTGCTTGATGGTTAATAAACTTATTGTAATTAAATTTATCAAAATTCCTAAGTTATAAAGAATCAAAAATTGATTTTAACAAAATTGGTTTTATTGTGTAAAAACTCTAAGTGTATAAACTAACTTACTAACGAAAAAAAATTGATTGATTTTTTTTTTTTTTTTTTAAAAAGAAGAATTATTTCTCGAAAGAAAATTGAGCAAAAACAAATAAACACACCACACAATGATAAAATGCCATAATATAAAATGTAAATATAAATGTAAATGTAAATCCAAATATAACTAGAAACAAATGTACTCAAAATAAATGAAGATGGAATCCTCAATCCTCCATCTGATCATCATCATCCTCCTCCTCCTCCTCCTCATCATCACCATCAGAGTCATGATGTGCACTAGAAGACCCACCAGTCTCAGGGTAGGTGGGTAAATCTCCAGGCCAAGCTACATGTGCTGAAAACTCGGCTGGGGTGACATAAGGTGCTCCCTCTCCCTGTAACCTGTACTGATAAAATTCATCATGAAGATGAATATAAGCTCTGTGAGTGGCAGTCATCATCTGCATCATATGCTGATGCTCAAGTGTCATCCGGGCAAAGCCCTGTGTAACAGCATCAGCAGATGGAGGCTGCACTGGTGGTCTCCTCCTCCGAGGTCGGGGCTGAGCCTCCTGCTCTAGTGGTGGAAGCTCGCACTGCTGCACAAAATAATCTCTGTTTACTAGAACTTTAGGGACTCTCCCTGAAGAACTAGTAAACTCTGGTGAAGGTACAATGACTCCCTGCCTCCTCAGTAAGGCAGATATGATGAGAGGAAAGGGTATGGGGCGATTCACTTTATACCCAAGGACATAAAAGTGAATCTGCTCGGAGATAAGCTCGGCGATATCAATGGTGTGGCCCTGGAGGATAGAATAAAGGAGGCAACAACGCTCCACTGGAAGGGAAGAAAGATGGGTGACAGGAGTGATATTATGGAGCATGAGGTGGGACCACGCCTGGGCTATGGGGGTAAGTTGGGTCTTGAGGAGGTTAGATGGACTCCTTCCAACCCTACTCAGGTTGAAAAAGATTCCATCCTTGATCAGAAAATGAGCAACCTCCTCGAGGGAGTATCCTAACTCTCCCTCAGCAAGAATCTTGTTTCTGTTTTCCTTCCAGAAACAAGTGTCATCCTCGGGAGTAGGCTCCCAAGGGTTACCCAGTAGGGTACTGATGGTGTCCCGGTCATAAGAGATATGCCGGCCTCTAACCCAACTCGTCCGCTGCTGCCCAAGATTTGGTGCGTCCTGACGGGTCCTGTAAGCATTCGCGTAAAACTCCATCACTAAGATGGGGTCCCCCTCAGTAGGCAGGGAGAATAGAGGTCCCCATCTCCTCTGCTGCACTCTATCCTGCAGCTCAGGATAGTCTCCTGCACTCAGATCAAGGACCCTCTCCCAGATCAGTCTCTGGCCCTTGATCTGATGAAATCTCGCCCACTTCGCATCAGTGCGAAATCTAGTAGGATCCCTCGGTCCCAATACCTCCTGTCTCTGAGAATCCGGATCCTCAGAAGTGGTGTCAGTGTCTGTGGATTTCCTCTGTCTTTTAGAGGGACCGGCTATGGGAATAGATTTCTTAGGTGCCATCTGCAAAAAGTAAAAATTTAAAATTAAACACACACTAAATAAATCACACACAAGCAAACAATTATTTGTAAAATATTTTTGGGTTTTCTAAAATTTTTCACAAATAAAAATGCAATTCAACGACATATTTTTGAATTTTTAATATTTAAAGAAATTAACATACATATATTCAAATAATATACAAAACAAAATACAATTTATTCAAAATTCATACAAAGTTGCAAGAAAGTATAAATATAAACTAAGAAAATTTATTAATTTCAAAAGAAAACATCAAACAGCAAACAAACAGCAAGATTTAAAAACAGAGGCTGACGCTACGCGTGGTGTGACGCTACGCATCAGCCTGTTCTGCCCACGCTACGCGTCAGTGGGACGCTACGCGTGGGATGCGCAGAAAAAAGAAAAAACAAGGGTTGCACAGCAGCAACCCCTTTTCAACCTACACTACATCCATTCAATCCCTAACTCCTAACAGCAATCAATCCCAATGGTATTCTAATCCTAATCCTAACCACATTTATTTCTACAAATTAAAAATCAAAAACAAAACTAAAGAGAAGGGATTAGAATACTTACTTGTGATTCCTTGAGCAATGGGATTGAAGAGGTTCGGAAGAGAGAAAAGGAGGTTTTTTGAAGTTTTTGAAAACTAAGTGAGGCAGAGAAGAAGTTTTAGGTTTAAAACCCTAAGATGGGCCTCTCTGGTTCAGTTTTAAAAACTGAACGTGGGCTCTGACGCTACGCGTGGGTGGGACGCTACGCATCAGAACCAAAATTCAGAGTCCACGCTACGCGTCAAGTGTGCGCTACGCGTGGGCTTCTGTTTTTTTGAATTTCAAAAATTTGAATTTTCAAAACCTTTTCAGTTTTAAAACCCCTTTTCTTTTAAACAAGTTAAAAATTGTTTTGTGGTTTTTTTTTTTTTTTTATGAAAAACAACCTTAAAAACAAAAAGAAAAGAATGGGTTGCCTCTCATTGAGCGCTAGGTTTAATGTCTCTAGCCAGACATTACCTTTGATTAATCAGGTGGTTTCCCAATATTCTTTGAGGAATCACCTGTCTTTTTCTTCTTTCTTCTTCTTTTCCGATGCCTAATTACCTGTTTTTCATCTTTCAAAGCATCGGTTAATTCAAAACAATTTAATTGATTGGGAAGAGATATACCTGGTTTGGTTGAAGGGTAAACCTTTGCCTCATTACTTATCCTGAGGTGTTCATGAGCACTGAAGCTTACTTCTTCTTCATAAACTTTGACTGCAACCATATTTTGATCAACATCTATTTTGATTTTTGCAGTCTTCATGAAAGGTCTTCCTAGGATCAGGGGGATCTCAGTATCCTCCTTCATATCCAGTACCATAAAGTGAACTTTGAAGTGGTACTTGTCAACCTTTACTAACACATCTTCCACAATCCCAACAGGCTTTTTGACAGAGCGATCCGCAAACTGTAATTCTGTCTTTGCTTCTTTTAGCTCATATTCACCAATGCGTTTTATTAAATCTAGAGGTATCAAGTTAATGTTAGCCCCTAAATCTAATAACGCATTCCTGATGTTGATATTTCCGATTGTTACAGGAATGGTGAAACTCCCTGGATCTTTACATTTTTTCGGGGTTATACAGTTTGTTTCTTGCTCTGTATCTCTTTGCACATTTTTTTCTTTTTCATTTTTTTCATTTTTTTCTATTTTTTCACTTTCTTTTTCTTCTTCTTCTTTCTTTTTCTCACTCTTTTCTTTACAATCAATTTTTACAACATCAATAGAAACAGCATTACATTGTTCCCTAGGGTTTTGAGTGTTTGCAGAAAACCTAGAACTTTTCAATTCGGCTATTTCTTTTGCGAGCTGACCCATTTGTATGTCTGATGCTTTTCGGGCAGCTTCATTTGTCTCTACAAACTGCAATAACTGTTGAATAGCTTCCTCTATTCTTGTCAACCTTGCATTGTCAGTTTGTTGTTGCTTGAATTGATTGTTAGGAGGTCTGTTGGAAGGTCCAGCATCCTGTCTCCAGCCAATATTCTGATTTTGCCAACCCTGCAGGTAATTGTTAGGAAAAGAATTTCCATGATTAAAAGGATAATTACCTAAGGGTGCTCTTTGATGGTTCATGAAATTGGCTTGCTCTTGCTCATTTCCACAGTAACCACATGGTTATTCTCCCATGCAGTGCGTACATGCTTTAAGTTGAGCAGGGGGTGGTGATGCTACTTGAGCAATTTGAAGTTTTTCCAATTGCTTGCTCATAACTTCAATTTGTTGAGTCAGTAATTTTTGCTGAGCCAACACTGCATCATTTACTCCCAATTCGAGCATTCCTGGCTTCCTTTGCACATTACCTCTTTCATGCTTTGCTTGTCGGTCACTAATAGCCATTGATTCCAATATTTCTATGGCTTCTTCCACAGTCTTGTTCATTAAAGAACCACCTGCACAAGCATCTAACATCATCTTGAACTGAGGCAATAAACCATGGTAAACGATTCTTACCTTCTCGGCATCGTTCAGGTTGTGGTTTGGGCATTTTCTCAAGAGTGCCTTGAATCGTTCCCATGTTTCTCCTAATGATTCATCATTATTTTGAGAAAAAGAGTGTATGGCTGTCATTGCTTCAAAATATTTTGAAGGAGAATAAAATCTTTCCAAAAATTTTCTTTCAACATCGGACCAGTTTGCAAAACTACCCGGTGGACAAGATTTAAACCATTCTTTTGCTTTCCCAATCAATGAAAAAGGAAAGAGTCTCATGTAAACAGACTCTTCTTGATTGGGTTCAAAACCAATTGTGCTGCATAACTCATAAAAAACAGTTAAATGTTCATACGGTTCTTCATGATTTAAACCAGCAAATTGGTTGTTTTGAATAATGTTTAAAGTGGCAGGTTTAATTTCCACTGGTAAAACTGGTCCTTGAAACATTCCCGAAACTCGGGGTGGACCATTTATAGCAGCAAACTGTCCCAATGTTCTCCTTTCAGCAGCCATATTTGAATTTTCAAAAATTTTTGAAGTAGAAGAAGAATTAGTTTGTGTTTTAGATTTCAAAGACTTGATTTTCTTTACAAACTTTTCTATCTCAGGATCAAAATAAATTTTACCTGTGGTAGATCGAGTTTGCATACACAAACTAGACAAAGAAAGTTAGTGTAACAATGATACAAAATAAATAAAAAAAAATTATCAAAGGTAAAAAATATTTACCACGGTAATTAAAATTTTACTATTTTACTGAAACAATTCAATCCCCGGCAACGGCGCCAGAAAACTTGTTCGCCCGTCGGTTGTAACCGGGCTTTGTGAATTGGCAAGCGCACCAATCGTTTGTAGTTTTCGAAATTTAGATATCGTTCCACTGGGATTGAAAGTCCAATAACAACAGTAATCTTCTACTTACTATGGTAAATATGAAGGAAATTATGAACAAAAGAATGATTTATGTACAGTTTATACAATATTCACAAGATAGCATGGTTGAGTGATTCATAGGATAAAAAGAAAATAAAATCTATCTAAAAAGTTGAGTTGTAACCTAGAATAGGTAAGATACTTGAGATAAACACAGATAAACAAATTATGTTGGAAATTGGATCCCTAATCTAGAATAACAATAAGGAACTCAAAACATGCATGTTTAATCATCAAGTTTCATGTCATTGCAGCTTAAAATCATTATAACCGATCCCTCGTGATATAAATTCTAAGAATTCACCGTAAAGTCCGATCCCTCGTGAGCTTTCTCAGTAAAAACTTGCATTAAGACCTGGCCTTATGGCAACAATGGTTAACAACCCCTATAGAATTGAGATACCAAGGGTATTCCAACTTTTTACTTTCGTCAAAACAAGTTTCAATACGGCATAAATAATCATTCTCCCGTTTGACATTTACACTAATAAAACCAGTTTCGATACACATGAAAATCATTCTCCTGTTTGACGTTCATATTAATAAAAGGTTGAAATACTAACATGGACTTGAATCATAAACATGCAGAGGTCGAATTCACAACATTATACTCAATAGATTAGTTCACCAATTCTAACATAAACAGATTAGTTACACATGGTAAAAGTAAAAACAACACTTACAGAGTTTGACATTACGAAGAAGACGATGGAAACTTCACGATACAACGATCACAATACACCGAAACACACTCAAGTATCTAGAAAACTATTCTAGAACTACAACTCACAAAAGAAGTACTCAAAGTCAAGCACAAGAGAGAAGAGAAGAGAAGTGTATGGAATGGGATGCTATGAATGGTGTTGGATGGCCCTATTTATAGGGCTGAGCAAGGGTGCTGACGCTACACGTCCCTGTGACGCTACGCGTCAGATCCCTGACTCAGCCTCCATTAAACACTTGATAATGGCCACTTTCAATAATTAATCTTGATCATGCCTGGCCACTTGGACATGTTTCCACGAGTTTTTGGCCATTTATGCTGATTGGGGTGGCCCTTGGGCTGAGTGGAGTGCCCATTATTGGGTCCAAGTGGGGTGGTTGGCCAAAAGTAGGAGTGGAGACCACGCAGCACTGACGCTACGCGTGGCTGTGATGCGTAGCGTCAGCATCAAAAATAGCACTTGATGCTACGCGTGGGGTGAGGCTACGCATTAGCTCCTCCAGTGTAATTTTCTCTTGATTTCTTAACTTTTTCACTGCAAAACTAGAGAAAATTGATCAAGGGCAGATTATTTTCAACAACACTCATTTATTGAATTTAAATCCTAATTTTCTAACAAATTAAACTAATTTTTATGAATTTTATGAAATTTTTATTTAAGCTTTTATTGAAAATTTGAGGACTAACAGTAATCCACTAAACGGGCAAGTGGTCCCCTAATTTGGATCAGAAGGGAAAATGAGAATGAGAAAAGGTAGAAGTAAAGTTTTCCCCTTCGTGCCTTAAGTCAGGTTTTTCTGGAAGTCTCCTAATGGTTCTAAGGTTTGTCTACCAGTGATACCTCGCATTAGGTGGCTTATTCTAAAATTTCTAAAGGTCACTAGAGCCAAGATCTTATTCATGATGTTGACCACAACAGTAGGAAGTCTACTAGGTGTGGGCACCATGAATAAGTCGAACTCTAGCTGAGATTCTCATGGTAACCAGACAGGAAGTACATCCCAAATGGCTCCGCTAGCAACCTCCCCTAATCTTAAGTTTTATTTGGGCCCGGGTATAGGGTCCCACTCAAAAGTGTGTGCAAATTGTGAGTGTAGTGTGTGAAAGAGGCATTCAATACTTGTACCTTACTCATCCTGCACATAGAACAAACACAGAGCAACAAAATAAAGTCGTCTAACCTAGGGTTCAACAATCACACAAATATTTACAGAACATAAATGATAGAATACAAATAAAATAGAAACCAAAGAAAAATAAAATAAAGGAAGAAGTCAAATAATTAATATGCTAATTAAAACATGCGCTATCAAATTGACTGGCTTGACTCTCTAAGTCCCCAGCGGAGTCGCCATCTGTCGTGACCGGGAGTCGCCACCAATATTTTTTAGGATAAAATACCGGGAAAACCTTTCATTAAAGCATTGGTTAAAAAATGAAATTCTAACAGGAGTCTGATTACAGGTGAGGAAGGTATTAGCACCTCACAACTGTCCGTTATAAAAACGGTTACCTCAATATGATAGCGCGCATTATAATTAACCCAGAAATTATTTTAACTTCTCCATGAAAAGAAAGTACACGAAATGACAATATATACAAACAAAATAAGCAAAAATAAACACGAAATTTTTACATGAGATTAACAGGACGTCTCGTCCTAATTAAACTCGCTCCACCTTTTTTAAGAAAATAAATGAGATTAACAGGACGTCTCGTCCAAATTAATCTCGCTCCGCCTTTTTTTAGAAAATAAATAAAATGTGTGAAGCACTCATTCTTGTTAATATTTAATATGAATCTTGATGGGGATTAATTCAAAAATTAATTAACAATTAAAAGGAAATGGATTCATTAATTAACAGTTAATTAATTTTGGCGGAAAAATAAATAATAACAAGCACTAATAATGAAGGAACAGATTTTTGATGAGGGAATAATCCGATCAAAGAAAATTAATTACTTATTGAAAAGGAAACAATTCCATCAAACAGCAATTAATTTTAACAAGAAAAGAAATAAATAATACAAGCATAAAAAATAAGGGTCAGATAGGGACCAGTGTAACGAGAGAGGAACTGAATGGTGTTGTGAGCTTGAGGTGCGGGACAGTGTTGAAAGGGAATTTAGGAGGAGTTTGGTATTGGTTTGAGGAAAGGACGGTGTGGATGCGGGTTTTAGAGGAGGTGAGGATGGTGTGGGTGTGGTTTTTTTTTTTGAGAAGGTGAGGATGGTGTGGGTGTGGTTTATTTGGAAAAGGTGAGGACGGTGTGGTGAAAGGGACGGTGATTTGAGGGACTTTGTGTTGGTGGAGGAGAGGGGATCGTGATTTGAGGAAAGGAGACGGTGTGGTGTGAAGAGAGAGGAGGACGGATGGTGAGATTTGAAGGACGGTTGGTGTGGGAGCTGTACGGTGCGGGTTTGAGGAGGAAGGGATGTATGGGTTTTTGGGAGAAAGGAGGACGGTTGATGTGGGTTTGAGGAGGATGGTTGGTGGAGAAGGAAATTAGGATGGTGTGTGTGGGAGAGGATGTACGATGTGGGTGAGGAGAAGGAGGAGTGGGGCTGTTGGAGAGGGCTGTGAGGAATGAGGACGGTGTTGGTAGGGAGAGAAGGACTGGTCGGTCTTTGAGGAGGTGTTGGACAGAGAGGCGCCGGTTGGAGAGAGAGAGGGGGGTTGAACGGTGTTATGGGTTAAAGAGGGAGCTGGACGGTGTTTGGTTGCTGTGAGGGGCTGGACGGTGTTTGAGAGGTGGAAGACGGTGTGGAGAGGGGAGAGTGAGGACGGTTGGGTAGAGGAAGGAGAGAAGGGACGGTGTTGGGTGGAGAAAGGATGATGTTATAGAGATTCGAAGGGGGATGGACAGTGGAGAGAGGAGAGGGAGTCGGTACAGTGTTGGTGTGGGTTTGAAGGGATTGTATTGGGTTAAGAGGAGAGTGGACGGTGTGGTGGAAGAATGAGGGGGCTGGATGGTGTTTTAGGGGGCTGTGTAGAAAGAGACGGTGTGTGGAGAGGGATGGCTGGAAGGAAAAGAGGCTGTTGGGTGGAAAAGGGAAGAGGGACAGTGGAGAGAAGAAGAGAGGGACGTATGGTAGGGTGGAGAGGGAGCTGTGTGTTTTTCACCCTCTCTCTCCCTTCCTTAATGCTTCTTTTCTTCCCTGAAGGCTTCAGGATCTCTCTATTTATGGAGGTCTTGAACGTCCTCCATCAGTGGCAAGTGGGGGCCTCTCTTTTTGTCTTGAAGTCAGCCGCCCCTTGAAATTAGCAAATCAACTTGGTCTGTGTGTTGGAAACAGCCTGGATTTTGGCAAAGGAGGCTGGTGGGAATTCTTTACCATTTTCTTCCTTCGTCTGGTAGTGAGCCGCCTCCCATAATTCAAGGATCCACTTGGATAGTGGAAATCCAAGTCAGCATGGTGGAAATCCGAGTGGAAAAAGGGGTCGGTCTTCACTTTGCCTCCTAAATCCGAGTGGAAAAGGTCCCTTTTGTGCAAAAGACCAAGTGAAATCCTGTCGGTGTGAGGCTGCTGTGAGGAGCTGGGCGAGCAAAACAACTCTGGTTGAAATATTCAATCGGAACTGAGTGAAGAATGGCTCGGAACCGACTAAAAAGGACTCGGAGATGATTGGAATACGACTCGGAATTGGGTGAGAAGGATGGCTCGGAAATTGATGAAAAGTGACTCGGAAGTGGGTAAAAGGATGACTTGGAATATGGTAAAAATGGCTCGGAAATTGCTAAAAGAATGGCTCGGAAATGGCTAAAAGAATGGCTCGAGAATGGGCGGAAAGGGGCTCGAAAATGGTGAAAGGATGACTCGGAATTGGTTTAAGTATGGCTCGGGATTGGGTGAAAGGATAGCTCGGAATTGGGTAGAAATGGCTCGAAAATTGAGTGAGAGGACTCACACGGAAGTGGGTGAGAAGTGACTCAGAATTGGGTGAAAGGGCTCGGTGATGGTTGGCTAAAAGGGCTCGGAAGCTGCCTGAAATATGACTCGGAAGCTGGCTGAAGAGGACTCGGAAGCTGGCTGAAATGTGACTCGGAAGCTGGCTGAAAGATGACTCGGAAGAAATTCAAATGATTCAATCGGCACTGATTAAAACGATCCAATCGGCACTGATTGAAATGTTCCAATCGGCATTTCCTGAAACTTTCACTCGGCTATTTCTCTAAGATTAAATTACTCGGAAAAACTTGTTCAGATTTCCTTGGGAGTCATTCGGTAAACTCTTTCTTCAGTCGAAAATGCGACTGGCTTTTCACTCAGAATTTCCTTCAATCGTCAACCATTCCTTCCATTTGAAAATCTGACCATTACTTCCTTTCCAATCAGAAATGGCAATCATCAATTGAAGGCACTTTACTCAGCAGCACTCGGTCTCTCTGCGGGCATCAGTCTTCACGGTGCACCAATCCACTCGGATATCTGGGAGTCGTCCTTATTTTTACTCGGTTACCGACAGGTCAGAACCACTCTTTCTTTGACTTCACATTGACAGTCGTGAAGTAAGTTTCACTCGGAAGCTCATCACTCGAATTGAATCACATTGATTCACTCAGAATGTTGTCAACCGGTTTGGAAAAAAGCTTCAACCCACTCGGATTCATACTTCAATCATGATGTGCTCGGATGTTGGGATTGTTTTACTCGGAGTCATCTTTTACACTTCAATCAGAATTGAGAAATTGAGAATCTGACCACTCGGAGCCGGTCTTCTTTCCTCTCAGAACTTGTAACACAGCTTCAATCTTTCGAGTGTATTTACTCGGATATATTCACTCGGAACCCGGCTTTACCTTCGAATCATAAGAGTTTCATTCGACAATTGACCCTCGGATATGCTCACTCGGGACTCAGCCTGTTTACATCAGTCAGAAAAGCTTCTCTCATCCTGTTCATTTCACTCGGAGTCAGCTTTATTTTCCAATCAGAATTTATATCTCAGCTTCAACAATCCTTTGGGTGCAACCACTCGGATTCACTTCAATCAGCAATCCTTTCCAGCATTGATCCTCCAACAGAGAACCTTCCACTCGGAATGGCTTTGACAGGGAACCTTCCACTCAGATTCACCTTAATCAGTGAAGTATTCCACTCGGCAACGTCTCCAGCTGAGACCCCCACTCGGAAATGATCGTTCTGAGTCCTCTCACTCGGAAATGATCATTTCCGACTCAGATTTTTTTTTATTTTTTTTATTTTTTTTATTTTTTTATTTTTTTTTTGAGAATTCTTTTCACTCATGGATACTAATAGGAGCCTAAGACAGTGATGAAAATTCCCCATTCTTGGTGAAAATTGACCGGACTGAAATAGGTGTTCACACTTACTAGCAAACCAGCATGGGAACGCCAGGCACAACATGGGCATGCCAGGATCAGCTCCACGCACCAGCGTATGTACCGCTGGCTGAGCGTGGGTATGTGCAAGGGGAAATGCCATCAGGAACCAGATCCATCCAAACACCAACATGGGCACTTTGGTGGAGCGTGGGCATGCCCATGCAAGGGGACTATAGACCAAAAACCTGGCGTAGATACCCAGGATGGGCGTTGGCACACCCAGTGTAGAACCAACCTTAGCTTATTTTGCTACTTTTCACCTTTTCCAACTTCTGGTACCCCTATATGGCACAATTTAATTCCGAATGATATAAAAATTGGTAAACCTTATATTTGACCTATTCCAGACCTATTAGCTTAGTCTATTTCTAAAAATTCCATCATTTGACTAACTTATGCACTAAAATACATTTCAACTAACTTAGGACAACCTCATGCACCAAAACTAACAAATGAACTCCAAATCTAGCAACAACCACCCACACAAGTCTTAAGTGATCTAGGGAACCTAATGGTACCCTTTGGGGATTCAAATTCCTATCGGATCTCAATATCACCTATCCAGTTGTTAAAACTCGTCTATTTCTCTCTAATTCAATATAACTTCACAAGTTAACCTAACATCATCATGCCATTGCAATCACCACACAACCATACCTATATTCATATATATACATCACATGTAAACACATTCACCTACCCATATTCATATATTTGCAAACAATGGCTCAGTACAACAATATACCATATAGATACCTAACATACATGCATATATCAAATCTCATATCCTGATTCATCATCATCAATCCTTTATACACAAGTATGATTCATTTATTATCATAATTCAATCCAAATCAAATGCATAAATATTATACCATAATCTCAAACCAATTACATAATAGTCAATTACATAATAACCAATTACATCAACTCATCAGACTCATACAATTATAATTACATAATCCTCATTCCCTTCCTTGGCATTGGTTCCACTTTGGCCTCATTTAGTGCTCGTCTCCCTAGTGTCCATCTACAACCTACTATCAGTCACTAAAAACCACAGCAAGGGGGCGAGTGACTGGAATTAAGAGTTAATATAGAAACACATATACATATACTAGGAAATGCATAATCTAGGTACTTTCCCAGTGAAACACTTTCTTATTAATCATAATTCTCCATTCGTCATTGTATTTAGTCTTATAATTACCTCTCGCAATTATTTACAACCTTCACCTTCAGTTTATTAATTTGAATCTCATTATTTTAATTTTAACATTCCACCATACCGTCTTATTTATCACACACATATATTTACATCCAGCACAATTAACCGTGCTAACAATCACCATAACCATGCATTAGATTCGTAACTCAACACTCATTTAATCAATAATCATTATCGCACCATTATATTATCATTACTTCAAGCCCACCAAGCTGTTAAATGTCTCCTACACATGCATATAAGTTCAAATAAATTTCAACACGTCATTTAATGTAATAATAATCACATCATCAACAACAGAAGATTAAATCATGCAAAGCACGACTGACTCTCAACATAGTAAAATGACTCACTAGTATCTGGATATTAAAAGAATCGGTCTTCAGCTGGGGGTCTTACTTGACACCTCCATGAACCCAACTTGGTCCACCGAGCCCTGCTTGGCTGTCCACCTCAACCACTGCGTCCTACTTGACTACTGGGTAGCTCAACTAGATCATGCTTAACCACGGGAGCCAAAAACGAAGGGCAAAATATATTGTTGGTCGTCCCAACCACACAAACCACATAAGTTCATTTTAAATTCTCTTTCTCTTTATTAATTGGCACAAAGGCCTCAATTTCAAAAACATATGGCGGCCACACAGACCTGTCCCATGATTTAAATATACAGGTGACCACTCAAGTTCGGTTCAAGAAGAACTTTATATCATCAATAATAATTATATCATCAAATCGACAATAATCATCAAAATATCAATCATTTAGATAAAGGGGGCGGCTACACAAACCCAACCCACCACAACAAAATCTCAATCATATTGTTCATTTCCATCATGGTACCACAACTATAATCATAACCTAACAAAAAGTGAATTTCATCATGTTCAATTCCTCATAACATATCAATATTAGAATCATTTCCAGTTAGTTATTTTTTATCTCACCAACTCATACGAATTATTATACATCATGATAGTAACATTTTCACAAAATACACCTTAATAATGCACATTCTTATTTTATCTATTCATATCAACATCACCACCTTTGATATCACCATACAATCCTACACAAATTTTTTGCATAGATATCACCTAAAATTTATCCTACGACATAGGCTTATAAAATATCAATCTCCTTATTTCATCACCACTTCATCATTTCATTTTATTATTACATGTAATTGCACTACAATTTTCAGTTTCATAAGAATTAGAAAAAAATTAAAAATGGGGCTATTTTAGTAACTTAATTACATAAATAGGGCTGTTTTTTTAAAATTTTCGTGTCTGGGGAAACTTATTGTGTGGCGCATAAATTTAAGGTGACTTGGGAAACGTACATAGTTTGGACGACACCCTGGGGGAGCCGACACGTGGCTGTGTTATACCAATTTTATGTGACACAGCCAGTGTCGTAGCAAGTTTATGCGACACGCTATTATGACGTATAAAATTCATACAACACCCTTGTGTTGTCCTAACTTATAATGACACATTTGTTGTGTCTTAAATTAAATATTAGCAATTGTCTAAACAAAATATACTTAACTAATAAATATGAGTAACTTTTTATATTTACTTATATATATTTTTTATATTCACTAATAAATATTACCAATTGTCTAAAAAGTAATTTTTTTACTTAACTAATAAATAATAGTAATTTTTTATATTCACTAATAAATATTAATAATTTTTATGTTCACTATTGATCTGGGGTGCTAACTAGACTCCAAAACTCATGGACGGGGCCTTCTTTGTATGATGCCACATTATCAGAATTATCAAGAGAACCTGATTAGACCGTCATAACCGGAGTCCAAAACTAGTATGACTACAATCCTATGGATGAGACTCTGGTTCCTCCCTGACAGTCACACAATGAGTCAGAATTGGTATGAGTACCATGTCTCCACAAATACTATTACTACAGTAAGTTAGGAGAGGGGTCAAATCACTTATCCTACTCAGGTATTTCCTATAAATACAACTCATTTATTACTGAACAAGGATCTGAACTAATCTAAGAGTTACCTCTGTAATACTCATATTTCTGTAATACCGTTACTGCCTTAAGCATCAGAGAATCTTTTACAGATGCATCTCCAGTTGTTCCTTAGACCTCATCTTTTATGAATGCTTTAAAAAGATAAGCCTATCAGATTCAGATTTACAACCCTATACGTAGGAGTTGACGATGTTTAACGGGGCTAAACAGCCTACTAAGGGTTATCTGGATACCAGACTCAAGTTTGAAGGAGAGTCGGGGTCAAAGACGGTGCGTACAAGGGTGTTGGTGATAGATGTAAAATCCCCATTTAATGGGATTATTGGGCGTCTATCTTTGAATGCCTTGGAAGCAGTGGTCTCAACCTCTCATCTATTGATAAAATTCATTGATAAGGACAACCAGGTGTCCTCTGTCCGGGGTGACCAGTAAATGGTGAGGTACTGCTGCAACTTCAGCGTGTAAATGATGAAAACAAAAGAGTCTATCAAGAGGAAAATATTGAATAACGGCGGACCAGTACCGGAGTCAGTAAATTTGATAGATCTGGACGCAAGAGAAGAGTTGGCGCTGGACCCTGAGAATCCTCAGAAGCCCACACCAGAGGGCGAAGTAAAGAAAATTGTGCTGGAAGAAAACCCCGATAGGGGCATAGAGATGTCGGTATGGAGGAAAGATTGGTTAAGTTGTTGAAGGAAGCACCTATTTGCTTGGACAGCGGATGATATGCCTGGAATAGACCCAAACTTTTGTTGTCATAAACTTGCGGTTTATCTGAAGTCAAAGGCAGTTGCACAAAAGAAAAGGAGACTGGGGCCGAAGAAGCAGAAAGCGGCGTGAGAACAAACAGAAGAATTGTTGAAAGTCGGCTTCATAATAGAGATGCAATACTCCTCTTGGGTCTCAAATATAGTAATGGTGAAGAAAGCAAATAGCAAATGGCGGATGTGCATAGATTTTACAAATCTAAATAAATTTTACCACAAAGATCCGTACCCTCTACTTAGTATTGATCAAATGGTAGACGATTCCTCGTGGTATCAATTCCTATCCTTTATGGATGCGTATTCTGGTTATAATCAGATACCGATATGGAAAGAAGATGAGGACAAAATGATATTTGTAAATGATAAAGTAGTTTTCTGTTATTCGGTCATGTCGCTCAGATTAAAGAATGTCGGAGCTACCTACCAAAGAATGATGAACAAGGTGTTTGAAGGAATACGGTCGAAAGTAGTTGAGGTGAATGTCGATGATATCATAACTAAGACCTTGGTCGGAGGAGATCATGTTAAAGAATTGAGAAGGGTTTTTCAAAGACTCCAGTTGTATAACATGAGATTAAATCCATTGAAATGCACGTTTATAGTACCAACAGGGAGGTTCCTAGGATTTATGCTCACCCAAAGGGGCATAGAGGCCAACCCTGACAAATGAAAAGTGGTGAGGGAACTGCGAAGTCTAACCAATGTGAGGAAGGTACAATCGCTGAATGGAAAAGTGGCAGCACTATCCCGGTTCATGCTAAAAATGGCACACCAGTCATTACCCCTCTACAAGGACTAAAGAAGAATAAGGATTTTTAGTGGGGAGAAGAGCAAGAAAGGGCGTTTCAAGAATTAAAGGAAGTTTTAGCTGTTGTTCAAGTGGCCTCAATACTCAAGAGGGGGGTGAATTGAGTTATAAAATTTTTGCTTGGAATGCCTTTGAAATTGATTTCTATAACCAAGTTTATGAGATTATGCAAGTGAAAGCAAGTAACAATGATATGCAATGCACTACAAGAGGTAAGTGTTGTTGAGGCAATTTAGCAAACACTTGGTGTGCAATATCTAAAGTATAGCAAATTAAGCAAGTTCAAGTATGTTCTTTCTCAACCAAACAATACCAATCAGCAAATATGCAATATATGGAAGTAAAAGAGTAAGGAAGAGAAGCTTGCAAACCGATGTAACGAGTTCCACCCAATCCGGTGTACGTCTCGCCTCTAAGCAACCCACTTAGAGGATTTTCCACTATTGTAGACTAGAGATACAACTTTGAGCAATTGCGGCTTCCTAGTGTCCCACACTCAAGAACCCAATCCTCACAAGTATAAGGGCAACCCACCCAATCTCTCAATCTCACAATATCCCAAAGGTTGAGTCCACAACCTTTGTAACCACTCAATCCTAGAGTGAACAACCACTCAACCTAGAGTGAATAACTTTGTGTGTTTGGAGCTTGTTTACAATCAATACACTCTCTCAATAGAGCAGATATACAAATGAAAAGCTCTCCAAATTCTAAACTCTCAAGATGAGAGGATATACAATTGAAAGTACAAAAATGCAAGAGGTAGGCTTACAAAGCACAAAATAGAGCTATGAATTGTTGCTACTTGGTTGTGTATTTGTGCTTGTCTTCCTCTTCAATTTATAGACCTAAGATTGCTGTTGAAGAGTGCCCTAGTCCCTCATAGCCGTTGCAGTTAGTGGAAATTTGAAGAATGGTGGAGACATGACCTGGTTTCCCACTTAAATCTGTTTTTCCACTAGCGTAATCGATTACACCCTCGCGTTGTAATCGATTAGCTTCAAGTCAGAGAGTCACTAATCGATTATCTCATTACCTGTAATCGATTAGCATCTTGTATCTGATGCATTTAATTTGTCTTCGCAGCATCCTAATCGATTAGCATGTATTGCAATCGATTACTTTAAATTCCAGTGGCTTTCTAATCGATTATATGGCTCTCTTAATCGATTAGCATGTGTGCCTGATGCATTTAATTCCATTTTTGATTGCTGTAATCGATTAGTCTCAAGTGTGCAATCGATTATCTTAATTCCAGTGAGTATCTAATCGATTGTGTGGCTTCCTTAATCGATTATCTTCAACTCTGATGCAATTTCTTCCAAGACAGAAAGCTTCTAATCGATTAGCTTCTATGGCCTAATCGATTAGCTTCGCTGTTTCTTCAATTCTGATTTCATGTCTTTGTTTTTGCATTGTTTCTTCAAGAGTACTTGTCATTATCAAAATCCTTGCACATCTTTTGGACCTGTTAACATATTCAAACACATTCTCCCCCTTTTTGATGATGACAACTATGTTCATCTCTTGAGGGTTGTTAGTTTAAATAATATAGGCTTATCTTTTGCAAAAACAACTCTGCTACATTATAGCAGATGACAATTTTCAAAAACCAATTCAGCAGCCAATGTCTTATCTCATTTTATCCATTGTTTATTATCTCTTATCTATAATTCTCCCCCTATTAAAAAGAGTTTAACAAACAGAGCATATTATCAGAGCATATTCAGAATTATTCATATTTTGTATCAGAGCATTATCCAACATATGAACATCTATTCTTCTCCCCCTTTGTAATCATCAAAAACAAAATTATATAAACTCAAATAAGATACTTTTATTAAATAACAAAGGGAAATACAAGAAGTAAATTTATTCAAAATGCAGAAAAGCAACAACCAGAAACCAACATAACAAAAAAAATCTAATTGTCCGGGTTGAAGAAGCGGATTTCTGCAATTTGGTGAGCCAGCTCCTCATAACGCTGCTGCATCATCTCAAAATGTTGCTGCTCGGTCATGGAAAACTCTTGGAGGGAGTTCTCAAGACGATCGAAGCGGCGATCAAGATGAGCGTAGAGAGATGCAAAAGGGTCAACTTGTGGGGCAGATGAAGAGGCTGCAGCTTGTGGTTGAGGTGGAGAAGGAGGAGGAGCAGGTGCTTCTTCAGCAGGAGCTTGGAAGGGAATGTTGGCATAAACGCCCTCCATGCGTGAGTACCATGCTCCATTGGTGAAAACAAGACCCATTTTGGTGAGGTGATGGGTGCCAATGCAAGCTCTAGGGGGCACTTTCTCAGAGAGTTCCCCTGCTAAGTCTACTCCACAGAATTTGAAAATTTTGGTGAGGAGGATACCATAGGGGAGCTTTTGTTGGTCCTTGGCATGGCGCATGTGGAACTTGATCAACTGAACCCAGTTGATCTCTTTGTGGTTCAGCATGGCCCACATTAAGAGGACATCATCCTCTTCAACCAGAGCATAGTTCCCACCACGGGGAACAATCATCTTGACCAAGAAGAAGTGGAGCAAGCGGTTGTTCATGGTCAAGTGGCCAACTAGTTTGTGGTTGCTCCTTGGGCGGTCAGCTTTCCATAAAGATTGGCGAGCAGTAAGAGCATTGAAGCCCCATTCATCCTCGGGTTCGCCTCCATCAAAGTCAGCATTGTTGAGGGGCAGTTTGGAAATCTCTGCAAACTGGGCATTGGAGAGTTTGATGGTGGTGTTTTTCACTTTGGATTCAACCAACCCATTGACAAGGCGGAGGTTGCAGTAGAATACTCTCATAAGCTCAGGATAGTATTCTTCTTCTTTGAGGGATAGGAAGGGGAAGAGGTTGTAGTGGTTGAGGCTTTGGGTGAAGGTAAGGCTTGGGTTGTCAAAGGTGTCAGCTATGGTGTAGTGAGGGGTCATAATCTCCTTTTCAGAAAAATTTTTCATAAAATTCTGAAGGTCTCTAGGAGAAGAGAAAAACCTTGAGAAGTCAAGGGGATTATGAGCTTGAGCAGCAGAGGACCTAGCCCTTTTGACATTCCTTGAGGAAGACATGGTGAAAAATGCTAAAAGAGGAGATGAAGAGAGATGAGCGCTAGAGAGTTTTGAGAGACTTGGGAGAAAGGAGGTAGTGTGAGATGAGAAGGTGAATGAGGGGTTATTTATAGTTGAAAATTAGGTTTAGGAAGGAGGAAAGAGAGTTTAGGGAGGAGTGAAGTGAGTTAAGAAAGGGAGAGTTTCGAGTGAGCCTAGGAAATTGGAGTTTTGACCCATCAGAACGCATACTAATCGATTACATGGCAGGTGGTAATCGATTAGATCACTGTTTCTGGGGAATTTCAAACGTTTTGTGCAGAGGGTAATCGATTAGAGGCTTACGGTAATCGATTAGTTTAGAAACAGAATCGTCCTAATCGATTGGGGCAATGTGGTAATCGATTATGAAGAAGAGGAAACGTTTTGAACTGGAAACAGAAGCTTCGTAATCGATTATGGATAATGTATAATCGATTATCTTAAAAACAGAATGATTGTAATCGATTATCGGTGAGTTCTAATCGATTACCCTCGAAACAGAAGCTTAGTAATCGATTGGGATTAACAAAGTAATCGATTATGGAGTCAAAAACTTCAAATATATCAAACAGCAAGGTTCCAAACATGAAATGTGATGTATATCATGCATTATGCCATTCAACAAAATATTCAAACACAATTGGACATGTCAAGAATGCCTAATTCTCTTCTTATGTGAATGAATTGCTCTCTAGCCAAGGGTTTTGTGAAAATATCAGCTAGTTGCTTAGAAGTTTCTACATGTTCAAGTACACAATCCCCTTTTAACACATGATCTCTAATAAAGTGATGCCTAATCTCAATGTGTTTGGTTCTAGAGTGCATTACTGGATTTTTGGAGATGTTAATGGCACTTGTATTATCACATTTAATGGGGACTTTATTCAAGGCAATACCAAAATCAAGAAGTTGTTGTCTCATCCAAAGAATTTGAGCACAACAACTACCAGCTGCTACATATTCTGCCTCAGCTGTTGACAATGCAACACTTGCTTGTTTCTTGCTATGCCAAGAAACAAGGGAACTACCAAGCAAATGGCATGTACCACTAGTGCTTTTTCTATCAAGCTTACATCCCGCAAAGTCGGAATCAGAATATCCTAAAAGATTACATTCAACGCCTTTGGGATACCATAAACCAACACTTTGAGTACCCACAAGATATTTCAAAATCCTTTTTACGGCAGTCAAATGTGATTCTTTGGGACATGCTTGATATCTAGCACACATACATACCGCAAACATAATATCAGGTCTACTCGCAGTTAAATATAGTAAGGATCCAATCATACCTCGATATTTGGTGATTTCAATGTCCTTACCCTTTTCGTCTTTGTCTAGATAGCAGGATGTGCTCATTGGTGTAGCTATCTCATTTGCCTTGTCCATTCCAAACCTTTTAAGTAGTTCCTTACAGTATTTGGTTTGGCTAATGAACGTTCCATCAATGGCTTGTTTTATTTGTAGTCCAAGGAAGAAGGTGAGTTCTCCCATCAAGGACATTTCAAACTCATTCTGCATAATCTTGGCAAATTCTTGACAAAGATTTTCATTAGTAGCACCAAATATTATGTCATCTACATAAATCTGTACCAAGAGGATGTCATTTTGTTTGCGTTTTATAAACAATGTAGTATCAACCTTTCCTCTTTCAAAGTTGTGTTCTAAAAGAAATTTGCTTAATCTCTCATACCAAGCTCTTGGAGCTTGCTTCAAACCATATAAGGCTTTTCTCAATTTGAAAACATGGTTTGGAAATTTATGATTTTCAAAACCGGGAGGTTAATCTACATAAACTTCTTCTTGAATGTAGCCGTTTAAGAACGCACTTTTGACATCCATTTGATACAATTTGAAATCCATACAACATGCAAAAGCTAGCAATAATCTAATGGCTTCTAACCTAGCTACGGGAGCATATGTTTCTTCATAGTCTATTCCTTCTTCTTGGTTGTATCCCTTTGCTACTAGTCTAGCTTTGTTTCTAGTTATTATTCCGTTTTCATCTAGCTTATTTCTAAACACCCATTTGGTGCCTATTATTAGATGATCATTGGGTCTTGGCACAAGTTCCCAAACTTCATTTCTTTCAAATTGGTTTAACTCTTCTTGCATGGCCAACATCCAATGTTCATCAATAATGGCTTCGTCAATATTCTTGGGTTCTATTTGGGATACAAAAGCCAAGTGATTGCATGCATTTCTAATGGCGTTTCGAGTACTTACCCCTTTGGTTATTTCTCCAATGATTTTGTCCAAGGGATGATCTTTCAATGTTACCCAATCTTGTTGTCTCTCAATTTGTGTTGCACCTCCATCATTGTTGACTTCTTCTTCTTTGTCTTGTAAGTTCATTTCTTGAAAGGTACCTACAAGATCATCAACATCTTCCTTTCTCGGAGGGTTATGGCTATTTTCATCAAATTTGACATGAATAGATTCCTCAATGGTATTTGTTTGTTTGTTGAAAATTCTATAACATTTACTTGATTGAGAATATCCTAGGAAGGTTGCTTCATCAGATTTTGCATCAAACTTCCCTAGATTATCCTTTCCATTTTTGAGCACAAAACATTTACATCCAAAAATATGAAAGTATGCAATGTTGGGTTTTCTACCTTTGTAAAGCTCATAGGGGGTTTTCTTTAAAATAGGCCTTATCAAGCATCTATTCATAACATAACACGCGGTGTTTACCGCATCGGCCCAAAAATGTTTTGCAACATTGTTTTCATTTAGCATGGTTCTAGCAAGCTCCACTAAAGATCTATTCTTTCTTTCAACTACTCCATTTTGTTGTGGAGTTCTAGGAGCTGAGAAGTTGTGATTAATACCATGTTTTTCGCAAAACTTTTCAAAAGATTGATTTTCAAATTCTCCCCCATGATCGGTTCTAATGGATGCAATTTTTGAGTTTTGCTCATTTTGGATAATCCTTGCAAGTTTCTTGAGTGCATGATATGCTTCATTTTTATGAGCAAGAAACAATGTCCATGTATATCTTGAATAGTCATCTACTATAACTAGACCATAGTAATTCCCTCCAAAGCTTTTGATTTTGGATGGTCCAAATAAGTCCATGTGCAAAAGTTGTAAAGGCCTTTGAGTAGAAACAATGTTTTTGGATTGAAAAGATGCCTTTACTTGTTTTCCCTTTTGACATGCATCACAAAATCTATTTTCAAATTTAAGCTTTGGTAGACCAATTACTAAATCTTTAGAAACAAGTTTGTTCAAGTGGTCTACATGTATATGAGCTATTCTTCTATGCCATAGCCATGTTTCATCCTCTTTTGAAATGAAGCATTGTTCATCATTTGTAGACAAACTATCCATATCAATCATGTAAATATTATCAATTCTTTGGCCTACAAACGTAATTTCCTTATTGGTCTTATGTTCAATTATGCAACAATTTGATTCAAATAAAACTCTATATCCTTTGTCACATAATTGACTTATGCTTAGTAAATTATGTTTGAGACCTTCAACATACAATACATCACTTATGGATGTGGAAGAGTTCTTACCAATATTTCCAATGCCTAGGATTCTTCCCTTAGTGTTGTCTCCATATGTGACGCTTCCTTTTCGTTTGGGAGTGAATGATGTAAATTTAGTTATGTCTCCCGTCATATGCTTCGAACACCCACTATCCAAGTACCAATGGGTGTTGCTTGCCTTGAAGCATACCTGCAAAACAAAATCATTTTAGAGAACTAGGTACCCATTTTATGTTGGGTCCTTTAAGGTTAGTTTGTGGGAATGTTCCTTTGGGAACCCACACCTTTCTTAAGACCTTTGGTCCTAGTTTCCTAACACTGCACTTATATGCACTATGTCCTTTGGTACCACAATGATTGCATTTCATAAAAGGTGAGGAGGATTTGCTTGGTGGTGCAAAGAAGTTTTTGTAGTGCTTCTCCATTTTATGATTACTATGTTCTTGGTCATATCCTAGACCGGTTTTACTAAACATGCATTTTTGTTGCCCAAGTAGGTTATTCAAATTATCTCTTCCATTAGTGAATTTCTCTAGTGTCCTATTTAGGTCTTCAACCTTGGTTTCTAACACAATGCACTTCTTTGCAAAATCACAAGGTTTATCCCTAGAGCATGTTTGAACTTTCTCTAGTTCTTCTTTTAAGCTCTCATTTTCTTTACATACTTCCATGAGATGCAATTCGAGAGTATCACTAGTTTTCCTAGATGCTTTGAGTTTACTAGAGATTTTTGTAAATTTATCATATAATTCCTCAAATGCATCTAACAGCTCATTTTTATCTAGGTCAAGAAGATTTACCTCATTTTCCTCTTCTTGATGATTTGCCATTAAACAAAGATTGGCTTGCTCATCTTCCGAGTCGTCGGAGCTGCTCACATCATTCTCATCCCAAGCAATATAGGCTCTTCTTCTTCTTTGTTTGTCCTTGCCCTTCTTTTTGAGGTTTGGACAATCGGCTTTGAAGTGCCCTTCCTTGCCACATTCAAAACAGTTGGGTGAGGAAGAGTTTTCTTTAGTGATAGGTTTCTTACCTGAGCTTTTGAAGCTTCTTTGGAAGCGTTTGCCTTTCATGAATTTCCCGAAGCGTTTCACAAATAGTCCAAATTCTTCTTCTTCATCAAGTTCACTTCCGGATTCTTCTTCTTCATTTGTGGAAGTAGCCTTGAGAGCAAGACCCTTTTTCTTGGAAGATTTTTCTTCCTCTTCCGCCATCTTTAATTCTTTCAGCTCTTGTTCTTGTTCCTGCAACTTACCAAATAAAGTGGCGAGAGACATTTCGTTTATGCTAGGAGATTGTTTGATGGCGGTAACTAGCGGTTGCCATTCTCTGTTAAGACTTTTCAACACTTTATGAATGAGTTCTTTGTTAGTGTAAGTCTTTCCAAGTGTAATGAGTTGATTAATGATGAGAGTAAACCTTTTTTGCATATCAACAATCGATTCATGAGAGTTTAATCTAAAGCATTCATATTGACTAGTAAGAGTACTAATCTTTGAGTCCTTTACATCATTAGTGCCTTCATGGGTTACTTGAAGAGTATCCCACATTTCCTTAGCAGTTTGGCATGTCATTATCCTAAAAAATTCATCTTGACCTAAAGACATAGTAATAAGATTTTTGGCCTTGTAGCCATATTGGACTTTCTTTTCTTCCTCGCTTGTCCATTCATCTATAGGTTTTTCAACATTCTTGCTATCTATAGTATGCATTGGTATATAGGGACCATTTTCAATGGTATTCCATATTCTCAAGTCAATTGATTGAATGAAGATTTTCATTCTTTCTTTCCAAAACGCATACCCTTCCCCATTGAAAGCGGGAGGTCTATTTATCGCACCACCCTCGGGAAAAACATTTTGAGAACTTGAGGCCATTTAATCTCTTGAAGCTGTTAAGCTTGATCTACCAAGAGTCAAGCTCTGATACCACTTGTTGTTCAAGTGGCCTCAATACTCAAGAGGGGGGTGAATTGAGTTATAAAATTTTTGCTTGGAATGCCTTTGAAATTGATTTCTATAACCAAGTTTATGAGATTATGCAAGTGAAAGCAAGTAACAATGATATGCAATGCACTACAAGAGGTAAGTGTTGTTGAGGCAATTTAGCAAACACTTGGTGTGCAATATCTAAAGTATAGCAAATTAAGCAAGTTCAAGTATGTTCTTTCTCAACCAAACAATACCAATCAGCAAATATGCAATATATGGAAGTAAAAGAGTAAGGAAGAGAAGCTTGCAAACCGATGTAACGAGTTCCACCCAATCCGGTGTACGTCTCGCCTCTAAGCAACCCACTTAGAGGATTTTCCACTATTGTAGACTAGAGATACAACTTTGAGCAATTGCGGCTTCCTAGTGTCCCACACTCAAGAACCCAATCCTCACAAGTATAAGGGCAACCCACCCAATCTCTCAATCTCACAATATCCCAAAGGTTGAGTCCACAACCTTTGTAACCACTCAATCCTAGAGTGAACAACCACTCAACCTAGAGTGAATAACTTTGTGTGTTTGGAGCTTGTTTACAATCAATACACTCTCTCAATAGAGCAGATATACAAATGAAAAGCTCTCCAAATTCTAATCTCTCAAGATGAGAGGATATACAATTGAAAGTACAAAAATGCAAGAGGTAGGTTTACAAAGCACAAAATAGAGCTATGAATTATTGCTACTTGGTTGTGTATTTGTGCTTGTCTTCCTCTTCAATTTATAGACCTAAGATTGCTGTTGAAGAGTGCCCTAGTCCCTCATAGCCGTTGCAGTTAGTGGAAATTTGAAGAATGGTGGAGACATGACCTGGTTTCCCACTTAAATCTGTTTTTCCACTAGCGTAATCGATTACACCCTCGCGTTGTAATCGATTAGCTTCAAGTCAGAGAGTCACTAATCGATTATCTCATTACCTGTAATCGATTAGCATCTTGTATCTGATGCATTTAATTTGTCTTCGCAGCATCCTAATCGATTAGCATGTATTGCAATCGATTACTTTAAATTCCAGTGGCTTCCTAATCGATTATATGGCTCTCTTAATCGATTAGCATGTGTGCCTGATGCATTTAATTCCATTTTTGATTGCTGTAATCGATTAGTCTCAAGTGTGCAATCGATTATCTTAATTCCAGTGAGTATCTAATCGATTGTGTGGCTTCCTTAATCGATTATCTTCAACTCTGATGCAATTTCTTCCAAGACAGAAAGCTTCTAATCGATTAGCTTCTATGGCCTAATCGATTAGCTTCGCTGTTTCTTCAATTCTGATTTCATGTCTTTGTTTTTGCATTGTTTCTTCAAGAGTACTTGTCATTATCAAAATCCTTGCACATCTTTTGGACCTGTTAACATATTCAAACACATTAGCCAACCTGTTGGTGTTAACAAAACTAGACCCCAGAGAGAAATTGTTTGTTTACCTCTGTTTCAGATGAAGCCATTGGAGCCATACTGGTAAAGGAGACAATGAAAGGCCAGAGACTGGTGTACTTTGTTGGAAAGGTTCTACAAGAATCTGAATGCCAGTACCAGAAGTTAGAGAAGACAACTCTATCATTAGCCTGGACGTCCCAATATTTAAGGCAATATTTTCATGCATATCCAATCACGGTTCAAACTGATCTCCCCCTGAGAACAGTTTTTTATAAGCCAGGCTTAGCAGGAAGAATGACGACGTGGACTATAGAGCTATCAGAGTTTGACATCTCTTATGAACCCAGAACTACTATAAAGGCCCAAGTATTGGCTAATTTTATGACGGAGTTAACTGGAGAGACCTCAACACCATTGCGGGAGCCCTGGATAATTTACGTAGATGGTTTATCAAATGGAAATGGATGTGGCACTGGAGTAGTTATTGAAAGTGGGGACGGAGTGAGCGTAGAAATCTCCCTCAGGTTTGATTTTAAAACGTCGAACAAACAGGTGGAGTATGAGGCATGTTTACCAAGACTCAGAGCGGCCTTAGATGTGGGAGCTGATAGCCTACCACAAGCGCACGGGGTATCATAGTAATAAAATTATCATCCCACAGAGATTGTTCCCAATTACCGGTTTATAGCATTTTGATTATCTAGACAAATCATTTGTTAGTTCAAAAATTTATAACACAAAGAACTAAATGACATAAACAGAGAACACTAAACAACGATAATAAAAGGATTGACTTGGAAATGATGGAGATTAATTTCTTGGGAGGTAAAGGTTCACATAAATGTAGGTGCCAATATTTAATGCAATTCGATTTCTAGATCATTAAATCATTTTCTTAAGGCGAGTTTTCCTAAATTGATCAGTGACTGATGAGCCTTTACTTGGTAAGGGGGGGTTGTGGTGGTGATGTTTGAGATAGTGGAATGAAGAGTTCACTGAGAGAGAATCAAGTTTGTATAATATGAACTCAATGAAATGGATGTGCCAAGTTTAAACACAGAAGTTGTAATATAGTATAGTTGTCGTTCCACTGAGGAGGTGCTAGAATGAAGATCTTAGTTTGAATTGATTAGGCAGAAAGTTTCAGTTTTGATTTGTTGTGAATGTTGCTGAATGAAAAACAGTAAGTAACAAAATAACAGAGGATAGCACTTTGCAAAATATAACAATAAATGATGTTGGAAAAATCAGTTTTGTAAAACAGGGATTGGCTTCATCACATCTTCACCTCTGTAAGCTGCATAAGTTTCCATATAAGTAAATCGAAAAGATAAGTTCTACGTCACAATCAAAGTCATTTGCATCGATCCCTCGACTACAAAATTCATAAGAATGATTTCCAAACCGCTGATCCCTCAGTCACTTTGGAAACCATTCCAGCATTATCGATCGATTGTTTTGACGTTTGTTGCATTAGACGCCATCCCTGGCTACCTACTCACAACAAGCATTTCTTTCAGGGTCTGCTTTCAAAAGTCACTTCCCAGCATACTCAAGAAAACTTAGAACAAGAAAATAGTGATCAAGTACTTTCAGGCATTAAACGCAGAAGGAAATACAGAAACTTTATCAAATCTCATTACTCAATGAAAACTTACGACAGCATTACTTCAGTGTTGAATGGATTACAGCCAATCCCATAAGGGAGATTAGTTACTCATGCCTTGCATTTTCACCATCAAAGAAATGAATACAGAAAATGGAAAGTGTGAAATGAAAAATATAGAGGATGAAATGATATATCAGATGATGTTCGGTCATAGATGATGATGATGCCCTGTTTGCAGCTTGCTTTATAGGAGTTTTTGGCTCAGCTTCTCTCACCCACTTGCGTAGAACCCATGCGGCATCTTTTAGAGACTGGTGGAAACAGCAGAAAGTGGATGAGTTTGCATCGCATTACGGGTGAATAAAGAATTAAGAAGCCCACGCTGTGTGAGTCACGCTTGAGCTTGATGGTCACGCTCAAGCGTAAAGGGTTCTGAAGCTTTTTGATAGTCTTGCGCTTGAGCTTCCTTGTCCACGCTTAAGCGTGGTTCCTTTGTTCAGCATATGCTTGATCCTTCGCTTCAAGCTGGGCATGTCACGCTTTGAGCGAGCTCCTCTATCCCAACATATGTAATCCACGCTCAAGCCACGCTCAAGCGGGATCGAGGTCACGCCCAAGCGGCTCCTTCCCACGCTTAAGCGTGAGATGACCCTGATGCTATCCCTGCTTCCAATTCAGTCACGCCTGAGCTCCATGTTGCCACGCTTGAGCGTCAGTCATGCATGAAGTCACGCTTGAGCGAGCTCGGGCTAACGCTCAAGCGTGAGAGCCTGTTGGTGTGTTCCTCATCATTTCACTTGGGTGCATGGGCAACGTAGGCTTTTGTTTCCTCCAGGCTCAAGCGTGTAGTGTATCACGCTCAAGTGTCCTTGCTTGATGCTCTTTGTTTCTTCAAAGCTTTTGACAATTTGTTCACTGATTTTCAAATTTTAAGCTTCTTTTCTTAATACTCCTTTTATAATCAGAATCATGCTCAATTATTTATCAATTTTGTTAAGTTATTCAAAAAATGGTTCTAATTGAGCCATGAATTTAATCATAAAATAGGCACTCATCAGTGACTTTCTCTCGAAACCTCACTAACGTACCTAATTATTGAAGAACCACGTTCAATTCACTAATTAGGTCCTTTAAGCTTTATGAAAACTCGGATATCCCTCAAAGAGTTTCGTTCACTTTCGTAACCTGAATCCCTAGGTTTGATTTTGTGTAATTTAAACTATATGCCAATCTTTTGATTACCCATACCGTTTATAATCATTCATACTTATCTCTAAGCTTAATGGAAGTATTAAGAACTCACAAAATCGAATAAGAACACAATTCAATAATCAAGAACGAAGAATATTACATATGGGTTCACATAAATGCTACACCTTAATTCCCAAGAGAAATGTTTAATGTGCCATGGAAACAACTATAATAATACCACAATACAAGGAATTCAAACCAAACATAGAAGGAAAGTCAAAAGATGAAGAGGGATTCAGAAAATACAAGAAGAAGTTCTCACTAAATCTCCCAAAATCTTTCTCCCAAATCTACAGAATTTGATCTCCTTTGACGTTTTAACGTTGATCCCCTTCGAAAATCCTTGGCAAAGCTCTCTCTTTTTCTCCTAAAAAATGTCCCTCAATGTCTCTATATTTTCCCCCCTTGAAAAACTGCCTCTTAACCTCAGAAACCGCTCCTAAAAAGTGACAAAAATGCAGAATGTGCAAAACCCACTGGCAGTGGGAAAAACCCACGGCTAGTGGATCGTGACAGGGGGTCTAGGATCCCAATTTTTCAATTCCAGGCAGAGGAACCCACGGCCAATGGGAAATTCCCACGACCAGTGGGTTTTTGGGCAGAAGGAAACACGGCCAGTGGGAAAAACCCACGGCCAGTGGGTTTTTATGTGCCCAGGTTACCACTCCAGTGAGACCCACTGGCAGTGGGTTTTTCTGGACCTTGTAAAAATTGTTCTTTGATAGCGCTTTGAGGTCCCGAAATGTTCTTTTAGGTATATCTTTTCTCTATCTTGCATTTCAAGGGTCATATTGCTTTATTTTTGAACTTCAAATGGCTTGAACTCTTCTTCATTCATTCAATGCTTCATCAAATGCCATATTTTCCAAGTTTATAGACCTGAAATAGATTTATTCCTGCAAAACAGAGACACCCAAGTAACATGTGTGGAACAAAAGAAAACACTTGGAATTAAGGGGAAAACTAGCATGAACAACCTGAAAACTTAAACAAAAATGACTCTAAAACTAATGCAAACTAGACTTTTATCAATACCCCAAACTAGAACATTGCTTGTCCTCAAGCAATTACAATCATTGCGAGCATGAACAATAAAAATTTAAGAATTTAACCAACTCAGAGATCCAAATCTAGATTATTATTGACAACTGATTACAAAATTGTACAGACAGAAACCACATCATCATTCATACCCTGCTTACTAGGACCAGACTACATATACACATCCTCCCATTTCTCTCTAAGTGTTTTAGGCTTGTGTATAAGCATCACTTAAAATCATAACATTCCAGAATAATACCATAGGCTTGGCAAGTTACCCTAATCTCCACAGTTATCTAGAAAACATGTTATGGTCTAAAGGTCTTTTAATTGGTTGTAATGGGGCCAAGGGTTCATAGAACAGGGCTGGATAACAAGAAACAAAAAGGAAATTCAAAAGGGTTTCAATAATGAGATTCTGAGTTTCAGGAAGCAGACCAGAAAACACCTTTTCTTGCTTATTCAAAAACTTCTCAGGAGTCCTATTCATTTTCATTTTTAACATGACTTCTTGTTATATTCTCACTATCATCCTTTTTCTTCCTTTCTTATATAATATTTGTACCCATATTTTATAATTCTACTATTTTCATTTCCCAAATCAAACCAATTTCTTTTTGCTTTTTCATCTAGTTGACTTCCTTAGATTTTCTTAGAAATTTAGAAAACTGTATATCAATGGCTTTCAAGAAGATAAACTTCAAGCTCAACAAGGGCCAACTAATGGTAATTGAAGCATTCAAACTCTGAGGTTAAAGAATAAAGCCTATATTGCCTATTTTATTCCATAACATGTTGTCACAAACCGTTTTGAATCAGTCACAAGCCAAGTTCTAGAATGCCTAGAATGCATGATTCACTCAAAAAAAAAAAAGAAATAAGGGTCTTTGTTTTTTAAAATATTTTACCCTTTGGGCCCAAAAGCTCTCTTCATAATGGTAATTAGTCAATGTCTAAGCAAACAAGGAATCATCATGAGTGGTCCATCCAAACAAGCAACCATAAAACTCATTATTTTTTTTTAGAATCTAAGAGGGCTGAAGTTCTATCCTTTAAATTGACACACACTTGCAAGACAGTTATCACAAGAAGACAAGCTATGTTATCCTAAACAGAAACATACAGACAAAATACAAAGAAAATGCAAACAAGATGCAAACAGAATGCAAACACAAAAAATAAAAGCATAATGATTCAGAATAAGTTTCCGTTACCACTACCCCAAACTAAGGATGGACAGTGTCCTCAGTGTTCAGTAAAAGAAAAACCAGGGTAAACGGATACTTATTCGAATAAGAGCACCTGTCATGGAGAAGGTGGGAAATACCCCTGTTGGGAATGCCAATCATACATAGCATCCACTCGCTGGGCTATGTCATCGATCCTACTCCCTTGCCGAAGTTGCTCAATAGACAAGGACTCTAGATGGGTGTTCATTCCTTACATCAAGGAATACATCGGTTCCATAGAAAAACTGGTGTCAGAAGTGGATCGGGACGGGCCAGCTGAGTGGTCATGAGGAAAGGGCATCTCGGTGTCAAAGGGGGTATCCTCTTCAGTACCTGAAAACAAGAAAGAAGTCTTGCCCTCCAGGCTAGTGAAGCTAGGGTCAGGCAAGGGGTAAGGCACAGAAATTCCAGGAATAACCAAACAATAAATGTTATGTTCCATTACAATCATACCCATGTGCATCATTTCATCAATATCAACCCTCTTAGGTTGACACAATAGAGTATCATCATCCAAATTTATTCCCACATATCTAGCAAGTGGATTAATGTAACTAGCTATGATGAGCTTCCCGGAGGTGGTCTGGCCAACTCTAGCGAATTGGCTAAAAAGCCATTTAGTGGAATGGATGGGGAGCTCATGAATCATGGCATATAAAAAGTATAATTCAGTAGCCCTGATAGTACCTGGGCTGTCAAATCGCCCGAAAATGGAACGGGCCATAAACCTTTGCAAGTATTTAAAAACTAGATGATGGATAAGGGAGGCTTTGGTTGAGGATGGATCATAGTTATCTTTGGCTCGTGAAATTTAGGACCAAAAATATTTAGCCTTAAAGTCCCTAGGAATGCGAGAAGCATTCACACGAGCATGCATCTCTTCAGGAACAGGGGGAAAACCATAGATGGCATCCACATCTGCTAAATCCATCCTAAAATCAGAATTATTTAGCCTAAAAGAGATCTCCCAACCAGAATCATTTGCACAGGGTTTAATATCAATTGAGCTAAGGAACTCTAGGGTGGTACGTTCATAACTTAGTTCAAATAGTTCAATAAAAGTTTCCCACCCCATATTTTGACAAAGTTTGTAAGTGTCCTCATATAGTCCAAGCTCAAGTAAAGATTGTTTGCAAAAGAACCTTGAGGAGATAATTTCCCTAGAGGCCAAAGAAGCTAAGCGCATTCTTTGGTCATCCGATACGCACTCAATATCATCTATACTAGAATAGTTAGATGACTTACCTTTGGTCTTTCTCTTTTTGTAAACATTTTTAGTTCTTCCGGAAGACGTGTTCTTGGTACCTAAAATCCAAATTTAAATTCATCCACCAAATATGTCAATATAATTAACAAAATAGAAGTACCATGATGGATAAGCATATGAAGGCCCAAAGAGGATAAAATAACCTATAAGTATGTACAAGGAAGAACAAAGAGTTGTTTTTGGCATTTTGTCAAACACTTGGTGGGCATAAAAATATGAACTAAGAAATCCATGAAACATGCATTACCAAGTCTCCCAATTTCACATATCACACTTCACACATGAATAATAATGCAACAAATGTCCATTATGTTTCATGGGGTGTCAATCATGAAGAAAAATTGCATGTGGGTTTCTATGCATAATGATGAACATGATGAACAAGAGAAACCCAAACAAGAGTTTGATAGAGTACCCACATGAAATTTTCATCAAAATAAACACATATGAACATATATAAACATGTTTCCATGATCAATTTCATCAAAAACCACTCAAGGTAGCAAGTAAAAGAATAACCCTAAACTAAAAGAAAGAACCCCAAGATGTGAATAGAGAGTGAAACTTACTTTGATGAAAAAAATAGAGAGGGGTGATGAAGATTTAGTGATTAGTGAAAGAAATTGGTGTAAAAATAAGTGGGGTTCAAGCAATTTCTCAAGTTAAGAGAGGTAGTATGAAGAAATGAGAGAGTGTGCAAGAGTAGAGGGGGTATCCATGGTCTGTGTGTGTATTTAAAAACAAAAACTGCAGCTGTATGAGAACCCACAGCCAGTGGGAAAAACACACGGCCAGTAGGTCTCGCTGCCTTGGGCTTTAAAAATTAAATGTTTGACCTGTTTGAAACCCACGACTAGTGGGAAAAACATACGGCCAGTGGGTTTCGCTGTCCTGGATTTAAAACTTTTGCCACCTTGAACCTGTGTGAAACCCACGGCCAGTGGGAAATTCCCACGGCCAGTGGGTTTCTCTGTTTTTTGCCCAGAAAAATCTTTCCTTTTTACATTTGACCTTGGTAAAAATCCCACTGCCAGTTGGAAAAACCCACAGGCAGTGGACTTTACTATTTTGTAACATTAAAACTCTTTTAATTTGCACAACGACTTGCATTTATTTATGCAGCTTACCAATGGAAACACATGTATGCAATCAATATGACAAATTAAAAAAAAAGGAATATGCAAAAAAAAACAACTATGCAATGCATTGGGACTATTAATCTTTATTTATGAATGGAAAATAAACATGCAACAAACTAAATTGGAATTACTTGAATGAAATAAACAAACTTTATTTGAATGATAAGAAAAATAGTTAAAGAATAAGAAATGGGGTTACCTCCTCACAAGTGCTAATTTTAATGTCTTTAGCTAAACGCTTGGCACTCATTGAGTTTAGGAGACTGATACATCAAACAAGTCTAAGACATTTGCCTGCTGTATCAGTTCTCCCGTCAAGTATTGCTTAAGTCTTTGTCCATTTACCTTAAGCGGACCAGACTTCTCACTACATACCTCAACGGTTCCAAATAGGAAAACCTTTATTACCTTAAATGGTCCCGACCATCAGGACCTTAGCTTACCAGGGAAAAGGTTCAACCTGGAGTTGAAGAGTAGGACCATGTCACCTGGTTGGAATGTCCTCCTAAGAAGGTGTCGATCATGCCATTGCTTGGTTTTTTCTTTATATATACGGGCATTTTCATAGGCATCCAACCTGAGCTCTTCAAGCTCATTCAACTGCAACAACCTATTATCACCTACAACCTTTATATCAAAGTTAAGCATTTTGATAGCCCAAAAGGATTTGTATTCTAATTCAACAGGTAAATGACAGGGTTTCCCATAGACTAGTTTAAAGGGTGTGGTTCCAATGGGAGTTTTATAAGCGGTTCGATACGCCCATAAGGAATCGCCTAATTTAATAGACCAATCCTTATGGGAGGTATTAACCACTTTCTGAAGAATGTTTTTGATCTCCTTATTATATACCTCAACCTGGCCACTAGTTTAGGGGTGATAAGGTGTAGCAACCTTATGTCTCACCCCATACTTTTTCAGGAGGGTCTGAAAGGCTTTTTCAATAAAATAAGACCCTCCATCACTAGTGATGCATTAGGGACCCCAAACCTCGGAAAAATAATCTTTTTAAAAAGTTTTATAATAGTCTTTGCATCCAAATGAGGGGAAGTAATGGCTTCCACCTATTTAGACATGTAATCCACTGCTACCAGGATAAACTGATTTCCAAAAGAAGAGGGAAAGGGTCCCATGAAGTCAATACCCCACACATCAAATAACTCAACCTCTAAAATGCTATTAAGTGGCATTTCATGCCTCTTACCAATATTACTGGCCCTTTGGCAAGCATCGTAAGTGAGGACATACTTACGTGCATCCTTGAATATATTTGGCCAATAGAACCCTGCTTGCAACACTTTTGGGGTAGTCTTAGATGTACTCATGTGGCCTCCACAAGAGAGAGAATGGCAATGATCTAGGATGTCTTGAACTTCAGTCTCAGGAATACATCTCCTAATCAATCCATCTGCACACTATTTGAATAAGAGGGGCTCATCTCAATAGTAGTGCCTGACATCTGCAAAAAAACTTTTTTTCTACTGAAAACCAAGGTCAGGGGGTACAATGCCACATGCAAGAAAATTGACAAAATCAGCATACCAAGGGACTTGTTGAATGCTAAGACTTAAGAGTTGTTCACCTGGAAAAGATTTATTGATGGGAACAACATCACCCATCTCCTCTTTTTTAGATGGCAACCTAGACAAAAGGTCAGCAACAAGGTTCTCAGTACCTTTCTTATCCTTTATCTCTAAATCAAATTCTTGCAAAATCAAGATCCACCTAATTAGCCTAGGTTTTGCTTCCTTTTTATTTAAAAGATACTTGATAGCAGAATGGTTTGTATATACAGTAACATATGAACCTACCAAGTATGATCTACACTTATCAAAAGCAAAAAAAATGGCCAATAATTCCTTTTCAGTGGTGGCATAGTTTACCTGAGCCTCATCAAGAGTACGGCTAGCATAATGGATCACGTGCACCTTCCTATCCTTTCACTGCCCAAGTATAGCCCCCACTGCGTGATCACTAGCATCACACATCAGTTCGAATAGGAGTTCCAAATCGGGGGGTTGTAGTACAGGAGCGGAAATTAATGCCTGCTTAATCCTGAAAAAAAGCCTCAAGACAAGATGAATCAAAAATAAAAGGAACATCCTTACCCAAAAGGTTAGTTAGAGGCTTGGTGATCTTGCTGAAGTCTTTAATGAACCGCTGGTAAAACCCGGTATGCCCAAGAAAGCTTCTAATGTCCTTCACATTGGTTGGTGGGGGTAATTTTTTAATCACCTCCACCTTAGCTTTATCAACCTCCATTCCTCTCTCAGACACCATGTGCCCAAGAACTATGCCTTTTCGTACCATGAAATGGCACTTCTCCCAGTTTAAGACCAAATTGGTCTCCTTACAACGCTGTAACACTTTGCACAAATTTGTCAAGCAATTATCAAAATTAAGACCATGTACAGAAAAGTCATCCATAAATACCTCCATGACATTCTCAATTAAATCAGAAAAAATGGCCTGCATACACCTTTGAAAAGTCGCAAGCGCATTACACAAGCCAAATGGCATCCTTCTATATGCATATGTCCTATAAGGGAAAGTAAAAGTGGTTTTCTCTTGATCAGATGGATGGATGGGGATTTGATGAAAACCAGAGTACCCATCCAAGTAACAGAAATAAGAATGCTTAGCAAGCCTCTCAAGCATCTAATCAATGAAAGGAAGAGGGAAATGGTCTTTCTTGGTGGCGCTATTCATTTTTCTATAGTCAATACACATGCACCACCCAGAAACTATCCTAGTTGAAATCAATTCTTGTTTATCATTTTTTACAACAGTTATCCCCCCTTTTAGGAACCACATGTGCTGGACTTACCCACTTGCTACTAGCAATGGGATATATGACACCAGTATCCAACAATTTTAGGATTTCTTTCTTAACCACTTCCTGCATTTTAGGATTTAGTCTCCTAAATGGTTCTACTGTTGGCCTACTCTCATCCTCTACAGTAATCCTATACATGCAAAATAAAGGGCTAATCCCCTTAATGTCATCCATGGTATACCCGATAACCTTCCTATACAACCTAAGCTGTTTTAGGAGTTTTTCAGTTTCCATAGCATTCAATTCAGCACTCACAATCATAGGATATGTAGAGTTCAGGCCAAGGAATTCATACCTCAATGAAGCCGGTAAAGGCTTCAATTCTACTTGGGGACCCACTTCTTTATCATGCATGACCTCAGTATCATGCCTTGGTGGGGTTTCTCCTTCAAAGCAACTTGATGTTCCTGTAGGCTCAATCAAGAAAACAGATTCAAGTGGTTCATCAAGAAGGGTTTCTTCCTTCACCACTTGGTCAATACAATCCACACTACAGTAGACATCATCATAAAAAGGCTTTTTTAAAACATTTTTCAAGTTAAAATCCAACTTTTGGTCTCCCACAGTCAGAGATAACTTCCCATTCTTGACATCTATAACTGTGCCCGCGGTTGCCAAAAATGGCCTGCCTAAGATAATAGGGATCATCAAATCCTCATCCATTTCAAGGACCACAAAGTTGGCAGGTATAAAAAACTTTCCTACTTTTATTGGAACATCTTCTAAAATGCCTACAGGGTATTTAACAGACCTATCAGCAAGTTGCAAAGACATCCTAGTAGGTTTTAGTTCTCCTAATCCCAATTTCTCAGAAATAGACAATGGCATAAGACTAACACTAGCTCCTAAGTCACATAATGCTCTATCAATAGCCATGTCACCAATCATACAATGGATAAAAAAACTACCTGGATCCATAAGCTTGGGGGTAGCTTCTTTTGGATCAGTGCACTACACTCCTCAGTAAGTGATATAGTTCCATCCTCCTCTAATTTCCTCTTATTGGACAAGATATCCTTTAAGAACTTTGCGTAAGTGGGCATCTGCTGCAAAGCATCAGTGAAAGGAACATTAATGTATAGTTTTTCTAGAACCTCAAGGAACTTACCGAACTGTTTATCCAACTTGGCCTTAGCCAAGCGCTGAGGGAATGGAACGGGAGGCTGATAAGGTTTCACCTCCTCTTTCTTTTCACTCTGTTTTTCTTCCTCTATTACCGGATGAGAAGAAGACTCTTCCCTTTTCTTCTCTTTCTCGGCCTCCCCTTCAGTTATCCCAACCGGACCATTATACTATGTGCCACTCCTAAGAGTGATAGCCATGGTGTGATTGGATGGTCCTGTTTCAGGCTTTCTAGGAAAAGTTCCTGGCATTCTTGTTGAAGATAAAGCTTGTTGGGTAATTTGGTTCTCCAACATCTTATTATGAGTGGCAAGAGAGTCCACCTTAGAGGTTAACTTCTTGATAGCCTCAGAGAACTCATCATTTTACTTAATTTGAGTGGTCACAAATGCCTCCATCAAGGACTCCAATTTTAATTTCTGTGGAGCATAGGGTCCTTGTTGTGACCTAAAGTTATTCTGGTTGCCTTGATTTCCTTGGAATGGTGGAGGTCTATATTGGAATCCTGGTGGGCCTTATTATCTGTAATTATTCCCAAAATTTCCATCATAGCTCCCAATAGCATCCACTTGTTGTATTTCGGCTTCGGGGCCTTGGGATACACCAAGCTGATAACCTGTTGTGCTATAACCTGTAACTCCACACAATTCACAAACCACATTAGAAGCACCTGTTCCTAACTTATCAAATTTAACAGAAAGAGCTTCTACCTTAGCAGTTAGAAGGGAAATTGCATCTAAAGAATACTTACCTGGAGTTTTTGATGGTAAACTCCTTTCAGATGACCACTGGTAGGTGTTTTGTGCCACCTCTTCTATAATATTGTACCCCTCTTCCATATTCTTGCTCATAAAAGCGCCGCCAGCTGCAGCATCTAATGTAACACTTTGGTTTGGGGTTAAACCATTGTAGAAGATGTGGACCGTCAACCATCTTTCCACTCCATGGTGTGGGCATTCTCGAAGCAACTCTTTATACCTTTCCCATGCATCATATAGTGTCTCATCATCTTTCTGGGTGAAGGTGATGATCTACTTTCTTAGTTAGTTGGTTTTGCTCCGTGGATAGTATTTGTTTAGGAAGGCATGAGATAGTTGCTCCCAAGTAGTGATCGATCCCTCCGGAAGTGAATACAACCATGCTCTAGCCTTATCCCTCAAGAGAATGGGAAAGCCAGAGCCAGATTGCATCACTTAAGACGCTATTCACCTTGAGTGTATCACAGTACTCAGGGAAGATTTGGAGGTGTAGATTCAGATCTTCAGATGGTAAACCTCCAAATTGGTTTGTTGGACCATTAAGAGCAAGGATGGCTTCAATTCAAAGTTGTTAGCCTCAATGGTTGGCCTTGTGATTGGCGCTGCAAAAATCATGGAGTGCTCTGTTGTCTGGATTATCCATTTACTCTTCGGTAGCTGAACTTGAAGCTTGTTGTTTGCTTTGCTTTAGTCGCTGCTGAAGTGCTTTGAGTTTCCTTAGTGTGCGTTCGATTTCAGGGTCGAAGATGTGTTTGAAGCTAGAATACTTTCGCATAAAGGAACCTGCATAATCCACAAACACACAAATACCCAAGCGTAATTCTGCAGAAAAATTAAAACAAAAACCAAAAAAATAATGCAGAAAAATTATGTAGAAAAAAAATAAAATAAAAGAATCTAGTCTAATCAAAACACCATTTAGCCAATATTGGGGGACAGTCCCCGGCAACGGCGCCAAAAACTTGATAGCCTACCGCAAGCGCACGGGGTATCGTAGTAATAAAATTATCATCCCACAGAGATTGTTCCCAATTACCGGTTTATAACATTTTGATTATCTAGACAAATCATTTGTTGGTTCGAAAATTTATAACGCAAAAAACTAAATGATATAAACAGAGAACACTAAGCAACGACAATAAAAGGATTGACTTGGAAACGATGGAGATTAATTTCTTGGGAGGTAAAGGTTCACATAAATGTGGGTGCCAATATTTAATGCAATTCGATTTCTAGATCATTAAATCATGTTTCTTAAGGTGAGTTTTCCTAAATTGATCAGTGACTTTCTCTCGAAACCTCACTAACGTACCTAATTATTGAAGAACCGCGTTCAATTCACTAATTAGGTCCTTTAAGCTTTATGAAAACTTGGATATCCCTCAAAGAGTTTTGTTCACTTTTGTAACCTGAATCCCTAGGTTTGATTTTGTGTAATTCAAACTATAAGCTAATCTTTCGATTACCCATACCGTTTACAATCATCCATACTTATCTCTAAGCTTAATGGAAGCATTAAGAACTCACAAAATCGAATAAGAACACAATTCAATAATCAAGAACGAAGAACATTACATATGGGTTCACATAAATGCTACACCTTAATTCCCAAGAGAAATGTTTAATCTGCCATGGAAACAACTATAACAATACCACAATACAAGAAATTCAAACTAAACATAGAAGGAAAGTCAAAAGATGAAGAGGGATTCAGAAAATACAAGAAGTTCTCACTAAATCTCCCAAAATCTTTCTCCTAAATCTACAGAATTTGATCTCCTTTGACGTTTTAGTGTTGATCCCCTTCGAAAATCCTTGGAAAAGCTCTCTCTTTTTCTCCCAAAAACTGTCCCTCAATGTCTCTGTATTTTCCCGCTTGAAAAACTGCCTCTTAACCTCAGAAACCGCTCCCAAAAAGTGACAAAAATGCAGAACGTGCAAAACCCACTGGCAGTGGGAAAAACCCACGGCCAGTGGATTGTGACAGGGGGTCCAGGATCCCAATTTTTCACTTCCAGGCAGAGGAACCCACGGCCAATGGGAAATTCCCACGGCCAGTGGGTTTTTGGGCAGAGGGAAACACGGCCAGTAGGAAAAACCCACGGCCAGTGGGTTTTTATGTGCCCAGGTTACCACTCCAGTGAGACCCACTGGCAGTGGGTTTTTTTAGACCTTGTAAAAATTGTTCTTTGACAGCGCTTTGAGGTCCCGAAATGTTCTTTTAGGTATATCTTTTCTCTATCTTGCATTTCAAGGGTCATATTGCTTTAGTTTTGAACTTCAAATGGCTTGAACTCTTCTTCATTCATTCAATGCTTCATCAAATGCCATATTTTCCAAGTTTATAGACCTGAAACAGATTTATTCCTGCAAAACAGAGACACCTAAGTAACATGTGTGGAACAAAAGAAAACACTTGGAATTAAGGGGAAAACTAGCATGAACAACCTAAAAACTTAAACAAAAATGACTCTAAAACTAATGCAAACTAGACTCTTATCAGGAGCACATACGACGATGTTGTGTAGCAATTCACAACTTATGATTTCACAGATCAATGGAAGTTATCAGGCCAAAGAGCCTTTGTTACAACAATATCTGGCTAAAGTTAAGGAATTAGGAGAGGTTTGCAAATGTGGAGTTTAAACATGTACCCCAGGAACAAAATGTCAGGGTGGATGTGCTATCTCGGCTAGCAAGCATAAAAAAGATAGGATCCATGACTACGGTCATACAGAGCACTTTAGCTGCTCCAAGCATCTTGAATCTATTCAAAGTATGTGTCATCCAGTTCAGAGCCTATCTAGAAGACTCATGTGTCATCCCAATTATCCGTTACATGGTAAGCGGACAACTGTCGGAGTTCCCATTAAAGAAAAAGAAGTTGAAGAAGAAGTTGTCGAACTTTGTCTTGGTAGACAGAAACCTATTCAGAAGGGGAATATTTGCTCCTTACTTGAAATATTTGAATGAGGCAAAGGTTGAGGATGTTCAAGCTGAAGTGCATGAGGGCACGTGTGGCCACCACTGCAGAGGAAGAAGTTTAGCCAGAAAAATTTTACGAGCAGGCTACTGGTGGCCCACTCTAGCTAAGCATGCGGTCAACTATGTCAAGAGGTGCGATGCCTGCCAAAAGAACAGTAATGAACACCATGTTCCAGCAGAAGAATTATTCACATCGGTTGTCCCATGGCCATTCCATCAATGGAGCATGGATATTTTGGGACCATTTCCAAAGGCGCCCGACGGAGTCAAATATTTGATTGTCATTGTAGACTACTTCACCAAGTGGATAGAGGCAGAAACAGTTGTATATATCACTACGGAACGTACCAGGAGATTTTTCTATGAAAATGTGATCACAAGGTTTGGAATACCAGGAAGGGTCATCACGGACAATGGGATGCAGTTCACACATTCGGAGTTTAAAAGCCTCCTTGAAGGATTCCAGATCAAGCAAGTTTTCTCTTCGGTGGAGCATCCTTAGACTAACGGGCAAGCTGAAGTGGCGAACAAAGAAATCCTTAAAGGTTTAAAGAAACGCATCAGTGAAACAAAAGGAGAATGGGCTAATCAATTATGCCATGTGCTATGGGCATTCTGGATGACACGCACTCATCTATAGGAGAAACATCATTCCAGTTGGTATATGGTGCGAACGTAGTCATACCAGTTGAGATTAATCAAATCTCACCAAGAATATAAGATTTTGATAGTGAAGACAATGACCTAAGATTAAGAAACAAGTTGGACCTACTTCCCGAAGTTAGAGAAGCAGCGTTCGTATGAGATCAAGCCATCAAAAATAAGGCTGTAGTGCGTTACAAAATCAAGGTTTAAAAGAGAATATTTAATGTATGCGACCTCGTTCTAAGGAAAACATCGGTTGGAAATCACCTGGCACACCAAGGAAAGCTAGCACTAACATGGGAAGGACCATACCGAGTGAATAAAGTAACTCCAGGAGGAGCGTATCTGCTAGAAACCTTGCAAGGCGAAGTTTTTAAGAATAAGTGGAATGTAAAGAACCTACATGTATACTATAGCTAACTGGTGCTACAAGTCGTGCACTCTTTTTCCCTACCTAAGGTTTTTCCCACAGGGTTTACTTAGGAGGTTTTTAATGAGGCATGCAACCGGGGTGCTCATTCAGAAATAAAATACAAGTTTTGAAGTACTGGTTGTTTGCTATTTGGTTTTATATCAGCTTCATAATGATTCACTTATATTAAACCCTGAAGCGGTTGAAAAACCCTAGAATGGTTTACAATTAAACCCCAAAGCAGTTGAAAAACCCCAGAGTGGTTATTACAATTAAACCCTGGAGTGGTTAAAAACCCATAGTGGTTCTTACAATTAAACCCCAGAGTGGCTGAAAAACCCCAGAGTGGTTATTACAACTAAACCCTGGAGCGGTTGAAAAACTCTCGAGTGATTATTACAATTAAACCCCAGAGTGGTTAAAAAACCCCAGAGTGGTTATTACAATTAAACCTCGGAGCGCTTGAAAAACCCTAGAGTGGTTGAGTTAAAATTAAACCCCAGAGTGGTTATTACAATTAAACCCCAGAGCAGTTGAAAAACCCTAGAGTGGTTATTACAATTAAACCCCAAAGCAATTGAAAAATCGTAAAGCGGTTCATTTATATTAAAACTCGAGGTAGTTGGAAAATTCCAAAGTGGTTTGTTTCTATTATAATTAAATGATCAAGTAAAAATTATGTACGACGAAGTGATAACACCTAAACATGATTGAAGGAGTCCATTTTATGATATCGGTTGATACAGATAGGTAAAAGATGAGGACATTAAAAATAAAAGGCAGTATAGACAAAAATATTAGCTTCAATCTAAAAAGGTAGCTACAAAAAAAAAAGAAATGGCACACCGGCCAATCAAAACATTGTCAAAAAAGAAGGCGGAGCTCATCCCGCCTATAGAGCAAATGTAGAAATAGATCTAAGGGTTAGAGGGGCCATCATCCTCCTCCTTTTTCTCTGAACTGGTGTCTCTAACTCCTTCCTCATGTTGATCCTTGTCAGCAGGGGTATCATCTTCTCCTTCTGCCAAGGGTGTGAATTTGAAAGGCTCATCAGTAGGGGTGTAGGACTTTCCACCAACTTCAGTTACCAGTTCTCCATCCTTGAATCTATTAAAGAAACCGATCCCATTTAAGTTCAGCTGGGCACCCCAGTTGCAGGGAAATAACTTGGCAAACCACATGGCTAAAGGAATCCATAGCGGCCCGGGCGAACATGGTCATGTCATCTTTATATTTATTTTGCTTACCCTGGACCACTGTGGACAAATCATCATTCTTCTTTTGAAGGTCGACCACAGACTTCTCTAAGTCAACCTTTAGGTGGAGTCCATCATTCTCTTTCTTCAAATCATCTTCAGACTTTTTAAGAGCTTGGTTTTCTTCATTTAGGCTCTTAACCCACTGATGAGCCTTACCGTAGTCCTCAGAGAGGCGAGTATTCTTGTCATTTAAATGCTCTATCTCTCTCTTTGGACCATCAGTTGCGCTGGAGTCGATTATGGAGAGGGTCTTGATATTGTACCACATGGCGGTCTCCAATGCAAATTCAAGGTCTTGAGGATTCAATCCCTCTTTGAGATGTCATGGGAGAACAAAACCAGTGTTGGGAGGAGTGGTTTTGTCAAGTAACTCTTCCAGAGCTTCCATACCAGAGATTGGAGCCGGAGTGTCCTGCTCGGTTGGCTCTTCAACAGCGACCCCTTTGCCTTTGTCCAACACCTTTTGGCTGGGGTCAACCTTTTACTTTTTGGAAGCACTAACTTCTTGCTTTTTGTCTCTCTTCTTGGCTGAGGGACGTTCTCAATAGCCACTATTCCGCCTGAAATCTAAAGATTTGAAGCCTTCTTCAGCTTCAAGGTCAGATGGTTTCCCCGGAGACATCGGCCTCAATGCCCCCAGATGCTTCTGAAGTGCCTCTAGAGCATCAACACTCATGTTTCCTAAAAAAGCAAGTTATTAATACAAGCCAGAATATAAAGAAATTCTTAAAGAGAAAAAGAAGGAAAGGTAAATACCCAAATGAGTGAGGTACTCATTCCGTGTCTCCAGGGTTCCTAGGAGGGAACGGCATTTGAGAGGAGCACCCTGAGAGAGAGCATGAAAGGTATCAACCATGGTCTTGGAGGTATTGGAAAGGGAGCTTTCATCGACTGAATAAGTCGTACTCTCTAGGAGAAAGTGATTATGGGTCCATCCGGTATGGATTAAAAACTGGCCTTCTTCATCCTTCCAGAAAAGAGACGTCGTCCTTTCAACAAAAAGTTTAAAAAACGAACTTTTGAAAGATGTGTCGTACATCTTACAGGAGTTGGCTTGATGCATCACTCGTGCATACGTAAAAAACATGGCGGCAGTTGGAGTAAAGCGGAGGTGCTTCCCAAGAACTTATAGGGCCATCAACAAGGACTAACTATTTGGGTGAAGTCTATAGGGGCGATGTCTAAAACACACAACACCCTCATCTTATATTGATTCAAGGGGAATCGAACCCCCACTTTCAGTAAGGTAAAGTCGTGGAAGTAAAGGAAGCGGTCCCGAGGTATGTGGCTGATCAAATCTATGAAGGTAGGACGAATGGGGAGAAAGACCTTTTCATATTTCTTAGCTCGCCAGAAGGATTTAGTATCTAGTCCTACATCCTCTTCAGCAATGGCATAATTGCTATAAGTAGCCAGAACGTCCTTGGCGACCTAGAAATAGGGGTCTTCGACCTTCCAGGATAACTAATTGACATTGTCAGTAATCATAAATGTGTCGTCAGGGTCGTTCCTCGGTACAATTGAGCTGGCAACATCAATGGTAACTATGTGCGCTAAAAAGGGGACATTGGAATAAAAGTCAGTATCATTAGCGTAGTAGTACATTATGCTAGAATCTTTACCCAGTCTGGAGACACAAGGGGCAAAGGAGATTTGGGTTCCTAAACTCCGGAGGAAGAAGACTCTAGTTCCTGGGAATTTAGGTTACCCTGGTTGACTGGGATCATCCACCTAAGGATATTCGTTTGTGTGATCTGGGGTCCATGTCGAGGAACCTCGAGTGGCCAAGAAATAGAAGGGTTGGAAATTATTTCACAAAAGTTATCATGGCCTTGGGCGTTGTTAGAAGAAAAAACAGGCATTGTAAATAAAGAAGGGGTCAAAGGGCTACTTGTGTTTACAGTCCAGACGGTTCTTCTAGTACAAGCCAAGATGAGGTAAAGAAAGAAGCACGGACAATAGACGCATAGAGTTTTTGGAAGAAAATGCAAAATGAGGAAACAAAAAAGAGATCTTCCTTATATAGGTGTTGAAGAGTTGTAGGCTGAAGTTCAACAATCGCGGGCCATGGATGGAGTGGAAGACGAAGCGACGCGGCCCAAAAGCAAGCGACGCTTTACATCAAAGTGACGTCACCCGACGATGTGTAAATTAAAACAACCATTCACGACTCGCCACATCAGTGATTTTCATGAAGCGACAGCTTTTTCAGGCGACACTCATTAAATGCTCCACCCAACCCAACCTAACCCATCCATGCATGTCATATTGGACACATGTGCACAACGGTCACAAAGTTACTACGACCAAAAAACAAAAAGACTACAAGGCATTCCACCAGAGTCACGAAGTAGCTTATTATTTGGACAACGTCACAAAAACAAGCTAAGGGGTAAATGATATGGGGTGCTAACCAGACTCCATAACTCATGGATGGGGTCCTCTTTGTATGATGCCACATCACCAGAATTATCAGGAGAACCTGGTTAGACCGTCATAGCCGGAGTCCAAAACTAGTATGACTACGATCCTATGGATGAAACTCTGGTTCCTCTCTGACAGTCAAACAATGAGTCAGCATCGGTATGGACAACATTTCCTCACAAACACTGTTACTACAGTAAGTTATGAAAGGGGTCAAATCACTTCTTCTACTCAGGTATTTCCTATAAATATAACTCATTTATTACTGAACAAGGATCTGACCTAGTCTAAGAGTTACCTCCGTAATACCCATATTTCCTGTAATACCATTACTGACTTAAGCATCGGAGAACCTTTTCTAGGTGCACCTCTGGTGTGTTCCTTGGACCTCGGTACGGACTAGACACCAATTTCTCCCTGTACTTGAAGGACCTAGGATTCCCACTGAATTTAGGTGTAAAATACCGTACTCCACTAAGACAGTCAACTCTTGACCTCGGTTCTAGGGCAGAACAACTATTATATATTTTTATATTCACTAATAGATAATAGCAATTGTCTAAACAGTATTTTTTTACTTAACTAATAAGTATTAATAATTTTCTATATTCACTAATAAATATTAGTAAGTTTTTTATATTCACTAATAAATATTAATAATTATCTAAACAGTAATTTTTTTACTTAACTAATAAATATTAGTATTTTTTATATTCTTTAATAAGCATTAGTAATTTTTTATGTTTACTAATAAATATAAGTAATTTCTTATATTCACTAATATATATATATATATTATATTCACTACAAAAATTTACGTAACCTTTTACAAACAGTAAATAGATATATTTTTTATATACATTATGTACACTAATCTCAGTAACTTTTTATATACACTAATTATATTTTTTATATTTCAAATGCTGAATATTTTTAAATTCCCTAAACAGATATAAAACATTATTAATTATCTAAACAAACATTATATGAAATAATTATCCAAACAAAACATAAAATTTAAACATTAAAGAAAAGACTTTAAACTATTCAGGCAAAGTAAAAATACCTTAAATCCTTGATAAAGAATGTATGTCTTTTACTAAGGTACCACCATTTCCTCTAAATTTTTTGCTTTTAAAACACTAAAATATTATCTTCTTCAGTACTCTCTCACTGGAATAAAAAAATTGTTGTTGTTGTTAGGAATGGAGATGGAGGTGGAGGGGTTCGCTGGGTTAAAAAGGGGTGTCGTATTAAATTAATACGCCATAGATGGTCAAGCACACAGACCCATGCGCTCCATTCGTTCAACCAATGAAGCTGTATCGCCTAAAGTTTCTCCGACACCCCTTTACCTCTGTCGCATAAAGTGGAGACGACATAGCCACGTGTCAATGCCCTGTTGTGTCGCATTTAGTGTGTACGACTTCTATATCATCTTAAATACAGACTATACCTAAACAGCTCGAGACACTATAAAATTTTAAAAATGGACCCCATGAACGTAAATAAGTTTTTTGACTGCACCATTGCCAATTTTTACCCATTAGAATTTCCTATCAATTCATACATCATAAATTCAAATCAATGTTAATTTACATTGTTTCCCTCTTATGTTTACATAGTTCACATATTTGCAACCAAACCTCATCATATATCTATATATTCAAGTATATACGCCAACTTGGTTTCACCATTTATTTTATGATTTACATCCATATATTTTACGCCTTTTTATTGCATCACATTACTTTTCTAATTAAAATTATTTACCATAACTACCATGTAGTTTCTAAATTTCCCCAATAACTATTATCAGTCATTATATGTCATCTTATTAATCTACCTTACATTCTCAATGTCTTTAATAACTCATATCTTGCTTAATTCATAACTCGCCATCATCCATATTTAAGGTTTAGTTTTCTCATTATTTATTCAACTTATCATCATTCTTTAATTAATCATCATAGAGTAGTAAAATCAATTTAAACAAATAATAGCAACTAGGATATACCTTTTTCATATACGCTAACGGCACAAGCAATTTCTATATTAACCTTAACCTGGCATTCTGTTAGTCCTTAAATTTAGGCTAAATACACCTTTTGGTCCTCTATCTCTTAAGTTATTTCCAGATTGGTCCCCTATCATTTTTTAATTCAAAATGGTCCTCTAACTTTTTAAAAAGGTATCAGTTTGGTCCTTTTTTGATTCAAAATAGCCCCTTAACTTTTTTAAAAAGGACCAAATTGACACATTTTTATAAAGTTAAGGGACTATTTTGAAATAAAATAATAATAAAGGACCAATCTGAAAATAACTTAAGAGATAGGGGACCAAAAGGTGTATTTAGCCTTAAATTTATAATAAAATCTTTAATAAAAATTTTGTAAAAATAATAAAAATTAGCTTAAATTATTAAAAAATTAGGTTTTAAATTCAATAAATGGATGTTGTTGGAAATAATCTGCCCTTGATCAATTTTCTCTAGTTTTGCAGTGAAAAAGTAAAGAATTTAAAGAGAAAAATGAAGATCTAGAAAGCTGACGCGTAGCATCAACCCCACGCATAATGTGGGGATTTCTGATGCTGATGCTACGCGTCACAGCCACACGTAGCGTCAGAAGCTACGTGGACTCCACTTCTAGGTGGCCAAGCACTCAGCCTTTGACCCATTATGGCCTCTCCACTTTACACAAATGGACACACCGAATTGGGGGACAAGGACAAATGACAAGGCATGATTGATTTAATAATTCCATAGTGGCCACTTCAAGCTGCGTTTAATGGAGGCTGACTCTCCTCAGCCCTATAAATAGGGCCATTCTCCACACTTCTAAGCATCTCATTCCATCTTACATTTTGAGTTCTCTTTTTCTCTTATACACTCGTGTTTGAGTGGTTCTTTTGTGAGTTTGTAGTTCTAGAATAGTTTTCTAGATACTTGAGAGTGTTGTGTAGTATTGTGATCGTTGTACCTTGAAGTTTCCATCGCCTTCATAATGTCAATCTCTGTAAGTGTTATTTTTACTTTCACCATGTGTACTAATCTATTTATGTTGGAATTGGTGAACTAGTCATTGAGTATGATGTTGTGAATTCGATCTCTGCATGTTTATGATTCAAGTGCATGTTAGTATTTCAATCTTTTATTAGTATGAACGTCAAAGGGAGAATGATTTTCATGCATATAGAAACTTGTTTTATTAGTATGAACGTCAAACGGGAAAATGATTATTCATGCCTTATTAAAACTTGTTTTAACAAAAGTAAAAGTTGGAATACCCTTAATATGGGATAGAATTAGTGATTAGTGTTGCCATAAGGCCAGGACTTAATGCAAGTTTTTACTGAGAAAGATCACGAGGGATCAGACTTTACGGTGAATACTTAGAATTTATATCACGAGGGATCGGTTATAATGATTTTAAGCTACAATAACATGAACTTGATGATTAAATATGCATGTCTTGAGTTCCTCCATTGTTATTCTAGATTAGGGATCCAAATTCCAATATAATTTATTTATTTGTATTTTATCCTCAAGTATCTTAGCTATTCTAAATTACAACTCAACTTTTTAGATAGATTGTTATTTTCTTTTTATCACATGAACAACTCAGCTATGCAATCTTGTAAATATTGTATAAATTGTATATAAATTATTCTTTTGTGAATAGGTTTCGATAAATTTACCATAGTAACTAGAAAATTACTGTAACTATTGGAGTTTCAATCCCAATGGAATGATATCTAAATTTTGAAAACTACAAACGATTGGTACGCTTGCCAATTAAAAAACCCAACATTAACACAGAGTTAACAAGTTTTCTGCAACACTATATTACAGGTCTAACAAGTTTTCAGGTGCCATCGCCGGGGATTGAATTGATTCAGTAAAACAGTAAATTTTTAATTACCATGGTAAATATTTTTTACCTTAGTTAAATTTTTAATTTTGTTATGTATTTAGTTACTTTTTTTATCATTGTTACACTAACTTTTTTGTTTAGTTTGTGTATGCAAACCCGATCTACCGCAGGAAAAATTTACTTTGATCCTAAGATAGAAAAGTTTGTAAAAAAAATCAAGTCTTTGAAATCTAAAACACAAACTAATTCTTCTTCTACTACTAAAAATTTTGAAAATTCAAATATGGCTGCTGAAAGAAGAACATTGGGACAGTTTACTGCTATTAATGGTCTACCCCGAGTATCAGGAATATTTCAAGGACCTGTTGTGCCAGTGGAGATTAAACCTGCTACTTTAAATATTATTCAAAATAATCAATTTGCTGGTTTACATCATAAAGAACTGTATGAACATTTAACTATTTTTTATGAGTTATGCAGCACAATTGGTTTTGAACCCAATCAAGAAGAATCTATTTATATGAGATTGTTTCCTTTTTCATTGATTGGTAAAGCTAAAGAATGGTTTAAATCTTGCCCATCGGGTAGTTTTGCAAACTGGTCCGATGTTGAAAGAAAATTTTTGGAAAGGTTTTATTCTCCTTCAAAATATTTTGAAGCCATGACAGCCATACATTTTTTTTCACAAAATAATGATGAATCATTAGGAGAAACATGGGAACGATTCAAAGCACTCTTGAGAAAGTGTCTGAATCACAACTTAAATAATGTCGAAAAGGTAAGGATCGTTTATCATAGTTTATTACCTCAGTTCAAGATGATGTTAGATACTTGTGCAGGTGGTTCTTTAATGAACAAAACTATGGAAGAAGCAACAAAAATATTGGAATCAATAGCAAAACATGAAAGAGGTAATGCACCAAGGAAGCCAGGTATGCTCGAATTGGGAGTGAATGATGCAGTATTGGCTTAGCAAAAATTACTGATTCAACAAATTGAAGCTATGAGCAAACAATTAGAGAAACTTCAAATTGCTCAAGTGACATCACCACCCCCCGCTTAATTGAAACAATGTATGCATTGTATGGGAGAACAACCATGTGGTTACTGTGCCCCTGATAGAAATGAGTAAGAGCAAGCCAATTTTCTGAGCCATCAAAGAATACCATTGGGTAACTTTCCTTTCAATTATGGTAATTCTTTTCCTAACAATTTTCCACAGGGATGGCAGAATCAAAATTCTGGCTGGAGACAAGATGTTGGACCTTCCAACCAACCTCCTAACAATCAATTTAAGCAACAATAATCACAAATTGACGATACAAGATTGACAAGGATTGAGGAATCTATCCAACAGTTATTGTAATTTGTAGAAACAAATAAAGCTGCCCGAAAGGCATCAGATTTGCAAATGGGTCAGCTAGCAAAGGAAATAGCTGAATTGAAAAATTCTGGTTTTACTATAAACACTCAGAACCCAAGGGATCAATGTAATGCTGTTTCTTCTAAAAGTTACAAATTTGTAAAAATAGATTATGAAAAGAAAAAGAATGAGAAAAAAGAAGAAGAAAAATAAAAATAAATTGAAAAAGAAAAAAATGAAAAAATAAAAAAGAAGAAATATACAAGAGCCTGTGAATGAAGAGCAAGAAGCAAGTCGTATTGCCATCTTAAAACCAGAAAAATATGAAGATCTGGGAAGTTTTACCATTCCTGTAACCATTGGAAATATCAACATCAAGAATGCTTTGTTAGATTTAGGGCCTAACATCAATCTTATGCCCCTAGATTTGATGAAGCATATTGGTGATCTGGAATTACAAGAAACCAAAAGGACTTTACAACTCGTTGATCGCTCTGTCAAGTAACCTGTTGGGATTATGGAAGATGTATTGGTAAAGGTTGACAAGTACCACTTCAGAGTTGATTTTGTGGTACTGGATATGAAGGAGGATACTGAGATCCCCCTAATTCTTGGAAGACCTTTCATGAAGACTACAAAAATAATGGTAGATATTGATCAAAGTATGGTTGCAATCAGAATTCATGGAGAGGAGGTAAGCTTCAGTGCTCATGAACATCTCAGGATAAATAATGAGGAAAAAGTTTACCTTTCAACCGAACTAGGTATATCTCTTCCCAATCAATTAAATTGTTTTAAGTTAACCGAATGCTTGAGTGATAAAAAATAGGTAATCAAGCATCGAAGAAGAAGAATGATGAGGAAAAAGACGGGTGATTCCTCAACCAAAATTGAGGAACCACCTGATTAATCAAAGGTAATGTCTGGCTAGAGACATTAAACCTAGCGCTCAATGGGAGGCAACCCATTATTTTTTCTTTATTTTTTAACTTATTTTTACATAAAAAATAATATATATATATATATATATAAATTTATGTTTATCAAATTTTAGTTAGAATTGTGTTTTTGAAATAAAAAGGGTTTTAAAAATTAAAAGAAAAACGTTTTTGAAAATCAAAATTTTGAAAAATGAAAAAAACAGAAGCCCACGCGTAGCGCCACACTGACGCGTAGCGTGGACTCTGAATTTTCAACTTGACGCGTAGCGTCACCACCACGCATAGCGTTAGGGCCCTTGTTCAGTTTTTAAAACTGGATCCCTGAAATAGAGGCCCATAACCAAAACTTTAAAAACCTGGTTTTGCCTCCACATTCCAATTTTTAGAAACCCTAAAAAAATTTCAAACCCTCTCAACCTCAAAAAGCTCTTATTTTTCTCATCACTTTTCAGCAAAGATTTCAAGTAAGTTCTTGATCCTTTCCCTTTTCAATTTTTAATTTTAATTCTAGTAATGCATGTGGTTAGCAATAGGATTAGATACCATTGGGAATTGATTGCTGTTAGAATAAGAAAATGAATGGATTGTTTAAGGTTTGAAAGGGGTTGTTGCTGCGCAACCCCTGTTTTGCAGTTTCTGTTCTGCAAGCCCATGTGTAGCGTCCCATTGACGCGTAGCGTGGGAAGAACAGAGCTGACGCGTAGCGTCCCACCCACGCATAGCGTCAGCCTCTGTTTTGATTTTTGTTAATTTTGTGGTTTTATTCTCTGTTTAAATTGTTTTTCTATTTTTCATAAAATTCTGTCCTGTTTAATTTTTGTGGGTTTGTTTGTTTGTTTTTCTTTTTTCATAAATTTTCTTGAATTGTATGTTTGTTATACTTTCTTACATAAAAATAAATAAAATAAATTTGTTAAATTTTATAAATATGTGTGATATATGTTTTGTGAATTTTATATCAAAAAACCCAAACATATTAATGTCTTATAATAAAAATTTGAAAAAATTGTTGTTTTGTGAATTTTATGTTGTACTTCTAAAAATCCAAAAATATGCATATCTAATTTTTTATTTTTTATATTTTGTAAATATTTTGTTATGTTAATTTTGCATAAGTTCTTATTTTTTGATGATTTGCATAAAATATAAAAACCAAAAATATGATTGTTAATATTTTGCATGTTTTATAGAGTGATGTGTGTTTAATTTTTGTAAAAATTTCTTTTTGCAGATGGCACCAAAGAAATCTATCCCTACCACTGGCCCAAAGAGACAAAGAAGGACCATAGACACAGATACCACCTCTGAGGATCTAGATCTTCAAGAAGAGTAACTGGGACCTACATATCCTACCAGATTTCACACTGATGCGAAATGGGCCTGGTTACATTAGATAAAGGGCCAGAGATTCATCTGGGAGAGAGTCTTGGATCTGAATGCTGGGGACTATCTTGAGCTGCAAGATGAGGTCCAACGGAGGAGATGGGGACCCCTTTTTTCCCTACCTACAGGGGGGATCCCATCTTAGTGATGGAGTTTTATGCAAATGCTTACAGGACTCGCCAGGATGCACCAAATATCGACCAGTAGAAGACGAGCTGGGTTAGGGGTCGACATATTACATATAACCGAGACACCATTAGTACCCTACTGGGTAATCCTTGGGAGCCTACTCCTGAGAGCGATATTTGTTTCTGGAAAGAAAACAGAAACAAGGTTGTGACTGAGGATGGTGATTTAGGATACTTCCTAGATCAGGTTGCTTATTTCTTGAGCAAGGATAGAATCTTCTTCAACCTGAGTAAGGTTGGAAGGACTCCATCAAACCTCCTTAAGACCCAGCTGACTCCTATAGCTCAGGCGTGGTCTCACCTCATGCTTTATAACATCACTCATGTCACTCACCTTTCTTCTATCCCAGTTGATCGTTACTGCCTTCTTTACTTTATTCTTCAAGGATATACCATTGATATTGCTGAGCTTATATTTGAGCAGATTCACCTTTATGCCCTTGGGTATAAGGTGAACCATCCTATTCCATTCCCTCTCATCATATCTACCTTACTGAGGAGGCAAGGAGTTGTTGTGCCATCACCAGAGTTTACTAGTTCTTCAGGGAGAGTCCCCAAAGTTCTAGTGAACAGAGATTATTTCGTCCAGCGGTGTGAGCTTCCACCACTGGAGCAGGAGGCTCGGCCCAGACAGAGGAGGAGGAGACCACCAGTTCAGCCACCATCTACTGATGCTATCACTGATGGATTTGCTAGGATGACTCTTAAGCATCAACATATGATACAGATAATGGCTGCCACACACATAGCTTATATGCATCTTCATGATGCATTTTATTAGTACAGACTTCAGGGAGAGGGTGCCCCTTATGTCACACCAGTTGAGTTCGCAGCTCATGTAGCTTGGCCTGGTGATTTGCCTACATACCCTAAGACTGGTGGACCGTCTGGAGCACATGCTGAGTCAGAGGGTGATGCAGATGAGGAGGGAGATAATGAGGATCACATGAAGGATTGATGGTGTTATTTTTTTGTACCTTTTACATACATTTTAGTTTACATTTAGTTTGATATTTACATTGGTATTTTTACTTTGTGGATTATATTTTATTATGTGGTGTGTTTTATTTTTATGTGGTATGTTTTATTTTTATGTGGTGTGTTTTTGCATGTTTTCTTTAAAAAGTTTAAAAATCAAAAATAAATTTTATCTTTTTAATAAATAAATCAAATTTTTGAAAATAAGGAAATTCATTCACTTAAAGTTTTTACACAATAGAATCATTTTTTAAATCAATTATCGATTCTTTTTATAATTTAGGGATTTTGATAAATTTAATTACAATAATTTTATTAACTATCAAGCTAATTTCAATAACTCGATGAGCTGAGAGATTCTTTAAACACTTGAGGGTTTCGACATAACTTCATTTGAATTGATTTTGCTTTAATATGTGATTTGTATTGTTGTACAGAGAATTCAAGAAAATGATCAAGATACATTTTTTGGTAAAAGAAACCTTGGGCCAAAAAGCTTACCATGGTAAAAAAAAATTTGAAAGCCACTTTGAGCCTGAAAAATATATTCATTGGTACCCTTAACCTTTATCAAATTTTAACCATTCCCTATATTTGATTGATTAAAAGAGCAGTCGAGCAAAATGAAAAACTATTTTGAGTGTTCTTATAAAATGGGGAGTGAAAAATAACAATGTGATTCTTTTGAAAAAAAATAAAAAATAAATAAATAAAAATAAAATTAAATAAAAAATAAAAAAATTATGCATATAAATGAAGAAAAATAAATATATGCAAATCAAAAATAGTGAAAAAAATCAAGTTAGGGTTATTTATTTTTCACCAACAAGGGAAATGAGATCTGGGCCAAGAGAAAGCCTAAAAATTATAAAATGCTCTTTTATGATTTCAGGTTTTTGAATTCTGAGAAAAACCAAATTTTCTTGTAGCCAAGCCTCATTACAACCCTTGAAAAAGACCTTGTAATTTTTGAATTAGCTCTGTATGACTAACCATTGATTAGATGAAAATCAAAATTAAATTTGTTTGATTTTATGATCGATTGAGTGAAACAGGTTACCCCTTACACAGAGATAAACACTTGTGAGGTAAGCATGAAATTATGCTTGATTTGTTAATAAAATATTGTAAAGAATTTTATCATTAACCCTTTGTTACATAAGATATCTATTTTTAGTTATTCTAAATGGTAAATTGTGAAATTACTTTTATGGTAAATTCTCAGACTAACTCAAAAATTTGATTTCAAATTTTTATTTTTTTTATTTTCTCTCTTGCTCGAGGACGAGCAATGTCTCAAGTTGGGGGTATTTGTTAGTCCTTAAATTTACAATAAATTCTTTAATAAAAATTTTGTAAAAATAATAAAAATTAGCTTAAATTGTTAGAAAATTAGGTTTTAAATTCAATAAATGGATGTTGTTGGAAATAATCTGCCCTTAATCAATTTTCTCTAGTTTTATAGTGAAAAAATAAAGAATTTAAAGAGAAAAATGAAGATCTGGAGAGCTAACGCGTAGCATCAACCCCACACGTAACGTGGGGATTTCTGATGCTAACGCTACGCGTCATAACCACGCGTAGCGTCAGAAGCTACGTGGACTCCACTTCTAGGTGGCCAAGCACTCAGCCTTTGACCCATTATGGCCTCTCCACTTTGCACAAATGGACACACCGAATTGGGGGACAAGGACAAATGGCAAGGCATGATTGATTTAATAATTCCATAGTGGCCACTTTATGCTGCGTTTAATGGAGGCTGACTCAGGGACCTGATGCGTAGCGTCAGGACCCTTCCTCAGCCCTATAAATAGGGCCATTCTCCATACCTCTAAGCATCCCATCCCATCTCACATTCTGAGTTCTCTTCTTCTCTTATACACTCGTGTTCGAGTGGTTCTTTTGTGAGTTTGTAGTTCTATAATAGTTTTCTAGATACTTGAGAGTGTTGTGTAGTATTGTGATCGTTGTACCATGAAGTTTCCATCGCCTTCGTAATGTCAATCTCTGTAAGTGTTGTTTTTGCTTTCACCATGTGTAACTAATCTATTTATGTTGGAATTGGTGAACTAGTCTATTGAGTATGATGTTATGAATTCGATCTCTACATGTTTATGATTCAAGTGCATGTTAGTACTTCAATCTTTTATTAGTATGAACGTCAAACGGGAGAATGATTTTCATGCGTATTGAAACTTGTTTTATTAGTATGAACGTCAAACGGGAAAATGATTATTCATGCCTTATTAAAACTTGTTTTAACAAAAGTAAAAGTTGGAATACCCTTAATATGCCAATTACTAGGGATAAAATTGGTGATTATTGTTGCCATAAGGCCAGGACTTAATGCAAGTTTTTACTGAGAAAGCTCACGAGGGATCGGACTTTACGTTGAATACTTAGAATTTATATCATGAGGGATCGGTTATAATGATTTTAAGCTGCAATGACATGAACTTGATGATTAAATATGCATGTCTTGAGTTCCTCCATTGTTATTCTAGATTAGGGATCCAAATTCCAACATAATTTGTTTATCTGTATTTTATCCTCAAGTATCTTAGCTATTCTAAATTACAACTTAACTTTTTAGATAAATTGTTATTTTCTTTTTATCACATGAACAACTCATCTATGCAATCTTGTGAATATTGTATAAATTGTATATAAATTATTCTTTTGTGAATAGGTTTCGATAAATTTACCATAGTAACTAGAAAATTACTGTAACTATTGGACTTTCAATCCCAATGGAACGATATCTAAATTTTGAAAACTACAAATGATTGGTGCACTTGCCAATTAAAAAACCCAACATTAACAGAGTTAACAAGTTTTTTGCAACCCTATATTACGGGTCTAACACACACCTCCTTACCTCAAGTCCACGCTCTTATTAATTTCTCTTGATGCCAATTACACCCCACGACTGGATCACTCTCCATTCCAACTTTGATTCTGACTTCTGTTTCACTTAGCGACTTGTCAAAATTCACTTCGACACCTACGATCACCAAAATGCAAAAACCATGAGTCATTCGACATACCCTACGTCATTAGAGTCACACCCAAGCTCTGAAATTACCTTAAAAACAAAAATAGAAACCTACCCCATGCAAAGCCATATTTAGCCTAGAGAGAGAAATAAAGAAAGAGGGAGAGAACAATGAAATTGAAGGTACCTCAAGACTTCCATCATTGCTACGGTCTCAAAAATGCAGTTAATTTTGAGATTCGGTGTGAAATGGGCCTCTAATTAAAGCCTTACACCCACGGTTATGGAAGGAAGGAGAAATAGAACTCTGTCTCATTCTCTCGTATGTGAACTCATAGGTAAGAATGAGAATTTGATTTTTAATGCCTTAAGGGCAAAATAGTCATTTCACTTTTTTCTCTTTTCTTTTCTATTTTATTTATATTACCTTTTTAAATAAACCTTTTACTTTTTACCTTTTGGTAAACTAAAATTTACCATCACCTCTTTATTTTAATTTAAATTTAATAATTAATCATCCAAGTTAATTTATTTAATTCTCGTCGACTTAAATAATTACTAATTAATTTATAATAATTTTTAGGAAAAATCCAAATTAAGTACAATAAATTATTTATTAATTATATATATATCACCAATAAATAATTAATTACCTAGGATGTTACAGGGTAGAATAGTTAAATGATAATTACCTATATATAAATATATGAATAATTGTATTGGTGTGTGATTTGAGAAAAATGTAAGTAAATAATGATGCTTGAGTATGATAGTAATTATATGATATTGCTTTATAGCCTAAGTTGCATATATGTATGTTGATGACTGATAATCTGATGGTGGATAATTGTGTATGGGGTAATAGTAATGACGATGTTGATATATATATATATATATATATATATATATATATATTGATGAAGTGATATAATATGATGACTATGATCATGATGATGAAGTGATATAATATAATGATAATTACGATTATTGATGTTTAAGAATGAATTACATGATTAATGAATGAAAGTTGTCAACTATGATGATAAATGGCGAAATATAATTGATGTTATTGATGAGTTGGTGGCCTGATAGCTTATATGATTGTCCCAAGGTAATGACTATTATATCGGGACCGAATTGTGATGAACTGTTTAAAATGAAAATGAAAAATATTGATTTAATTGAGTTATTGATGAGTTATAAATGCTTATGTGTATGTTGTATAATGTGGACGGTTGATCGATATAGATTACCTCTCGTTTTTTGCGCTAGTGGTCGTTTATGGCTCCGTTGAGCTACCTAATGGTCAGATAAGACCTAGTGGTAAGGTGGGAGCTAGGCGAGCTCAGTGGGTCAGGTTGGGTCCATGGGGTGTCAGGTAGGACCCTTAGCTGACAACCGATCTTTTTAGTATATGGATACTAGAAAGTCATATTATTATTATGATGAATTAAGAGTCAGTGGTGTTGTTGTGCAAATTAATACTAAAATTAAGGTTTTATGATATGGTGTAGAGATTAATGCAATGAAATGGATGTTGCTTGCATTAATGTTATTAGTGTTATTCATATTGACGACGTGAATAGATGAATTAATGATCCGGTTTGGTGATGATGATGGGTATGAATATAAATAGAATAGAGGGATTGATAAGAAATGTAAAAATGATGTATATGCTTATAAATTAAACAAGGTGGCATGCATGGTGAACTACTTTATGCTTTTCCCAATTCATGAGTAAATGTTGTTAATTATTTGTATTAGTGTATATAGCCAGTCACTCACCCTTACAGTTATTTTTAGTGATTGAATACAGGGATACCATGGATGCTATAGAGACCAGTGCTTAGAGGTGAAGCAATACCAAGGAAAAAAGATTTAGTTTATGAATGTATATTTGTAATTATATAGATATATTTATATGGTATGTTTTGAGTTTGGATGACCTGGTGATGGTTATGTTGATGTAGACTTCAATATGTATTTATATGCTTGATGATAGTGTGATATATGAGTATGATGTGACAGCCCAATGAGTCCTGGTGAGAGATATATATGTGTGTGGCTGATGATAATGATTGTTGATGATATTTATGCCTGGTGTTACATAGCGATGATTATAATGATAAATATGTTGATTAAATTTAGCATGGATCCAAATATGTGATGTCTAAAATGATGATAGGCAGGTTCTGTGATTTATGTGAAATTGGGCCATTTGTTGTGGATGTATGCTATATGGGCAGGTTATTGTTTGATTGCTTATGGCCTTGAGCCTTGATTGTTAATGCATGATGGAGATGGTAGGTAATTGTGATAACACTAAAATTATGAATAAAGTATGTATGTGTACATGTATTATGAGTTAAATAGCATGAAGCTAATTGTTTATTGATATTGTAGTGGAATATGAGAAAATAAGTGGAAATGGTGTGAATTGGTGGTGCTCTAGCAACTAAAGGGGTGAAATGGAGTTTCGGTGGGATCTAGAATCCCTTGAAGGTACCGATACGACCATAATGGTATTTATCACTCGATTGCATATGGAAAGTGATGTCTATGTTGCATTTAAAGTGATTTAAGAAATATAATTGTAAGAAATTTTCAAATTTCATTTTAGCGCATATCTCACTCATATGAAGGAATTTTGGAGAACGAACTACGCCAGCATGTCCGGAATAGGGAAAACATAATGCACATGAAGGTTGGTAGCAATCGAAGTTGAGACGGGCAAGGTGGGTTGGCCAAAAGTTAGGCAAATGCAAAATTCTACAATATGCTGCATTTTGTGTTGATGGTAATCAACTACAGCCCTTCCTATAATCTGTTACTAGAGAGTGAAATCAATTTCCTGCACAAGTTGGTCTTTGGTAATTGATTACCAAGCCTAGTGTAATCGATTACCAAGCCTTGTGTAATCGATTACAAATTTCCTGTAATCGATTACTAGTGTTAAAAAGTGGGGTTTTAGATTGTTTTAAATAATGTAGCCTATAGGTTCATTTTATTTATTACCAGGGAAGTTTGGAAAGTGAAAAATTTATCTTGTTTTTAATCAAAACCTAGGATAAATGATAAGAATCGATAAGGGGCATTATAGTCAATGATATAATGAGTATTGGTTTGGTGAGAATTCAATCTATTCTATTTTTCTGATCTGGTAAAGGCTAAAAGTCTTGTAGCTGAGGTATTTGTAAATACTTTGAGGTAATCTTATAAAGTAAAAGATGAAAGGCGCTTTTGCAAAAATATTTGGTGCTCAAGTCAAGAAAGATGTTAAAACAACATAGTTCAAAAGTACTAAATACTAAACAGATTCTAGAGAGAGAATGGTGAAGAGAGGGTGGGTAAGGGACAGGTACCGAGACAGCGACGGTGATATATGAGGACGAGATGAAGCGGATTCCAGGGGGCTAACGCGAGGGAGGGATCAACAGGCATCGGTTAAAGGTTCAAGTGTTATGAATAGGAGGGTTACATCTTTTTTTCTTTACAAATTTTCTAGAGGACTGGATGTACCAAGACTTATGGCGTATGTTTCAGCGATGGGGACGAGTATGGGAGGTGTTTGTACCAGGGAAGAGGGACAGGTTTGGGAGGAAATATGGGTTTGTGTGTTTTATTGATGTGGCAAATTCGGTAGCTTTGGAGAAGGCATTAGATCAAGTGAGGATAGGTGAGATAAAATTACGAGTCAACCTTCCACGATTTACAAGAGGTAGGGATATGGTTGAGTTCGGAGCACCGTTACGAAGTGGTTATGCAACAAGATCTTGTAAGGGGAAGAACGCAGTCTTATATGTCCAGGCAGTAAAGTTTGGTGCTCCGTCAAAGGCATAGAAGGTGAAGAAGGGGAAGTGTGAGGAGGAGGTGTGGCGTGGTCAAGAGTTTTCCATTGCGACGTCCTCTATGTCCTGGTTGCAAGGTGGGTATGTTGGTCAGTTATTCGATTTAGCGCGATTACACACTCTTTACGAATCTTTTGTGCTGGAAGGATTATCTGCAATTCGTATTAGATACATGTGGGATAACATGGTTTTTTTGTCTGCTCTGGAGGGTGAAGATCTTCATGAGTTATTGAAGTGTGCTGAAGTTTGGTTGGCATCGGTGTTTGAATCTTTAACACCATGGGCACCACGGGAGATATCAGGTAAAAGATTGACATGGATTCGGTGTATGAGATTTCCATTGGATGTGTGGCAAGAATCATTTTTTAGTAAAGTGGTTGCTACTTTTAGGTCATATGTGATGATGGATGATAACACAAGGAGTTTTGATAGGTTGGATTATGCGAGACTCTTGGTAAGAACGTCAATGAAGGGTGTAATCTCAAAACACGATGATATTAAAATTAATGGGTGTGTTTATTCTATTCATTGTGTGGAGGAACTGAGCAGAGAGGGGGCAAAGGGTGTTGTTGTAACAGGGGTCATGATAGGTGCTCTGATAATTCGTCAGTTGTCGGTGGGGATGATTCTAAGTCGCTTATGTCGATCTTCACTGATGGTGGTGACAAGAAAACTATGTCTAATGGTGGTTTTTCGGGGGAGGATAGATCTGGTAATTTGCATAATTTTAAATTAAATGAGAATCAATTGTTATTAAATCCAGATTTGTTAGTGAGGGAGGAAGTTAATACGGATTTGCAATCAAAGTCCTTATTGATGAAAGAGGTTACAAATTCAAATTCAAATTCATTGAATCTGGACAGTGTAGTGTATGGTGCCAATTTGAAATTTAGTGGGTCCCAGCTGAATGACATGTGTTTGCTAACTAAATCTATATCGACTTGTGATTGTATTTTGCAACGTAGGGTGAATTTGGGCCATTCAAGTCAAGCAGACCAAGCCCAATCTGTCACGCTAGTGGGAAGGGATAATCAGGATATGGTAATTGGGCCTATAGCGTGTGATGTTTCTCCTGTCACTGATTCTAGAATTTGTGAAGCAAAATTGCCATGTGTGGCAGGCGATTCTAACGTGGTGGTAGGGCCCAAGTCGTTAGGCACTTTGTGTGATGGTAGGGCCCAACCAGTGAAAGTGAATGATGGGAACATGGTGAAGCAGTCTGTTCAACAAGTGCATTCTCGTGTGAAATTGGACCAATTAAAATTAATTTTGCATGACTGTAGATTGTCATCATATGAATCAGGCGCAGTGCTAGACGAGAATTGTGAGCCTTCAATTGGTTCTGTTCCTGTTCATGATAATCGTGTTTATGCTTTGGATTTGAAATAAGTTACCTTTCCTTTGAGATATGTTTCTTTGGATAATAATGTGAAGATGGCGCATGATAATCATGAGGGGGAGTTATATAAGGCTCACTCTGAGCCTAGTTTGTTAGGCTCTTTTAGGGTCTCTACTTTTGTTACTAATCGGTGTAAAGGAAAGGGTATGTGGAAGCAAAAATCTAAAAAAATAAAAAACAAAATGTTACAGAAGGCACAGGTGCGTGAATGGCACAGTTCTAGAGTGAGCGTGATACTACTCCATGTATGAATGGGGTGGGGGATACCAAGAGTTTTCGAAGGATAAAGACTGATTGGGGTAATGACCAAGAGGTTAATAGTGGTGCATGTGTGAAGGGTGACTGTGGGGAGTCCTCGGGGTGAATAAATTTCATGAGGAGGCATGTCAACTCTGGGAGATTGGGAAAAATATAGGTGTTACGCTTGAGGGGACTGAGGCAGAAGTAATTCAACGTAGGGTGGATATGGAGGTAAGGGATCAAATGGCAAAGAATAAAGCACAGGTAGGGGGCACATATGGTGAGTTGTTTTCTGTTGTTAATGAAGATTGTTAGTTATAATATGAGGGGACTGGGTGGGAGGTTGAAGAAGAAAATGGTTAAGGATTTGGTGTGTAGGGAGAAAGTGTCTTTTCTTGGGATTCAGGAAACAAAAATGCAATTAGTGGATAATTAGGTTGTTCACTTTGTGTGGAATAATTCAGAGTTCGATTGGGCTGTTGTGCCAGCTATTGGAGCTACTGGAGGTTTATTGTGTGTTTGGGATAAGGGGTTGTTTCAAAAATGACAAGTGTTTAAGGGGTCTGGCTTTTTAGGGGTGTTGGGTTCCTGGAAGGGTAAACAATCTACTTGTGTTCTTATTAATGTGTACTCATCGTGTGTGTTGGCAGAAAAAAATGGTTGTGGGATGAGTTAATTTAATTTAAACTGGCTCATGAGGAGTGTTCTGAGTGGTGCGTGTTTGGTGATTTCAATACAGTTAGATGCGGGGAAGAGAGACATGGGATTGGTATGGAGGAAGGTATAGGTATATCTGGGATAAATATGTTTAATGATTTTGTTTTGGGTATGGGGGTGATGGATCTCCCGTTACAGGGGAGGCAATTCACATGGTATAGGCCAAATAGAAGTGCTAGAAGCAGGCTGGATAGGTTCTTTTGTTCTCAAGAGTGGTTTTCATCATTTTCGAATTATGTTCAGTTGGCGTTAAATAGAATCTTGTCTGATCATTGCCCTTTGGTTCTAAGAGTGATGGAGATGGATTGGGGTCCTAAACCTCTTCAAGTCATTGATTGTTGGTTGCAAGAGCCTAGTTTTCAGTCAATTGTAGATGAAGCATGGAAAAAATTTCACAGTGAAGGGTGGGGGGTTGTGATACTCAAGGATAAGCTAAAGGGGCTAAAGCAAGTATTAAAGGTGTGGAATAAAGAAAATTTTGGGATGACTCACATGAAGGTGAAGGAGTTGGAGGACAAGATATAATGTTTGGATTTAGTTGAGGAGCAAGGTGGGTTAAGTAAGCTGGATGTTTTGTTGCGTAAGTCTTTGGTGGCTGAGTTATGGAGGGTGTCTAGTATGGAGGATGTCTAGTATGGAGGATTCAATTCTGCGTCAGAAGTCTAGATTGCATTGGTTGCAGGAAGGTGATTCTAATTCTAAATTTTTTTCATGCGATAATTAATAAAAGGAGAAGGGGTAGTGTCATTCACAGATTTTGGATTAATGGGGCTTGGGTGGAGGAGCCTAGTTTGGTGAAAGAAGGGGTGAAGGATTTTTTTGAAAAGAAATTTCAGGAGGATAGTTGGAAAAGGCTGATGCTAGATGGCGTTAATTTCTCAGTGTTGAGGGAAGAGGATAATTTGGTTATTAATGCAAAGTTCACTGAGGCGGAGATTCGATTGGCGGTCTGGGAGTGTGATGGGTCGAAGTGCCCTGGGCCTGATGGGTATAATTTTAAGTTTATTAAAACATTTTGGAACATGTTGAAGTCGGATGTATGTAAAATGATGGATGACTTTTATTTATCTAAGATTCTGTCGAGAGGAACAGAGGCTTCTTTTTTAGCTCTAATACCAAAAGGGTTGACTCAGTCGGGGCTTGGTGATTTTAGGCCAATTTCTTTGGTGGGGTGCCTATATAAGATAATTGCTAAAGTTTTAGCAAAAAGGCTGAAGTGTGTCATTGGCGGTTTAATTAGTGAAAATCAGTCTGCGTTTATGGGTGGCAGGAATATATTGGATGGGATGGTTGTGGCAAATAAGCTTATTGATGCTGTGAAATCAAAACATAAGTCTTATTTGATTTTTAAGGTTGATTTTGAGAAGGCTTATGATTCAGTATGCTGGGAATTTTTATTCTATATGTTGAGGAGGATGGGGTTCACGAGTAGGTGGAAAGGTTGGATAAAGGGTTGCTTGACATCGGCGTCGGTGTCGGTTTTGGTTAATGGAAGTCCAACATCAGAGTTTGCTATATGCAGGGGTATAAGGCAAGGTGATCCAATGGCTCCCTTTTTATTTCTAATTGTTGCAGAGGGGTTGAGTGGGTTAATGCGTGAGGAAATAAAGCGACACTTGTTTAAAGGTGTTTGTGTGGGAGAGAAGCACGTTTGTGTCTCTCATTTGCAATTTGCGGATGATGCCCTATTTTTTGGGGAGACATCTCTAAGTACTGTTGTATCTTTGAAGAGTATATTGAGGTGTTTTGAGTTAGTATCTGGATTAAAGATGAATTTTTTTAAGAGTACTCTGGTGGGATTAGGGTTGGAGAACGTAGTGGTGTCAGGTTATGCTGCTCTATTGAATTGTAAATTCTCACGGTTGCCTTTTGTCTATTTGGGAATTCCTGTGGGGGCTAATCCTGGAAGAGTGAGTACCTAGGATCTTGTTGTTGCTCTGTTTCGTAAAGGTTATCCTCCTGGAATATGCGTTATTTGTCCTTTGGTGGTCGTCTCTGTCTTTTGAAATCGGTACTATCTTCTCTACCTCTTTTTTTTTATCCTTTTTTAAAGCTCCTATTACTGTTATTAATTTACTGACCTCTCTGCAAAGATCATTTTTATGGGGAGGTAGTGAGGAGAGACAAAAAATTTCTTGGGTAAAGTGGGATCAGGTGTGTCGGGTAAAAGGAGCAGATGGGTTGGGGGTGAGAGATTTGAGAAAATTTAATTCTGCATTATTGGGGAAATGGGTCTGGAGGTTGTTAGTTAAAAAGGAGAGCTTGTGGGTTAAGGTTATTGTGTCAAAGTATAGGTCTGGTGTTCTTACAGGGAATATGGAGGCGTTTAACAAAGGGTCTAGATGGTGGAGAGATTTAGGGTGTGCCTTAAAAGATACAAATGGGGGTGAGTGGTTTAGAGACAATATTAGAATGGTCATGGGGGACGGGTCACTTATTCGGTTTTGGTTGGATTCTTGGGTGGGGGAGAGAAGTCTAAAATCTTGTTTCCCAAGGTTGTTTTCTATTTCTTCTCAACAGGATACATATTTGGTTGATATGGGTCGGTGGGAAGGGGATCAATGGATTTGGAATTTTAGCTAGCGGAGAGACTTATTTGTTTAGGAACATAAATTGGTGTCACATTTGCATCAAATGTTGTATGGATCTATTGGTGTCCGTGGTCCAGTTCAAGATACTTGGTCATGGTTGGGTGACCCTTCAGGGTGCTATTCTGTTTGTTCAGCGTACAAGGTTATTTGCCATGACCCTAAGTTGTGGGAGCAATTTTTTGTTCATATGTTTTGGAATAATACGGTTCCACTTAAGGTGGTGGGTTTTGGTTGGCTTTTGTTTTTTGACAAGATACAGTCCAAGTTAAATTTAGTTGCTTGTGGGATTAATTTGGGGACTACTTCTTTGCTTTGTGAGTTCTGTAATGAGGGGGATGAGTCTACCTGTCACTTAATGTTCTTTTGTAGGATGTCATATCTTTTATGGCAAACTTGTTTCGCCTGGCTGGGAGTTTCCTCAGCTTTACCTAGTGAGGGTAAAGCTATTTTTGAATGTTTTTTAGGTCTCGATGTTGGCTCTAAAGTGAAGCATTATCTTGCTGTTATTTGGTTTGCTATTGTGTGGACAATTTGGGATGGCCGTAATAATGTCATTTATAGGAATCAGAGTGTTTCTGTGCAGAAAATGTTTGAATTGGTACAATTTAGAAGTTGGGTTTGGCTTAAGTCTTGTATGAAAGGTTTCTATAGAGGATTTATGGAGTGGTATAGGGAACCTTTTTTATGTCTTTCTGATTTATAATTATTTTTATTTTTGTATATGGATTGAGGTACCCCTTGTACCTATTTTAAAATAATATTATTATCTTTTGCTGATCAAAAACATAGTTCAACATACAATGTGAAAATAAAGCATGTACCTTTGACATTTATGAGATAGATATTTATAAAATTTGAATGTTTATACTTTATAATGATTTTTTTCGACATTCAATGACCTTATCTGCTAACGTGACAAATTATATGGTTATGCTACAACCTAGTTTAGGATCCAATAAATGGTGTTAGATATCAATCTAGGATGGATATGTACTAATAAAGGTGTTAACAATTCAGATTACACTTATTTTAAAGTGAAAAGTCACTTGGGTTGATAACTAAAAATAATAAATCATGTTGACCTAAAACCTAAGGCAAGTTTAAGCCCCTAGAATAATAAATTTTTATTAGGAAGTAACATATTTATTGTACCTTTATTTTGGTAATATTCCTTTTATTTTTTAAAAATGATTGTTTAAGGTTATGACATAGAAACTAATAAATGTATTTAATTGATTATCCAGGTCTCATAAAAAGTACTATCCCTTCCTTCCTTTTAATAAAAAATAAAATGATCAAAAAAATATTTTGCATTACTTATGATGGAGATTTATGTCTTATTCAAAGTCGTTATTCTGAGCTTTTAGTTTTCAAGACCAATTTGAAAACATAACTTATTCAAATAAAGTACTTTTAATTTTTTATACATTTTCAGAATAATTTAAAAATTGTATCTCAAAATAATAAAAATATGGTTTTCTATTTTTGGTTTTAAGTTTTTGATCCGGTGTCCACATCGGTCCCTATAGGTAGGTAACATCAGCCAGTGCAGAAAGCAAATATTGCAAGGAAACATAGGCTAGATCACTCTAATGACCTCCTTATCGAGACCAACCCCGGTCAAAAAAGATGACAATGAGTCAGAGTTAGAGGCAAGTGACCAACTTGATTCTGAACCATGCCTGCCGCTCTGACAGGGGTCAAATCATAAGTTATACCATAAGTAGATTTATAAATAAGAAAAGTATTCATTAACACATACACAGATCATTACTACACTTATTAATTGCACTCTGAACATCATTATTGCTCCATTATAACCATTTACTAACATAAGCATCGAAGTCCCTTTTGCAGGTACAACACCAATGCACCCAACACATTCTGATTCTGACAGGACAAAGAGACTGAAGGGCACGGGATTCCCATTCAACTTATGTTTTATAATATCGGACTCCCACTAAGACAGTGTAATATTTTAGTGAGAGTGAGGTTATTACATCGGTTATGAGAGAAGTACTTTACCCCCTACACACCGGTCATAACATTGACACGCCCAGTGAGACCCATAAATTAAGTCCCATATTGTTGAAAGAAGGTTAGGTTATAGAGCCACTTAGAAGGAATTCTACTCCGGAAGGTCATGTCCAAACCTTGGCCCAAAGAGTAGAACCTCGGGTTTTGGAGTACGCCTCAGGGATTGTTGAGACACTCGAAACTGATAAGAACCAAGGGTGAGTAGCAGCAGTAGCACGTCCTGATCCTGGGGATGAGATAATCAGGAAACTCCAGATGGAACTGCAGGAGCTTAAGAGAGCTAAGAAAGTTATGGAGACAGTGGCTGCTAATCCAGGGCAGCGAGCAGAGCCGGTTTCATTAGAGAGAACTATTAAATGAAAAGTAACAAGTTGCTTGTGAGCAAACAGAGGAACTATTAAAGGTCATTTCATTTGAGAGGTCTAATATTCATCTTGGATCTCCAATATGGTGATGGTTAAGAAAGCAAATGGGAAGTGGTGAATGTGTACGGACTTTACTAATTTGAATAAATGCTGCCTTAAGGATCTATATACACATTGCCAAGCATAGATCAAATAGTGGATGACTCGTCGGAGCATCAATTTTTATTTTTCATGGATGTTTACTCCGGCTATAATTAGATACAGATGTGGAGAGATATGAGGAGAAGACAGCCTTTATCAATGACAAAGGGGTTTTTTGCTACACCATAATGCGCTTTGGGTTAAAGAACGTCAGAGAAACTTACCAAAGGATGATGAATAAAGTCTTTGAGGGAATGCATTCCAAGACAGTCGAGGTGTATATAGACGTTATAATTACAAAAACCTTGGTTGGGGGAGACCATGTGGAAGACCTTAGGAAGATTTTTCAAAGGATTCAGATGTACAACATCTGATTGAACCCTTTGAAGTGCACCTTTGCAATTCCAACATTACAGTTTTTAGGGTTCATGCTAACTCAAAGGGGAATATAGGCAAATCCAGACAAGTGTCAGGTAATTCAAGAGCTTCGGATATCAATTTTGCATTCACAATATCCATCAACATATATATCTATCATATACATTTACATAATTTAGATAATCATAATTTTATCCTACTCTTTCCCTATACATCGAATTTGATGTTAATATTATTTTCATTAATTTATGCACCACGTACATCTCTCTTTACCTCGATTCCACACTTCTGGGGTTTCCAACCCGACTTCGTAATTACTAAATTCGCCAAATATCGTTGTCAGTTTCAACCTCCGCTCTAAGGCCTGTTTCCTCTAACGTCCTTCCGACCTTCAACCTGTCACCTAGCGGCGTCAAAACAACAATCCATTAGTTAATTATCAACACCCATTTCTTCCAAAACCATTATTAAGCCTCGAAAAGCCACAAGAATGGAAAATGAAAATCTCCATAATTAACCCTCATTTTTGACCTTGAAGAAGAAAAGCAAAATTATGGGTACCTAAATACTTATCTCGTTCCCCCGACCTCAATGATGCCCTTAATTTTAAGTTCCAATAAGGAAATGTATGTCGATCACCACCTAAGCACACACAACCATGGACATGGAAGGAAGGAGAAGAAGCAGGCACGAAATGATGAGAAAGAAAAGAAAAGAAAAGTGTTTTAAGGTTCCAAGGGCATAAGCGTCATTTCACATCCTTTCTTTTTCATTTTAAATTTTTATTTTCCTAATTCCACTCATCTTTTCCTTTCTTTCTTTTAATTAATTTGGTTTTAGTTTTACCCTAATAATTAATAATTTACCATCTTAATTTAATTTAAAACTAATTTTTTCACTTAATCCCCTTTGATCAATTCATTTATTTCTCAAAAGCGTAACTATTTTAATTTAACTACATGTTAAAAGTTTTGTAAAGAAAGAGAAAATGGTAATGACACGGGGAAATTGGTTTTGTTGCATTCACTTCAGTTGCTACAACTGTTGAAGATAAATGAGTGGATAAGGAGACAATGCACTGCACACAGTTACATATTACACTTTCTCTGTTTCGTGTCTGCGTCACAGGGTTACACTGTAAACCTTTCCAATGCACTTAATTATCCTCTTGCCTTCATCTAAGGTATAATTGCAATGCATGCTACGGCTCAATAAGTAATATTGGGTGTCACACCCTAGCTGTGAATCAAACGGCAAACAGCCCCACGTGAACGTTATTTTTTACTCATTCACTGTCTTTATTTCATTCTTTAACCGTTCCCTGCTTATCAAAATAAGGAATTTCTTTCTTGTGTTTTTTTTAAGATAAAAATACAACCTCTATAAATATACTAAATTTTTGAAATGCGATGGAAACTCACGGCAAAAAAATCACACGCTAATCGAAGAGAAAATGGAATTCGTATCATGTTGCAACCAAAAAGACACACTTGCCCGTTATTTATTCAGTATGTGAAAAACTATATTTATTACAGTTTTAAAAAAATCTTTTCCACTTCTGTATTGTTTAAAAGATGTGTTCTAGGATACACATTAAAAAAACCATTATTTATTTGATTAAGTACTCATACAACAACGTTTATAGTAAATATGTGTTTCTCCGAGCCTTTACTAGGTTTTTAGAATAATGAGTATAAGCAAATTCTCTGTGTAAAACATCTAATTATTAAAGAACTATAAATTTAAAAAACTCATAAATCTATACCAATGTTTTAATTTTATATTAAAATTATATATTTATTTAAAATATTATAAATGGAGCAACCTAATTTTCATGATTTGAATAAGTTATCTAATGACCTTCCCTTTATTGTGGTGCAAGTCTGCCCTTGTTACTTGCAACCACAATTCCCTATTTTTTAGTCGGTGCGATAACATATATTAAGAAATATTTCTTCCACTTTTCTATCAAAACAAACACTGTAACTCTGTTTTTCTTACCTTATTTTTCCCCGTATAATTTTTTCTTTCGTACTTTCCCAATGTTCCAAACGGAAAGTAGCAAACCGGTCAAAAAGATACCTGTTTTACATCAAAGGAGACATTTTAACAAAATTGTGCTAGAAGTGGTAAAAAAATACTTAACTACTCAATCAATAATTCAGACTGAGATCCTCATCTTGATCCATTCCTTACAAATCATAATTTTAACGAGAGATGGTAAGTTTTAAATATAACTAAATCCTTAACATAAATATTTAATTATATAAAAGATACTTCTAGATAACATTAAAAATGGATATCGTGCATGAAATATTATTGAGAAAATTAAGTATATATATTTATGATCTGATCTTGATACTGACTTCTGAACAGAAAGGTCATTTGACCTAAAAGCCGTTGTGCAAGACCAATATCACTAAAAGCATTGAAGTGTAACACCAGCTTCCAAACATTGTGTACGAGGCTTATGACATGATCCCGATGTGAGTTATTCTCTCAACACTTGTTTGTCAAAGTTGACTTCTACAATCGCGTGTTGAGGAAACAACATGCAAAGTGACTAATGGAAATGTATAATTGGTAGATATGGTCACTATTGCATATCAGTTTTTCTACAAGTGATCAAAATCACATTGACACCTTGTATGGTGAGCTCACCTACTTAATACTCACATAACAACAATGAAATGTAAAACATTCTCACTTGAGCTTTAATATTCTCCTTAAATATTCACTTACTTGAGCGTTGGAGTGTCCTTGCAGGTGCCATCTTCTTTCACCCTACAACGCGTTAGGTTGGTGCTTTTGGTATGAGGAATCACTCGATCTTTATTTTCCCATTGAAATATAGGTTATAATACTAGATCCCCACTAAATTGATGTAAAATATGGTAAATAGTACACTTTGAGGACTAGTGTCCAGGCTGGCCCATGGACCTCGACCACAACTAGTTCAATTTACATTAAAGTTAATAAAAAGATTAATAAACATATATTAAATAGATTAATAAGTCTATTTCAAATAAACTAATATATAAGTATTTAAAATGCAAACAACCTACCATACATATTATATATATTATCAATTTTACCTATTAAAAGTAATTTAAATTTTATAAATTATAATTCACACATGTATTTATAAATTACAACATATTATAAATTATATTTTCTTTTATTAAAATTATATATAAAGGTTTAAAATAGTTGACAACCAAGTTTAAAAAGATTTTTTAAAGCCTAAACATAATATTCTTAATTAAATAGACTTTAAAAAAATCTCAACATGTTATTTTTTATGAATAGATCAGATGAAATAAAATTTTAAATAAGTTATGTAATAAACCCTCAGCAGTTGACTTAGTACGTTATCACCTCCAAATACAAATGAAAAGAAAAAAAAATCAAGAGTTTTGTTATTTAAATTAAGACATACGAGGACCACCAATGACTTGCAATTTGTTTCATCTTACACAAAGGAAAGAATATATTGTGAAAAAAGAAAAATCAAAGATCATGGTGGAAAAATAGGTTTTTAGTTGTAAATTAAGAAAAAATAGTCCCTATAAAATCATAGTTTTGTAATTAAAGTAAAAATAAAAACAGAAAATTCTTTTGAAATTAAACAGGCCTTTAAAATATATAAAAACAAATTTTTAGGAACTAGACCAAAGTTAAATGTATCCGGAAGGATAAAAACATAGTTAGTTATATTATAAAACTGGTTTCAATATTGTGTGGATGAGTCCAAATTATAGAACGGGAAACAAACATGTGTGATAATTTGTTAATGATGGTAATAAAATAAAATAAAAAGTGAACGACAGTTTCAGAATAAATGATTGGCCATGTGAATGTGATTGGCTATATATAACCCAAAAGTTGCTGCTCATTGGTGGGATCCAACGGCAGGAGATTAGGGACATACTCCACTTTCTTACATTTCAATAATAATAAAAAATCAAATAATTTAATAGTTGATTAAAGAGTGAATTTATATTTTTAGGGATATAGTTTTAAATTCTATGAATGTGATTTTTTTATTGATGATATGTAGCCTTTTTATTAGTGTTGTTTTTAAAAAAAAATCTCAAATAATTTTATTTGAGTCGAAATATTCATATTATAATGATGTTAATTTTTTTCTATAAATATTTTTTTATCCATAAAATTTAAATCTGACATCTTATTTAATGACAATCAAATATGTCTCACTTAAACCAATAACGTATTGTTTCTTTTAATATTTCTTTAGTTTTAAGGTATTGTTTTATTTTGGAAAACCTCTAAAATTCAACTTACCTAAATTACATTAAAAAATCAAATAATATATATACACACACCCACACAAATAAACATTACTTATGTTTTTTTATTTTATATTTAGTTACTTTATTCTTAATTTAGGAATTAAATATGACTAAAACACAGAAAAAGTATTAAAACAATAAATAAAGACTACAAATAAAAATATAGGGAAAATACATGATAAATACAAAAATAAAAGAACAAAATATAAAAGAATACATAGGGAAAACCGATTTAAAGGCATGTGCTCCTTCTTAACGTAGATACTAAATACGCTGAATTTGCACAAATAATTTAATATATTGTGCTGAGTTGCACATATTTTTTTATATATATGTCTCTCCATGTTAAGCCAAATATTGTGAATTTAAAAATTATATTTAATTAAATATATTTTTAATCCATTAACTTGAAATTAAATTTGATTTTAGTCTTTAATTTAAGAATGAGTATATTTATCTATTGAAATTTTTAGAATCGAACCGGTCATTGAATCGAGGAAGATACCGGTTCAAGGGTTATTAGTTGAATTGGTGATCGAACCATAATTAAACCTGTACTAATAAATTATTATTATTATTATTATTATTATTATTATATATTAAATAATAATCAATTATATCAAAATAATATACTATTTATAAAATAAATTCAATAAATACATTAGAATTAAAATATTACATAGTAAGAAACGTTTAAAATAATACACATCCTACTAAAACATGTTTAAAAATTTTGAAAAACATATTAGTCTTAACCAAATAAAATAAAAAAGATGTCAATTTTATTTGGTGTACAGGTCTTATTAGTACGGTTTTACAAAACAATCACACTAAAAAATTTCTAAAATATAAAAAAAATTATATTACAAACTGGTTTTTCCAACTTTTGACCAGTTTAATAAGTAATCGATTTTATATCAGTTTCAGACGGATTAAAATTCCCTATCTGACTGGTCGATCCAATTCAGTTCTAACAATAATGATTGAACTATTAAGCTAATATTCATCTCATTATCCTAGTACCGTTAAAATATTATTATTTACTTGTTACTCTAGTGTCTGACACTGACATATTTGTTTACGTGTTTGTGTTTTTCACTCAAATTTTGACCAGATTTGATTTTAGTCGCTCAAATTCAAAATTATTTTTTATTTTTTATAATTTTATTTTGTTATTGCTTTTATTGTTTCTTTGTGATTTTCGCTTAATTATTTATTATCATCATCATCATTTAACGACTTATTTTTATTGTTATTATTTTTTTATCATTTTAAATTTTATTATTCTATTATTGTTATTATGAACAATTATCCTTCATATAATCTCCAGAAGATTAGTGATGAAATTTCATTATAATGAAAACAAATTAATAATAATAGCAATGAAACAAATAAATAAAAATGGAATAATATTATTAATAAAAATAACACTATAAATAAATAATTTAATAATTGTAATGATATAAAAAAACTAATTACAATAACAAAAATTAAATAATACACTTAATTAGTATAAAATTGAGGGACTGAAACTAAATTGAATCCAATACAGAGAACTAAAGACAACTGTTAATCTTTTAAAAAATAGACAAATTTGTTAGGCCCGGCTCAAATATATTTAATCTATTATATTACAAAGCAAGCATTTAATATAATTAAATAATATATTAATATATACAATTTAACGCATGGTTAGTGTAGAATTTTATAATTTACCGTAAATAATTATTTGTTGTTAGATGATCCGGTCCCAACACCGGCCCCCAAGAGCATGGTTTTAATGCCTTGCCAGATCAGCATTTCGAACAGGAGAAATACGTTTCAAATCCTCTATGATTACTCTTATACGGAGTATATACCGCCAAGGCATGTTACTCCGCCAAGGCATGTGACTTCGCCAAGGCATGTGACTCCGCCAATGCTTGTTACTCCGCCAAGGCCTATTACTCCGCCAAGGTGGAAAGTATTAAAAAGATTATACACATACATAAAGCATTTCCAATGCACACTACTCCGCCAAGCCATAGGCTCAATACAGGCAGAATACCAAAATTCGCATACTGCGAAGCGAGCCCATATTTATAACCCCGGCACGAGATTGACTCTGTCTTGAGAGGTTGAAAATGGGAATCACGTTGTCACGCATAAGAGGGAACAACAAATAAAATAATGAAGCATTAACGCTTTCCAAGTGAGTGGAAATACCCACTACAGTGATGGTGCTTGTGAACGGCGCAGGGACCCACTACCTTTCTTGCATTATGCCTGAAAACAAGGAACGGGTCCTACCAATAATAGAGCACCAGTAACAGGTATATAAACCTCAGCAAAAAGGTATAGAAGGGAACTCCCTAATTCTGAACCTTACACTCATACTTGCATAATTCTCTCAGATTTGCTTTCTAAGTCTAACAGTACTTCAAAATACTAACTTGAGCGTCGGAGAATAATTGCAGGTACAACCACCAATTGTGTCAAGGCAAAGGAGGCTATTCCAGGCGGAATTCTACACCGCCGCCGAGTGCATTGTACTACGCCCCAGTATACAAGAGTACTCCATATTTGTATCTGTATAAGGCCCTCCTCACATCAGATTTTACCTTACATGTACATTTTGAATTGTTTGACAATCATACCTTTACACCCCCTGTAAAGAACAGTTCATTGGCACGCCCAATGGGACCTGTAAAATTGGTAATCCCACAATCCTTGAACAATTCCCATTACATTCATCATCAATGGAAAGACCAGGACCAGAAGTGCAGACTGAGGATTCTCCTCCATGCAATCCTAGACGTCTAAGCTTTGACAATGATACTCACAAAAGGGCAACGCATGTTGGCTCTCCAGATCCGAGAGATGACATGATCAGAATGTTGAGGGAAGAAATCGCAGAGCTTCGACGTGAAAGGGCGAATCCCATACACGAGAAAGCGGGCCCTGCAAAACAGCCGCACCATGAATCGCATGTACAGGAGGAATCGAGTACCCCAAATTACTCTCGCATCCCTACTTACATGGAAGAGCAACGAAGCCTTCCACTGGCAAATGCCCACCATCATGAGGGAAGGAGAGTCGTTTCAAATACATCCCCCTCGGGATACAAGATGAGTATCCCATTTTCCAAAAGACTGATGAATGCGCATGTCCCCAGACATTTGCAAACTATGCAACCCATTTCCATAGGAAAATACAACGGGGAGACAGATCCTTCTAAGCATTTAGATGCTTACATCTATGAAGCTATGTTCTTAGGTGCAGAAGAAGATGTCATGTGCAGAATGTTTCCCAGGACCCTCACAGGTGAAGCTCTTAGCTGGTTCAAGAGTTTACCTTCAGGTTCCATTGATTCATGGGAGGACTTGGCCACAGCTTTTGGCAGTCACTTTGTAATCTCTAGGGATGCGCCTAGAACCTCCCATACCTTGGCTCAGATCAAGCAAGGTGACAAAGAGTCTCTTAAGGATTTCCTGAAGAGATTTTATAAAGAGGCGGCCATGGTCCCTGACTTGACAGAAGCGATCCAGTTGCATATCCTCATCGAGGCCATGCAGCCGAAATCGCCCTTTGCTTTGTCGTTGGCAAAAGGACCTCCATCCACCATGGAGGAGTTTCGCGGGAAAGCATCCAAGTACGTAGGTATTGAGATGCACTTGGAAACCACTGCATCTCGCAATAAACCACCCATTTCAGCTCCACACCATGATAAAGATAAAGAAAAATTATCCAAGAATGATAAGTTCCCTCAGAAAGATAAGGCGGGGAACCAACCCTTCAAACAGCAAGATAGACGTGTGTTCAATTTTGCTCATTATGCACCCCTGAACACGACATATGAGCAAATCTTGCGCGAAATAGGATGGACTACCCTCAACGTTTACGGGATTCAACGTCCACCTCCACTCAGACGCGGTGGGAATCCAAAGAAATATTGTGAGTTCCACGAGTCAGTTGGCCATACCACGGAGGAGTGCAAGCAACTCAAAAACACCATCGAGGTGCTTATTCGTGAAGGCAAACTGAAACATTATTTGTTTAAGGGTAAATCTCATGATGAGCCAGAGAGGTTCGAAAAACGACCTCGTGATCGTTCTCCGGATCCTGATAACACTCGGGAGTCAAAACGCACAGCGGCAACAAAAAAGTAAAAGAGTATTGTTCTGGAGTCCGCCCAAAGAGAACCAAGCCCTGAACCCAGATCGCGGGGCAAAAGGCAGGTGGTAGATATGATTGCTAGGGGCTTTACTGGGGGCGGACCCTCAATCACCGCGAGGAAAAACCACCATCGTATGATCTTGTCTGTGCAAGGCAAGAGCAAAGAATATCGCCCATTCAGGAACGGGGTTCAGACTCCGCCTATAACCTTCACAGACGACGATTTTGGCCCTACTATTCCTGAAGGAGATGACGCAATAGTGATTATTGCAGTAATCGCTAATATGGATGTAAAACGCATCCTAGTTGATCAGGGAAGTTCCTGCGACATTATCTTTTATGACTGTTTTAAATGCATGAGATTAACTGATGCAGATTTGCAACCATATACGCAGGACCTTACAGCCTTCAATGGCGCCAAACAGCCCACCAAAGGCTACTTGGACACGAGAATTACTTTTGATGGCGAACCTGGAGCAAGGACTGTGAAATCCAGGATTCTTGTCATTGATGTGAAATCTCCATACAATGGCATCATTGGGCGGCCTACCCTGAATGCCATGGAAGCCATCGTTTCAACCCCCCACTTGTTAATCAAGTTCATTGACAAAGATAATCAAGTCTCATCTGTAAGGGGTGACCAAGAAATGGTTCGCTATTGCTACAATTTGAGTCTTAACATGGTGAAGCTTGAAGCCATGTCTAAGAAAAGAAAGTTGAATGAAGGGAGCAGTGCGGCGGCGTCCGTCAATTTGGTGGATCTTGACCCCAGGGCGGAGTCTTCTGTAGACCCACTGAACCCTTTGAAACCAACTCCTGATGGTGGTTCCAAGTCTATTGTTTTGGGTAGCACCCCGGAACAGATTACAAACATCAATGACAAGCTTGAGGCTAACATGGAGGCAAAACTAATTGCACTTCTCCATGAGTATAAAGAAATTTTTGCTTGGACTGCTACAAACATGCCTGGCATGGATCCCAACTTTTGTTATCACCGCCTAGCGGTGTACCCTGAAACTAAGCCTGTAGCACAAAAGAAACGGCGTATGGGTCCAACTAAACAAAAAGCTGCCTGTGAGCAAACAGAGGAACTCCTCAAGGCGGGGTTCATCAGGGAACTCCGTTACTCCTCCTGGTTGTCTAACGTGGTCATGGTACAAAAAGCCAATGGCAAGTGGCGTATGTGTATAGACTATGTTGATTTGAATAAATGCTGTCCCAAGGATCCATACCCTCTCCCCAACATTGATAGATTGGTTGACGATTCTTCAGGATACAAGTATCTATCTTTTATGGATGCTTACTCCGGTTACAACCAAATTCCAATGTGTGAGGATGATCAAGAGAAGACAGCGTTTGTTAATGATAAAGGAGTCTTCTGCTACAACGTCATGCCATTTGGGTTAAAAAACGCTGGGGCAACCTACCAGCACATGATCAACAAAGTTTTTGAGGGTATGCATACAAAGCTGGTAGAAGTTTATATTGATAATATTATTGCCAAGACCCCGGAAGGAGGAGACCATGTTGAAGATCTATGCCTCATTTTTCAACGCCTACAACAATATGATATAAGGCTCAACACTTTGAAATGCACATTCGCTGTCCTTGGTGGCAGATTTTTGGGCTTCATGTTGACACAAAGAGGTATAGAGGCTAATCCTGATAAATGCCACGTTATCCAGGAGTTGCAGAGCCCCAAAACACTAAAAGAGGTGTAATCCCTCAACGGCAAAATCGCTGCTCTAGCACGATTCATGCCAAAAATGGCTCATCGTTCTCTTCCCTTGTACAAAATGCTGAAAAAAGACAAGAAATTCAGTTGGGGCCTAGAGCAAGAGGCGGCTTTCCAAAGCTTGAAGAATGTCTTGGCCAGCCCTCCAATCCTGGTAAGACCAAGCCCGGGTGAGCAACTCATCGTTTATTTGTCTGTTTCAGATGAGGCTTTAGCAGTAGCTCTGGTCAAGAAAATAGTTGAAGGGCAACGACCGGTGTACTTCACCGGTAAAACATTGCATGGTGCAGAATGCCGTTATCAGAAGATTGAAAAGGCAGCGCTTGCAGTTGTTTGGGCTTCACGACGCCTAAGACCATACTTTCATGCCCATCCTATCTTGATTTGCACAGACTTGCCACTTCATACTATACTGTTCAAACCAGACCTGGCTCAAAGAATGATCAAATGGGCCGTAGAACTCTCTGAATTCGACATATCCTACGAACCAAGAACTGCTATCAAGGCACAAGTCCTAGCAGACTTCGTAGTTGAATTAACAGGCTCTAGCCCAGATGTAGATCATTCACATTGGACAATATACGTTGATGGATCTTCAAATAGCAAAGGATGTGGAGCAGGAATTGTTGTGGAAAGCGATGACGGTGTACATCTCGAAATTTCATTGCACTTCACCTTCACTACGTCTAACAATCAGGCGGAGTATGAAGCCTGCTTAGCCGGACTCAGAGTAGCACAAGATATTGGGGCCAAAACTGTAACCTTATGCAGTGATTCTCAATTAGTCATCTCGTAAATTCTTGGCGAATATCAGGCTAAAGAACCTTTGCTGCAACAATATCTAAACTGCGTTAATGAGTTAAAGCAACGCTTCGATGAAGTCACTTTCAAACATGTACCCTGGGAAGAAAATACACGTGCTGATATCCTCTCCAGGTTGGCTAGCACAAAGAAGGCAGGATGCACAACTACGGTTGTACAAAGTACCTTGGCGGAGCCAAGTATTTCCTTTCCTTCCTCAATGTGTATGATTAGAAGCCGCTCCTTTGATGACAATTCCTGGGTAGCACCGATAGTTCGTTACCTTGTTAATGGACAATTACCCACGGATGATCTTGAGCGACGGAAACTAAAGAAAGAAGCACCTTATTATACGCTCCTAGACGGACAGTTATACCGCCGAGGAATTTCTGTTCCTTACTTAATATGCATAAACGAAAATGAGGTGCAAGCCATTTTAGAAGAAGTCCATGAAGGGCAGTGTGGACACCATCCGGGGGCACGTAGTCTAATGAGAAAAATACTCAGAGCTGGGTATTGGTGGCCTACCCTGAAGCATGACTCCGCCTCATATGTTCAGAAGTGCGATCAATGTCAACGATTTGCAAACCTTCATCACACTCCGGCGGAAGAAATGTCATCATCAATAACGCCTTGGCCTTTCTATCAATGGGGCATGGATATCTTAGGTCCATTCCTAACTGCGCCTGGTGGTATCAAGTACTTGATAGTTGGCGTTGATTACTTCACCAAATGGATTGAAGCAGAGGCAGTGGTGCATATTACATCAGCCAGGGCTCGTAGATTCGTATATAAAAATATCATTGCACGTTTCGGAGTCCCTGGACACATAGTCACTGATAATGGCACCCAATTCACAGATCGTAAGTTCACTGAACTCCTAGAAAATCTCAGCATTACGTAGATTTTCTCTTCTGTGGAACATCCTTAAACCAACGGCCAAGCTGAAGTTGCCAACAGAGAAATCTTGAAAGGCCTTAAGAAACGCCTTGGTGAAGCAAAGGGGGATTGGGCAAATCAATTATGCCACGTTTTGTGGGCATATCGAACAACCCCTCACTCCACCACAAATGAATCCCCATATCGACTGATATATGGAGTCGAGGCTGTTATTCCCGTTGAATTGGCAGCCCTTCAGCTCAAATCCTCCACTTCAATGAAGAAGCCAATCAACAGAACCTCGCCCATGAACTCGAGGTCTTGGCAGAATTGAGAGAGGAAGCCTTTGTACGGGATCAAGCTGTTAAAGCAAAAGCCGCCAAACGGTATAACACTCGTGTTTCTGAACACTGTTTCAAAGAAGGAGATTTGGTTTTGAGAAGGGCCAATATCGGCAACAAATTTGCACACCAAGGCAAATTGGCGCCAACCTGGGAAGGTCCATACCGAGTCATCGAAGCTCTGGGCAAAGGCACATATCGCCTAGAAAACTTAGATGGCACTCCGGTCAGGAATAAATGGAACATTTTAAATTTACGCATATATTACAGCTAGTTGGGTAATACAGTATGTTCTCTCTCCTAACTTAAGGTTCTTCCCAAATGGGCTTTCCTTGAAAAGGCTTCGACGAGACATACCCCAACTCAGCTCTTTATGTAGTTCCATCATTAATAAAATTCCTTCCTACATTCAATCTTCATTCTAACTTTCAGTTAATTATCTATGGCAGAACTTGTTCCCATGCAGATAAGACACCGGCTCCAACAATTGAAGCATAAAAGCATAACTTGTTAACCAAGTGGCCTCAATTACTCAAGAGGGGGGGTGAATTGAGTATTAAAAATTTTCTTTGGAATGCTTTTGAAATTGATTCTTTTGTTACTATGTTTATTTAAGATAATAAACTAGATTGCAAGTAACAACAAATAATACACAAGACAAACTAACAACTACTTAAAGAGTTTAGATAGTGAATCAATTAAGTTACAAAACAATTTATGGGACTTTAGAAAGAATGATTCAAGAGTGTTGCTTAAGTCCAAGTACAACAATGTTATTCAAAAATAGTTTGCAACTTAATGTATCATGCACTTAGTCCAATTAATGAAGCAATGAATTAAGCAAACAAGTTAAGTGCATAAATTAAATGAGTTTAGGGAAGAGAGATTTGCAAACCGATGTATACGAGTTCCACCACGCCGGTGTACGTCTCGCCTCTAAGCAACCCACTTAGAGGATTTCCACTATTGTAGATTAGAGATACACTTTGAGCAATTGCAACTTCCTAGTGTCCCACACTCAAGAATCTAATCCTCACAAGTACAAGGGCACCCCACCCAATCTCTCAATCTCACAATTACAAGGTTGAAACCCAACCCAAAATTTCTATGAAGTTTGGTATTTAAGAGTACAAGGAAACTCTCTCACTAGAGTGGATATACAATTTAAAGTTTACACAAGATAATAACTCTCAAAGAGAGGATATGCAAATATTAGCACTTCAAGAAAATATTTTCTCTCTTGAAAATAATTAATTAGCAAGTCTAGAAAATAACTTTGCTCACAGATATTTACTCTCAAATTAATAAGCCAAGAACTAGAAACAGAGAGCAATTAAGAGAGTAGAAGAGAGTAATGCAGCGAGAGAGAAGAAGAAAGCAAAGGAACTGCTTCAATGCTTGGGACATTTTGCTTCTTCAATTTCCTCTCTATTTATAGCCTCCAGCAACATGGAATTTTTACTTAAAATATTCCAATGGATCCATAAATCATGTAGTGGAACTTGTCTTTGTCTGCTTAGTGGAGCATTATTCATCAAGTGTGATCTGAGACTCCATTTTGCTATTCCAGGTTGTAACATATTCAAGTGAACGTTCCAGAACCATTTGAACTAAATGAATCAATTCATTTAGTGTTTCAGTTTGTCCAAGTGCGATGCAGAGCTGTCATTTATTCAATAGAGATTCAAAATACAAATTCATATAATTCATTTGAATTAAATAAACTTATCTGACTCATGGTGACATAGCTTCATCATTTGAGAGTAGCATGATATTTGAATTTGCTTCTTTTGGAACTAACTGCATCATAAACATATGCTTTTAATTAATTCTGTAGCAATCTCGCTCAAGCGAATATAATCACGCTTAAGCGACCAGGCATTTTTCTTTTGATTTTTCCTTCACGCTTGCTCACGCTCACGTCCACGCTTAAGCGTACTGTCACGCTTTGTTTCACGCTCAAGCGAGTGTTGTTGACGCTTAAGCGAGCCATGTATGTTTCGGGCTCCTGATGCTCCACGCCACGCTCACGCTTGAGCTCCATGTCTTCACGCTCAAGCGAGCTTGTCATCCTCTGTTCCACGCTCAAGCGAGCCTAACTCACGCTCAAGCGTAATTTAGTTTTTAGACTCCTGATGCTTCACGCTCATACTCGCGCTCAACCATGCTATTCACGCTTAAGCGTGTTATGTTCCACGCTCAAGCGACGCTCAATCACGCTTGGGCGTGCCAAGCACCTGATTCACGCTTGACAATTATCTTTCTCGCTCAAGCGAGCTTCCCTCACGCTTGGGCGTGCCAGCTTCTTGAAGTTATTTTTAACTTTTGTTCCTTTGGCATTTTAACAAGACCATTTGTCACTTGATTAATTACTGAAGTAAATGCCTTGATTGAAACATATCATCATAATTGAATTTTGAGTCTTGAACATTTGCTTTGCTTGTTTGTCATTATCAAAACCTATAACAACATATAAACACATAACTCTTTATTCCATAAAGATCATCCAACATGCAACAAAGCTTCACAAACGGAGTCAAAAAACTCCTTGGGGGGAAAGGATTGGTGTCACAGCCTATGCTGCGCCATACCGACCCCAAGGTCCAAAAAACTCCTTGGGGGGAAAGGATTGGTGTCACAGCTTATGCTGCACCATACTGACCCCAAGGTCCAAAACACTCCTTGGGGGAAAGGATTGGTGTCACAGCTTATGCTGCACCATACCGACCCCAAGGTACAAAAAACTCCTTGGGGGGAAAGGATTGGTGTCACAGCCTATGCTGCACCATACCGACCCCAAGGTCCAGCAGACTTCCTGTGGAAAGAATTGGTGTCACAGCCTATGCTGCACCATACTGACCCCAAGGTCCAGCAAAATTCCTACGGAAAGGATTGGTGTCACAGCTTATGCTGCACCATACCAACCCTGGATTCAACAATTTTCACTTGATCAGGAGATACACTCCAATTCAAACTCAAAGGGATGAACGCTCCATCCAAACCCTTACTCCGCCCAACTGCTAATGTTTCGCGGAGTGCATAATCGACAAACTCAAGCACTATCAACAAGTCCAAGTAAGTATAATACTTGTAAAAATTGTGCTTCATTGAAATTCTTAAGAGGCTACTCCGCCTCATTACAGAATTCTGCTTCATTGAGATTCTTAAGAGGCTACTCCGCCTCATTACAGAATTTACTTCCTTGAAATTCTTAAGAGGCTACTCTGCCTCATTACAGAATTAACTTCATTGAAATTCTTAAGAGGCTACTCCGCCTCATTACAGAATTAACTTCATTGAAATTCTTAAGAGGCTACTCCGCCTCATTACAGAATTCTACTTCATTGAGATTCTTAAGAGGCTACTCCGCCTCATTACAGAATTTACTTCCTTGAAATTCTTAAGAGGCTACTCCGCCTCATTACAGAATTGACTTCATTGAAATTCTTAAGAGGCTACTCCGCCTCATTTCTGAATCTAACTTCATTGAAATTCTTAAGAGGCTACTCCGCCTCATTACAGAATTTTACTTCATTAAAATTCTTAAGAGGCTACTCCGCCTCATTACAGGATTTTACTTCATTAAAATTCACAAAAAGGTTATTCCGCCTCGTTATACTTAGTCATATTTCATCAGTCCTCAAACGATTACTCTGCCTTATTAATAGCATTTTACAAGGCACAACTCCTACGGACTCAAACACTGTTTATATGAACAAGTATAAATTTACAAAAATTATACTTTATTAAATATTGTCAAGAATTAATAAGGGGTCCAGAGCCTATCCTGGAACAAGGCAATATTATTAAAGTGCAAAAAACAAAATTTGCAAAGAAACCCCGGAGCTAATCTTTAAGACTCGGGTGGCACTCCTTCTTGGTGGGCGGAGCTAGGCTGAAACTCACTAGGTTTGGACAAACTCTGTGAGGGGGGCAAGTCCGCTAGAACATACTCTTCATTAGGCGCAGGAACACAACCCCCCTGAGCAGACACCATTAATTCACTGTTGATAAACTCATAATAAGGGTGAATGCCTGCAATGTTAAGAGCAACGCCTTGGTTGCGATGACAGACCTGGCGAATGGCCATACTGAAAGCATCATCAATTGCTGTCTCAGCTGCATCCAAAGCCGATTGTAACTCCTGATCAAGCCGTTTATTGCTGGCATCGGAAATGGCTTTCTCAGCTTTCAGCTCTTCGACCTGTTTTTCAAGGTCACTATATGCAGTGGCTGCTTGATCCAACTTCGCAGCCCAAGCGTCTTCAGCGAGAGCCTTACTGGTCTCAAAACAAACCAGTCTCTGCTGAACTTCACTCACATCCTCACCCAGTTTTTGGTTCTGCTGTTTCAAATCTAAAATTTGTTGTCCCAGCAGAACATTTTCAGCCTTTACATGGGTCAGCTCGCCCACATCCTCGCCCAACTTTGAATTCTGCTGTTTCAAATCTAAAACTTGTTTGTCCAGCAGAACCTTCTCAGCTTTGACCCGGGCCAGCTCCTCTTCCAGCTTTTTCTTATCAGAGTCGGTGGTGTCAAGGTGTTTATCTTTAGCCTTGATCACCTCCGACAACTGTTCATTGTCATGCTCCAAGCTTCGAATTTTTTCAACAGAATCATGAAATGATTCTTGAAACATGGCAGCCTCCGCAGCCACCTCAGCAATACGGGGCACTGAAGCAAGGTAACCATTAATTTCAGCGAGATGCCACCTTGCAGCAGCAGTGGCATCCGCAATCTCTTCGAAGTCAATATCCGGACGGAGGATGAAGTCAGGATCACGCCTCTCTGACTGGCGGGATCCCACATTTGTGAAATACAAGTAAGGGTTCAAACGAGACCCCGCCAGAGGAAGAGAGACAGCCCGCCTAGATGGCTCCCCTAGAACGTTGACAAGAAAAACTGTTGTTCCTCGAGCAGTCAAGTCCAGGGCAGGACTCTCAGTTCGGTAAGGTGGAGAACCTTGAACCCCCTCCATCTCCTCTTTCACAACATCTTTTTCAGGGGCGTCCTCCTGACCGCCCAATTCAGTAGTGATAGCCACAGCTGATGGCTCCGGAATTTCTTCAACTTCTATCGCAGCATCAGATGATGCTCCTTCACCCACCTTCCCTTTTCCCTTGCTCTTCCTCTTCTGCAAAGGCTGGGGGTCCTCTTCCTCCACCTCGATAGTTTCTGGTTCTTGGCATTTTTTAGATCGCCTTTCCACATCAACTATCGAGGGTCCCGCACCACCCTCCAACATCACTACCTTGGTGGATGCAGGCAAAGGGAGAGTCCTCGTCAGAGCTGCAGCAAGATTCCTCCGGGGCTGCACATTGTTCTCCGCATCAATTTCCTGGCGACTCATGCGGATTTGCTTGATACGCTCCATCCCAGGAAATTCAGCGATCTCTCCTGCAAACATAATATACAATTAGAAGTTACAGGAAAGAACAGAAATAATATTCAAGCAACAAGTCTCAAAACATTACTTAAATATCCTTCAGCATCACGCCCAAGCAGCCTTCGGCACAAAAACTGCTTGTGGGCGGAGTTATACTCCTTCAGTGTCCGGAGTACTTCCATGGAGGTAGGTGACAGGACACTCTCCTCAACTTCATAAGCTTGTTTAGTCAGGAGGAAGTGCTCATGAGTCCACGCCACCGGGAATTTATCAATCCCCTCCGCACTCCGCCAAAAGACGGACTTGTTCTTCCTAACAGAAATTTTTACAAAGCTCATTCAGAAATGAAGTCCGCCTTCTTTGGCGGAGTCAACAAATGCCTTAAAATTTACAATCTTCGGCTCTGCCCGAAGAGTAACAAAACCCATGCCGCCGGTTTTTGCATTCACCCGCCTTATTATGCGGCAAAAAGCAAAGAACAACGCCACAGTAGGCGTAAACTCCAAATGTTTAGCCAGCACTTCAAAGCTGCGGACTATTCCCCATCCATTAGGGTGCAGCTGAGAGGGGGCGCAATCCAGAAACCTGAGTACACCCATCTGGAATTTGTTCAACGGAAATCGCACCCCCAACTGAGTAAACAGGATATCGTATATATACAAAGTACGCTCATCCTGGGGACGATGGCAAATGCGTTCAAACGTCTTTGGCGAACGAACGATAAACCTCCTTTCAAATCTCTCATCCTTCCAGACAGGCACTGACAACTCCATTACCCCACCACTTGTCGTTGCATGACGTGAAGAAGCTTCTTTGACGTCTTCCTCGACCCAACAATAGGGATCAGTCTCAACCATCTTTTTCCAATCTAACCCGTGCAGCACAACATTCTGACATTCTGCCATTGTTATCACTTGTATCTGAGGGGTACCTCCTGCTACAAACGAATGTATAGCATTACTAAAACACTCCACGCTGCTGTAAAATGTTGAATCCCTCCCAGTATAGAAGCCCTCATCTTCACTCTCAATATCCGAAAACATAGGGTGAACAGATACCCTAGGGCACGACTCTGATTCTTTTCCTCTCATCCTCGTTTCAACAAACACACATATAAAGAAAACAGAACCAACCCAATAACAACGAAGACAGAAAATAGAGGAAGAAGAAAGTTACCTTAAATCTCTGAAGAAACGATGAACTGGCAACAAGAAACGAACCGCGAGGACGCAGCGTTCAGAAGGCAGTTTAAACACTAAAACACAGAGTGGAAGATGAAGCAAAACGTTTTCTCTCCTAAGAGTTTACCTATTTATAGGCATGGCTTGGGGGGAAATAAGCGAAACCTCGAAAATCTCAGAAATGCACCTATGGCCGTTAGATGAATCATAACGACGTTCCGTTAATTCTGAGACCGTTAGATGAATCTCAAGGCAGGCATTTCCTGGGCCGTATTTTCAAAATCCAAGGCCCATGGTAATAACCTCGAAAACGTATTCCAACTGCCATCCCACGCATTTATGTCCCATCATTGGAATGGCAATCATTACGAGGGCATACGTGGCAATGAGAGATTGAAGCGGCAAAACGCAGTTTCGAGGCGCTTTGATGACAGGCGTGGCGAGTAATGACAAAAACAATAAATGCATAAAAACACTTGTCCATAAATTCGGAACTAGCAAACACCGCCTAAACCCATGCCTATAATAGCTAAACACAACAAAGTGCTATAGCTTATTAAAGCGACCCCGCTAGTCACTATAACAAGCTAGGGGGCAGATGATCCGGTCCCAACACCGGCCCCCAAGAGCATGGTTTTAATGCCTTGCCAGATCAGCATTTCGAACAGGAGAAATACGTTTCAAATCCTCTATGATTACTCTTATATGGAGTACATACCGCCAAAGCATGTTACTCCGCCAAGGCATGTGACTTCGCCAAGGCATGTGACTCCGCCAATGCTTGTTACGCCGCCAAGGCCTATTACTCCGCCAAGGTGGAAAGTATTAAAAAGATTATACACATACATAAAGCATTTCCAATGCACACTACTCCGCCAAGCCATAGGCTCAATACAGGCGGAATACCAAAATTCCCATACTGCGAAGCGAGCCCATATTTATAACCCCGGCACGAGATTGACTCTGTCTTGAGAGGTTGAAAATGGGAATCACGCTGTCACGCATAAGAGGGAACAACAAATAAAATAATGAAGCATTAACGCTTTCCAAGTGAGTGGAAATACCCACTACAGTGATGGTGCTTGTGAACGGCGCAGGGACCCACTACCTTTCTTGCATTATGCCTGAAAACAAGGAACGGGTCCTACCAATAATAGAGCACCAGTAACAGGTATATAAACCTCAGCAAAAAGGTATAGAAGGGAACTCCTTAATTCTGAACCTTACACTCATACTTGCATAATTCTCTCAGATTTGCTTTCTAAGTCTAACAGTACTTCAAAATACTGACTTGAGCGTCAGAGAATAATTGCAGGTACAACCACCAATTGTGTCAAGGCAAAGGAGGCTATTCCAGGCGGACTTCTACACCGCCGCCGAGTGCATTGTACTACGCCCCAGTATACAAGAGTACTTCATATTTGTATCTGTATAAGGCCCTCCTCACATCAGATTTTACCTTACATGTACATTTTGAATTGTTTGACAATCATACCTTTACACCCCCTGTAAAGAACAGTTCATTAGATAAATTTTATACCAACAAAAGCGATTTTAAGCATTAGTAACAAAATAAAAAAAATAAAATCATTGGATGATAGTTGGGGATGAGATCGAATCGGATTATGAATGTCAATGGGACACAACGGGTACAAGTAAGATGATACATATGCTCATATTCACGGGTATAAGAACGGATACAGGTACTCAAAAGTAAGGAATACTTAAGAATAATATTTATTTATTTTTTAATATTTTGAAAAACAACATATATTATATATAATATTATTTTCTTATAATATGATATAAATTAATATTATATAATATAATTATAATTTAGGCATTAAAAATATTATCATTTAATAATATTAATTTTTATCATATTATAAATAATAAAATATATTTATATTTAAATATGTTTACTACAAAATAAATATAAATATTTATATAAGTACATACGAAACGGTTAATGTAATATCTATATCTATGTGTTTAGAGAATTTTAAAATACTCATTGTGGATACATGCATGAGTAACCGTAAATACGGATTATTTTGTCATTTTTTATCAGATGAAATCACAAATATAATATGGCATTAATTTAGACAACTAATCTTTATTTGGTTATTATATGTAGAAATGGTTGCTCCGATCCACAGCAAGACATTTTCGTACACGACGCTCACCTTGATGCAATAGAAGAGTGTAGATCGGGATATGCAACAAGGAACAGAAAGAGATCCAATGTTGAAGGGAAAAAAATATTATTAATCTATTCTACAGTTTTGCAAATTTCCTGAAACATAATTAACTAATCGACAAACAGAAAAGGAACCCAGAATAATCTTTTCTCCAGAAAAGAAGGAAGAAACACTCCCACAACGGTTTTACTGGTATATTTTATTTCAATCATATTATAAAACAATTTATCGTCTGTACTATATACTCAAGTTTTTTAATATGTACTTTATTCTTATGGTTAAAACTTGCTACAATAATTATGAGAGATAATGTTCTTCGAATGAAACTACATCCTCTAAAACTTCAAATTAAAAGTACAGTTGAGTTAAAATAACTCTTCCTAATACACACCTTTATATGATATCATAATTGTTTAGGTTAATTAAACAACACTAAGGGTTAATTAGTCATACTATATTCAAGTTGTTTAATTAACCCAAAACAATTATGATGGTAAATAAATTTATAAAGCGTGGTTTATCAGAAAACAAATTATTTGACTGTATTATTTTACATGATACTGAATGACTATTTTATATTCAGTTTTAATGCCTGATTTTTTTATACAGTATTTCCATCAAAAGTTTGCAGGTTGCAACTAATTAATTAAATACGCGTAGAAAACCTAATTAACTAATTAAGAGTTTTGTTAACCAAATTAAGGGTGGGTTTAAGCTGGTAAGTATGATAATTTTTTATTGGAAATAAATATATTTATTGTGTTTTTGTTTTTATGATGAAATTATTATATTCATTCTAATAAAATTTTATGATTTTCTTGGAATAATTAATTAAGATCTTGTTTGGGGTTGATTTTTAGTTTTTAATTTTACAATTTTAAAAACCAAAATATGTTTTGGTTTTTAGTTTCATGTTTAATTTTTACAGTTTTAAATATTAAAAAGTTGTTACAAACTTTTTATTTTAATCTCAATTGTATTACATATAAACAACAACAATATAATCATAGTGGTAATGATGGTGGCGGTTTAGGCTTTAAGTTAATGGTGGTGGTGGAGACGGTGATAAATGGTAGGGGTGGTGGCAATAATGGTGATTATGATAATGGTAGTGGTTATGGTGAGGATAGTGGTGACGACAATGGCAAGGTGGTGACGACAATAATAATGATAGTCGCAACAACAACAATGACTATGGTGGTGGCAGCGACGAAGACACTAGTAGTTATGAGGGTGATGACCATGATGATTATGGTGGTAGCAGCAGAAACGACGACGATGATGATGACGACAATGGTAGTTTTAAGTTTAAGGTTATGGTGACGGTAGTGGTGATTTTGGTGTTCGTAATGAAGGTAGCAACAACGGTGACAATGGTTGTGGGGGGGTGAGATGGTGGTCATGATGGTGGCAGTGGTGATGGTGGTGGTCATGGCGACTGTCGTGATGGTGATGATTGGGTAGTGGTGGCAGCATGAGTTTTGGGTTAGAGATTTAAACAACTTAAAATAAAAATAAAAAAATTATTATTTTTTTGTTTTTAAATATGATTAAAATCCATTTTGAAAAATGAGTTAGCATTATTTGTATTAAACAAATTTTTTCTTCAAATTTACTTTTCAAAACAAAAAACTCGCAATCACCCTCGAACATGCCCTAATATATTACAAATATATTTTAAAAATCCTATTAAGTTTTTTGTCACTCATGAAAACAATACGTTTTGTTAACAGTTACACCCAATGTCTCTTTGGCTAAAAAGTTAAGTAAGCTTGAATGGAAAAATAAGGTTTGAAAAAATTGATTAAGTAAAATTTATTTTAATAAATGTGATTTGTATTTGGATACAATAGTGTAGAAGTTTGTTGAGAAATATTGATTTTTATTTAGTCACACAAGGCTTGGTAAAATTGGTTAAGTAAATATTTAATATTTAGTATTTAATATTTAAAAAACAACTTAATCTAATAAAAATATTTAATAATTAATATTATATTTGATATCTAAAAACACTCCATTGAACCAAATTAGTTGGGAAAGCAACTCCCCTATTAGTTTTAACCCTTTATTTTTCAATCAAATCAAGTGGGGTTTGCTAGAAAAAAAAACCACCGAACACATAAACCTAATTTACGTAATCATAGTTTGAGTGCAGTTTGATTGCATGACTTAACTTTAGTTTGAATTTCACAATAGAAAGGATACTTTTTAACAACTAAATAACTAAATCTTAGTATGACGTTATGAATTAGGGTAAACAGGTAACACCAAATAATACATGCATTAAAACCTAGATGTGCTTGGGGCACAAAATAACCTTTTCTTGAGAAACTGTTCAATGGGATAATTATGTTTAGTATAATATAGAAGATATACACATGGAAGATAGTGTAAAATCATGTTTGTTTACAATCCAAATTTAGATGAAAAATAAAACTACATAATTTATTTTCTATTAAACCTTTTTTTTATTAAGACACACTTAACTAAAGTACTATGTTTTTAATCATAACATTAAAGATAAATAACATCAACATTATCTTTTAAAATCATGAAAGAATGTGTTAATTAAAGTTGTTAAAATGGGCTACTCATCTTGGTCTGGTCCTATGACGAGCTCAAACTTTTTTCAAGTTAGACTAAAAGGCCCGATTTGAATTTGGGCCCAGCTTTTGGGACCTGAGCCTGACCTGATGGGCTACTAGTTCAGGTGGGCTTTTTGTGCTTATATGAGTTTTTCACAGGCCTAAAACATTTTTTTGGAAAAAATATAACCATTAAAAATATATCAAAATTTCTCTATGCTCTGAATCAATTCCAAGGTAGAATTCAAGTAAAAAAATCTAGAGTACTTTTTTCCATGTTAACAAAATTTAAAATAAAAAAATGTTACGGGCTTATGCGGGCCGACCTAGCAAAAACCTGATTGGGTACAAGCTTTTTTGGGTAGAGCTAAACAAGACCCATTTTCAATTCAGACTCTTTTTATTTAAAGCCCAAACTTGCCCATTTTACGAGTAGGACAGACCCATTTTGACAACTTTAGTATTAATGACAATTTTCTTTCTAATGCATTCTTTAAGAGTAAATCTCTACATTAATCCCTCGGACTTAAGGCATTAGACAATTAGTTCTTTTTTTCCCTTCAAAATACTATTATAGTATATAGTTACATCCTTGTTGTTACCTCTCATTAGACAAGTGTCATAGAATATTGGGATGTTATATTTTATGACACGGGCCTTTGTGTATGATGAAAACAACATTATTTTATTTGATGTTATTGTCGTGGAATCATGAATGAAGTCAAAGAAAAGAGCATGCAATTGGAGATTTTGACGAGAGAAAAAAATTACAAGAACTCATCTTTCCCTATGTTTAGAGTGATTAGATCGAGTTAGCCAACAATTATTGTTGCTTAAGACTTTGAGCGGCTAGCGGTGATAGAGGAATATGTATGTACTCTAAATCCAATCTTCGTTTACATGTTGTGTCTTAAGTGATTGTTATGTTGTTTATAAGAAATTTGCTAGCTTGTGAGATTAGTGTATATTTGATTAAAATTGATGAAGGTAATTATAATAGGATTTGATGTTATTTTTGTTGCCTTGACATGATGGTAAGGGCAAACAATGTTGTGACTTTTTTCATTTTGGTGTTAGATTAATCTTAGTCTGACCTTAAATCTTATTTTATGCATTAGTTTTGTATACACTAATTATATATATGAATGAGTTGTGTTAAAAAATATCTTAAAATAAAATGACCACTTCATTGATAAGGATATAAAATTTTTCATTTAAACAATTGACACCAACTTATCTTAACCTAAACTTCAACACAACACTTCTAATTAAGGCACCTACACTATATTACATTTTCAAACAAAACATAGGTACATCTACAAACATAACAACAACAACCACCAAATGTGATGACATTCAACTTCCTAACTTCAACCTTCATATATATTATCTAATCATTCCCACCCCTCATTCATTCTTCCTGTTTGGTGAAGGCATCATTAATGACAAATATAACCTCACAAACACTTGTATTCCCTTGACTGGTGTCATCCTTGAGCCAATGAAAAACTAACACTAAGATCACCCAATAAAATCCACACGCAACTCCTCATAAGTTTATCCCTTCACCTCATGAGTGAATAACCTTCAAATAGTAAACACTCGCCTACTATAGGGTTAGAAGGAAAAAAAACATTCATGGGGTTAACTTTTGTTTAAGAGACTCATAGGATTATCTTATCCTCACGATTGTAAGAACTAATATACGGGTAGGCATGACAACGGGACGGCGACGGGCACGGATAATGTTTACCCGCTACCCGTCCCGTGATGGGCAATCTATACCCATGCCCGCCCCGCTACCCTTCGGGTACCCGCCTACACAGATTTAAGCGGGTTTGACGGGTACCCGCAGATTTACAGGTATCCATAATTAAATATTATTCAATTAAATCTCATGAAAAATATAACTTTAAAAGTAAAAAACCACAATTAAAATCATAAACATGATATAAAATATTTTATGCATTGTCAAGTGTCTAAATCTTAATATGCAAATTGTTAAATATAAGAACAATCCATTAACATAATACATGCCAAATCATATGTAGGTCCCATAATTCATATCCTTTACATCTAACGGGTACTCGCGGGTACGGGTACCCCTATACCGCTACCCGCCCCATTTATTAACGGGTTTTAAAGATACCCGTTTAATTTACCCGCGGGTACCCATTTGGCTATCCATATCCACCCCATCACGGGTAATATCCATGGATATTGTGACATCCTGGCACTGTTGAGGGCGGGGAGTGATCGCCGGTGCATGGGCACGGATAAGGAGCGGCTCCTGGCAGGCTTCCAGTGGGGAATGTGGCATCCCGGGCACTGTTGAGGGCGGGAAGTGATCGCCAGTGCATAGGCACGGACAAGGAGCAGCTCCTGGCAGGCTTCCAGTGGGAGGGACACATGAACGAACCGAATACATACCAGAATGAGAGGGATCCAAAGACTGTATAGGTATGGGACTATACAATCGAGGATAACTTAAAGAAATGAATTCGTACTACCTATACCAACAAATGCATTAGCCTTTTCGGTGGCCTATCACTTAAGAACTCTAAAGTTAAGCGTGCTTAACTTGGAGTAATTCTAGGATGGATGACCTCCTGGGAAGTTCTCAGGAAATGTGTGAGTGAGGACAAAAGCACATTGGAAAGGTCTCATGTTGGTCTATGGGGCCAGTCGTTCATTCCTGAAAAGCGGCTGAGGCGTTACAATGGTATCAGAGCCTAGCCTCTCCTAGTACGGTATGGTTCGGGGACGAACCAAGCGGAAGCTGGTGGGCATGTGACATCCTGGCGCTGTTGAGGGCGGGAAGTGATCGCCGGTGCATAGGCACGGACAAGGAGCGGCTCCTGGCAGGCTTCCAGCGGGGAATGTGGCATCCTGGGCACTGTTGAGGGCGGGGAGTGATCGCCGGTGCATAGGCACGGACAAGGAGCGGCTCCTGGCAGGCTTCCAATGAGAGGGACACATGAACGAACCGAATACATACCAGAATGAGAGAGATCCAAAGACTGTATAGGTATGAGACTATACAGTCGAGGATAGCTTAAAGAAATGAATTCGTACTACCCATACCAACAAATGCATTAGCCTTTTCGGTGGCCTATCACTTAAGAACTCCAAAGTTAAGCGTGCTTAACTTGGAGTAATTCTAGGATGGGTGACCTCCTGGGAAGTTCTCAAGAAATGTGTGAGTGAGGACAAAAGCACATTAGAAAAGTCTCGTGTTGGTCTGTGGGGTCAGTCGTTCATTCCTGAAAAGCGGCTGGGGCGTTACAGATATCCGCGGGTATGAGTTTTTTTGCCATTCCTATATACGGGTCACCATATTGAACACTGGGTGACCTCGAATAAAAACTCATGTTAGTAAATATAAAGACCGACTAGCCACTGTTAGTCCTCAAATTTTCAATAAAAGCTTTAATAAAAATTTTATAAAAATCATAAAAATTAGTTTAATTTGTTAGAAAATTAGGTTTTAAATTCAATAAATGGATGTTGTTGGAAATAATCTTCCCTTGATCAATTTTCTCTAGTTTTGTAGTGAAAAAGTAAAGAATTCAAGAGAAAATTAAAGATACTGGAGGAGCTGACGCGTAGCATCAACCCCACGTGTAGCGTGGTTACTTTTGATTCTGACGCTACGCGTCACAGCCACGCGTAGCGTCAGAGCTGTGTGGACTCCACAGCCAGCTTGGCCAAGCACTCAGCTTTGACCTATTATTGGCCACCCCACTCAGCACAAATGGCCAAAACCGAATGGGGGACAGAGCCAAGTGGCAAGGCATGATTCATTTAATAATTCCCTCATGGCCACTTCGAGATGTTTAATGGAGGTTGAGTCAGGGGACTGACGCGTAGCATCACACTAACGCGTAGCATCAGCACCCTTGCTCAGCCCTATAAATAGGGCCATCCAACACCATTCTAAGCATCCCATCCCATTCCATCTTATTCCATTCTTTTCTCTCTTTGTACTCGACTTTGAGTACTTCTTTTATGAGTTTGTAATTCTAGAATAGTTTTCTAGATACTTGAGAGTGTTTTGTTGTATTGTGATCGTTGTATCGTGAAGTTTCCATCGTCTTCGTAATGTCAACCTCTGTAAGTGTTGTTTTTACTTTTACCATGTGTAACTAATTTGTTTATGTTGGAATTGGTGAACTAATCTATTGAGTATAATATTGTGAATTCGACCTCTGCATGTTTATGATTCAAGTCCATGTTAGTATTTCAATCTTTTATTAATATGGACGTCAAACGGGAGAATGATTTTCATGTGTATTGAAACTTGTTTTATTAGTGTGAATGTCAAACGGGAGAATGATTATTCATGCCGTATTGAAACTTGTTTTGACGAAAGTAAAAGTTGGAATACCCTTGGTATCTCAATTCTATAGGGGTTGTTAACCATTGTTGACATAAGGCCAGGTCTTAATGCAAGTTTTTACTGAGAAAGCTCATGAGGGATCGGACTTTACGGTGAATTCTTAGAATTTATATCACGAGGGATCGGTTATAATGGATTTAAGCTGCAATGACATGAAACTTGATGATTAAATATGCATGTCTTGAGTTCCTCATTGTTATTCTAGATTAGGGATCCAATTTCTAATATAATTTGTCTATCTGTATTTTATTCTAAAGTATCTTACCTATTCTAGTTTGCAACTCAACTTTTTAGATAAAATTTTATTTTATTTTTATCTCATGTACAATTCAACCATGCTATCCTGTGAATACTGTATAAATTGTATATAAATCATTCTTTTGTCTATAACTTTCTTTAAATTTACCATAGTAAATAGAAAATTACTGTTGTTACTGGACTTTCAATCCCAGTGGAACGATATCTAAATTTTGAAAACTACAAACGATTGGTGCGCTTGCCAATTAATGACCCGGTGGTAAACACAAACAGTTAAAACATTATTACCGGGCCAACAAGTTTTTTGGCGCCATCGCCGGGGATTGAATTGATTCAGTAAAATAGTAAATTTTTAATTACCGTGGTAAATATTTTTACCTTAGTTAAATTTTTGTTATTTGTTTACTTTTACTTATTATTATACTAACTTTCTTTGTCTAGTTTGTGTATGCAAACCTGATCTACCGCAGGTAAAATTTATTTTGATCCTGAGATAGAAAAGTTTGTAAAGAAAATCAAGTCTTTAAAATCTAAAACACAAACTAATTCTTCTTATACCTCTAAAATTTTTGAAAATTCAAATATGGCTGCTGAAAGGAGAACATTGGGATAGTTTGCTGCTATTAATGGTCCACCCGGAGTTTTGGGAATGTTTCAAGGACCTGTTGTACCAGTGGAGATTAAACCTACTACTTTAAATATTATTCAAAATAATCAATTTGCTGGTTTAAATCATGAAGAACCGTATGAACATTTAACTGTTTTTTATGAGTTATGCAGCACAATTGGTTTTGAACCCAATCAAGAAGAATCTGTTTATATGAGATTATTTCCTTTTTCATTGATTGATAAAGCTAAAGAATGGTTTAAATATTGCCCACCGGGTAGTTTTGCAAACTGGTCCGATGTTGAAAGAAATTTTTTGGAAAGATTTTATTTTCCTTCAAAATATTTTGAAGCCATGACAGTCATACACTCTTTTTCTCAAAATAATGATGAATCATTAGGAGAAACATGGGAACGATTCAAGGCACTCTTGAGAAAGTGTCCAAACCATAATCTGGATGATGCCGAAAAGGTAAGAATCGTTTACCATGGTTTATTACCTCAGTTCAAGATGATGTTAGATGCTTGTGCAGATGGTTCTTTAATGAACAAAACCGTGGAAGAAGTAATTAAGATATTGGAATCAATGTCTATTAATTATCGCCAAGCAAAACATGAAAGAGGTAATGTACAGAGGAAGCCAGGTATGCTCGAATTAGGAGTGAATGATGCAATATTGGCTCAGCAAAAATTGCTGACCCAACAAATTGAAGCTATGAGCAAGCAGTTGGAGAAACTTCAAATTGCTCAAGTAACATCACCACCCCCCGTTCAATTGAAACAATGTATGCATTGCATGGGTGAACAACCATGTGGTTACTATGCCCCTGACAGAAATGAGCAAGAGCAAGCCAATTTTCTGAACCATCAAAGAATACCATTGGGTAACTTCCCTTTCAATTATGGTAATTTTTTTTCCTAACAATTTTCAACAGGGATGGCAGAATCAGAATTCTGGCTGGAGACAAGATGCTGGACCTTCCAATAGACCTTCTAACAATCAATTTAAGCAACAACAATCACAAATTGACAATACAAGATTGACAAGGATTGAGGAATCTATCCAACAATTATTGTAATTTGTGGAGACAAATGAAGCTGCCCGAAAAGCATCAGACATACAAATGGGTCAGCTTGCAAAAGAAATAGCTGAATTAAAAAATTATGGGTTTACTGCAAACACTCAAAACCCAAGGGAACAATGTAATGCTGTCTCTTCTGAAAATTGTTAAGTTATGAAAATTGATTGTAAAGAGAAAAATGAGAAAAAGAAAGAAGAAGAAGAAGAGAAAAAAAATAAAAAATAGAAAAAAATGAAAAAAATATACAAGAGCCTGTGAATGAAGAGCAAGAAACAAACTGTATTGCCATCATAACCCCGAAAAAATGTAAAGATCCAGGGAGTTTCACCATTCCTGTAACTATTAGAAATATCAACATCAGGAATGCTTTATTAGATTTAGGGGCTAACATCAATTTGATGCCCCTAGATTTAATAAAATGCATTGGTGAATTTGAGCTCAAGGAAGCCAAGACAGACTTACAGTTTACGGATCGCTCTGTTAAAAAACCTGTTGAGATTGTGAAAGATGTATTGATAAAGGTTGATAAGTACCACTTCAAGGTTGACTTTGTGGTACTCGATATGAAGGAGGATACTGAGATCCCCCTGATCCTGGGAAGACCTTTCATGAAGACTGCAAAGATAAAGGTGGATGTCGATCAAAGTATAGTTGCAGTCAAAGTTTATGAAGAAGAGGTAATCTTCAATGCTCATGAACATCTTAGGACAAATGATGAGGAAAAAGTTTACCCTTCAACCGAACCAGGTATACCTCTTCCCAATCAATTAAATTGTTTTAAATTAACCGATGCCTTGAATGATGAAAGACAGGTAATCAAGCATCGGAGAAGAAGAAAGAGGAAGAAAAAGACAGATGATTCCTCAACGAATATTGGGAGACCACTTGATTAATCAGAGGTGATGTCTGGCTGGAGACATTAAACCTAGCGCTCAATGGGAGGCAACCCATTCTTTTCTTGTTATTTTTCAATTATTTTTAACATAATAATAAAAAAACAACAAAAACAACAAAAATATTTTTAGAATTGTGTTTTTAAATAAAAAGGGGTTTTAAACTTAAAAAAGAGGCTTTTGAAAATTCAAATTTTGAAAAATGAAAAACAGAAGCCCACATATAGCGCTCCATGGACGCGTAGCGTGGACTCTAAATTTTGGACCTGACGTGTAGCGTCAAAGCCCACGTTCAGTTTTTAAAACTGAAACAGAGGGAGGCCTAAGTCCATCATTTTTAAAACTGCCTCCCTCTCTCTCAGAAAACCTAATTTTCACAAACCTCTTTTTCTCTTAAACCTCCAAATCCTCTTTATTCCTATTCTGCATTCATCAAATCCAAGTAAGTTATCTCTCTTTTTCTCTTTTTTTTTGGTTTTGTTTTTCAATTTATAAGAATTACATGTGGTTAGGATTAGGATTAGAAGACCATTGGGTTTGATTGCTGTTAGATTTAGGAATTGATTTGAAATTGAATGAGTGTATTTTTTTTGAAAGGGGTTGCTACTGTGCAAACCCCTGTTTCTGTTCAAAACTGCGCAGCCCACGCGTAGCGTCACACTAATGCGTAGCGTGAGGATAAACTGCAAGCCCACGCGTAGCGTCCCATTGACGCGTAACATGGGCAGAACAGGACTGACACATAGCGTCCCACCCACGCGTAGCGTCAGCCTCTGTTTTTGATTTTTATTTAATTCTTGTTTGTTATTTTATTTTAGTTATTTTTTATTTTATGTTTTTCATCTGTTTAACATGCTGTATGTTTGTTTGTTGTTTGTTTTTCTTTTTAATTAATAAATTTTCTTAGTTTGTATTTCTTATACTTTCTTGCATTGATAAAAATTAAAAATACATAAAAAATTTATATATATATATATATATATATGTATGTTATGTAAAATTTATGTGCATGTTGTATTTTGTGTGAATTTTTTTATCCAAAAATATGCATGTTGATTTTTACAAAAAAAAAACTATAAATCAATCAAATTTTTGTTAGTAAGTTAATTTATTCACCTAAAGTTTTTACACAATAAAACCAATTTTGTAAAATTAATTATTGGTTCTTTTATAACTTAGGAATTTTGATAAATTTAACTACAATAAGTTTATTAAGTATCAAGCAAATTTCGATAACCCGGTGAGTTAAGAGATCCTTTAAACACTTGAGGGTTTAATCGATATAACTTCATTCAAATTGATTTTGCTTTAATCTCTGATTTGTGTTGTTGTACAGATAATTCAGGAAAATGATCAAGGCACATTTATTGGTGAAAAGAAACCTTGGGCCAAACAGCTTTCCTTGGTAAAAATTATTTTATCCTTTGCAAGCCAATATTGAGCCTGAGAATAAAATTCTTTGGTACCCTTAAAACCTAAAACAGTTTTTAACCATTCCCTATACTTGATTGATTAAAAGAGCAGTTGAAAGAAATGAAAAATATCTTTAGTGTTCTTATAAAAATGGGGAGTGAAAAAGATAAGCAACTTGATTCTTTTCAAAATACAAGAAAATAAAATATGAAAAAGAAAAATAAAAAAAAATAGTGAAAAAAATCAAGTTGGGGGTATTTATTTTTCATCAATAAGGGAATTGAGATTTGGGCCAAGATAAAACCTAAAAATTATAAAATGCTTTTTTATGATTTCAGGTTTTGAATTCCAAGAAAAACCATTGATTCTTGTAAGCCAAACCTAATTACAACCCGTGAAAAGACCTTGTGATTTCTGAATTAACTCTGTATGACTAATCATTGATTAGATGACAATCAAAGTTAAATTCGTTTGATTTTATGATTGATTGAGTGAAACAGGTTACCCTTTACATAGAGATAAACACTTGTGAGGTAAGCCTGAAATTTTGCTTGGTTTGTTAATAAAATATTATAATTAATTTTATCATTAAACCTTTGTTATATTAGATATCAATTTTTGATTATTACAAATTAGTTAAATTGTGAAATTACTTTTTGTAGTAAATTCTCAGACTAACTCAAAAATTTGATTTCAAATTTTTATTCTTTCTTATTTTTCTCTCATTGCTCGAGGACGAGCAATGTCTCAAGTTGGGGGTATTTGTTAGTCCTTAAATTTTCAATAAAAGCTTTAATAAAAATTTCATAAAAATCATAAAAATTAGTTTAATTTGTTAGAAAATTAGGTTTTAAATTCAATAAATGGATGTTGTTGGAAATAATCTGCCCTTGATCAATTTTCTCTAGTTTTGCAGTGAAAAAGTAAAGAATTCAAGAGAAAATTAAAGATACTGGAGGAGCTGACGCGTAGCATCAACCCCACGCGTAGCGTGGTTACTTTTGATGCGGACGCTATGCGTCACAGCCACGCGTATCGTCAGAGCTGCGTGGACTCCACAGCCAACTTGGCCAAACACTCAGCTTTGACCCATTATTGGCCATCCCACTCAGCACAAATGGCCAAAACCGAATAGGGGGCAGGGCCAAGTGGCAAGGCATGATTCATTTAATAATTCCCTCATGGCCACTTCGAGATGTTTAATGGAGGCTGAGTCAGGGGACTGACGCGTAGCGTCAGCACCCTTGCTTAGCCCTATAAATAGGGCCATCCAACACCATTCTAAGCATCCCATCCCATTCCATCTTATTCCATTCTTTTCTCTCTTTGTACTCGACTTTGAGTACTTCTTTTGTGAGTTTGTAGTTCTAGAATAGTTTTCTAGATACTTGAGAGTGTTTTGTTGTATTGTGATCGTTGTATCGTGAAGTTTCCATCTTCTTCATAATGTCAACCTCTGTAAGTGTTGTTTTTACTTTTATACTAATTTGTTTATGTTAGAATTGGTGAACTAATCTATTGAGTATAATATTGTGAATTCGACCTCTGCATGTTTATGATTCAAGTCCATGTTAGTATTTCAATCTTTTATTAATATAAACGTCAAACGGGAGAATGATTTTCATGTGTATTGAAACTTGTTTTATTAGTGTGAATGTCAAACGGGAGAATGATTATTCATGCCGTATTGAAACTTGTTTTGACGAAAGTAAAAGTTGGAATACCCTTGGTATCTCAATTTTATAGGGGTTGTTAACCATTGTTGACATAAGGCCAGGTCTTAATGCAAGTTTTTACTGAGAAAGCTCACGAGGGATCGGACTTTACGGTGAATTCTTAGAATTTATATCACGAGAGATCGGTTATAATGAATTTAAGCTGCAATGACATGAAACTTGATGATTAAATATGCATGTCTTGAGTTCCTCATTGTTATTCTAGATTAGGGATCCAATTTCCAACATAATTTATCTATCTGTGTTTTATTCTCAAGTATCTTACCTATTCTAGTTTGCAACTCAACTTTTTAGATAGAATTTTATTTTCTTTTTATCTCATGAACAATTCAACCATGCTATCCTGTGAATACTGTATAAATTGTATATAAATCATTCTTTTGTCTATAACTTTCTTTAAATTTACCATAGTAAATAGAAAATTACTGTTGTTACTGGACTTTCAATCCCAGTGGAACGATATCTAAAATTTGAAAACTACAAACGATTGGTGCGCTTGCCAATTAATGACCTGGTGGTAAACACAAACAGTTAAAACATTATTATCGGGCCAACAACCACGGGGGAAATTAGGGGCTTCATCGTGATGGACATTTCCTTAAGTTAGGAATGGTGAACGTGTGAGAAGAGAAGATACTTTGTCTTCAAATAAGGGAAATGAGTTGTAGCTAGGGATTTAGCTCCATTTGGTGGAATAACCTCATTTCATTGAAGCTTGAATGTCACTTAACATGACATCTCACATATTTATAACAACAACTTTATTTCAAAAATATAATTGTCTAACATTGAAATTAACCAAGGACTATAATGATATTTTAAAGAAAAAAATGTAATTGTTTGGTCCCTTAAGTTTGAGGGACTAATGTGGAGCTTACTCAATTCTTTAGGGTTGAAATTACGTAGTTGAAATTTTACTTGACAAGACCAATTTAAATAATTAAAATTAGTCAATTTTTTTAGTTTTAAAAAAAAAACATAATATGTGGGTTTTATACTCATTCAATGTTATATAGTTAATAAATATTAGGGTAAATTACCACCATCACTCTCCAGGTTTAGCAAAATTATAACTGGTCCTATTAGTTTTAAAAAAACTTACATCTCGCCCACACTTCTAAACCATCTTCTATGACTAACCCGACCATCAACCATGGTATCTCTTGAGAAGCCATTGATAATGATATGATACATTTTTCAACCATTTTACTTATCCCTAAGTAATGAATACTCTTTTAGTTTTATTTTTGTTCCTCTGTTTGTTGGCTTGCTGTAAACAAGGTCCGCCAGTTCCACAAACTCATGCTTCACAAAGTAGAAAATATTCCTCTTTTATTCACAAGATGCTTGCTCTTAGTTTTCCCTTCTTCACTCCTTTCTCACTTAAGACAGAGATTTTAATTTCATGTTTTTCATTTTCCAATCCAAATCTTGAAGTGGAGTTAAGGGAAGTTAGAAGAGGAAATAGAGACAAGAATAGGTACGAGGTACAATAGAATAAGAGATTCTTACTATAAGCACCCAACAAAGTGTTGAAAGTAAACAAGATGGCGGCGTTTTAGACATGAGTATTTCTTGAATTTGTATTCAATCACATTTTAAAAAGCAAATGTCAATAAATGATGTAGTTTAACTAAATTATGTTTAAGCAATCAACAAATCATGAGGATCTTGTTGAGAACTTAATTATAAGTGTTTATTCAATTATAAAGCTGTTTCAATTTTGATAAGCCATCGAAACTTAATTATTTTTTTAAATCTAAACAAATTATTTGATACCTTAATACGGTATAACTAAATCAACTTTTTAACATTGACACAAACATAAAATATTAGCTAATGTTTATAATTTTTCATATTTATAATATACAAAATTTAGTTATGTAACATATTTATCAGCACATAATTTCAAACTGCTTTTTTTATTATAGAGTACAAAATTAACACCGTGATTCTAAATTTTCAAATAATCGTTCAAATTATTACTTTGTAACAATTCATACATACATACATACGTAATAGATAAAACAAAAAGTATATATTTAAAATAGCAAAATCAGCAAACTGAAATGCATAAGCAAAAGACAGATACATGTACAATTCGTTTTCGTTTTGGTATTTAGACAGACAGATACATGTATTTATGAGAACGCATATAAAAACAAAAATAATTAAAATAAAGAAGTGGCAAATGAGAGAATCATGGAAGATCAGTTGTATAAAGTATAAACGAAGTTATCTATGGAAGTAATTTGAACAAGAAAAGAAAAGAATCAAATAAATTTGTATCAGACGGCAACTGAAGCAAGACATGTTAAAATAACGAATACGTGGACTCATTGAAAACAAACAGGTGATGTTAATTAAAAAACCAGTAAAAACTTAAAAACAAAATGTTAAACGTTGCTTGTAAAGCTAACAAAGGTTACTCAACTTAATTAAAGATTTAATTAAGTTACGAATTCAAATCTCATTATTTATAATATAAATATGTTGTAAGTGTAATGTATTTCAGAATCAAACTCATTTATATTTTTTTAAAGAACGAAAAAAAATTTCCTGGTAAATATAGGTTTCCGTGTCATGTGCGGTCTTCAATTTTCATTTTTTATTTCTAAAAAAATCAAAAGAAAATAAAAATACACGCATAACACGACTAGCGGGTATTTAGTGTTTATTTAATGATTATTGAATATTGATCAATGATTATTACATTTTCTTTAATTTTTTAAATTTATCTCTAATTAAATAAAGCCAACTAACACGCCTTTTCTCTTTCTTTCTCTGTCACAAGTCTCAAAACTCTGTTGTTGCGTTGTCTGATTCTCTCTGAACAAGACCGTGACCGGCGAGCTTAATCTCGCCGGAAAATTGCCCTACGCTGGCCGGAATCTTTATGGTTTCCGATTTGAGTTCTGAATTCCGATTACGCTCTACATCTCTCGCGTTTTTTCGCCAGTGTTTAGGTGGAAACAATCAAAAGTAAAAACATAAAAAAAAAGATATTTGCTTTTCTTTTTATTCATCGCGGAGCTGAGATTAAAGGGGAAGCAATGCAGAGGGAAAAGAAAGGGTGTTTGAAAACGAACCGTGAGATCCCTTGTTTTTGAATTATTTGTGTTGGAACTTCATACAAGATTCAATTTTTTTTCCTCTCTCTTCGAAAGAGAAGGTTGTTGAATTTTGTGGGGGGGCTGAGGAAGGAGGATTTTGGATTTTTTTTTGGTTCTGGAGGGAGATGGTGTCTGAATTGAGGTGAGAGTTTTTTGGCTTTGAAATATTTATTTATTTATTTGCTGGTTTAAACAGTCATCATTTCTGAACTTTTCCCCTCCCCTCTCTTGGTGTTTCTTGATTTTGAGATTAGAACCTGAATATGTTCATAAGCTGTGATTTCTCCTTTGAAAAATTGGGTTTTTGCACTTGATCTGTTCATTTTTAAGGCTTTTTCCTCTGAAGTTCCCTTGTTTCCTTAGGAAACCAAGGTGGGGGTATTGTAAACTGAAGCTAGGTAACTTTTGATTGATTTATTTATTTTTAAATTTTTGGTTGGTTGCGAGAAGGGGAAGCTACAGGTTGTTCTTTGTGCAGTTGAATAGGAATTTTCTAATTTTTCTTGATGGTTTTGTTTCAATTTCCTACATTTTCTTGGGTACCAAATGGTCCAATTGTATTAGGTCGTTGGTAGGTGAGCAAAAAGCTTTCTTCTTTTTCCAGTTTCATCATTCCTTTCAGGTGGTATTTAGTTGAAGATGCAACCTGTTTTTGGCTTTGTTTGTGCATTGATCTCTTTAAAATTTTTGCAATTAGCATAGTTTGTTTTCTAATTAGTGGGTTCATCCGATCTTCTCTTTTCTAATAGTCAAGAATTTAGGATAACTGATATGTTCTTTGTCTGGCATGGCCTAAAGCTCTTTTTTTTTTTGGGGGGGGGGGGGGGGGTGGGGTTGATGGTGATGGTGATGGTTCAATTTTTTTTTCGGTAAACGGTTTCAAGTTTCAACATTGGCAGTTTTGGTTGGAATGCTAGTTTATTGTTTTCTGCACTTTCATTTGTGATACAAATAACCTTAAATTTGTAACAGGTTCGGATGAGTAGGGTCCAGCAAAGCTAGCAAGTGAGGAGCTTTTCAGCAATATTACACTTTCACCCCCAGATTCAGTGAGCTTTGAGGTTACAGAATGCCTTTTCAAGTTATGGATCAGAGGGGTGTTTCTACTTCATCCCATTTTTTTGATGACATATCCTTTCGTTCTGAGGTATTTAACTATTTATTATCCCTGTCTATCTTGAGAATTTAATGATCATCAGATCCATAAAACATTGTACAGCATTAGACTTGGCGTCTACTGTTTCAAAATGGTGTGCAACTTTTCTATGACCTCCAATGTTATTGCCCTTATGGCCTGCTGGTTTTCTAAACTTGTCTTGGATTTTTTTCTATTTATGCAGAGGAATGTTGGATTAGGGAAGCATAAGTCCATTAATGATCAATACCCACAAGGTGAGGACCAATCAAATCATTATTTGTTCATATTAGTACTATATGTTGTACTGGTATGCTCTCTAATTTCAACTTTGATGCCCTAAGATTTCTGTTTAACAAATAATTATTACTGAGATTTTAGATATTGAACGAACTTTCAAACTTTGGACCAGAAATTGATTAGTTTCTTTTGTTTTGGACATGTTAATTTTAGGGTTATTGTTTGGTGTGTATCTTTCTGTATAATTTGTATGATACCTCTGGTCTCAATTCTGAAACGTGGTAATAAATATCCATTTTATGGATTTTCAGCCAACATCTGTGTTAGACTTCTTATAAATGTTTGATTGCACACAGAACAAATGATTATCAATGTAATCTAGTGATTAAATTATGAAATCCTAAAAATAATGTTCTTGTAACTTTGTAACTGTAGCATAGCTATTGGCAGAAAAAATAAAGGTGATTGGGTGAAGATAGATACAACATTATGCTTTATTTGAATCTCGTGTTTGTGCTTTTGATGTAGATATTATTTGTGATTTTGTGGCCTTTTATCATACTAAGTTTGAAAGTAGTAGACTTGTAATATCTTCCTCACATTTTGTGTTTGTTTGTTGTGAATGTTTATTAATTACTGTTACTATACTGCTTAATCTGATAAACGTTTTACTAATTGCTGGATAAATAAGCTGTGCTGAATTCATTTTATCAGGAAAGAATGGAATGGTTGCATCATCTGGCAGCATTTTGAATGCTTCATCACCCCTTGATATAAATGCAAAATCTGGCTTGCTGATGTCACAGACTAGTCTACCTGGGGAGAATATGGATTCCAAGGAGTCATTGCAATATCATTCCAAATCATTGTCTGATGCATGTCTGCAGTCAGCACCTACCTCATATGGTTTAACTGGCAACAGGATTGTGACTAATGCTGCCCCTTGTGAAAGTAGTTTATTCTCAAGCTCACTGTCTGAGATATTTAGCCAAAAGTGTAAGAATTTGTTTCATGCCTTGAGTACATGTATGATGGATATTGCAGTGTAGTTAAGTGATCCGCATTGTGGTTCTTTCTTGTTTCCTATACTTTGAAAGCAACTTTCTGCCGCATCAGTTTGTGTATCATCACTGGATATCAGCTTAAATATTTGCAATCTTGCCGAATGTAGCAGTTAAAAGAAACATCTCATCTGAACTCGCACTGCACCCACTTTATATTTATCTGTTAAAGATTTTCTGACTTTACTTCGGTTAGATTGATATCCTTATCTGTCTGTTTATTTACAAATCTTGGTGCAGTAAGGTTATTCGGGAATGAAGTTCTGTCAGATCAGCCCATTACTGCCGGTTCTCCTCCCGAGGAAGAGCCATATAAATCTCTTGAAGAAATAGAGGCTGACACCATAGGGAATCTCCTTCCTGATGAAGATGATCTGCTTTCTGGTGTTGTTGACGAGTTAGGATGCAGTTCTCATGTCAGAACAAATGATGACTTTGAAGATTTTGATTTGTTTAGCAGTGGTGGAGGCATGGAGCTGGAAGGGGACGACCATTTAAGTTTAGGAAAAAGAATGAGTGGTCTGGATGCAGATTATGGTTTCGTTGGAGGTTCTAAAGGAAAATTTCCTTTTGGTGAACAGCCTTCCAGAACACTTTTTGTTAGAAACATCAATAGCAGTGTAGAAGACTCTGAGTTAAAAGATCTCTTTGAGGTTTGAATATTCTTCTATTCAGCTAGACATTATGCTACAAATTTCAGGAAGCATTTCATACTCTTAATAATAGTAGTCAATTGCGCCACGTCAATGTGGTGCGGCCCCTCCCCGCGATTGGCGTGTCACGCCCTCCCAAGACTCCTCTCTCTTCTCCTTTTTCTTTTTCTCGGCAACCCACTTCTTCGATGACTACCCCACCTTGGTTTCAGACTTGGCGGCCATCCCACCTTACTCTCTAACTCTGGCGACTACCCCCACCATCATTTCAGACTCCGGCAACCACCCCTACCTTCGTTTCAGACTCCGGTGACCACGCCCACCTTCTTGTGACACATGACTCCCCATTCTGGCTTATCATCTTGCTTCGTCTCTTTCTCTCTTTCCCTCATCCCCACCCATGATCACCTTTAGAACTCAGTCCATGGCTCTTTGCATCTCATCTCAACATCTCTTCCTTTACTCATTTCCCGTTACTGTTCTTCTTTCTCTATTTTACTTTGTTTTGGAAACAGAAAACAGAGGAACTTTTGTAGAAGAAAAAGGACTTGATTTTGTGACATATTTCTACTTCTACATATCTTTGACTCTTTGATTCGTGGAATTTTAATATTTAGATTATGAATTCATGAATTTAGACAGGGGTTTTCATTGGATAATAGTTTTCTAGTTAAGGCTTATGCATTTGGAATATTTTTAGTTATTTATCTCTATTTTTTCTTTGCATATACAATATATATATTTACTTATTTTACCTGAGATAGTGTAAAATAGCGTCCGTGATTTGCTCTGTGATGCCGTGATCGCATTTTTGGGGTCGTTTGCGACGCGACAGGTTTTTGGATTGACTTAATCATAAAATTTAATTGGTCTATTATGTTTGTTTTGGCAGCAATATGGAGATATTCGAACCATTTATACAGCTTGTAAGCACCGTGGGTTTGTCATGATTTCTTACCACGATCTACGGGCAGCACAAAATGCAATGCAAGCACTTCAAAATAGGTCATTGAGGTCTAGGAAACTTGATATACATTATTCAATTCCAAAGGTATTATATTAATAACATGTATACATAATTCCATTTCCATTGCTATCATTAGGATAAAGTGGTTGTGTTCTTTTTATCATCTTAGTAGTCAGTATTACAATTTACAACTATGTGCTTTTCTTTTTCAATTGTTTTGTGTTCCTACATTTTTATGCTGTGGTTAAAGATGTATTTTAACTTGACATGCTAGGTCAATGCTCCAGAGAAGGATACTGGTCATGGTACACTGATGCTATCTGGTCTTGATTCATCTGTTTCAAATGATGAGCTTAAACAGATTTTTGGATTTTATGGAGAAATTAAAGAAGTAGGTTTTGTTGTCTTTCACCTGTTTTAGTTGCTTGTGTTTTATGAGGATAATACAAGATTTCATAAATATTATGTCTTTAATTGCAGATCTATGAATATCCAGAAATGAATCATCACAAATTTGTAGAGTTTTATGATGTGCGAGCTGCAGAAGCTGCTCTTCGTGCATTGAACAAGATTGACATTGGTGGGAAGCAGATCAAGCTTGAACCTGGCCATCCTAGGTCTGCAACTTGGTGGCTATGCCCCACTATTTTTAATTAGTTTCTTTATTCTGTAGTTGCTCTTGTAATTGTTTTCTGCATTATTTGTGTGCCTATCTTAAATGATGTCATGTAGATGAAGGTTTTTTTTTTTTTTTATGTGAACATCTATCTGTAGGACCTTAAATTGCTTTATTTCTTGCTTTTATTGGTTAATGGAATGCAAAGTTGTTACAGATCACCTTGATGGAAAATTAGTTACACTTTTCTAAGAAATTATTTTCTTGTGATAACAACCATGGAAACCTTGCTTTTGTAGTTTGATGCACCAGTCTCAGAGAGGGCAAGATGAGCGAGATCTTGGTCAAAGTATTATTGACAACTTATCATTAAGACAAAAGGGTAAGATTTTATCTGCGGAAGTGTATTTTTTTCCTAGGAAGCAAATGCTCTCTTTGTCTCACCAGACATCATTTGCAGCAACAGTGTCTTCTGGAGTTATTGGATCTGGCAGCTTGGAAAATGGATATAATCAGAGATTTCAATCTACAATGCGGCAACCCTTGAATGCATTTATTGATAATTCATTCTTTCATGTGAATTCTAACATTCAAAACAATGTGAGAGGACCACCTGCTGGAAAAGTGCCTGCCGTTTGTGAGTCCAGTAGCTTTGTTGATGCAATGAAATTTGCATCAAGTCCAAGATTTCATCCTCACTCCTTACCTGAGTATCGTGATAGTTTAGCTAATGGTAGTCCTTATAACTTTTCTAACACCATTAGCAACATGGCTAGCAAAATAGGTGCTGGAGCAACAGAAGCCTCTGATGGAAGGCATATACAGGGAATAGGCTCAACTGGGAACATAGCAGAATTTCCTGCAGGAGGTTAGTGTGCCATATGCTTCTGTGCTAATAAAGCTTCATGCATAACCTGTCTTCTTGTGCAACAGTTTTGAAATGATTATTGTCTATAGAAAATTGTTACAAGAAAGGTTAAAAACTTAATTGTTTACATGAATGGGCTTGACTGTTAAGGAAGATGCATAGGTTTTCATTCTTCCCTTATTTCTTAATAACACCAAAAATATTGTTTCTTTTTTGGTAATACACTAAATCACTGGCAAACTGTTGTTGGCTGACCATCTGTGATTAAGCATTCTGAATTGAATGAGTTTTCAAATTAATTTCTGTGCCTACTTCTAAGTGGTCAGAGGGTGGGTAATTGTAGCTGAACACAAAGGCATAAACATATTTGTAATGAGGATTAAGTAGTATTACAGCCGAATCCTGGAGTAACGTTTTTGTTTTATCTTGGTCCTTAGGGAATGGGATCCGCCCGCATCATGGACTTTATCATATGTGGAACAACACAAATTTGCATCAGCAACCTTCATCAAATACTATACTTTGGCCGAAAGCACCATCATTTGTTAATGGTGCTTGTGCTCCGGGTCTTCCACAAATGTCAAGCTTTGCTAGAACACCACCCCATATGATGAGAACACCGCATATTGACCATCATGTTGGATCAGCACCAGTTGTTACAGCCTCACCTTGGGAAAGGCAAAATTCTTACTTGGGAGAGTCCCCTGAGGCTGCTGGTTTCCGCTTGGGTTCTCTTGGAAATGGAGGTTTTCATGGTTCCTGGCAATTGCATCCACCAGATTTTCCTTCTCATAACATGTTTCCTCATGCTGGCGGAACTAGCACTGAACTGATGTCCAATGCTGGGCAGAATTCTCCTAAGCAGTTATCACATATTTTCCCTGGGAGACATCCTATGACTTCAATGTCAAAATTTGATGCTACCAATGAGCGAATGAGAAACCTTTATCATCGTAGAAGTGATGCAAACACCAACAATGTGGATAAAAAACAATATGAACTTGACCTGGGTCGCATAATGCGTGGGGAAGATAGCCGAACAACGCTTATGATAAAAAATATCCCTAACAAGTATGTTAATTGTCTCCATGGCTTTTGGGATCTTGTTACTGCTTACTTCGTATTTAGTCAACAATTGAATGTTACCTTAAAGCCATTGTTTTACTTTTATACATTTAAGCTCCAGCAAAGAATTAGGATTTTACCTTGATCATTAGGATTTTAGAGGCAACAAAGAATTCTTACTCTTTTGCTCTGGTCTCCTGATTTGGCCTGTTTCATCTTATTTATTTGGTAGATATACTTCAAAGATGCTTCTTGCTGCCATAGATGAGCAATGTCGGGGAACGTATGATTTTCTGTATTTACCAATTGACTTCAAGGCAAGTATTTTTTTTAGTTGGTTGATTCTGCTTTTTGTAATGTTTCTAATTCAATTCTATAATGATTGCAGAACAAATGTAATGTTGGCTACGCATTCATAAACATGACTGATCCTGGTCAAATTATTCCTTTCCACCAGGTTATTTTGGAAGTTCTTACCTAATATGAATTTGAGTCTTTTATCTTGGTAAGAATTTTGAAATTCTTCATGTTGATGGGACTAATAGATAGAAACGTATTGTAGGCTTTTGATGGGAAAAAATGGGAGAAGTTTAACAGTGAAAAGGTAGCCTCACTTGCCTATGCTCGAATCCAAGGAAAAGCTTCTCTTATTGCCCATTTCCAGAATTCAAGCCTAATGAATGAAGATAAACGTTGCCGCCCTATTCTCTTCCATACAGATGGCCCAAATGCCGGTGATCCGGTAATTCAGCCTGTTCTTTACTTAATACATATTTTCCAGCTGCTAATTGCACTTTACAAATTACAAAATAGCTAGATCTACATCTACTTCTATGTTTCTCCAATATTTTGCTTCACAGATCTGGTTTTACTGGTATTTACAAGCTGATCGAACTAGAGTGCAATCCACATGACAACTTTCTCTTTTACCCCAATAAAATGCATATTTTTTTGAGCTGGTTTTATGACCAATAAGATGCCTATTTGTTTTAATGGGTTAAAGTTAAAATCTTTTCTTGCATGATGTGCATTCAACACCATGTACTTTCAATTAAAATGTCATGTTTGATTTCAATTAAAGGCTGATAGCATGTACTACATACGTTCCTATTTAACAGTCAAAGAGAGAAGATAAATCTTGTTTCTATTTAACTACCTACTTAGTGTTTCAAAACATAATAATTTTTTTTTTCAATAATATGTAGATGAGAGAGAAAATATGATAAATAAAGAGAGACAATGTAGTTTAATAAATGAAGAGTAGATAAGAAATTTTGGTTTGTAATATTTGTGTAATTTTTTTCTATATGGATAGTTAAATAGAGAAAGTGGTAGTATTTCAGAGTTAACCAACAACTTCATATATCTTGTTTTTTCGGATGACATCCCGGGACAACATTGACCTGTTTTATCTCCACAGGAGCCTTTCCCTATGGGTGCCAGTATCAGATTGAGGCCTGGGAAATCTCGCGCTGCCGGCTGCGAAGATAACCGAAGTCCTTCAACTTTGGCAAATGGAGAAGAGTCTGCTAATGGAATAGACTCTTCAAGAAATTCTGACTGATTTAGCCTTGGGCACTAACTGTTCCATAATGTCATGATATCATCAACCCCCAAAGTCTGTATATTTACATTTTCTTTTTATTCAAGAGAGGAGTTGAAGCCAAGAGGAAAAAGGGGCTCACAATTTTTTTTTACCTATAGAGGAGCCTTAAACCAAAGTTTTCTGAGGCTGAGGTACATAACCATATAATGAAGTAATTTGATTCTAGTATTTTTCTTTAAAATTTCCTAAATTTTTGCCATGGAGTCCTGCTACCTTCTCACAAGTCTAGAGAAATGGCTTTAACTGAAGCTCAAAATTTTGGCTAGCTGAATGAACAATGTCACAATTTGCATCAAGTTACCTACTACCCTTGAGAATTGCGGATTTTGTTCTTCTGTGTTGTTGTTGTCTTCTTGTTCATATGTATTTCTTTTTTTATTTTACAAATTCCGGGGCGTTTGTGCCCTTATGGGATCAGTTTTTGTCTATAGAAGTGTATGTTGAGGAACATTTTAGTTTTATGTAACTTTTCTTAATTCAGATATTGTTATTTCCCTTGCAATTCTTACATCTGAATTTTTAGGACTAGGGCGTGTTTTGGTATATTGATTCATTAAGAACCCATGCGATGAACATGTTTTACCCAAGAGATTTTCTTGACAAGATTTGTTGAAATAATGTTTGATATAAATGTTTAATGTTTCCAAGTAAGGTATGTAATGTCAAAATAAAAATAAAATTTTTCACGTTTATCTCAAAGAGATAATCAAAAAATTATATCAAAAAATTATTGGGAATATTAGAGCCCTTTTATTCTAAAAACTGTTTTCATTACATGTTTTTAGTTTTAATTATAAAACAATTATGTTTTCTGTTTTTAAAAATTTATATTGAAAAGGGTTAAACTAAGAAAATAAAATGTTCTCATCTGAATAATGTACAATAAAATGCTTTCATATATCTTTAAGGGGTTAGCAATATACAATTATTGAATTTTAAACTTAAATATATTTTTGATCCTTATGAGTTTTTATAAAATATTTTCATCTCCATACAGGGTTAAAAATATAAAAATATTACCTCTGTCACACCATATAATACATTTTTCAAAAAAAAATTGTCCCTTAGTATGAGGTCCTCTTTTAAATTTTAATGTCATTAATTGATCTTTTTTACCTAAATACCCTTATTAATGTATAACTTTTATTGGAACCAATATAATAAATAATAAATAATATTCATCAATTAGATTATTTACCTTTGCAATAATAATTAGCTAGTAAGTGGAGAGAGGCTAAATAAAAAGAGAATAAGTGAAGAAAATTTAATAATGAGTGATAACCACTTTAAGGGTAATTTTAAAAAACTATTATAAATTTCAAACAAATTTAATAATTTTAAATAAATTAACCAACTTTCTTAATATGTGTGAAGTAGGTAAAAAAAAGTCTTATCTTTAACACAAAAAATCTTTTAAATATTGACATGTTTAATAGAATTACACACTAACTTATCTATATTCTCATGTGACTGGTCCAATTGGTTATTGATGTGACTCTAATAATTAAAATTATAGTAATATCTTTAATAGGTAAATTACTTTCAAAACTATGAGAAAAATAAATTTGTTAAGATTTTCAACTACTACAAGCATTATGTAAAAATAGTATTTTTATATGGATAAAAATTAAAAGACTTCTATTTTATTTTATAGGAACCAAAATTATATTAAATCTTAAATTTTATTGTGATAACTAATTATAAACACAATATTTATGGGAAAGTTTAAAGAATTTTCTTAAGAATCACACTCTTGTTAATCTTATTTTTGAAAAAATAACTCGCTAGGAATAAAACATTCTCAACGCAAAATGCTAAGTTAATCCCTTTCTATTTTCTTCTTTTTTTCATTGGTTATTCATAATTTCTTCTCCTTTTTATTTGTAAATATGCGTGTGTGAGACATATTTAGTGAGAATTAAATAATATAATGAGAAACAAAAACAACTCATAGTAATCACCCGATCGAATCAAAAAAGAAGGAGACATGATTTAATTTTGACATGTGTTATTTAATTGTGAACTATTTAAATTTAAATTATATAATAGATATAATATATTAAATTAGATAAGAAATATCAATATAGATTAAAGATATCAAATTAGTTAATTTTTTAAAAAATTAAAAACAATACCATATACCCCTCATATATTAACTGAACTGGTTGTGGTCGGGGTGCGGGGCCGGCCTAGAAACTAGTCCTCATAGCGTGCTATTCGCTCAAATTTAACACCAATCCAGTGGAAATTCGATATTATAACCTATATTTTAATGGGGAAATAAAGGTCTTATAGTGATTCCTCGTACCAAATAATCAACCTTACACATTGTGGGGCGAAAGATTGTGTCACTTGCAAGGACACTCCGACGCTCAAGTCAGTGAATATTCAAGGAGAATATCAGAGCTCAAGCATAAGTTCAAGTATGTAAAGTGTACCTTTCATTCTTGATGTGTAGGTATTTATACCTGGAGGTAGCGAAAGTATTATTTCGAGTAGGTGGGCTTATTGTACAAGGTGTCAATGTGATTCTGATTATTTGCACCTTACCTACCAACTGCTCTTTTATATCAGCCACTTTGCATGTTACTTTCTCAACACGCGATTGTATAAGTCAACTCTGACTATTCGGTATTGAGAGAGTAGCTCACACCAGGATCATGTCATAAATCTCATACGCGGTGTTGGGAGACAGTGTTAAGCTATAATATTTTCAGCGATGTCAGTCTTTACATAACGTATTTTAGGTCAAATGGCCTTTCTACCTATAGGCCGGTATCGAGACCGGATTATTTGTCCCCTAGCTTGTTTGAGGGACTGTGCCGGTTGCTCGAATAAGCTATATCCTTCATTAAGACACCTGTTATAGGCATGGGTAAGATGAATGTTTTGTTTAACTTAGAAGAATTTTCATTTGCTTTTATGCATCTTCGTAACTGCTTTGCATTTATTTCCTTTTTAAAACGCAGCATTGCGCGTATTGAGGGTTGCACCAATCATGCAACAATTACTTTCAATCATGCATGGCGGTTACACTTCAATCATAACTTTGACGGTTACTTTTGGACAATAGGTCTTGGAAATTGAAACGACTCGACCTAAGAAATTTGAATCCAAAACGCCACCATGTTGTTTTCTCCTAGCCATGTCTATAAGAGGTGGTCCTGGAGAGGTTGCAAGAAACTGATGATTTTTCATGTTGTGACTTAGCTAAAATCTAGAGAGAAAACCCTTGCGATTTAGAGAGTTAAACTTGCACCCAACATTTTGCTTAGCTTTGTCGTGCCTCAAAGGTCTTGAAAGAAATTCACTTGTTCGTGAACCTTAAGATTCCACCATAGTTTTCAAGTAGTGAACCCTTATCCTTAACTTTTACTTTGTTTTTATTTTTACTTTGTGTTTACTCCTCTGGTGAGTGAAAAAAATGAGGACTAAGGGAGGGCCATCTTACCGTGGGGGTAGGATTTCTGTAAGGAGTCAAAGGCTTGGGGTACAAGGACCAGGACTAGGAGGGGAAGACAGAGACGAGAGTGGTGTTTTGGAATAGATTATGAGCCTAGGGTTTCGGATGACAAAAGCTCTGATTTTTATACTTCTAACAACATTAACTTTTACAAATCTGTAGGTAGTCTTAATCACGTGATCAGAACCATGGTTACTGAGGAAAGAGAAATGAGGGTGATACAGACTCAACCGTGGTGCTCTACTATCATCGCGCACTATATAAATTGGGTGCAGCTCCTAGCTGATAACCCTTATGCATGAGTACAACGGGAGGTCATGAAAACTCCCTCCCAATATGCTAAGGCCACTGGGGGCGCAATGGACTTCAAATGTCCAATTCATGCTAAGGAGAAATACAAGGAACAGTACATCGCCCTGCACCCTAGGGTTGGGGATCGTGTCTGCCACATCCCTTTTGACGAGCGGACCATTTTCATGTACGACATCCTTTTCACCCACCTTGAAGTGAGCTTTCCTTTGATGGAGTTTGAAATAGGGGTCCTTCGCTTCCTCAACTAAGCCCCCATTCAACTGCATCCAAATGGATAGGGACTAGTCTGGAGTTTAGAAGTGCTTAAGGAGCACTTTAATTTCATTCCTATTGTTGTGCTCTTCTTCTATTACTGCCAGGTAGTGTGTTGGGACAACAAAGACGACAGTCTTAGCTTTGTCACACTCAGGTGTGACTCAAAAATGGTCAACTTTGAAGCCTTCATTGAGTCAGCCAAATCTGAGGGCGTCTCTTTCAAGAAATGTTTTATGAAGGTCCAAGTAAAAGCTAACAAACCAGTGTTTTGGGAAAATGAGGATGGGATCAAAAAATTTCTGGTGTCATGGACCCATGAACATTTTTTGCTGACTGGGGCGGCATATGTAACTGATGAAAATGAGTTATCCCTTACCTCTGTCGAAGTATTCGGAGCCATGCACGTATTCTACTCTGTGCGTAAAAAGTTCTCCTACAAACGTCTCCTCGGCTCCCAGCCTTATAAAGAAGCCTATCTACGTAATGACTCGAGTTTTAACATGCTTTGGTTGAGTCCCTACTTTCGCTTCCTAACATTTTTCCTTTTGTTATTACAAAAGAGATTGAAAGCTTCAGACCAATGGACAGTCTAAAAAAGTTGCAGGCTCAATTAACCGTTGCTAAAAGAGAAAGCCAAATTCAACCCAAGAGAAACATCGCCAAGGCTAACCAAGCCTCCATAACATTCCTTAAGGGGACCAAGCCAATTCCCTTGAAGGAGACCCCGAAGCAAGGAACAATAGAAGGGGCTCCAGATAAGAGGGAAGAGAAGAAGCACGAGCCAGAAAGGGAAAAGGCTCAAAAGAAAAGACAGGAGCCAAAGGAAGGGGAAACCTACCTCTACCCTCTAAAAAATCCAAGGGTAAAGAGCCAGTGCAAGAGGAGGCCGACCAACTAGCGACACCGATCAATGTGTCATCTTCCTAGGGGGAATCAATGGCCTTCCATGCTGGAATTGAGATTGCTCAGTCTGAAGAGATGATGCCTAGGCGTTACTATGCTCCTGTTCCCGGGTCTCGCCTGAGCCTTTTCATTATGTACTAGGGAAAAAAGTAGAGTAGGACAAACTAAAGTCCCCTCAGTACTTCCTTCACTTTGATTTTGAGGTTGAAGAAAGGAAGGCCGCTATCAAAGCTACCCGCTGGCAGTTGGTCGAACTATACGGGATGCTACAGTCCTTTAACGACATCGTAGATCAGGCGGATGAGAGCTCCCTATTCTACGACCAAGTTCAGGCTCTTGAGGCAGTCAAAAGGGCAGCGAACATAGAGATTGACAATTTGAAGAAGGTAATAAAGGCTAAGAACAAGGCCAAGGATGGGGACAAGGCATAGATTCTTGCCTTGAAATAGAAGATGGAGAAACTTCAGTCTGTAAAAGTAATAGCTGGAGTTGCTGAAGAAGGAGAGCACTGAACTAAGGGCCAGTAATGAAAAATAGAATAAATGTTACGATGACGTGCAAGTTAAGATTCTGCGTCAAATTGATGTTTACATCAGCAAAGAGACAAACTGGCTTAGGGAGAAGCACAAATTGGCCGCTAAGATGAAGGAGCTCAAAAAGAAGATTGCTTACACTGGTTCCCTCTGTGAAGCACTCAAAAAGCTGCATAAAGAGGCAGCTGCTGACTAACAAAGGGCGGTGGAAGCAGTCCAATTATGTTAGAAGGTTGTGGATGAAACGTTTAGCACAACCATAAGGCAGTTCAATACAGGAACCCTAGAGTGAGTCTAAACTTAAACGACATCAACCCTTACTTTGAATTTCATGATGGGAAGCTGTTCTCCATGGTAAATGATGAACACCTGGATCCTGAGGACCTTCCTTACGAGATAGTGGACCTGCCACCGCCGTAGTCTATGATCGATCAACCCAACCCTTTTAAAAATAAGAAAGTCCAGCCCACACTGGATAATAACACTGTTCTATAAGGCAATGTATCGCCTCCTCCAGATGACACAACCCTAGTTGCTTAACTTAGTCATGAAGTACCTTTGTAATTTCGTCTTTGTTTTTTGAATACTTGAACGCCCTGTGCCGGGATAGGCTTCGACTTTTAACTTTATTTGAACAATGACAATCATTCCTTCCGAATTGGCTTTTATCAAACTTTTGCATTTATAGTCACTTTATATTTACTCATAGAAATTTTGAAAACAATGTCCCTGTCAGGGACTTGGATGCTTCTGTTTCATTGTAAAAACTTAGCTTAAAATTTATTGATCCTTCTTATGGGATCTAGAATATAATTTGATATAAACCATAACAGTGTTGCCTTTTTTCTAGGGTTATAAAACCCTTTGATAAAATTCATGATCTACTTGCACTTCTTATCGGAGTCAGGTATAGTCTCAAAAGAGAACTAATCATCACTACTCATTGGGGCCAAATTGTAACATCCCTGTTTTTAGAAAAAGCTTTACCTTTGTAAATTTTGAATTATGGAGAGTTGTAAGTAAGAATAAGTCAATATATACCCTGTTGATGGTCTGTGGTATCTCAGAAATGTCATTTTTGTGCATAATAATGGAATTTATATGGATCATTAGTGAAATTATGCAAAAACCGAGTGAAAAGGACTCTGTTCCGAGTAACAGAGAGGAATTCCGAGTGAAGGAATGAAATTCCGAGTGTAACGTTACGTTTTTCGAGTAAAACATGACTGAGAGGGCTACCACCGAGTGGAGTCCTGACCTGAGAGGCAATTCTGAGTGAAGTGTGTTCAAGAGAACCACTTCTGGGTGAAATTCCGAGTCAAAACACCCTAGAAAGGCCCGTTTTCGAGTCAAACATTGCCAAATGCTTCTTTTCCGAAGGAAATCCTCCGATTGAAGTATTCCGAGAGAAAGAATGCATATATATTTATGTTTATGTTGATTTGATGCTTTCTACCGACTGGAATGTGTTGTGGAATCAATTGGGAAGGATTCCGAATGGTTTCATATGTATTTGCTTAGGAAACCGAGTGGAAAATGGTGGAGGGAGCCCATTCCGAGAGAAATGTAAGAGGCTGAACCATTTCCGAGTGAGATATACTCTACTGGACCAAAACCGAGTGAGACTCGTACGTGTAAGTCTTGTTCCGAGAGGTAATGGCTTAAATAAACCTTAATTGGGAAATATAGTTGAAGAAGTTGGCCTAAAACCGAGTGAACCAAGTGAATGAAGACTCGGATTTCCGAGTGAAAACTCTGAGAAGAGAGGACTCGGTCTGGACAGATATTACCGAGTGAGAAACCGAGTACCTGAGTCAGTTTCAAAGGAATTCCGAGCGAGGACTTGAAGACTCGCTCAAGCAAGCCTTGTATTTGTTGACTCGGAAGAAGAATTCCAGTCGGCATAGTGGTTAACCGAGTGGAATTTTCACTCGGTATTCAGTGTCAGTTGTGCGTATTGACTTCAATTTTGTCTTTTAATGATTATTTTAATTCAATCATGCTCATTATAGCTAGTGGGCGGCCAGAAATGGGCACTGACTCAGCATATCTCCTTATTTAAATCTCCACTGCCACTCCATTAACACTCCACTAGCAGCCCACTCACAAAAGCTGTTCCCCATTTAGTTTTCCACTTAGCAGCCCACTCCTTATTTAAACCAGCACAAGGACTCTTAGAGAACACACACACGAAACACACCTCCATCATTCTTCTTCCTACAAGTTACTTCTCTCTCTTTTCTCTTCTGTTTCACTCGGAATTTGTGCGGGACAGTGAAAAGGAACCTCTGCTTCTCCTCCAGGAGCTCCATAAAGGTAAGGGGGTATATTCTTGGGTGCTCTGTGGGAAAACCGAGTGAAGGAAAGGGTTAAGGAACTTGTTCCTCACCTTTCTAGGACAGATTCAGTGTTGTGTGAATTAAATGCCTTAATTGTTATTATTTGTATTTATATATATATATATATATATATATATATATATATTTGTTATTAAATGCATATAATCAGTGATGAATTGTGAAATGATATGAACTGTATTGGACTGAAAATACTAAGCATCATGGGTACCGTGTGATTTCCAGTGAAAAATTATGAATAGAAGATGGATTTAATGATAACAGGTTCTGTTTTATGTTAATCCGACCGGTTTTACATCTATAACAACTCGGTTTTTCTTAGTTTCAATCGGATTCAACCTTAACTGAATGTATTTCATTCTGATAGAACAATTCTTCACTCGGTAAACAACCTAATTTCACTCAGAGAACTTTTTCTAGTTTATTTCCACTCGGACAGCATCTTCCCAGTTGGTATCACTCGGAAAACATATTTCACTCGGAACTTATATTGATTTCACTCAGAAAACTCCTTTGAGACTGATGTCACTCGGAATCGTATTTTATTACACTCAGAAATTCATTTTTACTCGGTTTCACCAACATTTTCACTCATGAAACTCTTTCTTACTGATTCCACTCGGAAATTATATTTTAATTCACTCAGAAATTTATTTCACTCAGAATTTAAGTTATTTCATTAAGAAAATACTTCTCAGTTTCTGTTTCACTCGGAAAACATATTAATTTCATTTAGTAAATTCTGCTCAGTTTTATTTCACTCGGATTCATAGTTAATTCATGCGGAAAACTCATTTTCACTCGGAATCAAACCTGTTTCAGTCGGAAAACAGCCTTCCAGTTCATTTTCACTCGGACCCAAACTTGTTTCAGTCGGAAAACAGTTTTCCAGTGTAATTTCACTCGGATTTTTAGCCAGATCGTTTGGAAAACCCTTCTCAGTATAATTCCACTCGGAATCATACTTATTTCACTCGGATTTACCCTTGTTTCACTCGGAAAACTCTGTTTTTAGTGTTTTTCGCTTGGATTTTCATTTAGAAACTATTCTTTAATACTTTTTAAATTATTGGGAAGTTATAATTATTATTATCATTCTTATTCTATTATTATTATTATTCTAATTATTATCAATCTTAATATTGTTATTATTATTATTAGTTTTATTGTTATTAACATTGTTAACGTCTTAATTATGAGTATTTACATAAAGAATATATTATTTTACTCTTTATGGAAAATATATTTTAACCAAGATATAATAGATATATTTCTAAAATAATAAACGAATATCTTACAATGTTTAAATAATTGATGGAATTCAAAGAACTTGGGAATGATATGATGAGACTGGAAACACATAAGATACCCAAGGAATCAATTGATAAAATAAATGCAGTTCGCATCATGAAAATATTTTTGAAGAAGAAAAACCTCTAGAGCATACACTTGGTACAGTGGAGGACACTCACGTTCGATCTCCATGAAGAATCTTGGGAGTACAACTGGAACGGCAACCCAATGGCATCAGAGTTGCGCCTGATAGCCGGGTGAGACGATGCAATTCTAGTGTACTTTGACTAAATGACGGAGTGTAACTATGATCGTAGGGATCCAAGTTCCAAAAAAAAACATTTAAATCAATGATGAGAACCAATGAGTTCATTTGTACCATATGGAACTTGGGCGGACCCTGATCGCTCTAGATGATTGGAATGGTGATATTCCAAAGAATAAGAAGAAGATGAAACGATTTATTGGGCCCACATGCATCATGAGACTTAACCATAGATAAATCATAATAAATCCAAACTCATGCATTTCATTACAGCATATTTGATTGTTATATTTATGAATATGTTAATTATATGATTTATGTGATATTATATGTTAACTGGATTATGTCCGCACCGGATTAACCAATCAGGGTCTTGGGTTATACTCACCCTTACTGTTGACAATTTTCAGAGGAATTAGGAAATCAAGAACCTGAGTATGAAGAACAGCAATATGCTGAACCAAATGAGAACGTTCCTTAAATAGAATATAAGTAGCTGAATATTGACGGATGACTGTATAATATTTAAGGGTGCCTGCGTGCCCCATTCTGTTAAGAGTACAATTACTTGCAGTTTGTGAATGACTATGTGATCTATATAATATTGCTTCCACTGATATGCCATTATTTTATTTTAAAAAAAAATATTCACTTTTTCTAAAAAGACTGTTAACACTCTCAGTTAAATAGGATGAACCTACAGAAGGAATCGTCTTATCTAACCGAGGGTGTTACATTGGTGGTATCAGAGCATAGTCGATTCATTAAACTTGGGAAGTGGACCATTAGGTTTCCACGTACTCTGATAAAAATATTGAACAGTCTATAACACTCCTAAGACTAAATATCCTATGTGGAATACTCCACATAACATATACCCTGAACTTATTTGTTGATATTCTTTCAGCAAATTCCTAAATGGCACGCCGAAATAACGATCATGTGATGGAGGATCTTCTTACCAGAATTGTGGAGGTAATAGAACGCCAAGAGTTACCTCATTCTTCTACTAGGCAAAACCAAGGATTAGCTGGCTTCCAGAGGAATAATCCTACTCAATTCAAAGGAGGCTTTGATCCAGAAGGAGCACAATTATGGATTGAACACCTTGAAAAGATTTTTACCGCTATGCGATGCTCTGACGAAGACAGGGTAACTTTTGTCGTCTTCATGCTGGTTGCGGAAGCAGAACACTGGTGGACTCATGCCAGAATCAGATTAACAGCTGAGAGACACTTCCTCACTTGGGGACGATTCAGGACAGAGTTTCTCGCCAAATACTTTCCTGAAGATATAAGGAGGCAAAAAGAGCAGGAATTCTTTAATCTGAAACAAGGCAATATGACTGTTGGGGAGTACGCTGCTAAGTTTGATGAGCTGGCAAAATGTTATCCCTACTACACCCACATGGGAGAAGCGTCAAGATGCGCAAAGTTTGAAGCAGGATTACGGCAAGAAATTCGCCAAGTTATATGTTGTCAACAAATTACACAATTCACTACTTTGGTTGACAGATGACGCATCTTTGAGAATACCTTTAATCTACGACGACCTGGAACGTCTAATCATGGGCTAGAACGACATATGCCAGACAGACAACAGAGGAGAGATTTTTGAGTAGATCGACCCTACTCTCGTCCACCTTACTCAGCCAACCGAATTCCTCCCAGAGGTCAGGAGAACCAAAGCGGTAAAAACTGCACAATTTGTGGACGGATTGGACATCGTGATGCTGACTGTTGGTACAGAAATAAAAATAACCAACAACAAGTAACTCAAGGACAGGCAGTACGACCAATAGGTCAAGGAAGTGGAGGATCTACTGCAAATACCTCTACCAACAATGTCCCAAGGATGCAAAATATTCACCGCGGCAACAATTTCAATCAGAACAGTAATCCTAGAAGGCCCGGAAATAACTCTACTGGAAGACTAGGAGGAAATGCTAGAGTTTTTACCATGAATGGTGCGGAAGTATCACAAGAGAACGATCTTGTGTAAGGTACATGCTTTATAGGAAGTACTCTATTAAATGTATTATATGATTCTGGAGCCACTCATTCTTTCATATCTGAGAATTGTGTAAAACATTTAAAGCTTCCTACAACCTCTCTGCCTAATAAGATGATTGTCACGACTGCTGCAAATAAGCCCATTTGCCCTTCTTACATGTGTTTGAAATGTCCTCTCAACATCTAAGGGAAAGCTTATCAAGTAGATCTGATATGTTTGCCTTTGATTGATCTAGATATTGTTCTAGGAATGAATTGGCTTGCTGCCAACCATATTCTGATTGACTGTCATAATAGATCCATCTTTCTCGGGTCTACTACATCTCATTATGATCAAAACACTGATCTTTGTCCTATTAGCTCAGAAAAGGTAATTCCAGCAAAAGAAGTCCAACTATACATGATCCTTACTGAATCTGAAAGTAAGGCCACTCCTCAAATTGACCAGATTCCTGTTGTTCAGGAATTTCCAGAAGTTTTTCCTGATGATATACTAGAGCTACCACCAGAGCGAGAAATTGAGTTCAGTATTGACATTATACCGGGTGCAGGACCAATCTCTATTGCTCCTTACCGAATGTCACCCAAGGAACTCAGTGAACTTAAAGAACAAATAGAAGAACTTTTAGAGAAAGGAATGATTAGACCCAGTGTCTCACCTTGGGGAGCACCAGTTCTTCTAGTCAAAAAGAAGGATGGTAGTATGCGGTTATGTGTTGACTATCGTCAGTTGAATAAAGCTACGATCAAGAACCGATATCCTCTCCCAAGAATTGATGATTTGATGGACCAATTACGAGGAGCCACTATCTTCTCAAAAATTGATCTGCAATCAGGCTATCATCAAATCAGAGTGAAGAAAGATGATGTACCCAAAACAGCATTCAGAACACGATATGGGCACTATGAGTATCTTGTTATGCCCTTTGGAGTTACAAATGCACCTACAGTCTTTATGGGATACATGAATCGAATCTTCCATGAGTACTTGGACAAATTCGTGGTTGTATTCATTGACGATATTCTCGTCTACTCCAAGAGCCATGAGGAACACGAAGAGCATCTCCGAATTGTTCTAAATACTTTGCGTGCAAGGAAATTGTATGCCAAGTTTTGAAAATGTGAATTCTGGTTGACAGAAGTGAAATTTTTAGGACATGTCATCTCTAAGGAAGAAATTGCTGTGGATCCTACAAAGGTAGAAGCTGTACTAAATTGGGAACAACCCAAGAATGTGACGGAAATCCGCAGTTTCCTTGGACTGGCTGGATATTATCGTCGATTCATCGAGAATTTCTCTCGAATTGCAGCACCTTTAACTAGGTTGACTCGTAAAGATCAACCATTTGAATGGACTGACAAATGCGAAAGCAGTTTTACGGAGTTACGCCAACGACTCACTAGTGCACCTGTCTTGATTTTGCCAGATCCTGCCAAGCCATATGAAGTGTATTGTGATGCGTCAAGACAAGGACTGGGATGTGTTCTAATGCAAGAAAGAAAGGTTATTTCTTATGCTTCAAGACAGCTAAGAACGCATGAAGTTAATTATCCCACACATGATTTGGAATTAGCTGCAGTTGTGTTTGCCTTGAAAATCTGGAGACACTACTTGTATGGTACATACTTTGAAGTCTTCAGTGATCATAAAAGTTTGAAGTATCTATTCGACCAGAAAGAGTTGAATATGCGACAACGTAGATGGATGGAATTCATCAAGGATTATGATTTCGAACTCCGATATCACCCTGGAAAGGCAAATGTTGTGGCTGACGCACTTAGCAGAAAGGCCCTACGCCTATCATATATGTGTTGGTGTATGCACTATGAGCTTTTATGCTTCTTCATTTGTATCATTTTTATACTTATCAATAGAATAAATATTTCAGTTTAAAATTGTTTTAAAACATATTTATCCTTGGAGTAATAGGTCATATAAAAATTATTCCTAAAATGTCCCTAGTCAAGTATTTACATGGGGACATGTAAATACACTGAGACTAGTGTGTGAGTGTACTGATGACCTGATCTCACAGATCATAGATATAGATGATATCGAGTCTTCACACAGGTACACATTAAGAGTAATGATGTACTGGACAGACCCACCATGAGAACGTTGCATGGATCGTTACATGATTGTCATAAACGATTCTCAATGTGATAATGGTATATGTAGTCCTTCGACCTGAAGTCACTACGATTCCTACATGAGGAGTTTATTGTTTTAATACAATTAAACGTCTTCTGTAACAAGAGGACTATAAAGGTTGTGATTAGGCAATGAACAAATTATGCAGAGGGATATGAGTGATGTAGATGGGATTTGTCTCTCCTATGTGACAGGAGTGATATCCATAGGCCACTTGATGGAGTAAGACTAAGAAAACGCATGGCCATGCTAGAAAGAATAAATATTAGATATTTATTCGGATCCAGTATACTCCGGTATCAAGTAAAATAAATTGGGCCGTACAAGGATGACACGACCATGCCTTGGGCCCAATTAGGATATCATGACAAAAGGAATAAACATATTAAATAATTATCACTTATAGGTTATGTTGATAATATTCGGACATAATGATGCATTGCTAGATGCCGCTCTTATTTTATATTAATAATAAAATAGTTTATTATTAATATGACCGGGTATTTTACCTATAGGGTCACACACATAGAGTAAGCCCATCAGAAAATGTTGTCTTATTTTAGTTGGACTAAAATAAAGCTATTGGGCCTAACTCATTTGGAATGAGTAAGGAGCCCACTTTTAGAGAGAACAAATTAGGTCAAACCTAAGCCTATAAATAGAGCATAAGATGCTCATAGGCCGTTCACTCAAGTGAGACACAAATTCGCAAAAGTTGCAAGAGCTACACGCCGTCAAACTAGCAGTTGGCAAGTGTTGCGATTCTGGTGGGAGTGCTCGTGTGGACTCCTAAAGGACGAGGCTACGACTACTTCGGAGTTCTTCAAGAGGTAATCCAAAATGAATTTTGAAATTGTTTTTGTGCTTTGAAACACGGAACCTTGCAAATCCTATGGAATCCCTTTTATTTTTCCGCTGCTCATGCTTAGGGATTTCCTAACAATATGATGACAAAGGAGTTGGAATTGATTGAACAGTTTCACGATTTGAATCTAGCAGTAACACCAAAAAGGGGAAGCCTTGTGGTTGGAATGCTAAGAATTTCCAATGATTTCCTAGAACAAGTCAAAGAAGCTCAAGCCAATGACCAGGAATTACAAGATTTAGCAGAAAGGACAAAAGAAGGAGTCTCAGAATTTAGCAAGGATGAACATGGGGTGATCAGGTATCAACAGAGAATCTGTATTCCAGTTAATACAAATCTTAAAAGATCCATCCTTGATGAAGCACATAAGAGCAAATACAGTATCCACCCAGGGTCGACCAAGATGTATCAGGACTTGAAGAAATTATTCTGGTGGCAAGGAATGAAACGGGATATCGCTGAGTATGTAACAGCTTGCCTGATGTGTCAGAAGGTAAAGGCAGAATAACAACGACCAAGTGGGACCCTTCGTCCTTTGGATATTCCAGAATGGAAATGGGATGAGATTGCTATGGACTTCGTGACGGGACTTCCCAGAACATCAGCTGGATATGATGCTATTTGGGTAATCGTGGATCGATTAACAAAGACCGCTCACTTCATTCCTGTCAATATGAAGTATTCCCTAGAGAAACTCACCCAGATCTATATAAAGGAAATCGTACGATTACATGGAACACCCACTGCAATTGTGTCCGACCGAGATCCTCGTTTCACATCACAGTTTTGGAAGAGCCTGCAACAAGCTCTAGGAACTCGTCTGAAGTTAAGTTCCGCATACCACCCACAGACTGACGGACAATCAGAAAGGACAATCAAAACTCTTGAAGATCTGTTGCGTCTTTGTGTCCTAGAACATGGGGGAAGTTGGCAAGAATACCTTCCACTTGTGGAGTTCACTTACAACAACAGCTACCATACCAGTATCGGAATGGCCCCCTATGAAGCTTTATATGGAAGGAAATGTCGTACACCTTTATGTTGGTATGAGACTGGTGAAAAGACAATAATTGGACCAGAGATTGTTCAGAAGACTACAGAACAAGTCCAAAAGATCCAAATGGCAATGAAGGCTTCGCAAGATAGACAAAAGAGTTACTACGACAAACGTAGAAAGCCATTGGAATTTGAAGAGGGCGATCACGTATTTCTCAAAGTTACCCCTACCACTGGAGTAGGAAGAGCTTTGAAGGCCAAGAAGTTAAGCCCCAGATACGTAGGACCCTATCAGATTTTGCAAAAGATAGGAACTCATGCCTACCGTATTGCTTTGCCACCCGAGCTGTCAAACCTTCATAATGTCTTTCATGTCTCCCAACTCCGTAAATATGCACCAAGCCCTGATCATGTTCTGAGTCCTGATCAGTTTGTTCTGAAAGAGAACCTCACCTTTGAAGCATCACCAGTTAAGATTGTTGACCGACGTCTCAAACAGCTAAGAGGTAAGGAAATCTCTTTGGTCAAGGTAGTTTGGAGTCGGACAGATGATGGGGATGCTACTTGGGAAATTGAGGAGAAAATGAGAGAATTGTACCCTCAATTGTTTTAACTTTGAATTTCGGGACGAAATTCCTAAAAGGAGGGGAGAATGTAACATCCCTGTTTTTAGAAAAAGTTTTACCTTTGTAAATTTTGAATTATGGAGAATTGTAAGTAAGAATAAGTCAATATATACCCTGTTGATGGTCTGTGGTATCTCAGAAATGTCATTTTTATGCATAATAATGGAATTTATATGGATCATTAGTGAAATTATGCAAAAACCGAGTGAAAAGGACTCTGTTCCGAGTAACAGAGAGGAATTCCGAGTGAAGGAATGAAATTCCGAGTGAAGGAATGAAATTCCGAGTGTAACGTTACGTTTTCTGAGTAAAACATGACTGAGAGGGCTACCACCGAGTGGAGTCCTGACCTGAGAGGCAATTCTGAGTGAAGTGTGTTCAAGAGAACCACTTCTGGGTGAAATTCCGAGTCAAAACACCCTAGAAAGGCCCGTTTCCGATTCAAACATTGCCAAATGCTTCTTTTCCGAAGGAAACTCCTCCGATTGAAGTATTCCGAGAGAAAGAATGCATATATATTTATGTTTATGTTGATTTGATGCTTTCTACCGACTGGAATATGTTGTGGAATCAATTGGGAAGGATTCCGAATGGTTTCATATGTATTTGCTTAGGAAACCGAGTGGAAAATGGTGGAGGGAGCCCATTCCGAGAGAAATGTAAGAGGCTGAACCATTTCCGAGTGAGATATACTCTACTGGACCAAAACCGAGTGAGACTCGTATGTGTAGGTCTTGTTCCGAGAGGTAATGGCTTAAATAAACCTTAATTGGGAAATATAGTTGAAGAAGTTGGCCTAAAACCGAGTGAACCAAGTGAATGAAGACTCGGATTTCCGAGTGAAAACTCTGAGAAAGAGAGGACTTGGTCTGGACAGATATTACCGAGTGAGAAACCGAGTACCTGAGTCGGTTTCAAAGGAATTCCGAGCGAGGACTTGAAGACTCGCTCAAGCAAGCCTTGTATTTGTTGACTTGGAAGAAGAATTCCAGTCGGCATAGTGGTTAACCGAGTGGAATTTTCACTCGGTATTCAGTGTCAGTTGTGCGTATTGACTTCAATTTTGTCTTTTAATGATTATTTTAATTCAATCATGCGCATTATAGCTAGTGGGCGGCTAGAAATGGGCACTGACTCAGCATATCTCCTTATTTAAATCTCCACTGCCACTCCATTAACACTCCACTAGCAGCCCACTCACAAAAGCTGTTCCCCATTTAGTTTTCCACTTAGCAGCCCACTCCTTATTTAAACCAGCACAAGGACTCTTAGAGAACACACACACGAAACACACCTCCATCATTCTTCTTCCTACAAGTTACTTTCTCTCTCTTTTCTCTTCTGTTTCACTCGGAATTCGTGCGGGACAGTGAAAGGGAACCTCTGCTTCTCCTCCAGGAGCTCCATAAAGGTAAGGGGGTATATTCTTGGGTGCTCTGTGGGAAAACCGAGTGAAGAAAAGGGTTAAGGAACTTGTTCCTCACCTTTCTAGGACAGATTCAGTGTTGTGTGAATTAAATGCCTTAATTGTTATTATTTGTATTTATATATATATATTTGTTATTAAATGCATATAATTAGTGATGAATTGTGAAATGATATGAACTGTATTGGACTGAAAATACTAAGCATCATGGGTATCGTGTGATTTCTAGTGAAAAATTATGAATAGAAGATGGATTTAATGATAACAGGTTCTGTTTTATGTTAATCCGACCGGTTTTACATCTATAACAACTCGGTTTTGCTTAGTTTCAATCGGATTCAACCTTAACTGAATGTATTTCATTCTGATAGAACAATTCTTCACTCGGTAAACAACCTAATTTCACTCAGAGAACTTTTTCTAGTTTATTTCCACTCGGACAGCATCTTCCCAGTTGGTATCACTCGGAAAACATATTTCACTCGGAACTTATATTGATTTCACTCGGAAAACTCCTTTGAGACTGATGTCACTCGGAATCGTATTTTATTACACTCAGAAATTCATTTTTACTCGGTTTCACCAACATATTCACTCATGAAACTCTTTCTTACTGATTCCACTCGGAAATTATATTTTAATTCACTCAGAAATTTATTTCACTCAGAATTTAAGTTATTTCATTAAGAAAATACTTCTCAGTTTCTGTTTCACTCGGAAAACATATTAATTTCATTTAGTAAATTCTGCTCAGTTTTATTTCACTCGGATTCATAGTTAATTCATGCGGAAAACTCATTTTCACTCGGAATCAAACCTGTTTCAGTCGGAAAACAGCCTTCCAGTTCATTTTCACTCGGACCCAAACTTGTTTCAGTCGGAAAACAGTTTTCTAGTGTAATTTCACTCGGATTTTTAGCCAGATCGTTTGGAAAACCCTTCTCAGTATAATTCCACTCGGAATCATACTTATTTCACTCGGATTTACCCTTGTTTCACTCGGAAAACTCTGTTTTTAGTGTTTTTCGCTTGGATTTTCATTTAGAAGCTATTCTTTAATACTTTTTAAATTATTGGGAAGTTATAATTATTATTATCATTCTTATTCTATTATTATTATTATTCTAATTATTATCAATCTTAATATTGTTATTATTATTATTAGTTTTATTGTTATTAACATTGTTAACGTCTTAATTATGAGTATTTACATAAAGAATAAATTATTTTACTCTTTATGGAAAATATAATTTTAACCAAGATATAATAGATATATTTCTAAAATAATAAACGAATATCTTACAATGTTTAAATAATTGATGGAATTCAAAGAACTTGGGAATGATATGATGAGACTGGAAACACATAAGATACCCAAGGAATCAATTGATAAAATAAATGCATTTCGCATCATGAAAATATTTTTGAAGAAGAAAAACCTCTAGAGCATACACTTGGTACAGTGGAGGACACTCACGTTCGATCTCCATGAAGAATCTTGGGAGTACAACTGGAACGGCAACCCAATGGCATCAGAGTCGCGCCTGATAGCCGGGTGAGACGATGCAATTCTAGTGTACTTTGACTAAATGACGGAGTGTAACTATGATCGTAGGGATCCAAGTTCCAAAAAAAAACATTTAAATCAATGATGAGAACCAATGAGTTCATTTGTACCATATGGAACTTGGGCGGACCCTGATCGCTCTAGATGATTGGAATGGTGATATTCCAAAGAATGAGAAGAAGATGAAACGATTTATTGGGCCCACATGCATCATGAGACTTAACCATAGATAAATCATAATAAATCCAAACTCATGCATTTCATTACAGCATATTTGATTGTTATATTTATGAATATGTTAATTATATGATTTATGTGATATTATATGTTAACTGGATTATGTCCGCACCGGATTAACCAATCAGGGTCTTGGGTTATACTCACCCTTACTGTTGACAATTTTCAGAGGAATTAGGAAATCAAGAACCTGAGTATGAAGAACAGTAATATGCTGAACCAAATGAGAACGCTCCTTAAATAGAATATAAGTAGCTGAATATTGACGGATGACTGTATAATATTTAAGGGTGCCTGCGTGCCCCATTCTGTTAAGAGTACAATTACTTGCAGTTTGTGAATGACTATGTGATCTATATAATATTGCTTCCACTGATATGCCATTCTTTTATTTTAAAAAATATATATATTCACTTTTTCTAAAAAAACTGTTAACACTCTCAGTTAAATAGGATGAACCTACAGAAGGAATCGTCTTATCTAACCGAGGGTGTTACACAAGTAGCCAATCTCTTTAGAGATTGGGGTGCCACTTGTTGGGGTCCGGTATGGCCTCATACGAGGTCAAATCCTCGCCACTCGTTGGAGCAATTATGTTGTATGCAATCAGAGACGTAGTTAGAAGAAGAATAGAACTTGCAAGTGAAATTAGTTTTTCATTATTGAAGTAAATGTACATCAAAGTTAAACTGGGACATGCCTTATTAAAACCTTCTTGAGGAAAATCTAATGGGAAAAAACCTCAAGTTAGAAAAAAAGTACATGCTTGATTTCCAACTAACCGTAAAACACATGAATATTATGGATGTTCCACTTATTCCTAATGGGAGTCCCATCCAACATCTCAACTTGGTATGTGCCTTTGCCCAACACTTCAGAGACACAGTAGGGTCCTTCCCATGATGGTACGAGCTTCCCTTGGTGAGTAAACTTATTTCCAATGATGGCCCACCGCAACACTAAGTCACCAGCTTCAAAACGCCTTTGAGAAACCCGCTTATTGAACCTCAATGTCATCTTAGCTTTGACTACCTTATCCTGGATGAAAACCTTCTCTCTAAGCTCTCCAATTACATCTAGCTCGTTCTGGAGGTTGGCTTTGTTGTCAGACGCTGAAAAACATTGCACCCCGGTGAAAGATGTGTGAAGCTCTATTAGTATCATGGCTTTAACCCTGTATGTTAACCAGAATGGGGATTCATTGGTGGATGAATTAAGGGTCTTCCTACAAGCCCACAGGACATGGAAAATTTGGTCGATCCAATCCCTCTTTGTCACCCCAAGCGCTTATTCAACCCCTTCAGGATTTCACAATTGGCCACCTTGGCCTGTCTTTTAGTCTGGGGGTGTTCAACAAAATAGAAGAATTGCACGATCTTTAACCCTTCGAGCAGCTATGTGAATTTATATCAATGAACTGAGTACCGTTATCAGTGACTATTCTTCCAGGGACTGTGAACCTTGCGATGATATTCTCACACGCAAAATGTCGGGTCCTCGCCGAGATGATATGCACAACAAGTTCAACCTTAATCCATTTGGTGAAGTAATCCACTCCTAAGATCAAATACTTGGTGCCCCCAGGTGCTGTTGGGAAATGGCCTAACCCCACTGCTAGAATGGCCAAGGAACTACAAATCTGGACAATTCTTCTACCGGTGTATGATGCAAGTTAGCAAACCTTTGGCATGGGTCATACCTTTGAACATACTCCGTAGTGTTCTTCTTCATTGTTAGCCACTAATAACCAGCTTGAAGGATTTTGCACATAAGACTCCGTGACCCGGAGTGATGTCCGCACTACCTAGAGTAGACTTCCTCCATAACTCTTTGAACTTCATTTTCATTCAGGCATAAGAGATAAGGGACAAAGAAGCCATGTCGAAAAAGAATTCCATTAACCATGGTAAAGAATGGTAGCTCCCCTTTTACTCTTTTATGTTCTGACTTATCAATAGGGAGTTTACCATTCACCAGGTATCGAACAAAGGGCACAACCCATGAATCTTCACTGAAGCCACAGATATGAATGGCCTTTAAGGGAGCGAGTGGGAAATGTTGGACTCTAAAAAGCTGTTCTAAATCATCGTTGTTATGCTCCCAGTTTTCTTCGTGCCGGCTAACCTTGATAGGACATCAGCTCGCGTGTTTTCCTCCCTTTGGACGTGCTTGAAAGTGATAGATTGGAATCTCTCTTTCAAGTTGTTGACACAAGCCAAGTATTATTGTAACAAGGGATCCTTAGCTTGGTACTCCCCAAGGATCTGTGAAGCTGAGAGTCACTACACAAACTCACTGTCATAGCACTGATATCCAGGGATGCTTTCAGGCTAGCGAGACAAGCTTCATATTCTGCTTGGTTATTGGATGTAGTGAAACTGAAGTGCAAAGAGATCTCGAGGTGGATCCCGTCACCACTTTCAACATGACTCTGACCCCGTATCTCTTATTATTGGAAGACCCGTTGACATACACCATTCAATAGGAGCGAGACTCTTCAAGGTTCAAACCAAAAAGCTCCACAATGAAATCTACTAATACTCGAGCCTTGATAGCACTTCATGGCTCATATGTGATGTCGAATTCAGATAGCTCAACGGCCCACTTGATCATTCTACCTGCCAGGTCAAGCTTGAAAAGGATGGTACGAAGTGAGAGGTGTGTTCGTACCACAATGGTATGGACGTGAAAGTACGCCCTCAGGCGTTGGGATGCCCAGATATCTGTTAGAGCTACCTTTTTGATCTTCTAATACCGACATTCAACCCCCTGTAGTGTCTTACTGGTGAAGTATACCAGCTTTTGTCCCTCTGAGGTCTCTTTTACTAGGGCGACTCCCAATGCTTCATCTAAAATAAACAAGTAAAGAATCAGACGTTCACTAGGGTTAGGCCTTATCAAAATAGGAGGTTTGGATAAAACTTCCTCTAAATTCTGGAACATCGCCTCTTGTTCTGGTCTCTACTCAAACTTGTTTCTTTTTTTGAGGATCTTGTAGAGGGGGAGAGACCGGTATGCCATCTTTGGCATGAAACGTGCCAAGGCCACTATCTTTCCATTGAGGGACTGTATTTTATGCAAGTTTTTTGGGCTCTGGAGCTCTTGAATAACCTTACACTTGTCTAGGTTAGCCTTGATACCTCTCTAGGTTAGCATAAAACCCAAAAATCTTCCACTAGGCACTACGAACGTGCACTTTAGAAGGTTAAGGTGCATGTTATACTGTAAGGGGTGGAGAAAAATCTTTTGTAGATCCTCGATATGGTCCCTTCTAGCTGTGGTATTGGCTACGATGTCATCTATCAATACTTCCACCAACTTTGTGTGCATGCCCCTGAAGACATTACTAATCATACGCTGGTATGTGGCCCTAATGTTCTTCAATTTGAATGACATGACAATGTAGCAGGACACACCCTTTTCATTCACAAATGACGTCTTTTCCTGGTCTCCTTCCCACATCAGAATTTGATTATAACCAAAATATGTGTCCATGAAGGACATGTTAAGAAACTGGTACCCAGACAAATTATCCATCATTCTATCGATGTTGGGTAAGGGGTAAGGGTCTTTAGGGCAGCACTTGTTAAGATCAATGTAGTTCGTACACATGCATTATTTGCCATTGGACTTCTGGACCATGACTACATTGGGAAGCCAAGAGGAGTGCCAGATTTCTTTAGTAAAGCCCTCTTTCAGCAACTTTTCAGTTTGCTCATGAGTATCCTTTTATTTCTTCAGGCCCAAGCATTTCTTCTTCTGGGCCATAGGTCTGGTTTCTAGATACACAAATTCTGTAACAATAGAAATCTGGATCTATACCAGGCATATCAGTCGCGGTCCAGGCAAAGAGGTATCTAAATTCTTAGAGTGACGCCAGCAATCACCGTTCTATCCCGGGATCTAGTTTCTAATTGATGTGAGTCACCTTCTTCAGGGTATCCCCTAAAACAATTGCCTTAGACCCTCCATCCGGGGTGGGCTTGGATAGGTTGAGTGGATCAATCTTTAACTCTACCCTAGGGTTGAGATCAACCAGGTTGACAAAAGCTACAACTACACCTCCTTCATTCAGCTTTCGCTTCTTATTGATGGTCTCTAGCTTCACCATATTAAGGCTAAGGTAACAATACCTTACCATCTCCTAGTCACCCCGTATAGAAGATACTTTGTTGCCTTTGTCAATGAACTTAATGAGGAGGTACAGGGTTGACACAATGGCCTTCATGGCGCTCAAAGTTAGACGGCCTATGATGCTGTTATACGAGGACTGGACATTGATCAACAAGATTCTTGTCTTGACAGTCCTGGCTTCGGGCTCACCATCAAAAGTGATGTGCGTGTCCAAGTAACCCTTGATGGATTGCTTTGCCCCGTTAAAAGCAGTCAAGTTTTACGTGTAAGGTTACAAATTAGTGTCGGTAAGACCCATTCTCTTGAAGCAATCATATAAGAGAACGTTGCAAGAACTTCCTTGATCCACCCGAATCTTTTTGACATACATGATGGCAATGACCACGACTATCACCACTACATTGTCGCCTCCCGGGATTGTCGGGCCAAAGTCATCATCAGAGAAAGAGATAGACGGGGTCTTCACTTCGTCCCTAAAAAGACGGTTATATTCTTTCTTTCCTTGAATAGACAAGATCATTCGATAATGATTTTTACGTGCCATATTTGACATGCCACCCCCGACAAAGTCACCTGCGATTATATTAATAACCTCGCGCCTACCCCGCTAAGGAGGGGATGACATGTGCTCCTCTTCTTGAATTGCTTCCACAATCAAGACCTTCTATTTCTCAATTATGGAAAACCTCTTTGAACCCTGGTTGTCTTTGGGGTCAGGAGAATGGTCTCTGTGCCTCTTCTTCATATGATTAAGCTCATCTAAAGACTTTTTCTTAATGAGATGTTGCTTAAGCTTCCCCTCCCGAATTAGGATCTCAATGGCATCCCTAAGCTACCTACACTCATCCATCGAGTGCCCGTTTTGCTGATGAAAGTCACAGTACTTCCTAGGGTTACCAGGTTGCTTGACCGGGGTGGGCTTCCTTACTCCTTATACGTTGAACAAAGCCTATCCCGTCTCTCTCAAGATTTATGAAGGCTTGGTGTTGAGAGGAGCGTAGTGACTAAATGCTACAATATGTTTGTCCTGCTGCCTTGGTTGCTATTCTCTACCCTTATCTTTCTAGGGTGTTCTGTCACCCTTGAGCTTATCTTTTTCCTTCTCTACTCGTGGAGAAGAAGATGGTAGCTTGCTCCTAGCCGCTATGGTTTCATGGTGCATCTCAATACATATATATTTTGACACCTTATATCTAAACTCTTCGAAGGTGGTAGGTGGTCCCTTTGCCAAACACAAGGCAAAATGAGACTTAGGCTGCAAAGCCTCAATGACTATGTCTAGCTGAATGGCTTCCGTTAAATTTGGAAGCATAGCTACTTCCTTGTAAAACCTTTTTAAGAAGTCCTTCAAAGACTCTGTCTCACCTTGCTTGATCTGAACCAGGGTGTGGGATGTCTTGGACACATCCTTGGAGATCACAAAGTGCTCTCCAAAAGCTTCAGCCATCTCCTCCCAATAGTCTATAGATCCATACAGGAGCCCTTTAAACCAACTTAGGGCTTCCCCTGTCAACGTGTGTGGGAACATATGACACATGACGTTAGCCTCATCTCCAAGAAACATGACCTCGTACACATAAGCATTAAGATGCTTGTATGGATCTGTCTATCCCGTGTACTTGTCGATAGAGAAAGGTTGGGTGCTTTAAAGATGTCAAGGGATAGGGCTACTTATAAGCCTCCTTGAAAAAGGGATACTCAACTTATATTTAGAGGGAAGAGTTGTAACATCGTTAATATTAAATTATAAATTAGTGGCAAATTTAATGAGGATTAAATTAAATTAATTTTGAATTTAATTAATTAACTAAAGGAGCGTGGTTAAAATGAGGATTTAATTAAATTACGGCGATGAATTAATAATTACTGGGTGATAAAAAGTAAAATAAAATGTATTATTATTATTAACATTATTGTAAAGTTAAAGGAAAGAAATAGAAATTAAAAGAAAATAGAAAAGATTACAAAATGACTCTTTTGCCTCTATTACTAAAAATTTAACACTTTGCCTATTTCCTTGTCTTCTTCATAAATCAGAGAGCATGAAATTAAGGAAAAAAAAGTTGATTCGACGTTGAAATTTCAAATTGAATACATTTCTGGAACCCCAGAAGCGATATCTACGTGTAGGTACCTTTAATTTCTCACTCCATGACTATTCTTCTTTCTCTCTCTAGCCGAGTGTGATATTGGTGGTGGGGTTTTTCGTTTTTAAATTCTCATGGCATTCAAAGGTTGAATATGAACCGTTGTGCGATGGGTGTTGTGAAATGACTGACGAGGAATGAATTTGACATTGTAGGTTTAAATCAGAGTGAGAAACGACATTAGGCGAGGGAAGAAATGTTGAGTTAGAAACCGAATTACGACGGGGTAAGTCCTTAAATCATCTTGAAAGACTTTAAAGTTGTTTTGGTAAATTAATTTGGGACTTTGGATGTTACCTTATTAATGTAGATTCCTTGATCTCTTAACTATAAAGTGTTGGCGATTTGAGTAGAATCAATGATTGACTTAAAGTAGAGAGGCTCAAAATGAGGTAAGGGGGTGTACTGGGTGTATAAGTTAATAGAAATAGGAATACAAGCCGTTTAACAAGTTTGGTAAAGGGATAACATAGTTATGCAATTTAGTATATATTTGTATATGCATGCGGATAGGTATAGATGGTAAAATAATATGATAGAAATGAATTTGTTTAAGTATTAATGATGAATAGTATGCTGAATAGACTTTATATACTGTGTGGGAAAGTAAGAAGTATGATGTCGATGTATATTGATGAAGATATATGTCACAGTAGAATTAGATTGATGATTAATAGATTATGCGAATTTGTGATAAGTGATATTATGTTGTATTGTGTTTAGCATTGTGTGATAATGATAATTGAGAAAGTTTAAAATGAGATTAATGTGGAGCTGCCTAAATGGTCTGTATGACAATCCTAGGGCGATGACTTTAATACTGAGATTAAAGTAATTGATGAATTAATTATGTAATGATGAGAAATATTGATTATATTGAGCTACTGTTGATTTTAATGTTATATATACATATTGGCTAGTGTGAATGGCTTATCGGGATAATTTACCCCTCATTTTTGGCTCTAGTGGTTGTTATGTCCCCGTTGAGTTACCTAGTGGTCAGATAGAACCCAGTAGTGAGGAGGAGAGCCATGCGGCTCAGTGAACCAAGTCGGGTTCACAGGGTGTCAGGTAGGATCCCTAGCTAACGACCAATCCTTTTTGTATCTGGACACTAGAGAGTCATAATTTTTGTTGAATTAAGAGTTAGTTGTGTTGATATTTTCCTAATTGGTGAGTGTGGCACATTGCATTGAAATTAATGTTGACCTTGATTATATTAGATGGTGTAAATAGATGAGTTAATAATGTTAGAAAAAATGTAAGACTGAGGCGTGTGAGAAGCACACTGGGCTTAAGGGTTTGTTCACGTAGTGCGTGACCCCCCAGGATACAACAGTCTGTCTGTATTGAACAGGAGCAGAACTAGCAAAAGGTTAGATTTTTTTTAACAGTGTGTAAACGCAGAAAGACATATATGCACAAAACGTGTTAATATCAAAATAATATTTAACTGAATAATTAGACCGATTAATTCCGTGTTAATGAGACATTACAAAATTCAAATATTAATCATACTCATTAACCAGAAATTAATCAGATAACCTGGTAAGATATTCCCTTTTAAAAAACAAATCGTAATGTTCCAAAATTAAACGCCCCAATAAATGGCTTTCTGAGATAGGCTTTTCAAATTTAAAATTCAAATTAAAGAAAAAGAATTTAAGTGATAAAAAGGAACGGCGTATATCATCATGCGCGCACGGGGGGCAAATCATCAGATTTGCACACGAAACAGATATTTCGGCCCAAACAAACTTGCGCGTGAGCCCACTTCCTTTCTATCTTGTTTACCACCATAAATTCTCTTTCTATATATAAAGCCTTAAGAGAAATGTTGTCCAAGCAATGTGGGACTAGAAACTTTTGAAATAAGCAAAACTTCCAACAATCCCCCACATATTTCAAAAGTTTCTTTTAGTTTTTTAAAAAATATATATATATCCGGTTTACATCATGGTGTAAATGCATCAGATCTGGTGTCTTCAAGACTATGAACCAGACCCTAGACAGATAAACTTAACTTACAGTAAATTGGTGAAGCAAAGCTTCTATGAACCAAAATTACTTTAATGTAAGATAGCGGTTTACCTATCACATTTCACTTCTCGACTCATTTTGCTGTTTTTGCCGTTTTGCGTGAATAGGCCATGCGCATGCCTGGTAATTCATGAGTGCTTTAGAGATTTGCCTAAATCTCATGCAAGCGGCCTCACTTGACACTCATATAGGTGACTTTATCAAGTGTATCCTACATTTTATACACCACCCATAAGGGATATGAAAATCATTAAAATTTAATAATTAACCTCTCGTTCTTTACAGCCTAGCACTTCACACATCATAGGAATGGAGGAAGAAATAGTGCTAGAGGATTAACAATGACTTGTTATTACCCATATGAACCTTCTTCATGGGATCTCCAATCACAAAGGTTGGGTTCCCATCATTGTTAATTTTATTGTAGGCTCAAGTTCCATTCCCCTCGATGTTTCATAAACAACCTTTCTTCCCAAAGGTTTTGTCAGAGGATCGGCCAAATTCACTTCTGACTTCACATACCCTATGGATATTATTCCATTATTTAGCAGCTGCTTTACCACATCGTGCCTCAAATGGATGTGTCTGTTCTTACCATTGTAAGATTTATTTTTAGCAATGGCTATCGCCGATTGATTATCACAATGCATAAATATTGAAGGTGTTAGTTTTATTCCTAATGGAATATCTGCTAAGAAGTTTCTTAACCACTCAGCCTTACTACCAGCCAATTCTAGAGCAATAAACTCTGACTCTATAGTAGATCTTGCAATAATATTTTGTTTGACTGATCTCCAAGTAACAGCACCACCACCTAGTGTAAACACATAACCACTAGTGGATTTTGTCTCATCTGAATCCGAGATCCAATTGGCATCACAGTATCCTTCTAATACTGCGGGATATCCATTATATAATATACCATAATTTATGGTACCTCTCAAATATTTCATTAATCTTGCTAAAGCAACCCAATGCTCATTATTAGGATTATGAGTATATCTACTCAATCTGCCCACAGCATATGCTATGTCAGGTCTCGAATAATTCATTAAATGTAATAGGCTCCCAATAATTTGAGCATATTTGGATTGAGACACAAGTTCTCCTCTATTTTTCTTTAATTGAGAGTTGCCATCATAACGAGTACTCACTGGTTTTGACTCAAAATATTCAAACTTCCGAAGAAGTTTCTCAATATAATGTTCTTGAGAGAGCATTATATTATTATCCTTCCTTATGATTTTAACACCCAAGATAACACTTGCCTCACCCATGTCTTTCATATCAAAATTGTTAGCAAGAAATTGTTTTGTATTAATTACAATATCATCATTTGTACCAAAAATAAGCATGTCATCCACGTATAAGCATACAATCACACATTCACCATTTTCTACTTTTGTATATACACACTTGTCAACTTCTGAATAAGAGAACCTATTTCTAGTTAATACACTATCAAATTTTTCATGCCACTGTTTCGGTGCTTGTTTTAATCCATATAAAGATTTAAGAAGTTTACAAACTTTAGTTTCTTGACCAGAAACCACACAACCTTCTGGTTGAACCATATAGATTTCTTCTTCTAAATCACCATTTAAAAAAGTAGTTTTCACATCCATTTGATGAATAACAAGTTTATGGATGGATGCTAAAGCGATTAAAACTCTTATCTAAGCAATCCTGGTTACGGGAGCAAAAGTATCAAAATAATCAATATTTTGTTTTTGAGTAAAACCTTTAGCTACTAAACGGGCTTTATATTTATCAACTGATCCATCAGGAAAATATTTTCTTTTAAAAATCCATTTACAGCCAATAGGTTTGGCTCCCGGAGGTAAATCTACTAAAGTCCAGGTTTTATTTTTTAAAATAGAGTCTAATTAAATTTTAATCGCTTCTTTCCAAAATACAGCATCAGAAGAAGAAATTGCTTCATTAAAATTTAATGGTTCATTGTTAACCAGATAGGTATAAAGATCATTTCCAAAAGATGTTTCTTTTCTTTGTCTCTTACTTCTTCTTAAATCTTCATATGGTTTTTTAGAGGCATCACACAAAGGTTCACTAGAAATATTAACAGGTTCATTCATTTGTGAACTAGAAATATTTTCAATATCAACAACAGGTTCACAAGAAACACGATCAATATACATAGGAAATATATGCTCAAAAAACTCAGTATTTTTAGTCTCAATGATAGAATTGCATGCAATAATGTCGCTTTTCACAACTAAAAAACGATAGGCAGCGCTATTTTGAGCATAACCAATAAACATGCAATCACAAGTCTTAGATCCTATCTTTCTCTTTTTAGGATCAGGCAACATTACTTTAGCTAAACACCCTCACACTTTTAGATAATCTAAATTAGGCTTATAACCTTTCCATAATTCATAAGGTGTTTTACCAAAATGTTTATAAGGAATCCTATTTTGTATATGACATGCAGACAATATAGCTTCTCCCCAAAGATTATTAGGTGTAGAAGAAGAGACAAGTAAAGCATTCATCATTTCTTTTAGAGTCCTATTTTTTCTTTTAGCTACACCATTAGACTCAGGTGAATATGGTGGAGTTATTTCATGTATTATCCCTTCTTTTTCACAAAAATCATTAAAAAGAATATATTCACCTCCTCTATCAGACCTTACCCTTTTAATTTTTTTATTTAATTGATTTTCCACTTCGGCTTTATAAATTAAAAACATATCAAATGCTTCGTCTTTATTTTTAATTAAATAAATCTTAGTGTATCTTGAAAAATCATCAATAAAAGTCACATAATATTTTTTTACCACCTCTAGTTACAGCTTGTTTTAAATCACCTAAATTAGAATGAATTAACGAAAGTAACTTAGACTCACGGTTCACAGGAAAACATGATTTTTTCGTAATTTTTGATTCAACACATATATCACATTTGTTTAAATTCGCATTTTGAAAACTGGAGATCATACCATCATCACGCAATTTTTTCAAATATTTAAAACTAACATGTCCTAGTCTAGCATGCCACAAATCATACGAATCAACAATATACGCAGAAGATGAAACTTTATTATTATCAGTAGAAATGTTCAAAACAAAGAGTCCATGATCACAATATCCTTTTCCAACAAAAACATCATTTTTGGTCATGATAATCTTATCAGACTCAAAAGAAACCTTAATTCCCACTTTTCCCAAAAGAGCAACAGAAATTAAATTTGCTCTAATACAAGGTACATGAAGCACATCATTAAGTGCCAAGGTCTTTCCAGATGTGAGTTTGAGAAAAACTTTCCCTTTACCAAGGACATCGACCTTTCGAGAATCACCGAGATACACAAATTCTTCTCCTTCCCCCACAACTTTGTAGGAGGTAAACATATCACGGTTCGCACATATGTGCTTGGTAACCCCAGAGTCTACCACCCATTTACTCACATTAGCCACAATCAAGGCTTGAGAAACAACCGCAACAATAACATCATTATCATTTTCTTCAGCTAAATTAACTCTTGGCTTAGGAGGAATATTGTTTCTTTTCCTGTATCTACATGCCGGAGCATGGTGACCTGGCTTACCATACACAAAGCAAAAACCCTTCTTTTTGAAGGCAGTGGGATTAGCAGAATTAAGTTGTCTAGCAGGAAAATGATCAAAGGACTTTTTGTTATCATACCTCTTATTTTTGTTCCTAGCCTGCACCATATTTGCTCTTGCAGCCAGTGCTCGACCTCTCGCTGCTTTTTCTTCTTTACGGTTGGTGTCCTCAATTATTATGTGGGTAATCAATTCTGAAACAGAAAGCTTACTTAGTTTGTGCTTGAGTTGTTGTTTGTAATCCTTCCACGACTCTGGTAATTTTTCAATCAAAAAACCTGCAACTAATTCATCCTGTATAGTAATATTTTCAGACTTGAGGTCCTCCAGCAGCTTATGGTATTCGTTAATTTGGACATTTATGTCTTTATTTTCAGTCATTTCCCAGCGATAAAAATTTCCAAATAGGAAATTTTGTTTCCCAGCATCCTCAGCGGTGTATTTTAATTTAATGGACTCCCAAATCGCCTTCGCTTCCTTGTAAGAACAATAGACATCGAAAAACTCGTTAGACAATGTACTAAGAATAGTATGACGACATACCTTGTTAGCATTGACCCATAATTCAAGAGCGTTAGGATCGGTTGGCTTGTCATCAGCGATGGCAAACCCGACCCCGTGTATGTCGAGAACAGAGAAGACCCGTTCCTGCCAACGGTGGTAGCTTTGGCCTCCGAAGACTTCGATTTTGGAGACGTCAGGAAAAGGTTTAGCAAAGGTGACCGGGGTAGGAGGCAATGGTGGGGGAACAATGTTGGCGTTGTTCCCATTGTCGTTCACAACTTCAGCCATATCAAACCCTTAAGATTGTTAAAAAAAATGTAAGACTGAGGCGTGTGAGAAGCACACTGGGCTTAAGGGTTTGTTCGCGTAGTGCGTGACCCCCCAGGATACAACAGTCCGTCTGTATTGAACAGGAGCAGAACTAGCAAAAGGTTAGATTTTTTTTAACAGTGTGTAAACGCGGAAAGACATATATACACAAAACGTGTATGATTTATTTTTAATATCAAAATAATATTTAACCGAATAATTAGACCGATTAATTTCGTGTTAATGAGACGTTACAAAATTCAAATATTAATCATACTCATTAACCAGAAATTAATCAAATAGCCTGGTAAGATATTCCCTTTTAAAAAACAAATTGGAACGTTCCAAAATTAAACGTCCCAATAAATGGCTTTCTCAGATAGGCTTTTCAAATTTAAAATTTAAATTAAAGAAAAAGAATTTAAGTGATAAAAAGGAATGGCGTATATCATCACGAAACAGATATTTCGGCCCAAACAAACTTGCGCGCGAGCCCACTTCCTTTCTATCTTGTTTACCACCATAAATTCTCTTTCTATATATAAAGCCTTAAGAGAAATGTTGTCCAAGTAATGTGGGACTAGAAACTGTTGAAATAAGCAAAATTTCCAACAAATAATATGTCATGATCTGAGTGGCTGAATTGATGATAATTGCATTAGATAAATTGATGAACTTGTGAAATTTGTGATGTATGTTTTAGGTGATCTATGTTATGCTTTTCCAACACGTATTTGATTTTATTGCTTATTTTTATTAATTTATATAGCCACTCACACCCTTGCAATTGTTTTTAGTGACTGGAGACAGGGATCCCCTAGATGCTGTTGAAACTAGTGCGCTAAAGTGAAGCAATGCCAAGGAGAGATTTGATGTATTAATGTGTAGATGATTGTGTGTGTGTATGTATATATATATATATATACTATTTTTGTGAAGTGATGATAGGAATTATATAATGTGGTTGTGGTATATACTTATATGCAGATGTGCTTTGGATAGTGGATATGAGTATAAGATGATATTTTGTAAGGTACGAGCAAGTGAAGTTATGTTGGTGATGTATATATATATATAAACTTGGTTTTAATATTCCCATGGTATGGTTGATAATTGAATATTGATTTTGAATATAATGATGTTGAATAGTTGCTGAAAACCAGGTTGATGTGTATATGCAAGTATGTTTATGAGTTGATGACGAGTAGTGTTGTATTGGTATTATGTTTAAATTGCTGATATCCAGGTTTTGTTCCTTATAGTTAGGCATTGAGCCCTTGATAGTGAATGTGTGGATAATGAGCAGGTTTTTGTTATTTTGTTGGTGCTGTGCCACTTACATTATTGGTAAGGATTGCTATTGTGTATATATGTGAATATGGTGTTGTTACAATTAAGGATATGCATGATGATAGTGAAAGTGTGAGTAAAATGTGAATATATATGCATTGTAGAGTATGGAAGAAACTGAGCATGTCATTTTGAGGTTTAGTAGGAATTAGACTCCCCGTACAATTTCAATAGGCCCTCATATGCATATTGAGCGTGTGTGTATGATCAAAATGAGATTTAAATGGCATTTCATGCAGTTGGTACCATGAGTTGTTCAATAAATAACTAGATTGCATTTTAGTGCATAACTCCCTCATGTGGTAGAATTTTGGTAAACAAACTGCACGAGTAGGCCCGAAATGGGGAAAACATAGTGCTCATAAAGTTTGGTGTCGTTCAGAGTTGAAATGGGAAATTTAGGTGTTCGAGAAGTTAAAATTGCATGAATTGGGGACCAATCTGCAAAGTCATAATTTTTAGGTTGTCATGGGCATGCCAACGCCTAGCCTCTGTGCCTGGTCCCTCTTGTGTGCGTGGTCATGCCCCTTTAGCGTGCCAACGCTAGTGCAATATGCATGCCTATTTCCTTATCATGCGTGGGCACGCTGGACAGCGTATGCCCACGCTAGGTATGGTAGTGCCTATGTTCCCTTTCCAGTGCGTGGGCGTACCCACGCTGGGGTGCTGTCTAATCCTGTTGCGTGTGATGGGTGCCTTGGCGTTCCCACGCCAGAATGGGTATATACACATCCAAGGCCTTGCCTCCCCCTGTGCACCAGCGTTCTAACGCCTACCCTGGGTGTGCCCACACTAAGGGTCTGTTCGATGGTCCCAAAAATTAACTTGCAAAATACGAGATTACCTAAAATAGAAAAATTATGAATAGGTAATATGACCCTCTCGAAAGTTTTGAACCATTAAATACTGTTTAATTACAAAAAAATTATTGTGAAAATTACTAATTAAGTGAGAACTAAATTAAATAAGGGCAGTATGTTATAAGAGTACTAGAGGGAATACCCTTTCTTCTAGGATTCTGCTACTCTACATGTGACTGAGCTTGTTACTTCTTATTATACATAACAATCTTTGAATAATTAGGTGTGTGAGACACTTGAGGCTTTGCAACCTCAGGTTGGTGAAGTCCAAGCGGACTCACCCTTTCTACAGGCGTTGAACGCTCATGCCCAAGCTCAGCAAGCTCTTCTCTGAGCTACCTAATGATTTCATCCCTGGCTCATGAGTCACCACAGACACAACTCATTTGGTAGATGCACTTGTATTATCAAAAGCTAAACGTCTTGGCTCCAAGTGCGTGAAATCCTCAACGTGCCCTATCAGGACCTCTTTCCTCTATGATGACTTAACTTTTTCTACAAACGTAGGACTAAAAATTTACAGGTTCTATTGGGCGTGCCAATGAACTAGTTGTGGTCGGGGTGCAAGGGCCGACCTGGAGACTAGTCCTCAAAGTGTGCTATTTGCTCAAATTTTACACCAGTCTAGTGGGGATACGATATTATAACCTATATTCCAGTGGGGAAATAAAGGTCTTGGAGTGATTCCTCGTACCAAATCACCAGCCTTACGCGTTGCGGGGCGAAATGGGGGTGTCACCTGCAAGGACACTCCGACGCTCAAGTCAGTGAATATTCAAGGAGAATATCGGAGTTCAAACATAACTTCAAGTATGTAAAGTGTACCTTCCATTCTTGATGTGTGGGTATTTATACTTGGAGGTAGCGAAAGAGTTGTTTTGAGTTAGTGAGCTTAGCGTACTAGTTGTCAGTGTGATTCTGATTATTTACAGAAAGGCTGACACGCAACAGTGACCTTACTTACCAACTGCTCCTTTCCATCGGCTACTTTGCAGGTTACTTCCTCAACACGCGATTGTATAAGTCAACTTTGACTATCCGGTATTGAGAGAATAGCTCACACCGGGATCATGTCATGAATCTCATATGTGGTGTTGGGAGTCGGTATTAAGCTTTAATGCTTTTAGCGATGTTTGTCTTTGCATAATAACTTTTAGGTCAAATAACCTTTCTACCCATAAGTCAGCATCGAGACCGAATAATTAACTAATTTTCAACTATTTTCTTCTTTATCAATATTTTTTTTCATGTATTCATCAATCATTTCAATTAATAATAATAATACTAATAATATTGTTTCACGCCTTTATCGCGGTTAACACATTTTGAAAGTTCAATAATGTTTACAAATGGAAAATACCACAGGGTGAATCCTACTTTCATAATTATCAGTTGTGGTTACGAGGATATCGTGTGAAAAACATACTTTATTTGAAAATATATGTATATGTTGTGTACGTTATGTTATCCAAAGTTCTTTCTTTGTCTGGTCAACCTCAACAGTAACCATGGTTAATCTTTGGATCTCAGTAAAATTACTCACATTTGAAAAGGGCTTTGTCTTCTACTGTTCCGCACTTGATGAAGCGGGAAAAATGTTGTGTTTGTCATGGATGTGTTTTTCATGGCGTGGGAGCGTCTTTTTGTGACCTTTATCATAATGTGTTGTCATGCGTTAAAAAATGCTACTAGTATAATTATTTGGTTGAAACATACAAATTAGGTTTGGCTAATGGAGTAATTTACGGATTAGAAGTGATCTTATACTAGAGACATATAAATTTTGTTTAATTAATAAGTTTTCGATCAGTTTTTATTGAGAAACTTAAACTAACAATTAATCAAACCCGAAATTATATGAGAAAATTTAGGGATGACCCTAGTTAATTTTATCTTTTTTCAAAATAAATTATACACTGAAAGAAAGTCAGAGAAATTGTGAAACAATGATAAGAAAATTATGAGTTATTTACTGGTGCCATTTAGATGAATAAGACATAAATAGCACTTACCGAATTTGAGAAAAAAATAATTCAGAATTAACCGTGAAACTTTATAGTAATTGTATTGGTGGGCAGTGAAAACAATAAAAATAAATATTTATTCACTTTTTAGTATGCTGAAAAACTTGGGTTAACGCTACCTGTTTCTACAACAATGTTTCTTTTCTGTCATGGATATTGTCAAAAGCAAACTTCTAAATAAAATGGAAGATAAATTTTTTTAATTGAAGTATAACTTTTCAAAGCATTGTTTTATATATACTAAGATGAATTTTTTTTTAGCATAAATGGATTCGTGACATGAAGAGACATGTAATTTTTATTCAATAAAATCTTTTTTCGAAACTATTTAATTATTTTAAATTTATCTAATCTTTTATTTGTATTTATCTTAACAATATTTTATAGTAATAATAAATTTCGTATTTGACCTCTTTTTAATATAATTTTATATTTGACCTTAGTTATTCTAATTAAAATATTTTTATACTACATTTGAGTAATGTTTGGTTTGCCATTCCAACTAACGGAATGGAGTTTTGAAAATGAAAAAAATTAATCCTATACTAAAATGGAGTTTTAACTATCTCTTAAATTTTTTTTATTTTCACAATTTTATTTCCTCTGTTGTAAACCCAACATGCTTCTTTAACCACAAGTCTATCCATGACGAGGTATACTTATTTATTATTATTAGTTTTATGTGAACGGTACATTCTTACTATTTTGCTGTGTCATGATGTGAAATATCCTACAGTAGTTCCATAAGGCTTACTCAGTGTTTCAGTGTTTTAATATGAAAGGATAAATAAATAGAATATTACATGATACAAATAATATATGATAAAAGATAAAGTTTAGATAAACTTATTTTTAATATATTTTTATATTGAATATAATATTATAATAATAAAATAAAAATAATAAGATGATGATAGTAATAATAATAAGATATTTAAATATATTTTATTTTATGTATTTCTAACCGAGTTTTCCATTCAACATAAAAATTATAAAAAACCACATGATAGGATAAATAACATGATACATTTAACATATTCTATTAGTGTACCAAATACAATTCTTATCATGTTATCCTATCCACTAAATATGCCCTTAATATAAGACTTTTTACTTAATTTACGAGTATTAAAAAAGTTGGTTAATTTAGTTAAATTTATTAAATTTGTTTAAAAATTGTAATAATTTTCTAAAATTGTTCTTAAGATTACTAGGACGTATTATTCTACTTTTTACCCCTTAATCCCTCTCCACTTATTAACAATTATCTGAGAAGAGATAAATGATTTAATTGATATATTTTATTGTCTCTCTTTTATTGTTATCTTTATTCCAATAAAAGTGACACATTAATAAAAGTATTTTGATAAAAAATTTTAATGGTATAAAAAATTGAAATAGGATCCTATACCCTTTTCATTTTTTTATTTCTAGTTGTTGCATACTCATCTTGTTTATTAATATTTTATCTCTTTTTCTATACTTAATATCACTTCCTTAATTAATATTTTATTGATTTAAATAAAAGATAAGAATATAATTATTAAAGAAACATTTAATATTTTTGTGACATTTTAAAAAGACATATTTAGAAACAATCCAATCAAAAATTGAGGGAAATAGAAGGCGTATTAAGGGATAATATTTTTTTTTTGAAAAAATCTTATATTAAAGGACAAATATAGTATTTTTTTTTGTGTGAAGTGGAACATAAAATACAAACATGTAAATTAAAAAAATCATCAAGCGGGTGGATTACCTGTTAAAGACTATTTTAGTTTAACTCATGTTTTCGGGTTTAAGTCTTACAATCTATTTTTTAGATTGTATGAAAATGGGAGAAAACATTCTCATAGGAAAATTTTCTCATCAACCATCCTTTTTGCAACATTACTGTCTTTGATTTCATATGTAAGACATAGTTTTAAAAAAATTTGGTCTTTCTTATAAGACAACTATATTTCAAATACAACATTTTTTTGATTTTTTCTTAATTTACCTTTATTAATTAGTCTATATATTCTATATGTTATTAAATATATTCACAACCATTTATGACATTTAATTAGGATCATACGCCTAAAATTATAATAAAACATTACTTTCAATCCTTTTTTCTATGGTTAAGGTAGAGAACTGAACCAAAAAGTCTCTTTCTTTATCATCAATCGAATCACTGCTCGAGACCCAAGATTTTATTTTATCATCAATCCAATCATCATTCACGTTTTTTATTTTTTATCAACGAATAGATCGCTTTACTTGTATGACTTAGATGTCTTGTATTTCTAGAAAAAACGATTCAATTACTCAATAACTTAACTACTTTTATTAATCTTGATATTCAATTAACTATGTCGTAAATGAAGTAGGTGAATCTTTTTATTTATTTCTTACTAATCATGAATAGCATTTTTTATCAGTAAAAGAAAAAAATTAAATTAAAAAGGTATAACAGATACCTTAACCCATATACACAAAAATAGTATATTAATAATTTCAATAAAACTTAATCATGAATAACATATTAATAATTTCAATATTTTTCTGGCATTTTCTTGTATATTTTTATGAACCAAACATAAAAAAAAACAATCTCATAATTTTTTACATTTTCTAAACAACCATACAACATCTATTTTCTTATATTTTCTCTCTTACTTTTTTTTTTCATATTTTTTCTCGACAGACTAAAAATAATAAATTTTAAAGGAATTATCCTAAAACCTAAATTTTACTACCCTAATGTTTAAGCCAAAGGAAAAAGAATAGAAAATGAAAGAAAAAAGAATGTGGGAAATTAAATTACAGAGTGGATAAATGATGGGATATTCTGGTCCGGTTGATCAGTCTTCTCGGTCACCTACTACTCGTTGAATTTCAACGCCCATGGGCAACTGTTGCTCCGACGTCGCCGGCGGCCAAACGGCCATCGGCGGAACCGCCGGCGGTCAATTCAACCCGGCCAATGCTCCAAACGATGCCGTCGATAACTTCCTCAGGTCTCGTGGCTACCACGGCCTCTTCTCTCAGATCGAGGTTCTCACTTCTCTCCCTTCATTTTCCTTACTCGATTCACTTCGTTACCTCTTCAATTCGAACCAACTTCACTAGCTTTCAATGAAACGACCGCTCTCTCTTCTTCCCAGCTGTCGTTTTCTGCTTCTGGCTTGCGTGATCGGGATGTACTCTCCAAGGTTCGTCGTTTAACCGTTTCATGAATCTCGAGCTCCTTTCATGCATTCTTGCTATGGTTTCTGTTTTTGTTAACAAAAGAGAGACTGAACAGTTTGGGAAATCCAATTTTCGGATCTTCAATTATTTTCCCAAGCTATTGTGATGACTTGAGAATGGAAATTATTACTTAACTTGTGTTAAGCTGTGTTTGATATGAGCTCCCTGTATGCGCATTGAGGACAATTAATAGTAGGAAAGTTCTTAATTACTTCATTGATAATTAATTATGCTATACCTCTTAGAAATATGTAGTTCTTGGGATCGTTCATTCGTGTGTTGCTATCTCTGCCTGGGAGTTTGTCACGGTGCACAATGTCTCTGGTGCTGAGATGATTGTTGTGAAGTGGAAACGAGGGATGTTGTGTGTTTTAGTTTTTTAGTGTGTACTTTCATTATAACATATTTTTTGAAAGAGAAACATATGGAGAATCTAATTCTAAATGAAAAAGTGGCGAATGGTTGAAGGAGTGCGTTTATGTGAGTATATGTCTTCTTGAATGAGACAATTGCAGATTGACTTATTGAGATTTGAGATACGTCTTCCGTTGTTAAAAAGAATAGTAATCGGGAATGGTCCTTATCTTTTGAGGACTACAGAAAATCCATATCAAAAGGAAAATTCAGGCCTGTAATGTATCCTGACATCATTGTAAGAGATGAAGGCAAAGGCATGTTGAACTAGACCATATTAGCATGGTTCAGCAAACAAACTACATGGATCAATGGGGTTATCATCAATGGTCTCTTTGGGTTTTGGTTGAATTAATTATCATTCTTTAAATAAAATGTTCTGCTTTTAATAACTAATATTCTAATCAATCAAGTGTAACGAGTATCATGCAAGTGTAGTTGTTTACTGTTGATTGTTGTAGAGTGATCCAATGATGGTTCTTTATGCAAGAGGAAAAAATGGAGCACTTGAGGAACTTGGCCGGACAGAAGTAGTTCTGAATTCATTAAATCCTACATGGATCACAAAACACACTCTCATTTATAATTTTGAGGTTGTTCAGGTTTTAGTGTAAGTTTAAATGTTGGTGTTTTTACTTCTAACAAGGCATATGAGTATGTTGTTGTTTCACCAGGAATTGTTCTGTAAAATTTCTTTCATTACAGGTTTCGTGTGTATGATGTTGATACTCAGTTCTGCAATGCAGATGTAAAGGTATGGGGTCTACTATGTCATATATATTTTAATTCTTCTATTTTTTCTTGTAATCTTATTTGTATTTAGTTAATGCAAAATGTGTAAAGATAATGATATAAATATCATCTAGCATAGGATTTTAGATGTGATTGCTCAACTTTCATATTGTTTTATGCCTCATTATATGTTGTTGTGTGTCAGTTACAGTACTCCTATCATGTTTCTTAGTTCAAGGTTTTATCTAGTTAGGAAAATTTACACGTTATATGACACAATGCTGCTAGCCTGTTACCTTCTTTCCATGGACATTGGCGGAGCTTCAGTGAAAATCTTGAAGGGGCCAAAATAATTAAGTAGTATATTTAAATTTTAATAGCATGTACACATCTTTTAAAAACAAGAAAAAATACTCATACATATTAAATGAGAGGTGATTGATAAGGTGGTTTAGTGGTAAAGGAGATGGAAAGGAAGCAGAAGGTCGTGGGGGGGGGGGGGTTCAACTCTCTCTCCTAACAAAAAAAACTAACAAATTAATTATTAACTTTGGACTATTAACAAAATGAGATATGAGAGAAATTAATTTTAACCAAACAATTCATGTATAAATTGTTAATATTATTTTAGTTTCATATGTTTGATAATTCTATTTGATTTCAAGCCAAAAATTACTACTATAAGCATAAAATTATCCTTGTTAAGTTTTAAAACAATTATATTTTTGGTATTCAACTCAATGATCAATATTGTTTTAAATAATATAATTTTGATTGCATGGTGTTTAGATGCACTCATTTAAATTTGTAATATTTTCATATTTCCTTTATTTATACATGTTAATTTTTTTAAAAGCAAGGTATCATGGAAAAGAGATTCTGGGTTGAGGGGGCCATGGCCCCCTTGGCTCCTAAGAAGCTCTGCTCTGGATAGATGAATTCACAATTTCAGAGCATTTTAAAAGAGAAGTAACATTTTGTTCATGCTTGATAAACATGGATGAGACTTTTTGATTACCACTATTTACACAATCAGATTCCTCACAGCCTACTTTGTACTTCACTGGATAACAAGTTTAACAACTGAACCCCACTTAAGTTTTTCTAAAGTGCTTCAGATTCTGCACAACCTTCTCATATGGTTGTGCAACAAATGGCAACAATCATTAATAAGTTCTTTCCTCCCAATGACATCAATTTTCTATCTGGACCCTTTTACATGTTCATTAGATGTCATAGCATGTTGATAGAGCATGAGTATCACTTTGTAACTATTTGGGTGACTTATGCAGATGCTCAAGCTAGAAGAGCAGCAATATCTAGGTGAGGCAACCTGTGCATTATCGGAGGTAATGTAGAGAATGTTCAACTTTCTGTTGACAGATATCTAGCAACTAAAACAAAGAATTCATTACGTGCTCAATGAAGCTGTACCTTCACAACAATTCGCTATCTCACACTATTGCTGTTTTTCTCAATATATGGTGCTTGAAAATGCTTAACTTTTCATTTTTTGAAATTATTATTTAATTAGTTAAAGTACCAAGCATAGTGGAAGTTTTTGAATCCAAGAAATATATACACAAATAATGCTGTCATACTCACGCATTTCTGAAAACAAATTAGCATCCAAGCGAATTTACGCATCTACAGTAACAATTTGACCTGCGCAGATAATTACAAAGCCTGATCGATCAATGACATTAGATTTACACAGAGAAGATTCTCTCAGATCTACCCAGTCCCAAAACTGTGGAAAGCTCTTGGTGCATGCTGAGGAATGTGTTAGCTCAAAGACTACAGTAGAGATGATACTCAGGTGTTCAGATTTGGAATATAGGGATCTTTTCTCTAAAAGTGTATGTATTTATTTTATTTTTTTCTCTTTTTATTGGTGCGTGAGGAACATCAAATAACATATAAGGCATGCTTTTGTTTGTCCTACAGGATCCCTTCTTATTGATATCAAAAATTGTGGAAGGTGGTAACCATATTCCTATTTGCAAAACAGAAGTTATAAAGAATGATCATAACCCAACATGGAAGCCAGTGTTCTTGAACATTCAGCAAGTAGGAAGCAAAGTATGTATACAACTAACATCCAGTCATGTTTTGTCTGTTGAAATTTAGATAGTATATGGAAAAGAAAATAGGAAGAATCATTTACTGAATACTAACAGGACTGTAAATAAGTGTAATGAAAATAAAAAAAATCACCTAATATTCCTATTCATACCAGTATTTTAAGTCAAGTGGAGTTCATCTAGTACAATCTAGGGTTTTCTGAATATGAAAGACAAAGAAGATTCAAGAAAGAAGGATAAATCCACAGGATAGAAGACATTTGATATTTGACTATCATGAGGACATGGGGAGGAAACTGAAAAACCAATTAGGAATATGAAAATTCTGAACTATTATCGACTGGCTTTATATCTACTAGTCATCTTTTCACTTCATCTCTAATCTCTATACCTATTATTGATAGTACTAACTTCTGGTTAGAGTTAAATTACAATGAAGGTATACTGGTACTGTTATAATGAGTTACTGACTAAAATCCATGCATATATTGCTATCTTAAATATGGAAATTTGGCCATACTTTATCTCATCACTTTGTCTTCCCTTTTGGGGTACTATTTTGAACTATGGCATAAACATGCTGACAGAGTGGAAGCTATCTCATTTTCATTTTTATTATATACAGGAAAGTCCTTTGATAATAGAGTGCTATAACTTCAATAGCAATGGCAAACATGATTTGATGGGGTAATCAGTAGTTACTTTTTTCATCTGTTCGTCCTTTGCCCTTTAAATCTATTTCTAGAATGAAATGCATACCAGGGTTGTTTATTCTTGTTTTATCAGAAAAGTGCAGAAATCTTTGGTGGAATTGGAGAAGCTTTATGCTGGTGGCCAAGGAGAAAATTTTTTCTTGTCTGCTGCTGGTCATAATTCTCATAACAAGGTTTATTTTTATATTAAAATAAGTTTACTCCAATCATGAATTCCTTTACCTTCTCCTAAAAGCATGTTTAACATAATGCAGGTGTTAAAGAGCCGGCTATTTTTGGACAAATTTGCTGAAAGTATCCAACATACTTTCCTGGATTTCTTGGCTGCGGGATTTGAATTGAACTTCATGGTGGCCATCGATTTCACAGGTATATCATATATCTTCAAACACCCTGTGCCTAATTATTTACTGCAGACATCTTCACTGTTCTGTATTTAGACGTGCGTAAAATAATCAAGCGATGGAGAATGAGATAACAATATCTTTGCTTATGGAATTTGTTATCTGGAATATGTCTTTTAGTTGTTGGGTAAGAAGTTGGACCCTTTTTTAATGATTTCTTATAGCTAAATTTATGGTCTTTCTTTTCCAAGGAGAACAACTTACATGTCATGGCATCATTAACTTTTCTGAAGTATTATACCCAGTCACTGACTCATGGATTGTTGTACTCTGACCTTTCATCTAGTAACTGTAGATACCACGACTTCCTAGTTTTTCCAATAACCTTGTATCATAGAATTGGCCTTGCAAGATCTTTACTGAAACTTCCTTTTGACAGTATGAGGTTTGCAATAATTTTTTTCTATGGAAGATAATTAAGACAATGTTAGAATTAGAAGTCTGAATGAAATTCAACAGAATTTACTATTGCCTAGCAAATGTAATGATTGGTATTGTGATCCAATTTATCAGCAACCTAGTGTGTTAACAGTTAAAAAGTATCATCCCTGGTCCTCACTAATGCTTAAGTTCCAGTTTTCAGTTTCCGCTAGTATGCTTGGTATGACGGAGTCATCAGGTTGTGTCCACTGTCATGTCTGTCTCGAGGAAGCATTCATGGATTTTCCACAATGCTAATCTTGAGGACCCTGTTCATGTCCATTGTTGATATGAAGTTGACCTTCTCATTCCTTATATTTTTTCTTCCCCAACCTTAGCATCATTTTCCTTTGAATTATAGTGGAAGATACACTTTATATAATATAGGTTTTACACTTTCATGAGTTTCATCAACATGCTGGTTTTGTATGGGTTGACAAAGATGCCATTCATTTTAATGGACTGACCCCCTCTTGTTTACCAGCTTCAAATGGAAATCCACGCCTTCCAGATTCTTTGCATTACATTGATCCTTCAGGACGGCCAAACGCTTACCAGAGGGTGAGAAATGGTTCTTGGTTTGAATTTCAGAACTTTATTTGTTACTGATCTATGTTTTTAAAAAAAAAATTTCCAGGCAATTTTAGAGGTTGGGGAGGTGTTGCAGTTTTATGATTCAGATAGGCGATTTCCTACATGGGGATTTGGGGCTCGACCAATTGATGGTCCTGTCTCTCATTGTTTCAACTTGAATGGAAGCAACCATTACTGCGAGGTAGAAATGTTGAATCTGAAACTTGCTTTTGTTTCGCATTGAGATAGTTCTTTAAAAATTGTCTGTTTTTTTGCAGGTGGAAGGCATCCAAGGAATTATGATGGCATACACAAGTGCCCTACTCAATGTTTCTCTTGCAGGACCAACTCTTTTTGGACCTGTCATAAGCAATGCTGCACTGATTGCTAGCCAATCTGTTGCAAATGGTGGAAGAAAGTACTTTGTGTTGTTAATCATAACAGTAAGAGTTAGAAAATGCAGTTTCAATACCATTGCGATTGTATCTGTCACCTGTGAGCATGTTAATTATAATCACGTCTGGTTTGGTAGGGAGAATGGAAATTCCATTCCATTAGTGTGAGAAAGTGTTAGATACTCATTAGTTAGTTAGTGATACATACCAAATAGTTAGTTAGTTTGTTAGTCGGTTACATAGTTAATAGTTTGTGGGTTATGGGCTGAGATGGTGAAGAAATAAGGCATGTTGCCTTTAAAAAGAGAATGGTCAAGGGAGAGTGGTATCATGTCATTTGAGTGAGAAAGAGGGACTTTGGCATTGGGAGAGTTCTAGCTCTCTCAAATACCTTGAGAGTTGTATCTCTCTCATGTTCTATCAATAATTATTTATTTTCTTGTACATCTAAACCAGTATCTATTAGAAAGTTGCAAATTGAGCAAGTAACCCTTGATTAAGTGGATTAACTTCACGAGATATTTCGTATTTGGAAAGCTTCCACATGGGACTGGGAACGTCGATTCCGTTCTAACCCATTCCATTTGAATCTCATTTCATAAAATTGTTGTAACAAATGTAACTAGTGACTCTTTAGTTCTTTCTGTTGTATCTTTCATTTTACCATGGCTTAATTTGTATTGTAACTGTGTTAGAAATAGCTGAGGCATACTGAGAACATTTTAATTTTTTTTACATCATCTTGTCTTTTTCACTGCTGTGCTGAAACTTAATTGGTATCCTCCCTAGGACGGAGTAGTGACAGATCTCCAAGAAACTAAAGATGCCCTCGTTAAAGCATCTGATCTACCATTATCAATCCTTATTGTTGGCGTTGGAGGTGCTGATTTCAAAGAAATGGAGGTATTTATTGTAACGTGTTGCTGCCATATTTATTGTAACGTGTTGCTGCCATTTATACAATTATAATTGCTTGGCATCCTGGGCGATAAGCTGTGTCTGGTATTCCACCGCAGTGCTTTATGTAATTTTGTTGTTCTATGTTACAGATTTTAGATGCAGACAAAGGAGAGAGGCTTGAAAGTTCATCTGGTCGTGTTGCTTCGCGTGATATAGTTCAGTTTGTTCCATTTCGGGATGTTCAAAGTAGGTATCAGTTGGCAAATTATGGTTTTGTCAAATGAGTCGTCACTTATCAATGTTTTGTGAACTTCTTCCTGTTGCAGGTGGAGAAATATCAGTAGTTCAAGCACTTCTAGCTGAATTACCTACTCAATTTTTGACTTACATGCGGAGCAGAAATATCCAACCCAGTCGCTAGTCATGTAAAGACTGTACATTTATAAGTGTTCTAATTCTTTGATCATTCTGCAATTTCTACGCTCATTTCATTTTTACATCTTAAATAGAAAAAAATTGGCTTAAGGGATCATTTCAGAACTCATGCTTTTGCTAAATGTTAAAATCTGGTCAAGCTGGGTTCGCCAGCCAATGTCCGCTCAAGCCATAAGTTGGAATTTCTTCATCGCATGCTTTTGGAATTTTCTGGTTGGTCCGCAAAAAATGTACCCTTATACTCCCTCGGTTTTATATTATTTATCTTTTTAGAAGGTTTGATTTGTTTCAAAATATATGTTCTTTTAAGATTTGAAGGCAAATGCGCCTTTACTAATTATATTTTTGTTTTGTGTTTAAATTAAGAATGCATTAATTAGGGTGGTATTAAATATATGGAATGATAAAGGGCATATTAAAAAGATAGATGGGTAAAAAGACACATTAATTATATTTCTTAAGAGGTGTGTTATAATTTTAAAAGATAAGACAGATAAAATGAAACGGAGAGAGTATATAGTGTTGGTGTGAGATGGGGTGAACATCATGGTGTTTGTACCGTTTGTTACTTTTAAATCTCAATCAATTTTAATAGGTATCCAAATTTATACCTATTAAGATTTTATATTCATTATATAGAATCATTTTATTTAATTTAGTTAAAATTAATGAATATGTTTATATTTTTCTTGTTGAATTTTTAAAATTATTCTTAAAATTATTAGAACTATTATTTTTCTCTCTTCATATAATATTTAAAGACATAGAAGTAGTGACTAATGAACTAATTTTTGTTTTCTATTATTTTAGCTCCTTAGTAAGTGCTTATACCGTGAGAGATAGATACATAGAAGAGAGGTGATAGATGTGATATGTGATTTAAGCTAAACAAGAAGTGAGAGATAGAGGTAAAGGGTGTGGGATACAAAATATAAGTGTGGTTATAAATCATTGTTCTTCATATGTGTTAAGAATGAGGAAACCTAGAGGCATTGGATGAATTCCGTGTGTTTGAATACATAATGGGTTAACATATTTATAATAATGAAATAATAAATATAAGATCATAATATAATCATATACAATCAATCCTAATCAATTTACAATATTCTAACACTCCCCCTCAAGCTGGAGCATATAAATCATATGCACCAAGCTTGTCACATATGTACTTAATACGAGGACCCCTAAGAGACTTTGTGAGAACATCTACCAATTGATCATTGGAATTTACAAATTTTGTAACAATGTCCCCCGATACAATCTTTTCTCTGATGAAATTGTAATCTACTTCAATGTGTTTGGTCCTCTCATGAAACATTGGATTAGAAGAGATGTGCAATGCTGCTTGATTATCACAAATGAGTGTCATTGGCGTAGTTTCCCCAAATTTTAGTTCTTCAAGCAACTGTTTGAGCCATATGAGCTCACATGTAGCCAAAGCCATGGCTCGGTACTTCGCTTCTGCACTTGATCGGGCTACAACACTTTGCTTCTTACTTTTCCAAGAAACCAAGTTATCCCCAAGGAAGACATAATAGCCCAAAGTAGACCTTCTGTCAATAGTAGATCCTGCCCAGTCAGCATCTGAATATCCAGTTATTCTTATATGACCCTTGTCTTCATACAAGAGCCCTTTTCCTGGTGCCCCTTTGATATATTTTAAGATGCGGACGATTGCATCCCAGTGACCTTCATAAGGAGAGTTGAGAAATTGACTTACTACACTGACGGCAAAGGAAATGTCAGGACGTGTGACAGTAAGATAATTTAGCTTTCCAACTAGTCTTCTATATCTCTCTGGATCAGAGAAAGGCTCCCCCTGTTCTGGCATAAGCTTAATGTTGGGATCCATAGGAGTATCTACTGGTTTGGCCCCCATCAAGCCGGTTTCCTCCAAAATATCCATCGCATACTTTCGTTGAGAAATCACAATTCCTGATCTAGATTGTGTCACCTCTATCCCCAAGAAGTAGCGAAGTCTTCCAAGATCTTTTGTCTGGAAGTAATGATGTAAATGTTGTTTTAAGAGAGTAATGCTAGTGTGATCGCTACCTGTGATAACAATGTCGTCAACATACACAATCAAGTAAACACACCCAGAGGTAGAATGTCGATAAAAAAACAGAATGATCCGCCTCACTCTGAGTCATGCCAAATTCTTTTACCACGGTGCGGAATATGCCAAACCATGCTCTTGGGGATTGTTTAAGACCATAAAAGGGCTTCCGAAGTCGGCAAACTGATCCTGAACACTCCCCCTGAGCAACAAAACCAGGTGGTTGCTCCATATATACTTCTTCAGTTAGATCACCATGGAGGAAGGCATTCTTGATATCTAACTGGTAGAGGGGCCAATGACGAATGATAGCGATGGAGAGAAATAGGCGGACAGAGGCCATCTTAGCCACCGGGGAGAAAGTATCACCATAATCAAGGCCAAAAATCTGAGTATAGCCTTTGGCCACCAAGCGAGCCTTCAACCGATCAACAGAACCATCTGGGCCAATTTTGACTGTGTAGACCCACCTGCATCTGACCACTGTCTTACCAGAGGGAAGAGGAACCAGATCCCAAGTTCCACTGCTTTGCTGTGGGTGACTTTCTCTCTCCTTTGATGGCTACCCCTGCCGCAATCCTCCTATTACCGGTTCTCTTAGTGTTCTCAATACCCTACACGCTGAAAAATTTGATGGCACCAACTATGCCACATGGGCGTCCGACGTTAAACTTTGGTTTAAGGGTCATGGTTATCTTGATCACCTTACTACCAAAGAAGACACTATTGCTGCCAATGACCGTCTCAAATGGAGCGCTCTCGATGCCCAACTTTGCAGCATTCTGCGATCCACTCTATCCCCTACTCAGAAACAGATATTTCGCCCTTATGACACCTGTGAATCTCTTTGGGCGCAGGCCAAGCTTCTTCATACCAATGATACTGAGTGGTTATATGGTGTTTACGACGCTCTTATGCAACTTCTCACTCCTCAGCAGATCACTGGTCCTATCTCTGATTATTTAGGTCGCGTCAGTGGCGTTCTTCATGATCTGAATGAAGTTCTTCCCTTGGCTGACAATCCGTCCACAGATCTTGAGAACCGTCGCAAACTGTTTATGGCGTTAGCCTTACATGGTCTTCCTCCTGAATATGCGGTTGTTCGTGAGCAAATTCTTGGCTCTCCTATGGTCCCTACCATGGACTCCACTTGGTCAACTCTAATCCGAGCCAAGGCCCAGTCTGCCATTACTCTGCCCGCTCCTTCGATGCTCGTTCTCATTGAGGCTGACTTCTCTGCTCTACTTACTCAGGACTGTAACAACAATCGTCGTTTTGGCAGACCCCGCCCCAAGTGTAAGCATTGTCATAAGCTTGGCCACACTATTGATCGATGTTTTTTATTACATGGTCGCCCCCCAGGATGGCGAATATTGTGCAGGTACCTTCTGAACTTCTTGAGCCACCTATCTCTGTCTCTTCTGGACCGCTGCCTGTGCCCATACCTACTTATGACAACTTTCTCCGATGGTCTGAGGAGCGTAAGGTTTTAAAATATAAAATATTAAATTGATGCATTTATAATTATTAAAATAAACATCATGAAGTCCAATGTCTCTTTCCTCCCTACTACCATGAAAACGCATCTTCTTGGCATTAGACTGCTTAACATTCTTGTCATTTAACTCTCCAACCTCCATTGATCCCTTTGTGACTGTGTTCCCTTCTCCTACTTCTTGATCACCTCTAACAATGACACAATTTCAGGAACACTGACATTGTGTTCAAGATATATTTCCATGTAACATTTATGCCGTTCTGCATAGTCACCCAATTCAATTGCATCATTATCATTAGAAAATGGTTTTAGGTCATTCGCAAAGTTTGCTTCAATAGGCTTCCATTACAATTTCACACCATGACCCTTGCACCCTAATTCTGGAAGAATCTCAATAGCTTCAAAGTACGACCGCTTATCTTTTTTTTTGGTATGCTTGTCTATGGTGCTTGTATTGTTTCCCTAAGGAAAGCCAATGTTTACATCATAGGTGATGGCATTAATGGGTGTGATTACCAAAAAGTACGACCACTTATCTGTCACACATAAACGTCCCTCGAGCTACAAGGTCCACCACTATTAGCATCGCACCCATACACGTCTACCTTATTGAAAAAAGGCTTCCCACAATAATGCAAATGACACATACTCCCTCTACCTTTAGTGAGAACAAAAGAGAAGGGTTTTACTTTTACCGAAGGTGAATCACCAAATCGACAAGGGTCTTTCTATTTTAACGGGTTATGTTTCTTCTTCACATTTCGCTTTAATTTTATTCAATTTCATTTGTCGTGTGTCGTTTCGTTTAGCCAAGTCACTGATAAAGCGGTACTCCATTTACTGACTAGGATGCCATTAGCAATTGAGTTAGATGTAAGCATGGACTTCATGCTATCTCTGGAACATAGGAATCAAAGATCATAAAAATTTAAATGTATTAGGGACAATTCTAATTAAACGTTAAAGAGTCTGTTTGGTTTAAAGTTGATGTAAGGTTTGTGAAACGAAGTTTAGAAAACTAGGGTTTTAAAAATGTGATTGGGAAAACAGGGGTTTTGAAAACAGTGATTTGTGTTTGAATATTTTGTTGTAAAAGTCAGCTGAAAAGTAGTGTGTTGAGAAAAAGTCTGGATGGAAAAGAATTTTTATTAACCAGACCCCCGACTTTATATCCCTGAATTTGTTAATATCGTTCATCAAGTATTTTTGCTAGGAAGTAAATTCTGTATTGTTTATAACTTATTTGTGCGCCTAAATATTTTCCAGGATACGAGTAATACGTTATGAAAACAAAGAGGGAGCATTTACATTCTAAAAGTCTGGCAGGTTATCCAAAGTCTGATAGAAGCATTCTGTTTGAAGAGCTATGCTCAACGTTCTTAAATTCTATTTTAGTGATGCATTAGGATTCATGCTCTTATCGTATTTGCGTGCTTATCATTAAAGAACATAAGGAACAAGATCAAAATGAGCAACAACTTTCAACGTACCTACCTCTGCACATACTGATAAAGTTTAGAGACTATGTCAGAATATTTCAGAAAGCTCTGGCATCCCTCTTGACGCTCAATCGAGAATTAGTTTACGAATGGTTTGTGCATGGAAATACATGAGAAACCTTTTTCATGAAAGAGCTGAAGAAGTTTTGTGTAACATCCCATTTTCAACACAAATAGAAAATATATATTAATATATCTTTAATAAAAAATACTTACTATTAGTTAGTTTATTATTATCATTTTTTTATGAAATTTTGGTATTTATATTTAATTATTTGTTTTTTAAAATAAAATAAATTATAATAATAATAATAAAAATATTTATATATTTTGAATGAGAATTTTAAAATGACTTAATTAGTATTCATTGACTAATGAAATTATATTAAGAATTTTAAATATATTTATTATTCACAACTTTTATTTTATGTTTTTATATTTTATGTTTTTACATATTTGTGATTTAACTCTTATTAGAATTTAAAAATAAAATTTTGAAGGAATTAGACTATGGTTCTTTGGAACTTTTTGATATACATAATATTTATGATTTTCTGGAATTTGTATCAATTTTTTTAAATATTTTAATAAAATAATATTTTAAATAATTTTAAATTCATATAAAGTTACTTAAAATTAAAAATATTTACAAGAAAGTGAAGTTAAATTATAAGAAAATTTTCTAAAATCCATTTCAAGTAGACTTATCTAAAAATTATCGGTTTGAGTAAAATCTTGATTTTTACCAATCTTAAAAAAATCGAAAACGTACCAATAAATTTTTATTAACAGAAAATTTTAGATTTTTAAAATTTAAACTTTATATTACTTATCATAAAATTAGTGAGAACTGATATAATATCGCTAAATTTCAAAAAGGACTAATTTTGAATATTTAAAATATACCGAGTGAAATGCTACTATTTGGCTTAATAATTCAGCCGATATTTACTATGCAAAATACTACGCATGTACGAAATTTTCAAAAGGTACACAGTAACCAGGATTTAAATTTCAAAATGCATAGTAATTTTCTTTCCTATAAGTACCGAAGGAATTCCTCTTTAGAATTCACAATTTCAGATTAAGTTTTCTTAATATATTAGTGTTAGTGAGATAGTGGTGGAAGTAAGAGAGAAATAAAATTTTTGGAAGAAGGTTCTGCTAAAATTCTAAGGTAAGAATACATCTCTTTTATATTTTTTAGGGTTATTTTTAAATCGTTTTTAAAAATCTATTATTATACTGGAAATAATATTATTTTAAGTTACTATTCTTAATAGTAAAATACTATTTCAATAGTAAAATAATATTTCAATAGTAAATTACTATTCAAATAGTAAATTACTATTTATTGTTATTATTTACCTTTACAACTCACGATTTACTTTTTACCGTTACTATTCATGTTTTACTAGTTACTGTTACTATTCACTATTCACTATTCAAAATTTACCATTTCTGTTTTAAGTAGAAATCTTAATTTTCATCTTATAACTATATTAAAGTGAAATTGGTATACTTTAGAACTCAGAGACGAGGCGCGCACAGACTTTCCATAACGAACCAAGATACAAGAGGTAAGGGGGAGTGTGATAGGAATATAATATGAAAAGACATAAGAATAATGAGAGGAGTCCCCTACTCCTTTAAAATTTAATAATATTATTATTTTAAATAATAACTATTTAACTTAAAAAAATTTATAATAAATTTTAAATTGAGTATCATGTGTAACTTGATCTAAATACCTATGCAAATACCTGGATAACCTATGCGAACTGGACTGAACCTATGCAAGGACTTGGACTATTATGACCTGTATGGACTAAACTATATACCTATGCGAGAATTGGACTATATGGACCTACATAGACCTATGCGAGGAATGAACTATAAAGACTTAAAATTAATCTTATTAATTTAAATAATCATTAAAATTTGAATTATATTTAATTGATTTGTTTATAATTATTAGTATTTGATTAGTATTGATGATATTTAATTTTGATCGATATTATTTGATTATGATTGACATTTTTTGATTGTGATTGATGATATTGTGATTGATAATATTTGATTATGATTGATGATCCTGTGATATGAGTTTGAGCATATAGCAAGCATGACGGAAAGTTAAAACTCAGTAAGAATTTTCTTACCTTACTCTTTAAATTTTATTCTAAGAGAAAGTATTTTATCATTATTTTAGTCTTTTATTTCTTCTTAGAAATAATTTTCATTAACTTTATTTTTAATCTCTAGAATAAAATCTAGTATTAAAATGAAGTTATTTTATGAAAATCAAAGGTTGAGATAATTAATTCTTGAATTAAAGAAAATTTTTATAGTTTTAAGTATTCTTAGTTAATGATTTTTAAAAAATATATATATTTTCTTTTAGAAATCAGAAATTTAAATTGGTTTTCCCTAATGAAATAACTAAAAGATATTTTGTTATAGTCGAGATTTCTAAACTCAATCTAGTTAAGATTTAAATTTGGAAAGATTATGTAAATATGTGAAGTTTTTTAAGAGAAAGTTTTGAGATATTTAAGGCTTGGAAACTCAATTTTGGTGAGATCTAAATTTGAAGACTGTACTAAATTTGTTTCCGTATAACAGAAGTTTAAAAAGGAACTTATGGGAATATACAGTTTATTGAGATGATTTTGTGAACTTTTATGGTATTTAATAATTGAGTTTCTAAAAGTCTTAACCAACTAAATATGCGAGTAGTTCATGCATCGTGAATCATTAAGGAGAAATGAGATGTGATATTGCCTGGGGACGGATTATAGAAACCGAGAATACATTAGAGGAGGCTTAATTGCGAGCCATGGGATGAGAGGGTGTGAAAGGGTGCTTCAGGTGACCTGGGGTCGCTCCCTAGTGTCGGGTACTTTCACAATAAAAACTTTCTCAGTCTGACTAGTCTCTAAGTGTTTCCACCTCAGTTGAGCTGTTCATATGCTACAAAGGCATTTATGTTATTATCCAGAATTATGGAACAGTGTAAACTCCTGGTTGGCCCAGTGCAAATTAAAACTTTAAGGGCCCACATGCATAAACTAAATGAGATAGTATTAAAAGCATTACATGTCATACATGTGATTGTAATATTCTGTATGGATGATTGTGAATGAAAGTATGATTGTTATGTGTGTGAAAACCCTATATTTATAATTAATTGTGTATAAAATTTTGAATGATATTAATTTATTAGTTTGTGAAAACCCTTATACTTATGTCTTATCTGTAAAGTATTATATTTGCTTTCTCACTCCTTGTTTGAATTTTGTGTCCAAAATATATGTTATGTGATATATAGCTAGCGGTTCAAGCTGGAAGGATATGTAATTACAAGACGGTAAAGTTGTCTCATCCTCAATCAGATAGATGAAGAGATATGACAAGAGTAGGATTCCAAAACTCGATGATTCAAGGACTAGGAAATGATTGGTCACATTTGTAACACCCCCTTGTATACACTAGACATATATATATTCTTCTTGCTTTTTTTTAGAAAGATATACATATTTATCACTTCCTATCTCGTGTATACAAGAACGTATATACATCTGATTTTCTTTGAATTTTGAAAGTAAAAGTTTCAAATTATTCATAATGATAAAATGAACTTTCAGAAAATCATAAGTGATCAAAGACTACAGTATCATATCCAAAGAATAAGGTTTATTAAAGTTTAACCTTTACATTGATTTACAATCATCCAACTTAATATTGTATTAAGGTAAACTAAAACTAAAGATTTAATACCTCTACTTCGACTGTAACCAATTATTTCCTTATCTTCAAACCATGTGATTTTGAATCATATTCTTGTCACATCTCTTCTCCTATCCGATTGAGGATGAGACTAATTTACCCTCTTATAATTTCATCCTTTCATCTTGAACTACTAACTACATATCATATAACATATATTTTGGACACAAAATTCAAATAAGAACGAGTGAGAAATAAAATATAATACTTTACAGATAAGACATAAGCATAAGGGTTTTCACAATCTAATATAATAATTTTAATCACAATCATATACATAATCAATTATGAATATAGAGTTTTCATAACATAACAATTATACTTTCATTCACAACAACCCTCATAGAATGTCACAATCACATGAATATCATGCAATGTTTTTAATACTACTATCTTATTCATTTTATGCATGAGGGCCCTTAAAGTTTTTAATTTGCACCGGGCCAACCAGGAGTTTACATTATTCCATAATTCCGGATAATAATAACATAAATGCCTTCATGGCATATGAACAGCTCAACTAGCGTGAAACACTTAGAGACTAGTCAGACTGAAAGTTTTTATTGTGAAAGTACCCGACACTAGGGAGCGACCCCAGGTCACCTGAAGCACCCTTTCACACCCTCTCATCCCAAGGCTCGCAATTAAGCCTCCTCTAATGTATCCTCGGTTTCTATAATCCGTCCCAGGCAATATCACATCTCATTTCTCTTTAATGATTGATGATGCATGAACTACTCGCATATTTAGTTGGTTAAGACTTTTAGAAACTCAATTATTAAATACCATAAAGGTTCACAAAATCATCTCAATAAACTGTACATTCCCATAAGTTCTTCTTTAAATTTTTATTATACAGAAACAAATTTAGTACGGTCTTCAAATTCAGTTCTCACCAAAATTGGGTTTCCAAGCCTTAAATATCTCAAAATTTTCTCTTAAAAACACTTCACATATTTACATAATCTTTCCAAATTTGAATCTTAACTAGATTGAGTTTAGAAATCTCGACTATAACAAAATATCCTTTAGTTATTTTATTAATAAAAACCAATTTAAATTTCTGATTTCTAAAAGAAAATATTTTTTTAAATCATTAACTAAGAATACTTAAAACTATAAAAATTTTCTTTAATTCAAGAATTAATTATCTCAACCTCTGATTTTCATAAAATAGCTTCTTTCTAATACTAGATTTTATTCTAGAGATTAAAAATAAAGTTAATGAAAATTATTTCTAAAAAGAAATACAAGACTAAATAATTATAAAATACTTTCTCTTAGAATAAAAATTTAAAGAGTAAGGTAAGAAAATTCTTACTGAGTTTTAACTTTCCGTCATGCTTGCTATATGCTCAAACTCTATATCACAAGGTCATCAATTATTCTTCAATCACAATCAAGTATTGTAATATCATCAATCACAATCAAATATCATCAAATCACAAATATTATGAATCACAGTCTAGTATTATAAATCACAATATCATTAATCAAAATCAAATATTATTAATTATAATCAAATCAAATCAACTAAATATCAGTCATAAATATAATTTAAATTTTATTAGATATTTAAATTAATAAGATTAATTTTAAGTCTTTATAGTCTTTATCCAGGTATTTGTATAGGCATTCAGATCAAGTTACATAAGATACTCAATTTAAAAGTTATTATAAATTTTTAAGTTAAATAGTTATTATTTTAAAATAATATTGTTAAATTTTAAAGGAGTAGGGGACTCCTCCTATTATTCTTATGTCTTTTCATATTATATTCCTATCCCACTCCTCCTTACCTCTTGTATCTTGGTTCGTTATGGAAAGTCCGTGCGCGCCTTGTCTCCGAGTTCTAAAATATACCAATTTCACTTTAATATAGTTATAGATGAAAATTTAGATTACTACTTAAAGCAGAAATGGTAAATTTTGAATAGTGAATAGTGAATAGTAAATAGTAAATAGTAAATCATGAATAGTAACAATAAAGAGTAAAACGTGAATAGTAACAGTAAATAGTAAATCGTGAATAGTAACGGTATATAGTAAATCGTGAATAGCAACACTAAATAGTAAAACGTGAATAGTAAAGGTAAATAGTAACAGTAAATAGTAATTTACTATTTAAATAGTAATTTACTATTGAAATAGTATTTTACTATTTAGAATAGTAACTTAAAATAATATTATTTCTAGTATAATAATAGATTTCTAAAAACGATATGAAAATAACCCTAAAAAATATAAAAGAGAGGTATTCTTACCTTAGAATTTTAGTAGAAGCTTCTTCCAAAAAAAATTTATTTCTCTCTCTTACTTCCACCACTATCTCACTAGCACTACTGTATTAAGAAAACTTAATCTGAAATTGGAATTTTAAAGAAGAATTCCTTCGATATTTATAGGAAGGAAAATTACTATGCATTCTATTATTTTAATATAAAAGTACTGTGCATTTTTTAAAATTTAAATCTTGGTTACTGTGTACCTTTTGAAAATTTCATATATGCATAGTGTTTTGCATAGTAAATGTCGGCTGAATTATTAAGCCAAATAGTAACCTTTTACTCGGTATATTTTAAATATTCAAAATTAGTCCTTTAAGAAATTTAGCGATATTATATTAGTCTTCACTAATTTTATAACAAGTAATATAAAGTTTAAATTTTAAAAATCTAAAATTTGCTATTAATAAAAATTTATTGATACGTTTCCAATTTTTTTACGATTGGTAAAAATCAAGATTTTAGTCAAACCGATAATTTTTAGATAAGTCTACTTGAAATGGATTTTAGAAAATTTTCTTATAATTTAAATTCACTTTCTTGTAAATATTTTTAATTTTAAGTAACTTTATATAAATTTAAAATTATTTAAAATATTATTTTATTAAAATATTTCAAAAAAATTTAAAAAATTCTAGAAAATCATAAATATTATGTAGATAAAAAAGTTTTAAAGAACCATAGTGTAATTCCTTCAAAATTTTATTTTAAAATTCTAATAAGAGTTAAATCATAAATATGTAAAAACATAAATATAAAATAAAAGTTGTGAATAATAAAGATATCCAAAATTCTTAATATAATTTCATTAATCAATGAATACTAATTAAGTCATTTTAAAATTCTCATCCATAATATTTTCATTTTATTATTATTATTATTATTATTATTATTATTATTATTATTTTATTTTAAAAAACAAATAATTAAATATAAATACCAAAATTTCATAAAAAAATGATAATAATAAATTAACTTATAGTAAGTATTTCTCATGAAAGATATATGAATATCTATTTTCTATTTGTGTTGAAAATGAGATGTTACAATTCTACTCCCCTAAAAGAAATTTTGTCCTCGAAATTTGATATTGTTAAATCTTACCAAGGATAAACTAAGTGAACTATCCTAATATGTTTTCTAGTTTTATTGATAATTATGTATCCTTTCCTTGATGTTGCCACTTACTTCTTTTCAATCTTATCAGGTAATTTCTCCTAAACTCAAAAATATCACCTTCTTAATTTTGTTAACCATGCTCATCTTAAACTAATGATTAACTCTAAACACCTCAATAATTACATTTCTTAATCCATCAAAACATCACTTAATATAATCCGTAACATCTATAAATTAAAATTCCTACTCGCAATATAGTAAAATGGGCTGCTAAGAATTAATTACAGGACAACTAGTTGTTAGCAACTAGCCGTTGGACTAGCCGTTAAACTAGCCGTTATGACCGTTGCATCACTCTTCTTTGCTTGCTTATAAATTTCCAATTCATTCTCACTTCCTATCACAACTTCAAGGTCTCCTAGTTTTTCTCTTCTATCTAATTTCTTCAATCTTTTCCCTCAAGTAATATTGTACTACTCGATGGCCAACCTCCCTAAAAGTGATGAAGAACGAAGGCGAGATGGACTAGAGTTTGTGGTAACAAGTGCCTCACTTCTTATAATCATGATGGTGATTTCTCTAGTTTGGATATTCTTTGTATTGCCAAGACTCTTAGACCTCTATCTATGATGTACTAGATGTTCTATTTTATTTTCCTTAATGTAATTGTGTATAATAAATTATCCTAGTGAGAAAGGATAAATATGTCTTAGTCCATATTGTACTTGTTTATCTAGTCAAATCCTTGTGTTCTTTGCTTCATGACAGTTCAGGGTATGTAATCATTTCTTATTGTCCTCTATAATGAATTAAATATTCCTTAACTAAGTGGTTGCTCTTTCCATCATAATTGACTACAACCATTACATAGATTTGATAAATTCTCTAATCTTAAATGATCACAAATCACTACTTTGACTTAGAAATACTCACTTAAATTTTTGTTATGGATAGCTAAGATTTATGTAATCCACTTCATAGGAACTATGCTAAATTAATAAGTAAGGGTTCATATCTATTTACCCATGGTTCACTAACATATTTATTTATTTTAAGTCTATCATTACATGACAATTATTTATATAGGGTATATGTATATTCACTTTACAAAATTGATGACTAAAAGAAAATAACTTGATAAACATGTATCAAATTGTTAGGAATCCAAAGAAAATATTTTATAGCATAATTTCTCAACATTAAACCAATATCAATATCTCCCAAAGATCTATGATACTTATTTTTGATCATTTATTGACATATTTATCACAATAAATTATTAAAAAAATTCAAACATATATGGTTAATTACATTCGATGTCACAACCATAAAAGTTTCATTAATTCATATATATATATATATACATATATATATATAATCATCATATATTATTCAATCGAAGACATCATAAAGGAAAACTTCATCAAATCAAATAACAATTAACATATCTTATATGTTATACAAAAGAAGAATCAATACAAATAGTCGAAAATATAATTCCTAGTACGATTACTTGTCACACCAAACAAGTTAGTGAACAAACTACCATATTTCTTTCATAAACATACATTCATATTTTTTCTTTTTTCTTTTTGATTCAAAATATATCATCAAAGGAAAAATATGATCCTATCTTATACAATTTGTTGTATTAGTTTTGTATTACAACAATTATCTACACATTAAAATTCACATAAATATCTATACGAACTCAAGGACAGGGCAAGGAATATCCTAATAGGGTTTATTGAGTTTGTCTTCACTTCTCCATATACCATATTAAGCTAGGGTTAAATTCGTTGATCTTAACATCCTTCATTTGACATGTCTTTCACTACTTAGTGTAAATCATTCGGGGTGATCAGTCTCGATAATTTATAGCTAAGTAGTTAAAGTCATGACAGCTCCAGTCTAAAATCCATATCAAAATATTCCTAAGACTTTTTCCTAAAGCTTAACTTTGAATTCTTATATGAAAATATATGTTATTAAAGATCTTTTATTGTCTTATCTTCCTTATTGTCCCATACCATATTATAAAAGAGGCAAATGTTAGAATATTTCATTATCATATATTAATCAGAGAATCAAACACCATACAAGACATTTGGAATAAAAGAAAATAATTGCATTAGTTAATTTACCTTATCATTCCACCATATATTAACGCCCGTACTTAAACAATGTCAAGAAAGACTTCAAAATGGCCAATTTTTGATAATCCCTGCAATAACATTTTTCAAGTAACAGACTATAGAGTTCTAACTTATACTTCTTATGAACTTAAAATTAGTTCCTTCTTTCTATATTCCTAATTTTTCCTCACTTACTTATTACCATATACTCCAATAAAATTTTCTCCTTTGTCAACCATAAAATCTCTTGACTAACTTAACCATCAGAGTACACTAACACACTAGTAAGACCATACCCCAAGCCGATTTGGATTGAACTGCTCTGACACCACTTTGTAACACCCCCTTATATACACGAGACATATATCTATTCTTCTTGCTTTTTTTAGAAAGATATACATATTTATCACTTCCTATCTCGTGTATACAAGGATGTATATATATCTGATTTTCTTGGAATTTTGAAAGTAAAAAGTTTCAAATTATTCATAATGATAAAATGAACTTTCAGAAAATCATAAGTGATCAAAGATTATAGTATCATATCCAAAGAATAAGGTTTATTAAAGTTTAACCTTTACATTGATTTACAATCATCCAACTTAATATTGTATTAAGGTAAAATAAAACTAAAGATTTAATACCTCTACTTCAACTGTAACCAATTATTTCCTTATCTTCAAACCATGTGATTTTGAATCATATTCTTGTCACATCTCTTCTCCTATCCGATTGAGGATGAGACCAATTTACCCTCTTATAATTTCATCCTTTCATCTTGAACTGCTAGCTACATATCATATAACATATATTTTGGACACAAAATTCAAATAAGAACGAGTAAGAAATAAAATATAATACTTTACAGATAAGACATAAGCATAAGGGTTTTCACAATCTAATATAATAATTTTAATCACAATCATATACATAATCAATTATGAATGTAGAGTTTTCATAACATAACAATTATACTTTCATTCACAACAACCCACAGAGAATGTCACAATCACATGAATGTCATGCAATGTTTTTAATACTACTATCTTATTCATTTTATGCATGAGGGCCCTTAAAGTTTTTAATTTGTACCGGGCCAACCAGGAGTTTACATTCTTCCATAATTCCGGATAATAATAACATAAATGCCTTCATGGCATATGAACAGCTCAACTAGCGTGAAACACTTAGAGACTAGTCAGACTGAAAGTTTTTATTGTGAAAGTACCCGACACTAGGGAGCGACCCCAGGTCACCTGAAGCACCCTTTCACACCCTCTCATCCCAAGGCTCGCAATTAAGCCTCCTCTAATGTATCCTCGGTTTCTATAATCCGTCCCAGGCAATATCACATCTCATTTCTCTTTAATGATTGATGATGCATGAACTACTAGCATATTTAGTTAGTTAAGACTTTTAAAAACTCAATTATTAAATACCATAAAGGTTCACAAAATCATCTCAATAAACTGTACATTCACATAAGTTCTTCTTTGAACTTCTATTATACAGAAACAAATTTAGTACAGTCTTCAAATTCAGATCTCATCAAAATTGAGTTTCCAAACCTTAAATATCTCAAAACTTTCTCTTAAAAAAACTTCACATATTTACATAATCTTTTCAAATTTGAATCTTAACTAGATTGAGTTTAGAAATCTCGACTATAACAAAATATCCTTTAGTTATTTCATTAAGGAAAACCAATTTAAATTTCTGATTTCTAAAAGAAAATATTTTTTTAAATCATTAACTAAGAATACTTAAAACTATAAAAATTTTCTTTAATTCAAGAATTAATTATCTCAACCTTTGATTTTCATAAAATAGCTTCTTTCTAATACTAGATTTTATTCTAGAGATTAAAAATAAAGTTAATAAAAATTATTTCTAAAAAGAAATAAAAGACTAAATAATTATAAAATACTTTCTCTTAGAATAAAAATTTAAAGAGTAAGGTAAGAAAATTCTTACTGAGTTTTAACTTTCCGTCATGCTTGCTATATGTTGAAACTCCATATCACAAGGTCATCAATCATTCATCAATCACAATCAAGTATTGTAATATCATCAATCACAATCAAATATCATCAAGTCACAAATATTATTAATCACAGTCTAGTATTATAAATCACAATATCATTAATCAAAATCAAATATTATTAATTATAATCAAATCAAATCAACTAAATATCACTCATAAATCTAATTTAAATTTTATTAGTTATTTAGATTAATAAGATTAATTTTAAGTCTTTATAGTCCATTCCTCGCATAGGTCTATGTAGGTCCATATAGTCCAATCCTCGCATAGGTATAATTCAGTCCATATAGGTCATAATAGTCCAAGTCTTTGCATAGGTTCAGTCTAGTTCGCATATGTTATCTAGGTATTTGCATAGGTATTCAGATCAAGTTACACAAGATACTCAATTTAAAATTTATTATAAATTTTTAAGTTATATAGTTATTATTTTAAAATAATATTATTAAATTTTAAAGGAGTAGGGAACTCCTCCCATTATTCTTATGTCTTTTCATATTATATTCCTATCCCACTCCCTCATCTTAGTTCGTTATGGAAAGTACGTACACTCCTTGTCTCTAAGTTCTAAAATATACCAATTTTACTTTAATATAGTTATAAGATGAAAATTTAGATTACTACTTAAAGCAGAAATGATAAATTTTGAATAGTGAATAGTAAATAGTGAATAGTAATAGTAAATAATAAAACATGAATAGTAACAATAAATAGTAAATCGTGAATAGTAACAGTAAATAGTAAAACGTGAATAGTAAAAGTAAATAGTAACAGTAAATAGTAATATACTATTTGAATAGTAATTTACTTTTGAAATAGTATTTTACTATTCAGAATAGTAACTTAAAATAATATTATTTCTAGTATAATAATAGATTTCTAAAAACGATATGAAAATAACCCTAAAAATATAAAAGAGATGTATTCTTACCTTAGGATTTTAGCAGAACCTTCTTCCAAAAAAAAATTATTTCTCTCTCTTACTTCCACCACTATCTCACTAGCACTACTATATTAAGAAAACTTAATCTGAAATTGTGAATTCTAAAGAAGAATTCTTTCAGTATTTATAGGAAGGAAAATTACTATGCATTCTATTATTTTAATATAAAAGTACTGTGCATTTTTTTGAAAATTCAATCCTGGTTACTGTGCACCTTTTGAAAATTTCATACATGCACAGTGTTTTGCATAGTAAATGTCAGCTGAATTATTAAGCCAAATAGTAACCTTTCACTCGGTATATTTTAAATATTCAAAATCAGTCCTTTTTAAAATTTAGCGATATTATATCAGTCCTCACTAATTTTATAACAAGTAATATAAAGTTTAAATTTTAAAAATCTAAAATTTTCTGTTAATAAAAATTTATTAATACGTTTCCAATTTTTTTATGATTGGTAAAAATCAAGATTTTACTCAAACCAATAATTTTTAGATAAGTCTACTTGAAATGGATTTTAGAAAATTTTCTTATAATTTAAATTCATTTTCTTGTAAATATTTTTAATTTTAAGTAACTTTATATGAATTTAAAATTATTTAAAATATTATTTTATTAAAATATTTTAGAAAAAATTCCAGAAAATCATAAATATTATGTAGATAAAAAAGTTTTAAAGAACCATAGTCTAATTTCTTCAAAATTTTATTTTTAAATTCTAATAAGAGTTAAATCATAAATATGTAAAAACATAAACATAAAATAAAAGTTGTGAATAATAAAGATATTCAAAATTCTTAATATAATTTCATTAATCAATGAATACTAATTAAGTCATTTTAAAATTCTCATTCATAAATATTTTCATTTTATTATTATTATTATTATTATTATTATTTTATTTTATTTTAAAAAACAAATAATTAAATATAAATACCAAAATTTCATAAAAAAATGATAATAATAAACTAATAGTAAGTATTTCTCATGAAAGCTATATTAATATCTATTTTCTTTTGTGTTAAAAATGGGATGTTACAACTTTTGTAGTAAAGGTATAGTTTAGTTTTACCTTGCCTTATTACAATATCAAGTTAGATAATTGTAACAAGGTAAAGGTTAAACTTTGATAAACTTTCCCATCCGGATATAATACTGTAATGATTTATCACTTATGATTTCTATAAATTATTTTATCATTATAGGCAAATATTGAAAGACAATATTTTTTTTAATTTCAATATTCAAAGGAAATCAGATGTATATACGTCCTTGTATACACGAGATGAAGAGTGATAAATATGTATATCTTTCTAAAAGTTTTTTTTATACCTCGTGTATATAAGGGGGTGTTACAAAGTGGTATCAGAGCAGTTCAATCCAAATCGGCTTGGGGTATGGTCTTACTAGTGTGTTAGTGTACTCTGATGGTTAAGTTAGTCAAGAGATTTTATGGTTGACAAAGGAGGAAATTTTATTGGAGTAGATGGTAATAAGTAAGTGAAGAAAAATTAGGAATATAGAAAGAAGGAACTAATTTTAAGTTCATAAGAAGTATAAGTTAGAACTCTATAGCCTATTACTTGAAAAATGTTATTGCAGGGATTATCAGAAACTAACCATTCTGAAGTCTTTCTTGACATTGTTTAAGTACGAGCGTTAATGTATGGTGGAATGATAAGGTAAATTAACTAATGCAGTTATTTCTTTTTATTCCAAATGTGTTGTATGATGTTTGATTCTCTGATTAATATATGATAATAAAATATTCTAACATATGCCTCTTTTATAATATGGTATGGGACAATAAGGAAGATAAGACAATAAAAGATCTTTAATAACATATATTTTCATATAAGAATTCAAAGTTAAGCTTTAGGAAAAAGTCTTAGGAACATTTTGGATTTTAGACTAGAGCTGTCATGACTTTAACTACTTAGCTATAAATTATCGAGACTGATCACCCCGAATGATTTACACTAAGTAGTGAAAGACATGTCAAATGAAGGATGTTAAGATCAACGAATTTAACCCTAGCTTAATGTGGTATGTGGAGAAGTGGAGACAAACTCAATAAACCCTATTAAGATATTCCTTGCCATGTCCTTGAGTTCGTATAGATACTTATGTGAATTTTAAGGGGTAGATAATTGTTGTAATCCAAAACTAATACAACAAATTGTATAAGATAGGATCATATTTTTCCTTTGATGATATATTTTGAATAAAAAAAAAAGAAAAATATGAATGTATGTTTATGAAAGAAATATGATAGTTTGTTCACTAACTTATTTGGTGTGACAAGTAATCGTACTAGGAATTATATCTTCGACTGCTTGTATTGATTCTTCTTTTGTAAAACATATAAGATATGTTAATTATTGTTTGATTTGATGAAGTTTTCCTTTATGATGCCTTCGATTAAATAATATATGATGATTATATATATATATATGAATTAATGAAACTTTTATGGTTGTGACATTGAATGTAATTAACCATATATTTTTAAATTTTTTTAGTAATTTATTGTGATAAATATGTCAATAAATGATCAAAAATAAGTATCATTGATCTTTGGGAGATATCGATATTGGTTTAATATTGAGAAATTATGCCATAAAATATTTTCTTTGGATTTCTAACAATTTGATACATGTTTATCAAGTTATTTTCTTTTAGTCATCAATTTTGTAAAGAGAATATACATATATCCTATATAAATAATTGTTATGTAATGATAGACTTAAAATAAAGAAATATGTTAGTGAACTGTGGGTAAATAGATATGAACCCTTACTTATTAATTTAGCATAGTTCCTATGAAGTAGGTTACATAAATCTTAGCTATCCATAACAAAAATTCAAGTGAGTATTTCTAAGTCAATATAGTGATTTATGATCATTTAAGATTAGAGAATTTATCAAATCTATGTAATGGTTGTAGTCAATTATGATGGAATGTGCAATCACTTAGTTAAGAAATATTTAATTCATTATAGAAGACAATAAGAAATGATTACATACCCTGGATTGTCATGAAGCAAAGAACACAAGGATTTAAGTAGATGAACAAGTACAACATGGACTAAGACATATTTATCCTTTCTCACTAGGATAATTTATTATACATGATTACATTAAGGAAAATAAAGTATAACATCTAGTACATCATAGATAGAGGTCTAAGAGTCTTGGCAATACAAAAAATATCCAAACTAGAGAAATCACCATAATGATTATAAGAAGTGAGGCACTTGTTACCACGAACTGTAGTCCATCTCGCCTTCGTTCTTCATCGCTTCTAGGGAGGTTGGCCATCGAATAGTACAATATTACTTGAGGGAAAAGATTAAAGAAATTAGATAGAAGAGAGAAACTAGGAAACCTTGAAGTTGTGATAGGAAGTGAGAATAGATTGGAAATTTATAAGCAAGCAAATGAGAGTGATGCAACGGTCATAACGACTAGTTTAACGGCTAGTACAACGGCTAGTCGTCCAATAATTAATTCTTAGCAGTCCATTTTACTATGTTGCGAGTAGGAATTTTAATTTATAGATGTTACAGATTATATTAAGTGATGTTTTGATGGATTAAGAAATGTAATTATTGAGGTGTTTAGAGTTAATCATCAGTTTAAGATGAACATGGTTAACAAAATTAAGAGGGTGATATTTTTGAGTTTAGGAGAAATTACCTGATAAGATTGAAAAGAAGTAAGTGGCAACATCAAGGAAAGGATACATAATTATCAATAAAACTAGAAAACGTATTAGGATAGTTCACTTAGTTTATCATTAGTAAGATTTAACAATCTCAAATTTCGAGGACGAAATTTCTTTTAGGGGAGTAGAGTTGTAACATCTCATTTTCAACACAAATAGAAAATAGATATTAATATATCTTTAATGAAAAATAATTACTATTAGTTAGTTTATTATTATCATTTTTTTTATGAAATTTTGGTATTTATATTTAATTATTTGTTTTTTTTAAATAATAATAATAATAATAATAATAATAATAATATTTATGTATTTTGAATGAGAATTTTAAAATGACTTAATTAGTATTCATTGATCAATGAAATTATATTAAGAATTTTAAATATATTTATTATTCACAACTTTTATTTTATGTTTTTATACTTATGTTTTTATGTATTTGTGATTTAATTCTTATCAGAATTTTAAAATAAAATTTTGAAGGAATTAGACTATGGTTCTTTAGAACTTTTTGATATACATATTTATGATTTTCTAGAATTTTTATGATTTTTTTGAAATATTTTAATAAAATAATATTTTAAATAATTTTAAATCCATATAAAGTTACTTAAAATTAAAAATATTTACAAGAAAGTGAAGTTAAATTATAAGAAAATTTTCTAAAATCCATTTCAAGTAGACTTATCTAAAAATTATCGGTTTGAGTAAAATCTTGATTTTTACCAATAATAAAAAAATAAAAAACGTACCAATAAATTTTTATTAACAGAAAATTTTAGATTTTTAAAATTTAAACTTTATATTACTTATCATAAAATTAGTGAGAACTGATATAATATTGTTAAATTTCAAAAAGACTAATTTTGAATATTTAAAATATACCAAGTGAAAGGTTACTATTTGGCTTAATAATTCAACCAACATTTACTATGCAAAATATTGTGCATGTACGAAATTTTCAAAAGGTGCACAGTAACCAAGATTTAAATTTCAAAAAATACACAGTACTTTTATATTAAAATAATGAAATACATAGTAATTTTCTTTCCTATAAGTACCAAAGGAATTCTTCTTTAGAATTCATAATTTCAGATTAAGTTTTCTTAATATAGTAGTGCTAGTGAGATAGTGATGGAAGTAAGAGAGAGAAATAAAATTTTTGAAAGAAGGTTCTGCTAAAATTCTAAGGTAAGAATACATCTCTTTTATATTTTTTTTAGGGTTATTTTCATATCGTTTTTAGAAATCTATTATTATACTAGAAATAATATTATTTTAAGTTACTATTCTGAATAGTAAAATACTATTTCAATAATAAAATATTATTTTAATAGTAAATTACTATTCAAATAGTAAATTACTATTTACTGTTACTATTTACCTTTAGTATTCACGATTTACTTTTTACCGTTACTATTCATATTTTACTATTTACTGTTACTATTCATAATTTACTATTCACTATTCACTATTCACTATTCAAAATTTACCATTTCTATTTTAAGTAGAAATCTTAGTTTTTATCTTATAACTATATTAAAGTCAAATTGGTATATTTTAGAACTCGGAGACGAGGCGTGCACAGACTTTCCATAACGAACCAAGATACAAGAGGTAAGGGGGAGTGAGATAGGAATATAATATGAAAAGAGATAAGAATAATGAGAGGAGTCCCCTACTCCTTTAAAATTTAATAATATTATTATTTTAAATAATAACTATTTAACTTAAAAAAATTTATAATAAATTTTAAATTGAGTATCTTGTGTAACTTGATCTGAATACCTATGCAAATACCTGGATAACCTATGCGAACTGGACTGAACCTATGCAAGGACTTGGAATATTATGACCTGTATGGACTGAACTATATACCTATGCGAGAATTGGACTATATGGACCTACATAGACCTATGCGAGGAATGAACTATAAAGACTTAAAATTAATCTTATTAATTTAAATAATCATTAAAATTTGAATTATATTTAATTGATTTGTTTATAATTATTAGTATTTGATTAGTATTGATGATATTTAATTTTGATCGATATTATTTGATTATGATTGACATTTTTTGATTGTGATTGATGATATTATGATTGATAATATTTGATTATGATTGATGATCCTGTGATATGAGTTTGAGCATATAACAAGCATGACGGAAAGTTAAAACTCAGTAAGAATTTTCTTACCTTACTCTTTAAATTTTATTCTAAGAGAAAGTATTTTATCATTATTTTAGTCTTTTATTTCTTCTTAGAAATAATTTTCATTAACTTTATTTTTAATCTCTAGAATAAAATCTAGTATTAAAATGAAGTTATTTTATGAAAATCAAAGGTTGAGATAATTAATTCTTGAATTAAAGAAAATTTTTATAGTTTTAAGTATTCTTAGTTAATGATTTTTAAAAAATATATACATTTTCTTTTAGAAATCAGAAATTTAAATTGGTTTTCCCTATTGAAATAACTAAAGGATATTTTGTTATAGTCGAGATTTCTAAACTCAATCTAGTTAAGATTCAAATTTGGAAAGATTATGTAAATATGTGAAGTTTTTTAAGAGAAAGTTTTGAGATATTTAAGGCTTGGAAACTCAATTTTTGTGAGATCTGAATTTGAAGACTATACTAAATTTGTTTCCGTATAACAGAAGTTTAAAGAGGAACTTATGGGAATGTACAGTTTATTGAGATGATTTTGTGAACCTTTATGGTATTTAATAATTGAGTTTCTAAAAGTCTTAACTAACTAAATATGCGAGTAGTTCATGCATCATGAATCATTAAGGAAAAATTAGATGTGATATTGTCTAGGGACGGATTATAGAAACCGAGGATACATTAGAGGAGGCTTAATTACGAGCCTTGAGATGAGAGGGTATGAAAGGGTGCTTCAGGTGACCTGGGGTCGCTCCCTAGTGTCGGGTACTTTCACAATAAAAACTTTCTCAGTCTGACTAGTCTCTAAGTGTTTCCACGCCAGTTAAGCTTTTCATATGCTACAAAGGCATTTATGTTATTATCCGGAATTATGGAACAGTGTAAACTCCTGGTTGGCCCAGTGCAAATTAAAACTTTAAGGGCCCACATGCATAAACTAAATGAGATAGTATTAAAAGCATTACATGTCATATATGTGATTGTGATATTCTATATAGATGATTGTGAATGAAAGTATGATTGTTATGTGTGTGAAAACCCTATATTTATAATTAATTGTGTATAAAATTTTGAATGATATTAATTTATTAGTTTGTGAAAACCCTTATGCTTATGTCTTATCTGTAAAGTATTATATTCTATTTCTCACTCCTTGTTTGAATTTTGTGTCCAAAATATATGTTATGTGATATATAGCTAGCGGTTCAAGATGGAAGGATATGTAATTATAAGAGGGTAAAATGGTCTCTTCCTCAATCAGATAGATAAAGAGAAATGACAAGAGTAGGATTCCAAAACTCGATGATTCAAGGACTAGGAAATGATTGGTCACATTTGTAGTAAAGGTATAGTTTAGTTTTACCTTGCCTTATTACAATATCAAGTTAGATAATTATAACAAGGTAAAGGTTAAACTTTGATAAACTTTCCCATCCGGATATAATACTGTAATGATTTATCACTTATGATTTCTATAAATTATTTTATCATTATGGACAAATATTGAAACACAATGTTTTTTTTACTTTCAATATTCAAAGAAAATCAGATGTATATACGTCCTTGGATACACGAGACAAAGAGTGATAAATATGTATATCTTTCTAAAAGTTTTTTTTATATCTCATGTATATAAGGGGGTGTTACATTTTGTACCAGCTCTTTCGAGTCCATTTCATGCTCAAGGTCTGGTAACAAGAAGCTTAAGGCAAAATACCTTCAATGGATTTCCAACGTCTATATCTCCTTTCAAGAAGCAGTAATGGTCATATCCTCCAACTTCTATAAATATCAAGGAAGATTGAACATTCAACAGAGAATTACATAGACACATCGAGAGAATTTCTTTAAGCTGTTATTCAATCTCGTTCAAATTCTAAAACTTGCTAATTTGTTTCTTGTAAGACAAAGACCCTCACTGTTTTTTTTTTTGCCTCTAGCAGACCCTGGTCTTGTGTCAAAACTTAGTGTACAAACTAAATTGTCTATCTCTTACATGCTAAGTTCTAAAAAATTCTTTTCATTCACTTAAACATTTTGTAAAGGTCTGGTGAGTTACTAAGACTAGTTTTTTAGAAAACATTATGGCCTGAAGAGACTTTCGAAAGAATACTTAGGTAAGCCAAGAGTAGCTTGTTGAAAAAATACTTGGGTTAAGCCAAAAGTGGCTGAAGTCAAGAAGTGACATATGTCTATTGCTGTTGTTGTAAAGAAGATTTTACAATAGTGGAAATCCTTCAAGTTAGAAGGGACTAGACATAGCTTCTGAGTTGGAAGTGAACTAGTATAAATTCTGTGTTGATTTCTTTTATCTTTCTATTCACTTGATTATTTGTGTTATTTGGTTCATAATTTTCACTAAAAGAGTCCGTGATTTATTCAACCCCCTTCTAAGTCTGACTCTGAACCATCATAGTGGTTGTGTTTGTTGTAAATAATATTTAAATTGCATATTAAAATATTCCAATAAAAAATATATGAACAAAATATATACGTTAATAATAATTATTAATAAAGATATACTAAAATACTATATTAAAAATATTATGAAAAAATTTAAATTACTATATCTATGCCTTAATCAATCAATCAAAACCCTAATCCCTAATCCCTAATCGAATTTGTACCTAAACATTTTTCCTATGTATGAATCTATCATTTTTCAGTTAAAATTACGACATATTAACAATTCTCATACTAATTTCCTACTTCATATACAAAATTACAACAAAAAAATACCACAACATCATAAAAAAAACCTTAAAAGTTATTACATTTTTTATTTAAATACAATCAGATTTAGCATGCTCCACAACCATGGTCCACACCCATGCACCACCATCAAAACCAATCATCCACTATCAATTCCCATCAATTTTACCATACACCACACACTCTGATCCACACCCATGCTCTACCATCCAAACCAATCATCCATCGTTAATTCACTTAGATTTTACCATACACGGCAAAGCCTGACCCACACTTGTGCTTCACCATGCCTAACATCACCATCCATACCCACAGCCTCCCATGGAACCACCTCCCACGACCTCTATCATCCATCATCCAACCATATCCCCATGACCACCATCACCCTTCACTTATGATCCGCCAAACCCATCATCTCCCCATCATCCATCATGTACCCATCACCCACGGCCACTAGAAACCCTCCCCTAAAACCACCACCCACCACCACCCAATCCCCTCACCACCGAAACCCCTTCACCAATAACCCCTTGGCCACCCCCATAGCCAACCACCACTAAAACAAGATAATAATCCATAAAAGAAAAAAATCAAGAGAAAGGGTAAAATAATCACACACAAACTGTGACTTGAGACAACGAAACAGAGGTGGGTTAAGGGGAGCTATGGGGGAGCCATTCTCAAACATTGTTAAGATCCCACGAACAGAGATGGAAGAACACCAACAGAGAACATGGGAACCAGCCAAATGACATTCAGGCGAAGAGGGTTTTCCAAACCTTGCTTTTGCAAATGGAACGGAGAAGCAATAGGGATCCAAATAGGCACAAAATACAAGAACCTAATATATTTAACCCTAAAATACATAATTGGCTAGAAAACTATTATTTTTCTTATCAGCAAATAAAAATTCAGGGATAATTATATTGACCATCTAAAGTTAGTTGTAGTTAAGCTTAGGCCCTTCTTAATTTAAAATTTTCATTTTCATTTTATATTTTTATTATAATTGACATTAATTTTTTAGAAACAACTATAAGTATCTTGTTTATTTTTATGTATTAAACTGGTCTAGGCTGGAGTGTAAAGGTCAGCCTCGGGTCAGTCCTTAATATTCATTTATAGGCGTGTATTTTACGCTGCTCCAGTAAGGATCCGATATTATATCCTCTATTTCAGTGTGAAATGAAGGTCTTGGAGTGATTCTTTATACCAAATCACCAGCCTTACACGTTGTGGGGTGAAAGGGGGTGTCACTTGCAAGGACACTCTGATGCTCAAGTCAGTGAATATTCAAGGGAATATCAGAGCTTAAGCGTAAGTTCAAGATAGAATGTTCTACCTTTGTTACGTTGATGCATGGATATTTATACTTAAGGGTAGTGGAAGAGTCTTATTGTTCACCAAATTTCTTATAAACTGTGTCAGTACTATTCTGATCCCTTACAGAAAGGCTAACACATGAAAGAGACTTTTCCAAATGGCTCTACCTATTAAACAGTCACTTTGTAGGTTACTTGTTCACCACGCTGATATATAGGTCAACTCTGACTTTTCGGTATTGAGGGAATGACTCATACTAGAGTTAGTTTTGGGACCTTACGTGTAATACCGATATATTGGTGTTGTGACACTAAACTATATGGGATACCGGTCCTGAACGATGGATTATGGTCCAATTACTATATTGCCCATGAGCCGGTATTAGTACCGGATCATGTATACTATTAAATTTTCATAAAAATGTTATAAGAATATATATAAGTTTTGGAACAAACAAAAATTTATATGTATTGTTATTAATGTTAACCTTAAAAAAATCAATATGCAAACAAAGATTAGTCTAGTTGGTTAAATATTAAACTTGTGGTCATACAATTATGTTTTTAATGTAAGATGTAGTTTCCATAATGTTCTTTTGTTCATGAAAACTATTACATATCATAATGAACTTAGAATATATGATTCTCACATACATTATAATAGCGAGAGAAACTTACCTTTATCCATGAGAGACCCAATGATAATAAGTTCTTTTATCTCTTTTTCCCAATCTGCCTTTTTGCCTTTCTTTTCTTCATCACACTTTTTCTTGATGGTTAATAATGAGTCACTTTCTTGGTAAATGCAGAGACAGAACCCTTTTGATTTCTATTTTTTTACCAACCTCCATCAAGTTGGTTACTGAGAGTTTTATAGAGATTTCAAAATAACTTCCCATATTAACTGTTGGGAAAAAATCCAGTTGAAAATATAATTTGAAGTCCCTTTAGACCAGACCCCAGATTTTATATATTCCTAAATTTGTTTTTACTGTTCATTAAGTACTTTCACTAAAAGAATAAAGTCTGCACTGTTTATAATGCTTCTTTATGTAATTAAGCAATTTCAGGATACGGATATTAGGCTATGAAAACAAAAAGGGGAGCATAAGTGTTTTAAAAGTCTAGCAGAATAACACAAGTTTGATGGAAGCACTTTGGTCAAAGAACTTTTCTTCAACGTTCATAAATTCTATTTTGGTGATGCTTTGGGAGTAATGCTCTTATCATATTTACGTGCTTATCACTAAAGAACATAAAGAACAAGATCAATATAAGCAGCAGTTGTCATCGTACCTACCTCTGCACATTCTGATCACAATCAGAGATTTCGTTAGAACATCTCAGAAAGTAATTTATCGCTCCATCAAGAATTAGTTCACAAATGGTTTATGCATAAAAATACATGAGAAACTATTTTTGTGAAAAATGATAAAGAAATGAACTAGACCTCTCTTAAGCCTAATTCATCGTCAAGGTCTTATAACAATGAAGCTTAAGGTAAAATACCTTCAAAAGATTTTCAACGACTATATCTCCTTTCAAGAAACAATAACGGTCATATCCTCCAACCTTTATAAATACCAAAGAAGTTTCAACATAAACGACAAAGATTGAGACATACAAGAAAATATAGAGAATTTCTTCAAGCTATTATTCAATCTCATCCAAGTTCAAAAATTCTCTTGTTCATTCTTTGTAAGATAAAGACCTGTATTCCTTATTTATGTTCTGCCTCTAGCAGACTCTGATCTTATGTCAAAAGCTTGGTGTCCAAACTCAAATTGTTTATCACTTGTACACTAAGTTCTGAAAACTTCTTTTCATTTATTCAATTTATAAAAGTCTCTGTATGTTACCAGAACTAGTTTGTGTGGTAAACATTTTGGCCTGAAGAGGCTTTCGAAAGAATACTTGGGTTGAGCCAGGAGTGGCTTGTTGAAAGAATACTCGGGGCAAGCCAGAAGTGGCTAGTGTCAAGAATACTTGTGGCATGGGTCTGATGCTATTATTGTAAAGGAGATTTTACAATAGTGGAAATCCTTCAAGTTAGAAGGGACTGAACGTAGCTTCTGTGTTAGAAGTGAACCAATATAAACTCTATGTGTTTATTTCTCTCTTTCATTATTTATGTGATTACTCATTTTTGATTTTGAAAAAGAGTCTAAGACTTATTCAACCCCCCTTCTAAGTCTGACTCTGAATCATCACTAACCAATAGGTCCTTTTATTTTATTAAATCATATTTAGGCTCCTAATTATATTTCACATAAGTCGCATTGTTTTTCAACATTCTCCCATTTGACTCATGTGATGCCATAACACTTTATGATTTAATAATTACATAAATCACAATATGCATTAAAAGACCTCAAATAAATTGGTTCTATTATTAATCATAGTTAAAGATACAAAAATAATATGAGTCATGAAGGTTACATGTCATTCAATCACCATATTCCCTTCCATGTACTACTATATTATATTTCTCCTTATATGACTTTACAATAAGAAGTCCATAATAAGTTCAAACATGTATTCATTTTCATTAACAATAATAATTTATTTTCCCACATCATAATTTACATGCATATACATAAAGTAGAAAACATAAATTTCAAAAACTTGTACATTAATAAGCTTAGAGTGTCAAATAGGCATTAATAACAACATTAACATTCAACATTCACTAGTAAACATAATGCTCATATTCTTAACATGGTCAGTAAATACTTTGGGCGATAACCCTTTTGTTTAAGGGTCAACAATCATAAGATTAGTGCTAATATGTTCAATTGACACTCTACATTTCTGAACTTCTTCTTTAAAGACAAAGTATTTCAATTCCATATGTTTAGCACCTTTGGAATACTTATCGTTTCTAGAAAAGAAGACAATTGCTGAATTATCACAATAAATTTTCAGTGGCTTGGCAATACTGTCAACTACTCCAAGTCTTGAAATAAAATTTTGCAACCAATTAGCGTGAACTATGATCTCAAAAAATGCCACAAATTCAGCCTCCATGGTGGATGCCACAATGACTAATTGCTTTGTACTTTTCCATGAAATCGCCCCTCTAACTAAAATACATATAACTAAATGTAGACTTTCTTGTATCCATACAACCAGCAAAGTCTGAATCTATATCCAATCACCTCAAGATGATCAGATCTTTTATAAGTAGGCATGTGATTCTTTGTCCTTTGCAAGTGTTAGAGTCAAAAAGACTCAAAATTATCTTAAGATTTATTGATAACTAACATCGCGTCTTCTAATTTAATTAAAGTCATATCAAGTTATTGTTTGATATATGTGTTTAAGTGTTTCACGAAACATAAGACTTTCATTTCAAAAGAAAGGGGGAGTCTGTGTATCAAAAGTCTAGAAGGACTTTCATAAAAGTGAGGTCACAACATAAATACTTTGATCGAAGACAAAAGAAGTCTGAAAGTCTAGAAATTCACCTTAAGGAGAAAGATCTTTGCATCTGAATGTTTTTCCAGACCCAGACCAAAAAAGTCCTATATCTCACACCTCAGAGTTTGTGAAAACATCAGATCTCTTTCTCACATGTGCTTCAAGCTCCCAGTTCGTGTAAATTCCTCCAAATATTTGTGCCTTACCTGATCCAGAATCCTCTAAAAGGTAGTTCCTATACAAGTCTGGTACAAAGAACTTCAACAGTCAGAAAACATCTTCATCAGTGCTTTAAATTAAAGACTTACTAGAAGAAGAATGACCAAGCAAGGCAGATTCTATTAGCGTTAATTCTTTCACCTGTGTCTTATAGATTCAAAGATTCTCTAAATAAAAGCTTCCTTCTTTGTGAAACTTACGCTACTTCTACCCTGCCTATGCTTGCACATATCTCAAAGCTCTCTATCCTATAATTATGTGCTCAAACTGTATCTCTCTGACAAAAGAAGCCTTTTGTCTATTATGCAACTTCTTTCTCAATAGGTATATCATTTCTCAATGGACTTATATCAGTTATCCTCTCCTCGGGTTCTTTAGAAAAATCCTTTATAAATAGAACCAATCACTTAAAAAGAAGATAGAGAGTAAAAGTGCAAGGGCAAACTCAAGCAAGAGCAAGAATACAAAGATCACAAAATGGAAAATAGAGAAAGAGAGAGCTTGTTAAAGAAAAATTAGATGGGTAAAACACACTAAGAAAAATGTGAATGTAGAAGAGAAAGTATGAACGAGCACCAGAGGTTCATATACAAAAGCCTAAGAAAAGAATGAAATGGCAATCAATGCAAGAAGAAGAAATCAGACTAAGAAGAATTGCCATGAAGAAAAAGAAAGCTTGCTATGTGCAATCATCTTCTTCCCAGAAGCCATAGCAACCAGAGATATGCCATCAGGTCACATCTTTATGCTTTTCTATTGTCGCAACCTGGATCGCGACGGCGCGGCGAGAGAGAAAAATATCGAATGAAACAGGGAGTCGCCACCAACGTTTTTATCCATAGGAAAAACATTGGGAAAAAACTAGGTTCAGTAAAGCACTGGTTTAAAAAAAAAATTGAAATCCAAGTTCGGGAGTCGGTTACGAGTAGGGAAGGTATTAGCACCCTACATCGCCTGTCAAAAACAGTACCAAGATTGAAAATGCGCAACATAAATAGCCTTACAAAAGATGGTTTGTTTCTTCCCTTTTATTGTTGTATTTTTTATTAAAAAAAAAAGACAGAATGGGGTAAGAGAACTGTACAAACATAGAATGTCGAAGTGGGGTTAATGGGACGTTTCATCCGAATTAAACTCGACTTCGATATGAGACAGTGAGGGGAAAAGAATGCTAATAAGGCGTCACGCCTAAATTATACATCCTTAAATAAAAAAAGACAGGGATAGGAAAGAGATAAGCGGGACATCTCGTCCTAAGTATCTCTCTCCTATGAATTATGGCGAGGCTTAAGCAAAAAAAAAAACTAGGGGGAAATCAACAAGACGTCACGTCTAAATTGATTTTCACGGAAGTAACCAAGAAAAGAACATTTATGAAAGAAACGTGGAAGTAAAGAAATAAATCAGCAAAAAGAAATAAGAAAGATGGGCCCGACAGGAGTTAAAGTCCTGCTCCTACGTATTCTTGAATAATCAAGAAATCAGGGTTACGTAGTTCTGAATGTTTTTCTTTTAGGAAAAGACTTAGGAGATGATGATGGATGTCACTGAGGTGGGGAACTCGTACAAGGCGAAGTTCTTCGCACGTGTACGAATCCTAAAGGGGTTGTGTAGACGGGAGTGTCCCCGTACGACACTATATTTTTTTTTAAAAGAAAAAAAAAGGATTTTTAGACTGGAAAATAAAACATATACAAAATCAATTATTTTTATTATATGTGCTTGTTAGGGAAAAGGACAAAAATATTAATAGTGTAAACTATGGCACACAGACAAACATAACCAACAAACTACGAACTGACAGGAAAATAAAAGGCTGAAAGTAAAAGAAATAAGGAACAGGGTGGAACCGGTGTGATGAGCTCAGAACCGATGTGTGAGTCAAATGCAGTGACGGTGTCTGACTGATTCCGGACTTGCACGCTGATAGAAGCACTGGACCGGTGTCGGGCACGAATGCTGAAAACTGAAGTGTAGCCGATATTGGTGGGAGCTAATCCGAGGTGAGGGAGTGACTGGGCGCTGTGTATGGACGATGTTGAGGATTGGCAAGGGTAATGACTAGGTAAGGTACAGTATGGAATCTGGGGAATAATTTAGTACTGGGACGGTGCAGGAGAAGGGGTGAGGAGGTCGGTTTTGGTGAGGACGGTTTCGGGAGAAAGGGACGGTGTTGTGGCTTGATGGACAATGTATTTGCTGGACGGTGATGTATTTTGGGGGGTATTGGGACGGTGTAGTGTTTAAGGAGTATTGGAAGCGTTCAGGAGTTGTTGGGACGGTGTGGAGGGGTTAGGACGGATTAGGACAGAACCGGGCGGTGTTCGGGGATATAGGTACGATATGGTAAGTTTAGGAGATCGGTGTGAAGGGCTATAGTGAATCGGTGGAGTGGATGAGGATCTGAGAGAGGACAGTGCTGTTGGGAGGATGCTGTTAGGACGATGTGGGTTGGAGGCTGAGACGGTGTGGTGTTCGAGGAATATGGAGATGGTGAATTGGGAGGTGTTGGGACGGTATAGTTTAGGGAGTATTGGGACGGTGCGGATTGGGAGGTGTTGGGACAGTGTGGATCGGGAGGTATTGGGACGGTGTGGATTGGGAGGTATTGGGGCGGTGTGTAAGAGGAACTGGGATGGTGTTGTGTTGAGGGGAGAGGACGGCGTGGCTGTTGGAGACAACAGCTAGCTGATGAAGAGAGGAAGGAGGGTGCTGGATAGAGGAAGGAAGAGAAGGGAATGGCGCAGTGTGTGTGTGAGTATCTGTGTCTGTAAGGCTGTGTCTGTGTGTGTGTGTGTGAGGTCCTTCAATTCGTTTAAATAGAGAGGAAGTGAGTGGGGAGACAGGTGGGAGACAGGTGGGAGACAACTTTTCCGAGTGGGCTGCTGAGTCACAGCCCATTTCTGAGTGGTTACTGAGTCAGTGCCCATTTCTGAGTGGTATGCTGACTCAGTGTCCATTTCCGAGTGGTTGCTGAGTCACTGCCCACTTCTAAGTGGTATGCTGAGTCAGAAGAGTCAGTTGGCTAAGAGGTTGGCTTTACATGTGGGGCGGTATTGGGTGTGTGAGGGCGGAGTGCAATGTTAGCTAACACCGTCTGTGGAACGGTGTGTGAAGAGGGCGGAGTGCCACACCGTCTGTAGGACGGTGTGTGAAGAGGGCAGAGTGCCACACCGTCTGTGAAGTATATGAGGGCGGAGTGCAAATGAGGGCGGAGTGCAAGTGTTAGTTAACACCGTCTGTGGGACGGAGTGCAATGTTAGCTAACACCGTCTGTGGAACGATGTGTGAAGAGGGCGGAGAGCCACACCGTCTGTGGGACGGTGTGTGAAGAGGGCGGAGTGCCACACCGTCTGTGAAGTATATGAGGGCGGAGTGCAAATGAGGGCGGAGTGCAAGTGTTAGTTAACACCGTCTGTGGGACGGAGTGTAATGTTAGGGACGGTGTGTGAAAAGATTCAGAGACACCGTCTGTAGAGGAGGTCGGTTGTGATGAGCACCGGCTCAGAATTGCTTGGTGTGCACCTCGGTTCAAGAACAGCTTCCTTTGGCCGGTGTGGAGTAAGAAACCGAGGTCGGTATGTGAGGGATTTAATGTACATCGTCTGTGAGGTCGGTTTTGATGAATACCTAGCTCAGAATTCATCCAAAACTGACTCAACACTAGCCTTCCCAATCGGTTTTACCTCTTCAGACCAAGTCCTCCCTTTCTCAGAACCTTTGCTCGGAAATCCGAGTCTTTCTTCACTCGGTTTAGACCATTACCTCTCGGACCAAGACTCACACATACTTCTTTCATTTGGTTTTGGTCCAGTGAAATGTTTCTAACTCGGAATTGCCTCTCAGGTTAGAACTTCACTCGGTTGCAGCCTTCTCAGTCATGTTTTACTCGGAAAACATGATATTTCACTCGGAATTGAAATTTTTTTGCAATCATGGCTTGTAAACTGGCATATTCCACTCGGATTAGTCCATTGTTGAGTCATTCTGAGTTTCACTCGGATTTCCCACCCAACAGGTCATACTCCACTCGGACAAGCCCAAAACTGAGTAATTTCACTCGGATTTTCTCCATTCAGAGTAGTGTCACTCGGATTTGATTCAACAGGAGCATATTCCACTCGGATTTGGCTTCATCAGGGAGCATTTCATTCGAAAATAACTCATTCTGAGTGATTCCACTCGGATTTCATCAATTTTGAGTCATTCCATTCAGACTTCTCTTGAAGATGGGCATAATCCACTCGGATTGGCTTGGCAGGGAAGCATTTCACTCGGAAATGACTCATTCTGAGTGATTCCACTCGGATTTCATCAATTTTGAGTCATTCCACTCGGAAATGCTTCATTTTGACTCGGATTTGACCATTTTTTGAGTTTTTTTCACTCGGATTTATCTCTAGCAGGGCTGTATTTCACTTGGAAAAGCTTCATTTTGAGTTATTTCGCTCGGTTCTGATTATTTCGGAGCCATTCTATTCGAATTTAACCACCCTGGATTGGAATTCAGTATAAAAGATATTTATTCCACTTGGACCGGACCAAAAGAGGTGTTCACAAATGCCCCTCTTTACTTCTTTTTCACAAAAGAAACACGAAGCTTCTGTGTTTATGAAGTGAAAAGGAAGTAAAGATATGAACACCGATGTAGGGGGCCAAGTGGGACCTCTTGATCGGTATAGCAACTGATGGTGTGGGCAATCACGAATCTGTGTGACCTCTTTTTTTTTTTTTTTTTAAACGAACATTCTCCTCTTCCGTTTCACTTTTCCCTTCTTCTTCTTCCTCTCTCTCTCTTTTTTTTTGTCCTAAATCTGGAAAAAAAAAAGTGAAGCAGTGCTTTAATTTTCAGCAAGAAGCGGTTAACTGGGAATTATCCTTTGAATGACATGAAGTAGAGGGGTGCCTCATTCAGCGACCAGGAGAAAAAGGATGCCTTCTTTGATAACTGAAAGGTAAAAGGATGCCATTTGTTCGACGATGGGAAAGTAAAGGTGCCATTTGATCGGCGACAAGAAAGTAAAGGGGTGTCATTTGATCGGCGACAGGAAAGTAAAGGTGCCATTTGATCGGCGACAGGAAAGTAAAGGTGCCATTTGATCGGCGGCAGGAAAGTAAAGGTGCCATTTGATCGGCGACAGGAAAGTAAAGGTGCCATTTGTTCGGCGACAGGAAAGTAAAGGTGCCATTTGATCGGCGACAGGAAAGTAAAGGTGCCATTTGATCGGCGACAGGAAAGTAAAGGTGCCATTTGATCGGCGACAGGAAAGTAAAGGGGTGCCATTTGATCGGCGACAGGAAAGTAAAGGTGCCATTTGATCGGCGACAGGAAGGTAAAGGGTGCCATTTGATCGGCGACAGGAAGGTAAAGGGTGCCATTTGATCGGCGACAGGAAGGTAAAGGGTGCCATTTGATCAGCGACAGGAAGGTAAAGGGTGCCATTTGATCGGCGACAGGAAAGTAAAGGTGGGGGAGCTAACAGGACGTCTCGTCCGAATTAACTCACTGTTGGCAGGAAATGTAAAGGTTGGGAAAGTTAACAGGACGTCTCGTCCAAATTAACTCACTGTTAGCAGGAAATATAAAGTTGGGGAAGTTAACAGGACGTCATGACTGTGGGTTCTCGGGGAACTGCCCCTTGAACGCAAGAGAATGAATCTGGGGGGTGTCCTAGTTTGACATGACTGTGGGTGGTTGGGAACTGCCCCTTGAATGAAAGAATAAACCCGGGGAGATGCCCCAGTTTGACATGATTGGATGAAATCTCGGGGAACTGCCCCTTGAATGAACGACTAAACCCGGGGAGATGCCCCAGTTTGACATGATTGGATGAAATCTTGGGGAACTGCCCCCTTGAATGAAAGAATAAACCCGGGGAGATGCCCCAGTTTGACATGATTGGATGAAATCTTGGGGAACTGCCCCTTGAATGAAAGACTAAACCCAGGGAGATGCCCCAGTTTGACAAGATCGAAAGAGTCTTTGGAGAAAACTGTCCCTTGACCGAAAGAAGAATCTGGGGAGATGCCCCAGTTTGACATGATTGGATGAAATCTTGGGGAACTGCCCTTTGAATGAAAGACTAAATCCGGGGAGATGCCCCAGTTTGACAAGATCGAAAGAGTCTTTGGGGAAAACTGTCCCTTGACCGAAAGAAGAATCTGGGGAGATGCCCCAGTTTTGGGTTGACTAGGAAGTGTAGTCCCACTGGGGAAGGATTTGGGAAGTGTAGTTTTTGGCGATTATGGTTCCATTGGGGGAGAAAATTTGGTGATTCAGGGTAATGCCCCTTTGGGTGACAGAGAATGGACTTGGGGTTTACTGCGGACATGCCGAAGGTCTACTGAGGAGAGAGTTGGGCAACTATGCATCTCGGGGATCATAGTTCCTGGCCATCCGTTAACAGAGAAACGCGAAACTAATTAAAAAACTTACAGGCGGATTCCCTCGGCGACAGGCGTTGAAGTAACTCATGGCTAAAATAATTATTACTTCTGACTTCATTGAGGTTGTTTCGCAGAGCTGGTTGAGCTTGCTTGAGGTAAGATCTGGCAACGGTATCCACTTCGTTCCCCATAACTTTGTGTTTTCGTTTCTCTCAAAACTCATTTTTTTTTAAGAAATTCTTTTTAGGTAAAACTTGTTTATTCATTCTAGTCATGAACACATGTGAGAAGAAAGGAAACTTTTTATTTATGAACAACAGATATGTACAGGTGACAATAATAATGCAAAAATATGACAAGATGTGAGGAATTGATGGTAAGGATGGAAGGGAAGGCCTTTTAGATCCTCCATCGATTTCCTGAGAGCGACAAAATTCTAGTCTTTTCCATGATTTCCTGTTTATCTTCTGATTTTGTTTTCGAGGGAGTGACTTGACAATGGCTTTGATGTTCTAGACCCATCCCCTTATCCGCGACTTGGAAAATTGGCATTGCAGTGTTGAATCTATAGGGTGTGAATTTGTCTGGGCCGCTTTCTTAGGATTTTCGACCCCACCAATTGCTCTAACTTTTGCCTAGGTCACCTTTTCAGGTTTTCAACCTAGCAAGCTTTTTTTTTTTTTTACGCGTAGTATCTTCTCACTGCGTCCGCGTTTATAGGCATCGGTAGATCTTCCCCATCCATGTTGGTGAGTATGAGAGCACCTCCGGAAAAAGCTTTCTTCACGACATACGGCCCTTTGTAGTTAGGAGTCCATTTGCCTCGGTGATCTTTATGCATTGACAAAACCTTCTTGAGCACTAAGTCCCCCTCTTGGAACTGTTGGGGTCGTACTTTCTTTTCAAATGCTCGCTTCATACGCCTTTGATATAACTGACCATGGCAGAGGGCAGTCAGTCTCTTACTATCAATCAGATTTAATTGGTCATGCCGAGTCTGGATCCATTCTGCTTCAACCAGCTTAGCTTCCATGATTACTCGGAGGGAAGGAATCTCCACTTTAAAAGGCAGGACTGCTTCCATGCCATAAACTAAAGAGAATGGAGTTGCCCCAGTCGAGGTCCGGACTGAGGTACGATAACCGTGCAGAGCAAAAGGAAGCATTTCGTTCCAGTCTTTATAGGTTACCACCATTTTCTGTATTATCTTCTTGATATTCTTGTTCGCTGCCTCGACTGCCCCATTCATTTTTGGGCGGTATGGAGAGGAATTATGGTGGGAGATCTTAAAGCTCTCACAAAGCTCCTTCATCATTTTGTTGTTCAGGTTTGTACCATTGTCTGTTATGATTTGACTCGGTAGGCCATACCGACATATCAACTCACGCTTGACGAATTTAACAACAACACCTTTGGTTACATTAGTATATGAAGCTGCTTCCACCCATTTTGTGAAGTAATCAATGGCGACCAAAATGAAACGATGGCCGTTTGAAGCCTTTGGTTCAATGGGACCAATGACATCCATGCCCCACATCGAAAAAGGCCATGGTGCTGACAAAACATTTAGAGATGACGGGGGTGCGTGAATGTGATCAGCATATATTTGGCACTTATGACATCTCCGAGCATATAGGCGAAGCAGTCTGCTTCCATGGTCATCTAAAAATAACCAGCCCTTAAGATTTTCCTTGACATGGCGTGCCCATTGATGTGGGTTCCGAAAGATCCCTCGTGGATATCCCTCATGATTCTATTTGCTTCAGCGGTATCAACACAGCGAAGAAGGATAGAATCATAGTTTCTTTTGTAAAGCACGTCTCCATTTAAGAAAAACCCCATGGCGAGCCATCGCAGGGTTCTTTTGTCATTTTCTGTGGCATTGTCAGGGTATTCTTGCTTCTGGATATACCTCTTAATATCATGATACCAAGGTTTTCCATTCGACTGTTCTTCGACTACTTGGCAGTATGCGGGCTCATGACGTCTTTCTACCTCGATGAGGGGCACGTCATAGTCATTGTTTACTTTGAACATTGAAGCAAGAGTGGCCAAAGCGTCAGCCATTTGATTATCTTCCCAAGGAACATGATGGAAAGAAATCTCTTCGAAATCTCTGATCATTTCCATAATGTGGGTGTGATAGGGGAGAAGCTTGCTATCTCTGGTTTCCCACTCACCTTTCAACTGGTGGACGACTAAAGCAGAGTCTCCGTAGACTTCCAGTGTTCTTACTTTCATATCCAATGCTGCTTGGATCCCTAAGGAGCACGCCTCATATTCAGCGACATTGTTGGTACAATCGAAACATAGCCTGGCACAGACAGGGATGAACTCTTTCTTTGGTGAAATCAAAATGGCTCCGATTCCATGTCCCAAAGCATTAGAAGCTCCATCAAATCTTAAAATCCATTTGTCCTTGTTACTGCCTTCTTCTTCGTCGGATAATGCCAAAATATCCTCATCTGGGAAGTCGAACAGTATTGGTTGGTAATCACTTATGGGTTGATGGGCTAGGTAGTCAGCCAAAGCGCTCCCTTTTATGGCTTTCTGAGTGACATATGTTATGTCGTACTCTGTTAGCAGCACTTTCCATCAAGCAATCCTTCCGGTCAGGGCTGGCTTCTCAAAGATGTACTTGATAGGATCCATCTTAGAGACTAGCCAGGTAGTGTGACTCAACATGTATTGCCTTAAACGCTTCACAGCCCATGCTAACGCGCAACAAGTTCGCTCTAATGCGGAGTATCGCATTTCGCAATCAGTGAACTTTTTGCTTAGGTAATATATGGCATGTTCTTTCTTTCCCGTTTCATCATGCTGACCCAATACGCAGCCCATGGACTTATCCAGTACCGTCATGTATAAAATCAGTGGTCTCCCAGGGGTTGGTGGCACCAATATTGGTGGTTCTTTCAAGTACTGCTTAATCTTCTCAAAAGCTGTTTGGCAGTCCTCATTCCATTGCCCTGGTTGGTTCTTGCGGAGTAACTTGAAGATCGGCTCGCAGGTCGATGTCAATTGTGAGATAAATCGAGCGATGTAGTTTAATCTTCCCAAGAACCCCCTGACTTCTTTTTCTGTGCAAGGAGGTGGCATTTCTAGGATTGCCATGACCTTGTCGGGATCCACTTCAATTCCTTTCTTGCTTACAATGAAACCCAACAGTTTGCCTGACCTTGCGCCAAACATGCACTTGGCAGGATTCAATCTAAGCTTAAACCTTCTCAACCGTTCAAACAATTTCCTTAAGTCGCGGACATGATCTTCCTCGGTTCTGGATTTTGCAATGATGTCATCCACATAGACCTCTATTTCTTTGTGCATCATATCGTGGAATAAAGTGACCATTGCTCTCTGATAAGTTGCCCCTGCGTTCTTCAAACCAAAGGACATTACTTTATAACAGAAAGTACCCCACAAAGTAACGAACGTGGTTTTTTCCATGTCTTTGGGCGCCATTTTAATCTGATTGTACCCGGAGAAACCATCCATGAAAGAGAAAATGGAGTGCTGGGCTGTGTTATCGACCAACATGTCAATATGTGGAAGAGGAAAATCGTCTTTAGGGCTGGCCCTGTTTAGATCTCGATAGTCCACACACATCCGCACTTTTCCATCCTTCTTTGGGACCGGGACTATGTTGGCTACCCATTGTGGATATTTGGCTACAGCCAAGAAACCGGCTTCGAATTGTTTTTTGACCTCTTCCTTGATCTTGAGAAGCATTTCCGGTTTCATTCTTTGCAGCTTTTGCTTAATTGGTGGACACTCTGGTTTCAGAGGCAACCTATGTTCCACTATGCTGTTATCCAACCCTGGCATATCTTGATAAGACCAAGCAAACACATCCCGAAATTCCCGTAGCAGTTCAATCAATTCATCTTGCTGGTTTTTACTCAGGCAGGTGCCTATCTTGATCATTTTATCTTCTCCTTCACCTCCAAGGTTGATGATTTTAATTTCCTCCTGATGTGGGCGGATCTCCTTATCCTCTTGTTCCAATAATCTCGTCAATTCAGATGAGGGTCCAAAGTCTTCCTCACTTTCCTCGTAGACGCAATCATTTGGATAAACAGGGTCATGAAATAAATCCAGGTTTTCATCGTTCTCAGGGAAATCATTTTTGTATCTGCATTCGGGTTATATTATAAAGTGAAAAGAGAAGCAAACAAGTGAAAGGTTTACGAAACAGAGAATGCACAAAGATGAGGTGATGGGGAATAAAAATGTGTCCATTGATTTTCGAAAATAAAACAAACAAGTTTTGCCCTTATTACAAAATGGGTCCCGGAGCCTTGGGCATAGCAAGGGGACCACCAAATTATGAAATACAGTGATTACTCTGAGAGAACGTTAATGGTTGTAGGGAACTCCATGACTTCCTAATTGCTCAGCTTTTGATCTGGATGGCAAGTATAAACCAGCACCACATTGCGGTCAGACTCATTCTCCACCATGGCAACTTGATCCGGATATATCACTCCGGCGCTCTTAAAGCTCTGATAGAGATCGCAGATAGGGATTCTCGCAGTGTTGATCTCTTGACCAGTAAGGCGAGCAGTTCTCCTCCCCTTCTTTTCCTCTTCAACCCTTTTCTTATCCATCATAGTGGGCTTATATCCCAAACCATATCTGTTTTTATTCTCCGGGAGACTCACCGGTTGGGTTCTGCCTTCTAAATCCCGCCCCAACCCTTTTCCGGGTTGGTACCCCTTTCGCAACATGTTCAGCGTCACCATTAGAGGTACGTTGGGGAAAGACATTTTCACAATGCTTGTTGCATTGGCAATCTCCAAGGCTTGGAAAGATGTTTCGAGGGCTTCCTCGGCGGCCTCGATGTATGGAGTGGATATGGGTTTGCTGACCAAAAGGTCCTCCTCCCCAGAAACAGTCACCAACTTATTGTCAATGATGAATTTTAGTCTTTGGTGCAGTGTGGAGGGGACCACCCCTGCCGAATGGATCCACGGTCGCCCTAATAAACAGCTGTAGGCAGGCGCAATATCCATTACTTGGAAGAGTACCTGGAAAGTACAGGGCCCAACTTGTATAGGCAATTCAATTTCTCCAACGACTTCCCTATGTGTCCCATCAAAAGCCCGCACAACCATAGAGCTAGGCCTCATGTATGTTCCGTCGAAAGGCAATTTTGTCAACGTGGATTTTGGCATGACGTTTAGAGAAGATCCATTATCCACAAGTACTTTTGCCAGGATATAATCCCGACATTTCACAGAAATATGGAGGGCTTTGTTGTGCCCCTTTCCTTCAATAGGTACTTCCTCATCTGTGAAGGTCAAGCAATTATTGGCAACGATCTGCCCCACTATGCCCCCAAATTGTTCGACGGGTAAATCATTCTTCACATGCGCCTCGCTCAACACCTTCATCAACGTGTTTCGATGTGGTTCAGAACTCATTAGCAAAGACAATAGGGAAATTTTTGCAGGGGTGTGGTTCAATTGGTCCAACACCTGGTAGTCACTATGGCGAATAAACTTCAGGAATTCCTGGGCTTCCTCTTCAGTCACAGCCCCCTTTGTTTCACCAGAGGCTACTTCTTTTCCAGTTTTTCCTTCTCCGGTAGTCTTGCCTTGCTTGGGCTCAGGTGGTGTATATATTCTTCCACTCCGTGTCATTTTTCCCACTCCGGTTATGTTTGTAATAGAGGAGGATGGTATGGAGTTGACCGCCTCTGGATTGGTGACGACCACATCTGTATTATACCTCCATGGCACAGCGTGGGAACTTTGGAAGGGGAAAGGGGTTGGTGCCCTTACTGTGAAGACAGTCTTGGCAGGAGCTGAAGCCGCTGGCGTATCCTTGTTATAGTATACTACCAGGGGTTTCGGAACTCGTGCCTTACCCTGTTCCTGTACCACATTTATTTGTCCTTTACGGCATCTACAGACCTCTATGACTCGAGCATTCATGAGTCTTTGAAGGGTTTCCTGGAAGTCCCTTCGTTTTGCGGACTGGAGGTCATTATGCTCTTCACCCCATGATCCCTCTACTAATCCCATCTTCAGCATATGGGAGTGTATTGTTTCCAAAGGCATCTGGATGTCTTCTACCTTGGAAATGTAATCTTCATCCCTCTCTATTGCGTTGACATCCGATCCTTTATGGTTTGGAAGGGGATTAGTTGTCACGCTTGGGCTCCCTTCTTTGAAGCTTATCCAGTCGGCCCGAATGAGGTCCCTTACCTTAAACTTCAGTGCCAAGCAGTTCTCAGTAGAATGTCCCGGTGCACCGGCATGGTAATCACACCGTGCGTTCGGGTCATACCCTCTAGGATACGGCGGCTGAAGTGGCTTTAAAGGGCAGGGTACTACCATCGTGTTTTCGATGAGGTAAGGGAGAAGCTCTGTGTAAGTGATGGGAATTGGATCAAATTGCGGTGGGGCACGGTCGTTGTTTTGCCTTCTCTGATTTGGATTCGGCGGGTTCATTTGTGGCTGCTGGTACGGAGCTTGTGGTGGTTGATATGGTGCCTGTAGTGGTGCAGGCGGTCGCATGACAGGTGGGCGGAAATGTGGTGGATGTGGTGTTTGAACGGTGGCCACATATGGATGTGGTGTATTATGATAGGTTGATGGAAAGGCGACCGGGGTGGGTGGCCTCGGCTGGTTTCTTCCCTGATTATGGGAGATCAGATTAGTCTCTCCCTCTCTTCTCTTTCCTTCCATATGGGAGGGTCTTCTTGCTGCATTAACCCCAGCTGGGCCTCGGGCGATCTTCCCTGTCCGGAGGCCATTTTCTATTCTTTCTCCGATAGTGACGATATCAGAGAAATGGGAGGAAATACTTCCGATCATCTTGTTATAGAATGGCGATTGGAGTGTGTCAATAAATGTCGAGATCACCTCTTTCTCAGACAAAGGTGGGTCAACTTGCGCTGCTACTTCGCGCCACCGTTGGGCGTATTCTTTGAATGTCTGGTTGTCTTTCTTGGACATGTTCTGCAATTGTACTCTATCCGGCGCCATGTCCAAATTGTACTTATACTGCTGCATGAAAGCATCTGCCAGATCCTCCCAACAGCGTATACGAGAACGTTCAAGATGGTTATACCAGGTTAGAGGCGCTCCAGCCAAACTATCTTGAAAACAATGGATGAGCAGAGAGTCGTTGGAAGCATGCGAAGCCATCTTCTGGCAGTACATGGTAAGATGGTTTCTCGGACATGTCAGCCCCCGATACTTATCAAATTCAGGTGTTTTGAATTTGGGAGGAATAACAACGTCAGGAATTAGGCAGAGTTGTGCAGCACTGCCTAATCCAAATCGATTCCTCCCATCCATTTCCCTTAATCGCCTTTCCAAGAACTCTAATCTTCCTTCCTGGGTAGCAGCAGTGGCAGTACTTGGTCCTGTGACAACATAGTGACTAGCACTCTTAACTGGTCGGTCAACATGTGCCGGGCTCTCATTCAGAATTGAGGCTTGGCGTCCAGCCGTGGCTTGGGCAGCTTGTGGTTGTTCAACCTGTGTATGGACCGGAATCGCTTGAGGATTTCAGACAGGTGGGATGTTTGGTTGAGCCGCGTGAAGGATTGTTTCCTGATAATCTGGCTCTTCTTGGAGTGGTGGGAAATAGCCTGGGGGTAACCCATACTGTGGGAAGGGTACAACATTCCTTTCTTTATCAACAAAAGAGTGTTGTTGAACGTGAGCAGGGTTCGGCTTACTAAGGCGAACGGTAACAGTAGGCCCTGTAGGATTTGAGCTTGGTTCCCCAGCATGACCTTGAGCGTGTTGGAGAACGGAAGATTGCTGCCTAGCATTTTCAACTTCTGCTAAAGAATCCCTTTCTGCGATCCTTCTTTCAAACATCTTGGCCATTTCAGCCATTTGTTCTTTCAATTGATTAACCTCAGCTCGCAGGTTTTCATTCTCTTGCTCTATTTCGGCCATGAGTTTCCTTCTGAGCCTGGTCGCGTAGGGATGCTTACCCGTAGCGTCTAAGGAATCACGACAAATGGTTAGAAAAATAGAGGGAACAGTTAAAGAAGATAAAAGAAGAAAATAAATGGGCATTCGCGGGATACGATTCCGAATTTGACACGTATTCCTTGACCTTTCCCCAGAACATCGCGTTCAAAAGTACTTAGTATAACAGTATATTGGAAATTAACATAAGACAACTGTGAAGGCACATTGATTCATCATTCCATTCATCTGTAAAGGTACAATGTTACTTGAAAGATACGGTTACAATATTCAGCCATTCCTAGCTTGGGCAATCATGACTTTCATTTTGCAAAGCCTTTCTTGACAATAGTTCAAAAATGATGATATCTCCTTTGGGGTGGATAGGGGATTGACCATGCCTTCGGCCTGCTTCAACATTGAGGGAAAATCTTCCAAGATTCCATTGGATAGGTATGCCAACTTGGCAAAACGATCCATCCATAAATGAATGACTTCATCCCGTTGAGCTAACTCTGTCCCCAAAGCTCGTGTGGCTTCTTGGCAGCGGCGTTCGGCATCAAGGGTTTTCTTCTGTTCAGCATGTATTTCTTGCTCATAAGCTCTCATCATTTCATCAAGCTGTTGCTCCAATTTGTGGACTTGGGTTTGTAGCATTTCTTTTTGCATCAACGCCTTCTTTCCCTTCTCCTTGGATTGTACCAGCATGTCCTTTAAAATTTGTTTTTCGGCCAATACAACATCGCTCTGCTGACCCTTTATCTTCAGCTGTGAATTGGCCGCCCGAAGGCATTGATCTTGTTTTATTCTGTAATCTTCATCAATTTTTCTCTTTTTCCGCATTTCTTCCATAGCATGCCTTCCTTCAGAGTTCTCTTTCCTATGGAGGGCGCACTCTTGCTGGCACTTCAGGAGGTCTTCTTCCAATTTTTGATTCCTTGCCTTTAGCTCTTCTACTTGGGCCTTTAGTGATATGGTAACCTTGTCCTCTACAACGTACGGCGGAGGAACTGTGTCCTCAGGTTGGTATGAAGGGCTCTTGAAAGGCAATTTCACGATGGAGACTCTGTTCACCACCCAATCTGAGTATTCAACTCTCACAGCGTGGCTTCGTGTTCCCAATTCTTTGCCCATCCTATGGACCTTCTTCCAGGCATTAGCTATGTCCCGAATAGTGGAGGTGTAATTCCCATTTGCATAGTACAGAACGAAAGGAGTAAGTAGTGCTTCGTCCGGTGGCCCCAGTAGAGGATAAGCCAACTGCCGCTTAGCAATAATAGGATTATAATTGATGCAGCCTTGTGTCCCCATTAGAGGAACATTTGGATATCCTCCACAGCTATAAACGATGGACTCAACTTTTAGCCATTGAGGACACCACCTCACCTTTTCTGCTGTAAGGCCTACAAGGTGATTAGCCCACTCACGCCCATTCTTCGTTGTCAACTGACACAACTTCAAATCAGAGATGAGACACTCGGCTTTGCATAGTTGATGAAAAGCGTGGGATGTGAGCCATACATATAGAACAGGCAAACAACAAATAATCCTCTTTCCTCCTTGGGTATGGCAGAAATCCAAGGTGCAATAGACATTGGCCAACACTGCTGTGACGGGATTTTCCAGTCTGTGCTTGCGAGCGGTGAAGACACCTATAGCATCATAATCTACGTAGTTGTCTAAGTTAGGGAATAAGACAACTCCGTAAATAGTGAGAGCCAAGGTATCAATGAAAGCTTCCCATTCTTCCTTCTCTGCCAGGACATGCATGTGTTTCTCCAGAAATTCCCTAGTAAATCCGGGAATCTGATTTCTGTTCATTTGCACTCCTCTTAACATTTCAGGATGGACCTTCAAAATACGAGCGACAGAAGTGATTGACGCGTGATGGTCCAAATGGCGATAAGGAATCTGTCCCTCCATTGGCATCCCCAATATTTGTTCAAATTCTTCTATGGAGGGTGCCAGTTGAAAGTCTTGGAAAGTGAAACAGCGGAGAGGTGGGTCATAGAATTGCGCCAAAGCTGTGATGGCTTCCGTTTGGACGTCTACCTCCAACAGTTTTAGGATCTTCCCATACTTCCTTGCGAAAGTCATTTTCTGTGTCAAGCTCAGTTTTCTCCCTAGTGCTTGTAAACTGTCAGTATTGACCTTTCTAACCTTGAGGTGCAATAACTTCTTCAATTCAGTCACCCCTATATCACAATTACTATGTCCCATGTTAATTTCCATACTGTCTTAGAAATACTGACAAATTCAGAATCGTCCCCTGCGAACATCAAGACAAAGAATGGAATCAGTTATACGAGCTCAAAAGTCGTAGGTTTTCCAAATCGTCATTGCCACTTCAACCAGAGGGAGATGAAGTATAAAAATTTTTTTTTTTTATTTTTCCTTTGACGATTAGGAGAACCTATGACTTCAGACAAAAAAGAGAGGATCATCTATTCACCCGAAGAATACTTGTGTGTTCCAAAAATTTTCCAAGACTAAGCGAATCTTTGGGTGATAGATAATCCCTTTTTAATAATAGGAAAGTGAAAATGACATAAGGTAAAGTAAAGTTTGCCCTTTCGTGGCCTAAGTCAGGTTTTGTTAAAGGTTTTCTCTGGACCTTAGGGCTTGTCTAAAAGTGACTCTTCACACCAGGTGGCTTATACTAGACTTCTAGAAGGTTACCAGAGCCAAGATCCTACCCATGACAGGGACGCAACAGTGGGGAACCACTAGGTGCGTATGTCATAAGAGGTCAAACTCTAGTTGGGGTTCTCACGATCACCGGATAGGAAGTATATCCTATACGATTCCGTATACCAACCCCTCCTAACTTAAGTTTCATTTGGGGCCCGGGTATAGGGCGCCACTCATAAGTGTGTGCGAGTAATTTGTGAGTGTAGTGTGTGAAAGGGCATTCAATACCTTTTTACCTTACACCATTCTGCACAGAGAACAAACACAGAACAAATATACAAAGTCGTTTACCCTAGGGTTCAATGATTGTAGAAAAGTAACATAGTCCTCTACCCTAGGGTTCAACAATCATACAGAACATGGACAATAAAACGAATAACAAGATGCGAATAATAACGAACATTCACAACAATTAACGGAAAATAAAAAAACAAGGGGAAGAAATCCAAGCTAAACAAAGGCTATATAAAAAAAAACGCGCTTTCAACCAAACTGGCCTGACTCTCTTAAGCTTCCCCAGTGGAGTCGCCATCTGTCGCAACCTGGATCGCGACGGCGCGGCGAGAGAGAAAAATATCGAATGAAACAGGGAGTCGCCACCAATGTTTTTATCCATAGGAAAAACATTGGGAAAAAACTAGGTTCAGTAAAGCACTGGTTTAAAAAAAAAATTGAAATCCAAGTTCGGGAGTCGGTTACGAGTAGGGAAGGTATTAGCACCCTACATCGCCTGTCAAAAACAGTACCAAGATTGAAAATGCGCAACATAAATAGCCTTACAAAAGATGGTTTGTTTCTTCCCTTTTATTGTTGTATTTTTTATTAAAAAAAAAACGACAGAATGGGGTAAGAGAACTGTACAAACATAGAATGTCGAAGTGGGGTTAATGGGACGTTTCATCCGAATTAAACTCGACTTTGATATGAGACAGTGAGGGGAAAAGAATGCTAATAAGGCGTCACGCCTAAATTATAAATCCTTAAATAAAAAAAGACAGGGATAGGAAAGAGATAAGCGGGACGTCTCGTCCTAAGTATCTCTCTCCTATGAATTATGGCGAGGCTTAAGCAAAAAAAAAACTAGGGGGAAATCAACAAGACGTCACGTCTAAATTGATTTTCACGGAAGTAACCAAGAAAAGAACATTTATGAAAGAAACGTGGAAGTAAAGAAATAAATCAGCAAAAAGAAATAAGAAAGATGGACCCGACAGGAGTTAAAGTCCTGCTCCTACGTATTCTTGAATAATCAAGAAATCAGGGTTACGTAGTTCTGAATGTTTTTCTTTTAGGAAAAGACTTAGGAGATGATGATGGATGTCACTGAGGTGGGGAACTCGTACAAGGCGAAGTTCTTCGCACGTGTACGAATCCTAAAGGGGTTGTGTAGACGGGAGTGTCCCCGTACGACACTATATTTTTTTTTAAAAGAAAAAAAAGGATTTTTAGACTGGAAAATAAAACATATACAAAATCAATTATTTTTATTATATGTGCTTGTTAGGGAAAAGGACAAAAATATTAACAGTGTAAACTATGGCACACAGACAAACATAACTAACAAACTGCGAACTGACAGGAAAATAAAAGGCTGAAAGTAAAAGAAATAAGGAACAGGGTGGAACCGGTGTGATGAGCTCAGAACCGATGTGTGAGTCAAACGCAGTGACGGTGTCTGACTGATTCCGGACTTGCACGCTGATAGAAGCACTGGACCGGTGTCGGGCACGAATGCTGAAAACTGAAGTGTAGCCGATATTGGTGGGAGCTAATCCGAGGTGAGGGAGTGACTGGGCGCTGTGTATGGACGATGTTGAGGATTGGCAAGGGTAATGACTAGGTAAGGTACAGTATGGAATCTGGGGAAAAATTTAGTACTGGAACGGTGCAGGAGAAGGGGTGAGGAGGTCGGTTTTGGTGAGGACGGTTTCGGGAGAAAGGGACGGTGTTGTGGCTTGATGGACAATGTATTTGCTGGACGGTGTTGTATTTTGGGGGGTATTGGGACGGTGTAGTGTTTAAGGAGTATTGGAAGCGTTCAGGAGTTGTTGGGACGGTGTGGAGGGGTTAGGACGGATTAGGACAGAACCGGGCGGTGTTCGGGGATATAGGTACGATATGGTAAGTTTAGGAGATCGGTGTGAAGGGCTATAGTGAATCGGTGGAGTGGATGAGGATCTGAGAGAGGACAGTGCTGTTGGGAGGATGCTGTTAGGACGATGTGGGTTGGAGGCTGAGACGGTGTGGTGTTCGAGGAATATGGAGATGGTGAATTGGGAGGTGTTGGGACGATATAGTTTAGGGAGTATTGGGACGGTGCGGATTGGGAGGTGTTGGGACGGTGTGGATCGGGAGGTATTGGGACGGTGTGGATTGGGAGGTATTGGGGCGGTGTGGATTGGGAGGTATTGGGGCGGTGTGTAAGAGGAACTGGGACGGTGTTGTGTTGAGGGGAGAGGACGGCGTGGCTGTTGGAGACAACAGCTGGCTGATGAAGAGAGGAAGGAGGGTGCTGGATAGAGGAAGGAAGAGAAGGGAATGGCGCAGTGTGTGTGTGAGTATCTGTGTCTGTAAGGCTGTGTCTGTGTGTGTGTGTGTGAGGTCCTTCAATTCGTTTAAATAGAGAGGAAGTGAGTGGGGAGACAGGTGGGAGACAGGTGGGTGACAACTTTTCCGAGTGGGCTGCTGAGTCATAGCCCATTTCTGAGTGGTTACTGAGTCAGTGCCCATTTCTGAGTGGTATGCTGACTCAGTGTCCATTTCCGAGTGGTTGCTGAGTCACTGCCCACTTCTAAGTGGTATGCTGAGTCAGAAGAGTCAGTTGGCTAAGAGGTTGGCTTTACATGTGGGGCGGTATTGGGTGTGTGAGGGCGGAGTGCAATGTTAGCTAACACCGTCTGTGGAACGATGTGTGAAGAGGGCGGAGTGCCACACCGTCTGTAGGACGGTGTATGAAGAGGGCAGAGTGCCACACCGTCTGTGAAGTATATGAGGGCGGAGTGCAAATGAGGGCGGAGTGCAAGTGTTAGTTAACACCGTCTGTGGGACGGAGTGCAATGTTAGCTAACACCGTCTGTGGAACGATGTGTGAAGAGGGCGGAGAGCCACACCGTCTGTGGGACGGTGTGTGAAGAGGGCGGAGTGCCACACCGTCTGTGAAGTATATGAGGGCGAAGTGCAAATGAGGGCGGAGTGCAAGTGTTTGTTAACACCGTCTGTGGGACGGAGTGCAATGTTAGGGACAGTGTGTGAAAAGATTCAGAGACACCGTCTGTAGAGGAGGTCGGTTGTGATGAGCACCAGCTCAGAATTGCTTGGTGTGCACCTCGGTTCAAGATTAGCTTCCTTTGGCCGGTGTGGAGTAAGAAACCAAGGTTGGTATGTGAGGGATTTAATGTACATCGTCTGTGAGGTCGGTTTTGATGAATACCTAGCTCGGAATTCATCCAAAACTGACTCAACACTTGCCTTCCCAATCGGTTTTACCTCTTCAGACCAAGTCCTCCCTTTCTCAGAACCTTTGCTCGGAAATCCGAGTCTTTCTTCACTCGGTTTAGACCATTACCTCTCGAACCAAGACTCACACATACTTCTTTCATTCGGTTTTGGTCCAGTGAAGTGTTTCTCACTCGGAATTGCCTCTCAGGTTAGAACTTCACTCGGTTGCAGCCTTCTCAGTCATGTTTTACTCGGAAAACATGATATTTCACTCGGAATTGAAATTTTTTTGCAATCATGGCTTGTAAACTGGCATATTCCACTCGGATTGGTCCATTGTTGAGTCATTCTGAGTGAAACTAAGTAGTTTCACTCGAATTTCCCACCCAACAGGTCATACTCCACTCGGACAAGCCCAAAACTGAGTAATTTCACTCAGGTTTTCTCCATTCAGAGTAGTGTCACTCGGATTTGATTCAACAGGAGCATATTCCACTCGGATTTGGCTTCATCAGGGAGCATTTCATTCGGAAATGACTCATTCTGAGTGATTCCACTCGGATTTCATCAATTTTGAGTCATTCCATTTAGACTTCTCTTGAAGATGGGCATAATCCACTCGGATTGGCTTGGCAGGGAAGCATTTCACTCGGAAATGACTCATTCTGAGTGATTCCACTCGGATTTCATCAATTTTGAGTCATTCCACTCGGAAATGCTTCATTTTGACTCGGATTTGACCATTTTTTGAGTTTTTTTCACTCGGATTTATCTCCAGCAGGGCTGTATTTCACTTGGAAAAGCTTCATTTTGAGTTATTTCACTCGGTTCTGATTATTTCGGAGCCATTCTATTCGAATTTAACCACCCTGGATTGGAATTCAGTATAAAAGATATTTATTCCACTTGGACTGGACCAAAAGAGGTGTTCACATCTATGAGTATATCATCTCTGGTCATGCTTTCAGACTCAGTACATTTTGTACTCATCTTTCATATTAGGCAGGTACTAAGTCTACTGAATGAATAAGTCATTCTCTTTCTTTACAAACCCACTCATGTGGTTGATCACTTCGCTCAGCTAAGTTAGAAGGCTTATTCATTTTGTTTGTAATAATTCTTCCAATCCTCTGGTAGTATAGGTCTGGTGTGTTGCTAGACTTTATTAGTTTGGGAAACACTCTTGGCCTGGAGAGGCTTTTGAAAGAATACTCAGGGTTTGAGCTAGGGGTGGCTTGTGAAAGAATACTGGATATAGCTTATGTTAGGAGTGAACTAGTATAAATTGCTTATGTGTGTCTCTTTTCCTCTGACTCTTTAATTATCAAATGTTTGGTGCATTCTTGATAATATCTACGATAGTAAAAGTCTAGTAAATTATGCTCACTTAATCAAAGAATCACGCTCACTGTCTCACAAAAGTCTGGTCCGCTGTGTAATTCGCCTTTATGTTTAAATATCACTTTTTGGTTTAAAAAAGTAAACAGACTATTCAACTCCCCCTTCTAAGTCTGTTCTTCGAACCATCCATTAGTATCAGAGCATGGCGTCTAGGGTTGAACACTCTAACAAGTGTAGAGGAAGAAGATCCATGAAGATTCCACTTTAATGAAGGCCCAAAGAAGAGTCAAGAAGAAGAAGCTGCCTACTCTTTGAAGCTATTTAGAAGTCTGGTAAAGTTAAAAAAGCATGACCGATTGTCAAGAACAATAGTAAACATAGGAAGCACAGAGTCAAGCCTCTTAGGAAAAGCAGTCACAACCAAATCTATCTCTTTAAAGCCTGAAGATGGAAGGTGTCTTCAATCAGATGCATCAACAAGCTCCTTAACATTGACAGATCATAAGAGCTTAAAGTCTGAAGTGTGGAAGATCAGACTCTGAAGATCTCTGAAAAATTGTCAAAGGGAATTAAAAACAGAATGGGTTTGATTATCTCTCTCTTGATCTTAAAATTATTATATTCATTGTTCTTTTATATTTTCACATGAACTATTTAAACTTATTTTTGTTTAAACAAACTTTGAGCAAGATTATAAAAAATATCAGATCAGAGATATATCCTTGCAAGAAGATTAAAAACAAGTCTGATTTTTCTAAAACTATCTTTTAAACATTTGGTAAAATTAATTACTTCTTTACACTTATTTTTCATATAAATCTATGATTATTTTGAGCATTTTTTCAAAATTTTAGAAAATTATTCCTAATTATCAGGAACAACGTGTGTTTTCAAAAATTACATTCTTTTAAAAACCGTGTCTCTCTCTCCATTTATTATGATTTTTAATTGTCTTCAAAAGACTCTTAGGCTACTACCTCTTTCTCTCTCTATTCAAACTTCTTCACTATTACCATTTATTTTCAATCATTTTGAATCCCTAAACCCTTTTTTTCTCAGAAAACCTCCTTAAGTCTTTTTCACAATATCTGCTTTCATCGAAAATGAGATTGTAGAATCAGTATACTTTTCCCCAATTGAATACAAAAATAATGGTAGGGATGTCATGGCTGAATTGGAAGGCATTAGTTGGTTATCCTTCTATTCCTCAATCTACTCATACTCACCATCCCTAGTGATAAGCTTATGGTCCACTGTTGTTGCCAACAAAGAAGACTTCACTATCTCTGGAACTTTTCAAGGTCGAAGAATCATAATCTCCATTGAGAGTATTGATTATGCATGTGGATGTCCCAATGAAGGTCAGTTGTTCTTTGATGAGTACATTGGCTCCATCATCTCCGAAGAAGAAGCAAACAAGTGTCTGTACAGGTTAGAATCTCTATCAACCCTCTTGTCAAGACTTGCTCCCAAAGGCGAAAATTCTCCATACCCTAACGAGACAGATTTTCTCACCAAGAAAAAGTGCAAGGGATGTGGTAACTAAACTAGACAAGTTCTGTATGGTTTTAATGATAAAAAGAGAGTAGGCAAGTTTACCTAATGTAATCATGAACTACCTGATCTCCTCCATCTCCAAGAAACAAAAGAAGATTCCCTATCTTGGTGTTTTGTGCAGAATTTTTGATCTTCATGGCTTTGAAGTTCAGAATGTAAAAAACTTGAAAATATATGGAAACCTGGTCACCCAAGATGCCCATTTTATCTAACATAATTATCCCAGATGAAGTACTTCAATAGAACATTGTTGAAGATCTTCTGAATGATGGTTCAAAATCATCAAATGACAAGTCAAAGTCTTCCTCTGATAGGTCCTCCTCAGACTCAACCAAAAGAGTTTGGACCTCCCAAGAAAAAGGCTAAGGTATTTTTTGGAGCTTCTCCAAAAATTACAAAGTCTGGCCCTCCCTCCATGTCAAAGTCTGGCCATTCAACGCCTACTTTGAAATCATCAAATCTACTTGTTCCAGTTAGAACTTCTAGAAGAATCATAAGGGGCATGATAAAGCAAATCTCTACAAGAAAAATCAACAAAGAAGGATCGTCTACAGTAAATCCTCTGGTCTTCAACTCTTTAGACTCAATAACCACTGAATCAGACATTGTGCCATCTCCTTCACCTTGTGTCACAATATCTCAAACAATTCTGAATTAACCTCTACCTGACCAAGAAACTCCATTTGATGCTCCTGCCCAAGATCAAGCATTACAAACTCATTCATCTGTCTTCACCTCTATGCCTATTGCTCATCCTAAATCTAGACTTTAGTCAATAGGAATCACCTTATCATCTGCACCATCCTCACTCACATTTGTACCTTCTCTACCTATAGAAGATATACTTCACGATGACAGTCTGTACTTTGCATTTGATGCTGCTATATACTATAAGCTCAGAAAGGAACAAAAAGTTATTTTGATGGACATACAACAAGGAAGGACTCTGAACTAAATTATAAGTAGAAAAGCAAACTCTGTATTCATTCTTCCATCAACAAGGATTCTTATTGCTCTCGACAGGCTTCATTCAATTCCCAAGCCTCATCCTTCCAGGAAAGGAAAAGAACTTATCTCTGACTTGGTTTAACCATACGTACCAGCATGGGATGACCCCAGACCTCACAGACTTTCTGATGAAGAGGTAACCAGACTCCTTCAATCTGATCACAACACTAAAGAAGATGCTCGCCACATGTGGAATCATATATTATGGATGATTAACGAAGCGGGTTCCAGTTTTAATAGTTCAAATCTGTCATGATTTATCTGACCAGTCTCTTTAACCCTCCCCATGGCCCAAATCTTTTTTTTCTATTTTGTTGATATCAAAAGGGGGAGAAGAAAAGAAGCAAAAGAAAATTTATCTGTTTAGTTGTTTTCCTTTTAAAGTTTTCCAATTGTTTATAAATTTTCTTTATTTAGTTATCTATTGTCTCTCTAATTGCCTTATGATTATTTATTCATGCTTAGCTGACTTTGCTTAAATTAAAAAGACTCAATATTTGCTATCAACAAATAGGGGGAGATTGTTAGAGTCAAGAAGACTCAATTATATTAATATTTGTTGATAACTAACATCGCATCTTCTAATTTAAATAAAGTCATATCATGTTATTATTTGATATGTGTGTTTAAGTGTTTCAGGAAACATAAGGCTTTTGTTACAAAAGAAAGGGGAGTCTGCACGTCAAAAGTCTGGAAAGACTTTCATAAAAGTTTAGTCACAGCATAAATCCTTTGATCAAAGACAAAAGAAGTCTCGAAGTCTAGAAATTTGCCTCAAGGAGAAAGATCTTTGCATCTGAATGTTTTACAAAACCCAGACCAGAAAAGTCCTATATCTTATACCTCAGAGTTTGTGAAAACATCAGATCTCGTTCTTACATGTGCTTCAAGCTCCCAGATCGTGTAAAGGCCTCTAAATATTTGTGCCTTACCTGATCCAGAATCCTCTAAAAGGTAGTTCCTATACGAGTCTGGTACAAAGAACTTCAACGGTCAGAAAACATCTTCATCAATGCTTTAAAGTAAAGACTCATGAGAAGAAGAATGACCAAGAAAGGCAAATTCTATTAGCGTCAAGTCTTTCACCTGTGTCTTATAGATTCAAAGATTCTCTGAATAAAAGCTTCCTCCTTTGTGAAAATTACGCTACTTCTACCCTGCCTATGCTTGCACATATCTCAACGCTCTTTATCCTATAATTACGTGCTCATAACGTCTCTCTTTGACAAAAGAAGCCTTTTGTCCATTATGAAACTTTTTTCTCGATGGGTATATCATTTCTCAATGGACTTATATCAGTTATCCTTTCCTCGGGCTCTTTGGAAAAATCCTAGAGAAAGAGAGAGAGCTTGTTAAAGAAAAATGAGATGGGCAAAACACACTAAGAAAAGTGTGAATGAAGAAGAGAAAATATGAACGAGCACCAGACGTTCACATGTAAAAGCCCAAGAAAAGAATGAAATGGCAATCAGTGCAAGAAGAAGAAATCAGACCAAGAAGAATTGCCATGAAGAAAAAGAAAGCTCGCTATGTGCGATCATCTCCTTCCCAGAAGCCATAGCAACCAGAGATATGCCATCAGGTCATATCTCTATGCTCTTCTATGAGCATATCATCTCTGGTCATGCTTTTAGACTTAATACATTTTGTACTCATCTTTCATATTACATAGGTACTAAGTCTACTGAACGAATAAGTCATTCTTTTTCTTTACAAACCCATTCATGTGGTTGATCACTTAGCTCAGCTAAGTAGAAGGCTTATTCATTTTGTTTGTAATAATTCTTCTAATCCTCTAGTAATACAGGTCTGGTGTGTTGCTTGAATTTGTTAGTGTTGGGAAATAGAGTTGGCCTGGAGAGCCTTTTAAAAGAATACTCGGGGCTTGAGCTAGGAGTGGCTTGTGAAAGAATACTTGGGTATACCCTAGGAGTGGGTGCTGCAAAAGAATACTCATAGGAATCCAGAGGAGTATGGTGTATGGGCACAGGCTGTGCTTAAATGAAGAGTGGCTGGAGTCAAGAATACTTAGAGCATGGGTTGTGCTCAAGCCAGGAGTGGCTGGAGTCAAGAATACTCAAAGCATGAGTTGTGCTTAAGCCGGAAGTGGCTAGAATCAAGAATACTTAAAAACACGAGTTATGCTTAAGCTAGGAGTGATTGAAGTCAATAATACTCAACATCTTATGTAAATGGTTTTTACATAATGGAAATCCTTCAGATTTGAAGGTACTGGATGTGGCTTCTGTGTTGGGAGTAAACTAGTATAAATATCTTGTGTGATGTCTCTTTCTCTTTGACTCTTTAACTATCAAAAGTCTGGTGCATTCTTGATAATATTTACAATAGTAAAAGTCTGGTAAATTATGCTCACTTAATCAGAGAATCATAAAGTCTGGTCCGCTGTGTAATTCTCCTTCACATTTAAATATCACTTTTTAGTTTGAAAAAATAAACAGACTTATTCAACCCCCCTTCTAAGTCTGTTCTCCAAATTATCAACAAGTATCTCAAGACTTTCTTTACAACTTTCCAATGATCCAATCCTGGATTACTCTGGTATCTACCAAGCATACCAATTACAAAACTAATATCTGGCCTTGTACATGTTTGGGCATTCATTAAACTCCCAACAACAGATGCATAAGGGGTATTTTTCATCTGTTTCTGTTCCAAATCATTCTTTGGACATTGCACGATACTAAATTTGTTTCCTTTCTATATTAGAATAGGAGATGCTAAACATTTATTCATTTTGAATCTCTCTAAAACTTTATTAATATATGTTTTCTAAGACAAGCCTAACAATCTTTGTGATCTATCACGGAAAATCTTTGTTCCTATCACACAGCCTGCCTAACCCATATCTTTCATTTCAAAGTTGTTAGAGAGAAAATTCTTAGTCTCACTTAATAGAACAAGATCATTAGTTGCAAGCAAGATGTCATCAACATACAGAATCAGAAATATAAACTTGCTCCCATTGACCTTCATATATATACATCGATCAATAGTGTTTTCCTTAAATTCAAAAGACATAATAGTATCATTGAACTCAAGGTACCATTATCGGGAAGCTTATTTAAGTTTATATATTGATTTCTTAACACACCATGTGTTCCTTTCCTTTTTCAATGAACCCCACTGGTTGGTTTATATAAACATCCTCTTCTAAATTTCCATTCAGAAAGGCAATTTTAACATCCATTTAATGTAACTCAAGATCATAATGAGCTACAAATGTCATGATAATTACGAAAGAATCTTTCTTAAAAACTAGAGAAAATGTTTCCTTATAGTCAATGCCATCTTTTTGAGAAAAACCTTTGGCAACAAGTTGAGCCTTGTAGCGTTCGATATTACCATGAGAGTCATGCTTAGTGTGAACTCTTACATCGGTTCGGCCGATTCCCACCAAGAATGGACACCGTCAAATACATCGGTCCGGGTCAGAAGGATACTGATCTGAGCCAACGAAAGAGACTTCGTCCCACTGAGACCATCCAAATGAGACCGGTGTCCTATCCTATCCGAAGTAGGAAGACACTTTCATGAACTTGATAACGGACGCATGTGACACCGGACAGATGTGACGCCATTCAAAGAGTCCGGTTGCCCATACTGTGACTTGGAATCGCACCACCCAAGTCGATCCTTGAATCCTAGGAGTGGCAGATAGTGAACAAAAATGAAAATAATTAAAAACTCCCCACCAGCCGCTGCTCCCCACCATTGTTAGTGGCCAGGCTGGCTCCACTGTGCGCAAGGGTGAGTGGAAGCTTGAACTGTCCAAGCACTCAGCCAGTACCCTGGGTTTCTATAAATACCCCAATCGAAGAGGCACAAGGGGTTGGCTAAAAAATCCTAAATCCCTAAGAAATTAGTCTACACCTTGAATCCTTAAATCCTGAGATTGCTCCGGTGTTCAAAACCCAAAAGCCTTTCAGAGAATCACTCCAACTCTTGGTTCCTCGAGTCTCTTGAAGAAAAGAATTGGCCCCAAGGTTTTGAATCTCGTCACTAGGATACCGGCCCTTACCCTTTTTCTCTTCTGCCACCCAGATCCCGTACAGAACCCCTTTAAAAGGTTCCATATTTGCCAATCCTACACCGTTCCCTCATTGCTCCATATCGGTTCCCTACCGAACCGTATACCGTCTCTCCTTTAAGCTCTACAGCAGATCCAACATCTAGTCTAACTGGTATCATTGATGTCACTCCGTTTGCTGCTGCTCCAGTCTACACCGGTCTTTTGAGTACGCCAGCACTCCCAGTACCCATACTCACACCGGTTACAATCTTCTCTTATTCATTCCTTTTCCTTACTGTTGCATATTTTGTTATACTGATTTCTTATTAAATTCCCCTTTGTTTTTATTTGTAATAAATAATAATAATAATAATAATAATAAACGTGTATTTCCCAATATCCCTTTTAGATCGTATAGTAATGATCTAAATTAGTGTCGTGCGAAAGTACTTCTGCCTACACTATCCCTAGGACCCATGCACGTGCGGAGAACTCCGCCTTGTATGCTCCTTTTTTGTAAACCTCGTCCACCATTAATCCCATAAACTCATCCCCAGAACATCCCATCGAGAACTACGTAACCCTGATTTCTTGAAAACTCGAGAATACATAAGGCAGGACTTAGCTCCTGTCAGACCCATTTCCTTTCCTTTCTCGTTACTCTTTGAAAATTAATTCCATTACTGTCACTTGTTTTAGAAGTCAATTTAGACGCGACGTCTTATTGATTTTCTCCCTTTTCCCTGGTTGTCATCACTCTTCATAAAAATCGAGTTAATTTCGATTTGACGTCCTGTTAACTCCTTTCGCCGGTCAACTTTATACCTTGATGGAAAATGACTAATTTGGACGAGACATCCTGTTAGCATTCTCTCTCTTTCGTACATTCCTCCATTAAAAGTCAGGATTAATTTGGACGCGACGTCCTGTTAATCCCTCCTTTTCCCGATTTGGTATCTTGACAAAAGGATGACTAATTTAGACAAGATGTCTTGTTAGCTTCCTTTCCTCTTTTCCACGTTTTACACCCATCAAAGCCAGGATTAATTGGAATGAGACGTCCTGTGGATCTTACTCCGAGCTTTTTCACTCATTTCATCTGTCTCCTTCGATTTTTTTAGAAAGAAGAAATAAATACGATTTTAAGGCTATCCATGATGCACATTTTCAACTTTGGTACTGTTTTTAACAGGCGATGTGGGGTGCTAATACCTTCCCCACTCGTAACCGACTCCCGAACTCGAATCTCACTTTTTCTTAATCAGTGCTTTGTTAAAGTTTTTTTTCCAATGTTTTTCCTATGGATAAAAATGTTGGTGGTGACTCCCTGTTCTTTTATTCCGTTTTCGAGGGTCGGCCGCGCCGTCGCGATCCCGGTCGCGACAGATGGCGACTCCACTGGGGAGATACTTGAGAGTCAGGCCATTTAGGTTGAAAGCGCATGTTTTTCTTATGTAGCCTTTAGTTTGTTTTAACTTCTTCTTTTATTTTATTTTATGTTGATCTTATAGACGCTTGCTTTTAATTCCAATCGTGTTTTATCATTTATGCACTGTTAATATTTTTGCATGATTATTGAACCCTAGGGTAGACGACTTTATTGTTGTTGTTTTATGTTTGTTCACTGTGCAGGATGGGGTAAGGTACAGGTATTGAATGCCCTTTCACACACTACACTCACATTTTTGCACACATTTATGAGTGGCGCCCTATACCCGGGACCCAAATAAAACTTAAGTTAGGAGAGGTTGGTAGCGGTATCGTTTGGGATGTACTTCCCATCCGGTGATCATAAGAACCTCAACTAGAGTTCGACCTTTCATGATGTACGCACCTAGTAGGTTCCCTACTGTTGCGACCACATCATGAGTAGGATCTTGGCTCTAGTAACCTTCTAGAAGTCTAGTGCAAGCCACCCAATATGAGGAGACATTTTTAGACAAGCCGTAGGGGCCTAGAAAAGACTTTCAGAAAAACCCGACTTAGGCCACAAAAGGGCAGACTCTACTTTACCTTATGTCATTCTCGCTTTCCCTTTTTAATCCAAATGAATGAATTACCTACCTGTCAAAAGATTGCTTTATTTTGAAATAATGGCTCATTTTTTTGAAACGCTCAGTAATCTTCGGGCGGGTGGGTAATTCCCTTTTCATCGGGTACTTCTAAATCCCGAGTCATAAATTTTCCTAGTCATCAAAAAGAAAATGAAAAATAATTTTGCTTCCCTCCAACTGGGGTATCAATGACGATTAGAAAACCTATGACCCTTTAGACTTGGACTCACACGAGTTTTGGTAATCGCTGCTTCCCCAAGTAAAAATTGCTTTGCATTAAATCAATGGGAAATACCGGTTTCAAAACATGACAATGACTGATTCCACTTCTTTGTCTTGGTATTCGCAGGAAGCTATTCAGAACTTAGCAGTATCTTTGAGCAAGTATGGAAATTAACATGGGACATGACAATTGTGGTACAGATGTGATAGAATTGAGGAAGATATTACATCTTAAGGCCAAGAAGATTGATACTGGTAGTCTACAAGCAATGGGGAAAAGATTAAACCTGACTCAAAAGATGGCTTTTACCTGAAAATATGGAAGGTTCTAAAACTCTTGGAGGTGGAAGTGTAAACTGAAGCAATCACAGCCTTGGCATAATTCTATGATCCACCCCTCCGTTGTTTCACATTTAGAGACTTTCAGTTGGCCCCGTCCATAGAAGAATTTGAACAGATACTGGGGATGCCTTTGGAGGAGCAAATTCCCTACCACCATCTTGATCATCATGCAACTATCGCTTCGGTCGCCCGTGTTTTGTGAATCCATCCTGAGACATTAAGGAATATGCAGATGAATAGAAATCAAATTCCTGGGTTCACTCGAGAATTTCTGGAGAAACACATGCAGATCCTGGCAGATAAAGAAGAATGGGAGGCCTTCATGGACACCTTAGCCCTTACTATCTATGGGGTTCTCTTGTTCCCTAATCTAGACAACTACGTGGACTATGATGCCATTGCAGTCCTCCTGGCTCGTAAACATAGGCTTGAGAATCCCGTCACGGTTGTATTGGCTAATGTGTACTGCACAATGGATTTTTGCCATACACAAGGGGGGAAAAGGATCATTTGCTACTTACCCGTTTTGTATGTATGGCTTACATCTCACGTCTTCCATCAAATATGCAAGGCCGAGTGTCTGGTTTCTGATCTAAAAATTGTGTCAGTTGGCAATGAAGAATGGGCGTGAATGGGCTAATCATCTTGTGGGTCTTACAGCTGAGAAGGTCAGATGGTATCCTCAATGGCTAGAGGTCAATTCAATCATTCATCATTGTGGAAGCTATCCTAATGTTCCTCTTATTGGCACATTGGGGTGCACCAATTATAATCCTACTATAGCCAAGCGATAGTTGGCCTATCCTTTGCTAGGGCCACCAAATGAAGAGCTGCTCACTTCTTTCATTTTGTATTATGCGAAAGGAAACTACACATCTGCCACTCGGGACATAGCCAATGCGTGGAAGAAAGTCCACAAGATGGGAAAGGAATTAGGGGCATGGAGCCACGCTGTAGGGGCAGAATACCATGAATGGCTCTTGAACAGGGTTTCTATTGTAAAATTACCCTTCAGGAGTCCCTCGTACCAGTCTACAAGCATTCTCGCTCCACCACTCATCATAAAGGACAAAGCCACCCAGGCTTTAAAGGCTCAGATAGAGGAGTTGATGGTTAAGAATCCAAAGCTGGAAGAAGACCTTTTGAGGTGTCAACAAGAATGTGCTCTTCAGAAGAAAGAAAACTTAGAAGGAAGACAGGCTATGGATGAGATGCGGAAAAAACAAAAAATTGAAGAAGACTACAGGGCGAAACAAGACCAGTGCCTTTGTGCAGCCAATTCTCAACTGAAAATGAAGGGCCAACGAAGTGACGGCATTCTAGCCGAAAAACAGTTTCTAAAAGACTTGCTGCTGCAATCCAAAGAAAGAGAAAAGGAGACTTTGGTACAAAAGGAGCTGCTACAATCCCAGATCCACAAATTGGAGTAACAACTTGATGAAGTAATGAGAGCCTGTGAGCAGGAGATAAATGATGAACGACAAAATGCTATTAATGTTGAGCAACATTGCCAAGAGGCCACACGTCTTTTAGAAGTTAAACTGGCTCGGCAACACGAAGTCATTCATTCATGGATGAATCGCTTCGCCAACTTAGCATACTTAGCCAACAGAGTGCTGGAAGATCTTCCATCAATGCTAAAGCAGGCCGAAGGGATGGTTAACACTCTCTCCACCCCAAAGGAGATTTTGTTATTTTTGAATTATTGTCAAGAAAGAATTTGCAAAATGAGGGCTATGATCAGCCAAGCCAGGAACGGCTGAAGTGTTGTAATTCAAACCTTTCTAGCAACGTTTTATCTTCTTGAAAGTATGGAATAATGAACTATTTTGCCTCCACAATTGTCTCATGTTAATTTCCGCCTTACTGCTTTACCTAGTACTTTTGAATGCAACGTTCTGAGGAACGGTCAGAGGATATGCACTGAATTCAGAATTGCATCCTGTGTATATCTTTCTATCGTTGTTTTATCGTTTCCCTTAACTGTTTTTTTCTATCAAATATGTATGTTCCTTTAGACATTACAGGTAAGCACCTCTACGGGACTAGGCTCAGAAAGAAACTCATGGCTGAAATAGAACAAAAGAATAAGAGTTTGAGAGCCGAACTCAGTCAGTTGAAGGAACAAATGACCGAGATGGCCAAGCTTCTAGAGAAGACGGTCACGGAAGGGGATTCTTCTGCAGGATTTGAAGACGCCAGGCAACAGCCTCCTACCCCACGATACCCTCAGGGTCCATCTAGAGAACCAAATCCTAACCCGACAGCACCTCCTCTAACTATTCGCATAAGGAGACCAAACCCTGCTGACATTCAGCAACATACCTTTATGGATGCGGAGTGTAATGCTATACCCTTTCCGTTATATGGCTTGCCACCAGGGTATTTTCCACCACTCCAAAAAGAGCCTAACTACCAAGGGCCCGATTCCTCATACCGCTCAACCAAACATTCCGCCCATTCAGGAATTTCAAACAGCTCAAGTCTAAACACAAGCTACCCAAACACAATCTGCCCAACCTGTTTACATAACCCAAACTACTACCAGACCTCACGCTGCATTACTAAACACCGACCCAACATACGTCCAGCAGCCCTTTGGGTATACAAGTCATCATATTACCACTGGTCTGAATGCTACTGTTGCTACCCAAGAAGGAAGGCTAGAAGTCTTGGAAATAAGACTGAGAGTAATAGAGGGAGTGGAAGGATTCAGGATGGGAAGTGCTGCAGAACTCTACTTAATTCCCAATGTCGTTATCCCTCCCAAGTTCAAAGTGCCAGAATTCGATAAATATAGAGGATTAACTTGCCCAAAGAATCATCTTACCATGTATTGCTGGAAGATGGCATCGCATGCTTCCAACGATCCTCTGTTAATTCATTGCTACCAGGACAGCTTGGCTGGAGCGGCCCTCACTTGGTATAACTATCTTGAGTGGTCTCGTATACGCTGCTGGAAAGATCTGGCAGATGCTTTCATGCAGTAGTACAAGTACAACCTGGACATGGCCCCAAATAGAGTACAATTACAAAACATAATGAAAAAGGACAATGAGACGTTCAAAGAGTACGCCCAACATTGGCGCGAGGTAGCAGCCCAAGTTGACCCTCCCTTGTCTGAAAAGGAAGTGGTTTCTATGTTTATCGATACGCTTCAGTCACCTTTCTACGATAGGATGATTAGAAGCGTTTTGTCCCATTTCTCCGATATTGTCACCATTGGAGAAAGAATAAAGAATGGACTGCGAACTGGGAAGATTGCCCAAGGCCCATCTGGGGCAGGGACGGTGAGGAAACCAGCACTCGGAGAAGGCAGGAGAAGAGATGGAGAGATCAACTCGATCTCTTATAACCAGAAAGGAAACCAGTCAAGGTAGCCTACCCCTATCACCTTTCCACCGGCCTATCCTAACGCGCCACTCCCATATGTGGCTACGGTTTAGAATCCAAATCCACCCTACTTCCGACCACCTGTTATACGACCACCAACACCACCCCAAGCACCGTACCAACCGCCACACGTAAACCAACTGCCAAACCCAAACCTAAGAAGGCAGAATAATGACCGCACCCAAGTTCAATTTGATCCCATCCCCATGACTTATACCGAGATTCTCCCTCATCTTATCAAAAATACATTGGTGGTTCCCTGTCCTTTGAGGCCATTTCAGCCGCCTTATCCAAGAGGGTATGACCCGAATGCAAGGTGTGATTACCATGTTGGCGAATCGGGACATTCTATAGAAAATTGCCTGGCTTTGAAGTTCAAGGTAAGGGATCTGATCAGAGCCAATTGGATAAGTTTTTGAGAAGGGAATCCAACTGTGACAACAAACCCTTTGCCCAACCATGAAGGGTCAGGGGTTAATGCTGTTTGGGAAGAAGAAGAGTGTATTTCGAATGTTGAGGACATAAAAATGCCTTTGGAAGTGATTCGCTCCCTCCTACTAGAAAAGGGACTGATAAGAGGGTCACAGGATGAAAAATATAATGATGTACAATCTATGGGGTGATGAAGCTTCCAAAGAACCCTCCAAGAGCTCATGGACAGCCGCACTATAGAGATCTGCAGACGCCGTGAAGGAAAAATAAACATGGTACAAGAACAGGCTGGGGTACAGGCTCCAAAACCCCTAGTCATATTCTACAACAAAAACACACCTGCAGTCCCAACTTCTGCCAAAACTATCATCTCAGTGCAAGCACCTATTCCGTTCCCTTTCAAGGATTCTCATGTTGTGCCATGAAAATACGGTATGGATGTGGTTGTCACCAACCCCATGGTAGTTGACTCTGTGCGATCCTCTTCTGTTACAAATATTGCCGGGATTGGAGGAATGACTCGGAGTGGGAGGGTATACGCGCCTCCAGAATCAAAACACGATAAAACTATGGGAGATATCAAAGCTGGAAAGGAAGGGACCACCGACAAAACAAGAAAAGCTGTGACTGAGGAAGAAGCCCAGGAATTTTTAAAGTTCATTCGCCACAGTGAATATCAAGTGCTGGATCAATTAAACCATACCCTGGCCAAAATTTCCATGTTGTCCCTATTGATGAATTCTGAACCACATCAAAATACATTAATGAAAGTTTTAAGCGAGGCCCATGTCAAGCATGACTTACATGTCGACAAATTTGGAGGTATAGTGGGACACATTATAGCCAATAATTACTTGACCTTTACGGATGACGAAATACCCGCCGAGGGAACAGGGCACAACAAAGCCCTTCATATTTCTGTAAGATGTCAAGATCATATCTTGGCAAAGGTACTTATTGATAATGGATCATCCCTAAACGTAATGCCAAAATCCACGTTGGCAAAGTTGCCATTCGATGGAATATACATGAGGCCTAGTTCCATGGTTGTACGGGCCTTCGACGGGACTCGACGAGAGGTCATGGGAGAGATTGAGTTGCCGATACAGGTCGGTCCGTGTACCTTTCGAGTCATCTTCCAAGTCATGGACATTACGCCCACCTACAATTATTTTCTAAGACGACCGTGGATCCATTCGGCCAGGGTAGTCCCTTCCACGCTGCATCAGAAGTTGAAATTCATCATTGACACCAAACTAGTGATTGCTTCCGGGGAAGAGGACCTTTTGGTCAGCAAGCTTGTCACTACCCCGTACATTGAGGCAGCTGAGGAACCCCTCGAGACTTCATTCCAGGCTTTAGAAATAGCCAATGCGACAAGCATTGCAAGAATATCCCTCCCAAACGTACCTCTAGCAGTGGCAAGAACAATGTTACGGGAAGGATACAAGCCAGGAAAAGGACTGGGGTGTGAATTAGAAGGGAGAGTCCAACCTGTGTGCCTCCCAGAGAACAAGGACAGATATGGCCTGGGATACAAACCCACGGCAGCTGATAGAAAAAGGGTCAGGGAGGAAAGAAGGGAAAGAAGGATGGCTCGCCTCACTAGTAAGGAATTCAACACGGCAAGAACCCTCATTTGTGGCCTCTATCAGAGCTTCCAAAGCGCGGGGATAATGTATCCAGATCAAGTGACCATGATTAAAGATGAGCCTAGCCATAATGCGGAGTTTATGTATGCTTGTTCACCAGATCAGGAGCTAAATAACTGGGAAATCATGGAGTTCCCTACGACTATGAATGTTTTGTCAAAGTAATCATATTATCTTATAACTTGTCGGTCCCTCTGCTATGCCTAAGGCTTTGGGACCCATTTTGTAATAAAGGCAAAAAAGAAAACTTGTTTATTTATTTGATTTAGTGAACACTGTCTAATTCCAGTACCTTGTCTTTGCTTGATTCCTTTTTCTTAAGCCTTTCACTTGCTTGTTTTCTTTTTCATTCACTATAATACAACCAAATGCAGATCCAAAAATGATTCCTCTGAGAGCAGCAAGAACTTGGTTTTATTTCACGATTCTGATTATCAGAACGATCACGCCTATGAGGAAGGTGAGGAAGACTTTGAACCTTCACCCGAGTTGACAAGGTTAATGGAACAGGAGGATAAAGAAATTCAACCCCATCAAGAAAAGGTTGAAAACATTAACCTGGGGAACGAAGGAGAGGTTAAGGAGGTCAAGATTGGCACCTTCTTAAGCAAGAGCGGCGAGATAAACTGATTAAGCTGCTCAGGGAGTTTCGGGACATTTTTGCATGGTCATATCAAGATATGCCAGGGTTGGATAACAACATTATGGAACACAGGTTGCCTTTAAAGCCAGAATGTCCGCCGATCAAACAGAAGCTACGACGAATGAAACCAGAAATGCTTCTTAAGATTAAAGAAGAAGTTAAGAAGCAATTTGATACTGGTTTCCTAGTCGTAGCTAAATACCCTCAATGGGTAGCAAACATAGTTCCCGTTCCAAAGAAAGACGGAAAAGTGAGGATGTATATGGACTATCAAGACTTGAATCGGCCTAGCCCTAAGGATGACTTTCCTCTACCTCAGATCGACGTATTGGTCGACAATACAGCTCAACACTCTATCTTCTTATTTATGGATGGATTTTTGGGATATAATCAGATCAAGATGGCACCTGAAGATATGGAGAAGACCACATTCATCACTCTATGGGGCACCTTTTGTTACAAAGAAATGTCCTTCGGGTTGAAGAACGCTGGAGCCACCTATCAAAGGGCGATGGTGACTTTCTTCCATGATATGATGCATAAAGAAATAGAAGTCTATGTGGATGATATAATTGCTAAATCTAGGTCCGAGGAAGGGCACATTACTGATATGAGGAAACTCTTCGAACGGTTAAGAAAATTCAAGCTTAGAATGAATCCGGCCAAGTGCACCTTTGGTGTGAAATCCGGCAAACTATTAGGATTCATCGTAAGCGAAAGAGGGATAGAGGTTGATCCTGACAAAGTCAAGGCAATTCTAGAAATGCCTCCTCCTCATATGGAAAAGGAAGTCTGGGGGTTCCTAGGAAGGTTGAACTACATTGCCCGATTCATTTCCCAAATGACAGCAACCTGTGAACCGATTTTCAAGTTACTTCGCAAGAACCAACCCGGGCAATGGAATGAAGATTGCCAAATAGCATTCGAAAAGATAAAGCAATACTTGTTAGAACCGCCAATCTTGGTGCCACCCATTCCTGGGAGACCACTGATCCTGTATTTGACCGTGTTAAACGAATCCATGGGATGCGTATTAGGTCAACATGATGAGACTGGGAAAAAGGAGTGTGTCATTTATTACCTGAGCAAGAAATTCACCTAATGTGAGATGAGATACTCTTCCCTCGAAAGAACATGTTGTGCATTGGCTTGGGCTGCCAGACGCTTACGGCAATATATGCTCAGTCACACTACATGGCTAGTGTCTAAGATGGATCCCATTAAGTACATCTTTAAAAAGCCAGCTTTAACCGAAAGGATCGCTCGTTGGCAAGTGCTACTAACAGAATATGACATAACATATGTCACTCAAAAGGCTATAAAAGGGAGTGCGCTAGCAGACTACTTGGCACATCAACCCGTTAGCAGTTACCAACCAATGCAGCATGACTTCCCGGATGAAGATATTTTAGCTCTTTTCAAAGAAGAAGATGATCAGGAAATCAGGTGGACCATGAGGTTCGATGGAGCTTCCAATGCACTGGGGCATGGGATTAGGGTCATTTAATCTCACCGGACAAGGAATTCATCCCCATTTACGCTCGACTATGTTTTGATTGTACCAACAATGTTACTGAATATGAGGCTTGTTCTCTGGGGATACAAGCGGCTCTGAATACGGGAATAAAAACCCTGAAAGTTTATGGAGACTCTACGTTGGTTATCCATCAATTGAGGGATGAGTGGGAAACTAGAGACAGTAAACTAGTTCCTTATTATGCTCACATCAAAGAGATGATCAAAGAGTTTGATGAAATTACCTTCCATCATGTTCCACGGGACGACAACCAAATGGCGGACGCCTTGGCCACCCTAGCTGCGATGTTCGAGGTCAGCAGTGAATACGAGGTACCTCTCATTGAGGTGAAAAAATGACAAGAGCCTGTACATTGCCAGGTCATAGAAGGAGAGCCAGATGGCAAGCCTTGGTATCATGACATCAAAAAGTACCTCCAACGCCAAGAATACCCTGAAGGCATCACAGATAATGACAAACGAACCTTGAGAAGGCTCGCTATGGGTTATCTTTTAAGTGGCAACGTGCTATATAAGAGAAATTATGATTTTGTCCTCTTTCGGTGTGTTAACACTGTCGAGGCAAATCAAATCATGAGTGATGTCCATGAAGGATCTTTCGAAACTCACACGAATGGGCACGCCATGTCAAGAAAGCTCTTAAGGGCGGGATATTATTGGATGACCATGGAAGCAGACTATTTTGCTTATGCACGGAGGTGTCATAAATGTCAAATATATGCTGATCACATTCATGCACCACCTTCATCCCTAAACGTGTTATCAGCACCATGGCCCTTTTCAATGTGGGGTATGGATGTCATTGGGCCCATTGAGCCAAAAGCCTCGAACGGTCACCGTTTTATTTTAGTTGTCATCGATTATTTCACCAAATGGGTGGAGGCGGCTTCATACACCAATGTAACAAAGAATGTTATGGTCAAATTCATTAAACGTGAATTGATATGCCGATACAGCCTACCAAGCCAGATCATTACTGACAATGGTATGAATTTGAACAACAAGATGATGAAGGAACTCTGCGAAAGCTTCAGAATCTCCCACCATAACTCCTCTCCGTATCGGCAAAAAATGAATGGAGCAGTCGAGGCGGCTAACAAAAACATCAAGAAGATATTTCAAAAGATGGTAGTGACCTACAAAGATTGGAATGAAATGCTTCCCTTCGCTTTGCACAGATACCAGACCTCAGTGCGAACCTCGATAGGGGCAACCCCATTCTCTTTGGTTTACGGAATGGAAGCAGTAATGCCTTTTGAAGTAGAGATCCTATCCCTCAGGGTGATCATGGAGGCTAGACTGGAAGAAGCTGAGTGGATCCAGGCCAAGTACGACCAATTGAACCTAATTGATGGGAAAAGGTTAACCGCTCTCTGCCATGGGCAGCTGTACTAAAAGCGCATAAAGCGGGCGTACGAAAAGAAAGTGCAACCCCAGCAGTTCCAGGAAGGGGACTTGGTCCTTAAGAAGATCTTGCCAATCCAGAAAGATATCCGAGGGAAGTAGGTGCCTAATTACGAAGAGTCGTATGTCATAAAAAAAGCCTACTCTGGAGGGGCTTTAACCCTCACTAATATGGATGGAGAGGATCTGCCAATGCCTATAAACACAGACGCGGTGAAAGAATACTTTGCATAAAAAAAAAGAGGGAGCTCGCTAAGCTGAAAACCTGAAAAGGCGGCCTAGGCAAAAGTTAGAGCTACTTGGTGAGTTGAAAACCCAAAAGGGCGGCTCAGACAAAAATCAAAACCTAAAGTCCTGGCACAGTGGCATAAACTCTTCAAGCAGAAAATAAGAAAACCAAACTGGGGCATACGGGTCATTGTCGAGTCACATTCTCAGAAGAAAAATCAGAAGATGGACATGAAATCGTGAGGAAGAATCGAGATTCTCACCGCTCTTAGGAAATCGCTGGAGGATTCATGAGCCGTCCCTTTTCCGCTTACTTTCAATTCTTTATGCCTTATTGCACCTATTTGTTTTACATTACTTTCATTACCACTGTAGATGCCTGATATTCATAAATAAAATTTGCCCTTCTTTCTGTACGTGTTCACGGCTAAGTCTTATAAATGGACAAGTTTTTCTTAAGAAATTTATGAAAATGAAAACGACAGAATATAAAGTTGTGTGGAGCGAAATGAATCCCAGCACCAGGCCCCACCTCGGGCAAGCATAACCAACTCCGCTAGGCATGTTCACCAAAGTCGGAAGTTACTTCTATTTGATCCATGAGTTATCTCAAGATCTATCTCTAAGGAAGGACACCTGAAAATGTCAACCTGTTTACTTTTGTACTACTCATCCTCTTTTTGAAGGTTGGCTGAAATTCTTGACATGGAAGCGAAGGATTTAACAAGCAGTTCCCCAGCGAGGCCACAACCCTCTATAAAAAAACTCAAGCCAAGGTATCCTCCCAAGTGAATTTGAATCAGATTTCTCCCCAAGTGGAACCGATAGGTCACTTCCCCCGCAAAACCATACCAAACCATCCTTCCTCAGTGGAACTACACTCAAGAAACAGACCACAATTGACCTTTTTCCCCAATAAGTTCATCATTACCAAACTAGCACCCATCACATTCTTCTCAACAAATGGCTCAAACTGGGGCATCTCCCTAGATTTCTCCCTCCTTCAGTCAAGGGGCAGTACCTTGAATTCCTTCAACCTTTCCAAACTGGGGCATCACCCCAGGCCTTTTCTAATCAAGGAGCAGCACCCCAGATTTCCGAACAGCTCAAACTGGGGTATCTCCCCAGATTTCTATTTTTCTTTTTGCCGAGTACCCCAAAATTCTTTCATTCTTGTCAAACTGGGGCATCTCCCCAGATCTTTCTCTGTTAGTCAAAGGATCAACCCCAATCATTTACTCTTCTGTCAACCGAGAGGCAACACCCTCAACTTTTACTTTCCTGTCAACTGAGAGGCAACACCCTCAATTTTTACTTTCCTTTCATCCAAGAGGCAACACCCTCAGCTTTTACTTTCCTGTCAAACCGAGAGGCAACTCCCTCAATTTTTACTTTCTTGTCAACCGAGAGGCAACACCCTCAATTTTTACTTTCCTGTCAACCGAGAGAAAGCACCCTCAACTTTTATTTTCCTGTCGACCGAGAGGCAGCACCCTCAAACTTTTTTGTCAACCGATAGGCAACACCCTCAACTGTTACTTTCCTGTCAGCCAAGAAGGCAATACTTGATTAACCTTTTCCTGTTGAAACTGGGACATCACCAAAATTCTTCCCAGATTTAACGTCTCCTAAAAAATAAATAATAAAAAAATAAAAATAAAAAATAAAATAAATAAAAAATACTATGTTGACATAGGCATGTCAAGTATCGAGGTTAGGGGCAGAACAGCCTGGACAAAGGGACGAGGTCATGTTCCTCACACCGGTCGATTGAATTCGACAGCTGATTACAAATGACGACATCATATTCCTTACATCGGCCAAAATCGAATTCACTTGGTTCGTTGATCTTGACAAAGCTGGGGTGAACACCAAGGACGACGTCATGTTCCTTACACTAGCCAAAATCGAATTCACTGTTTGATATTGGCAGCACAACTATGATTACAAAGGATGACGTCATATTTCTTACACCAGTCAAAATTAAATTCAAGGTGGTTTGACCCTGGCAGCACTGGATGATTACAAAGGACGACATCATAAGAGCTTTAAGAGCGTCCTCTGAGGCCTTGTGCTTGGCCTCAAACTCATTCGCCCTCTTAGCAGCTGAGTTGTATGCCGTAGTGAGATCGGTCAGATCTTTCTCACTCTTGGCCAAGGCAGTCTGAGCCTCCACTCTTAGGGCTTCGGCCTCTTTCATCCGGTCTAGGCATTGTTTAACCTCGAGACCGAAGTAGTAGGACTTCCCTAAAGAATTAAGAACCTTGGCCGCTTCCACCAAGTTGAAGATAGCTCCTTTGATAGCACACCGAGTCTCGGAAGTGGGAAGATCGTCCTTTAGCTAAAATGGGATTTCAAACCTCGCTGGTGTTCCCCCGATATAATCTAAAAACTCTGAAATGATGAAGTTGCAGTGGATATTCTCTTCGACAGGCTGGGTCCGGTCCAAGGCATTTACATCGACCCCGGCCTACTCCTCTTCACGCTGGGCCTCCACCTTGGCCTCAGCTCTTTGGGCCTTATGCTTCTTGGCCTTAGAACTTTGGCTGGTGTGAGAACGCTTTTTATTCTGGGCCACGTCACCTGGGCCCAGGGCCAAGTTCCCAACTTTGTCAGCCGGGATGCTAACCACCTTGGCCGCTGTACGCCTCGGAGTTACTCTATTCTCCACTTCGGCAGCAGCAGCGTTTCTGGCTTCGGCTTGCTCCTGAAGTTTCTTCAGAATGTCAATCCGAGCCATTTCACCTGAAAAGAAAAAGGGGAACCATTGTCAACACCGACATAAAAAAAAAGAAAAATCTACCTAAGTGTGTATCCCGGCGAGACTTCTCCCTGAGGAGGTTTTTGCAGAAAATCTTGGCAAAGCGAGAGTAGGCCCTCAGAGCGTCCAAGACTTTCTTGGACTCCATCGATAAGACACTCTCACTGACGGAGTAAGCGTTATTGGTCAGGAGGAAGTGCGCATAAGTCCAGCCGGTGTAGAACTTCCTGGAAAAGTCTGAATTCTCCCAGAACACCAGTTTTCCTGCATTAACCTCAACCTTGACATAGGAGTGTTTGAAGCTGACTTCGTCCATCTTGGCCGACTCGGTGTAGCTCTCAAAGTTCACCACCTTGGCATCACACCGGAGGTTGATGAAACCAACGCCACCTGCGTTACCCCGGCGCATCACCCTGCAGTAGGTGAAGAAGAGCGCAACGGTGGGGACGAAATGGAAGTACTCCCCCAGTGCCTCCAAAGATTTCACTAGGCCCCAGCCGTTTGGATGAAGCTGGCTGGGGGAGCAGTCCAAGAACTGGAGTACTCCCATTTCGAACTCTGTGAGAGGTAAACAGATACCGATCTTGGAAAACAGCATTTCATACATAAAAATATATCTTGACCCCGGTTGGTGGCAGATCCGCACCGAAGTCAATGGGCAAAAGACGGTGAAATCATCTTCATACTCCTCACCGAAGTGAACGATGACATCCTCAATCATGATGTAACACCCCTATTTTTATTTTGAAATTTTGAAGGAATTAAATTATGGTTCTTTAGAACTTTTTAATCTACGTATTATTTATGATTTTTTGGAATTTTTTGGAATTTTGGAATTTTTTTAATAAAATAATATTTTTAAATAATTTTAAATTCATATAAGTGACTTAAATTAAAAATATTTATAAGAAAGTGAATTTAAATTATAAGAAAATTTTCTAAAATCCGTTTCAAGTAGACTTATCTAAAAATTATCAGTTTGAGAAAAATCTTGATTTTTTCCAATCGCTAAAAAATTGGAAACGTATCAATAAATTTTTATTAACAGAAAATTTTAGATTTTTAAAATTTCAGCTTTATATTACTTATTATAAAATTAGTGAGGACTGATATAATATCGCTAAATTTCAAAAAGGACTCATTTTGAATATTTAAAATATACCGAGTGAAGGGTTACTATTTGACTTAATAATTTTGCCGACAGTTATTATGCAAAACACTGTGCATGTATGAAATTTTCAAAAGATGCATAGTAACCAGGAATAAAAAAATTCAAAAATGCATAGTACTTTTATATTAAAATAATGGTATACATAGTAAATTTTTTTCCTATAAATACCGAAGGATTTCTTCTTTAGAATTCACAATTTCAGATTAAGTTTTCTTAATATAGTAGTGCTAGTGAGATAGTGGTGGAAGTGAGAGAGAGAAGTAAATTTTTTTGGGAGAAGGTTCTGCTAAAATCCTAAGGTAAGAATACTTCTCTTTTATATTTTTTGGGTTATTTTCATATCGTTTTTAGAAATCTGTTATTATACTGGAAATAATATTATTTTAAGTTACTATTCTGTATAGTAAAATACTATTTCAATAGTAAATTACTATTTCAATGGTAAATTACTATTTAAATAGTAAATTACTATTTACTATTACTATTTACCTTTACTATTCATGTTTTACTATTTACCGTTACTATTCACATTTTTACTATTTACCGTTACTATTCACGTTTTTACTATATACCGTTACTATTCACATTTTTACTATTTACCGTTACTATTCATGATTTACTATTTACTGTTACTATTCATATTTTACTATTCACTATTTATTATTCACTATTCACTATTCAAAATTTACCATTTCTGTTTTAAATAGTAATCTTAATCCTCATCTTATGCCTATACTGAAATAAGATTGGTATTAATATTTCTAGAAATCGGAGGCGCAAAGCAAACTCTCTTTTCATAACAACTCAAGGTAAGGGGGAGTGAGATAATAGTATAATATGAAAAGACATAAGAATAATGGGAGGAGTCCCCTACTCCTTTTAAATTTAATAATATTAATATTTTAAAATATTAACTTTTTAACTTAAAATTTTTAATAAATTTTAAATTAAATATCTGGTTTAACCAACTCTAACATACCTATGCAAGGACTTGGACCATTATGACCCATATGGACTGAACAATACCTATGCAAGGACTGGATTATATGGACTTACATATACGTATGCTAGGAATGGACAAAAGGAACTAAAAAAAAATCAACTATATTAATAATCATTAAATTTTGCATTATGATATGTATTTAATGATATTTAATTGATTTGATTATGATTGATTTATGATTGATGATGTTTAACTGTGATTGATAATATTTGATTGATGATATTGTAATGTGGAGTTTGAGCAAATAGCGAGCATGACGGAAAGCTAAAATTCAGTAAGAATTTCTTACCTTACTCTTTAAATTTTTATTATCTTTTATTTCTTCTTAGAAATTATTTTTATATTTAGAATAAAAAATTAGTATTTATTTTAGAAAGTAGACATTTTATAAAAATTAATTTATAACAAATTGAGATAATTAAATTTTGAATTAAAGAAAAAATTTTGTAATTTTAAGTATTTATGGTTAATGATTTAAAGATTATTCTCTTTTAATAAAATAAAATTTTTAAAAGAAAATTATTTTATTTTTCCAACTTAATAACTAAAGATATTTGAAAATAATTGAGAATTTGATCTTGTTAAGATTTAATATGAAAAAGTTTTGAGATATTTAAGGCTTAGAAACTCAATTTCAGTGAGAATTAAAAACTGTACCAAATTTATTTTTATGGGACAAAAATTCAGAGAATTGAGAAAATGTACAGTTTATAGAAATGATGTTGTAAACCTTTTAAGGTATTTAATAATTGAGTTTCTAAAAGCCTTAACCAACTAAATACGCGAGTAGTTCATGCATCATGAATCATTAAAGTGAAATAAAATGATATTGTCTGGGGACGGATTATAGAAACCGAGGATACATTAGAGGAGGCTTAATTACGAGCCTTGGAATGAGAGGGTGTGAAAGGGTGCTTCAGAGGACCTGGGGTAGCTCCCTAGTGTCAGGTACTTTCACAATAAAAACTCTCTCAATCTGACTAGTCTCTAAGTGTTTCCATGCCAGTTGAGCTATTCATATTATTATTATCCGGACTTATGGAACAGTGTAAACTCCTGGTTGGCCCAGTGCAAATTAAAATTTAAGGGCCCACATATATAGGTAAGTTATGATGAAAATATTGCATAACATTCATGCATTCATAATTGATTATGTATGTGATTGTGATTGATATTATTATGTATTGGTTTGTGAAAACCCTTTGTTGCTTATGTCTTAATCAAGAATATTATATTCTGTTTCTTACTCCTTTCTCCGTGTTTTTGTTTCACATGTTTTAAATTGATGGTTCAGAGGGAAGGATCGAAGAATATCGGCAGTAAATATATCACGTTCTAGAAAGGGAGCTCGGTATGAATACCGTGGTCCAATGAATAAATAATGTTATTAAGTAACTGCTTCTGGGCCATGGAGTTTCCTCTCTTTCCTATAATGTTTAATATTTATTTTCGTTGGATGAATGTAAAATTACCTTATAAAGTTTTAATAATATTTATGAGGTATTTCAGAAATAATGTATATAATTTATTCCGATAGTTTCTTTTTAACAATCATATTTTTAGTAAAAAAAAATTACGAATTTTTCTAGAATTTATTAAGGTGTAAATGAGGGTGTTACACATGATATCTGAAGACCATGAAGGATTTTGATAATGACAAGGCCAATGCCAGAGATCAAGAATGAAAATCCAAGACCAAGGCATAATTAAAGTAAGACTCTATAAAAAGAAAGTACGACCATTAATATAAAAAGGTTTTAAAATAAGAATACATTCTGATGGAATGTAATTGATTACCTCATTAGTGTAATCAATTACATCGTGTAATTGATTACCTCATTAGTGTAATCAATTACCTCAGCAATGTAATCGATTACCATGTTTAAGTAATCGATTACAATATGAACGTTATGTTTTAAAACTGATTTTAAAAGGCTGTAATCGATTACCTATTTTATGTAATCGATTACAACGTGATCAGAAAGCAAAAAATCATGTTGAAACATTATAACTTTTCACAAAATATTATTTTATCCAAGAGGTACCTTTCCAATTATTTTAATCAATAATTTCACACCTCTTGAAGGCATTTCTTCTCCTATAAATAGGAGGGTATTTCATTTGCAAAAGCACACCAATAACACCAACACAAAAATACTTCCAATCTTTTCTTAAGAGCAATAATGGCCATATTCTCTTAATAGAGTTATTACTCTTTATTGTTCCTCAATTTGTTCATCATACTCTTGAAGAGAGTTTTCTTATAGAGTTCTTTATCTCTAGAGTGAGATTGATACTCAGAGTGGTGTATCTCTGAGGGGGTTCTTCTTGGATGTGGTGTAGCATCCAAGGGTGATGTTCTTGGATGTGGTGTAGCATCCAAGGGTGATGTGCTTGGGTGTGGTGTAGCATCCAATGCATTTGTGATCGGGGTGTGAGTCCCCATTGTGGTGTAATCAAGGGATTTGATTATAGTGAATTTCCTAAAGGGTGTCTTGAGAAGACTGGACGTAGGCAGTGGTTCGCCGAACCAGTATAAATCTCTGTTTGCAAATCTCTTAACCCTTAAACTCTTTATGTTTTAAGCATTATTATTCAAATCACATACCATTGCATATTGAGTTTTTAGAGGAGAAATTTATTAGTGAAAAAGTTCCTAACTACTCAATTCACCCCCCCCCCCCTCTCGAGTTATAGGAGGCCACTAGACTAACAATATCGGCGGCATCCTCAGCGTAGCGAGAGACGATGTTCCTAGGCTCGTCGTTAACCTAGAAATAAGGATCCCTGGCCTTTTCAGCAAGCCAGTCAATCCGATGCAATGACATTTGTTTCGGCGGTGTTCGTTGCAATAACTGGAATGTTGGTTGAATAATTTCCAGAAGAAGCCATGAGGACGGTGTGGCGGAAGAACGGGACACAACTGTAAAAAGCTACATCGTCAGATAAATAAAGATCGGCACTGCTGTTTCGCTCACTAGCAGAGCCCATGTTAAAAGAGGACGATGTGTGGGTCCCAGACGATGTGTCTAGTTCCCTCATTTCCCATGGAGGCAATGTGGAGAAACGATTAAGTCCTGAAACTGTTGGCTGGTGTGAACCCCCAGAGGCAACTTCACGCTGACCTCGGCTCGTGACTCCTCCCGACTGATGCCGGGATGTGATTGAAGGAGGTCTGGACAGGACCTCGACGGAGTCATTGCTTGAACCGTTATCCAAACCCTATCTAGAAAATGAAGAAAAAGACAGTGTGGAGATACCTGCTGAGACGATGCGAGCTGTCCTTTTAGTGCGAGCCAGGATGTTTTGAAGACACCGGAAGATTTGAAGACACCGAAATATTTGAACGTCGGAGCAGCAGAGGTTCAGAACCAAAAAACAAGTGTAAATGACTGATCCCCGCGCCTACTTTTATAGAGTGGAGAGGGTTGATTCCAGAATGTTCCACATGCCGGCCCAAGCCCATGGAAGAGGCCCATTAGCAGCGACGGTCCATATTCCGGCCAAAAGGCGCGAAAAAGGAAAATTTGAAATAGCGAATCAGGTGGCGACATGTGTAGGGGCTCTTGCGTCACTCCAAGTATACGACTCATAGGGTCTCACCGGCTAGAAACCTACCTACATCGTCTCAAGTCATATCGGTTAAGCAGCTCGTTGTTTGGCCCTGACATCGGTGTTCACTTCTTTACTTTCTTTTCACTTCAAAAACACGAAGCAGCTTCATGTTTCTCTTGTGAAAAGAAAGTAAAGAGGGGCATCTGTGAACACCTACATCGGTCCGGCCGATTCCCACCAAGAATGGACACCATCAAATACATCGGTCCAGATCTGAGGGATACTGATCTGAGCCAATGAGAGAGACTTCGTCCTATTGAGACCGTCCAAATGAGATCGGTGTCCTATCCTATCCGAAGTAGGAAGGCACTTTCATGAACTTGATAACGGACCCATGTGACACTGGACAGATGTGACGCCGTTTAAAGAGTCCGGTTGCCCATACTGTGACTTGGAATCGCACCACCTAAGTCGATCCTTGAATCCTAGGAGTGGCAGACAGTGAACAAAAACAAAAATAATTAAAAACTCCCCACTAGCCGCTGCTCCCCACCATTGTTAGTGGACAGGCTGGCTCCACTGTGCGCAAAAGTGAGTGGAAGATTAAGCTGTCCAAGCACTCAGCCAGCACCCTGAGTTTCTATAAATACCCCAATCAAAGAGGCACAAGGGTTTGGCTAAAAAATCCTGAATCCCTAAGAAATTGGTCTACACCTTGAATCCTTGAATCTTGAGATTGCTCCGGTGTTTAAAACCCAAAAGCCCTTCAGAGAATCACTCCAACTCTTGGTTCCTCAAGTCTCTTGAAGAAAAGAATTGGCCCCAAGGTTTTGAATCCCGTCACTAGGATACCGGCCCTTACCCTATTTCTTTTCTGCCGCCCAGATCCCGTACAGAACCCCTTTAAAAGGTTCCATATTTGCCAATCCTACACTATTCCCTCATTGCTCCATACCGGTTCCCTACCGAACTGTATACCGTCTCTCCATTAAGCTCTACACCGGATCCAACATCTAGTCAAACTGGTATCACTGTTGTCACTCTGTTTGCTGCTACTCCAGCCTACACCAGTCTTTTTTGAGTACGCCAGCACTCCCAGTACCCATACTCACACCGGTTACAATCTTATCTTATTCATTCCTTTTCCTTACTGTTGCATATTTTGTTATACTGATTTCTTATTCAATTCCCCTTTGTTTTTATTCATAATAAAATAATAATAATAACAATAATAATAATAATAATAATAATAATAATAATAATAATAAACGTGTATTTCCCAATATCCCTTTTAGATCTTTATAGTAATGATCTAAATTAGTGTCGTGTGAAAGTACTTCTGCCTACACTATCCCTAGGACCCATGCACGTGCGGAGAACTAAGGCTTGTATGCTCCTTTTTCGTAAACCTCGTCCACCATTAATCCCATAAACTCATCCCCAGAATATCCCATCGAGAACTACGTAACCCTGATTTCTTGAAAACTCGAGAATACGTAGGGACAGGACTTAGCTCTTGTCGGACCCACTTCCTTTCCTTTCTCGTTACTCTTTGAAAATTAATTCTATTACTGTTACTTGTTTTGGAAGTCAATTTAGATGCGACATCTTATTGATTTTCTCCCTTTTCTCTGGTCGTCATCACTCTTCATAAAAATCGAGTTAATTTGGACGTGACGTCCTGTTAATTCCTTTCACCGGTCAACTTTATACCTTGATGGAAAATGACTAATTTGGATGAGACATCCTGTTAGCATTCTCTCTCTTTCGTACATTCCTCCGTTAAAAGTCGGGATTAATTTGGATGCGACGTCCTGTTAATCCCTCCTTTTCCCGATTTGGTATCTTAACGAAAGGATGACTAATTTAGACAAGATGTCTTGTTAGCTTCCTTTCCTCTTTTCCACGTTTTCCACCCATCAAAGCCAGGATTAATTGGAACGAGACGTCCTGTGGATCTTACTCTGAGCTTTTTCACTCATTTCATCTGTCTCCTTCGATTTTTTTAGAAAGAAGAAATAAATACAATTTTAAGGCTATCCATGATGCGCATTTTCAACTTTGGTATTGTTTTTAACAGGCGATGTGGGGTGCTAATACCTTCCCCACTCGTAACCGACTCCCGAACTCGAATCTCACTTTTTCTTAATCAGTGCTTTGTTAAAAAAAAATTTCCAATGTTTTTCCTATGGATAAAAACGTTGGTGGCGACTCTCTGTTCTTTTATTTCATTTTCGAGGGTCGGCCGCGTCGCCGCGATCCCAGTCATGACACTTAGTCTTAAAGATCCATTTACATCTAACTCTCTTGCATCCTTCTACCAATTCCATAAGGTCCCAAACACCATTTTGTGCCATTGATTTAAGCTTATTTTCATGGCATCTAATCATTTATCAGAATTATCACCATTAATGGCTTCTGAAAATGAAATTGGATCTTTATGCCTAAGTCATTTTCTGACTCTTGTAGATAAACCACATAATCATTCGAAATAGAAAATTTCTTTTCTCTTTGGGATCTTCTTAATACTATTTCTTGTGGTTGTTCTACGATAGGTTCATTGTTAACCTCAGGATCATTAATTTGTTGTTCTTCTTGATTGTTGTTTGGTTCAACAACATAAGGAACAACAATTCTTGAAGTAGAGGAACTAGTTAAAGGAACTTGTACTCTAACTTCCTTAATCTCCATATTTCGCGAAGCTTCACTCCAACTATTTTCACCATTCTTAATGAACTAGGCATTTCCAGTTTCAACAATTCTTGTACTATAGGTAGAACAGTAAAACATACCCTTTTGATTTTACTGGATAACCAATAAAATATCCATTGACTATTCTTGCATCTAGTTTCTTTTCTTGCAGATTGTATATTCTAATTTATGCCTGGCAACCCCAAACATATAAGTGTCTCAAATTGGGTTTCCTACTTGTTTATAGCTCAAAAGATGTCTTTTGAACTGCCTTACTAGGAACCCTGTTTAAAAAATAGATGGCAGTTTTTAAAGCATACATCCATAATGATACAGGTAAAGATGAATTACTCAACATGTTCTTAACCATATCCATTAAGGTTTACCTTTTTGACACATCATTTTGTTGTAGTATACCTGACATTATGAATTGAGCACAAGTACCATGTTTCTCAAGGAACTTAACAAATGGACCGGGGTGTTGTCCACTTTCTCATATCTTCCATAATACTCACCACCTTTATCTAACTTTACAATTTTAATATTTCTGTCTAATTACCTTTCCACTTCATTTATATAAATTTCCAAGCATTAACTGCTTGAGATTTCTCATGCAGTAAATAGACATACATAACATGAAGAATCATCAATAAAAGTGATAAAGTACTTTTCTTTATTAAAAGAATTTACATTAAAATGTCCATATATATCAGTGTGTATAATTTCAAGAAGGTGAGTGCTTCTTGTGGCTTATTTTTTTGTGCGTTTTGTTTGTTTTCCTTTAATACAATCCACACTTACATTTAGATTGGTAAAATCAAAATTCGGAAGGATTTCATTCTTTATTAATCTTTGCATCATTTCTTTGGAAAGGGGTCCCAAACGCTTATGCCACAAGTAAGCAGGACATTCATTCACTAAACTACATTTAATGCTAACATTATGATGTAAGGTTATAAGAGTTTCAACATATAAATTTTCAAGATTCAATTTGTATAAACCATCGTGAAGTGTTCCAAATCCAATTATACAAGTACGCCTATACAAACTGAACAACCATGCCCAAACCTAAAAGAGTATCCAACAACATCAAGTTTAGACAAAAAAACTAAATTCCTAGAGATACTAGGTATATAAAAAGTATCAAACAAGTCTAAATGAAATTTAGTGTCAAATATTAAACGATAAGTCCCGACAGCTTCCACTGGAACCTTCACTCTATTCCCCATGAAGACAAACTTCTAATTTGGGTTTATGGTTCGGGTTGAAAGGAGCTCTACATCATATTAGAAACATAAGTTGTATATCCAGAATCAATCCACCAAGTATTATGGGGAACTTCAATTAAATTTGATTCAAAATATACATAAGCATTATGTTCACCTTTCTTTTCGAACCAAGCTTTACGTTTTGGGAAGTTCTTCTGGAAATGTCCAGACTTCCCACAGAAATGACATTTGTCATCTTTCTTCTGGATTTTAGTAGAGGACTCGCCAATCTTTAATGGTCCTTTGCCCTTTCCATGTTTCTTAAACACTTTCTTTCCAACTCCCTGATTATTCACATAATTTATGATGTGTTTTGATTGATTCTTAAGTCTAGTTTCCTCCATTTGCAATTCATGCACATTCCATTTATCTTTCATGGTATTATAGTTTATTTGGAAATGACTATAATAAGATGGTAATGAGTTCAAAATAAACTGCACAAGGAAATTCTCATCCACTGCCATTCCAAGAGACTTAAGTCTTGCTTCAATATTTTCCATCTCAATGACATGTTCATGCATAGTACGAGAACCATCAAACTTCATGGTGGTTAAAGTACTCATTAATGTCCCGGTATGAGACTTATCAACAGTTTGGAAGTATTCTTCCATAAATTTCATAAATTTTTTTGCAATTTTAGTTTTGGGAAAAACAAACTTAATGTTACTTGTTATGCTCATTCGTATAAACATCAGGCTAAGTTTGTTTGACTTTTCCCTAGCCTTATAATGGAATTTCTCTTCATTGTTACTAGCATCAGTAATAGCTGTAGATTTTTTAACTTGAAAAGTTAAATAAGGATCCAACACCTAAGTGAAATTGGGCTTGTTCGCTCCAATTAGAGAAATTCAACCCATTAAAGAACGAGATAGACATAGCATGTGAATGTAAAGATACAAGAACAGATACTGCAATTAACACATGCTTAACATTAACACTTTGAGTCATAAATTAAACATACAATCCAAATTTAGAGAACAAACAAGCATTCTATGCATACTAATATTCTCTTTCAGGTGATACATTAATACACAAAAACATAATAAAGCTAATAATATTAACATTTTGGTAAGACATATGCACTAATTAGAAATACTTATTATCTTTGGATATATAAATAAAGCTAATAATGCATACTCACTACAAACAGTCGTATCCATTAATTATAAGAACAACTAATTAAACTTTGGGTGATCCATAAATGCCTTATAATAATGAACTTTAGTTAACCCATAAACCAATAATTTATAATTTAGCATCCATTTTATGGGTAAATGAAATAAAATTCATCACTAATTTAGAATTAAATAAAACAGAAAGGTTTGACCACTTTGGTGACTAAATTATAGTTAGTATATGCAACAGAAAATTATAGTTCTAGTATATTGCCAATTAAAATTATAAGGATCATAAAATTTGGAAAAACATTATTCGTGGAGAATCATAAATTCAACAACTATGCTCTGATACCACATGTAAGATGTAGTTTCCATAACGTTCTTTTGTTCAAGAAAATTACTACACATCATAATGATCTTAGAATCTATGATTCTCACATACATTATAATAGTGAGAGAAACTTACCTTGATCCATGAGAGGTTCAATGAGAATAAGTTCTTTTACCTCCTTTTCCTAATTTGCATCTTTGCCTTTCTTTTCTTCATCACACTATTTCTTATTAGTTAATAGTGAGTCACTTTCTTGACAGAGACAGAACCCTTTTGATTTCTATTATTTTTTTTACCAACTTCCATCGAGTTGGTTACTTGGAGTTTTATAGAGGTTCAAAATAACCTCCCATACTAACCAATAGGTCTTTTTATTTTATTAAATCATATTTAGGCCCATAATTATATTTCATGAGTCACTTTATTTTCCAACATTTAAATCCTACCAATGCGAGAGTCTTGTTTATGGCTAATCTGCAAGTATTTCTTATGTTCTTATCGAGTCTTGAACCCTGCCCTAATCTTATGAAGCATTCATGACCTAACTAAAAAAGAAAAAATGGTATAATTATCCCAAAATGGACGGGACAAAATGGCAACACACTCTGTCGCGACCGGGATCGCGGCAGGAATGCTGACTGTAAAAAGAAAATTAGGTTCCCGGATTTCTTCTGAAAACCGTAGAGTCGCCACCAATGTTTTTAAGGTAAAACATTGGAAAAACCCTAACATAAAGGTACTGGTCCTAAATTGAGATTTTAAGTTCGGGAGTATGATTATAGATGGAGAAGGTATTACCACCCCACACTGTCCCTTTTAAACGGTTACCTTAAATTGTTTAAGTTTTTTAATAATCCTAATAAATTTGTAATTTAAACCTCTTAAAAATGTCTCGTGGATTTATTATTGACTTAATAATTAAAATTATAATTTTTGTGATTAACAGGACGTCTCGTCCAAATTAATCGGGTTATCGTTAAAATATGGTGATTTTATTTTTATAAATTAGTGGGATATATTTGTTTTTTAAATTTGGACCTGATAGGATTAATTGCTCTCACTCCTATGTATTCCCAAGCGTGAGGGGAAATCAGGGTTATGTAAACAAATATGAAGTTAAAATGTCAAGATTTAAAAAATCAATCAATAGGACGTCTCGTCTAAATTGATCTCAAATAGTGTATTATTTTAGAAGAAAGAAAAGGAATCTTAGATTTATTTTTTATTATTTTTAGCGAAACTTAACGGTCTAAATTAATTCTAAATAAAGAAATTTATATTACTTTAAAACCAAGATCAACAGGACGTCTCGTCCAAATTAATCTCTAGTGTAAATATCTTAATTTTTGTTACATATTAACATCATTAAAATATTTTATTAATTTTTGAAATATAAAAAATTTGAAACATAGATTAATAGGACAACTCGTCCAAATTAATCCCTAATATAAAGATTTTGATTATGTTACATGGCAACATTATTAAAATATTTTAATGGCCTAAAAAGTTAAAACATAGATTAACAGGATGTCCGTCTAAATTTATCCAAGATCTTAATTTTGTTACATGTCAATATCAATTTTACTTTTTATCTTACGAAAGTAATACTCTAAATTTGGTTAGTAACAAACATTAAAATATACTCTATGCTACTGATTATTAAAAATTTTCTAAAGGAAAAAGGACTCCATACATTTATCATTGCCTATTATAATTCTTTAGGAGATAGGAATCACAAGAAATTGAAGGAAAAAAGAGAAAATACCTGGTGTTATTTTTTATTCTTCACGTAAATTTCTTTCTTTTCTCATCAATTGGCTGCCCCTTAATTTCTGTCAATCACGTCGATTCCCCCCTGGGGGCTATGATTTTTTTTCCTTAGGCGTGAACCATCCTATATATATATATATATATATATATATGAAAAACTTGATCCCTCTCCTCCTGTTTCACGTTACTGCATATATATAATTCTACCTTTTTTTTCCTTAATCCGCGTGAATAATATTATATAATATATATTTTCCTTTTTTCTTTTATCTTATATACATAAAATCACAAACTTCCTTATCATTTTCTTTTTACATAACTTTATATAATATATTTAAGAAAAAACTGATTTCATATATATATTTTTTAAAAACTTTATCTCATTAACAAATTTAAATTTCTAACTTTCCTCTCCTATTTGAAATTTAAAATTTCTCTAAGATTAGATTAAAGAAGCTCAAAATTTATGGTTTTGAAAAAAATTTAAAAATCAAAGCCCGAATCAACAATTCGAAGTTCAAAAAAGCCCACAAGTTCACTTTTTTCTTTTAAAAAAAATCCCAAGTTAGATTAAAATTTTTTTGTTATTATTTATTTTGTTATTTTGATTTTTTATTTTTTAATTATTATATTTTATATTTTTTATGGGTCTAGACAAAATTTGTAGCAACAGCTTCCCCCTCTTTACTTTTCCCTTACTGCTACAGTAAGGGATAAGTAAAGACTGAGCGAACCAATTTTGTCAAGGGTTCCAGCTTTGATGACATGGAAATTTAAATGATGACATGAAAATTTAAAAGATGTCATGGTCGTGACAAGAAATTTAAATGGTGCCATTTTCGGTGACAGGAAATTTAAATGGTGCCTTTTTCGGTGACAGGAAATTTAACTGGTTCCTTTTTCAGCAACAAGACATTTAAATTATGCCCTTTTCGGCGATAGAAAATTCAAAGGATGTCATGTTCGGCGACAAAAAATTTAAATGGTGCCCTTTTCAGTGACAAAAAATTTAATTGGTGCCCTTTTCGGTGACAATGAACTTAAATGGTGCCCTTTTCGACGATAGTAAATTTATATAGTGCCTTTTTAGGTGACAAGAAATTTAAATGGTGCCATTTTCGACGACAGAAAATTTAAATGGTGCCCTTTTCGGCGACAAAAAATTTAAAATGGTACCCTTTTCGACGACAACAAATTTAAATGGTGCCCATTTCAGTGACAAGAAATTTAAATGGTGCCTTTTTCGACGACAGGAAATTTAAATTGTGCCCCTTTTGGTGACAAGAAATTTAAATAGTGCCTTTTTGGCAACAAGAAATTTAAATTGTGCCCTTTTCGGTGACAAAAAATTTAAATGGTGTTTTTTTCGGTGACACAAAATTTAAAATAGTTCCATTTTCAGTGACAGGAAATTTAAATGGTGCCTTTTTCGGCTACAGTAAACTTAAATAATGCCTTTTTTGGCGACAAAAAATTTTAAATGGTGCCTTTTCGGCAACAGAAAATTGAAATAGTGCGATTTTCGATAATAGGAAATTTAAATAGTGCCTTTTCGGTGACAAAATTTAAAATGGTGCCCTCTTTGGCGACAAGAAATTTAAATGGTGCCCGTTTCAGCGACAAGAAATTTAAATAGTGGTCTTTTCGGTGACAGGAAATTTAAATGTTGCCCTTTTTGGTGACGAGAAATTTAAATGGTGCCCTTTTGGCGATAAGAAATTTAAATGGTGCCCTTTTTGATGAAGGGAAATTTAAAATGGTGCCGTTTTCGATGATAGGAAATTTTAATGGTTTGCTTTAAGGCTACAGGAAACTTAAATAGTGCCCTTTTCAGAGACAGGAAATTTAAATGGTTCCCTTTTTGACGACAGGAAATTTAAATAGTGCCCTTTTCAGTGACAGGAAATTTAAATGGTGCCCTTTTCAGTGACAGGAAATTTAAAACCAAGTTTAAATCCGGGGAGAAAACTTTGGAACTGCAATCTTTACAGATTTTGGGATAATACTCATGGATGAAACAGATGAACAGGGCGACCCTATCTTCAGAACATGTATGCGGCTCGGTCCCTGTGATGCTTGTCTGAGGTGTTAACAGATAACAAAAGCATCTCGCTTCCACGACTTTTTTCTTAAAAATAATTGTTATTGCCTTGTTTTATTTTGTTAAAACATGTTTTGTCACATCAATGAAACTCATATACAAATGCGTATTGAAAAGGCAGCAATATTATTCATGTGGGTTAATCAAATACGGGGAAAGAGAAATAAATATAGTCAAAAGCTTGGTAGTGGGTGAAGTAAGGAGGGTCTGCAGATCCTCTAGTGAATCCTTAAGAAAAACGAGAATCTTGACCCCATATCACGACGACGAGTTTATCCTTTGATCTTGCTTTCGAGAAAGTAATTCAACTATAGTCCTTGTGCCATAGTTTGGTCCTGTTCTGCTTGCACGAGGAATTTTAGTTACTTTGCCATAATTTTGACCCTAATTTTTTCCTAAACAACCTTTTCAAGTTTTTGACTCACCAAGTCACTCTAATTTTTCCTAGGCCGCCTTTTCAGGTTTTCAGCCTAGTGAGCGTAATTTCTTTATGACATATTTTTTAATCAAAAGGTTTAAGTTGATTATACTGAAAATGAGTCTGCTTGTCCTATTTTAGTTTCATCCTTTGGGGGGAACAAACGTCACTTCAAATGGGCAACTTTGCCCCAACGCCTTGTACCAAAGGGAATAGAGTGCGCCTTTTTGGCACCAATGATAGGAGACCATTCTGAGTCTTCTTTTTGGCTTTTGTTTTGTTCTTTTTGTTCATTCTCTCCTTTTTTTTCTTTTGTTGTTTGTTTTTTCTTCCTCTTTTTTTTCTTCTCCCTTTTTTGACCTTCAAATGATCCCTTAGTACCTTTGTTTCATTTTAGCCGCTTTATTCACCCTTAGCCAATATGGTGAAGAACTATGATGCTAATGGTATTGTTAGCAATGATTCAGCATGGTAGACTATTTTCTTAGTTACATTGGCATGGGAAGTAGTTATACCCTTTAAAGTTGGGGTATTGATTGCAACAAGGATGAAACATTATTTTTGCTGCGTTCTTGGCTTGATGACATATGTGTCCCACATATAGAAAGGTGAAGGCCTGGTCGATAATTTGGACGTTCCCCGATATGACAATGCGAGGGCATCAACTTGCCCCAATTGGTATGTGCATAGGGCACCAACTTTGATTCTTTTGTTTTTGTTTTTTTTTCTTTTGTTTTTTCTTGTTTTTTTGTTATGTTTTTTTGGCAAAATATTTTTTGATTGCGTCTGTCTTTATGGGCATCAGCAAGTCATCCCCATCCATGTTGGTCAATATCGAAGCTTCCTTAAATGATAGATATGCCTCTGTTCATTTCAGGACCTGGTAGTATTGTTGTCCACATAGACTTCTATTTCATCATGTCATGAAACAAGGTTACCATCGCCCTCTGATAAATTGCCCTAGTGTTTTTCAAACTAAAGGATATCATAACTTAATCAAACTAAAGGATATCACAACTTAATCAACTTGACTCAAGGAAATGCCAATCTTGACCTATTTTTATCCTTTTCATTCCCCAAGTTGATGATCTCAGTTACCTGTTGATAAGGATGAATTTCTCTAGCATCTTATTCCAACATCCTGGTTAATTCGGACAAGGGACCATAGCTTTCCTCAACCCTCTTTGTCAGTGCAATCAAATGAATACTCAAAGTCATGAAATGGGATCGTGACCTACTATTTTTGAGTAGATCATTTTTGGATCTGCATTTGGGTGAATAGTCAAATAAGGGATAAAGAGAAAGGGTGCAAAGAAAGACATATTCAAATATGCATTTACTAATGAAACTTTAAAAACATGACAAAACATGTTTTACCCTTATGGTAAAAAGAAAAGGCTTCCAAGCGTTGGGCATAGCAATGAGAATACCGAGTCATTAGGGCAATTACAAATTACTTTGAATTAGAAATTAAAGTCGTGAGAAGCTCAACAACCTCCCAATTACAAAGTTCTGTGCCCCGTGAACACACAAAGCTTACAACAGCACACGAACCGTCTTTAATAGCAATCACTTGATTTGGATATATACAGTCTCGTAGTCCGTCTCAACCATGAGTCTTGCGTGAAACCGAGATCTGTAAGGGTGTCTCCTTATGATTTCTTCCTTTTTTTGTTTTTGTTTTTTTGTTTTTGTTTTGTATTTTTTTTAAAAAAACAAGATGTGTTAGTGAAAAGGAAAAGAAAAAGACAACAAAAAAAGAGGGAAAACAAAAGGAAAAAAGTCAACTTGTGGACTAATCATGTGTAACATCCTGTGTTTTTATATTTAGAAAGAATAACTAAATATGCAAATGAATTTAAATTATGAAAATTTGAGAACCTGTGGCATTTGTGTAAGTTCAGAATGGAATAAAAGGAAAAATTGAGGTTTTTACCTGACGCGTAGCGTCAAGATGGGAAACCTGACGTGTAGCGTCAGAATGACGTGTAGCGTTAGGGTGGAATTTTAAACCTGACGCATAACGCCAATAAGACGCGTAGCGTTAGCTTCACGATTAAAATTTAAAGTTCCAGAAACAACTTTGAAAGACAAAAGGAAAAAGAAACTTTAAGTCAGTTTCCTCTCTTCTCTTCTCCTTAGAATCCTAAGGCATGGTTCTAAGCCAATTCTTGGTAGAATTTTGAAATTAATGGCAAATTAAAGATGGAAAACATGAGGTAAGCCTTTGAAATCCTTTAATTTTTAGTTTAGTGGAAGTTTTCTTCTACTTCTAGTTTTCTTGGAAATTTTAATAATCTTTGAAATTTGTGATTCTAAATCAGTTAAAAGGGCTTTTAAGGCTTTTAGATGAAGAATTAAGTGATGAAATTGAATTTTGTTTCATATAGGCTATGAATGAGATAGAGGAAGTTTAATGTAATTAGGGATTTCTTAAGAGAACCATTAGCTTTGGTGATGGTAAGCTTGTGAAGCTTTAAGAATTAATTTCTAAAGTATTTTCCTATGCTAAGTTAAGAATTGGTTGGTTAATTCCTAAAACCCCTTTCGTAATTTTACATGTTTAATGTTTTGGCGCATCAGCAATTTGCGAGGTAACTAAAGAGCGTTGGAATCAAGGTAAGGGGAGTGTGTAAGGTGTTTTTAGTTAAAGTTTTATAGAAGTTTATATTATGAAATAAAATGGAATAGATATGTGAATATGTTAGGAGTATGTGATTTGCAATATGTTAATGGTTGTGCGAGGAATATGATGTATATGATTAATGAAATGATGATAGTAACAAGAAAGTGATGAATTGTGATGAAGAAGAGACTTATGAGAAGATATGATGAAAAATGTGATATGTTTATGAGATATACGTATACGGTGTATTTATGAGTAATGGGTGATAATTGTTGTGATTGATTTATAAATTAAAATTAGATTTATGGAATTGAGGTTTGGTGTGTGATGGTGGGATTATGAGAAAATATTAATTGATGATGAAAATTAAAGTCTTTGAAAGTACATAAATGAGAAAGTGATGATAATGAGTGTTTTATGCCTAGTTTGGCTTATTGTGTCCCAAGTGATGGCTTTTATGTCGAGATGAAGTTGTTATGATTTTGAGAGGATCATATTGATGATATATGTTGTACATGTATGTTATGTGGTGTGGACAGTCATTCGGTATTTATTACCCCTCGCTTTTGGCTCCAGTGGTCCATGTAGAGATCTAGTTGAGCTACCCAATGGTCCAGGTAGAGACCCAGTGGTTGAGGTGGGGAGCCGGTGTGTGGCTCGGTAAACCAGGTAGAGTTCATGGGATATCAGTGTGTGACTCCCAGCTGGTGGCTGCTCCATTAGTATCCGGATACTAAGTGTCATATATATATATATATATGATTTTACCATGAGAGTCAGTTATGAATGATTTTGATATTGACATTGATTTGTGATATGTATAAGATATTTGAAATTGATTGAGAATTATAATAATCATGAATATTAAGACTTGATGGTGATTGATTAATGATAACGTGACTCGTTCATGATGATGAGGATTGATTTATGATGTCGATGAGTGACTTATGAAATTATGATTAATTTGTGATAATGATGTTAAGTGATATGATATAGATATTGTGATAGTATGAATGATGGTTTTGATGAGATACAAGTATATTGGAAAGTGGTTAGGAAAGGATTATGAAATTGACAAGCAAGGGAGGTGAGTGAGCGCCTCCAAGTGATATTGTTTCTGTCTCATTCAATTGCATTATATTACAATGCTAAATACTCACCCTTACAATTATTTTTACAGAGAATAAGGAAGGGATATTGTGGATGCCACGAATATTTATGATGATGTAATGTATATATATATGTGTGTGTTATGGTGTTATATGTATATATTTATGTATGAGTGTGATTGTATTATGAGTTTTGATACGGTATTTGTTTATGTTGTTATTGGTATGATTATATGTGTGAATTATAGTTTGTTAGCTGATGGCACTGAGTCATTAGCATTTATATATGTGGTTTGCTTGAGGTATGACAATGAGCCATTAGTTAGCTATTCATGCATAATGACCAGGAGTTGTTTATATAGATACAGATATGGCATGGAGCCATGTGGTATTTAGAATTATGCATTATTGGCAAGAATTATATTGTTTCAATGTTGTATGATTGTGTTGAAATCACGATGAAAGTAAATTAAGAAGTTTAGAGATTAGAGTTAATGAAATTAAGGTGATATTGAGGAACTGGACAGGTAAAATGCGGATCCAGTGGGATTCAATATCCCTGGAAATGCCCAATAGGTCCATTTGGATATTTAGAATTGGTTTGTGTGTTTGTTTGGGGTTTAAATAACTTTGAGGTAAATTGATATGGTAGAATAGCATTAAGTTGGCCTAAATGCCTTTTATGCATAACTTGTTACTAGACTGTAATTTTAGAAAACGAACTATGCCAACAGCTCCGGAATAGGGATAATATAGTGCCCATGTAATTTGGTGAGGTTTGGAGTTGAAACGGGCAATTTAGGACCCTCGAGAGTTGACCCAATGACTTAAATTGCTTGACAGCATCAGGTGCTGTCTTTGGTGTTCTGACGCTGAGTGTCAGCCTGACGCGTAGCATCAAGGCTGCGTGGTAGCGTCAGGCCCCTATCTTGCAGAATTGGATTTTTGTTGTTTTAAAGGGAAATCTTAGCATTGTTTATGTTAAATGGAAGTGTTTTTCAGGTTTTGGGAATAAAGGGTCTAAATTGAGGATGGATGAAGTATTTCGTAATTAAATGTGAAAAGTTTATTGAGATTTTTATTTAATGATTAAAAACTAAATGTAAATTGGTGAGGGATTTTATATCATGTCTCGCTAATCATTATTTCTTAAAAATATTTTTCGTATCTATAGAGAATAATGATTAACAAAGAATAAGTTAAAGACCTCTCAAATCGTCTGATTTTTTTTGGGAAAACTTTGCATAGAAAGAATTTACGATCTAAGGAGCCTATAACTAAAAGAATGAAATTGAACGGGCTTCAAAACCATTTGCCCCATGATGGATCAAATGGCCCCTTTTTTTTGAAAAAAACCATTTGTTAGGGAAAGAAAAATCTTTTAAATTAAAAAAAGATAGGTAAAAGGAATGTTGCCCCTTGTGTGCCCTAAACAAGGTTTGTCCAAAGGCCTCATATCGGTTCTAAGGCTTCTCTAATAGTGTCCTCTCATATTGGATGGCTATTTTAAATTACTAAAAGCCACTAGAGCTTAGACATCACCCATGATGTTGACCATAACAGTAGGAAGCTTACCAGGTTGGGCACTATGGATTAGTCACGCTCTATCTGAGGCTCTCACGATATCAGACGGAGACGAACATCTTAAATAACACTGCTACACAACCTCTCCTAAACTTAACGGTTTATTCAGACCCTTCGATGAAGGGTCTTACTCGAAATGTGTGTGAAAAGTGTAAGTGTAGTGTATCATGTACCTTACCTTTCCTTCATAAGGAACAAACACAAAACAACACAAATAAATCATCTACCTTAGGGTTCAGTAACACAATAATATAATGTCTTCTACCCTAACATTCCATAATAACACATGTCGACAAAAACACATGGCACAAAACCTAGACAAGAGGTTACATAGGATTATTCTAATATACCTAAACAAATTAAACGAGCTTCTCTAAAGTCCCTAGTGGAGTCGCCATTTGTCGCAACCGGGATCGCGACGGGAGACTGACTGTAAAAAAAAATTAGGTTCCCGGATTCCTTCTGAAAACCGTAGAGTCGCCACCAATGTTTTTAAGGTAAAACATTGGAAAAACCCTAACGTAAAGGTACTGGTCCTATATTGAGATTTTAAGTTTGAGAGTTTGATTACAGATGGGGAAGGTATTAACACCCCACATTGTCCATTTTAAACAGTTACCCTAAATTGTTTAAGTTTTTGAATAATCCTAATAATTTGTAATTTAAACCTTTTAAAAATGTCTTGTGGATTTATTGCCGACTTAATAATTAAAAATATAATTTTTGTGATTAAGAGGTCGTCTCGTCCAAATTAATCGGGTTGTCGTTAAAATGTTGTAATTTTATTTTTATAAATTAGTGGGATATATTTATTTTTTAAATTTGGGCCTGACGGGATTAATTGCCCCCGCTCCTACGTATTCCCCAAGCGTGAGAGGAAATCATTTAAAAATATCAATCAAGACGACGTCTCATCTAAATTGATCTCAAATAGTGTATTATTTTAGAAGAAGAAAAAAAGGAACCTTAGATTTATTTTTATTATTTTTAGAGAAACTTAACGGTCTAAATTAATTCTAAATAAAGAAATTTATATTACTTTAAAACTAAGATCAACAGGACGTCTCGTCCAAATTAATCTCTAGTGTAAATATCTTAATTCTTGTTACATGTTAACATCATCAAAATACTTTATTAAATTTTGAAATATAAAAAAGTTGAAACATAGATTAAGAGGACGTCTCGTCCAAATAATAAAGATTTTGATTATGTTATATGTCAACATTATTAAAATATTTTAATGGCCTAAAAAGTTAAATCATAAATTAACAGGACGTCTCGTCTAAATTAATCCATGACATAAGGATTTTGATTTTATTACATGTCAATATCAATTTTACTTTTTAACTTAGGTAGGTAATACTCTAAACTTGGTTAGTAACAAACATTAAAATATACTTTATACTATTGATTATTAGAATGGGAAAAGGACTTCATACATTTAATCATACCTATTATAATTCTCTAGAAAACATGAATCACAACAAGAAATTGAAGGGAAAAAGAGAAAATACCTAGTGTTATTTTTTATTCTTCACGCCAATTTCTTTCGTTTCTCTTGAATTGGCTGCGTCAATTCCTATATATCTATGTGAAAGCTTTGCTGCTCTTCCTTTTTGACGTGAATGTGCTACTGCACCTCCAATTTTCTTCCTTTCTTTCAGCGTGTATTTTTTATTTATATAAGCTTATGATTTTTTTCCTTAGGCGTGAACCATCATATATATATATATATATATATATATATATATATATATATATATATATATATATATATATATATATATATATATATTATAATATATATCTTCCCTTTTTTCCTTTTATCTTATATACACAAAATCACAAACTTCCTTAACTTTTTCTTTCTACATGACTTTATAAGATATATATATATATATTAAAAAAATTGATTTGATATATATATATATATATATTAAAAAACTTTATCTCATTCTGTAATATATATATATATTTTTAAAAAGTTTTTTCTCATTTTAATATCTATATATATATATATATATATATATTCAAAAAAACTTTATCTCATTTTTTTTCTAATCTTCTATCATAAAAATATGATCTATAAAAATTTAAATTTCAAACTTCCTTCTCCTATTTGAATTTTAAAATTTCTCTAAGATTAGATTGAGCTTCTTTTTCTCTAAGGGATCTGTTGGAAGTTGTCTGTTCACTAGGTACCTAATGATAGGGATGACCCATGAGTTATTTGGGAATGCCTTTGATCGAATAGCACAAACTTTTACTGGCGTTGTTATGCTAGGTTCTCCCAAAGTACTTTGAACGATCGTAATCATTGATCCTGCCTTTTTTGTGCTGGCTAGGCGAGATAGAACATTGGCTCTAACATTATCTTCCCTTGGTACATGCTTGTACTCAATTTGAGTAAACCTTTCTTCCAACTCTTTTACTTTCGCCAAGTATTGCTGCAAGAGTGGTTCTTTTGCTTGATAACTCTCATTAATTTGAGAGATTACTAACTGGGAATCACTACAGAGTATGACACATTTGGCTCCGACATCCAACACAGCTCGTAGCCTAGCTAGGCAAGCTTCATATTCCGCCTAATTGTTAGACGTCTTAAAATCAAACCGGAGGGAAATTTCTATGCTAACCCCATTTTCATTCTCTATCACCACGCCTACTCCATATCCTTTTGAGTTTGAGGACCCATCGACAAAGATGGTCTAATGTTTCCGTACTTGTGAAGGGGGTTCCCCTGTTAACTCTGTTACAAAATTAGCTAGGACTTGAGCCTTTATAGTTGTTCTTGGTTCGAAGGAAATGTCAACTCTGAAAGTTCTATGGCCCATTTTGTCACCCTTCCAGCCAAGTCTGGTTTATGCAGTATAACCCGTAGTGGTAGATCAGTCCGTACCATAATTGGATGGGCGTGGAAATATTGCCTCAACCGCTTAGACGTCCAAACCAATGCCAAAGTATCCTTTTCAAGCTTCTAATACCGTCCCTCTGATCCTTGTAACACTTTTCCCATAAAATAAACTGACCTTTGTCCTTCCATAGTGTCTTTTACTGGGATGACCCCCAACGCTTCATCAGATACTGCTAGATACACAAACAGTTGCTCACCTCGGTCTGGCTTTGTCAATACCAGAGGATTTGCCAACACCTTCTTAAGACTCCAGAAAGCTTCCTCATGTTCTTCTCCCCATCTTTAAGATTTTGTACAGTGGCAACGCCTAGTGTTCCATTTTAGGCATGAACCTGGATAGAGCTGCCACCTTTCTATTTAATGACTGAACTTCCCTTATGTTCGTTGGACTCCGGAGCTCTTTTATAACTTGGCATTTATTTGGATTGGCTTTTATTCCCCTCTGAGTCAACATGAATCCTAGAAACTGCCCTGCTGGAACTACAAAGGTGCATTTCAAAGGATTTAAGCGCATGTTGTACATCTACATTCTTTGAAATATCATCCTTAAATCGTCCACATGGTCTCCTCTCGCCGATGTCTTAGCTATGATATCATCCACATACACCTTGACCGTTCTAGACCTCATTCCGTCGAAGACTTTATTCATTATCCTTTGATACGTTGCTCTTGCGTTCTTGAGCCCAAACGACATTATGATATAAGAAAAAAATCCCTTGTCATTCATGAAAGCAATTTTTTCTTCATCATCCTTCCATATCAAAATTTGGTTATAACCAGAATATGCATCAATAAATGATAAGAACTGGTACCCTGAAGAATCATCTACCATTTGGTCTATGCTTGGGAGTGGGTAAAGATCCTTTAGACAACATTTGTTTAAGTTTGTGAAATCAGTGCACATCTGCCATGTTCCATTCGCTTTCTTTACCATTACGACATTGGATACCTAGGTCGAATACTAGACCTCACTGATGAATATTGCTTTCAGCAATTCCTCCGTTTGCTCACAGGCGGCCTGTTGTTTTTCAGGTCCCAAACTCCTTTTCTTTTGTGCTACCGCCCTCGGTTCTGGATACATAGCTAATTTGTGACAGCAAAAATTTAGATCTATGTTGGGTATATCCGTTGTTGTCCATGCAAAGAGATGCTTGAATTCTCTTAAGAGTTTAACCAACCATTCTTCCATATCTTTTTCTAAACAATCATTCACTCTGGTTGTCTTGTTGGGGTCATCGTCCAATATTGTCTTCTTGATTCCACCCTCTGGGGTCGGTCTCTGAGGATTTACCAGGACCGTTATTATTTCCTCTCTTGGATCTAGGTCTATCAAATTCACTGACCTAGGTATTGAACCACCATTATTTAGACGCTTGCTTTTGACTACCTCTTCTATCTTAGTCATCAAAACACTCAGGTTATAGTAATATCTTACCATCTGTTGGTCCCCCCTTACTGAGGATACTTGATTATCCTTGTCTATAAACTTAATCAACAAATGTGGTGTCAAAACCATGGCTTCTAAAGCATTCAAAGACGACCTGCCCAAGATTCTGTTAAAAGAGGACTTCACATCTTTTACCAACACCTGAGTCTGGACAGTTTTTTACCCTGATTTTCCTTCGAATGTCAACCTTGTGTCCAAATAGCCTTTGGTGGGCTACTTTGCTCTGTTGAAAGCCGTTAAATCCTGGGTGTAAGGTTGCAAATCATTGTCTGTTAACCCATCTTTTTAAAGCAATCATAAAAGATTACATCACAAGAACTTCCTTGATCTACCAAAATTCTTCTTATTGTCTTGTTAGCTATTACTGCCTTGATTACCACTGCATCATCCCCTCAGGCACTGTAGGTCTATAGTCTTCATCTGAGAATGTGATCATCAGGGTCTGCACTCTACCCCGATACGGCTTTTTATCTGCTTTTGTTTGAACAGACATGATTACTCTCAAGTGGTTCTTTCGAGCAGAATTGGATACTCCTCCTCCTATAAATCCTCCTATAATTATATCGATCACGTCCTTCTTCCAGAACCTGGAAGCCTCATCCATGACTTATCATCTTCTTCAATGTTATCTATGACCGCTTTGCCTTTGTCCAGTTGCTTCTTCGAATCCCTATTTTCTTCCTCTTCAACCAAACCAGTGTCCCTTCTTCTGGGAGGCTCCTTGGCTTGCTCTCTATACACCCCTTGCTGGAATAGGTACTGCTTTAGTTTTCTTTCTCGAATCAAAGTTTCGATAGCCTCCTTCAGCTGCTTGCATTCGTCAGTGTTATGACCGGTCTACTCATGATACTCATAGTACTTGCTTGCGTTGCCTGGTCTCTTCATAGGCATGGGTTTTCTAATTCCATTCACCATAAAACTTCTCATCCCTACTTCCCTTAATTTGACTGGGTCGCATTTCCAGGGGTGTGAACTGGGTCAAATTGATACTTCGACACTCTTCCTGCCTTTGAGAGGGGTCTCGCTCCCTATTTCCACCAAACTTTGGCCCTCTTCGTTCATGGGCTTGCAACCGGGGTATTTCCTTTTGCCGCAGCTAAGTGAATTTATCTTCCTACATATTTCATAGTTTTTCTTCTAAACTCCTCAAATCTATAGGGTGCCCCTTTTTCTAAAGATAAAGCAAATGGTGAGTGCGGTTGTAAAGCTTCAACTGCTATGTGTAGCTGAATTTGTTCAGTCAAGCCTGACACTAATGCAGCTTCTTTGTAAAATCTTTGCAAGAAATCTCTTAGACTTTCTTTTGGCCCTTTTTTGATCTTGGCTAGTGTAGGGGACATCCTGGGAATATCCTTGACACAACGAAATGTTGCAGGAAAGCATGGGTCAAGTCATCCCAGCAATCTATCGACCCCAGTGGTAAGCTATTAAACCATCCTAAAGCCTCAATAAATAGGGTCTTGGGGAGCATCCTACACATTACATCCTTCTCTGCTCCCCAAAACAACGATTCATTAGCATAGGCATCTAGGTGTTGTCCTGGGTCAGACTCCCCGTTGTACTTTCTTATCGAAAGGGTTGTGGGGTCTGCAGGTGCCTTGGTATGGGTACGTTCATAAGTCTTCTAGTAAATGGTACACTGAACTGGTATTCTCTAGTCTGTCCTTGTAATGGACCTCTCATCTGGTTATTCAACTTCATGGTTTGATATGTCGATTCTTGCTTATCGTATGTTTGTGCTTGCAAATATTCATAGGTATGGGAGGGTTCATGTTGCCTCCGGTCTCCTGTTACGTCGTCTCTCAATCCCCTGCTTTGTTTCAAGTCTTGTATCTCCATCTGGAGTTGCCTTATAAGATCGTCTCGTGGATCCGGCTGTTGTACAGCTTGCATCCTTCCCTGGGGTTGCTCCGTCCCAATAGTCTCCATGATTTCGCCCCCAAATTCTAGGATCTGGGGTTCGACCCTTTGGGTGACATTCTCGACGTGTCCCTTAGGCGCTCCATTTTGTTTGTTTGCTTCCATGACTTTTGTGATGTGGAACTTAGTTTACAGGTCCCACCGGGTGTGCCAATGATCTGACGATGTACGGGGTCAAAGTTGTTGACTTCTGAACCGGTGTTGAATCTCTCACTCTTTCTCTTTTTACACCGTCTCAGTGGGAGTACGGTATTATAAACTTAGGTTCAGTGGGAACTCCAAGCCCTTCCTGTCAAGGTAATGAAAAGTCAATTCCTTCTGTTGTCCTCGAAACCACACCGGAGGTGTACCTGCAAAGGGACTCCAATGCTTAAGTTAGTACGGTTATAACGGAGAAATTTGTGTCACAGGGTGAGAGTGAAAGGGTAAGAATACTCTCAGATTTGCTTAAAAATGTGTTATGTGTTAATGAATGAGCTCTTTATATAGCATGTTATTCAAGTGGCCTCAATACTCAAGAGGGGGGGTGAATTGAGTTTTAAAACTTTTGATTGGAATACCTTTGAAATTGATTTCTGTAACCAAGTTTATGAGAGTATGCAAGTAAAAAACAAGTTAAGGAAAATATGCAATGCACTATAAGGGTAAATATTGCTGAGGCGATTTAGCAAACACTTGGTGTGCAGTATTTGAAGTATAACAAATTAAGCAAGTTCAAGTATGCTCTTCACAAACAATCAACACCAATCAATTAATATGCAGTATATGAAAGTAAAAGAGTAAGGAAGAGAAGCTTGCAAACCAATATAATGCGTTCCACCAAAACCGGTGTACGTCTCGCCTCTAAGCAACCCACTTAGAGGATTTCCACTATTAAAGTTTAGAGATACAAGCTATGAGCAATTGCAGCTTCCTAGTGTCCCACACTCAAGAACTCAATCCTCACTAGCACTAGGGCAACCCACCCAATCTCTCAAACTCTCAATACCCAAAGGTTGAACCCCAACCTTTGTGACCACTCAACCTAGAGTGAAAATCTTTGGTGTTTGTGAAGTGTTTACAAGTGAATAACTCTCTTAATAGAGTGGATAGACAATGATAGCTCACACACTTTCTAATCTCTCAAGATGAGAGGATATACAAATGAAATTTAAGATACAAGAAATCGGGCTTACAAGGCACAAAATAGAGCAAAGGATTTGTGGCTTCTTGGTGTGTCTTTGTGCTTGTATTCCTCTTCAATTTATAGAACCATTTGAGGTGTTGAGGTGTGCCCTTCTTCTTCCTAGCCGTTGCACTTAGTGGGATTTTGAAGAATGGTGGAGACATGAGCTGGTTTCCCACTTAAATGTGTTTTTCCACTACTGTAATTAATTACACCCTCGCGTTGTAATCGATTAGCTTCAAGTCAGAGGGTCCATAATCGATTATTTCATTTCCTGTAATCGATTAGAATCTGTACCTGATGCATTTAATCTGATTTCGTAGCTTCCTAATCGATTAGCATGTCTTGTAATCGATTACCTTAATTCCAGTGTCTTTCTAATCGATTGTATAGCTTCCTTAATCGATTAGACATCATACCTGATGCATTTAATCCTATTTTTGATAGTTGTAATCGATTAGTTCAAGTGCGTAGTCAATTATCTTAATTCCAGTGACTTCATAATCGATTAGCTTCATTTCCATAATCGATTAGCTCATTGCCTGAATCAATTTCTTCCAAAACAGAGTGTTCCTAATCGATTAGCATAAGTGACCTAATCGATTAGCTTCGCTGTTACTTAGCACCTGATTCCATATCTTTGTTTTTGCATAGATTTCTTCAAGAGTGCTTGTCATTATCAAAATCTTTGAACATCCTTGAACCTGTATACAAATTCAAACACATTCTCCCCCTTTTTGATGATGACAACTATGTTCATCTCTTGAGGGTTGTTAGTTAAGCAATTTAAACTTATCTCTTTGCAAAAACATCTCTGCTGCATTATCTCTTTGTAATCAGTTTCAAATAACAGATTATTTATTTACTAAGTTCAAAAATCAGAATCATTATCTCTTAACTCAATCATTATCACATTCAGTAGCAAATAATTTCTTATCTCTTATCTCTTAATAAATCTCCCCCTATCAAAAGGAATTTATTAAACCTATCTTTTTCAGATTTTTAACAAGATGATAAGTTAAACAAGATATGAACAATTATTCTTCTCCCCCTTTGGAATCATCAAAAATAATTCGTGCAATTAATGAGATATATGATGAACTGAAAATTTTATTGAATTTCAAAGCATAGTGGGGAATTACATGAAGCAAAACGTGCAGAATTGAAAAGGAACAAAACAAAACATAAGCACCCTAAAACAGAAATCATAACAAAGGATCTAATTATCCGGATTAAAAAAGCGAATTTCAGCGATTTGATGGGACAACTCTTCATAGCGTTGTTGCATCATCTCGAAGTGTTACTACTCGGTCATTGAAAACTCTTGAAGGGAGTTTTCAAGGCGATCGAAGCGGCGGTCAAGATGGGCGTAGAGTGATGCAAAGAGGTCAGTAGGAGCAGATGAAGAGGCTTGAGGTGCAGCTTGTGGTTGAGGAGGAGGAGGAACGGGTTCTTCTTCAGCAGGAGCTTCGAAGGGAATGTTGGCATCAATGCCCTCCATTCGTGAGTACCATGCTCCATGCGTAAAAACAAGACCCATTTTGGTGAGGTGATGGGTGCCAATGCAAGCTCTTGGAGGCACTTTTTCTGATAATTCTCCAGCCAAGTCTACTCCACAATATTTGAAAATTTTAGTAAGGAGAATACCATAAGGGAGTTTTTGTTGGTCCTTGGCGTGGCGCATATGAAATTTGATCAACTGAACCCAGTTGATCTCCTTATGATTCAGCATTGCCCACATCAAGAGGACATCATCCTCTTCTACCAAAGCATAGTTCCCACCACGAGGAACAATCATCTTGACCAAGAAAAAGTGAAGTAAACGATTATTCATGGTCAAGTGGCCTACCAACTTATGGTTGCTCCGGGGGAGAGCAGCCTTCCATAATGAGCGGCGGGCGGTTAGAGCATTAAAGCCCCATTTGTCTTCTGGTTCTCCTCCATCAAAGTCAGCATTGTTGAGAGGCAGTTGGGAAATCTCCACAAATTGAGCATTAGAAAGCTTAATGGTTGTGTTCTTCACTTTGGACTCAACCATGCCATTCACAAGGCGGAGATTACAGTAAAATACCCTTATTAGTTCAGGGTAGTACTCTTCTTCCTTGAGGGAGAGGAAGGGAAAGAGGTTGTAATGGTGAAGGCTTTGAGTGAAGGTTAGGCTGGGGTTGTCGAAGGTGTCGGAAATGGTGTAGTGGGGGGTCATTATCTCCTTTTCAGAGAAGTTTTTCATGAAATTTTGGAGGTCTCTAGGAGAAGCAAAGAACCTTGAAAAATCAAGGGGGTTATGGGCCTGAGCTACGGAAGACCTTGCTCTCTTGACATTGCGAGATGAAGACATGGTAAAGAAGGCAAAGAAGAAGATGAAGAGAGAAGAATGCTTGAGAGTTTTGGAGAGGTTTGAGAGGGTGAAGAGGAAGGAGGTAGTGTGAGATGAGAAGGTGAAGAGAGGGGTATATATAGGTGAGAATTAGGTTTAGGAATGAGGGAAGTAGGTTTAGAAAGGAGTGAAGTGAGTTAAGAGAGGGAGTGGTTCGAGTATGCCTTGGAAATTGCAAGATTGACTCTTCAGAACCGAGGCTAATCGATTACGAGACAGTGCGTAATCGATTAGATCACTGTTTCTGGGGAATTCCAAACGTTTCGTGCAGAGCGTAATCAATTAAAGCCTTTGACTAATCGATTAGTAAAGAAACAGAACCGTCCTAATCGATTGAAGCAAGATGGTAATCGATTATGGAGAAGTGGAAACGTTTTGTACGTAAAACAGAGGCTGTGTAATCGATTGTGGATCAAGGGCAATCGATTAGATTAGAAACAGAATCATTGTAATCGATTAGAGGCTTTGACTAGTCGATTATAAAGGAAACAGAAGCATAGTAATCGATTGTGAGGATGCATGTAATCGATTATTGATTCAAAAACTTCAGGTTTTTCATACAGCAAAGTTCCAAACACGACATGTAATATTAATGAGTCCTACCATTTTTCTAATCATGACATACAACATATTTTTATCAAAATACTCCATCATTCAAACACAATTTGACATGTCAAGAATGCCTAATTCTCTTCTAATGTGAATGAATTGTTCTCTAGCCAAGGGTTTTGTGAAGATATCTGCTAGTTGCCTAGAAGTTTCAACATGCTCAAGTACACAATCCCCTTTTAACACATGATCTCTAATGAAATGATGCCTAATCTCAATATGCTTGGTTCTAGAGTACATTACAGGATTCTTTGAGATATTAATGGCACTAGTATTATCACATTTGATGGGTACTTTGTTTAAAACAATGCCAAAATCAAGAAGTTGTTGTCTCATCCAAAGAATTTGAGCACAACAACTACCGGCGGCTACATATTCTGCCTCAGCCGTAGATAATGCAACACTTGCTTGCTTCTTGCTATGCCAAGAAACAAGGGAGCTACCAAGTAAATGACATGTGCCACTAGTACTTTTTCTATCAAGTTTACAGCCCGCAAAGTCAGAGTCGGAATATCCTAAAAGATTACATTCAACGCCTTTGGGATACCACAAACCAACATTTTGAGTACCCACAAGATATTTCAAAATTCTTTTTACGATAGTTAAGTGTGATTCTTTAGGACATGCTTGATATCTAGCACACATGCATACCGCAAACATAATATCGGGCCTACTAGCAGTTAAATACAGTAAGGATCCAATCATACCTCGATATTTGGTGATTTCAATGTCCTTACCCTTTTCATCTTTGTCTAAATAGCAAGATGTGCTCATGGGTGTAGCTATTTCGTTTGCCTTGTCCATTTCAAACCTTTTGAGTAGCTCTTTACAATACTTAGTTTGACTAATGAACGTTCCATCATTTGCTTGTTTTATTTGTAGTCCAAGGAAGAAGGTGAGTTCTCCCATCAAGGACATTTCAAACTCATTCTGCATAATCTTGGTAAACTCTTGACAAAGATTTTCATTAGTAGCACCAAATATTATGTCATCAACATAAATTTGTACCAAAAGAATGTCATTATTTTTGTGTTTTATAAACAGTGTAGTATCAACCTTTCCTCTTTCAAAATTGTGTTCTAGAAGGAATTTACTTAGCCTTTCATACCAAGCTCTTGGAGCTTGTTTCAAACCATATAAAGCTTTTCTCAATTTAAAGACATGGTTTGAAAATTTATGATTTTCAAAGCCGGGAGGTTGATCTACATAAACTTCTTCTTGAATGAAGCCGTTTAAAAATGCACTTTTGACATCCATTTGATAAAGTTTAAAATCCATACAGCATGCAAAAGCTAGCAATAGCCTAATGGCTTCTAACCTAGCTACGGGAGCATACGTTTCTTCATAATCTATTCCCTCTTCTTGATTGTATCCCTTTGCAACTAGTCTAGCTTTGTTTCTTGTTATTATACCATTTTCATCTAACTTATTTCTAAAAACCCATTTGGTGCCTATTATTAGATGGTCATTGGGCCTTGGCACAAGTTCCCAAACTTCATTTCTTTCAAATTGGTTTAATTCTTCTTGCATAGCCAACATCCAATGTTCATCAATAATGGCTTCATCAATATTTTTGGGTTCAATTTGGGATACAAAAGCTAAGTGATTGCATGCATTTCTAATGGCATTTCGAGTACTTACCCCTTTGGTTATTTCTCCAATGATTTTGTCCAAGGGATGATCCTTTAAGGTTACCCAATCTTGTTGCTTATCAATTTGTGTTGCTCCTCAATCATTGTTGACTTCTTCTTTGTCTTCCAAGTTTATTTCTTGGAAGGTACCTACAAGATCATCAACATCTTCCTTTCTCGGAGGGTTATGACTATTTTCATCAAATTTAACATGAATAGATTCTTCAATGGTATTTGTTTGTTTGTTGAAGATTCTATAAGATTTACTTGATTGAGAGTATCCTAGGAATATTGCCTCATCAGATTTTGCATCAAACTTTCCTAGATTATCCTTTCCATTATTGAGCACAAAACATTTACATCCAAAAATATGAAAGTATGCAATGTTGGGTTTTCTACCCTTGTAAAGTTCATAGGGGGTTTTCTTTAAAATAGGCCTTATTAAACATCTATTCATAACATAACACGCGGTGTTTACCGCATCGGCCCAAAAATGTTTTGCAGTATTGTTTTCATTTAGCATGGTTCTAGCAAGCTCCACTAGAGATCTATTTTTCCTTTCAACTACTCCATTTTGTTGTGGAGTTCTAGGAGCTGAAAAATTGTGATTAATACCATGTTTTTCGCAAAACTTTTCGAAAGATTGATTTTCAAATTCTCCCCCATGATCGGTTCTAATGGATGCAATTTTTGAGTTTTGCTCATTTTGGATAATCTTTGCAAGTTTCTTGAATGCATAATATGCTTCATTTTTATGAGCAAGAAACAATGTTCATGTATATCTTGAATAGTCATCTACTATAACTAGACCATAATAATTACCTCCAAAGCTTTTGATTTTGGATGGTCCAAATAAGTCCATGTGCAAAAGTTGTAAAGGCCTTTGTGTGGAAACAATGTTTTTGGATTGAAAAGATGCCTTTACTTGTTTTCCCTTTTGACATGCATCACAAAATCTATTTTCAAACTTAAGCTTTGGTAAACCAATTACTAAATCTTTAGAAACAAGTTTGTTCAAGTGGTCTACATGTATATGAGCTATTCTTCTATGCCATAGCCAAGTTTCATCCTCTTTAGAAATGAAGCATTGTTCATCATTTGTAGACAAACTATCCACATCAATCATGTAAATGTTATCAATTCTTTTTCCAACAAACTTGACCTCTTTGTTTAGCTTATTCTCAATTATACAACAATTGGATTCAAATAAAACTCTATATCCTTTGTCACATAATTGACTTATGCTAAGTAGATTATGTTTGAGGCCTTCAACATACAATACGTCACTTATGGAGGTGGAAGAATTCTTACCAATATTTCCAATGCCTAGGATTCTTCCTTTAGTGTTGTCTCCGTAGGTGACACTTCCTTTTCTTTTGGGAGTGAATGATGTAAATTTGCTTATGTCTCCCGTCATATGCTTTGAACACCCACTATCCAAGTACCAATGGGTGTTGCTTGCCTTGAAGCATACCTACAAAACAAAATCAGTTTAGAGAACTAGGTACCCATTTTATGTTGGGTCCTTTTAGGTTAGCTTGTGGGGATGTTCCTTTGGGAACCCACACCTTTCTTAAAACCTTTGGTCCTAGTTTTCTAACACTACATTTATAAGCACTATGTCCTTTGGAACCACAATGATTGCACTTCATAAAAGGTGAGAAAGATTTGCTTGGTGGTACAAAGAAATTTTTATAGTGTTTCTCCATTTTGTGATTACTATGTTCTTGGTCATATCCTAAACCGGTTTTACTAAACATGCATTTTTGTTGACCAAGTAGAATATTCAAATTATCTCTTCCATTAGTGAACTTTTTCTAGTGTCCTATTTAGGTCTACAACCTTGGTTTCTAACACAATACATCTTTTTGTAAAATCACATGGTTTATTCTTAGAGCATGTTTGAACATTCTCTAGTTCTTCTTTTAAGCTCTCATTTTCTTTACATACTTCCATGAGATGCATTTCAAGGGTAGTTTTCCTAGATGATTTGAGTCTACTAGAGACTTTTATAAATTTATCATATAATTCCTCAAATGCATCTAACAGTTCATTTTTGTCTAAGTCAAGAAGATTTACCTCATTATCTTCTTCTTGGTGATTTGTCATTAAGCAAAGATTTGCTTCCTCATTTTTCGAATCGTCGGAGCTACTCACATCGTTCTCATCCCAAGCAATGTAGGCTCTTCTTCTTCTTTGTTTGTCCTTGCCCTTCTTTTTAAGGTTTGGACAATCGGCCTTGAAGTGCCCTTCCTTGCCACATTCGAAACAACTAGGTGAAGAAGAAATTTCATTTGAGGTAGGTTTCTTACCTTGGGGCTTGAAGTTCTTTTGGAACCTTTTGTTCTTCATGAATCTTCCAAATCTTTTTACGAACAGCCCAAATTCTTCTTCTTCATCTAAGTCACTGCATGATTCTTCCTCATGCATAAAGGTGGCTTTGAGGGCTAACCCTTTCTTCTTGGAAGATTTTTCCTCTTCCTCGGCTAGCTTCAATGCTTTAAGTTCTTGCTCTTGTTCTTGTAATTTTCCGAAGAGTGTTGCAAGAGACATCTCATTGATGCTAGGAGATTGTTTTATTGCTGTGACAAGTGGTTGCCATTCCCTGCTAAGACTTTTTAATACTTTATGCACAAATTCTTTGTTAGTGTACACTTTGCCAAGAGTAATAAGATGATTAATAATAAGTGTAAACCTTTTTTGCATATCTACAATAGTTTCTCCTGAATTTATCCTAAAGCTTTCATATTGACTAGTCAAGGTACTAATTTTGGAGTCCTTTATATCGTTAGTACCTTCGTGAGTTACTTGTAGAGTATCCCACATCTCTTTAGCAGTTTGACAGGTCATTATTCTAAAAAATTCATCTTGACCTAAAGCCATAGTAATTAGATTCTTGGCCTTGTAGCCATATTGAACTTTCTTTTCTTCCTCGCTTGTCCATTCATCTATAGGTTTTTCAACATTTTTACTATCTACAGTATGCATTGGTATATAAGGACCATTTTCAATGGCATTCCAAATTCTTAAATCAATGGATTGAATGAAGATTTTCATTCTCTCTTTCCAAAATGCATACCCTTCTCCATTGAAAGCGGGAGGTCTGTTTATCGCACCACCCTCGGGAAAAACATTATGAGAACTTGAGGCCATCTAGTCTCTTGAAGCTGTTAAGCTTGATCTACAAAGAGTCAAGCTCTGATACCACTTGTTATTCAAGTGGCCTCAATACTCAAGAGGGGGGGTGAATTGAGTTTTAAAACTTTTGATTGGAATACCTTTGAAATTGATTTCTGTAACCAAGTTTATGAGAGTATGCAAGTAAAAAACAAGTTAAGGAAAATATGCAATGCACTACAAGGGTAAATATTGCTGAGGCGATTTAGCAAACACTTGGTGTGCAGTATTTGAAGTATAACAAATTAAGCAAGTTCAAGTATGCTCTTCACAAACAATCAACACCAATCAATTAATATGCAGTATATGAAAGTAAAAGAGTAAGGAAGAGAAGCTTGCAAACCGATGTAATGAGTTCCACCAAAACCGGTGTACGTCTCGCCTCTAAGCAACCCACTTAGAGGATTTCCACTATTGAAGTTTAGAGATACAAGCTATGAGCAATTGCAGCTTCCTAGTGTCCCACACTCAAGAACTCAATCCTCACTAGCACTAGGGCAACCCACCCAATCTCTCAAACTCTCAATACCCAAAGGTTGAACCCCAACCTTTGTGACCACTCAACCTAGAGTGAAAATCTTTGGTGTTTGTGAAGTGTTTACAAGTGAATAACTCTTTTAATAGAGTGGATAGACAATGATAGCTCACACACTTTCTAATCTCTCAAGATGAGAGGATATACAAATGAAATTTAAGATACAAGAAATCGGGCTTACAAGGCACAAAATAGAGCAAAGGATTTGTGGCTTCTTGGTGTGTCTTTGTGCTTGTATTCCTCTTCAATTTATAGAACCATTTGAGGTATTGAGGTGTGCCCTTCTTCTTCCTAGCCGTTGCACTTAGTGGGATTTTGAAGAATGGTGGAGACATGAGCTGGTTTCCCACTTAAATGTGTTTTTCCACTACTGTAATCAATTACACCCTCGCGTTGTAATCGATTAGCTTCAAGTCAGAGGGTCCATAATCGATTATTTCATTTCCTGTAATCGATTAGAATCTGTACCTGATGCATTTAATCTGATTTCGCAGCTTCCTAATCGATTAGCATGTCTTGTAATCGATTACCTTAATTCCAGTGTCTTTCTAATCGATTGTATAGCTTCCTTAATCGATTAGACATCATACCTGATGCATTTAATCCCATTTTTGATAGTTGTAATCGATTAGTTCAAGTGCGTAGTCGATTATCTTAATTCCAGTGACTTCATAATCGATTAGCTTCATTTCCATAATCGATTAGCTCATTGCCTGAATCAATTTCTTCCAAAACAGAGTGTTCCTAATCGATTAGCATAAGTGACCTAATCGATTAGCTTCGCTGTTACTTAGCACCTGATTCCATATCTTTGTTTTTGCACAGATTTCTTCAAGAGTGCTTGTCATTATCAAAATCTTTGAACATCCTTGAACCTGTATACAAATTCAAACACATAGCATTCCCCTTAAACACAAGTGGGTGATTTGACATGTGTCAAGAGGTAGAGTCTGCAGGTGCAAGTTACCCACTTGCCTCTTTTGGCCGGGGTCATAGTTATATTTTCCATACTGAAAATACCTTTAATTCCGGTACACCTGAGGGCCAATCCGGTTCTACTTGTGCCTTCTGCAAATACTTGATATAAAAATATATTTTATATATTTTTATATTATCCGAGGTTGCTAGTTTGAGGGGCCGGTATCCACATCGGATCAATAAATATAAATATTGTTATGGTATAATTTTCATTAATGTAATGAAACATTTTTTCATTTTTTACTAACTATGGTTAATAAGTGTTGACATATTTTTAAAATGTTGTTAAACTCTAAGGTTTACGTAATAGGCTTTCTTAATCTATAGAAAAGTGTTTACATTAAGAAAAATATGCATATTCAATTCAAATTAATAAATACAAAATATGTATATAGTCTATTACATGATCTAGTTAGGATTCAATTTGTCTTTCTCTAGTCTAATAAGGGGGAAAGGTATGATGTTCATTGTCCAATTTGATGTCTTTCATGTTGATGGATGAATTTTAGTGTTACCTGTAAGTACATTCTGACGCCTAAGTCAGTACGAGGTCAATAATAAGGGTGTTCACAGTCTGGCTCGATCCAATTTTTATACAAAATATCATCTGATCTGGTCATATTATTAAGTTATGGTTTAGTTAGAATGTATGATGACATTCAATCCGATCCAATCAAATATGGTTTAATTTGGATCAATTTGTTCAGTTTAATATTAATTATATTTTCTACAAAATCAAGTATAAGATATATAGTTTCAATCTAATAAAATCAAGAATAACTACTTCAAAAACTAAATCACCACTCTAAAAAATTTGATTATAATAATAAAAAATCATATAAATCAGTACTTATAGTCTTTTAAGTCTCACTTTAAGATTAATAATATATGTAATTTAGTAAGATAATATAAATATAAGAGTAATATATTGAATATTACGGTTCGGTTGAACTCGGTTCGGTTTTCAGAAGTAGATTCAAAATCTGATCTAAACCACACACAATAATGCGATTTTTTATAATTTTGGTTTGATTAATTTTTGGTTTGATTGACTTTCATTTATTTTGGATTAGTTGAGCAGTTTTATTTGGTCTGGATCAGATGATGAACACCCCTAATCAATAACGAAACTCAAGCGAAAGAATCAAATTAGACATATACGTAATGAATGTGAGTACTTATAGAAGTAAAGGGGTTCCCTTGTAATAGTGATGATTGTTAAGACATTGACAAGTGCACTATTTTTTTGTAGTTTTAAAATTTGTAAATAAGGGTTGTCATCCTTAGGGACTTATCAAATATATGCCAATTAGTTAAATAATTGTTGCTAATTTATTAGTAAATTATATACAAAAATTGTAACAAAGATGGAAAAGGATGATTTTAGGTTTTTTATAATTTAAAACAAGAAAAGTAAACTAATTAAAAGTGTTGAGATTGAATTTTCCTTTCCAGATTATGTTCTTATAATTACCATGTTCAATTATGAAATCAACCAAGTCACCGAAACTCTACTTCACTGGACTCAATGCCTAGGTGCACAAATCCTAAACCTTATTTGTAGACGCAAATCCCTCTAACGAATAAAGATAAAAGCAACTTTATAAATAAGTACTAGCGACTATTATTTTTGACCCTATCTCTAGGAACTAAGGATAATAAGTAATTCAAGCTATCGTTCACTCAAAAATCACAAGCATACACACGAGTCATTCTCCCGAACAAAACGCACATTAGATAGAATTGAAATGCTAACTAGAATTAATTCCATAAAGAAGCCAAAAATAATTACAAAGTCATAAACCTTACTAAGGTTGTTTAATCCTAACAAAAAGAGGAAGCTAGCCCCACATAATTACACTACAACTTACAAAGTGATATAGGATCAAGAAATTATAGAGAATCCTTAAAGGTAGTCAAGCTGAGGTGCCAAAAATGGTGTTCCCAGTTATCCCTTATTCCACTAGTTCTGCATGCCTTCAAAATCTGATTTCAAGTTTTTATATGGCCTAGGAAATAAGTGAAAAATGAGTTGTCACAATAAATTCACCTAGGCAACCTAGCCTTAACTAGGTGGAATACCCAAAATTTCATTGATTCGCCTAAGCGAATGGCCACCTAAACAGAATCTTTCCAGCTCAAACTTTTTATTCCTTTATAGGCCTTTATTACTTGAAACATCAACATAAAACTCAAAATGAGGCCAGCTTATATATAGATGCTTAATATTCATAGAATGGAGATGAAAATTATCAGTTAATAGGTGTTTAACTACACAAAATGAAGGTAAAAAGCTATGGAAAATAACCTAAAATATACATCTATGGGGACATCTACGTCTAAGGTTAATTAAAAATATCAACATTAATTTAATATGTAGAACTTTAATTAAAATTACCAACTTACTTTAACTTTAGTGTTTAGGACTAGGATCGACTTACACAAGGGGCAGATGGCTAAGAAACAAATGATGGTGTGGAAGGAGGGAGGTGTTCCCAAAGGAATAGGCTAAGAGGAAGAAGCAACCTAAGGGGTAACTAGGGGTGGGTGTCATGGGTGTATAGGTGGTGGGTGGCTGTCGTGGTTGTCTAGGAAATGATGGTACCACGCCCATGTCCATGTGGCCGGCCTTGACCAAATCATGGATGACCACATGTGGATGAATCGTCAGCCATTTGTAAAAAAAATACAACCATTGGTATTAAACCAGAACACTAACTATTACTTCATACGACAAGTGAACTAGTAGGTTTTCCATTGAATCAAAGAAGCTTAGGGGGGAATATTTACTCTACCTTACATAGCATAATCAAAATTGACTTTTTCATCTTCAACAATTGATCATCGTGCAATGTTGTACATGTCAACTCTTGAAAGAACTAACTTAGCTCAACAAGTGACTTCTAGATGTTATTGGATAAAGCATCAAACACAATTGGAAGTAATCATTGCATGAAGATATGAAAATCATAACTCTTTATGCTATGAAATTTTACTTCTCTCATGTCAACACACCAAGACAGATTTGATGAGTACTCATTTATAAATTTCAACTCTTTAACCTATTTGTATACGACAACCTTTTAAGGTTTGCTAAATGCATACTTTGTTTCAATTTCAATAGTTTTCCACCCCTAATATCCTTTAACTGCAACTCTTTTCTTGAACATGGTGTTGGAAAATCCAAACGACTTTAGTGTCTTTTATTCTCCATTTGATATCCAAACGACTCTTTTCTTGAATACATTTCTCTTTGCGTGCATCACATCTATATTATGTTGGAGTAAATGTTTTTCCCAATATAGAAATGCTCAAAATATACTTTTCTTGATCTAATTATGTTGCTTACCATATTTAGGTAACTTCTTTACTTTTTTCTGCCAAGTGAAAAAATACTCTAAAATCCTTTGCCATATTTGTTCACTCGATAAACGGGGTAGGTACCCGTTGTTCAGTCTTGTTCATCATAAACGATTATTTATTTCTCCTATAAGGAAAATCATGCAGTAAAAACTTTCTATGACAATCAAATAATGAAACTTTGCCGCTTTTTGAAAGTTGACATCCCCCAGAACATTTCATGCAAACTAGACATGCAAGTTTCCCTATTGTTGACTACCAATACAAAATACCATATGTCAGAAAGTCATTTATGGCACATCAAAGCAACTCTCTTCACTACTAAAAAAGTTGTTATAGCGGCAAACAAAATCTGTTGTTAAAGAAAAGAAATTCATCGCTAATTGATATCAGCGATAGATGCGGGCACAGAAAACCTCCATCGCTGAAAGTCTCATCGCTAACACATCAGCGACGACAAAAGTAAACCGTCACAACGGTTGTGACGGAAATATGGGGCTGGAATTGTCATCGTTGGAGGGTGACACAACAGTGGTCCTCTTTGTCATCACTTCCATCACTGTTTCAGCACCAACATAGCGACGGAAAGGTTGACGTAGCTTTGGAGTTGTAGAGAGGTCGTCACTAATACTGTCGCTATATGGCAACCAAGGCAGTGACGGATGCTAGCCGTAGCTATGTGGTTGCTGACAGTGCATCGCTAATTCCGTCGCTGTTGTACAACCAAAATACCGACGACCCTATTCCCATAGCTAATTTGTCGTTATAATCAGCGACAATGTTTTTTCGTTGCTAATACTGAAATTTGAATTACTTTCTCAAGCATTCAATCATATATATATATATATATATATATATATATATATATATATATATCACTCTTTGTTTAAGCTACAGATTAACAATTCACCATATATTTGTCTAGATTAGCCGTGATTTATGGTACTAAATAGTTGAAATGAGATAGAAAAAAATAAAAGAAAATAAATAAGGTGGAAAGAAATATGGTATATAAAATAAGATGAAAAATATGTTGTATAGAGATAAAAATGGAAAAATATTTTTTTATGAATGAACATAAGATAGATAAAAATTAATTAATTACAATAAAATAAAATAAAATGTATGTATTTGAGTACCTTTTATCTAATAATAAGGTATGACACTTAAACTTGAACTCGTGTGTATCAACCTACGCCCGCTTAGACTATTTGACCCAGAAAACCCACTTTGACTAGATTTTAAAAAAAACTTAACCACGACCCTATTTTGACCTGGGAGTCGACCTCAATATAAAAATTAAGTAAAATTTAATTATTATAATAGTTAAATAATAATAAAAATTTAACTTATTTTTCTTGTAGCATAATATAGCTCTTTTTATTTTCTTAGATTTTAAGATATATTTTTAAATATTACTTTGATTAAAATGTATTAGATGTATGACTTGTATTAGAATATATATTTGTGTTATTAAAATTAGTGAAAAGGTTAGAAAAAAATGATAAAGTTTGAACTTATGGATTTCCCAAATCTAACATGAGAATGATAGTGAATCATATTATTTCAAAATCAATCTATAAAAATTATATACATAAACCTGCTCCAATTTTTATAGAATTAAGATCAATCGTCTGTTTTCATTCCTGGTGTCTTTTTGCTTTAAAGTGTGGAATTATAAAAAAAGTAAAAATTGATTTTGAAATAATTAAACAATTAAAGAAGAAGAAAGAGAAAGGAGAAAGGAGAAAGAATAGTGGGGGAAAGGAAAAAGACTTTTTAGTTCCCCTTTTTTCTGAGAGTCCTATATATAAAAAATTCATGGAAAAAACCCTAGCTTCTTCCCGTCTCCTCTTAGCCTAGCTAGAAATACAGAATAAAATCAAAGTGGATCGAAAACATGGAAAGAGGTCACTTCCTTTGGAAGAAGAAGAGGAAGAGGGAGAGAAGCAATATGCGTTCCCCATTTATTCGAGTCGCTCCCAACAAGATATGTCAGCGGTTGTATATGCTCTTGTTCAAGTCATTGGTGGCAATCCATTAACACACTCTCACTCTCAACAGTCACAACCGCCACCACAACCACAACACCAAGGTATTTATGTTTGCCTCTTTTTTCATGTATTTAATTAAGGATCGATCGTGGAATTAATATTGGATTTAGAAGTTAGGGTTCATGACTTTGATGCAGGATTAAGTACTTTCCCCGATCTATTGATTTTTCCTATTAAATCCTGGAAATGATATTTCATGTTAACTTATAACAGCTAAAGATAGCTAGATTTCAATAAAATAATTGTCGGAGTTAATTTCAAACCAACATCATAGTTCCAGAGCCTACTTTACATGGCATCTTCCACTTTTGAGAGGAAAAAGTGATGTTCCAATTGTTGGTTGAAATATGTGTATATAAATGTGAAGGAAACGTAGTAAGAAGAAAGTACAGAGGAGTGAGACAGAGACCATGGGGGAAATGGGCGGCAGAAATTCGGGATCCAAAGAAAGCAGCAAGAGTATGGCTTGGCACCTTTGACTCTGCTGAGGCTGCTGCACTTGCTTATGATCAAGCAGCTTTCACATTCAAAGGAAGCAAAGCCAAACTTAATTTTCCAGAAAGGGTTCATATATCACCCAACAATGACCCAATACAACAAACATATTCAACTTATCACCCTTTTCAAGTTACCAGCAACTTCATGCAATCTGGAGCTTCTTCTTCTGCTTCTCAGCCTCCTACCCACAATTCCAAACCTTGATTTTATATATATCTGATCTGATGCCTGCCAAGGTTTTCCCATAATTTGTATAATAATATATCGACACTTTATGAATTACCGTGAGACTCTATATTATATGCTTTCTAAGACTTAAATTATAATGAATGCTTTGGAAAATAAATTTACTTAAAAGCTGTGTGTGTTGTTTATATACATCATATTCCCGATACGTAATGACGAATAAATATATACGAAGAAGAACCATTAGGATTAGGATAGGTATTGGATTTCTATTTTTATTTTTTATATCTAAATTTAATTATAATTCTGTTATTCGTTTTTTTCCTCAAAAGTTTACAAAAAAAATAAAATATAGAAATCAGAAAAAGTTTTTTTCTTATTTTTTGTATAAAATTTTAAAAAATAAAATAATAATATTATAACTAAAACTGAAAATAAAAAATCAAAATGGAAACCGAAACAGACTGTCAGAGTCTTTTTACTTTTAAAAAATATTTTATTTTAATTTTCTAGTTTAGAAAACTATCAACTTAGTTTTGATTACAAAATTATCATATTTCTTTCTATTTTAAAAAATTTCTACACTGTTTTCGTGATTTCTTGTAAAACTTTTGAAGATAAAAAATTTGTAAGTAAAAATAATACGATAATTTTATATAATTAAAACAAAAAATCTGTTCTGAAAGTCCGCATTGGCTTCTACAATGAGGGGCAGAGGGACGTTAGGAGAATGACCCCCTCAATTTTTAGTTATATTAAATTAAAGAGATGCTAGAAAATAATATTAGAAGAGAAAAATAGTACACCATAGTATAGTCAAAATGAGAAGATATAATTAATCCTTGTATAGAAGTTGAGGGCTTTTATAAAGAAAAAGTAATTGATTGTGCAATTATGTTACTTTCACGATAATGAGCTTTAAGATTCTATCTTATTCTAGACCCAACTCATCTGATTTTTTAAAAAATAACAGTATGTAATTTTACAAATTATTTAAAACTTTCAAATGGTCAGAAGAAAAACTAAAATTAAATACTTATTCACTTGTATATACGTTGATATAGTTTTTACAGCAACTATTAAACGTATTTTTTCATTATGAAGATTGTCTGACCTTGAAACAAAATAGAAAAAACAAGATAATGAGATTTACTACACTTTGTATGTATGTAATATGAACATTTCGTTTCATTTTTAGTTGCTACTATAAATGAATTCCGCTTCATGAGAAGATTGTATTTGTAAAGAAAAATATTGTTCTATGATTTCCTTACTTTTAAATATATCTTCTTGTACATATCATCTTGGGTGAAAAAGAAAAGGAGAGACACAATGAAAAAAGAAAAGAAGAAGAAGAAGAGAGAGAGAGAATAAGTGTAAATATGATAAAATCATGGTTGGAATTCGTATTACATGTCTTTATGATACAGATGCATATGGCTCTCATAAGTCATAACGTACACTTACTCCTATGTCTTACGTTAAAATAGTAAACTTAACTGAAAGAATCAAATTGCAGGTGATTAAAGTTACAATGTCAAGAACTAACTAATTGTCCCAAAACTTAAAACAGTATAGATGGGAAAACATGTGAACGATCAAATTACTTTATATCCAGCAAAGAAAATGTTTGTCATCTATGCATGTGCATGCTTTTCAACCCGAGCATGCACGCAGACTAACTAGATATGATAGTCACATATAACTAACTGAAATGGATGTGCATGCTTCTAAATGTAAGTTTTAAAGTAATTAATCATCAAATCAATATATAAACAAGCTGCAAATATATTTAATTAATTAGCTAGGGGAGAATTGTACCATGGTTTAAGACTTCAAGTTCGAAAGTAGGCATGGTGTTGAATGAGAAAAGAGATGGATGGTGAAGAGGAGAGAGCAGAGTTTTAAAATAATGTGTGTGTATGAAAGGAATAAAAATGAACAAGTTACTTTGGACACGGATTATGGACAATTTGGAGGATTGCGGAAACCGCGTCACAATAATAATGACATTGCCGCCATTTTGATTTGGTTCACTCCTACCAAACTAATCTATATAACACAGAGTTGACTAATTACCTGTTCATATGTTCTCCAAACAAAACTTTCTCATGTATTCTATATCCCTTGTGTTCTCCAAACAAATAGTAAATGAATTGCATTGTCTTTTCTATTTTAATTAGTTAATACAAAAATTAAGTTCTGTCCTTATTAATTTTGATTTTTTCATATGAATAGGAAAAAATTGACATTTCTAATAATTTTAAGAGTAATTTTGAAAAATTACCCTTCATTCCAAAAAAGTTAATGAACTAACCAATTTTTTTAATACCCATAAATTAGATAAAAATGTCTTATATTTAGGGATAGATCATCTTGATAACCTTATCTATGTAAACTTATTGTATCATTGTTAATCATGTCATGGTGATTAATCTTGATAGGTGGGGCAACTAGCTCAAAGTTTTTAGGCGGCTCATGCCCAAGGCGGTGATTGAACCCTCAACACTTGATTAAAGGATGATGAGTCTCTTCCACTCAACCACACCTCTTAATTTAATCATTATTTTAAAGGTACTAACTAATAAAATAAATATAAGGTTCTTATTTAAAAATAACATTAATATACTCATCATAATTTCTAAGTCATTCTTACCCAATTTTTAATAAAAAAAATTATTTTGATTCCTTAACCAATGTTTTATATTTAAAAAATTATTTTGATTCTTTAAACAATGATTTTAAGAACTAGTTAACCACATCCAACTTTAATTAGTTCCCACTTAGTTATGAGAAAAGAAAGAAAAGACGGCATATTAATTGGTTTTAAAAACAATATATCATCTTAGTAGATTTCAAATATATAAATTTCATTTAAGTTTCTATTTGAAATAAATTTTAATTTATCCACGTCCCTGCTAATTCATTAGTTTAAAATTTTGTGAGTGTAATAAATTATTAAATTTGATACTTTCGTATTCTTATGAGAGGTTTCTCTTATAATCATATTAAAATTTTTTCAAAGTCACGTGATCACTTAAAATGTCACATAACTTTTTGAAAAACTCACATGATTAATCTCAATCATCCATTGTATGGTTGTACGACCCAGATTCGTTCTTCTCACTTTTATATAAGACAACATTTCTATTATGATTCATCTATATACATATTAACATTTAAAATTTATAATATTATATCCAAAAATAAAGTTTTCAAAATTATGAAATAATAGTAATCCTAGAGATTAATAACATACAATTGATTTTCTTTATACAAAAAACGCGCGGATTCTAAAATTGATATATTTAAGTTCAGTTGATTTTAAAGTGGTTTTACACTATGAATTGGCGTGTTGCTACAATAAAATGTAACGTTACACGTAGAGTTGACAATTCGGGCGGCCGGCCCTAAACAGGCTGGACTTTATCGGGCTGTGGGCCATTTAGGGCGGGGCCAAAAAAGGCCTATAAAAATTCGGTAGCCAGCCCTCAACGGGCTGCGGCGACTTCGGGCGGCCCGCTTTAAAAAGTTAAAAAAATAAATTTATAAAAAAATTGTTCTTTGTAATAATACTATTTAATTAAATTAGCTGGAAAAAGTTTTAATTAAAACAGCATTACCGAATGAGAAAGGCACACAATTAAAAAAATATACATATATCAAAGATCATGATTTGTGTAAACATATAGACTATTGCTAAAAAATTATGGACATACAGCTTCAAGTTTTGTCGTAATCAAATTAAAAATGCATATAACGTAGCGCATAACTAGTGGTGAAGTCATAAAGTGATATTATCAAATTCACAATGGCTTGAAACCTTATTAAGGTGAAGTCATGAACTACATAACTATTGGTGTTGACATAAAGTGATATTATCTTATGGAGATGACATTATGTTTGACTTTCTATATTATGTTTTTTAATAAAATGTACAAAATCAATCAAAGAAAACATTATAGAAGAAAATAAAATGCACAAAGTTGAATCATATATTTCATAAAAGTCCATAATAAAAGTCACAAAAGTAAGCACCTAACCTAACTAAAAATTATTTTTTTTATTTTTTAAAAATAATCAGGCCGCCCACGGGCCACACGGGCCGGCCCACACTCAGGACATTTTTTTAAGCTTTTTTTTCACGTATTGATTTTGATTTTTTATTTTAGGCCCGTGCACTATATTTTTATGGCGGGTTTGGTCTGACCCATACAGGCCAGCCCATTTTACCAGCTCTAATTACACGATAATATATATGTTAGCGTTTATCAATGTACATGGAATATATTTGGATCAATTATGAGCAAAAGAAAAGTAAACTTTTTTATTCAGTTTGGTTGGATTGAATGTTGAATATATATTAAGCGGCAAAGACTGTTTAAAAGTAGAGAATAATATAATAATTTATTAATTCAAACAAGCATCGATAATTTCTTACACTGTGGGCAAGCATATATATTATCATATTATAAACATTTTTTTAAGTAAGAATAACACGAATAAATTTAAATTATTAAATTTTATTATAAATGGTAGAAATTAAAATATATTAATTAATTTAATCATATTATATAATTCAAATTTATCCCTTAAACTTTACGGTTAGAAGTACAAAGTCAACTGTAATATTCATCACCCGTTCCGTTGGCGGCACGACACAAGTTCCCCTACTGTCAAATTTTGCGGCTAAGGCGTATCATATCAAATTTCAACTTCTTTAATCATCATCCATTAATTATTTAAAAAGCCAATAAAAGTGTTTGGTAAAACAGCAGAAATTTAGTGTACTCGTTAATTATTTAGTCATTTTTAATTTTATACTTTTTAAAAAATAATTTTAATCATTTATATAATTAAAACATTATATATCTTTTTAAAATTATCGAATATGTTTAAGGTACCTAAAAAATTATCTATAAACTATATGTCAATACTCATTTATCAAACAAAATCTTAATACTAGTAAAGTTGTCCAATAGAAGAAACATGTAACTTGATCTGGTCTCGATACTGGCCCCTGAACAGAAAGGTTATTTGACTTAAAAGCCGTTGTGCAAGACCTGCATCACTAAAAGCATTGAAGCTTAACATCGACCCCAAACACCGCATATGAGACTCATGACATGATCTTGGTGTAAGCTATTATCTCAACATTGAATAGTTAAGGTTGACTTATACAATCGCGTGTTGAGGAAGCAACTTGCAAAGTGACTGATGGAAAAGTATAGTTGGCAGGTAGGGTCATTGTTGTGTGAGCCTTTCTACAAGTGATCAGAATCACGTTGACACCTTGTACAATAAGCTCATCTACGCGAATGACTCTTTTGTTACCCTAGGTATAAATGCTCACATAACAACAATGAAAGGTAGAACATTCTCACTTGAACTTACGATTGAGCTCTGATATTCTCCTTGAATATTCACAGACTTGTGTGTCGGAGTGTCCTTGTAGGTGACATCCCCTTTCACCACACAACGTGTTAGGTTGGTGCTTTTGGTATGAGGAATCACTCTAAAACCTTTATTTCCTAACTGGAATATAGGTTATGATACCGGATTCCCACTGGACCGGTGTAAAATTTGAGCGAATAGAACACTTTGAGGACTAGTCTCTAGGTCGGCCCTTGGACCCCAGCCTCGACTAGTTCATAATTTACATATTTTCTTTCTAGATAAATCTAGATATAAATACCATTTAGGGTCTCCTTGGCAAACCTAACACATAAGTTGTTGATCTTTTAATAAGAGTCTGATCACAAGAAACACAAAAGTGTTAGGAATCCCTAGTGTATGAGCAGCGGAAATACAAGGATTCCCATAGGATTTGCAGAGCGCCGTGTTTCAAAGCATAAGACAAACACAAAAAAAAATTACGTTTTAGGATTACCTCTTGAAGGATATCGAAGCAATCGTAGCCTCGTCCTTTAGGAGTCCACACGAGTACTCCCACCAGAAATGCTACACCTTCCAAATGCTAGTTTGACGGCGTGTAGCTTTTGCAACTTTTGCGTATTTTTGTGTCTTTTTTGGGTAGACGCCTATGAGCATCTTATGCTCTATTTATAGGCTTAGGTTTGACCTAATTTGCTCTCTAAAGAGTGGGCTCCTTACTCATTCTAAATGAGTTAGGCCCAATAGTCTTATTTTAGTCCAACTAAAATAAAAAGCTATTTTCTGATGGGCTTACTCTATGTGTGTGACCCTATAGGTAAAATACTCGGTTATATTAATAATAAACTACTTTATTATTAATATAAAATAAGAGCGGCATCTAGCAATACATCATTATGTCTGAATATTATTTATTAACAACATAACCTATAAGTGATAATTATTTTATATGTTTGTTCCTTTTGTCACGATATCCTAATTGGGCCCAAGGCATGGTCGTGTCATCCTTGTACGGTTCAATTTATTTTACTTGATACCGGAGTAGACTTTATCCGAATAAATATCCAATATTTATTCTTTCTAGCATGGCCATGCATTTCCTTAGTCTCACTCTATCAAGTGGCCTATAAATATCACTCTTGTCACATAGGAGAGACAAATCCCATCTACATCACTCACATCCCTCTGCATAATTTGTACATTGCCTAACCACAACCTTTATAGTCCTCTTATTACAGAAGACGTTTGATTGTATTAAAACAATAAACTCCTTATGTAGGAATCGTAGTGACTTCAGGTCAAAGGACTACATATACCATTATCACATTGAGAATCGTTTATGACATTCATGTAACGATCCATGCAACGTTCTCATGGTGGGTCTGTCCAGTACATCATTACTCTTAATGTGTACCCGTGTGAAGACTTGATATCATTTATATCCATGATCTGTGAGATCAGATCATCAGTACACTCATACACTAGTCTTAATGTATTTACATGTCCCCACGTAAATACTTGACTAGGGACATTTTAGGAATAACTCTCATATGACCTATTACTCCAAGGATAAATAAAGGTTGTTAAACTATTTAACAAAAAATGACTTATTCAAAATGATGCGAACCTATATAGGCTTTTAGTGCATATTTCCAACAATCTCCCACTTGCACTTAGAGCCGATAAGGTTAATGCCCAATGACGTCTACAGTGCCCTTATGCTTTTACTACGTAAGCGGTTTTACTAGTGGGTTCCCAACAATTTTGTTGGTATCCACATTGCATATTTTCACATCTTCCAAAGATGCAACTATTTAAGTATATGCTTGGATCAATCCACTTCCTTATATTGTTCTATGGTTCCATTATCATCACAGTGGAAACTCATAGGATACAAAACATTTGGAATGATTAAATGTAAATTGACTTCTTTTGTAATTTAACATAGCAAAATACTTAGATTTCTTAGTAGAACCAACGATTGTTTCTTGCTTTGAACCTTTCAAGCATACACGTAACCATCTTGACAACACATATATTTTGATTGCAATCTTAAGTCTTTCAAATTAATCAAAAATTGACATCGATGTAACCTTTACAACGAGCTCATCTTCCATTTATCAAGATTAAATCCTTAGTCCTTCTTAAGTGTTTAAGGATACTCTTGACTATAGAATGAGAATATTATTAGTTCTAGAAGAAGCATGTCTTCTACATGTAATACTAGAACTATAATTGTGCAGTTACTAACCCTTTTATAGTCACAAGATTTATCTTCATTCTTTAATGAAGATTCTAGCTTCTAAAAGCTTGCTTTAGTCCATAAATAGAACATTTGCAGTTCACATACCTTCCTCGATGTTTTAGGCATAAAAGGCCTTTAGGTTGTGTCACATACACATCCTCAAGATGATTTCCATCTTGACATTTATCTACCATATCTCATAATGGTGGTATACTGCTACAATAAGCATGATCTAAATGGTTTTTAAGCTAATTGAATTTTGTCAATCTTGCTTTTAAAGTTACTTTTATTACCATCCATGTTTAGTTTTCCTTATGAAAACCCACTTGCATCCTATAGGTTTTACCCTTTAGGTGCGTCAACCAAGGTTCATACCTTGTTAATATACATGGAACCCATTTCAAATCCTATGGTCTTATACCATGTCTTAGAATCTAAACTTGCATTAGCCTCTTCATAAGAAGCTTGGTCATTTAGCAATATGCCTCCTTCCTGATTTATAAGATATCCATATTTTTCAGGTTTGGTGACATATCCTATTTGATCTTACGCAAGTCTTGTGCTATCGGAGCTAAGGATGTCACAACACTTTGTGATTTCTGCTCTAAGTCCATCCTTGACTTTTAAATGCTTTGTGATACTTGAATTTATTCAATTTCTACCATCCTCCCACTGATTCTTTAAGGGATGTACTTTTATTCAAGAATACAATATTCTAAGCAACAAGCCTTTTATTCTCAGATGGATTGTAGAACTGATAACCCTTAGCTTTCTTTGGGTATCTCACAGAAGACATTTATCTAATTTGGATTTGACCTTGTCAGAGTTGGATGTTCTATAGAAGCATCATAGTTCCAAATTATTAGTAAAAACATACTAGGTTTATTCCTAGTCCATATCATATATGGTTTCTTTAAGAAAGTCTAAGATGGAACATGATTAAGTGTGGAAATTTTGTTAATAAAGGAACGTTGAAGGAGTTAGAGATGTTTGATAATAATCAATAATCAAACTATGTCCAACAAGGTTTGAATTTTCCCCGTAGAGATGCTATTAAGGCATTCGATGAGGAATAAGGTAAGAGGTAATCTCTCACTCTATTAGATAGTTATCAAACTTGTAGCTCAACTTATTTGCTATCTTGATCTAATCAAGAGCTTTAATTGTCTTGCCAATTTGGTTTTTCACTTCATTATGAATTCTTTGAACTTTTCAAAGACTTTCTAACTTATGTTACATAAATCCATACTCATTGACTTTTCAATTAGTATGTTGAAGTATTGAAAAACATATCTAGTTATTGTTCCAATAGGCCCACATACATCGTTATGTATTAGATAATAGATTACTCATCTTTTCAATGAATGAGGTCTCAATTATCTCTCCAATTAATAAGATTTACATGTCTCCATTGATTCCAAAATCAAAAAGAGTCCATATAACCACATTAATGGTATTTAGAAAATGTGTTTCTTATCCATTTGCCTTAGGAGACAATACCATGTAAGTAAGGTTCAAAATCACTTATTTTAACCTACTTTGGCAGTTGTTATAAATGGGTGTTTTGAGATTTAGGATGTGGAATCCATTACTCAATTGTGCATCAACACCCATTTGAAGAAATAAAGTTATTTTATAATAAGAAAAACATTTCTTGTCTAACAAGAAATAATATGCACAATGTCTAGTTCACTAACTAGCCCAATAGGTAAAGATCTTATCTTTATTGTAGCAACTTTTGCTCAATTTTATACAGATTTCTCCACCCTTAACAAGTGATCTACTTCCTTGATCTTTCAAAATTTGAGATCTACTACTAGTATCTGATACTAATGTTAGTGAAGTAAAATAACTTGACTCCTATAACATGACCTGTGGTGGAAGTCTTACTTCCCTTTCTTTTGAACTCCTTCAAGTTCTTTAGACAAATTATTTCAATGTCTTATTTTGGCTAAAACTGGAAACAATTTCCTTTCTTGATCACCTTTTAGACTTTCAGACTAACTTGCCCTTAATAAAGTCTGTATACGATCATATCGTATATCTCCCATATATTCATATTGCCTTTTATAGCTCAGAGTTTATGCAGACTCCATAGGGTATTCAAGACCCAACCATAGATGATATATAAGCCAAACATGACACACTACCGCTTCATCTTTAATGAAGATAATTCTCAAGTCTCAATACCTATTTAGGTATTTTTTTAGATAAAGTGTCCTTCCAAAGGACAGATTGCAACAAAACAATATTTGATATATCATGGTTATTCTAAAACAAATTACATGCAAATCTATCACTTCTATTTAAAACATATTTAAATTTTGGTCATTAAATAAATATGTTGTCTCCCACTATTTTGATTCAAAACAAATACCCTCACTGAATCATAAAAAAATCCCATTGGAAGATTTTTCTAGTGGGCCAAGATCCATATTTGGCCTAATGTTGAGTCAGCTTTGGCTGATAGCCCAACCCTTGGTTATTTAGGTAGGAAACACATTTCCAATTGCATCTCATGCAACTCTTGGATGATTGAGTGGGTAACTCTTTACCCTTATTCATCTAATGAATTTAAGCTCAATCCTTACGCCTCTAAGTTATTTTCAATCCAATTGAAAAACTTAGTTAAGTTTAGGCCTAATAAAAACAATTTGGATATTACAATTTTCCCATCGCGCCTTACTAATATAAATGATAGCACCCTGCTTTGGCAAGCCCACTATTTATTGACATTAGTCTCGACGAGTGTTACTTATTAGAAGGCGTTTAAACTTAATATTAACGCTTCTAGGTTCTTCAGTCTGATTAAAGTTACCTAGATAAGTCCAATAACAAATGGTTGGATAATCCAATTATCCATCATCCTTTACTAATATCAATAAAAGCACCCTGCTTTGGCAGAACCTACACTTTATTGAAACTAGCATTGATGACTATTGTTTATTAGAAAGCGTTTTAGATTGTTCATACTTTAGGCTTTTCCAATCCAATTAAAAAAAGTCTATTTGAATAAAACTTAATAATACTTGGATACTCCAATTATCCAATCATGTCCTACTAAACATAAATAAAGGCACCCAACTATGACGTGACCTGCACTTTATTTATATCAAGTTAGACGTTATTACTTATTGGAAGATATGATTGTCGGGCTTGAGGGATTTCAATTTCTTATTGTTCATTACCGACTTTCATTAAACGCTTTAACGCAAAATAAAACCCCAAAACATGCAATCAAAAATTATGAGATGGTTATGGTCTTCCTAGAAAATAAAATAAAATAAAATAAACCTAAAGGAACTATGGTGTCTTGACTTCATGATGTCCTACTTCTTGAAACCACTATCCTCCTAGAGTCACCACTCCTTTGTTCCTTTCAAGGTCATATCCATCACCACTCTAGGTTTCTTCTAGGTCTCCACCTTGTTAGCTTTACCAAGATTACAATGTAATAAAGAAAACTCGTTTTACATACGAGTGAAGGGTTGAGAGAAGAAATTTAAGGATAGAGAAAGGCAAAGCACGCAGGCTGTATTTAAAATTAAATAAAAAATCTAAGACCATAACCATTCACCGCTGGACGTGTTAATTAATCAATTAATAGAGTAATCAATTGTATTTAAAATAAAATAAATTTTAAAACACATAATTAAACACGCGGGGTCATAAAAGGAAAACTATGCAAAGAAGTTTGGCGGCTCTGTTGACCGTTCAACAGACAGGGTCAAGGGGTGTTCCAACCCAAAAATTTAGTACTGTAATCAGGTTAGTTCCCAGGAAAGAGAGGTGGGTCCGGAGTGACCGCTTAAGTACCAAGTCTTTCCTAGCCAGAACGTCTCACTGACCATTAACAGCTCAAAATATTCGGTTATGATTTCAAACAATTTGAAATCTTTAATTTTGAAACGGCCAAGATTTAACTTTTAAACCTTATCTTTTGACCCTTACAATTATCCCAAAATAGGAATAGTCAAAATTTAACTTTTAAACCTTATCTCTAGAGTCTCAACAATCATCCTAATTTTTAGGAACGATCAAGGTTTAAATTTTAGACCTTATCTCTAGAGTTCAAGATATTTTATTTCGAATCCTATTAAATTTGATAAAGATCTTATCTTTAATTTGTAACTTTTACAAATTCTATCAAATTTATTAAGGATTAAATATTTAATTTTAAAATTATTAAATTTAATAAAGATCTTATCTTCTATTTGTAACAATTACAAATCATATTAAATTTAATAAATATGAATCAATTTGTAACTCCTACAAATCACATTAATTTTAAAAAGATCACATATGATGCAAATCCTATTAAAATTAATAAGAATAAATTATTTAAATTTGTAACTCTTACAAATCATATTAATTTTAAAAGGATCACAAACAATGCAAATCCTATTAAAATTAATAAGAATAAATTATTTAAATTTGTAACTCTTACAAACTTTAATTTTAACAAATAATTAAAAATTTGATTTGTAACTTTTACAAATCGAATTTAAAATATAATATTAAAATCAAATATTTTATTTGTAACATTTACAAATAAATAAAATACCATTACGACTAGGTTTCAACTTTTGAATCTTAGTTTTCATTACGGCTAGAGTTTAACTCTTAAACTTTCTAAACACAATCTCACATGAACAATTCATATTAGAAAAGAGAAAGCATATAGACGTCATTGCATACAACCCTTGATTTCAATTTAATTAAATAAACATAAAACATGCCTTATAATTAGAACACATATAAAACAATCACCATTGCAACATACAACATGTTCATATAATAAAGCACATCCTAAAAACATGTTCTTTAATTAAAATGTTGAGAAAAGAAATCAATATACATAAAGCAAAAATATATTGATATTAGTTTTCAAAAGGTGCAACCTTTGCAACATATCTCATAAAAATGCAACCTTTACATAATATCTCATTAAAAATGCAACCTTTGCAACATATCTAATAAAAGATGCAACCTTTGCAAAAGGATTCAACCTTTACAATTATTTTCATAAAAGAAATTTTATTTTTATTTTTACATGTTCTTTAAACAAATGTTTGCCCAAAACACGGTTTTGCAACCTGGCTCTGATACCACTGTTAGGAATCCCTAGTGTATGAGCAGCGGAAATACAAGGATTCCCATAGGATTTGCAAAGCGCCGTGTTTCAAAGCATAAGACAAACACAAAAAAAATTACGTTTTAGGATTACCTCTTGAAGAATATCGAAGCAATCGTAGCCTCGTCCTTTAGGAGTCCACACGAGTACTCCCACCAAAAATGCTACACCTTCCAAATGCTAGTTTGACGGCGTGTAGCTTTTACAACTTTTGCATATTTTTGTGTCTTTTTTGGGTAGCCGCCTATGAGCATCTTATGCTCTATTTATAGGCTTAGGTTTGACCTAATTTGCTCTCTAAAGAGTGGGCTCCTTACTCATTCTAAATGAGTTAGGCCCAATAGTCTTATTTTAGTCCAACTAAAATAAAAAGCTATTTTCTGATGGGCTTACTCTATGTGTGTGACCTTATAGGTAAAATACTCGGTTATATTAATAATAAACTACTTTATTATTAATATAAAATAAGAGCGGCATCTAGCAATGCATCATTATGTCCGAATATTATTTATTAACAACATAACCTATAAGTGATAATTATTTTATATGTTTGTTCTTTTGTCACGATATCCTAATTGGGCCCAAGGCATGGTCGTGTCATCCTTGTACGGTCCAATTTATTTTACTTGATACCGGAGTAGACTTTATCCGAATAAATATCCAATATTTATTCTTTCTAGCATGGCCATGCATTTCCTTAGTCTCACTCTATCAAGTGGCCTATAAATATCACTCCTGTCACATAGGAGAGACAAATCCCATCTACATCACTCACATCCCTCTACATAATTTGTACATTGCCTAACCACAACCTTTATAGTCCTCTTATTACAGAAGACGTTTGATTGTATTAAAACAATAAACTCCTTATGTAGGAATCGTAGTGACTTCAGGTCAAAGGACTACATATACCATTATCACATTGAGAATCATTTATGACATTCATGTAACGATCCATGCAACGTTCTCATGGTGGGTCTGTCCAGTACATCATTACTCTTAATGTGTACCCGTGTGAAGACTTGATATCATTTATATCCATGATCTGTGAGATCAGATCATCAGTACACTCATACACTAGTCTTAATGTATTTACATGTCCCCACGTAAATACTTGACTAGTGACATTTTAGGAATAACTCTCATATGACCTATTACTCCAAGGACAAATCAAGGTTGTTAAACTATTTAACAAAAATGACTTATTCAAAATGATGCGAACCTATATAGGCTTTTAGTGCATATTTCCAAAAAAAAGAACACCATAAAACACAAATGCAAAACAGAGAAAACTTGAAAGAAAAACAGGGTGAAACAAAGTATAAACCAATGCACACAGGCTGCAAGCAATTAAACGTAAAATAAAGATAGAAAGGAAGAAGAACATCAAGAAAATACGTGGTTCGGTCAATGATAGCCTACATCTATAGAGCAACAAAACTAATTTAGATGATGTTGTTACGTGATTACAATCCTAACCAACACTTAGCCAATGATCCAATAATTTTTCACCTTTTTCATGCACCTTACACAAGCACCCAAGGGCCCTATTTATAGGAAACAATTCCTAGCACCATCTATGAACAAAGGCATTTACATAGAAATTGAAACATAACAGACTCAAGCTAAGTTTGAGACTTACGCGAAGTCTACGAACAAACTTTGAAACATGTTGAGTTTATTGTCATAGGACCAACATACTTTGGAAAATGCAACAGATTTAGAGTCTACAACAGCCTTTAGAGTCATAGTTCTTCACAGTTCTTCACAATTCTCTATCTTGACTCTAATAGACCTTGATCCAAAAACATGTTTCCATAACTGCTCTCCACTTATGCATCAACATCATTTTGAAAAATTGATTAAGTCCAAGCAATGGTTGAACTTTACTCCTGGAAGAGACTTAGTCAACATATCTGCAGAATTTTATTCAATAGGAATCTTCTCCACCAGAATCTTTTTTAAATCAATCATTTCCCTAATGAAATGAAACTTCACATCAATGTGTTTAGTCCTTTCATGGTAAGTTCAATGATTTTCCAAGTGGATTGCACTTTGGCTGTTACAAAAACTTGTAATGCTATCTTGGTTTATTCTAAGATCACCAATCAGACCTTTCAACCACAAACCTTTCTTCACTCCTTCAGCCAGAGCAATGTACTTAGACTCTATCATTGAACGAGCTACCATAAATTACAATTTTTCTTTCTTGGACACTATGGTACCAAACAAACTGAAAACATAACCAGTGAGAGATTGTCTTGTGTCAATACAGCCTGCAAAGTCTGCATCCACATAACCAGTGATAGGATCACTGCCTTGAGCCACTTTCTTGTACATTAAGCCAAAGTCTGTTGTGCTATTTAAATATCTCAGAACCCACTTCAGAGCATTCAAATGAGCATGACCAGGATTAGCCATGAACCCGCTAATCAGACTTACAACATAGGCCAAATCACGTCTGGTGCAGACCATACTATACATGATGCTACCAACATCACTTGCATGTGGGATGGAGTCATTCTTGGTTCTTTCTTCCTCAGTTACTAGTGACTGAGAAGCTGAAAGCTTTGGCAGAGAGCCTAGAGGATTTTCAACAGACTTAAACTGATGCATTCTAAGTTTTTCAACAACTTTCTTCAAATACCTCTGTTGAGATAAAAAGAATTTTTTTTTGTTACTGATGATTTCCATTCCCAATATCTTTCTGGCTGGTCCCAAATCCTTTATTTCAAACTTTAATTTCAGAGTCTTTTTGAAAAACTTTATGTCCTTTATGCTTAAGCTTGGTAGCAGAATATCATCCACATAAAGGAGTAATTATAAGACACAAATGTTGTCACTTCTAAGAGTATACGCATAGTTGTCATAGTTGCACCTGCAGAACCAAGACTTTTGAAGAAAATCATCAAATCTTTTATACCACATCCTTGGACTTTGTTGCAGACCATAAAGAGACTTTTTGAGAAAATAGACTTTGCTACTATCTTCTTAAAACCCCTTTGGTTGCTGCATGAAGATAGTTTCCTCCATATCACCATGAAAAAATATTGTTTTTACATCCATTTGTTCTAGCTCTAAGTCAAATTGATTTATTAGACTTAGCAGAATTTTGATAGAACATTGTTTGACTACAAGTGAGAAAATCTCATTGTAATCAACACCATAAACCTCGATTAAACCCTTTGTAACAAGTTTGGCTTTAATCTTGGTGCTTCCATTCCTGGTATGCCATCATTTCTCTTGAAGATCCACTTGCTTATAATAACTCTTTGCCCCTTAGGCAAATCCATAAGTTTCCAGGTCCGATTCTTCTTTAGACAATTCATTTCTTCATGTATGGCCTTCCTCCAGTTATGTGCTTCAAAGTTTTCCATAGCTTCCTTAAAAGATCTTGGTTCAATACTCTAAATTTCTTCTACCACATTTAAGGCATAATAGATAAGGTCTGCATACTCATATCTGTTTGGTTGCTTAGGAATTCTCTTCCCTTTATCTTTAACCAACTGATAATTAGGGATGCTACGAGAGTCTGTAGCTTCACCTAAGCTGTTAATTTCTAGAAAATTAGGTTCTTTTGTAGTAGATCCTGGATCTGGGCTGGTAGTATATAAGAAGTGTTTTTCCACATTGAGTCTGTTTCTCCTTTGATGAGAGCTCCACCTCAATTTGAGTTTGTTCACCCTTTGAGGTGTTTTCATGTAGAGTCCGCTCCTTCTTTAACATCCCTATTTTTGACTTATTTAAAATGACATTTCTACTTATGATGCACTTTCCTCCACCTACTACTAGTCTCTATAGCTTGTAACCTTTCACACCTTCTGGATATCCAAGAAAAATGCATTTGACAATCCTTAGTTCTAGTTTCCCTTCCTTGACATGGGCATAAGCTAGAGAACTAAACACACAAAGACCTAAATAGTCTACAGGTTTTCCACTCCAAGCTTTCATAGGTTTCTTAAAATTTAAAGCTAAACAAAGGCATCTATTTATTAGGTGTACTACATATTGATGTATGCACTACGAGCTATTAATGTATCAATTTTAACTTATCAATAAAATAAGTATTTTAGTTTTAAGATTGTCTTAAAACTATTTATCCTGGAATAATAGGTCATGAGAAATATTCCTAAAACGTCTCTGATCAAGTATTTACATAGGGACTTGTAAATACATTAAGACTAGTGTGAATATACTGATGATTTGATCTCACAAATCATGAATATATATAATATCAAGTCTTTACATGGGTACACATTAAGAGTAACATTGTACTAGACAGACCCACCATGAGAACATTACATGGATCGTTACATGAATGTCATAAACGATTCTCAATGTGATAATGATATATAGTTCTTCGACCTGAAGTCACTAAGATTCCTACATAAGGAGTTTGTTGTTTTAATACAATCAAACATCATCTATAATAAGATGACCATAAAGATTGTGATTAGGCAATAAGCAAATTATGCAGAGGGATGTGAGTGATATAGATGAGATTTGTCTCTCCTATTTGACGAGAGTAATATCTATAGGCTACTTGATGGAGTGAGACTAACGAAATGCATAGCCATGCTAGGAAGAATAAATATTAGATATTTATTATGTAAAGTCTACTCTGGTGTCAAGTAAAATGAATTTGGCCATACAAGGATGACGACGACCATGCCTTGGGACCAATTAGATATCGTGACAAAAGGAATAAATATATAAAATAATTATCACTTATAGGTCATGTTGATGATAAATAATATTCAGACATAATGATGTATTGCTAGATGTCGCTTTTATTTTAAAATAATAATAAAATAGTTTATTATTAATATAACCAGATATTTTACCTATAGAGTCTCACACATAGAGTAGGCCCACCAGAGGATAGTTTTGTTTTAGTTGGACTAAAAATAAAGCTATTGGGCCTAACTCATTTAGAATGAGTCAGGAGCCCAACGTTTAATAAGAGTTCATCAAGTTAAGACCTAAGCCTATATATAGAGCATGAGATGCTCATAGGCTGCTGCTTAGAAATCAAGATTACTCTATGAACTTCCATACTAGCATTCAGAAATTCGGATTCTGGTGGGAGTGCTCGTGTGGACTCCTAAGGACAAAGCTACAATTGCTTCGATTGAGGAACTTATTTTGCGTCTACAAGAGGTAAACTCTAAAACACAATTTTAATTTTGTATGTAATGCCTTAAACATTTATTTTTGCAATTCCTTTTGGCAATCCTTTGTATTTTCACTGCCTAACAGTGAGGGGTTCCTAACACTGCAGTCGCAGCAGTTTCTCCCTAGAAGCATTTAGGAATTTCTGCTCCCAGAAGCATGAATCTAACTCTTTCAAGAATTGTCATGTTCATTCTTTTAGCCAGACCATTTTGTTAAGGTGAATAAGGAATTGTCTTGTGCCTCTTAATTCCCTATTTCCTACAAAACTCATTAAAATGGTCTAAAAGAAATTCCAGGCCATTATTAGTCCTTATAACTTAGTATGCTACTTAATTGATTTTGAATTAGTGTGTGTCATTCCTGAAATCTTATGAATGTTTCAGTCTTATCTTTTAGCACATACAACCAGACTCTCCTTGAAAAATCATCAATAATTGATAGAAAATATGAGCCTTCACCTAGAGTCTTAACTCTAGAAGGCCCCCATAAGTCAGAATGGACATATTCAAAAGGCTTGAAAGAAACATGCATGCTAGACCCAAATTTCACCTTTTATGATTTACCAAGCACACAATTTTCATAGAAATATAACTTGTTCATTTTATCTACATTTAACAGATTCTATTTTTCTAATTCAAATAAACCTTTTTTACTAAAATATCCAAGTCTGAGATGTCATAGTTTTATTTTATCATGACAATTTTTACTAGTTACAAACACATGAGCAATTACAGTGGAACCATCTAAGATAAACAGACTATTACATTTATCATTAATTCCTTAGCAGTGATTAAAGATCCATTGGAAATCTTAAGCACACCATGTCGAGTTCTAGTATAATATCCTAGATTATTAAACATTTCTTATAGAAATAAGATTTCTCTTAAGTTCAAGAACATACCTTACCTCTTTGAGAAGATATTCCCTATCATCAAACATCTTTAATCTGATGGTTCCTATCCCTTGCACCTTGCTGAGATGATTGTCTCCTAGTAAGACTGTTCCACCTTCTTTTAAGTCCAAGGTCTTGAAATAATCCTTCTTGGGGCACATATGATAAGAGCAGTCTGAGTCCATGACCCAGTCTTTTAAAGTTTGCATAGAAGAAGCAACTAGAACTCATGCACTTTCATATCCATCTGATGCAGTTGCAAAGTCTACTACTTCAGCAGTCCCCTTTGGACCCTTAGAATTTTTCAGGATAATTTTTCCTGAGGTGACTTGTCTTGTTACAAGTATGACATTTGTACTAGAATGTCTATTCACCAGATATTGACTTTTGAAAGGATTTCTTTCCCTTCTTGCCTTTCTATTTCTTCTTTTTCTTCCATTAGACACATTCAGACTTTCACCATTTCCTTCTGACTTAGATTCATGTTGCCTTTACAACTCTTTGGATCTAATTGAGGTCATAACCTCCTCCAAAGTTATGGTTTGTTCCTTTCCATATAGTATAGCATCTTTGAAGTGTTCATAGCTTTTAGGGAGATAATTTAAAAGAAAAATGGCTTTGTCTTCATTGTCCTGTTTTACCTTATTCTTTTCAAGATCGTCTAGGATTTTGTTAAAGTCTACCATATGCTTAGAGACGTTTCTTGCCTCATTCATCTTAAAGGAGTATAGATATTGTTTCAGACATAGTCTGTTCACAAGAGACTTTGTCATTTACAATAACTTCAACTTTGTGACATCCCAGTCAGTGTTGAGAGTGGGGAGTGATCGTCGGTGCATAGGCAAGGACAAGGAGCGGCTCCTGGCAGGCTTCCAGTGGGAGGGACATATGAACGAACCGAATATATACCAGAATGAGAGGGATCCAAAAACTGTATAGGTATGGGACTATACAGTTGAGGATAGCCTAAAGAAATGAATTCGTACTACCTATACCAACAAATACATTAGCCTTTTCGGTGGCCTATCACTTAAGGACTCCAAAGTTAAGCATGCTTAACTTGGAGTAATTCTAGGATGGGTGACCTCTTGGGAAGTTCTCAGGAAGTATGTGAGTGAGGACAAAAGCACATTAGAAAGGTCACGTGTTGGTCTGTGGGGAGAGTCGTTCATTCCTGAAAAGCGGCTGGGGCGTTACAAACTTCACCCATATTGATGCAGTTGTCTTCTCCCTCGCAACCTCCCTCAACGCCTTATCACCAAGGCATAGGATAATGACACTTCTTGTCTTTTTAATTATTTCCTCCTTCTTTCTTGGAGACAAAGAGATAGACATTTTATCAGCCCTTTTTATAGCTTCTACGCAGCCTTGCTGTATCAAGATAACCTCCATCTTGATTTTCCACAAACCAATCGTTTTCCCCTAAGAACTTCTTAATGTTGAATTTCATGGAACTCATTCTTTGATTTCTTAATGATTCAGGCATTCCCACAAATGATGCCACTTGTTGATTCTTTAATAAAAGTCTGATCACAAAAGCTCAAAAGAACACCATAAAACACAAATGCAAAACAGTGAAAGAACTTGGAAGAAAAATAGGGTGAAATAAAGTATAAATCAATGCACATAGACTTAAAGCAATTAAACATAAAAGAGAGATAGAGAGGAAGAAGAACACCAAGAAAATACGTGGTTCAGCCAAGGTTAGTCTACATCCATGAAAAGAGCAGCAAAACTGATCTAAATGATGTTGTTACACGGTTACAATCTTAACCAACACTTAGCTAACAATCCAACAATTTTTAGCCTTTTTCGTGCACCTTACACAAGCACCCAAGGGCCTTATTTATAAGAAACAATGTCTAACATTATCTATGAACGAAGGCATTTACATAGAAATTGAAACATGACAGACTTAGGCAAAGTCTGTGAATAGACTTTGCAACATACTGAGTATTCTGTTATAGGACCAACGGACTTTGGAACATGCAACAGACTTAGGCAAAGTCTGTGAACAGACTTTACAACATACCAAGTCTGTTGTTATAGGACCAATAGACTTTGGAACATACATTAGACTTAGAGTCTGCAATAATCTTTAAGTCATAGTTCTTCACATAAGTTAAGTGAAAACTTAAAGTTGGTAGTTAGAAACTTATAATTTAATTTATTAAACTAAAATATACTTGATAAAACTAACTGTCAAAACTAAAATGATATAAAAGATATATATTTTTTAAAATAGACATGAGTGATTTTTTTAAAATATATAAATGATGATAAAAATATAAAACATAAAATAAACTTGAAGTTTATAAATTTAAATATTACTTCAATTAACTTTTCAAAAAAACACTACAAACTATTAAAATAGTTCATTTATGAAAAGAAATTGTTTTATCTAACAAATTTTTAAAGTAATTCTTAAGGTTTTTGCAAACATAGTCTTAGCCTCTGATGTAACAGAGAGACGACAAAGTAAAAACAATGGTTGAACTGAGTCGCATTCTCTTAGCTTTCTCACATTCTGATTTCTGAAGTTTCGTAGTTACAAAAGCAAGAAATATGTTTGTGGTGAAACATTTATCTAGTGACTTCAATTCAAAACAATTAACTGCTTAATTTTATAAATTAATTTTGTAAAAAACTGATTTTAAGGTAACAAGGAATCTATAAGTAAAAATCATTAATTTATACTATAATATTTATTGTAATCTAAGAGTACTAAATTAAAAAATAAAATGTAGATATATATATTTATAATTGAGATTTATTTTTTAACTTTAAGAAATGATTATAATTTATTATCATTTAATGTAAAACATGGCTATGAAATAATTATAGAATTCTTTTTTTCTTCTTAAAGATAAACGACTAAAAATCAATTAAATAATCTGTATCTTTAATATGTTTTTAATAATGAAATATAAATTTCTCCTTACATCATGGTGTTTTATTATATTGTTTAGTTATATTAATATATAATGTATTATAGAAATAACTGATGTAAAAAATACATGATAACTTAGCAAGGAAGGATATCATGTTTTTTTATATAAAAATAACAAATGTAGTGCCAAAAAGTAATTAAAAACAATAAATAAGTGTACTTAGATACAATTTTATTACCTCTAAGCCAAGTGCTACACAAAATAAGTGGCAATAATTCCAAAGATCTTTAATTGACGAGGAGTCTCTTTCACCATAAGGTTACATTATCAACCAATGTGTGAGTTGTGATGAGCTCTGTAGACCTTCATGTTGCATTTTATGATGAAACATCGTAAAAAAATTTTGCAAACAAAGAAGATTGATATCATTGACGGTAACCTAAAATTACAAGGGAAATAATTGAAAAGTCAAATTAACAACATATAAGAGCTAATAATTTGAGTCATAGACGTGTCAAATAAATCATTAAAAGTTATACACATACTTGTGACATTTATTGTAGGTTTTAAAAAACCTCTTTGAAAACAACATTAATAGTGGTGTTGGACGCTTTTTCTTCCTTGTCATGTATTAATATCTTCAAACCTTGTTTGCTTTGAACTCTAGAGAAAGCCACATATAATTGACCATGACTAAATACAGGTTTGGGTAAATATAATCTCATATTTGCTAGTGATTGACCTTGAGATGTATTGATAGTCATAGCGTATGAAATAATCAATGGAAATTGTCTTCTTATGAGTTGAAAAAGCCATGGTGATTGAGATGGAGACATGGACATTCTAGGAATGTAAGTTAAATTTCCAACATTTTTGCCTGATATAATCTTTGCTTCAATAACATGGTTTGCCAATTTTGTCACGATTAGTCTAGTTCCATTACATAGTCTTTCATTTTGGTCTAAATTTCTCAACAACATAACTGGAGTTCCAACTTTTAATCTAATTTTGTGATTAGGAATGCCTGAAGTTCTAAGTGTATTTAAAAATTCTGGAGTCAATGTCTCAAACATAGTATTTTGAAGGGCGTCAGATTTGTCTATAGAATCATAACTTAGATACTCTTTTTCAACAACCTCAATAGTTGAAGCTAAAATGGCTTTAGATTTAAGGAACTCTTCATTCATGTATTCTTTGATTATATTAGGATATGTAGATTGGACTATAGCATGTATTGGATCATCAAAATTTTTAATAAGAAATGTTTCTGGTATTTCTATTGTTCTGGAACCATCGTTTGGCTCACCAACTTTACCATCTCCTATATTCAATAACCATTGAGAAAATTCACTTAATTCTTTTGCATTTGGATTATGTTGATCATCTTGCAAACGCATGTTTTTTGTTAGTGTTAATATATGATAATTATCCCAAAGGTATGAAGCATTGATTGTTGCATTGACAATATCTGACCGACTTCCTCTTGGAATCACTGGCAAAATTTATTGAAAGTCACCTCCAAAAAGTACTTTTCCTCCAAAAGGTAAGTCTATGTTATTGGAAGGTCTCATAATATCTTTTAAGCTTTTATCTAATGCTTCAAAACAATATTTATATGCCATTGGAGCTTCATCCCAAATAATCAATTTTGTCACTTTTAGCAACTCTGCTAAGTCACTTTGTTGATGAATATTACAAGTTGAGTTCTCTAAAGTTGGAACTGGAATAGCAAATTTTGAGTGTTTTGTTCTTCCACCAGGCAATAATAATGATGCTATACCACTTGATGCTACAGTTAAAACAATATCACCTTTTGAACGCAATGTAGAGGCAAGTGTTTTCCACATGAAAGTTTTACCAGTTCCACCATACCCATATAGGAAAAACATACCACCATGTTGTTCATTCACGACTCTCATTATTTTGTTAAAAATGCCTTTTTGTTCATCTACAAAAAAATAGTTAATCACAATTAATTATTTTACCTCTTGAGAAATAAAAATTGTAATAGAAATAATTATAAGTTGGTTCATACTAATGCATAGGATCACCTATGAGAGAGCTAACAAAGAGTTGGAATTGATTCTGCAAATCATTTGTATCATAGTTAAGTTTTGCATAAATAAGCTTATTTCCCAAGTGACTTGAAATCGATCCTTCTGGATAAGGCAATGATGGAAAATCCTTAAGACTCTTCCGGTTTGATTGCAATAACTCCTCAATTTGTAAAAGAGTTAAATTTTGTAATTGTTGAACATCAAGTTGTAAGTCTGTATCAATTTAAATGTTAATTAATAAGTTGTAGTCAAACATGTTATAGAAATCAAAAGCATACTGAATTGTGTATACCTTGATTATTCACCAATCTCCTTTGCTCATAAAGAATACCATCTGCCAGCCATTCCCAAGTTTGTGCCCATACATGTTCTGGTCTATTAACACTATTTGAGATAAGCATAGTTACAAATAATTTTCTTAAGTAGTAACCTGCTCCCCAATCTTTAGCTTCTTTAATAGCTTCAATATATTCTTTATCATCATCTAGAAAACCCATTGCGAAACATGCTTCCCTAAATGTTGAATATACAATATTACCTACAGTTTTAATATCTTCATAACTGCATGGTCCTTTAACAACAGAAAGCATCATTCTTAGATAAAATAATTCACCACTACTTGGCGGAACCCAAATTAGTCTTCCAATAGTGTAACCTTTCTCTCTTGGTTTCCAACATCTTTCCTTTGCATTATATACAAATTTAGACACAAACTTTGCATATGTAAGTTGTTTTGCTTCTTGATAAATTTTATTTGCTTACATCCAAGATGTGAACATTGATTCTTTAACACTTGATTTAGAAAGCAGAGAATCAATGTCCTCACAGTCATTAAAATAAATAGACTGTTCATTCTCAAGATGAAAGTACATTTGTTCAACAGCAGGTGTTCTACCATGAATTGGAAAGGAAAAAATTCTTCAACATGCCTCACATGAGGAGATATATCTACAATCAAGATATTGCTTTATTTGATCATTCATTTCAAAATTAGGTCTTTCTTCATTCTGTGTGGGCACAATAGCAGCTGTAATTCGATCATATCCTTTGTTGATATACTTAAATAAATACTTTATCAAAGTACTTTGATTACACCATTCAATATTAAGATGTGCTTCATACCTTCTTAAAAGTTTGGGATTATAAGGAACAACATAACAATTATCAAGAAATATTCCATTTTTTTCAATAAAATTTCTGTCATTTCTTCTTCTATAAATTGGAAAACCATCTTGATCAACAATAGTTGAACTTTGGAATTATTTAGGAAAATACTTAGAACATTTACCATCTTTCATGCAGGGGGAAGATTTGTTAGCTAAACCATAAGGACCATGCATCATGTGAGCTTTAACTAAGTCATATAAATGTTTATCTATCTCTAGATTTCGGATCTCAGTGCAAATAATTTTGTCAATGTCTTTAGCAGTTGGATACTTGTTAGCTGGATGTAAGAAAACCAATATATGTGCATGTGGTAGCCCTCTTTTTTAAAATTCAATTGTATATATATCTACAATTAAAAAGTTTTTATTAGTATTAAAAACAAATAAAAAGATATGAATATAAGAAACATATGATACTTACATGCACTAATTTTACCAAAGATCTCATTCTTCTTTATATCTTTGATCAGTTGCTCAAATTTCATTTTAAAGACTCGAGATACTATATCAGGGCGGTCTTGTGCCTTTAAATTCATTGGTCTAACTATTCTTTGAATTTCAGGCCAATTAGGATTACATGTGAATATAAGAAACAAATTTGGAAATCCAACAAAACTATATATTGCCATACCATCAAAATATAATTGATCCATATATCTACGTCCTCCAACAAAACTTGACGGTAATACAATTCTTTTCCCTTTGTTTGATCCTTCATTTTGTAATTGATTACGAGATTCATACAAATTGTTTTACTTATCCACTCTTAACTATTTTTGATGGGTTCTAATATAAAACAATCTCTCTGATTCCATCATAGTATAACCGTCAACAACAAATTGTTGAAAAAGTCTCCTAGCCCTTAATAGCGTTTCTGCTTCATCTTTTCTAGTTTGTAATCTAAAACAAAGAAACTCTCTTATAGTGATTTTATTTCTTTTTGCTAGCTGGGATCTAATTCTTTCTCTATGTTGCACATCATTTCTGTATCCATCTTCACCATAAGGAAACAAAAGTGGATATTGTAATCCTAAATAACCAGTTTGCAATTCATTAATTCTTTGCAATTTCCCAGATTGTGTTTCTATTATAATATCTCTATTCGATCCACTATCTACATCACCAACAATAAGAGTAGCAACTTCAGCCACAGTAGGTAAATTATAAACTCTTCCATCAGTTGCTCTATCAGATATCAATTTTAATCTCAAATTTTGTGTCTCTATCATGTTAAATCTTTCCTTAGCCATTCTAAAAGACTTAACAAACACATTATGTTCATCAAGCATTTCAGTCAACTTAAGGACAATGTGTGGATTCAGGTTCTCTTGGAATCTGCTCACAAACATGAAAATATTGATTAGAAAAATAATAAACTAAGATAAACATGAAATTGTAAATTTTGCTAAACATAGATTTTTACAACCATAAACATGAAGAATAGTAACATACCTGTAACTTGAAAGTCTGTTATGTATCTCATTTTTAGTGTCATATATATAAAGTTACGCAAATTTTGGTTGGCATCCAGGCATAGGCAATAAACTACCAATTAAGTGACATGATTGCCCTTGTATTCTAAAAGAAGGTGGTCCTCTTCCATTATTGATGGATTTATCCAATTTTGCTCCCGGTGATGTGAATGCAAACACCATATTATATGATCTTATATGTTGTTGAAAATGCTTGCTATCAGTTGAATCAACATCATATAAAAGATGTTTAAGAAAACTGGGAGGATCATTAAGAGTAGGTAATTGAATCTTTCCAACACCACAACAAAGTCCAAACTTTGGATGTGAAGTATTTTTATCTTTCTTGTTTCTCTCTTGATACCACATGTAAGCTCCATAATATTGGCATGGCCATGTAGGATCTCCAATGTCAACATATTCTAATAACAATTAAAAATGATTAGCAATAATAAAACATAGTGTATTTATACCATGAATTATGTACTCATAATCTATAGATAGAAATAGATAACGAGAAAGAAAGAAAGAGACAGAAAAAGAGAAAAGGAGAGACAGAGCTAGAGACATACAATACCTTTATCTAATAATGTAGTATTATATACATCTTCATCTTTAGTTAAGTACTCCTCATCATAATCTAAATCAGCAAATTCATTAATTAGTTCATTATTTCTTATGAAATAAACTATATCTAAATATAGTTTGACTTATATTTTAAAAAATTATCAAATAGTGCTAGTACCTATTCCTTGATTCAATTGATGATTAGGAAGAACTTCTGGTTATGAATGAGATACAAGATACCCATCTTTTATCAAATGTGTACCCCTAGCCAGCTGTTTACTCAAACTTGGGATAATATCAAATTGTTTACTTTTGTTATTTATCCCAGAAAGGTGCTTAGTTGCCTCAACTTCTTGTACCATGTTAGGATTCAATTCACTGAATTTGTTCATAAGGTTAGTACTTAACTTTTGAATATCAATTACAGTCCTTTTCTTTGAATTTGTATTTTTGGTATTGCTAGGCTGAGTGTGCGCAGCTAGATTGCAATTATTTGACATAGTTGATGCACTAGAACATTGACCACCATCGTTTAGAATGATAGATAAGATATCTCTTAGAGTTGTATTATATTTTTGCCTTGAAAAAGACAAATTATGATCTGCAAATGATATAATAATTAACAACATTTATATTAAATTTAAGGTTTAAACATAAACAAACATTACTTACCAATTTGATCTTAGGCCTGATGTCTCTTCGACCTTATGTTTCATTTTTGTTCCAACAATATCTTTCTTTTCAAACGTGTTTTTGCTGAATCATTATCTTTCTTTGGTTGTTGATCTATTTTTCTAATAAATTTTCATGATACTATTAACCTAAAGTAACATTCTTGTTGTTAGATATAATAAACTATATTTTAAAAAAGTACAATTTGACTACATTAATAGGAGTGATAAAGTTAGAATGATAATAGTATCAAGTAAGAAGTAGAGTAAGCACAATGAAAAACTATATATATTTATGATAATGCCTTCAACAATGCATTGGTAAACCAATGGTGCAAGATTTTAATTTCAAAGACAAGATATATTGTATTTAAAATTAAGAATAGAATAACCATTAAGTTCATTTTTTTTAATTTCAAAGCTTACCAATCACATAACTAATATCTTTAATATCTTTAATACATGCTAAATTAAATCCTGATGACCATGCTTAATATTTATTTTATTACCTCATTCAACATTCTATGCAGCTCATCCCTAGCTTCAACAACACGGTCCCTATCATTGTTATCAACCATAAAAGAAGCCCTTGTGTATTTTGGAAGTAATGTCTCCACAAGGACAGATCTGCATGATATCAAGAATAATTATTTTTTAAACAATTCAAAGAGATCTCATTACTACCAAGAGGTCAAAGGTAAGACAATAGTTAGTCAGAGTATTGAGTAAAATAGCTGTGACATACACACTCTAAAAGTCAGTATGTAGTTCAATAGTTAGTCACACGAGTCAAGCTCACAGCATCCAGAGTCTCAAATTCAAGACCTAGTCATAAAGAGTAGAAGCTTGCATGGCCATTGAGTTTATGATATTAATAATATTTCATAAGCCGCAGAGCATCACCATAAGCACTACAATTTGCATACAAATCATTGCATAATTAAGCATACAGGTCTCCAATTAAGCATAAAAATCTTATTACCGTACCATATACATACTTGCTGAATCCAAGTTTCAACCATACCATGTTATAAAATCAACAAAAGTACTGCAGACATTTTGCTAATCAAAATATACTATTGTACTCTTATGCAATGAGTATTGAAAACTTTATTTTTCTAGTAGCTGTCACATTTTAAATGATTATTGAAAACTGTACATTTCACATATTTATACTCTTTTATATCAAATAAGGTTTTAATTTATCCTTTTTTATGTGTTACTATGCTGAACTTTCTTAGGAACTAATAAACTTAATTTATAAGGTCAATAATCAGAGGGAAATTTTTTTGTAGCTTCCTAACATGAGATTTATTTTTTAAAAAAGAGAAAGAAAATTCTTAAACTCTATCAACCATTCAATTTGATATATTACATGTTATTTTTAGTTTGACTTAGTTTTATTTTTCTGTTGAAAAACCCAATAGAATTTGATTTGATTAAACACTTTGCTTCACAGGTTGGGTTTGTGAATTCCTTAGCTTCTACAAAATCAGCAGAGTGAAAGTTGCAGAAGTTGAATAGGTTAAGTTTTGCTCCAAGACTTTTATGTACTATGGTTTTTTATGAATACTCTTTTTCACTGGAATTTCTTTGGTAGACCACCGAATTTTCAACATCCTATATATAATGCATTTCGACAGGCATTGAACCTTTCATAATGCAGTAGCCATTCAATGGCCATGTCATTCAGCATTAAATCTAAGCAATCAACATATTCTCTCTTTCCTATTTTTCTCAATCCTTATAGGAAAGAAAAAACACAAGGTAGCCATACAACTTACACCATTAATAGTTTATCTTCATACAGAACAACCAAAAAAGGAGGTAAATCTAACCTGATTTTTTGAAGCAAACACCACACACCTCTGGCTAAACCTTTGAAAAATATATAAAAAATTAGTATGAGAATTGTGACATCCCGGATAATTATAGAAAAATTTTGTGAAGTGGAAATATTAAAAATTATTTTTAGGAATTTATTTGATATTTTTATAAATTATTGGTTAATTATAAAGGGTGTGATTAGAAGAAGAGAAGTTTAATTAAATCTTTAAAGAAATTGTAAAGGACTTGGAGAAATGACCGGTTAAAGAGGTTACCGGTTGGAAGTGACCGGTTGAGAAGGTAACCGGTTACAATAAGTTTAAATAATGGTTTCCTTCTCTTTCCTCAATCATTTGCGCAATCATTCACTCTTTCACGTGAAGAACATCTGTTACTTTTCTTCTTCTTCCTCCATTGTTAAGAGCTTTAAGCTTTGAAAGGAGGTCCATCTTTGCATCAAACCTTAAAATAATTACATAGCTATGACAGTGGTTTCAAGGTAAGTTCTTTGAACCGTTTAAAATTGATACCTCACCTCTTTCCTTTCTTTTCTGGACCGAATGGTCATGTGTATGGAGGAGGGATACTGTTCCGATCCCCACTCCTCCTGGCTGTGAGCTTGAAAATGGTTCTTTTAACTGTGTGGACGGTGGTATGATGTTAACAAGCATCACGTTCCAAACCCGTAGGTAGTGGAACGAACATCAGTGGGACATTTAAGGAAGCTGGTGCTGAACGAAGGTAGGACGGTGAACCCATAAATCATTGAAGCGTGGAACAGAGGTAAGGGGGTGTTTGGGTTATAATTAATTAGAATAGGACATACTGTCCGAGTCATTGTAATAACTGTGAACTGAGTGAGAGTTGATGCTGAATGAAAACTGTGAATATGTATATGAATGTACTATGAATGTACACACCGATCGGTTTAGGATCGTGTGTGTGTGTATGACTTAATATTTAATGCTGTGATAATAAAGATGGTGCTGGATGAAAGTTAATGTGTATGTATGCATGTGTATGGACACCGATCGGTTTCTGATCGTGTGTGTGACTATTCCGATTGAAAGTGAATTATTTGATGCTATGATGAAATGATGATATGACAATCGGTGTTTTGTGGCAATGACGAGTCGGGTTTGACAAGCAGGTCACCCGAGTGATGTTGTTAATGAGTCGGGTTTGACAAGCAGGTCACCCTAGTGATGTTGTTAATGAGTCGGGTTTGACAAGCAGGTCACCCGAGCGATGTTGTTAATGGCCACTTATGTATGTGAAATGTGAATATATGATGATGTGGTATGGGACGACCGACGGTATATGTTACCCTCGTTTTTCGCTTCAGTGGTCAAGCAAGACCCAGTTAAGCTACCCAGAGGTCTATGACCCAGTGGTTGAGGGGGAGTCAAGCAGGACTCGATGAACCAAGCAGGGTTCACGGGGTGTCAAGTAGGACCCCCAGCTGAAGGTCGATCCTTTGAGTATCTGGATACTTTGTCAATTTTGTTGAGTCAGTGATGAAAATTGATGATTTGATAATTTTGCTGAGTGCAATTGGTTTTAATTGTCGAATGAAAATTGAAATATTTACTGATTGATTTGATGTATTTGCTGAGTGTAATTTCATATAATTGCCGAGTGGTTGTTATATTTTCTGAGTGGAAAATTGTTATATTTGTCGAGCGGAAGTTATTACTGAATGTTGTTAAAATGGCTGTGTTGATAGCTATGATTGCTGAGTTTGAGTGTACTATTGAATGTGAGCTTAATGCCGAGTGTTAATGGATAAAGGCCGAGTGCGCCTTGCAATTTGAGAACAAAAAGAATCGGACGGAGTTTATACTCGTATTTTATTTAAATTCCATTCTAGATTAATTATGATGCTAAACACTCACCCTTGCTGTGGTTTTCATTTTTAGTAACCAGTGACAGGGAAGAGGTCGGAGCCATGGAGGTACGCCAAGCGGAGGATTGATGCCAAAGCACTGAGTGAATTTGAATGAATTGTGTAATATATGTATATATTGAGTTTTTCGGGTGTTTGATGCTACAATGTATTCTGTTTTGAATAAAAATTAAATCGGTGTTTATTTTATGAGTGTAATTGCATTGCTGTAGCATGGTTGATTACCAGGCAAAACTAGCCGAGTGGAATTATTCTTGTCCGAGCAAGGGTCGATTGATTTGGTGCCTGAGTATCCTTCATTTCTTTCTGAGTGAAGGATAACTGAGAGACCACTTCCGAGTGGAAAGGTTAGTGTGTCTTCGAGTGAGCTATGGCTGAGACTTCAAGTGAAGAAAGATAAGAGTGCTTCTGAGTGAAGGTATGAGTGAGTCTTTCCTGAGTGATGGGAGGTTAAGCTTTTCTGAGAGATGAAAGACCAGTGTTCCCGAGTGGACTTATTTTCGAGTGAAAGTTGACTCGTTAATTCTTCTTGTGAGTCTTGTTTATTCAGATCTAATGTGTAGCAATCACCCAAGCGAGTTGGAACTCGCCTAAGCGACTTTCCCAGTGTTTGCCCAAGAGAATCAGGATCTCGCTCAGGCGAATGATCCCTGACTCTGATTTCTTCCTTCCGCTGATTTTCAATTTTATGTTGAAATATTCTGATCTGTTATTGCCATTTTGAGTAAGACTTTATTATTTTGAACGAATTTAATAAAAATAAAGATTATTATATATTAAGACCGAGTGGATTTTATTAAAAGCGAAAAATCTATTGTGAAAAATGAGAAAATTTGACGAGGGTCGTCACAAGAATCAAATATAGTGAAGATGAAAATGGAACAAATAAGTAAATGGCAAAGAAAAACTTACAAAAGAAATGATTAAGAGTGGCAATTGGTTCAAGTGGAGTGGGTAAGAATGGCACTCGTTTAAGTGTATTTCACTGAGCAATGTTGAGAAGTTCTTTTGCTATTATGAAACGTTGCTGCAAGAGTAGAGAAAATACTTTTGCTATTCTGATTTATTTTAGCTTTTTTAAGAGTAAGAAGTTAATAAAAGAAAAAGTAAAGTAAAAATATATTATCTTATTCTAACCATGTCTTGCAAGTTTTTATATTAATTTATTTCCTGCACATTGTAAGTAGTAAAGGCTGACACAATTTTCATCTTGGCATGCTAGGTGATCCGGTCCCAACACCGGCCCCCAAGAGCATGGTTTTAATGCCTTGCCAGATCAGCATTTTGAACAGGAGAAATACATTTCAAATCCTCTACGATTACTCTTATACGGAGTATATACCGCCAAGGCATATGACTCCGCCAAGGCATGTTACTCCGCCAAGGCATGTGACTCCGCCAAGGCTTATCACTCCGCCAAGGTGGAAAGTATTAAAAAGATTGTACACATACATAAATCATTTCCAATGCACACTACTCTGCCAAGCCATAGGCTCAATACAGGCGGAATACCAAAATCCCCATACTGCGAAACGAGCCCATATTTATAACCCCGGCACGAGATTGACTCTGCCTTGAGAGGTTGAAAATGGGAATCACGCTGTCACGCATAAGAGGGAACAACAAATAAAATAATAAAGCATCAACGCTTTCCAAGTGAGTGGAAATACCCACTACAGTGATGGTGCTCGTGAACGGCGCAGGGACCCACTACCTTTCTTGCGTTGTGCCTGAAAATAAGGAATAGGTCCCACCAATAATAGAGCACCAGTAACAGGTATATAAACCTCAGCGAAAAGGTATAAGGGATCTTCCTAATTCTGGACCTTACACTCATACTTGCATAATTCTCTCAGATTTGCTTTCTAAGTCTAACAGTACTTCAAAATACTGACTTGAGCGTCGGAGAATAATTGCAGGTACAACCACCAATTGTGTCAAGGCAAAGGAGGCTATTCCAGGCGGACTGCTACACCGCCGCAGAGTGCATTGTACTACGCCCCAGTATACAAGAGTACTCCATATTTGTATCTGTATAAGGCCCTCCTCATATCAGATTTTACCTGACATATACATTTTGAATTGTTTGACAATCATACCTTTACACCCCTTGTAAAGAACAGTTCATTGGCACGCCCGGTGGGACCTGTAAATTTGGTAATCCCACAATCCTTGAACGATTCCCATTACATTCATCATCAATGGAAAGACCAGGACCAGAAATGCAGACTGAGGATTCTCCTCCACGCAATCCTAGACATCTAAGCTTTGACAACGATACTCACAAAAGGGCAACGCATGTTGGCTCTCTAGATCCGAGAGATGACATAATCAGAATGTTGAGGGAAGAAATCGCAGAACTTCGACGTGAAAAGGCAAATCCCATACACGAGAAAGCGGGCCCTACAAAACTGCCGCACCATGAATCGCATGTACAGGAGGAATCGAGTACTCCAAATTACTCTCGCATCCCTACTTACATGGAAGAGCAACGAAGCCTTCCACTGGCAAATGCCCACCATCAGGAGGGAAAGAGAGTCGTTTCAAATACATCCCCCTCGGGATACAAGATGAGTATCCCATTTTCCAAAAGTCTGATGAGTGCACATGTCCCCAGACATTTGCAAACGATGCAACCCATCTCTATAGGAAAATACACCGGCGAGACCGATCCTTCTAAGCATTTAGATGCTTACATCTATGAAGCTATGTTCTTAGGTGCGGAAGAAGATGTCATGTGCAGAATGTTTCCCAGGACCCTCACAGGTGAAGCTCTTAGTTGGTTCAAAAGTTTACCTTCAGGTTCCATTGATTCATGGGAGGACTTGGCCACAGCTTTTGGCAGTCACTTTGTAATCTCTAGGGATACGCCTAGAACCTCCCATACCTTGGCTCAGATCAAGCAAGGTGACAAAGAGTCTCTAAAGGATTTCCTGAAGAGGTTTTATAAAGAGGCGGCCATGGTCCCTGACTTGACAGAAGCGATCCAGTTGCATATCCTCATCGAGGCCATGCAGCCGAAATCACCCTTTGCTTTGTCGTTGGCAAAAGGACCTCCATCCACCATGGAGGAGTTTCGCAGGAAAGCATCCAAGTACATAGGTATTGAGATGCACTTGGAAGCCACTGCATCTCGCAATAAACCACCCATTTCAGCTCCACACCATGACAAAGATAAAGAAAAATCATCCAGAAATGATAAGTTCCCTCAGAAAGATAAGGCGGGGAACCAACCCTTCAAACAGCAAGATAGACGTGTGTTCAATTTTGCTCATTATGCACCCCTGAACATGACTTATGAAAAAATCTTGCGCAAAATAGGATGGACTACCCTCAACGTTTACGGGATTCAACGTCCACCTCCACTCAGACGCGGTGGGAATCCAAAGAAATATTGTGAGTTCCACGAGTTAGTTGGCCATACCACGGAGGAGTGCAAGCAACTCAAAAACACCATCGAGGTGCTTATTTGTGAAGGTAAACTGAAACATTATTTGTTTAAGGGTAAATCTCATGATGAGCCAGAGAGGTTCGAAAAACGACCTCGCAATCGTTCTCTGGATCCTGATAACACTCGAGAGCCAAAACGCACAGCGGCAACAGAAAAACAAAAGAGTATTATTCTGGAGTCCGCCCAAAGAGAACCAAGCCCTGAACCCAGATCGCGGGGCAAAAGGCAGGTGGTAGATATGATTGTTGGGGGCTTTGCTGGGGGCGGACCCTCGATCACCGCGAGGAAAAACCACCATCGTATGATCTTGTCTGTGCAAGGCAAGAGCAAAGAATATCGCCCATTCAGGAACGGGGTTCAGACTCCGCCTATAACCTTCACAGACGATGATTTTGGCCCTACTATTCCTGAAGGAGATGACGCAGTAGTGATTATTGCAGTAATCACTAATATGGATGTAAAACGCATCCTAGTTGATCAGGGAAGTTCCTATGACGTTATCTTTTATGATTGTTTTAAACGCATGGGATTAACTGATGCAGATTTGTAACCATATACGCAGGACCTTACAGCCTTCAATGGCGCCAAGCAGCCCACCAAAGGCTACTTGGACACGAGAATTACTTTTGACGGCGAACCTGGAGCAAGGACTGTGAAATCCAGGATTCTTGTCATTGATGTGAAATCTCCATACAATGGCATCATTGGGCGGCCAACCCTGAATGCCATGGAAGCCATCGTTTCAACCCCCCACTTGTTAATCAAGTTCATTGACAAAGATAATCAAGTCTCATCTGTAAGGGGTGACCAAGAAATGGATCGCTATTGCTACAATTTGAGTCTTAACATGGTGAAGCTTGAAGCCATGTCTAAGAAAAGAAAGTTGAATGAAGGGAGCAGTGCGGCGGCGTCTGTCAATTTGGTGGATCTTGACCCCAGGGTGGAGTCTTCTATAGACCCACTGAACCCTTTGAAACCAACTCCTGATAGTGGTTCCAAGTCTATTGTTTTGGGTAGCACCCCGAAACAGATTACAAACATCAATGACAAGCTTGAGGCCAACATGGAGGCAAAACTAATTGCACTTCTCCATGAGTATAAAGAAATTTTCGCTTGGACCGCTGCAGACATGCCTGGCATGGATCCCAACTTTTGTTGTCACCGCCTGGCGGTGTACCCTGAAACTAAGCCTGTAGCACAAAAGAAACGGCATATGGGTCCAGCTAAACAAAAAACTGCCTGTGAGTAAACAGAGGAACTCCTCAAGGCGGGGTTCATCAGGGAACTCCGTTACTCCTCCTGGTTGTCTAACGTGGTCATCGTACAGAAAGCCAATGGCAAGTGGCGTATGTGTATAGACTACATTGATTTGAATAAATGTTGTCCCAAGGATCCATACCCTCTCCCCAACATTGATAGATTGGTTGATGACTCTTCAGGATACAAGTATCTATCTTTTATGGATGCTTACTCCGGTTACAACCAAATTCCGATGTGTGAGGATGATCAAGAGAAGACAGCGTTTGTTAATGATAAAGGAGTCTTCTGCTACAACGTCATGCCATTTGGGTTAAAAAACGCCGGGGCAACCTACCAGCGTATGATCAACAAAGTTTTTGAGGGTATGCATACAAAGCTGGTAGAAGTTTATATTGATGATATTATTGCCAAGACCCCGGAAGGAGGAAACCATGTTGAGGATCTACGCCTCATTTTTCAGCGCCTACAACGATATGATATGAGGCTCAACCCTTTGAAATGCACATTCGCTGTCTCTGGTGGCAGATTTTTGGGCTTCATGTTGACACAAAGAGGTATAGAGGCCAACCCTGATAAATGTCGCGTTATCTAGGAGTTGCAGAGCCCCAAAACACTAAAAGAAGTACAATCTCTCAACGGCAAAATTGCTGCTCTAGCACGATTCATGCCAAAAATGGCTCATCGCTCTCTTCCCTTGTACAAAATGCTAAGAAAAGACAAGAAATTCAGTTGGGGCCCAGAGCAAGAAGCGGCTTTCCAAAGCTTGAAAAATGTCTTGGCCAGCCCTCCAATCCTGGTAAAACCAAGCCCAGGTGAACAACTCATTGTTTATTTGTCTGTTTCAGATGAAGCCTTAGTAGTAGCTCTGGTTAAGGAGACAGTTGAAGGCCAACGACCAGTGTACTTCATCAGTAAAACATTGCATGGTGCAGAATGCCGTTATCAGAAGATTGAAAAGGCAGCACTTGCAGTTGTTTGGGCTTCACGACGCCTAAGACCATACTTTCATGCCCATCCTATCTTGATTCGCACAGACTTGCCACTTCATACTATACTATTCAAACCAGACCTAGCTGGAAGAATGATCAAATGGGCCGTAGAACTCTCTGAATTTGACATATCCTACGAACCAAGAACTGCTATCAAGGCACAAGTCCTAGCAGACTTCGTAGTTGAGTTAACAGGCTCTAGCCCAGATGCAGATCATTCACATTGAACAATATACGTTGATGGATCTTCAAATAGCAAAGGATGTGGGGTAGGAATTGTTGTGGAAAGCGATGACGGGGTACATCTCGAAATTTCATTGCACTCCACCTTCACTACGTCTAACAATCAGGCGGAGTATGAAGCCTGCTTAGCCGGACTCAGAGCAGCACAAGATATTGGGGCCAAAACTGTAACCTTATGCAGTGATTCTCAATTAGTCATTTCGCAAATTCTTGGCGAATATCAGGCTAAAGACCCTTTGCTGCAACAATATCTAAACTGCGTTAATGAGTTAAAGCAACGCTTCGACGAAGTCACTTTCAAACATGTACCCCGGGAAGAAAATACACGTGCTGATATCCTCTCCAGGTTGGCTAGCACAAAGAAGGCAGGATGCATAACTATGGTTGTACAAAGTACCTTGACGGAGCCAAGTATTTCCTTTCCTTCCTCAATTTGTATGATTAGAAGCCGTTCCTTTGATGACAATTCCTGGGTAGCACCGATAGTCCGTTACCTTGTTAATGGACAATTACCCACGGATGATCTTGAGTGACGAAAACTAAAGAAAGAAGCACCTTATTATACGCTCCTAGATGGACAGTTATACCGCCGAGGAATTTCTGTTCCTTACTTAATATGCATAAACGAAAATGAGGTGCAAGCCGTTTTAGAAGAAGTCCATGAAGGGCAGTGTGGACACCATCCGGGGGCACGTAGTCTAATGAGAAAAATACTCAGATCTGGGTATTGGTGGCCTACCCTGAAGCATGACTCTGCCTCGTATGTTCAGAAGTGCGATCAATGTCAACGATTCGCAAACCTTCATCATACTCCGACGGAAGAAATGTCATCATCAATAACGCCTTGGCCTTTCTATCAATGGGGTATGGATATCTTAGGTCCATTCCCAACTGTGCCTGGCGGTATCAAGTACTTGATAGTTGGCGTTGATTACTTCACCAAATGGATTGAAGTAGGGGCAGTGGTGCACATTACATCATCCAGGACTCGTAGATTCGTATATGAAAATATCATCACACGTTTCGGAGTCCCTGGACGCATAGTCACTGATAATGGCACCCAATTCACAGATCGTAAGTTCACTGAACTCTTAGAAAATCTCAGCATTATGCAGATTTTTTCTTCTGTGGAACATCCTCAAACCAATGGCCAAGCTGAAGTTGCCAACAGAGAAATCTTGAAAGGCCTTAAGAAACGCCTTGGTGAAGCAAAGGGAGATTGGGCAAATCAATTATGCCATGTTTTATGGGTATATCGAACAACCCCTCACTCCACCACAAATGAATCCCCATATCGGCTGACATATGGAGTCGAGGCTGTTATTCCCATTGAATTGGCAGCCCCTTCAGCTCGAATCCTCCACTTCAATGAAGAAGCCAATCAACAGAACCTCGCCCATGAGCTCGAGGTCTTGGCAGAATTGAGAGAGGAAGCCTTTGTGCGGGATCAAGCTGTTAAAGCAAAAGCCGCCAAAAGGTATAACACTCGTGTTTCTGAACGCCGTTTCAAAGAAGGAGATTTGGTGTTGAGAAGGGCCAATATCGGCAACAAATTTGCACACCAAGGCAAATTGGCTCCAACCTGGGAAGGTCCATACCGAGTCATCGAAGCTCTGGGCAAAGGCACATACCGCCTAGAAAACTTAGATGGTACTCCAGTCAGGAATAAATGGAACATTTTAAATTTACGCATATATTACAGCTAGTTGGGTAATACGGTATGTTCTCTCCCCTAACTTAAGGTTCTTCCCAAATGGGCTTTCCTTGAAAAGGCTTCGACGAGACATACCCCAACTCAGCTCTTTATGTAGTTCCATCATTAATAAAATTCCTTCCTACATTCAATCTTCATTCTAACTTTCAGTTAATTATCCATGGCAGAACTTGTTCCCATGCAGATAAGACACCGGCTCCAACAATTGAAGCATTAAAGCATAACTCTTTATTCCATAAAGATCATCCAACATGCAACAAAGCTTCACAAACGGAGTCAAAAAACTCCTTGGGGGGAAAGGATTGGTGTCATAGCTATATGCTGCACCATACCGACCCTAAGGTCCAAAAAACTCCTTGGGGGAAAGGATTGGTGTCACAGCTATACGCTGCACCATACCGACCCTAAGGTCCAAAAAACTCCTTGGGGGGAAAGGATTGGTGTCACAGCTATATGTTGCACCATACCGACCCTAAGGTCCAAAAAACTCCTTGGGGGGAAAGGATTGGTGTCACAGCTATATGCTGCACCATACCGACCCTAAGGTCCAAAAAACTCCTTGGGGGAAAGGATTGGTGTCACAGCTATATGCTGCACCATACCGACCCCAAGGTCCAAAAAACTCCCTGGGGGGAAAGGATTGGTGTCACAGCTATATGCTGCATCATACCGACCCCAAGGTCCAGCAGACTTCCTGTGGAAAGAATTGGTGTCACAGCTATATGCTGCACCATACCGACCCCAAGGTCCGGCAAAATTCCTGCGGAAAGGATTGGTGTCACAACTTATGCTGCACCATACCAACCCTGGATTCAACAATTTTCACTTGATCAGGAGATACACCTCAATTCAAATTCAAAGGGATAAACGCTCCATCCAAACCCTTACTCCGCCCACCTGCTAATATTTCACGGAGTTCATAATCGACAAACTCAAGCACTATCAACAAGTCCAAGTAAGTATAATACTTGTGAAAATTGTGTTTCAATGAAATTCTTAAGAGGCTACTCCGCCTCATTACAGAATTTATTTCATTGAAATTCTTAAGAGGCTACTCCGCCTCATTACAGAATTCTATCACATTGAAATTCTTAAGAGGCTACTCCGCCTCATTACAGAATTCTACTTCATTGAAATTCTTAAGAGGCTACTCCGCCTCATTACAGAATTCTATTACATTGAAATTCTTAAGAGGCTACTCCGCCTCATTACAGAATTCTATTACATTGAAATTCTTACGAGGCTACTCCACCACATTACAGAATTTACTTCATTGAAATTCTTAAGAGGCTACTCCGCCTCATTACAGAATTCTACTTCATTGAAATTCTTAAGAGGCTACTCCGTCTCGTTACAGAATTCTATTACATTGAAATTCTTAAGAGGCTACTCCGCCTCATTACAGAATTTACTTCATTGAAATTCTTAAGAGGCTACTCCGCCTCATTACAGAATTCTATCACATTGAAATTCTTAAGAGGCTACTCCACCTCATTACAGAATTTACTTCATTGAAATTCTTAAGAGGCTACTCCGCCTCATTACAGAATTCTATCACATTGAAATTCTTAAGAGGCTACTCCGCCTCATTACAAAATTTACTTCATTGAAATTCTTAAGAGGCTACTCCGTCTCATTACAGAATTTACTTCATTAAAATTCTTAAGAGGCTACTCCGCCTCATTATAGAATTCTATTACATTGAAATTCTTAAGAGGCTACTCCGCCTCATTACAGAATTCACTTCATTAAAATTCTTAAGAGGCTACTCCGCCTCATTACAGAATTTACTTCATTGAAATTCTTAAGAGGCTACTCTGCCTCATTACAGAATTCTATTACATTGAATTTCTTAAGAGGCTACTCCGCCTCATTACAGAATTCACTTCATTAAAATTCTTAAGAGGCTACTCCGCCTCGTTACAGGATTTTACTTCATTAAAATTCACAAAAAGGTTATTCCGCCTCGTTATACTTAATCATATTTCATCAGTCCTCAAACGATTACTCTGCCTTATTAATAGCATTTTACAAGGCACAACTCCCACGGACTCAAACACCGTTTATATGAACAAGTATAAATTTATAGAAATTATACTTTATTAAATATTGTCAAGAATTGATAAAGGGTCCAGAGCCTATCCTGGAACAAGCCAATATTATTAAAGTGCAAAAAACAAAATTCGCAAAGAAACCCCGGAGCTAATCTTTAAGACTCGGGTGGCACTCCTTCTTGATGGGCGGAGCTAGGCTGAGACTCACTGGGTTTGGACAAACTCTGTGAGGGGGGCAAGTCCGCCAGAACATACTCTTCATTAGGTGCAGGAACGTGACCCCCCTGAGCAGGCACCATCAATTCACCATTGATAAACTCATAATAAGGGTGAATGCCTGCAGTGTTGAGAACAACGCTTGGGTTGGGATGACGGAGTTGGCGAATAGCCATGCTGAAAGCATCATCAATTGCTGCCTCAGCTGCATCCAAAGCCGACTGTAACTCCTGATCAAGCCGTTTATTGGCGGCATCTGAAATGGCTTTCTCAGCTTTCAGCTCTTTGACCTGTTTTTCAAGGTCACTGTATGCAGTGGCTGCTTGATCTAACTTCGCAGCCCAGACGTCTTTAGCGAGAGCCTTACTAGTTTCAAAAGAAACCAGTCTCTGCTGAACTTCACTCACATCCTCACCCAGTTTTTGGTTCTGTTGATTCAAATCTAAAACTTGTTGTTTCAGTAGAACATTGTCAGCCTTCACCTGGGTTAGCTCGCCCACATCCTCGCCCAGTTTCGAATTCTGCTCTTTCAAATTCACAACTTGCTTTTCCAGCAGGGCCTTATCAGCCTTAACCCGAGCCAGCTCCTCTTCCAGCTTCTTCTTATCAGAGTCGGCGGTGTCAAGGTGTTTATCTTTAGCCTTGATCACCTCCGACAACTGTTCATTTTCAACAGAATCATGGTATGATTCTTGAAACATGGCAGCCTCCGCAGCTACCTCGGCAATACGGGGCACTGAACCAAGAAAACCATCAATTTCAGCAAGATGCCACCTTGCAGCAGCAGTGGCATCCGCAATATCCTCGAAGTCGATATCTGGGCGGAGAATGAAGTCCGGATCGCGCCTCTCTGACTGGCGGGATCCCACATTTGTGAAATAGAGATAAGGGTTCAAACGAGACCCCGTCAGAGGAAGAGAGACAGACCGCCTAGATGGTTCCCCTGGAACGTTGACAAGGAAAACTGCTATGCCTCGAGCAGTCAAGTCCAAGGCAGGACTCTCAGTTTGGCGAGGTGGAGAAGCTTGAATCCCACCCATCTCCTCTCCCACAACATCTTCTTCAGGAGTGACCCCCTGACCGCCCAGTTCAGGAGTGATAGCCATAGCTGATGGCTCCAGAATCTCTTCAACTCCTATCACAGCATCAGAGGATGCTCCTTCCCCCACCTTCCCTTTTCCTTTGCTCTTCCTCTTCTACAGAGGTTGGGGGTCCTCTTCCTCCACCTCGATAGTTTCTGGTTCTTGGCGTTTTTTAGATCACCTTTCTACATCAACTATCGAGGGCCCTGCACCACCCTCCAACATCATTACATTGGTAGATGCAGGAAAAGGGAGAGTCCTCGTCAGAGCTGCAGCCAGATTCCTCCGAGGCTACACATTGTTTTCCGCATCAATTTCCTGGCGACTCATACGTATTTGCTTGATACGCTCCATCCCAGGAAATTCAGCGATCTCTCCTGCAAACATAAGATACACGAATACAATTAGAAGTTGCAGGGAAGCACAGACATAATATTCAAGCAACAAGTCTCAAAACATTACTTAAATATCCTTCAGCATCATGCCCAAGCAGCCTTCGGCACAGAAATTGCTTGTGGGCGGAGTTATACTCCTTCAGTGTCCGGAGTACTTCCACGGAGGTAGGTGACAGGACACCCTCCTCAACTTCATAAGCTTGTTTAGTCAGGAGGAAGTGCTCATGAGTCCACGCCACCAGGAATTTATCAATCCCCTCTGCACTCCGCCAAAAGACGGACTTGTTCTTCCTAACAGAAACTTTTACAAAGCTCATTCTGAAATGAAGTCCGCCTTCTTTGACGGAGTCAGCAAACGCCTTAAAATTTACAATCTTCAGCTCCGCCCAAAGAGTTACAAAACCCATGCCGCCGGTTTTCACATTCATCCACCTCATTATGTGGCAAAAAGCAAAGAACAACGCCACAGTAGGCGTAAACTCCAAATGTTTAGCCTATACTTCAAAGCTGCGGACTATTCCCCATCCATTAGGGTGCAGCTGAGAGGGGGCACAATCCAGAAACCTGAGTACACCCATCTGGAATTTGTTCAACGGAAATCGCACCCCCAACTGAGTAAACAGGATATCGTACATATACAAAGTACGCTCATCCTGAGGACGATGGCAAATGCGTTCAAACGTCTTTGGCGAACGAACGATAAACCTCCTTTCAAATCTCTCATCCTTCCAAACGGGTACCGATAACTCCATTACCCCACCGCTTGTCGTTGCATGACGCGAGGAAGCCTCTTTGACGTCTTCCTCGACCCAACAATAGGGATCAGTCTCAAGCATCTTTTTCCAATCTAACCCATGTAGCACAACATTCTGACATTCTGCCATTGTTATCACTTGTATTTGAGGAGTACCTCCTACTACAAACGAATGTACAACATTACTAAAACACTCCACGCTGCTGTAAAATGTTGAATCCCTCCCAGTATAGAAGCCCTCATCTTCACTCTCAATATCCGAAAACATAGGGTGAACAGAAACCCTAGGGCACGACTCTGATTCTTTTCCTCTCATCCTCGTTTCAACAAACACACATATAAAGAAAACAGAACCAACCCAATAACAACGAAGACAGAAAACAGAGGAAGAAGAAAGTTACCTTAAATCTCTAAAGAAACGATAAACTGGCAACAAGAAACGAATCGCGAGGAAGCAGCGTTCAGAAGGCAGTTTAAACACTAAAACACAGAATGGAAGATGTAGCAAAACGTTTGTTCCCCTAAGAGTTTACCTATTTATAGGCATGGATTGGGGGGAAATAAGCAAAACCTTGAAAATCTCAGAAATACACCTATGGCTGTTGGATGAATCATAATGACGTTCTGTTCATTCTCAGACCGTTAGATGAATCTCAAGGCAGGCATTTCCTAGGCCGTATTTTCAAAATCCAAGGCCCATGGTAATAACCTCGAAAACGTATTCCAACTGCCATCCCACGCATTTATGTCCCATCATTGGAATGGCAATCGTTACGAGGGCATACGTGGCAATGAGAGATTGAAGCGGCAAAACGCAGTTTCGAGGCGCTTTGATGACAGGCGTGGCAAGTAATGACAAAAACAATAAATGCATGACAACACTTGTCCGTAAATCCTGAGCTAGCAGACGCCGCCTAAACTCATGCCTATAAAAGCTAAGCATAACAGTGTTATAGCTTATTAAAGTGACTCCGCCAGTCACTATAACAAGCTAGGGGGCAGATGATCCGGTCCCAACACCGGCCCCCAAGAGCATGGTTTTAATGCCTTGCCAGATCAGCATTTCGAACAGGAGAAATACATTTCAAATCCTCTACGATTACTCTTATACGGAGTACATACCGCCAAGGCATATGACTCCGCCAAGGCATGTTACTCCGCCAAGGCATGTGACTCCGCCAAGGCATGTGACTCCGCCAAGGCTTATCACTCCGCCAAGGTGGAAAGTATTAAAAGATTGTACACATACATAAAGCATTTCCAATGCACACTACTCCGCCAAGCCATAGGCTCAATACAGGCGGAATACCAAAATCCCCATACTGCGAAATGAGCCCATATTTATAACCCCGGCACAAGATTGACTCTGTCTTGAGAGGTTGAAAATGGGAATCACGCTGTCACGCATAAGAGGGAACAACAAATAAAATAATAAAGCATCAACGCTTTCAAAGTGAGTGGAAATACCCACTACAGTGATGGTGCTCGTGAACGGCGCAGGGACCCACTACCTTTCTTGCATTGTGCCTGAAAATAAAGAACGGGTCCCACCAATAATAGAGCACCAGTAACAGGTATATAAACCTCAGCGAAAAGGTATAAGGGATCTTCCTAATTCTGGACCTTACACTCATACTTGCATAATTCTCTCAGATTTGTTTTCTAAGTCTAACAGTACTTCAAAATACTGACTTGAGCGTAGGAGAATAATTGCAGGTACAACCACCAATTGTGTCAAGGCAAAGGAGGCTATTCCAAGCGGACTGCTACACCGCCGCAGAGTGCATTGTACTACGCCCCAGTATACAAGAGTACTCCATATTTGTATCTGTATAAGGCCCTCCTCATATCAGATTTTACTTGACATATACATTTTGAATTGTTTGATAATCATACCTTTACACCCCTTGTAAAGAACAGTTCACTAGGTAACAGGAAGGTAACAGGGAGGTTGACACTCTAACATTTTGACTTGATTAATAGCATGAATCCTTCTTTTTTAATAGTGGGAGCTTTTGCAATGCTATGAAAATGTAATCAGCGGAGATTTCAGAGCACGCCACTGTCAACTTTGTCACCCATGCATTATCCACTGTTATTTAGCTATTGAAATAAAATGTATTAATACTGTTATGATGTTCTTTTGGGTTCTAGGTTTCGTTCATTAGTTTTTTTCAACTTATTTCATGTTTTATTCATCACTATTAATTTTTCCGCTTTCATTGTTTTGATGTTGATATTATTTAATATATTGAACTTTTTAATAGAATTGAGTGGTTTGATTTCATGTTATTATCTTCTTTTATTGTTCTCTTTTTTATATTTTTTCATATTCATGTTTCTCCTACATGAAAAAATCAAGGTGAGGAGTGCATATACGTATTTCATTTTATTTTTTCCTAATATTTAAAGTTATTATTATGCATTAAACTATCACTTTCCTTTGTTTTTATTCATCCCAGACAATAATATATTCAGTTCTTCCTTCTTCTTTATCAGGTTTAGATATGTAATCTATTAACTATATTTACTATTTTAATGGTAAATGATTTTATTTATATGTTTATATGATTATAAGAAATATAATTTACATTTTGTAGTTACGAAAATATAATGTACATTTATATCACTTCATTTAATCCTTACAAAAATAAACTTAAACTCCTGCGGTAACTTTATTAAATGATTATGATAGATTTTATTGATAAAAATATATTTAATAATTCATTTTATTTTTTTTAAGTTACTGCAATTAATACATTTCAATTAAAAAATAGCATATAGCATGATAATAATCTTTATTTCATCACAATTTTTTTATTTTTCCTTTTCCATTTTTTAATAAGACAAATGTAATTATATTCTATTTTATATATCAGTTGCTACATTAATTGGATCAACTGTAAAAATTTAATGCATACGTATATAAACTAAATATAAGTTAAGTACTATGCAATGGTGTGAGCACTAAACTGCAACTGCCAGGGCAATTATAAAGACAAACTTTTACAGTTGCATATACGTATGCATTAAATTGTTTACATTCTTATACGTATGCATATAGTAAGTGACACATGTACATGAATACGTTTAATCAATGTTTTAAATTACTATCAAAAAATCAATATTTTTCAACTTACTTTACATGTACATGCCAGAACTTTATATTGTAATGAGCATTTTCATGTTTGTTCTATCATATCTTTATTTTATATTGAAATTTTTTTAGTAAAATATCCATTAAAGCACGCAATTACATTTATAGATCATTTATGATGCTCGACTTTAATCTCTTATTTTTGTATCTAATAATCCGGTGCTTATATTTTAAAATTTTATTTTAAGGTACATTACACACTTTTATACTTGATATAAATGTATACCCTATTTGTTTAAATATAAATTTTATTTGTTATATGATTTGTCTATATATACATGCTTAAATAATAATTTGGGATAATTTGTGCCTATGATGAATTTGCTCGGATTCCCTTTTAGAACATCATGGATGATGCAAAACCGAGTTTCTCATGTTTTACATTAGTTATACAACTTTGTATTTTAATAATCTTTGTGTGTATTTTCTTAATTTATATTTTAAGCACTATTATATACTTGCCTAAATATATATATTTTGTTTACTTGTATATTTTACGCATTATTATATACTCTTAATTTAATTCTGGAAAATTAACTCATCGGTTTGGGAATTTTTATTCAAGGCACCCAAATTACATTTGTACATTCTATTTTAGTAGGCCGGGGTAAATGAGATAAAATTATTATTCATTATTGCTATAGTCATAGACATAATAAAATTTGGTCTCCTGCTTAGATCATGACTTAAATGAATTCCATAGAATTATAGAAACATTAGACATACTTTTTTGCATGGAGTTACCGTATTAAGTAAATTGCAACACGCACATTACACATATAAGACTACATGAAGTCTAAAATCAAAATTCTGCCGCCACTAATGTAGTTAACTAACATTTTTAATATCTAGTAATTTACTTCTCAAATGAATTATATTGCAAGTAGTAGTTTGCATTCTGACAACCAACTATTGGGTTGAACTTTGTGAGATACAAATATATAGCAACAAATATATACCGAGATGAGATACAAATATATGGCAACAAATTTAGATAAAATAAAGGCCAACAACAATAAAACCATATTCTAAAAAAGATATGATTCTAAAAATGATATACTCATATATGACATCTCAAAATTAATAGATGTATAATTTGGTCTATGCCAACAAAAATTTAAATGTGTAAAGTTAAAGGCATGTCACCCAACCATACATGAGTTTTTCCATTAAGACTAAACACCAATAACAATAAAGGCTTAAGGGTGTTGACAAAAAGTGGCTCACTTGCACCACCATACTATAGAAAGTAAAATTCTTAGAACCCAAAAAATTACAGATTCATCTCTACCAATATGGTCATTCTGTTTTAACATGCTGCATCAACTTAGTAGTGCTTAGTTGAGCAGATACAAGGTCTAGAGATGCAGAATCAGAAAACCTGTCAGGTGAATTCCTCTTGGCTGGAGTAAGTAAACCCATTAGTGTAGGGTCATACTCAGCACTTGCTGACATTGATGTTTGTTGGGAAGATAAAATGTCCTTATGAGAAAGAGGAAATAAATGGGTAAAAATTAATAACAATAGATTTCTTCATACATACACTACCTAGATCCACATTTTGAGCCTCCTTATGCATCTCATCTAGTTTAATCTCCTGCAGATCCATAAGCAAATTAGTCCTATTGGTAATAGGAACCACATAAAAGAATAGTATTGATCCTTGCATGCAACTAATATTGGTGAAACAGAAAGAATAGTGACAGATTTATAATCAAGCATTCAGGCCAATAATTTTTAAAAAAGATTGAATTCATAATCCTCAAGCTTACACTTCATTAAAAAACAGCACTAACACTCACTCTATTGACTCTTATTCTGTTATTTTCTTTCTACACACCTCTCTAATCAAACAAAAAAGGCACAAAAGAAATTCCCAACTTGTCGTTCTAATGTTACTTATAAGTAACAGAGAAAATTTTACTACAAAAGAAAGAAATTGTTTAATTTTATTTTTAAATAATTTAAATATATATTTGCTACAAAAGAAGGAAATTATCTATTTTTGTAACCCTTTTTTTCTATTTTTGCTATTCTAATATAATAGATATATTAAATGCATAAATAAAGTTCATGAGATTTATTTAATTTGTGTGTTACTTATTGATCTAAAAGGAAATTATTTTCCTAGGTATGAAGTTTGTATCAATTTATAGATTTGGTTGATTGTGAAATTTTTGTTTACAAAAATGCATCAAAGAGGTAAATCTATTTTTTTAAAAAAATTATTTGAATTTACAAAGGAATATTTTGTAAATAGACATTAGTGAATCATGACATTTCTTGCACAAATATATCTTCAAGTAGTTGCATCTATAATGACAATCCACAATGTAAAAATGGAGGATTTAAATTTGGAAAACCAAATTTATTAATACCTGATTGATTTGATTAAGTTCTTTCAGTTTCCTAACTTCATGGTTTGTAAAAAACCAATCCACCAATGAAGATTAAGAGAAACAATTCCCTTAAGAAACACCTTGACTTATAGAATCACTACCTGAGCTTGAGTCTAGGTTGTTATTTGTAACACAAATTTTAAATATCATGAACAAACATGTATATCTAATTTTTTATATACAATAAAAATAGTACTCAATCTTTTTCCAGTTTTCATTAAATGAGGAGCTTTATACAAACTTAGAGTTTAAATTAATAAGCATGCAAATTAGTCCTATTGGCAATAGCAACCATATAAAAAAGTAGCGTTGATCCATAAGCAAATTAGTCCTATTGGCAATAGGAACCATATAAAAACATAGTGTTGGTCCTTGCATGCAACTAATATTGGTGAAATAGAAAGAATAGTGACAGATTTATAATCAAGCATTCAGGCCAATAAATTCTGTAAATTTTAGAATTCATAATCCTCAAGCTTACACTTTATTTAAAAATTCAAGAGTTCATTGCATAAACTATTGGGACAAAATACTGATAAATGTTTATTGCACAAACACTTGATCAATTACCAAAAAAACTTGGCTATTATTCAACTCATTTGCATGTAAGGATAAAAAGAAACAATTTTAGAATGTATTCAATTGTTAGTCTTTTTCAATAAAGTTTCATATTTAAATGCTAAATGTATTACCTCATCTTTTACAATTTGTTCCATGATGGATTCTATTGTTTCCTTATCTTAGTAAATCTCAATGATTGAATAATTTTTGAAATTAGGCTTTATCTTGAGTTTGAAAGCTACTAATTTCCCCAACATCACATCAACAGCTTCAGGAATGGCCATAGGGTCCAATTCACCCTCCTAAAATTATAATGTGCATAAGAATAAGTGTTTTAATAAATATACCTAACATGTTTTCAAGTATATGATAACCAACTTATCAATATATTTTATGCACCTCTATCATCTGTTTTTGGAGTTCTTATGCAGTTTGGTTTAGCGATTGAATACATTCTCTATTCCACAATATTAACTTGGCAGTTGCTTTACTTTGTGACACCATAACCTCGATTTTAAATCTATTAAACCACAAAGTAAAATATTATTAGAAATAATAACAGTAATTTCACATTAATGATCTAATCCTAGTGATTTATTGGAAAGTTTACCTTAGGATACTCTCTAAGCTTTTTTTACCACACCATCGACATATGAATGAATTTGTTGATGCTTCAACTTTCCTATTGCACTTTTGGCAAGCATCACAACTCCAACCATGTGCTGCAAGCACTTTCTCAATTTTCCCAACCGTGAGACAGGTGTAATCCTAAATATCAAAAGTATGCTTAGAAGAAATATGGAGGCAATATGCATTTTCTATTTTATGTATCAATCCCATATAATACCTTTTCAAGTTCCAATTCATTAATTTTTTGTAAGCACATAACTTCAGCATTAGTTAGGAACTTCTCCTCATGGCTAAGTTGAGAATAAGAGGATATTTGAGTCAACATTTGTGTATACAATGCACAATTGTCATCCTCACCCAGACTACAAGAAGAATAAGAATAATTCTCATAAATTGTCAAACTCACAATTATGACTATGAATCACAATAATATTAAATTTTACCTTTTTTATATTCTTCAATCTCCTTAATATTTTCATCATTGATGAAAAGCATTGAGTAAAACATTGAATTCTGGATACTTGTAGGATACTTTCCTGAACATAATAGGTATGAGTAATTTGCATTCATAACATAAATTAGATCAACTAAATACTACCAATGAATTTACCTTTTGAATCCTTAATCTTTGCATATGTCAACAATATAGCTATGGGCCCGGTTTGCTGACTATCTAAGTAAGATAATAATTTTGTTGCAAACTCCTCCCACAAAGTACAATGCATTATAACACCTCTATGTATGAAACATAATAGTAAGAACTCAAAATAAGTAATACATTGATTTCATATAAGCAAAGGCAACCAATTTGTATTCCATTTACCTTTGGTCCTTCAAAACAATGATAACTCTCTTTGGAACACTCTCACGTAAATGTTTTTCTATATCAACAAATTGTGCAATAATATCTACCAAATTAAGAGTCATAAATTCTTGTTAATTGTTAGGATATGCACTAAGGTCAAAATTAATAAAAGAAGAACTATCATAATCAACACTTGCCTACTAACACATCAGGACATGCAACTCCAGAGATGATATCTTGAAAATTAGCAAAATGATAAACATTTTCTGGTATTTGGGGAAGATCATGTTGCACTGATACTGTCCCGCTCATGAACACCAACTTATGTCCATGATTAGATATTTTAAATTGTCCAGTGCTAACTTCAGGGTAGAAATTTTACATGACATATGTTTTACCCTCTTCAAGTCTTGGAATCCAATTGTTAACATCTAATCCTTTCACTTCAGCCATGATCTTGCTCCCCTATGATCATAAACAACGTAAGAAACATTATGTAACAAATGTTGATATTCTACACAAAGTATCAACATAAAAAAAACACCCTTCTTACCTGTTCATCCATGAAGATCATCTCAATAGCACACACTTTTTGAGACTTTTCTATCAATCTTAGATTTGTAATTCTTATTGCAATCTTGCAACTATCTTTTGTTGAGTTAATCTTTGAAATAGGCATGACCTTACGTGCCATTCTTGAATCAAATGAAGACCAATCAAAATTATTAAAGATATAAACCATAGCTAATGCATGTCAAAATGAGAATTATTTGCAACATAACACATTTCTTATCAGACAAATAATGTTAAAAAAATAAATATGAATCATCCTAGCTTTTAAATTGTCTTCATTGTTAACATATTAAACATAAGACAAATCCAAATTTGTCTTGAGTGATGTAATAGAAAAATATTTTAGAAAAGGAGAAAAATCATTTTAGTTATAGGATTCCTATTATATATACTAATTTTAAAGTTTATCAAATTCCTTCACTTTGGGGTCTTAGGTCTTTTCATTAGTCCATTCATAAAAACCATTACACTTTTGTGAAGTAAGTTTGTTTCCTAAAGGATAGTTTAATTGCATAATAAGCCTGTGTTATTAATTGGGAAATTAGCAATTCACATTCTTTTAGAATAAGTTAATTTTTTAAAGCATTTTTTTCTTAAAAGAAAAAATCTAAGAAAATCGATAAAGAAAGTAGCTATTATTTAAAAAATTAAACTAATCAAAATATATTATTGCACTCTTATGCAATGAGTATTGAAAATTTTATTTTTTTGATAGCTGTCAGATTTCAAATGAGTATTGGAAACTTAACATTTCACCTATTTATGCTTTTTTATATCAAGTAAGATTTTAATTTATCTCTTTTTTATGTGTTACTGTGTTGAACTTTCTTAGGATCTAATAAACTTAATTTATAATGTCAACTAAAATTGTTTGGAAATCAGAGGGAAATTTTTTTGCAGCTTCCTAACATGAGATTTATTTTTTAAAAAAGAGAAAGATAATTCTTAAACTCTATCAACAATTCAATTTGATATGTTACATTAATTAATTTTGGAAATTTTTTATAAAATATTAATAAAACCCATCAGATTCTATAATTGTCGTTGTCCTGTAGTATGCAAAGTTTACACTAAGAAACAATCTTTATAGTAATTTATAGATTATAGAAAGTGGCAAATGAAGAAGAAATGTATGCTTATGACTTGCTAACAAAAGCTCTGCTACTGCATGCATTGGAAAAATATGACACCAGGCTTAAGACTTGATATAGAAAAAGTGAAGAATCACATAATTTTATGTGTCAAATATCGAATTCACAAACCGAATGTATTCTTCAATCTCAAAAATATCAAATGCATAAATAACTGAACTTAATTGCATAATGAGCTTGTGTTATTAAAGCATTTTTTTTCTTAAAAGAAAAAAATCTAAGAATATCGCTAAAGTGACTATTTTTTAAAATTTAAACTAATCAAAATATACTATTGTACTCTTATGCAATGAGTATTGAAAGCTGTATTTTTCTGGAAGCTGTCAAATTTCAAATGAGTATTGAAAACTCTACATTTCACCTATTTATGCTCTTTTATATAAAGTAAGGTTTTAATTTATCTTTTTTTGGTGTTAGTGTGTTAAACTTTCTTAGGACTTAATAAACTTAATTTATAAGGTCAACTAAATTTGATTGGAAATCAAAGGGAAATTTTTTCACAGCTTCCTAACATGAGATGGTTTTTTTAAAAGGAGAATGTTACATTAATTTGATATGAACCCAATTTTTTCACAGATTCTTTTGCTCTATCAACCATTCAATTTTGCAAATTTATATTAAATATTAGCGAAACCCATCAGGCTAACAAAAATATGATTATGAAGAAGCAATGCATGATTATGACTTGCTAACAAAAGTTCTTACTGCATGCATTAGAAAAATATGACAGCAGACTCAAGACTTGATATAGCATAAGTGAAGCATCACAGAATTTTATGTGTCAAATATCAATTTCACAAATCGAATGTTTCTTCAATTTCAAAAATATCAAATGCATAAATAACTGAACTTGTTGATATATAGCTTTTGTTGTTATTCTTGTAGAATGTAGCTTTTTCTATTAACATAACATGGAAACTTGCTTCCAATGTATACTTACAAATTTCCATGTGGAACTTGTAGTTGTGTACCTGAAAAATTAAGTGTTACTAATTCAAAATAATTTTCAAACATATTAATTTTAGTTTGACTTAGTTTTATTTTTCTGTTGAAAAACCCAATAGCATTTGATTTGATCAAACCCAATAGCATTTGTCGTATTGTTCTCAATCCTATTGTTTAGTGAGATCATATTCTCTGTTTCCTATTGTTCTCAATCCTCAGAGGAAAAAGAAAACATAAGGTAGCCATAGAACTTACACACAGAACAACCAAAAAGAGAAGGTGAATCTTACCTGATTTTTTGAAACAAACACCACACACCTTTAACTGAAATAAGATTAAGTCAACTAATATTATGCAATATGCATCAAATAAGATTCATTAAAAAGTTCTTGGGCTGTCAAGGAAACTAAAGATTACAACTAAAGATTACATTGTAAATAAAATAAAATTAAGGCTTTAGATGATATATAATATAACAGCATTCTTTCATGATACAATATAACAACATTCAATCACAAACTGACAAATAGACAAAATTATATATTGCTATAATACAAAGTGAAATATTGTTAGTTTTACTTAGTTTTATTTTTTTGTTGAAAAACCCAATAGCATTTTACAGACTACAAATTAGCGATAGATCATAGAAGAAACTCAAGTCTAAATGTTTATTTCTAAACTAAGCATCAGAACAGTTTTTTAGTTATAAAAGGAAAGCATTATTTCTACCTACAAACATCAAAACACTAACCTGGTATAAACAAAAATTGTTATTGAATAGTCCTTTTAGTTATAAACTTGAAAAAATACATCTTCATGTTCTATAAAACATTTGTGTACGGATATATGCTAAAACTGATATTGGAAAGGAAAACAGATTGGGTATATTTAGAGGATGAACATGAACATGAGAGGAGTCTTATTTTATATGTTGCATAAGTGAGAGACTTATTAATCTTTTCATTTTTTTGTTTAGTGAGTAACTCTTTTATAGTATGGGATTTAAGGCGACATCACGTGGTTTGTAGGGTGGCAAATTGGTGCAGAAAATGTATATATTTAAAACCAAAATTGGAAAAGTTGGCAATAGGTTATTACCTAAGGTGAGATTCCATTTTTTTTACTGTCATGCACTACTAAACCCTGACAATATATATAACATATAAAATGAGTAGCCAAAATTTATATCAGTGTTAAGTAACAAATCTGATACTATTAAATTCTATAAAATGAGTACACCATGTACTCTGGAGTTGCATCTAAAACACATCACTGCAGAATAATGTAAAATAGAAAAGTAGCAAACCAAGAATAAAAACTCCCTACTAACTACGACCACTTAAAAAGAGAAGCAACTTCACACAATAGAATTTAATAGTATCTATACACAACTTTACACCATCAAATAGTTTATCTTCACACAGAACAACCAAAAAGAGAAGGTGAATCAAAAAGCTTGGCGAGGATAGAATGATGAGACAGATACAAAACCAAAAAGAGGTGCTGATCTTACCTCACTTTTTGAAACAAACAACCCCTTCTCCTAGCTGAACCTTAGAATAACAGATCAAAAATTAGGTTGATCATCAAAATAGAGTGAAGGTAAAAATGGAACAAATAAGCAAAATGCACATGAGATGATTTTACCTCACTTTTGAAGGAAACACAACACCACACAAAAAACGCAGAACCTTTGAGACTCTGTTAACTGAACCTTGAAAGTGATGTATTTCAACTTTGAAGAAGCCATTATTTTTTTTGCTTAGAGTTAAAGGGAAATCAGAGAGCAAAAAGTGTATCAGATAAATCTTAGCTAAAATGGTGAAATAGGTCACTGAATCTATGTTATCCTCTACCATGCTGTTGTCGTTCAAAGAGAAGAAAGCTTGTTTGAGGTTATGTCAAAAAATGGTTCTTTAAATCAAGAAAAGAAACAGCTTTAGAGATGTGCATAGGGGGAGCGTGAAGGAGAAGCAACTTACAGGTTGCCTTGAGTACAGTGTGAAGTTGTCCTCATGTGAAAAGTTTTATATTTTATATCTTTCACATTGCGAAAGGAAAAAAGGAATCAGAGTTTTACACATTGCGAAAGAGAAAAAGAAATCAATGAGATGATATGTAAATTTTGATCGAGAATTGAAATGAAGGAGAGAGTGCCACGTGTCAGCCCAGGGTTCTCTTTTTCTAGTATGAAATAGATTTCTTTAAAAATCATATTTATTGTAATCTAATTAATTGATAACATATAATTCTTTATATTAATAATGTATAATTAAACTCTTAATTAAAAATTAAATGAGAGGAACAATAGTTTTTAAAGAGTACATTCACTCATCGGAAGAAATGAAAAATTTATCACATAATTGATCATAAGTGTTTAATTGATTCTATAAAGAAATCATCGTACTTACAAATAAAAAATCTTTATAATAGATAAAATTTCCATTGCCGGGAATCAAACCCGGGTCTCCTGGGTGAAAGCCAGATATCCTAACCGCTGGACGACAATGGAATCTCGAACACTTCACGTTCACATTCTTTTATAGAGGTAGTTCTCCGTACCTTCGAAGCAATAAAAAACTACCCAACTTTAAAATTATAAATGCAAAATTACACCAATCACCCTTGAGATTTACAAAAATTTTATCAATATAAAATTATATTTTATCTTAAAATTATATTTCACCTCAAAATTACACCAATCATATATTAGTTATGATGGAAAAGGTAGAAGGAAAGGAAATGAAATGAAAAAGAAAATTGTTCTTGTTTGTTTGGAAAGAAAAAAATGAAAGGAAAGGAAAAAAAAAAAGAAAGGCTCAATGAAAATTAATTCTTTTAGATGGAAGGAAATGTGATAGAATTTTTATTTAATAAAATATTATTAAAAATTATGACTATTTTGTCTAAGTTTCAACTCTGGTAAGTGGTAATGTTAAATGTATTGTCTAGTAAGATATTTTAGCTTGTTGATAACTAAAATGTCACTTTAAACAAAATATAAGTATTTATGTAGATAACGTTTTTAACTAATTATTGTTTAAAGTAATATTTGTATATTTCAACTTCTAACTAAAATCTATTTTTAATTTATTACTCATTTATAATTTTAATAACTCATAACTTTTAAGTCTTTATAATTTTACTAACTATCTTCTAATGCCTTCATTCTATTTTGAAACAAGTAAAACCTTTATATATTTTTAAGATGTGGGCCTACGATTAGTATTTTCTTTGTTAACAGAATACTTGTCTAAAACTTGGTGCATGGGATTATACACATAGAGTTCCAAGTACAAAAATGGTAAATTGCAAGTAAGGAAACATAATAATGGTTTCATAAACGACGATGTCCTCATCTGATAAAAAGTTAGGGTTGGTCAAACGTTTGATCAACCTCAAAATAAGATTTTATGGTTAAATGAAGTTTTAACTGTTTCAAAATTTTCAAATATTTTTATTTTCATAACTTTGTCTCCCAACTACATATCAAACAGATTCAAATATTACTATTTGAAACAAGGATCGCGGATGAAGATACTTAGAATTAATAAGCCAACTCGATTCAACAAATCCTAAGTGGAACAATTTTCAAAAAATATATAACTTGTAATACGTGTGACTTCTTTTCTTCTCAACCATACGTGTCTCTTCTCTTCCTCTCCTTAATAATTTCTTATCACTATCACTTAGAGAAATAGGATTGTTAATAGTTTGGTTATAATTAGCTTGACATGTATAATATTTATTCAAATTCTATTTGACCAACAAATCTAAAATTTACTTTGATTAACTCCAATTTGATAAATACAATTAGAGACCAAACAAACACAAATTTTCAGTAGCCATTTACATATTGTTTCTTAGTCCTAAATCTTCCCAATTGTAGTCACTAAATGCTAGGATATTGCGGATGTAGAGATTAGGGGTGACAAAATGGGTTAAAGGGCCGGCTCGGGTCAAGACCTGCATAAGCCCATCAAAATACGTGCCAGGTCAGGTTAGGTCAGAATAGAAAACAGGCAATAAACATTGACCCCTCTCATATTCTATATGGCCCGTGGGCCAAACAGGCTGACCCATTTTTTTTCAAATTATGCATCCTATTTTTTATTTTAAATTTAAACCATTTTTTTATTTCTTTATTTGGCATAATAATATAAAAATAATTTATATATGGACTATTAGAAATTAATTATATGATAAACAGTTAAAGAAGTGAAACCATTAGTTATATTTCTCAAGTAATTTTTCAATCTGCCACTAAACTCATGAAGTGAATGAAGCAATGATTATATAATAAGACTAAGCATTATATGCCTATGCTTATGCTTCAATCTGCCAACCAATTTTTGCAATTTGCATTAAGGATTGGTTAAGAAACTAACCTCACGTGGCGTGGAGCAGCAACACCTGAACAAGACGTGGAGCAGCAGCAGACGTAGGATGTGTGCACAGCGAGCGAGCAAGCAACGTGGAGCAAGCATTAATATATATATATATATATATATATATATATATATATATAATAGAGGCCCAACGGGTCATCCCAGTCCAGCCCATAAGGCATAACGAATCGGGCTTATTCAAAAAAACGAGTTTCGGAGGTTAATCGGATTCGACCCATTTTAACTAGCCAAACAAACTAACCTGCAAGCTAGACCTATATTACCATCCTAGTGGAGATTACAATTAGTCAGAAATCTTATTTTAATTACTTGGACATTGCCTTTGCATATCAACCACGGAGAATGGGAGGGTAAGCGTCACCCCCTCTCCCTCCTAATTTTTTAAGAAGTAATTATACATATATGTTCTTATTTTTAGATTAAAATAAGTTTTTATCACTAAATGAATAACATGCATATATTATAATATAAATATTCATACTAAACATTGATTGTGTTAGTTTATATAATAAAATCTTTATTTTTATAATAAAATAATATTTATTATATTATAAATATATGACATTATATAAATAAAATGAATAAATTTTTTAATTAATATAAATTAAAATTTATTTAATTTTCGGTTCCTCCCTCATGAATTATCTAGATCCGTCCCTATTGCATATTCTGTGGTGTTTTGCAATTTTGGACCATATAGAATGGGATCTTTTGTGCTTGTAAGCTTTAATAAGTTTGTGTTTTGCATGAATGTAGTTGCAGTTACTATTTATTAACATTGAGTCAAAGTAGGAATTGTAAAATGGCACAGAAGCAGAGTTAGAATTTTTACTAAATATCGAATAGATGATCGCTGAAATTTATTATGAGTGGAGAGCTAACATGAGGAAGAGTGTAAGAATGAGATATAGGAGCATCTTTAGTGGTGACATACTGATATATTCACCATGAGTGTTTAAATGGCTCCATCTTGAAACATCATTGTTTTTTTTATACTTTATCCAACTTAAGGAATTTTAGTCTATAATAGTGCAACTTTATTATTATTGATTGTTTACTTATCATTTTTATATAAAATTTATAAGTTATAAACAAAATCTAAAACATTTATTGACTTATTATAGTGGTTAATTTATTAATCTTGGAATAAAATTTGTCAAACTCAAACAAGAAGATATATGCTGGAATTTCCAGTGAACAACACAACTTATAATGATAATATATATGCTCACACCTCTCCTTTAAAGTTGATATCGCCAAAGATACTAACACATTTCAAAATTTCAAAGGTACCAAAAGTTGTAGTAGGGGCTTGCTTCTTGTAAAATGTCTAGTTTAGGGAATTAGACTTTCTTCTTGGTTAATGAGTACCCCGTCAAAATTGATTATGCCTTCTAAGCATTGTGACATGGCAAGAAAATGGTTTTATAGCATAAGTGCATGGTGTGAGATGTTTCTCAATTAAAGATAACATGAAAGTTAATGTCAATAGTGTGAAACTTGTCCCACTTTATTTGAGATACCAAAAGGTACATAAAATTAGTTTGGGGTATGGAGCAAGCTTTCTACACTAATTTGAAATTTGATAATTTGCTCACTTGGACATGTGGCACGGGTAGAGAAAGGGATATAAACTCAGTTAAATTAGGCTTTTAAACATGGTTATGTAACCGTGTTTGCTCTCGCCGTGGTAATAGATAAGGATTTTTAACCATGGTTTAAAATTGAGTTTATAGAAGATCTTTAAAATCAGTTTTGAATTGTGTTTAAAAATATTGACATTTAAACACAGTTAATAATTTCCACATTTAACCACGGTTAGTTCCATAACCGTGTTTTAAAAGTTTGCGCATTTAAACATGTTTAAATGTAAGTACTTTTTTAAATGCAGGTTCTGTTTTATTGATTTCTCAAATCTACAATGTTACACGACCAAACACAGTATATCTCAACCAATTTATTTCATGCACAATATTCACTAATTAATAAAAATAAATAAAATAATATTAATATGCTATAAATAACGTAATGAAGAAAATGATCTATATAAAATGAATATTTTGTATGTGAATGAAATAAAATAAAATAAAATCCTAAACCTTATACTACTAGAAAAAACTGATTTAACCACCGAAAATTTTTGTGGCTAAAACATGAAATTCCGTAGCTAAACATTTTAGCCACGGAATTAGCCACAGAAGCCTGGACATGACAAAAACTCCAGTGGCTAAATCATTAGCCACGGATTTTGAATTTCCGTGTCTAAATAGCCATGGAAAACATTTGTCACAAAACTAAGATAATTCGTGGCTAAAATCGGTCATCTCAATTCAAAATACTATTCTTGTGACCAAATAATTCTGTGGCAAACAATAAGGAGTAATTCAGTGGCTAATTCACTGGCTAAAAGGCAATTATTAATTTAATATTTTTTGAACATTTTGTGGCTAGTTCTGTGGCTAAATTGGTCTACTAATTCTGTGGCTAATTATGTGGCTATTTTATTATGTTAGGTCGTGGCTAATTCCGTATCTAATTACTTTCAAATTCGGTGGCCAATTCGGTGGCTAATTACTTTCAAATTTAGTGGCCAATTCGATGGTTAATTATTTTTAGATTCGGTAGCCAATTCTGTGACTAATTATCTTTAGATTCAATAGTTGATTCCGTGGCTAATTATTTTCAGATTTAGTAGCTGATTCTGTGGCTAATTAGACTCCAACATTTTAGTGGCTAATTTGCCAGTGTGAAATTATTCATATAATTTCAGGGCCTTTTTTATATTTCACCTGATAAATATATAACAATATTTCAAATTATAGATTGTATGCAAATAAACCAGCCATATAGCCCAATGTATATGTAGTTGGCAAAACAAAATAACAATAATATTGTAAAGCATACATAACTAAAAGCATAATCATATTTATATATACAAAAGAAAATATCCATCAAAAGACAACTATGACATATATATATATATATATATATATATATATATATACATGTCCAAAACATTATACAAAGTCTCCAAAATATCAAGTAAACAACAGGGTGAGGGTAATCATTGAATTACGTCATCTTGGTGTTGTTGTGAGTCATCCTGCTGTTGATGTTGTGCTGATGCATGATGATCTTGAGGTGTATCTACTTGGTGGGTAGGGGTAGGGATAGGAATGGTGGTCTGGAATCCCATGTGACTCATGAATTGGTGGAGAATATCTTGAGTCGCCATTAATGAAGTTTGTGTCTGAGAAAAATCAGCTGCCAGTGTCTGGATTTGAGTTGTTTGGGCCTTCACAATTTATGCCATAGTTTAAATTTGAGAGTCGTTCTATGCAATCTCCTTTTTAAGGCTAGAAATGATTTGGACGTAATCTGGGGTTAAAATGGTGGCCCCACAATGAGATGAAATGTTGGCAAGCTTCTTTCCTAATTTGCCTAAACCACAAACATTACCCTTCTTATTGATTCTTCCAACAATGTCTATATATAAGGCATTGTCAAAGATAAAAGAATGGTCATGCTCTCCAACCTCACCATCCAAATCAACACCAATGTTGGAGTCATCATGAGATGAAGTTTCTACTCTCCGATGAAGCTACTCATCCTACATGTCATCCAATTAGTATTGAAAAACAAAAATGAAATTTAAACACATCTCATTTCATGTTACTTACAACAATTGCCTTCGCTTTCTCAATTACCCAATCTCTAACTTTAGTTTTTTGGTAGGTCAAAGGCTGTCGAGGGCCTATTAAGATTAGTAGCTTACATTTGTGAGCCAAAAGTTATTGTCAAATATACTTTACATATGAATATGAAAGTCTTGTAGGGTCTAGCAAAGTTTACCATCCTATCTCGATGTGCTACAATGGAAATTGAGCCTTCAGAGTAAATGGATGCCTCACCGTCCTTGGCGCAATTTTGCTTTGCCATATTGGACTTGATTTTAAACTCCTTTTCATTCCAATATGCATCTAATCCAGCTCTAACCATTGGACTCAACTAATCCCTATCATCAAGTCCATGACATATCTTATTGAATTCATTCTTTAGCACTTTTCACCTTTTATGTGCACATACCCGTTTAACATATATTTCATCCTTGGGCAACCACTTATAGCTTTTCTATCAAGAAGTTTTAAAAGTTAATAAAGTTGAAATTCATAGAAATGTTCAAAACAACACATATATTAATAACTGGGGAGATTTATATTTTCTCACCAAAAACTCAACAAACCACATCTTTTGAGTGTCATCATTGATCTTTCTCCAAGTAGGCTACACACCCTTAAACTTTGACTTTATGATCCTTGTAATGGTCCATGTGATACCATAACTAGGCTTCAAAGACACATTCTTCTAACTAATGACCTACTGATGGTCCAACATGGTCCATCACCATTTATTGAATTGGGTTGTAATTTTCCCTGCTATCAATTACACCATAGTAGAAGTTAGAGACAATAATGGGTTGAGGCGGTGGCAAAGTTTCACTGTGATGTGACCAATAGTAATAGTTATCCCTAAATCCTTTTTCATGCATGTGTACGATTACATCATTTGGCCAGTGGAATTTCCTACAATCGCATTTCTTGCACGGACACCTTAAATTGGGATATTGTTAGAAGTTTTCTTGTTTCGTTGTGAATTCAATGAACTCCAGTGTCCCTAACATAAATTCCTCAGTCACACGTCTATTTCCGTCAAGCTAGTTATCCATCCATTTCTGATTCTCAGGGACTTCCATTTCTACCTAAATGGTTAGGTTAATATCATGTCAACAACAAAAACTCAACATGATCATATGATTAGATAACAAATGCATTCTTATAGGTGAATTGAAAAACTAAACATCATATGTGCAATGATATAATAATTATTTATTCTAAAAACTAAATAACTAAATATGATATAAGTTTGATTCCATGATGTCACCTTAATCACAATAGCAATTATAACTTTATATTGAACAAAGATCAGGGGCACAGTATTTAAAGAAGCCAGACTTAGAAGGCGCTTTATTAATGGATTAAAATAAAAAGCTACAAGCATAACCGACATAAGCAAAATGTAATTAATATGACAATTTAACATTTTATAATAAAGGGAAATTAGAATAATGGAAACAACTTCATTTCTCTATGTGGTAGTATTTCGTTTGAAGTTAATTTCAAGTTAATTCAAGTTAATATTAGATTCAAATTCCTTAAATTATTGTTTACAAAACCTCGTTATAATCTGATGGTACAGAGTTAAACTTAGAAGGGGGTTGAATAAGTCTTAAACTCTTTTTCGAATGATATAGACCGCTCAAGCAGAAAACAACTTAACAGACTAGAGAAGGGAACAAAAATCCCACAGCAAAATTTATCCTGGTTCACTTTCAACGCAAAAGCAACATCCAATCCCTTCAGACTGAAGGATTTTTAATTATTGTAAAACACCTTTACAATACTACATCAGCCCAGTGTAACAGTATTCTTGACTCCAACCACTTCTAGCTTAAACCCAAGTATTCTTGACACTAGTCACTCCTGGCTACATATCCAAGTATTCTTTCTAAAGCCTCATCAAGCCATAAGTGTTTCCCAACACAAATAGATTCTGGCAACACACCAGAATGTACAATGGTGAGGTAATGAAGTGTTTGAAGTTACAATCAAATAACTCAGCGTACAATACAATAAAATGTTTACACAAGTACACTAAGCTACAGACTACAAGTCAAGACCTGCATGAAGCAGAACTACAAAGAAGACTTAAGTAGTGAATACAAGAACTTAGAAACTTAAAGAAAAAGTCTTTTAGACTTTGGTTTCTTGAGAGAAGACAAGAGAATGTTCAAGTATAAAGTTGAGCAGCGTAACTATCTTGAATTTGAAAGCTTTTTGTATTTATAGTCCTTTTGAAAAATATGCATTGATTCATCTTGAAGCTATTGGTCTCTTCAAGGAGGTACTGTCAGTGAGTACAGACACATGCTTTAGAGAAGTTTCCTTAACTGGATTGCTTCGAAAGTCTTAAACAAAAGATCCCTTTTGCTTATGCACTTTTAGAAAACACGTAAACTCTATTGTAGTTGACTTTAGACTATTCATTCTGAACAGGTTCAGCTTTTCTGACACCTTGAGACATGTGAGGCAGTTTTCTTGATATACGCAAGAAAACTTTAACTTTTTTGTTGATTTCCTTTTTGATGATAGCTTCAGAAATGACATAAGAAAGTTCATGCAGCTTCAAATTTGGTAAGGAAAGATCCTTTTTCAAATACACAAAGAGTGGGAGATCTTCTTGTGGTCTGTAGGTTCAGACTAGCTTGATTCAGTGAAGCTTGAGTGAATACAAACTTCTTCATTTCAAAAGCTAATTGAATTTTACGTACTCCCCTTATTCATTATAAATGAAGTTCTATGGACTCCTACCACACTTGAATAGACTTATTAGACAAATAAACAGTAGACTTTATTTTAGCTGAGAGTCTTGATGTGTATTATTAACAAATCACAATGAGTTTAGACTACTCAGTCATGAGTTCAAATTTGACTATAACATAATCCTTTTAATCTTATTTACACGACTTTTAGAAATAACCAGAATGTGAATTCAGATATAAATTAAGTATATTAAGTTACTCCTTTGAATAAACACATAAGAAGAAATTTCCTAGAAAAAAATTAATATCCACATTAAGTTTTGCAAATTAAATAAGACATTTTACTAGCCGAAAATTTCAAACACCAAAAAAGAGTTAATTTTCAAAGTTTCAAATGAGTAACGACACTAAAATCTAAATTAATTCAAAATATCTCTAAGTACTAAACAAACAATGTAACAAAAAGAACAACCTATTGAGCATCATCATCATCATCAACTCAAAGAACACATATAATTAATAAACACACATATTTTATCATTAAGAAACATGAATAATTTTAAATTACATTTGTAAAAGTTATTATGCTTCCATTTAGAATCCATTCTAATAAAGTATTAACTTTCTTTTATTTAAGAATCAATGTATATACGTAGCTGGATGAATATCTGGTATTGAAACAGGGCGAAGTTGATCATTATCAGATAGTGAGTTACAATTGCTATGAATCCAAGGATATATCATCCACTCACCAGCAGTTTGGGAACTAAAATGTTCCATCAAGCCAATTCATTGAGAACGAGAAAGAGAACAAATTTTAAAAAATCAAAATTAAAATAATCACTTTATGGCTCCAAAACAAATAAGTAAGTATTGTAATATTAACAAATCAACATGAAACCAAACCAACAAGAGATACCTAAACCCATTAACAAATTACATAAGGAAAGTTCTAAAGAACCTTGGTAGGGGGTACGAGGTTACCCTTTACGAACCGGTGTCAAATGTCTTTTTCTCTCTCGCCTTTACACCGTTTCAGTGGGAGTACAGTATTATACTCACAGATCCAGTGAGGATTCTGTGTGCTTCATGCTAAGGTACTATTTTTGTTTAATTTCAGTCGTAGTTTAACGAAACACACCGGATGTGCACCTTTAAAAGGGGCTTCGATGCTTAAGTCAATACGCTTATTAGGAAGAAAAAGATATTACGGGAATATTAAGCTTGTCAAATGCTGTTCTATTATGACTTAATGAATGAGTTTCATTTATAGTTCTTCTCTAAACGTAAGTGGTGATTTGACCTCTTCTGACAGTGTTCAGAGGGCTGCAGTTTTGGTAGGTGTAAGTTGCCCACTTGCATCTGACTCTGACTATAGCAACTTTACTGACCGGGGTCATTATCACCTATTCCATACTGAATTGACTTTCTGTACCTTATCCTATGTGATCACATCGGTTATTATGAACCTCGTCCAATGTTTACTAATTTAACTTGGTATTTATTTGTTACTGTAAGTGGTGTCACTTATTCATGGGGCCGGTATTCACACCAAATCAAACCTCGCGAGTCTTATAAATAAACCTAGCTAAATGTTTTTTTATAGAAAAATTTATTTTGCCGCCATAGGAAGGACAACAACTTCTCACAGAACACAATAATGCAAGTATGAATTTTATTCTTTATTGTACAATAATAGTAAAAAAGCCACGTGATTAAGAGGTCCTAACCATCCACCAAAAAGCAAAATAGATCTTAATCGTAAATAAATAGTAGAATCCATGTTGATCATAAGTCATAACATGCACATGGAACCTAGAGTAGGGTAACAATTAATAATAACATTATATATATATAATAATGAATCATAACTTCCAGACTTAGTACTGAATAACACATTTACATTCTAATTGATATAAAATTGATGCTTGTCCTTATGTATATGTTATTATTTCACCATTCAATGTATTTATTTGATTCATAGTAGAAAACAAAGTCCATGCATCAAATTTAATATAGTTAGCAACGCTTTTAAGAAGCTTCATTCGTAATTTTGCTTCAAGCTAGTAGTTCATTATCTACAATCAGGTAGTTAAGCACTTCTTACTTCCTTTTTTTACTTTTTTTTTTATTTGATTCTCCTATCTTATGCCTCGACAATATTCAATTGCAATAGTGAATTAATGTTTGTCTTTCAGCGAGAAATTGCTTCTGTTGAGAAAGCGGGATACTGTTTACACTAGGTGGGTTTTCTCTTTGGAAATCCAAAGTTTTAGGTGTTAGTGGGTCTAGTTTAAAATGGTCCAAATCCATTAAAAAGAACTGTAAACAAACTAATGAGGTCAGTTTGGCTTTTGATACAAGTGTGTATTTCCCTGAAGTTTTATTCTATCGGGTATAATTTAATTCCGGTAAAATAGATTGTAACACAATTCATATAATTTAATTTCTCATGTGCAATGGCCCTGCATCGTATGCTGTAGATTCTATCAACACTAAAGGTATAATGGGAACATATAGTTAGCAACACACATACACAACCTTATTCTAGTAGTGGGACATTTGTATAACTATTCTCTTACACCTCACAAGATATCTAATCATTAAAGTGATTGATAATGAATAGATTATTGTTTGGTGTAGGATTACATTATCTTACTTAATTGGACTATTAGAATGCATAAAAAGAATTAGAGAATTGGACTCTATTTACAACAAACTGGTAGGAGTAGTTCAAATCATCAAATCTAATTAATCTGAGAACTTTATGACAAAGAAAAATTTGTATAAAAAATTCACACTTCATTACAGTAACATTTTACCCAGAAAGACCAAAGATGAGAAACAATCATGAAATTACCTAAGAAAATCAATCAAGAGGAAAATGATGAAAATATACGCTACTCATAATGCCACGAAGAAGGCAAGCTGCTGTTGCAATAGGGATGAACAAAGGATGTGCGCCAGTACGACAACTGGGACGCACGAGGACATAGGAGTGGAGAAGCAAAACCTTGCGTTTAGAGGGAAGGAAATAGGGAAACATCTCAAACGAACCCTCACTAGTGGAAAAAAAAGGATATAATCACGGTTAAAAAAGGCCTTTATTCACGGTTAAAGAACCGTGGTTGTTGAAGCCGTGGTAGTAGATGATGGTCTTTAACCACGGTTAACAACCGTGGTAATAAATCACATCTAACCACGGTTAAGAACAACTGTGAATATAACTTACTATTTATATTCACGGTTATCGAGTATAACCGTGGATATAGATACATTTTATCCACGGTTGTCCATCACAACCGTGAATATAAGTAGTTTGTAACTGAAACTAAACCATACTTATATTCACGATTATGATGGACAACCGTGGATATAGATACATTTTATCCACGGTTGTCCATCACAACCGTGAATATAAGTATGGTTTAGTTTCAGTTACAAACTACTTATATTCACGGTTGTGATGGACAACCGTGGATAAAATGTATCTATATCCACGGTTATGGTAGTAACCGTGGATAAATATTGTCTTTATTCACGGTTGTTGCCATAACCGTGAATAAATACTGAGGTTTTTTTTTAATATGGATTCTGTTTTATCATTTCCCAACCCTGCATTCAGACAAACCAGTACAGTATACAGTATGCCACAGCAACACTATGCCGAAAGAATGGTATGTATATATATAACAATTTATTTTCTATATCAATTCATAACAACGTAAAAAATGAAAGTATATACAATTAAGTTGAATGTAATCTAATAAAAGTAAACCCTAAATCCTACTAGATACATATATAAAAGAATAAAGATCCTATATCTAGCTTTGCTTAAGTTCAATGAAGTGTGAGGCCCATTGCCTTCTAACATCATCCACAAGTTCCTTTGGGAAATATGACCGGTCATTAAAGTACTGCAAACAATGCACAAAACAATTAGAACAAAAGCTTTATTTATTACATGAAATTGATGAAATTGGAGAAATTGACACGGTGATGAGAATTACCTCTGTCCATCCATCTACTAAACGATGTTGGACAATGGTCAGCATAGTGTGCATAACGAAATAGCCACACTCAAAGCTACCCTTCTGCCTGTAAGACTACAATGGACATATAGTATAGAATAAGTGAATTCGGAACTTAAAAAATATGTACTGAAGATTTGAATGAATACGATTGACTTACTTTTGGGTACACCCATACAACTGTTTTTCCTTTGTGCTTGTTTCCAATCAGTACATTGTATCCAACCACCGCCCTGCGTCAAACAAAACACAAGATAAGTTAGAATTGTGTAGTTCTAAAAATGATGTAATCGAATTTGTGGTTATTGTTTAGGGATGAACTTACCGGTCTACTATATCTTTCAGGTCTTGTGGAGCTGTCCGATGCATACTATCAAAGTACAGAGCAAGATAGTCCTTCGGACAGATCACCAGAAGCGTCCAGTGAGCCCTGCAGTTACGAGTGATAAGTGAGACTTCAAAATGCAAAATATCATGACAATAATTATGGAATAGAGTATTACCCTTTATGATAGGGGCCCATGTATATAGACTTCCCAGACTCAAACATCCAATTCTGGATGTATGTCTGGGTGTTCTACGAGCTGTTTGCTTGCCTCTGTATGAGAGAGGGCTCTAAGAAACCGTAAGTTCCTTGGAAACCCAAGTCCACACAGAGTTTTTCCAGAAACCTAAACAAGTTAAGACATGGTTAGCGACAAATAACTTGTATAACGAAAAAATTGGACAAAACAAGGATATACTTACAGCTCCCACAACTGAAAGATGGAGCCGTTCAGCATCGACATCCCCGTAATAATGTCACAAATGTCAGAATTTGTAACGTAAACTGGAAAAGCACTGGGACGGCCGAACACTAGTGGCTGCCATGGGACCTGAACAGTGTCGTCTCCTTGCTCATACCCGATGCGCCATAGCATCCGGATGGGATCCTTGGCCGGGTCTGGCTTCTTCAATGTCTGTTCCTGTTGAACAATTGACAACCATCACATTTTGTACCATAATTGACAAGGAAATAAAGCTAGTTAGTGTTTAGGGTTTTTACCTGTCCAGGGGCAATCACCAGAAGTCTGTTGGGCCACATCAAAAAGTGGCCCACCGCCTGACCGACAGTCTTCACCTCCTGAGTTGCCACTGGCACAGTAGCATCCTCCTCGAGGACGAGCACAACCGAGACCCTGGACATACCATCAGGTAATGTCTGATGGTGAACCACAGGGCCTAAGTTGTACACCATACCAGTGGCAACTGGCTCCTCCGACCCGTCAATGAACAGGTCACATTGACGGGTGTCTGGTGGCTCGACCCCGTCATCCTCAGGGTCAGCCGCAGCGCACGACCCCTTAGTGCTAACCTTCCGTACCTACATATTTACACATCAAGCAGAAGTTATTCAATAATGAAAGTGATTACAAACAATAAAATTGAGGAAAATAAATAAAGAATCTAACCTGTGGGTCGCTGGCTGGTGTAGTAGTCTCCTGGTGGTGGCTGAGTGAGGCCTTCATCTCCTCCCTGAATCGGGCCATCTCCTGGTGGAGCCTAGATATCTCCTCCTGGTACTCAGCCTTCACAACAGCCACCTTTTGCTCCACTATTTGCTCAAGGGATGGGGCAGGGTTGGGAGCACCGTAATAGGCGCGGAGGCCTGTAAAATGTGAATGATTAGCCCATAATTGTTTAACAGATAACAAAATGAAGGCATAGAGTTAGTTAGCACTTACCTACACCTCGACCAATAGCACGCACTCTTCCTGGGTGCTCTGGCCTGCCAATGGCGGTAGTCAATATATCCTCCCGTCCATGGGCTATGAAAGACCCTTGGGTTGATTGCTCAACCAAGGAATCCTGAAACCAAACAAGTTAGTATTCACTTCCTTCACGTAAACTGAAAAACAGACACTGATATAAAGGGAAATACTTACTATCCGTGAGGCAACCTCCTGAGCCTGTGAGGAAGTGTATTCCCCACTCTTCTTGATCCTAGCCCGCTTCTATTTGTCGTGGCGTGCAGGTGGGGAAGGGGGATCCACAATACCAGTGTCAGTCTGACACTGACTCAGCCTCTCCTGTGCCAGCCGCTCCTCCAACCTACGGTAACCCCCACGTGACAGTGTGTGTGGGCAGTCATTTAGCTTCCTAGTCTCCTTGGCTTTCTTTCTGGTCTCCTACAACAAGAAAAAAAATATTCACAGTTAGCCGTATAAATTATACATAATTTAATCATCTAAAAACCAATGTACCTGAAACTCGGCAGAATGTCTAGATGCAACAAAAGCATCCCAGGTCTCCTGATCGATGAATGGATACTTCTCTCCAGGGAACTTTCCTTGGTCGTCCCCGAATACATACCTACAATGAAAGGTACATTTAAACTAAGGATTGGTACAATTTGGTGAAGCGTTGATTAAGATTTTAAAGTTCAATATACCTCGTGGTGAGTATGGATTTGAACGACCTCCATCGCTCAGCCATGATACCGAGGACCTTCCTCCTCGCTATGTCGGAAGATGGTATCTCAAAAGAATCCTACATGAAAGGAGTTAGTCCATAAAGGAGTCCTTATTAAGAGTTACATGAAATAATACACTAAAATAAAACTTAAATAATATCTAAGTTACTAGAACATCACTCCATAGCTGGTTCTTCACCACCTCCTCGACACTATCCCAGTCGGGGATAATGATGGACACCTTCGACCGTACCACAACCCCCAGATAACTGCTAAGCTTCGTGGCATGCGGTCCACTGAATCTACCGGTGTTGACATCCATGTCAACAACTGGCCTCTCTCCCCGGTGACGCCTACGTGCGACGTCTGGCATCCGGGTAACACCTTTACTCTTCCGAGCAGAGGAATCACTGGCCTGTGAGTCGGACCTGGATCGTCCATCCTGGTCAGCCATGAGTATCTGTCCAAACAAGGAAAAAAACTGTCAAATATTTAATATAACATTTAAAACAACGAATAACTAATATAACATGTAATTCAACGAATCACCAACAAGATTAATACCCTATTAAGATGAAATATTTTCCCACAAGCCCTCATGGTGGTCATGACGACTGGCAACTACATCATCTATGTCATGTTCCACGATAGATGTTGGAATACGTGTTGTAGTTGATGGTATGTCCACAATATCAAGATTGGGGTCTCCAATGTGTCTACCTTGGATAACAATTGACCACCGTTTGTCAGCTGGGTCAGCCACATAAAAAACTTGCTTCACCTGCGTTGCCATTATGAATGGTTCTTCCTTATGCCCGATCTTGTTGAGGTCCACCAACGTAACTCCTAAATCATCAGTTGTGACACCGTTCTTATTGTCAACCCATTTACATTTAAACACAGGAACGGTGAAGGGACCGTAATCAACTTCCCATATATCTTCAATCACACCAAAGTAGCATGACTCCGCCATCACAGGGTTGTTGTCCTTTGCAGTTGAGAAATGCATTGACTGAGCCACAACCATCACTCCACTGTTTTGATTTGTACTCTTTTCATCCTGTGTCCTTGTATAAAACGAATAGTTGTTTATGTCATACCCACAAAAGGTGAGGACATCAAAGTTCGGGCCCTGTGCTAGTCGATGTAATGTCGAGGATGCAGATGCATCTTTCAGGACGGTCTTTTGGAACCACTGCATGAAACTCTTGTTGTGTTCATTCAACAACCACTTTTCAGTCATTTTAGGGTTGGTTTTCTTGACTAGCTCCTTGTGTGTGGCTAGATACGGTTGCACGTCGTCCGTGTTGTTTAAAATATACAAGTGTGCCTGAAGGACATCAGCACGTGGCATGCTCTTCACTTTTTTTTCCAATCGTTCCTTTCCCATCCAATCTCCCTTCATGACGGGTCGTTGGAATACCAATGCTTGCAGCATGTGACATGTATTCAGTGCAAAACTCAATTGCTTCCTCTGCAATATATCTTTCCACAATTGAAGCTTCGGGACGACGTTGGTTCTTCATATACCCTTTCAATATCTTCATACATCGCTCAACGGGATACATCCAATGGAGGAACACTGGACCACAACAACGGACCTCTCTCACCAAATGGATGATTAAGTGGACCATTATGTCAAAAAAAGAGGGCGGGAAATACATTTCAAGCTGACATAATATAAGTGATGCTTCCTGTTCCAACACATCCAATTCGCCGGGCACGATTACCTTGCAACATATGGCATTGAAAAACATACACAACCTTGTTATGACATTTCTCACATTTTTAGGAAGAATGTCACGAATGGCGATAGGCAGAAACTGCTGCATCAACATGTGACAATCGTGAGACTTCAACCCAACTAACTTCAAATCTTTCATGGAAACACAAGACTTGATGTTGGAGCCATAACCAGACGGAACTTTCATACTTCGTAACGATTCACACAGACTTTGCTTTTCTTTTCTGGATAACGTATGACATGCTGGAGGCAAATATGTTCTTTTGCCCTTTGATTGTGGATGCAAATCCTGACGTATACCCATCAACTCTAAGCCCATACGCGAGTTTAGGCCATCCTTAGTCTTCCCGGGTATGTTTAAGAGTGTACCAACTAAACTGTCACACACATTCTTCTCCACATGCATTACATCAATGCAGTGTCTTACATCAAGCTCCCTCCAATATGGCAGGTCAAAAAACACTGACCTTTTCTTCCAGTTGTTTTGTGTCGGGTGTTGTTTTTCACACTTACCAAATTGCACGTTGACGTCCTTCACCTTTTCATATGCCTGGCGACCAGATAGTGGTGGAGGAGCCATTTCAAAATCTTGGGCACCGTTAAACGACTTCTTCAACCTTCGAAACGGATGATTCGCTTTAAGAAACCTTCAATGTCGAAGATAAACATTTTTCCTGCCATGATGCAACCGCACAGAACTAGTCCCCTCCTCACATACTGGACAAGCTTTATGACCCTTCACACTGTACCCAGATAAGTTACCATACGCTGGAAAGTCATTGATTGTGCAAAATAACATGGCACGCAATTTGAATGATCGCCCGGTAAACCCATCAAACACTTCAACCCCGTCTTCCCACAACCTTTTGAGGTCTTCAACCAATGGAGTTAAATATACATCAATGTTGTTCCCTGGTTGTCGTGGACCAGAAATCATCATTGATAACATCACATACTTTCGCTTCATGCACAACCATGGCGGCAAGTTGTAAACAAACAACAAAACAGGCCACGAACTATGGTTTGTGCTCAGGTTCCCAAACGGGTTCATGTCGTCTGTGGCTAGTGCAAGCCTAACATTTCTTGGTTCATTGGCAAATTCTGGAAAAATCCTATCCATTTTCTTCCATTGCGACCCATCGGCCGGATGCCTAAGTAGTCCATCAACAACCCTCTCATTAGCATGCCATCTCATAAGTTTTGCATCATCTGCATTGGCAAACAGACGCTTTAGTCTTGGAACTATAGGTAGATACCACAACACCTTTGCAGGAGACCCTTTAGTGCATACCTCATCAGAATCCGCCTCTTTCTTCTTATACCGTGACACCCCACATCTAGGACATCGATGCAGCATTTCTAACTCACCCCGAAATAATACACAATCATTTGGGCATGCATGTATTTTCTCATACTCCAAACCCATAGGACACAACACCTTTTTGGCCTCATAGTTACTTTTCGGCAAGGTGTTTCCAGCTGGGAGCATTTCTTTCAACAACTTCAGTAAGTCAGTGAAACTTTTATCCGTCCACCCGTTTATGGCCTTCAAATTAAACAACCGCAAAACAGCTGATAACCTCGTGAAATTGACGCAGTTTGGATACAACGGTTGCTCAGAGTCCTGACACAGAGTTGTATATACATGAGCTTTCTTAAAACCTTCTACCCCTACATCACGGATCATATCCTCGAGTTGGTCATCCATGTCGACATCGTTGTCATGCATCGAGCTTCGATTTTTAGTCTGAGAGCTGTTACTTGGCACCACCACATCTTCACCATGCCATATCCAACGCGTATAACTACGTAGAAAACCGTCACACAGTAGATGTTCTCGCACCTCTTCCAAGTCTACCCGACGCAGGTTTAAGCATTTAACACAAGGGCAAAAATACTTTCCATTCACCCCCACTGCATTCCTCGCTACGAATTCTATAAATGATTCAACTCCCCCCTCGTACTCCAGACTTAGGCGTGATGCAGAAATCCAACTCCGATCCATACCAACTGTTTACAAGGTGCTATGATCAACCTCACTTTTTATACAAAGGTGGTGGTCCTATACCCATTCAGCATGACAATTATTTTTATACGTCATTCATATATACAGGTTAGGACTTATTTTAAAATTTGACGAAATTTCGGCAGCATTTCGCATTGGTCTCTAAGTACACAAAATGAGAGTGGTCAAATCAAATTCAACCACAACCAAATATGCACCCAGAGAACAACACAAAATACAAGTTACCGAAATTTTATCAAATTTTAAAATAACTCCTAACTTGTACATACTAACAATGACGTATAAAAAATAATTGTTCATCCCAAACTGTCCAAACGGACAATTCAAGATTCAACACAAACGATGACATTAATTGATTTAATGACCATTTGTGTCGAATCTCAAACGGGGAACTACGGTTCACTCATATGCACAACAACTTTCATACTAGTTAACTAGTATGAGCCTACGAGTTTGTAAGATTGAAAACCACGTACATACAATAGACATAAATAACATTATATACAGGCAACCAACAACAACAATAAAATTAAATAAAGGTTGAGCTTGCACACAAGGTAAAAATAGCAATAACTACTAATTCACCAAATGGATTTATTTACGATTTACGCTTGAAAAATGATTCTCCTTTACCATCCAAAGTGTTAGGAGATAGGATAGAAGGGAATGTGTCAATGTAATTGGTTAGCTAGTTTATTAAAACTTGAATGGTTTACTTAGATGTATTTAAGGGGAAGGGTATAAGGATTCATTCAAAGATTTTAGTAGATTCAAAGCTATATTTTTAAAGTTTTATGGTGTTTTGAATATCTGCTTTGAAGTAATAAAACAAATATTTAGAATATAAGTTCTGAATATCTACTCATGGTGTGATATGCTTCAAATTTCTTTATATCACATTCTACTGATAGGAGGCTTACTAAATTTCAGATTGATATTTGGACTTTCTGAAACAGATTGAGTTGATCCAGAAAAGGTTGACTTATGACAGCAATGGTGAACTCATGTAAATTATGTTTTATTCTCTTTATAGTAGAGTTATTTGTCACTTATTCTGATTCAAGTTCAACATGTAATTGGTCGATGATTACTGTACCCAATCAGATGAATATCAACTCTAAAATTCTTGTTCAATTTTTTCTACTTGTCGTGCAAAGTGCTTACATGCTTAACTGATTGCATTCTAAACCTGTTACTAAAGGTAGCAAAATTATTGAAGGTAGCAAAATCTTTTATCTAATTGGATTCTTTTTGAAACCTAGAAATTTGGGAGAGTTGAACTTTGACCTATGGAGTCATTTTGCAGTTCTTCTAGATCATGCAGTCTACAGGGAATTGGATGAAGACTTCAGAAAAGACTTCTGTTAGTTATGGGAAGCTTTGATTCTCAAGGATGTGAAAAAAACAATGTGGCTTGGTGAGCGATTTGGTGCTGGGAGGTTTTCCAGATACTTACCCATCATTTTCACTGGAAAAACTATTGAAAGGTTCCTGCCTAACAACTAAGTAATTATACACATACAGCCAGAAGAAAATAGAACAGGCACATTATACATACAACCAGCAGAGGCAATGATGAACGAAGGGCAACGAAGCACTTACCTGACAATGGTGAACGAAGAAGAAGAAGGGCACGCGAAAGAAGAAGGAAGTGAACCCAGAAGCCTACGACCAACAAAGAGGAGGACGAGGAAGAAGACGATAACCAGCGCGAAAGTAAGGAGAAAGTGAAAAAAGAGTGAAGGGCGCGGCTTTTGAAGTTTCAGAAAGGATATATATTCACGGTTCCCCTTGAAACCGTGAATATATTAAACATATATTCACGGTTTAACAAACAACCGTGGATAAAAGTTAACTATATATCCACGGTTACGATACCAACCGTGGATAAATATTAAATCTATATTCACAGTTATAGAAACAACCGTGGACATAGAGTACCCAATGATTAAACCCTAAAACCTGAACTATATATCCACGGTTGGAAATACAACCGTGAATATTGACATCTATATTTATCCACGGTTAACATCATAACCGTGAACGTACCCATCAATATATATTCACGGTTGTGATTAAAACCGTCGATATATATTTCAGGTACTATATATCCACGGTTGACTCCTCAACCGTGAATATATATTGATGGTTACGTTCACGGTTATGATGTTAACCGTGGATATATAGTTTTCTCTGATTAAAACGTTCACCTTATAATTTCAAAAATGCCACCGCGCATGTTTTTATCACTGATCCTCTTCTACCCGTGAATATATCCCCGTTGTTATATCCATTTTTTCCACTAGTGCCTAGATCCATAAAACCCAAAATATATTATTCAAAAATTTTCTATAAAAAACTTATTTTTAAATATAACAATTTAAAATTTTAATTTAAAAATATTTTTTCAGTAGCTAATTTTGTGGTTAATGTTAAAAATATAATTTGATCTCCCTCTATTTTTTAGAGCCAAAAAAATAAAATTTTTAGCCACAGAATCTTATTTTGTGGCTAATTAAATAGAATAATAAATTATTTCATATTTAGTTAATGATTTCTAATTCCGTGGCTATATCCTCACAAATTAGTCACTGAATTTATTTTTGTGGCTATATATCCTCACAAAATTACTTACTGAATTTATTTCTGTGGCTATATATCCTCACAAAATTAGTCACTGAATTTATTTCTGTGGCTATATCTTCACAAATTAACTATTGGATTTATTCCTGTGGCTATATCCTCACAAAATTAGCCACTGAATTTATTTTTGTGGCTATATCCTCAAAAACTAGCCACTGATTTCATTTCCATGGCTATTTCCTCACAAATTAGCCACTAATTTCATTTTTGTGGCTATGTCCTCATATATTAGCCACCGAATTTCACTTCTATGGCAATATCCTCACAAATTAGCCACTGAATTGTATTTCTATGGCTATATCCTCACACATTAGCCACTAAAATATTATTTTCGTGGCAATTTTCCCATTTCCTTTGTGTTAATTTCTCTGTGACAGATTTTAATTATGGATAATTGCCACTATCAGTTATTTTCTAGCCAAGTCAGTGGCTAATCATTACAAAAACTTAAATTAGTTGCAAAAATGGTTTTTAATGGCCAAATTCGGTGACAACTTACGAAAAATATTTTTTGGTGGCTAAATTCAATGGCTGCTTGACATTTTTCTAGTACGTACAATCCTACACTAGGTACAATGAATAAAAAAGAATAAACATTCTACACAATCAAAGTCCTTCCATCACTTCATGAAAGTATATGGCTCATTGCCTTCTAATATCATCTGCATCTGTCAGAGGGAAGTATAAGTGGTCTTGAAAGTGCTGCAAACAAGACAAAAAATAATTACCACAATGAAGAAGAAAAACTTAATTACTATGTGAATAAAAATTTATAGAATGTAGGCAAGTGAACACTTACAATTGTCCACCCATCTACTATATGGTTTTGGACAATGGTCTTCATGACGTAATACCCGCATTCATAGCTACCTTGCTGCCTATGAGACTACAAGGTACATCAAATAAACAATTCGGTAATGTTATTTTAAATTTTTAGAAGATAATAAATAACAATGCTTCTTATCTGAAGTACTTACTTTTGGGTTGACCCACTGGACTTTTTTCCTACTGACACTTCCTTGTAGTCAAGTGTATCTAGCTACAGCCCTATGTAAGAATAAAACACACGATGAATTAGAATCGTAGAAGAACAAAATTACATAATTGAATATGTAAAGTTCTTTAATTTTTTAAATGAACTTACACCTCTACTATTAGTTTAAAGTCTACAAGAGTAGTCCTATACAAGGAATCTGATCTGGGGAGCTAACCGGATTCCCTGTGTTTGGACCAGGGTGGTATCGATGTAATGCCACATCATCAGATTACTTGTCTAATCATGGTTTAGATATCATATCTGGGGTATAAACCTAGAGCAACCACAGTTCTTTGATTAGGACTCCGGTCCTCCCCTGACAGCCAAATAATGAGTCAGAATCGGTATGGGTAATAACATGTTTCTACAAATACTATAGCCATAGTAAGTTAGGAAGAAGGTCAAATCATTTCTCCTACTAAGGTAATCGCTATAAATACAATTCATTTATTACTAAGCAAGGATCTGAACTAATCTCCAAGTTACCTCCGTAATACCTTATTTTCTGTAATACCGTACTGGCTTAAGCATCAGAGAATCTTTTACAGGTTCAACTCTGGTGTGTTCCCTCAACCTCGGTACGGATTAGAACGTCAATTTCATCCTAAACTTGAAGAACCTAGGATTCCTACTAAACCTAGGTGTAAAATTATGAGTGAGAGAGGTGACTACGGACATTGGTCAAGACGGTTAACTCTTGACCTCGGTTCTAGTACCGAACATTGGCACGCCCAGTGGGACCGTGTAAATTATGAGTCCCACATCACAACGAAGAAGAGGTCATAGAGCGTCTGAGAGAAGATGAAACTTTAGAGGGGCACGTCCAGAATATGGTAAGGACATTGGATTATAATGAAGGGATAATGGAAACCCCTGGGACGGAGTTGAGGACATAGGCAGCAGTACGTCTAGATCCCATAGACGAGATTATAAGGCAGCTGCGTTAAGAAATCCAAGAGCTTCAGAGGGAGAACCAAGGTAGCGACCAGAGGCAACAAGATATTCACCATAACAGGAGTGGTCTTTGACTTATGCATACGATGAGTAGGAATCCACACACCGAACTAAAGAGATGAGTAGCCAAAGAAGGGCAATGCACCATGGTAAGGGAGATGAATATGTTGGAAATATGCACTAAAAGCCTATATAGGTCACATCATTTTGAATAAGTCATTTTTTGTTAAATAGTTTAACAACCTTTATTTATCCTTGGAGTAATAGGTCATATGAGAGTTATTCCTAAAATATCCCTAGTCAAGTATTTACGTGGGGACATGTAAATACATTAAGACTAGTGTGTGAGTGTACTGATGATCTGATCTCACATATCATGGATATAAATGATATCAAGTCTTCACACGGGTACACATTAAGAGTAATGATGTACTGGACAGACCCACCATGAGAACGTTGCATGGATCGTTACATGAATGTCATAAATGATTCTCAATGTGATAATGGTATATGTAGTCCTTTGACCTGAAGTTACTACGATTCCTACATAAGGAGTTTATTATTTTAATACAATCAAATGTCTTCTGTAATAAGAGGACTATAAAGGTTGTGGTTAGGTAAATGAACAAATTATGTAGAGGGATGTGAGTGATGTAGATGAGATTTGTCTCTCTTATGTGACAGGAGTGATATCTATAGGCCACTTGATGGAGTGAGACTAAAGAAATGCATGGTCATGCTAGAAAGAATAAATATTGGATATTTATTCGGATAAAGTCTACTCCGGTATCAAGTAAAATAAATTGGACCGTACAAGGATGACGCGACCATGCCTTGGGCCCAATTAGGATATCGTGACAAAAGGAACAAACATATAAAATAATTATCACTTATAGGTTATATTGATAATAAATAATATTCGGACATAATGATGCATTGCTAGATGCCACTCTTATTTTATATTAATAATAAAATAGTTTATTATTAATATAACTGAGTATTTTACCTATAGGGTCACACACATAGAGTAAGCCCATCAGAAAATAGTTTTTTATTTTAGTTGGACTAAAATAAGACTATTGGGCCTAACTCATTTAGAATGAGTAAGGAGCCCACTTTTAGAGAGCAAATTAGGTCAAACTTAAACCTATAAATAGAGCATAAGATGCTCATAGGTGGCTACCCAAAAGGAGACATAAAATACGCAAAAGTTGCAAAAGCTACACACTGTCAAACTAGCATTTGGAAGGTGTAGCATTTCTGGTGGGAGTACTCGTGTGGACTCCTAAAAGACTAGGCTACGATTGCTTCGATATTCTTCAAGAGGTAATCTTAAAACGTAATTTTTTTTGTGTTTGTCTTATGCTTTGAAACACGACGCTTTGTAAATCCAATGGGAATCCTTGTATTTCCACTGCTCATACACTAGGGATTCCCTAACAATGGTATCAGAGCCAGGTTGCAAAACTGTGTTTTGGGTAAACATTTGTTTAAAGAACATGTAAAAATAAAAATAAAATTTCTTTTATGAAAAGAATTGTGAAGGTTGAATCCTTTTGCAAAGGTTGCATCTTTTATTAGAGATGTTGTAAAGGTTGCATTTTTAATGAGATATTATGTAAAGGTTGCATTTTTATGAGATATGTTGCAAAGGTTGCACCTTTTGGAAGCTAATATCAATATTTTTTTGCTTTATGTATATTGATTTCTTTTCTCAACATTTTAATTAAAGAACATGTTTTTAGGATGTGCTTTATTATATGAACATGTGTATGTTGCAATGGTGATTGTTTTATATGTGTTCTAATTATAAGGCATGTTTTATGTTTATTTAATTAAATTGAAATCAAGGGTTGTATGCAATGACGTCTATATGCTTTCTCTTTTCTGATATGAATTGTTCATGTGAGATTGTGTTTAGAAAGTTTAAGAGTTAAACCCTAGCCGTAATGAAAACTAAGATTCAAAAGTTGAAACCTAGCCGTAATGGTATTTTATTTATTTGTAAATGTTACAAATAAAATATTTGATTTTAATATTATATTTTAAATTCGATTTGTAAAAGTTACAAATCAAATTTTTAATTATTTGTTAAAATTAAAGTTTGTAAGAGTTACAAATTTAAATAATTTATTCTTATTAATTTCAATAGGATTTGCATTGTTTGTGATCCTTTTAAAATTAATGTGATTTGTAAGAGTTAAAAATTTAAATAATCTATTCAGATTAATTTTAATAGGATTTGCATCATATGTGCTCTTTTTAAAATTAATGTGATTTGTAGGAGTTACAAATTGATTCATATTTATTAAATTTAATATGATTTGTAATTGTTACAAATAGAAGATAAGATCTTTATTAAATTTAATAATTTTAAAATCAATATTTAATCCTTAATAAATTTGATAGGATTTGTAAAAGTTACAAATTAAAGATAAGATCTTTATCAAATTTAATAGGATTCGAAATAAAATATCTTGAACTCTAGAGATAAGGTCTAAAATTTAAACCTTGATCGTTCCTAAAAAATAGGATGATTGTTGAGACTCTAGAGATAAGGTTTAAAAGTTAAATCTTGACTATTCCTATTTTAGGATAATTGTCAGGGTCAAAAGATATGGTTTAAAAGTTAAACCTTGGCTGTTTCAAAATTTAAGATTTCAAATTGTTTGAAATCATAACCGAATATTTTGAGCTGTTAATGGTCAGTGGGACGTTCTGGCTAGGAAAGACTTGGTACTTAAGTGGTCACTCCGGACCCACCTCTCTTTTCTGGGAACTAACCTGATTACAGTACTAAATTTTTGGGTTGGAACACCCCTTGACCCTGTCTGTTGAACGGTCAACGGAGCCGCCAAACTTCTTTGCGTAGTTTTACTTTTATGACCCCATGCGTTTAATTATGTGTTTTAATATTTATTTTATTTTAATACAATTGATTACTCTATTAATTGATTAATTAACACGTCCAGCGGTGAATGGTTATGGTCTTAGATTTTTTTTATTTAATTTTAAATACAGTCTGCGTGTTGTGCCTTTCTCTATTCTTAAATTTCTTATCTCAACCCTTCACTCGTATGTAAAACGAGTTTTCTTTATTACATTGTAATCTTGGAAAAGCCAACAAGGTGGAGACCTAAAAGAAACCTAGAGTGGTGATTCTTAACGGATATGACCTTGAAAGGAACAAAGGAGTGGTGACTCTAGGAGGATTGTCGGTAATGAACAATAAGAAAATTGAAATCCCTCAAGCCCGACAATCATACCTTCCAATAAGTAATAACGTCTAACTTGATATAAATAAAGTGCAGGTCACGTCATAGTTGGGTGCCTTTATTTATGTTTAGTAGGACATGATTGGATAATTGGATTATCCAAGTATTATTAAGTTTTATTCAAATAGACATTTTTCAATTGGATTGGAAAAGCCTAAAGGTATGAACAATCTAAAACGCGTTCTAATAAACAACAGTCATCAATGGTAGTTTCAATAAAGTGTAGGTTCTGCCAAAGCAGGGTACTTTTATTGATATTAGTAAAGGATGATGGATAATTGGATTATCCAACCATTTGTTATTGGACTTATCTAGGTAACTTTAATCAGATTGAAGAACCTAGAAGCGTTAATATTAAGTTTAAACGCCTTCTAATAAGTAACACTCGTCGAGACTAATGTCAATAAATAGTGGGCCTGCCAAAGCAGGGTGCTATCATTTATATTAGTAAGGCGCGATGGGATAATTGTAATATCCAAATTATTTTTATTAGGCCTAAACTTAACTAAGTTTTTCAATTGGATTGAAAATAACTTAGAGGCGTAAGGATTGAGCTTAAATTCATAAGATGAATAAGGGTAAAGAGTTACCCACTCAATCATCCAAGAGTTGCATGAGATGCAATTGGAAATGTGTTTCCTACCTAAATAACCAAGGGTTGGGCGATCAGCCAAAGATGACTCAACACTAGGCCAAATATGGATCTTGGCCCACTAGAAAAATCTTTTAATGGGATTTTTTATGATTTAGTGAGGGTATTTGTTTTGAATCAAAATAGTGGGAGACAACATATTTATTTAATGACCAAAATTTAAATATGTTTTAAATAGAAGTAATAGATTTGCATGTAATTTGTTTTAGAATAACCATGATATACCAAATATTGTTTTGTTGCAATCTGTCCTTTGGAAGGACACTTTATCTAAAAAATGCCTAGATAGGTATTAAGACTTGAGAATTATCTTCATTAAAGATGAAGCGGCAGTGTGTCATGTTTGGCTTATATATCATCTATGGTTAGGTCTTGAATACCCTATGGAGTCTGCATAAACTCTGAGCTGTAAAAGGCAATATGAATATATGGGAGATATACGATATGATCGTATACAGACTTTATTAAGGCCAAGTTGGTCTGGAAGTCTAAAAGGTGATCAAGAAAGGAAATTATTTCCATTTTTAGCCAAAATAAGACATTGAAATAATTTATCTAAAGAACTTGAAGGAGTTCAAAAGAAAGGGAAGTAAGACTTCCACTACAGGTCATGTTATAGAAGTCAAGTTATTTTACTTCATTAACATTAGTATCAGATACTAGTAGTAGATCTCAAATTTTAAAAGATCAAGGAAGTAGATCACTTGTTAAGGGTGTAGAAATTTGTGTAAAATTGAGCAAAAGTTGCTACAATAAAGATAAGATCTTTTACCTATTGGGCTAGTTAGTGAACTAGACATTGTGCATATTGTTTCTTGTTGGACAAGAAATGTTTTTCTTATTATAAAATAACTTTATATCTTCAAATAGATGTTGATGCACAATTGAGTAATGGATTCCACATCCTAAATCTCAAAATTCCCATCTATAACAACTGTCAAAGTAGGTTAAAATAAGTGATTTTGAACCTTACTTACATGGTATTGTCTCCTAAGGCAAATGGATAAGAAACACATTTCTAAATACCATTAATGTGGTTATATGGACTCTTTTGATTTTGGAATCAATGGAGACATGTAAATCTTATTTATTGGAGAGATAATTGAGACCTCATTCATTAAAAAGATAAGTAATTTATTATCTAATACATGACGATGTATGTGGGCCTATTGGAATAATAACTAGATATATTTTTCAATACTTCAACATACTAATTGAAAAGTCAATGAGTATGGATTTATGTAACATAAGTTAGAAAGTCTTTAAAAAGTTCAAAGAATTCATAATGAAGTGAAAAACCAAATTGGCAAGACAATTAAAGCTCTTGATTAGATCAAGATAGCAAATAATTTAAGCTACAAGTTTGATAACTATCTAATAGAGTGAGAGATTACCTCTTAACTTATTCCTCATCAAATGCCTTAATAGCATCTCTACGAGGAAAATTCAAACCTTGTTGGACATAGTTTGATTATTGATTATTATCAAACATCTCTAACTCCTTCAATGTTTCTTTATTAACAAAATTTCCATACTTAACCATGTTCCATCTTAGACTTTCTTAAAGAAACCATATATGATATGGACTAGGAATAAACCTAGTATGTTTTTACTAATAATTTGGAACTATGATGCATCTATAGAGCATCCAACTCTGACAAGGTCAGATCCAAATTAGATAAATGTCTTCTGTGAGATACCCAAAGAAAGCTAAGGGTTATCAGTTCTACAATCCATCTAAGAATAAAAGGCTTGTTGCTTAGAATATTGTATTCTTGAATAAGAGTACATCCCTTAAAGAATTAGTGGGAGGATGGTAGAACTTGAAGAAATTCAAGTATCACAAAGCATTTAAAAGTCAAGGATGGACTTGGAGCAGAAATCACAAAGTGTTGTGACATCCTTAGCTCCGGTAGCACAAGACTTGCGTAAGATCAAATAGGATATGTCACCAAACCTGAAAAATATGGATATCTTATAAATCAGGAAAGAGGCATATTGCTAAATGACCAAGCTTCTTATGAAGAGGCCAATGCAAGTTTAGATTCTAAGACATGGCATAAGACCATGGGATTTGAAATGGGTTCCATGTATATTAACAAGGTATGAACCTTGGTTGACGCACCTAAAGGGTAAAACCTATAGGATGCAAGTGGGTTTTCATAAGGAAAACTAAACATTGATGGTAATAAGAGTACCTTTAAAAGCAAGATTGACAAAATTCAATTAGCTTAAAAACCATTTAGATCCTGCTTGTTGTAGCAGTATACCACCATTATGAGATATGGTAGATAGATGTCAAGATGGAAATCATCTTGAGGATGTGTATATGACACAACCTAAAGGCCTTTTATGCCTGAAACATCTAAGAAGGTATGTAAACTACAAATGTTCCATTTATGGACTAAAACAAGCTTTAAGAAGCTAGAATCTTCATTAAAGAATGAAGATAAATCTTGTGACTATAAAAGGTTAGTAACTGCATAATTATAGTTCTAGTATTACATGTAGAAGACATGCTTCTTCTAGAACTAATAATATTCTCATTCTATAGTCAAGAGTATCCTTAAACACTTAAGAAGGACTAAGGATTTGATCTTGATAAATGGAAGATGAGCTCGTTGTAAAGGTTACATCGATGTCAATCTTTTGATTAATTTGAAAGACTTAAGATTGCAATAAAAAATATATGTGTTGTCAAGATGGTTGCGATGTATGCTTGAAAGGTTCAAAGCAAGAAACAATCGTTGGTTCTACTAACAAAGCTAAGTATTTTGCTATGTTAAATCACAAAAAGAAGTCAATTTACATTTAATCATTCTAAATATTTTGTACTCTATGAGTTTCCACTGTGATGACAATGGAACCATAGAACAATATAAGGAAGTGGATTAATCCAAGCATATACTTAAATTGTTTCATCTTTGGAAGATATGAAAATATGCAATGTGCATACCAACAAAATTGTTGGGAACCCACTAGCAAAACCGCTTACGTAGTAAAAGCATGAGGGCACTGTAGACGTCATTGGGCATTAACCTTATCGGCTCTAAGTGCAAGTGGGAGATTGTTGGAAATATGCACTAAAAGCCTATATAGGACGCATCATTTTGAATAAGTCATTTTTTGTTAAATAGTTTAACAACCTTTATTTATCGTTGGAGTAATAGGTCATATAAGAGTTATTCCTAAAATGTCCCTAGTCAAGTATTTACGTGGGGACATGTAAATACATTAAGACTAGTGTGTGAGTGTACTGATGATCTGATCTCACATATCATGGATATAAATGATATCAAGTCTTCACACGGGTACACATTAAGAGTAATGATGTACTGGACAGACCCACCATTAGAACGTTGCATGGATCGTTACATGAATGTCATAAATGATTCTCAATGTGATAATGGTATATGTAGTCCTTTGACCTGAAGTCACTATGATTCCTACATAAGGAGTTTATTGTTTAAATACAATCAAATTTCTTCTGTAATAAGAGGACTATAAAGGTTGTGGTTAGGCAATGAACAAATTATGTAGAGGGATGTGAGTGATGTAGATGGGATTTGTCTCTCCTATGTGACAGGAGTGATATCTATAGGCCACTTGATGGAGTAAGACTAAGGAAATGCATGGCCAATGTAGAAAGAATAAATATTGGATATTTATTCAGATAAAGTCTACTCCGGTATCAAGTAAAATAAATTGGACCGTACAAGGATGACGCGACAATGCCTTGGGCCCAATTAGTATATCGTGACAAAAGGAACAAAGATATAAAATAATTATCACTTATAGGTTATGTTGATAATAAATAATATTTGGACATAATGATGCATTGCTAGATGCCGCTCTTATTTTATATTAATAATAAAATAGTTTATTATTAATATAACCAAGTATTTTACCTATAGGGTCACACACATAGAGTAAGCCCATCAGAAAATAGCTTTTTATTTTAGTTGGGCTAAAATAAGACTATTGGGCCTAACTCATTTATAATAAGTAAGGAACCCACTTTTTAGAGAGCAAATTAGGTCAAACTTAAGCCTATAAATAGAGCATAAGATGCTCATAGGTGGCTACCAAAAAGGAGACATAAAATACGCAAAATTTGCAAAAGCTATACGCTGTCAAACTAGCATTTGGAAGGTGTCGCATTTCTGGTGGGAGTACTCGTGTGGACTCCTAAAGGAAGAGGCTACGATTGCTTCGATATTCTTCAAGAGGTAATCCTAAAACGTAATTTTTTTTTGTGTTTGTCTTATGCTTTGAAACACGGCGCTTTGTAAATCCTATAGGAATCCTTGTATTTTCGTTGCTCATACACTAGGGATTCCCTAACAGAATATTAGTTCAAGATACCATTCACCAGGAGATTAATGAGTGTTCCTATTCCTAGGCATCTACAGACCCTACAGCTGTTGTCAGTTGGGAAATATATAGGGGAATCTGACCCCGGTAGCCTCTTGGATGCCTACGTGAATGAGTCCTTATTCTTAGGTGCTGAAGAAGATGTTATGTGTAGGATGTTCCCAAGGACGTTGTCTGTTGAAGCCTTGGAGTGGTTTAAGAGTCTCCCAGCTGGGTCAATTAATTCATGGGATGACATGTCTCACGTGTTCTTGTAGCATTTTATAGTATCTAGAAATGTGCCTAAGATATCCCATACATTGGCCCAAATTAGGCAAGGCCCAGAAGAGAGTCTAAGAGATTTCCTAAGAAGGTACTATAAGGAGGCTGCATTAGTTTCGGGGTTGACGGAGGAGATACAGGTGCACATTACGGTGGAAGCTTTGCAACCGTAGTCACCTTTTGCACTGTCTCTAGAAAAGGTACCACCTCAGGCATTTGAAGAGTTCAGAAATAAGGCAGCAAAGTACTTAGGAAGGGAAATCCATTTGGCAGCTGCCAAGCAGAAGAGTGCGGATCAGGAGGAAATCTAGAGGCCAGAGAGAAAGATGTTTAAGCCTGAGAGGAAGGGTCCTTGAAGGGACATACTCCCAACACCAAGGGAGAGGAGAAATATGAATCTTGTGTAGTATATGCCATTAACATTACGACCCAATCAAATTTTAAGAGAGGTTGATATAAGGGGAATGATGGTGTACGGAGTAAGGAAACCACTACCCGTGAAGAGAGATGGAAACACTAGCAAGTACTATGAGTTTCACGAGCAGGCCGGACTGAGTAAAGATAAGTGTCAGTAGTTGAAGGAAGCCATCGAGATGCTGATAAGAAAGGAAAGGTTAAAACAGTACCTATTTAGGCAAAGGACAAACTCGGAGTCTGAGAAGGTCATGCCAAGAAGGAAGGAGATTGGCCTGAGTGAGGAAGAGGAAGCTTGAAGTTCAAAGAAGCCTATGTTGAACAAGGGAAAGGTCGTGGTAGATAATATCAATAATGATGATGAATCCTAGATGAAGCCAGCACCCAATTCGGGCAAGAGAGATGTCATTGACATGATTACTGGAGATTTTACCGGGGGCAGAGTGTCAAACTTAGCATGGAAGAATCACTTGAGAATGATTATATCGGTCTAGGCGAAGGCAGATAACAGACCATTCAGAGATGGAATTCAGACTCCGGTTATTACCTTTACTGATGACGATTATGGTCCAATAGTACCAGAAGGTGATGACATAGTGGTTATCGAAGCCATGGTGGCTAATAAAATGATCTGAAGAATGTTGGTGGACCAAGGAAGTTCGTGCGATGTCATTTTTTACAAATGCTTCAAGAAAATGGGACTCTCAGATTTTGATTTACAGTCGTACATGCAGGAATTGACGGCGTTCAATAGGGCTAAGCAGTCTATTAAAGGATAGTTAGACACCAGGCTGACGTTTGAGAGAAAACTGGGGTCAAAGACAGTGTGCATAAAGGTGTTGGTGATAGACATAAAATCTCCATTCAATGGGATTATTAGGCGTCCTTCTCTTAATGCTTTGGAATTGGTAGTTTCTACCCCATACTTATTGATAAAATTCATTAATAAAGTAGCTAAGTATCATCTGTTTGGGGTTATCAACAAATGGAGAGGTATTGTTATAACCCCGGCCTACAGATGACAAAAATTGAAGAATTTGTCAAGAGGAAGAGACTGAATGATGGCGAACCAGTGCCGAAATCTATAAACCTAATAGATTTGGACCCCAGAGAAGAATTCACATTGGATCTGGAGAACCCTCAAAGGCCGATGCTAGAGGGCAGAGTCAAAAAGATTGTGCTAGAAGAAGACCCTGTCAAAGGCACATAAATTAATGATTCATTAGATGTCAAAATAAATGAGAGATTGACTAAATTGTTAAAAGAATTCAAACAGTTGTTTGCTTGGACAGTAATAGATATGCCTAGAATATATCCAAACTTCAGTTTTCATAAACTCACGGTTTATCCGGAGTCAAGAGCAGTAGCATAGAAGAAAAGGAGATTGGGGCCTGAGAAGCAAAAGGCAACGTGTGAGTAAACAAAAGAATTATTAAAGGCAGGCTTTATAAGGGATGTGCAATATTCTTCCTGGGTCTCAAACGTAGTGACGGTGAAGAAAGCGAATGGCAAGTGACGAATGTGCACGAATTTCACGAATTTGAACAAGTGTTGCCCTAAGAATCTGTACCCCTTACCAAGTATTGATCAGATGGTGGATGATTCTTCGGGGTATCAATTCCTATCCTTCATGGACACATATTCCGGTTATAATAAAATTTCAATGTGGAAGGAAGATGAAGATAAGACGGCATTCATAAATGACAAAGAGTTTTCTATTATACAGTCATGCCGTTCGGGTTAAAGAATGTCGAGGCTACCTATCAAAGGATGATGAATAAAGTTTTTGATGGGATGAGGTCGAAGGTAGTCAAGGTGTATGTCAACGATATTATAACCAATACCCCGGTTAGAGGAGATCACGTCGAGGATTTGAGAAGGGTATTTCAAAGACTCTAGTTATACAACATAAGGTTGAATCCGTTGAAATGTACATTCGCAATGCCTGCAGGGAGGTTCCTGGGTTTCATGCTTATCTAGAGGGGCATAAAGGCCAACCCCGATAAATGTAAAGTTGTGAGAGAACTACGGATCCCAACTAATGTGAGGGAGGTACAATCGTTGAATAGAAAAGTGGTAGCACTATCCTAGTTTGTGCCAAAGATGGAACACTGGTCATTACCTCTTTATAAGGTACTGAAGAATAGAACAAGGAGTTTTAATAAGGATTAGAGCAGGAGAAAGCATTCCAGGAGCTGAAAGAGGTTTTAGCTAACACACCACTGCTAACAAAACCAAACCCTGGAGAGAAGTTATTTATCTACCTATCAATATCTGATGAAGCTATTGGGGTCGTACTGGTAAATGAGACAATTAAGGGCTAAAGACTGGTATATTTTGTTGGAAAGGTGTTGCAAGGGTCAGCAGGCCGATACCAGAAGTTGGAGAAGGCAGATTTGGCATTAGTATGGATATCCCGACACTTAAGGTAATACTTCCATACGCATCCAATCACAGTCTGGACTGATCTCCCATTGAGAGTGGTTTTTCACAAACCAGACCTGGCAGGAAGAATGATGAAATAGGCTATAGAGTTGTTGGAGTTTGATATCTCCAATGAACCCAGGACAGCCATAAAAGCTTAGGTATTGGCGGATTTCGTGATGGAGTTGACCAGAGCGGCCCCAATACCATTGCGAGAGCACTAGATGATTTACGTTGACGATTCATCAAACAGAAAAGGGTATGAGGACGAAGTGATTATCGAAAGCGAAGACAGGGTAAGTGTAGAGATCTCTCTCCGGTTTGATTTCAAAGCATCAAACAATTAGGCGGAATATAAGGCGTGTTTAACAGGACTCAGGGTGGCTTTAGATGTGGGAGTACGTATGACGGTATTATACAATGATTCACAACTTGTGATTTCATAGATCAATGGAAGCTATCAAGCCAAGGAGCTGCTATTACAGCAATATCTGGTTAAAGTTAGAGAGTTAGGAGAAAAGTTTGCAAAGGTGGACTTTAAGCATGTACCCAAGGAAGAAAATATCAGGGCAGACGTGTTATCTCGCTTGGCAAGCACCAAGAAGGCAGGAAGCACAATTACGGTTATACAAAGCATTTTAGCTACTCGTATTTCGAATCCACTTAAAGTGTGCGCCATTCAATTTAGAGCTCACCCTGAGGATTCCTGGGTTATTTTGATTATCCAGTATATAGTGAACGGATAGCTTCCAGAATGCCCAGTGAAAAGAAAGAAGTTAAAGATAGAGCTACCAAATTACGCATTAGTAAATGGGAGCCTATTCAGAAGAGGAGTATCTGCCCCTTATTTAAAGTGTCTGAATGAAGCTAAGGTGGAGGAAGTGTTAACCGAAGTGCATGAGGGGACATGTGGTCACCACTACAGAGACAGAAGTTTAGCCAGAAAATTTTTAAGGGCAGGATATTGGTGGCCTACTTTATCCAAGGACACAGTCAAGTATGTTAAGAAGTGCGATGCCTGCCAAAAGAACAGCAATGAACACTACGTCCCAGCGGAGGAACTATTTGTAACAGCCCAATTTTTTAAGCAGTAAATTAAATAGTGAAAAATTAAAATTTCCCAGAGAAATAAGAACTGAAACCTAGAAAATAGGAAATTTAAATATGAATACAAGGATATTTTCAGTTTGACTTAAAACGAAAATAAACAAGAATGGAATGTAGAATAGAATAATAAAATAAAATAAAAATCTGCTACAGTAAAATACTACAGTAAAATGCTACAGTAAAATGCTACAGTAAAATGCTACAGTAACGTCACATGAAAAATGTTGTAGAATGTAGAGAATTCGTGAGAATTCTCCAATTTTCCACCGCCTCATGTCAATTTCGAGATGCTACAGTGTTTTGCTACAGTAATTTGCTACAGTAATTTGCTACAGTAACCGACATTGAAAGCCTATAAATAGAGCCCCAACCTCCCACATTCCCTCAGACCAAAAACCTCACTGATCCTGTAACCTTTCATCTCCCTCTTCAAGCTCTCAAAACCTTCTTTCTTTAATTTTCGCATAAGGAGAAATTACGCAAACTTGAAGATTTGAAGAAATACAAAGGAGTTTAGCATAAGAAAAGTTTAACGATCTTCACTTGAGGTAAGAAAGAGGGGATAAGATATTAAATACATAGAAATTAAGTTAGAATTGCTTGCTTAATTGTTTAGAAACTCATATAGTTATACTTTAATTTAATTTGAACTAAGTTGTGAAATGGATGCAAATGGTTTGGATTATGATATTAAACAATTACCATAACATGGAAGATGTGTTTCCATATTCTTTGAATTATAGATAAAGCATGCTTAATTGATTGTCATAATAATTTTATTGTTAAAACTAGTTATAAAGGAATTTGGTAATGAAATGCATTCATGCATCATATGCATTGGCCGTTCAAAGAATCCGCAGAGGGGTTCTTTGAGGGGGTTCCCGGTGGGGGAACGCGCTCTGTTGAGCACAGACCTCTGCGGTGGTTTTATACCACGGCCGTCTTAAGGGCTAAGCAGTGTGTCCTTAAGGGGGGTCCCGCAACACTTGTTATTGATATTATGATATTGTTATCCGATGTTGGTGTTGCATTATGGGGCGCGGTATCGGTTGGATATCCGTAAAAATGTTATTGTTGGAAATCACTGCAGATGTTCCCACCAGAATGGATCCATCATGCATTTTCATTCATATAAAAGAACGTAATATAATACAAAACACTTGTTTGGCATCTGCATCGCATAGCATCCTACTTGTGGTTGTGGTTGTTCTAATTTGATTTCTATTTATTTAGTATTTTATCTCACTCTTTCTGTTACTTGTGGCAACCCTTTTAGTGGTTAACCAGGGAGATATATGACAAAGTGGATAATGCTTGATGTGGATGAATTATGAAGACTTTTGATGCTGATGCTTGCTTGCATGTCTACTGTGGCTGTATTACGTGTATACTATGTTGTTGGTACTGTACGTCTTTATATTTTATAAGATCTAGGTGCCTGTTGTAAAATATAATACGTATGGAACTCTGATATTATGTATAATAATAAGTAGTTAATTATGTAAAAGTTGCGTACTCTGATATTGTATTAGTAACCTCTGGAATCAGGTTGTGAATCTCTTGATAATTACCAGGTGAAAAATAAGTTATCTAAGAGATTTTATATGGTAAGGGTAATTATCTTGAGATTTGCAAGTTGGCTCCAGGGTGTTACACTATTCACATCGGTTGTCTCATGGCCTTTTCATCAATGGGGCATGGATATGTTATGCTTGATTTGTTAATAAGACATTGTAAAAAATTTTATCTTTAAACCTTTATTGCATAAGACATCTATTTTTGATTATTTTAAATGGTAAATTGTGAAATTACTTTTTATGGTAAATTCTCGGACTATTTCAAAAATTTGATTTCAAATTTATTTTTAAGTTTTTCTCTTGCTCCAGGACAAGCAATGTCTTAAAGTTGGGGGTATTTGATAGCCCTCAAATTTATAATAAACTTTTTAATAAAATTGTGTCAAAAATAATAAAAAAATTAGTTTAATTTATTAGAAATTTAGGTTTTAATTGTAATAAATGGAAGTTATTGGAAATTATCTGCCTTGATCAAATTTCTCTAGTTTTACAGTGAGAAATTAAAGAAAATCAAGAGAAAATTGAAGAACTGGAGAGCTGACACGTAGCATCAACACCACACGTAGCATGAGAACTTCTGATTCTGACGCTACACGTCACAGCCACACATAGTGTTAGAGCTACGTGGACTCCATTTCCAGGTAGACAAGCACTCAGTCAAAAGGCCAAATAATGGCCAATCCAATCAAGCAAAATGCCAAACCGAATTGGGAGACATGTGGAACCATTATCTGGGCATTATTGGATTTAATTAATCTTAATCATGGCCACTTAATCACGTGTTAAATGGGAGCTGAGTCAGGAACCTAACTCGTAGCGTCAGGACCCTTCCTCATCCCTATAAATAGGCCTTCTTTCATCACTTCCAGCATCCCATTTTAAAAATTCAGAACTTCATTCCTCTCTTTTTACTCGAGTTTTGAGTGTTCTTTTGTGAGTTTGTAAGTCTAGAGTGGTTTTTAGATACTTGAGAGTGTTGTGTAGTATTGTGAACTCTTGTATCGTGAAGTATTTCTACGCCTTCGTAATGTCAACCTCTGTAAGTGTTGTTTTTACTTTTACCATGTGTAACTAAATTGTTTATGTTGGAATTTGGTGAATCAATCTATTATATGATGTTGTGATTATGACCTCTGCATGTTTATGATTCAAGTACCATGTTAGTATTTCAATCTTTTATTAGTGTGAATGTCAAACGGGAGAATGATTATTCATGCCGAATTAAAATCTGTTTTAATGAAAGTAAAAGTTGAAATATCCTGAATATACCAATTACTAGGAATAGAATTGGTGATTATTGTTGCCATAAGGCTAGGACTTAATGCAGATTTTTACTGAGAAAGCTCACGAGGAATCGGACTTTACGGTGACTACTTAGAATTTATATCACGGGGGATCGGTTATAATGATTTTAAGCTGCAATGACATGAACTTGATGATTAAATATGTATGTTTGTAATCATTTCATTATATTTTAGTGTGAGGATCCTAATTCCAACATAATTTGTCAATCTGTGTTTTTATTTCAAGTATCTGAGATTATTCTGAATTACATCTCACTTTCTAGATAAATTTTATCTTTACCACCTTTTTACCTTATGAACAAATCAATCATCAAATTCTGTGAATATTATATATATTGTTTATAAATCATTCTTTTGTTAATAAGTTTTGATAAATTTGCCATAGTAAATAAAGATTATTGTGAATTACTGGAACTTTCAATCTCAGTGGAACGATATCTAAATTTGAAAACTACAAACGATTGGTGCACTTGCCAATTAAAAGACCCAACAGTATTTTAGGGTCTAACATGTATTACACCTAACTGGCACCACAAGTCATGCGCTCTTTTTTCCTACCTAAGATTTTTCCCACAGGGTTTACTTAGGAGGCTTTTAATGAAGCATGCAGCCAGGGTTCTTATTCATCAATAAAATACAAATTTGAAGTATTCATGGCTTGCTATTTAGTTTCAAGAGTGGTTGTTACAAATAAACCCTGGAGTGGCTGAAAAGCCCCAGAGAGGTTAAACCCGAGAGTGGTCAAAAGACCCCAGAGTGTTCAAAAGACCCCAGAGTAGTTAAGTTACATTTAAACCACAGAGTGGTCGAAAGGCCCTAGAGTGGTTGTTACAATTAAACTCCGAAGTGGTTAAAAGACCCCAGAGTGGTTAATTACATTTAAACCCCAGAGTGGTTGTTAAAATTAAACCCCAGAGTGGTTGAAAGACCTGGAGTGGTTAAGTTACAGTTAAACTTTGGAATGGTTGTTATAATTAAAAATAAGCCTGAGTGGTTGGAATATACCAAAAGCGATTCATTTATATCGAATCCCAGAATAGTTGGGAATATCCAGGATGGTTCGATTATGTTAAAATCAAAAAACTATTAAGTACAGATTATTCAAGTAATGCACGATGAAATAATAACGCTCAAGCATTATCAAGAGTCCATTTTAGGACCGCGGTTGGTATAAAAAATTTAAAATAAAAAAGAGGGTATAGGCAAAATATTAAATTTCATTGTAACACAAGATTAACTACAAAAAAAGAGGAGCATACCGGCCTAATCAAAATATTATCAAAAAGAGTGGGCAGAGCTCATCTCGTCTATAGAGTATTTCAGAAATAAGATTTAGGGGTTGACGGGGCCACCTTCCTCCTCATCCCTCCGCTAGGGGTGTAAATTTGAAAGGCTCATCAGCAGGAACATAGGATTTTCCACCAACTTTGGTCACCAATTCCCCATCACAGAATCTGTTAAAGAAACCGATCCCATTCAGGTTCAATTAGATACCTCAGTTATGGAAAACAACCTGACGAACTACGTGGCTAAACGAATCCTTAGCGGCTTGGGCAAACATTGTCATGTCATTTTTGTATTTAGTTTGTCCGTGTTGAACCATTGAGAACAATTCATTATTTTTCCCTTTTAGCTTAGCCACGAGCTTCTCCAGATCGTCCACCTTGAGGTAGAGTCCGTCGTTCTCCTTCTTCAAGTCACCTTGGATTTCCAAAGGTCTTGATTTTCTTCGTTAAGACTCTTTACCCTCTGATAAGCCTTGCCACAGTCCTCAGAGAGGTGAGAGTTCTTCTCTTTTAATCGCCCAATTTCCCTCTTTGGCCCGTCAGTGGCGGCAGAGTTGATGGTGGAGAGGGTTTTGATGTTGTACCATATGGCGGTCTCTAGTGCAAATTCAAGGTCTTGAGGATTCAATCCCTCCTTGAGACGCCATGGGAGAGCAAAGCCGGTGTTGGGAGGGTGGTTTTGATAAGTATCTCGTCCAGAGCTTCCATGCCAGAGATTGGAGTCAGAGTCTCATGTTCGACTGGCTCTACATCAGCGATCCCCTTACCTTTATCCAACACCTTCTGGCCAGGGTCAACCCTCTGCTTCTTCGAGACGCCGACATCTTATTTTTTCTTTCTCTTTTTGGCCGGACCTGTCTCCAGTGCCACTGCCCCACCATGGGTGTGGAGGTTTGAAGCCTTCTTCAACTTCATGGTTACTTGATTTTCCCTAGAAATGTCAACCTCGAAGCCCTCCAGATGCTTTCAGAGTGCCTTCAAAGCATCAGTACTCATATTTCCTGCAAAGATAGTTGTTAGCATAAACCGGAGTATACAAAATTCTTAAAGAAAGAGAAAAGATAAATACCCAAAAGAGTAGATGCTCATTTCGTGTCTCCAAGGTTAGGAAGGAACGACACTTAAGGGGAGTACCCCAGGAGAGGGTATAGAGGGTATCGACTACGGTGCGGGAGGACTCAGAGAGAGAGCCTTCATCAACTTAGTAAGCCGTACTCTCTAGTAGAAAGTGTTTATGGGTCCATCCGGTCTGAATCAAATAGTTGCCTTATTTATCCTTCCAGAAAAGGGACATCGTCTTCTTAACAAAAAGGATGTCACTCTGACATCTGAGGTTAATAAAACCCAACCCGCAGCTGGCACGACGCATCACCCTCACGTACCTAAAAAATAGGGCAACGGTCGGGGTGAAGCGGAGGTGCTTTTTAAGAAATTATAGGGCCATCACCAAGGCCCAACCATTTAGGTGAAGTTGACTGGGGGCGATGTCTAAGAAACGCAACACCCTCATCTCATATTGGTTCAGAGAGAACCAAACTCCTACTTTTAGCAGCGTGAAGTCATGGAAGTACAGGAAGCAGTCCCAAGGTATATGGCAGATCCGATCTACGAAGGTAGGATAGATGAGACGGAAGTCCTTTTTGTATTTCTTGGCTCACCAAAAGGATTCTACCTCCAGCTGTACACCGTCCTCATCAACAGGATGGGAACTATAGGTTGCCAATACATCTTTAGCTACCCAGAAATATGGATGTCTGGCCTTTCGGGCTAGCCAGTTGACCTTGTCAGCAATCATAAGAGTCTCGTCGGGGTCATTCCACAGTACGGATGATCCGGCGTTGTCCCTGATAACTACGCGCTCTAAAAAGGAGACAACGGAATAAAAGTCAATATTATCAGCGCAGTAGCACACTATGCTGGAATCTTCACCCCTGTCCAGAGATATAAGGGGCAAAGGTGATTTGGGTTCATGAACCCCAGAGGAAGAAGACTCTAGCTCCTGGGAATTTGGATTACCCCGGTTGACTGGAGTTACCCACCTATGGATGTCAGTTTGTGTGAGCTGAGGTCTATGAGGAGGGACCTCGGGAGGCCAAGAAATAGAAGGATTTGAAATTATTTCACAAGAGCTATCTTGGCCCTGACCGTTGTTAGTAGAAAAAGTAGACATCGAAAATAAAAGAAGAGGTCGAAGGGCTACTTGTGTTTACGGTACGAACGGTTGTTCTAGTACGAGCCAAAATGAAGTAAAGAAAGATAAGGAGACAGCGAACGAACAGAGTTTCTGGAGGGAGGATGCAAAGTGAGGAGCCAATGAAGTTCTCTCCTTTTTTATAGACATCAAAGTCCTATGGGCTGAAGTTCAACCGTCGCGGCCCATGGATGAAGTGAAAGATGAAGAGTTGCAGCCCAAAATAGGTGTCACTTTGTCTTTAAATGATGTCATCTGATAGCGCGTGAATTAAACTCCCAATTGCGACTGGCCATGTCATCAATCCATGTGAAATGATAGCTTTTTCAGGTGGCACGCATTAAATGGTTTACCTATCTCATAATCCATATCATATCGGATGTATCAGCATGGCGGTCACATAGCAACATTGGGCTATCCGTCGGAGCTAAGGGGTAGTTCATTATTATGACAACGCTACAACAACAAACTAAGGGACAAATGATCCGGGGTGCTAACCGGATTCCCTGTGTTCGGACCAGGGTGGTATCGATGTAATGCCATGTCATCAGATTACTTGTCTAAGAATGGTTTGGGTATCATATCCGGGGTATAAACGCAGAGAAACCACGGCTCTTTGATTAGGACTCTGGTCCTCCCCTAACAGCCAGACAATGAGTCAGAATCGGTATGAGCAGCATGTCCCTATAAACACTATAGCTATAGTAAGTTAGGAAGAAGGTCAAATCATTTCTCCTACTAAGGTAATCCCTATAAATACAACTCATTTATTATTGAGCAAGGATCTGAACTAATCTCCAAGTTACCTCTGTAATACCTTATTTTCTGTAATACTATACTGACTTAAGCATCAAAAAATCTTTTGCAGGTTCATCTCTGATGTGTTCCCTCAACCTCGGTACGGATTAGAATGTCAATTTCATCCTGAACTTGAAGAACCTAGGATTCCCACTAACCCTAGATGTAAAATATTGTACTCCATTGAGACGGTGTAAAACTAAGAGTGAGAGAGGTGACTACAGACATCAGTCAAGACGGTCAACTCTTGAACCCAGTTTTAGTACAGAACAGAATCAAAGCATGCAACAATTCAATCCTTTGGATAGATCACCATCAACTGTCAATGAGAGCTACAATGAACCCTAATAAGTGAGACTACAAGATCATTAAATTAATAAACAATAATTATAGAAAAGACTCTTACTCTTTGTGATATGGGGATAAATATACAGTCTTCCTAGACTCATAAATCTAATTCTGAATGAATGTCTGGGTCTCCTCCCTGTTGTTCCCGCTTTTTTGTATGAAAGAGAGCTCTAAGAAACCATAAGCTCCCTGGATACCCATCTCTAAACAAAGTTTATGCAAAAACCTAAGAAAATTTACACACAATTAGTGACAAATAACATGTGAAATGAAATAATTAAATATAAAATGATATACTTACAGCTCCCAAACCTAAATGACGAAGACGTTTAGCATCATTTACCCCATTATGATCTCGCATAAGCCACTCTATGTAATGTAAAGTGGTAATGGACTTAGGCGGCTGAACACATCTGGCTACCATTGGACTACGATGGCGTCCAGCCCAGCTCAGCCTTGACAGTCCATAGCATTTGGATCGGATCAATGACGGGCTCCCGCTTCCTCGATGTTAAACTACTTCCTGTTGAATAGTTAAAACATTAAACTAAATGTGCTATGATCTGAACCGTAAACTTATAATACAATTCATGTTCATTTCAGGAGCATACCTGGGAGCAACAACTGCCAAAAGTCTGTTGGGCCACATGAGGAAGTGTCATTGCACCTGGCCGACGGTCTGCACCTCCGCAGTTGCCACCAGTATAACGAAATCCTCCTTAATGATCTCAACAACAAAGACCCTTGACATGCCATCGGGCAATGACTGATGGTGGACCAAATAGCCTAAGTCGTACACCACGCCAGTGCCAACAGGCTCACCCGACCCATTAATGAACAAGTCACATTGATGGGACTCCCCAGCGTCGACCATGTCATCGCCAGTGTAGATGGTTTAGAGAACAGACTTAGAAGGGGGGTTGAATAAGTCTTCTCACTTTTTCAAACCAAAAAGTGATATTTAAATATAAATACATTTTTCACAGCAGACTAGACTTTTCCGAAACAAAGAACATTATTCTTTGATTGAATGAACATAATTTACTTAACTTTTACTATCACATATATTATCGAGAATGCACCAGACTTTTGATAGATAAAAAGTCAGAGAGAAAGAGACATCACACTAGCAATTTATATTGGTTCACTCCCAACTCAGAAGCTACATCGAATACCTTCAAATCTGAAGGATTTCCATTATGTAAAAACCATTTACATAAGATGTTGAGTATTATTGAATCCAGCTACTCCTGGCTTAAGCATAGACTGTGCTTCGAGTATTCTTGACACCAGTCACTCCCGGCTTAAGCATAACTCGTGCTAAGATACCAGACCCCTCTGGATTCCTATGAGTATTCTTTTGTAAGTACCCATTCCTGGAGCATACCAAAGTATTCTTTCATAAGCCACTCCTGGATCAACCCTAAGTATTCTTTCAAAAGTCTCTTTAGGTCAACAGTGTTTCCCACACTAACAGAGTCTGGCAACACACCAAACCTGTACTACCAGAGGATTAGAAGAATTATTACAATATAAGCTTTCTAACTTAGTTGAGCTAAGTGATAAACAACATAAATAGGTTTGTGAAGAAAAAGAAGGACTTATTTTTACAGTGGACTCAATACCTATGTAATTTAAAAGATAAGGATTAAAGGTATTGAGTCTGAAAGCATGACTAGAGATGATATGCTCATAGAAAAGTAGAGAGATATGAGCTGATGACACATCTTTAGTTGCTATGGCTTCTTGGGAAGAAAAGGAATGCACATAGCAAGCTTTCTTTTTCTTTATGGCAGTTCTTTTAGGTTTGATCTCTGACTGCCATCTTATTCTTTTTCTTGGGCTTCTGTATATGAACGTCTGATACCCGTTCATATTTTTTCTTCTTCATTCACACTTTTCTTAGTGTGTTTCCCATCTACTTCTTCTTCAACAAGCTCTCTCTCTTGTTCTATTTTCCATTTTATGCTTCTCTGTATTTCTGCTCTTGCCTTGAGTCTGCTTCTGCACTATTACACTATTTTATAAGATTTTTCCAAAGAGCTCGAGGAGAGGATAACTGTTATAAATCCGTTGAGAGATGATATACTCGTTGAGAAAGATGTTTCACAACGGATAAAAGACTTCTTTTGTCAGAGAGAGACATTCTAAGCATGTAATTGTAGGGTAGAGATAGCGTAAGTTTCAAAAAGGAGGAAGTTTTTGTCCAGAGAATCTTTGAATCCATAAGGCACAGGTGAAAGACTTGACGCTATTAGGATAGATCAAAATCTACCTTGCTTGGTCATTCTTCTTCTCATGAATCTTCTCTTGAAGATGTTTTCTGACTGTTGAAGTTCTTTGGACCAGACTCGTATAGGAACTATCTTTTAGAAGATTTTGGGTCTGGTGATTAATAAGATATTGATGAGATATTCTAAGGCACAAATATTTAGATGCCTTCGTAAGGTCTGGGAGCTTGAAACATATGTGAGAATAAGATCTGATGTTTTCACAGACTCTGAGGTATGAGTATAAGACTTTCCTGTTCTAGGTCTAGTAAGACATTCAGATGCAAAGATCTTTCTCCTTAAGGTGAATTTCCAGATTTCAAGACTTCTTTTGTCTTCGATCAAAGAATTTACGTCGTGACCAAACTTTGTGACAATCCTTTCAGACTTTTGACACACAGGCTCCCTCTTTCTTTTATAATAAAAGCTTTATGTTTCCTGAAACACTTAAACACACATATCAAATAATAACATGATATGACTTGATTTAAATTAGAATACACGATGTTAGTCATCAATAAATCTTAAGATAATTTTGAGTCATCTTGACTGTAACAAGTGTCAAGTGCAACAAAGACCCCTTTGTTCTAACCCGCCTAACTTGCATATTTACATAATAAACATAAGTTATTCAACCATTAATGAAACTAAATTACAATAAATAAAATAAAATAATGTATAATACTACAACTAATCCAACTTGTGGGTCTATCGTCAGTGCAGTAGGCTTCTACTAATGGCTGAGTGAGGCCTCCATCTCCTCCCGAAAGCTAGCCATCTCCCGGTGCAGCTTTTGGATCTCCGCTTGATACTCTGCCTCTGCTACAGCTAACCTCAACTTAACCCTCTAATCCACCAACTCTTCCATGGATGGGGTAAAGGTAGGAGCACCGTAAAAGCTCTGGATTCCTACGAAGAAGGAATGACTAGAAACTAATAACTTAATAGAAAACAAAATGAAATAAAATAGTATTAAACTTACCGTCATGGTGCTCTAGTCTTTCGATGGCAGCAGTGAGTATGTCGTGCCTACCATGGGCAATGAAAGAGCCTTGGGTTGATTACTCAACCAAGGAATCCTGTAACCAAAACCTAGTGAGTATTATTAGGAATGTATAGAAAGATTTAAAAAATCTTAAAACCTTTTAAGAAGCTGAATACTTACAATTCATTGGGCGGCCTCTTGAACTTGCATTAAAGTGTAGCCCCTAGTCTTCCTGATCTTGGTCCTCTTCAATTTCTCATGGCACGTGGGTGGGGAGGAGGGTCCACAATAGTGGTGTCAGATTGGCATATGGGTGGGTAAGGGGATAAGACATGTCCGACACTATTTTGATTATGTTGTAGTAGCTTTTCCCTTGCTTATTTCTTCAAAAACTTAGAAGTTTCTCTCAAATCCTTTAAAGATCCTAAAAATTCTTTTGTGTGATTCTTTACGTAAAGGAATCCATTCCATTCCCCATTTGTCTTGTTGGTGGGAAACACAACAGTCACTTCTATGGCACTACCTCCTTAGCCTTCAATGTTCGTTCAGGAATCATCTTTGATTTCACAATCTTTCACCTCCATCAGAGCTGAGTTCGCACGTGCAAATCCAGAGGTGACACACCTTTGGGAGAAGTAACAGGACGTCAAGGGCTAGCTAGAAAAGTATAGTCAGTTGCAGGCACAGTTCAACCAACTGTAGGCCCAGATGGCCAGTCTAACTCGAGCACAACAAGTGTGTCGTCTAGGGGTAGTTACAACATTTTAATGCTGCCATAGATGACCAAGTTGTCTCAGAGAGGAAGATGAGCACTACCGACGTCATTGTCGGCCTTGGTAGCAATGTAAACCCCCTTGCGAGTTGCGTTGCTCTCGCCATGGACATTGAATTTATTTTAGTGATTTGTCTTACTTATATTTTATTTTATTTAAACAAACTATATATATGTTTATTGCTATGTCTTTTTATTCAATATATTTTATTTATTTACATTATTCTCATGTGTTATAATATTATTAAATGATAAATAATAATAAATAAATAATAATTTTTTTAAAAATAAACTAAACTAAAATAAAATAAAGGATGTAATGGGCTTGGACTTAAGACATGGTGTCCCATGCCCCTATCTACGTTGAGTGGCGTGAGATATTAGTTATATGTCAGGTTAGGGCATGAAAGTCGTAGTCTCATGCCAATTTTGTATGGGAGAAATTAATATCACAGAACACGTCTAAGTAGGAATGACAAGATAGGTAAGACCCGTAAAAATGGTAGGAAAGACAAAAAAAACACAACCTATTATTCATCAAGGCACGACTCACTAGCCCCATGAATGGTTTGGTGAGACAAGCTTTTTTAAAGATTAAAATAATATAAATATTAATAATAAAATAATTTATTTTATTTAAATTTATACTTTCATTTTCTAAAATTGAAAAAAAAGTAAGGTCTCTCACAACTTGAACTTTTCTATTAATAATATTCTCATTGATTTCTTATATAAAAATGTATTTTTAGATTTTTTTTATTTTTATATTAATTTGACAAATATTTTTAAAAAAATTGGCTAGCCAATCTGCTCTTAAAAAACAGAATTTTTGTTTATTTTGACGGATTAGTTTACAAGCCTGTTTATCATGTCAGGACAAACCTTATTTTTAGGGTTTTTTATTGGTGGGGTGGAATAGGACCTAATTAATCAGTCCGTTTTTTCATCCTGAAAGCTATGTATAGTCTCACGCCCCACAGATAAATTCTTTTAGTGTGCTTGATGTGCCTTATTTTCCAAAATTTATTTATGAAGGGTGTTCAATACATTTTGGAATTAAAATTCCGGAAGGGTTTCTAAACACTTCTTTAAAACTTAATTTTAATTTTAGAATGTATTATACAGTGAGAGTTTTAATTTCATAAGAAATTTAATTATTGGATATTTTAAAGAATATTTAATATATTTTGAAACTATTTTTTAAAATAATATAACCGATATGGTGTGATTAATTTTTTGACTCAACGTAGCAATGATGGAAGCAGCCCACTGGGTGAAAGATAAGCCCAAAATATTCAGTCCATACACAGAAGCCCTTCCTAAGCAGGATAAAATACGACCCCACCATATAGCTCAAGTAGTAAAAGAGCTTGTGGGTCAGTTTAAAACCCAGGGTTCAAACCCTGCTCCCCCCTCTCCCTGACAAAAAAAAAAAGCGGGATAAGATGTGGGTCTTATTTGGACAAGAGAAATTACTTTACACCGGCCCCTTGTTTTTCGAAGATTCAATACCTAAAAACTTTTGAAGGGAATCACAATATAAAATAGCAATTATGAAAATAAATTTTTTTAGTTATCAAATTTTCTCTCTATATATATTAACTCAAGTGAAAATACTTATTTATTGTAAGAAATGATAATATTATTTAGATCTTATTTAAATGATGATGATTGCATGTATACTTTATCTTGTGTAATTGAAAACAATCCTATTCAACAACTAATCAAGGCTCTTTAATCTTTCTAAATAATGTGTTTGGAGATGAATCCAAGAATTATCTGAACAATCTCAATACATTATTAACTGAGCCACAGTTAATGCTGCGCGATCCTTGTTAACATCGAGTACCTTAAAATTTTCCAGCATAGACATCATAGAAATATGCATTATATCCAAGCATGGATGGCACAAATATAGTTCCTGATTACTATATCCTTTTTTTTTCTTCATTTGAATTCTTTGTAGTCTCTATCAAAATTTAACATCATCATTGTAATGTCTGATTTTTGAATTGGAGATCATGATTAAGTTAAAACAATCTCTACTAATTAATTTATTCGTTTAGTGGTTATCATTCCGGCTTATTTATTTTGTCCCTGCGTATGATTGATGATTTGATGTGGCAATTTATGGTACTACAATACACACTTTCATGCTAAACAGCAATATTTCTGTATCATAGCATCAAATTTCACCATTATATGATACAAGCAGTACGAAACTGTTGAGACTGGAGACAACCTACCCCATCTCATGGAGCTTTCAATCATTTGTTAAGGATACATACTTAAAAAATATATACTTGTTTCCAACAAGTATCTTATTACAAGAGGAATCTTTTTCCTAGACCACATATTTAAATATAACAGATGATACTTTTGGAAGGAGTTTTCTAAATACATAAAATTTCGAACTGATAAAAGAAAGATGACAAACAAACTCATAAATAGGAAAGAGGAAAGATTGATATTTAGGTGACGATGTCTGTCCTTATTTCAATATATAGAGTGGTTGGTTACTGAATTAGCAATCCTGAATGCGAACTAATGGCAGTGGACCACCGTAGATCTCAGGGAGCTGACTTTCGTCTATGTCTTCTAGTAATGTTGATTTCACTTTTTTGTTCTCCACGAACACTATCTGCAACCAAATGGTACTTTTCTTCATCACCCCAAACACATAGAAGTGTGAGTAAATAATAGTGATAGAGAGGGAAGTGATTAAGTGACCTTCTTCTTGGTTTGGTTGTCAATGAAGGGGTAGATAATTTTCCACACTTTCATAAATATGTAGGGTGCGTGAATAATAAACAACTTCCCCAGTCTTTCCGGGTAGTAATCCTGCATGCATCCCATACGTAAAATATAATAATGTTCATGTAATTGTCTTTTACCATGATGAACAAACAATAAATGTTGAAGAATGGATCACTAATATATTACCTGCAAAATGGTTAGAGCGCTAATGTATCCACGCACGTCACTGTTTGAGTATCCCCATCCCTTCAGATCTCCTATCCCAACAAACTTTTCTTGCCCACGTGGCATACTGACTCACCAAATTAATTTTAACTTTTTCACTAAACCATGTTCATCTTATATATGGAATTGTAAGGGTTGAAAATTTTAGTCTCTGATTTTAAAACATTTGACTTCACATTTCTTTTAGTTCATTTTGATATATACTAAAATAAAGCGTCCGAAAATAGAGAGAATGTTTACCTTGCACATAGTTTGTCAAAAGCGTAGACTACAAACCCTGTATTAGAAGAAGTTAAGTACTCGTCATTGAATAATAGTGTTAATTAACAGATAAAAATTCAGCATGCAGAGACATACGTTTGAATGCATCAAGACCATTTTTGTTTTGAAAATGTTTTCTCCCGATGATAATAGCTATAGGTCGACCAATTTTATCATGTCCTTGCACGAACAACTTGTCCTGTGCAACATCATTGGAAACCTCAGAGAGAGATATAGAACCATTGGGAACAAATGAATGTCTCCAATTCAAGTACTTGAGGAACATTGCCGAAGCCTTGTCCACATCTAAATCACGAGCACGTAGGAATCTTCTAATCGTCATGTCATCCTCTTCCTGCAACCAATAAATCATGCTCTTAATTAATGTTAATGATTACTTAAGCTATTATGATTAATATTTCTAAATAAAATATTATTATTATATAGAGGTTTTTTTCAATATTCGAATAACATGACTAAAAATTTATTAATATCTTTTTAAAACTAATAAATAATGTGTGCGCATGGTAGAATATGATATATTCTTGTGGCTAACAAATTGTGTATTTGTTCTTTTGAAACCTTTTTTTTTAACAGCCTGAAACTTTGTATATGAATTGTGTTACTCCTTATACTAGTCATCAATCTATTTTTCTTAGTTGTTTTTTAAAAATTGTAGACATTTATATATGTACCAAAAATATACATGAATTATATTTTGGGTTAAATATTAAATATTCGTATTAGTTTTAATATTTATTGGAGGATTCTTTTCAATTTTCATTTTGCATTAATTATTTATATTTTATTATATTTAAAATATTTCTGTTTTTATAAATTGATTATTTTTTAACTTTTATAAATTTTCTATAACTTGTGTACTCTTTTTATTTGCTGGTAACTATTTCTCTCCATATTTATAAATATCTCCCCTAATTCTTTCATTGTTTTCGTTTCAGTTAAAAATATGAGATTGAAAATTATAAAATATTAGAGGACAATAGTATACGATAAAACGGTACTAGTATTAGGTAACTCTAATATTTAAATATAAAAATTACTATCAAATCATCTTCTTATTCAAATTATTAGTATTCTAATGTAGCCAATGAAACTTATTAAATTTACCATGATAAAAGATAAACTGACAAAAAAAGATAGTTTGATATTGTATTTTTATATATGAATTTTAAAATTGAGGGGAAACTTACAAGTTCCTAATTAGAGTGAAAAGTGGTATAAATGAAATAAAAAAAATCTATAATATAATAAATGTAAATTTAATATAAACATTTAATACTTAACCTCAATCTTTAGAGGTGACTTTAAGAAAATCTATAATTAAATAATCAAAATTAAAATTTAATTTAACATAATTATATAACCATTTAAAAATATCACATGTTCATATTATATATATATATATATATATATATGTGTGTGTGTGGATGGTTATAAATTTATACATAAATGATAATAACAAATTTGAATCATATAAAAAATGTCATCTCCGTTTTTAACATTCTTTCTTTTCTCCAATATTCTTATGAATCAGTTAATCACATATTAATGTCTTCCAATATCTTCTATGCGGTAGTTTTATTTTTAACAAAATAAATAAATAAATATTGAAAGGAATAAATATAAAAGAAAAGTAACAAAAACTTTTTTAAAAAGTAACAACTTGTAAGATTTCTGGATATAGCATTTTTAAAATTAAAAAAAAAACTGAAAATTTCCTGTGTAAATTTATTTTGATTGTCTGTATAATTGATATTTATTTTTGGTGCATATTTGTAGTGAAAGAGAAAGACAAATACACACTAATTTTTTAAATGTAAAATAATGAAATAAAGGAGAAATTTGCATGTGGCTTTTAATTAAATATGACAGGCACTTATTCTTTTAAATAGTTATGTCAACACAAAGTCGTGCTCATTATTTCCCTGCTCTACCAGTCATCCTCACAAGATCCGTGTGACGGTGTCAGGTCCAAATTAAGCTTTTATTCATCATAAATGATAAGAAAAATAAAATGATTATAGAAATTGTTTAGATATTGAAATGAATGGAATCTGAGGATCACATTCCACTTTATACCCCTCCCTTCTTCCATATTTCCTCTACCGTTTCCAATTTTCATTTCTCATTTTATTTTCAATCTACCCGCAAGAAGAATTCGTATCATGAAAATATACATTTTTTTTCCTTTAGAATTAAACTTGTTTCCCAGAACTCGTAACAATTGATGAATGTAATAAATCTAGTATCCTACTCAGTCTTTGATTTAAAATATACATTTTATCTTAAAAAATTTAAACAATATTATAATTCTTTTCCCATTCAATTTCTATATTACATTCAGTTTTACTATGTATTATGTATAATATTCCATGCATTCCCCTATCTTAAAACATGTAAACAGCCTTGAAAAAACAGGAGTTGGAATTAGATACCATTATACGAGTTCTTGCAACAATTTTACCTCTTAGTAAGTTTGAATAGAAGATTTTCGAAGAAAGGAAAAAAATAGAGAGTTGCTTCTTTTATTAAAATTTGTCAAACCCCGTAATACCCTGAAAAAACGTATAAGAAATTACTAAAAATTTTATAGCAAACTCTCAATTTTATTTTCTTCTTCGTAAATTAAAATTTAAAGAAAGATATCATGCTAATGTTTCAGTTTCTATCTTTTTCGATAAATTTAATCTAGAGTTAACTTATTTCGGTTATCTTTTAAAATGTTTTAATTAAATCTTCTTTGTTGATGTTTTAACTAACTTCATCAATCCAAGATTTGATGAGTCATTTCATATGTTAAATATTGATGTGATTATTTTATACATCATATGATATTTATTAGTTTGATTTTCATTAAAGATGGAAATGGGTCATACCGTCCATCAGGACCCGTGGCTTGGCCTGTCTAAAGCCTATATAGGTCAGACTTGTCGGGTTAGAAGGCTAAGCCTAGACTTTTAAAAAGGTACGTAAATAGAAGTCATAGGTTTTGTAAAAACCCTTTGAAACCCAAGGTCTTTTTAAGTAAATAGAAGTCATAGGCTTTGTAAAAATCCTTTGAAACCCAATAGGTCGGTCCATCTAATTGACCTAACTATTAATTATTTTTATATATATTTAACATAAAAATAATATATATATATATTGCATATTTACATAATATAAATTAATATTACAATTATAATAATTTTTATAATATAAAATTTTATTTTATAATTGTTTGGATCAATGTGGTGATTATTTTGAATTTAATTACCTTTACTTTGTATGAGAAATTGTACTTTTCATATTGAATCTAAAATCAAGTGAATTTGGCTCATATATTGATAGATCCATTTATAATGATAAGTCTGTTTACAGTGATAGGTTCACTAGTCTATGTAGTTTCATAGTTTTTTAGGTGGTTGTTGGTCTTTTGAAAACCTAACAGACCATTTAAATATACTTTTAAATGAGTCAAACCTTCAAACAGGTCAGATTAAACCTTAAAAAAAACTTATAACAGGCTAATAAGTCATGCTTGACAATTGGAAATAGGTCAGGTTTAGATCTTTCAAAGTCGGACCCGCCTAACTCATTTCCATCCATAATTCTCATACAATGCCTTTTTTTATTTTTATTTTTATCTATCAACCAATGAATGACATATGAATTCACCATATCAACATGGCCTATGTCAATAACAATTGACACATGTTATGATATTACACAATCAATAAAGGAAGAAATGACCATGTGTGATGTTTGTCTATTACAACATGACTTCATTAACAAAATTAATAAAAATTAGATGAAGGAAACCTGATAAAAGCATTTTAAAAAGACAATGACCTAAAATCCACTTTTAAAAAAAAATTAAGTTTCTAAACGGAAGTTTGTTTTAAAAAATGAATAATTGAAATAGTTATTTAGGCTATCATATAATTAGTTTTTCTTTGGAAACTAAGATTAAGTGTACTGATAGATAAAAAATATTTTATTGAAGATATAAGAATCTACTTTTTCCACGAGATGTGATTGAAACATATAATAATATATTTAAACAAGTCAAATAAGGTCGTTGGTTATTTTAATTTATTATAATATGAATGCAAGTTTTATTTGAACATTTAAAATAGACAGAAATTTAAAATGACGATATAAGATAGAATATTGTGAAGGGTTAGACAGCGTGAACTATCTTTTATTTTATGTTTTCGATTACAAAATAGTGAATATTTGATGGAGGTTGAAGAAGCTCAATCTTTGTGTTGGGGTTCCTTATCCGGATATAAAAATGGAATTGAAGGGGAGCGAGAGAAAAGTTACCTTCGAAGCGGTGAAGCTTGTTTCAACCACTGCTCTCACAAGACGGATTTTGGTGACTTCAGTCTCAGTGAACCCTCCTTCTCCTTCTCCTTCTCTCCCTTTAACCTCCATTCCCTTTGCGTTTTGCAATTTGTAACTGCCTAATCAGGAGATATATTATATATAAGCAAATAATTTCTATCCACAATTAAATGCTTCTTCTTCTTCTCTGATAATTGCGGCCCACCCGTGATATAGATGTTGAACAACTTAATTCGGTATTTAATTATTTATTCACCACTAATTTCGGAGTTAGCAACCAATGGGTAAAGGGCTTTTCGGTCATTACGTCAATATGACCCCTAATCAAATAACTACGGGCTTATGATTTTTCCAACTTAACTGTTTTCAAGTATAAATAATTACTTTTCCATGTTTACTTTGCAATTTAAGAAATAGAATTAAAGAAATAAAAAATTTAAAAGTTAATATTTATTCTTCATATCATTTAAAATAATCAAAACTTTATTAAATTGTAAAATTAAATTTTCACTTTTCACCCCTTCTGTTATGTTATGGAACGGCCAAGCACCAAACATCTCCTAAGAAGCTTAGCTCACAACTTCACACTCAACCTCACCAATCTCAAATGAAAAAATTTCAAATTTAAATTTATAGCGATTTATTTTCATTTCTTACACAGGGAAGTTGAAAGTTGGTGAATGCTAAAACAATGGGAGGGTAAGTAGTTCATACCACCAACCATGTAAATCACTTAGTACTGTTCTGTTTTTTTTTCTTAAATAAAATATTTTTTCTTTATGGATTGTCCAAATTAATTTAATAGTTTTCCTTTGATCGTACTAAAAAGTACAATTACAGTAGAATTTAATAGATTTTTTTTCCTTTCAAAGTAATACCGCTTAACTTAAACAAAATTATTAGGGGTGATAATAATATGATCCACAATCTATTTATGAAAACTTCAACAACTGCAAACTTCTTTAAACTATAAACAAAATAGAACCATAAGTACTAGGAGATCCCATAATAGAACTTGTGGAAACTCTACTCATGCATATCAAATAAAAAAAATGTTAATAATACATCATTAGTGTGACATCCCGGCGCTGTTGAGGGCGGGGAGTGATCGCCGGTGCATGGACACGGACAAGGAGCGGCTCCTGGCAGGCTTCCAGCGGGGAATGTGACATCCCGGGCACTGTTGAGGGCGGGGAGTGATCGCCGGTGCATGGACACGGACAAGGAGCGGCTCCTGGCAGGCTTCCAGTGGGAGGGACACATGAACGAATCGAATACATACCAGAATGAGAGGGATCCAAAGACTGTATAGGTATGGGACTATACAGTCGAGGATAGCTTAAAGAAATGAATTCGTACTACCTATACCAACAAATGCATTAGCCTTTTCGGTGGCCTATCACATAAGGACTCCAAAGTTAAGCGTGCTTAACTTGGAGTAATTCTGGGATGGGTGACCTCCTGGGAAGTTCTCAGGAAATGTGTGAGTGAGGACAAAAGCACATTGGAAAGGTCTCGTGTTGGTCTGTGGGGCGAGTCGTTCATTCCTGAACTGGGAAGTTCTCAGGAAATGTGTGAGTGAGGACAAAAGCACATTGGAAAGGTCTCGTGTTGGTCTGTGGGGCGAGTCGTTCATTCCTGAAAAGCGGCTGGGGCGTTACAGTGGTATCAGAGCCTAGCCTCTCCTAGTACGGTATGGTTCGAGGACGAACCAGGCGGAAGCTGGTGGGCATGTGACATCCCGGCGCTGTTGAGGGCGGGGAGTGATCGCCGGTGCATGGACACGGACAAGGAGCGGCTCCTGGCAGGCTTCCAGCGGGGAATGTGACATCCCGGGCACTGTTGAGGGCGGGGAGTGATCGCCGGTGCATGGGCACGGACAAGGAGCGGCTCCTGGCAGGCTTCCAGTGGGAGGGACACATGAACGAATCGAATACATACCAGAATGAGAGGGATCCAAAGACTGTATAGGTATGGGACTATACAGTCGAGGATAGCTTAAAGAAATGAATTCGTACTACCTATACCAACAAATGTATTAGCCTTTTCGGTGGCCTATCACATAAGGACTCCAAAGTTAAGCGTGCTTAACTTGGAGTAATTCTGGGATGGGTGACCTCCTGGGAAGTTCTTAAGAAATGTGTGAGTGAGGACAAAAGCACATTGGAAAGGTCTCGTGTTGGTCTGTGGGGCGAGTCGTTCATTCCTGAAAAGCGGCTGGGGCGTTACAATTAGATTTTTTTAATGTGGTTTATGTATATAAGTTATTAGATTAACTCTAATTGTATCGCTATTACACTTTTGTTTGTTTTAGAAAGCAATTTTTTTTTTATTAAGGATACAAGAAGCAGCACAATTCTCAATAATACACGTCATCTGTTCAAACACAAAATTGATTGAGAGCACTACTCAAAAAAAGGAGCAATACAAATCTTGCATATTATCTCAATTCCATGACTTGACCTGGGTGATTTCTAAGACCCCTTTCAACACTAAATTCCTCGTGCCTAGATATTGCATTGTTTCTCTGTACCCGTATTGAACAATTTACCAGTTATCCATATGACTGTCATAATTTTGTTGATTAGTTTTTGATATTATTTTAGTCATTTTATATTTTGTTTTTCATTTCATTGTGTAAAGTCATTGACTACGTTAAAAAAAATTTAAATATCAAAATTGAAATGCATATCTCATACCATCTCAAACCTCAAAGATTAACTTTAGAGTTTACTTTATGTTATAATGCCGAAATCAAATACTTTAATATATTTAAACTTCTACTATAATATAATATACGCTATATGCATGCGTGTATTAATCATTGCGATCATTGCATGATTAGAAAATCATGGTGTTGAAAGAAGGTGAAAATATATTCCAATGGTAATGTATTTTTATTTGAGAGAGAAAATGTATTATATATCTCACCCTCAAGAGTTATAAGGCAAATATATACGTAGCTTTAAAAAAATTGGCGTGCCTTCGCGCTAAGGGTATTAATTAACAATGAAATTTTTAAATTCCGAATGAATGGGGAACATTTTATTTTTGGTTAGGTTCGGCCTAAGTTACCTACTAATTATATTTAATTAATAAAATTTTATTCGTTGTCCGCTTAATTTACAATTTTATGAACAAATTTTTCGCAACCCGATCTCATTTAATTTACTACTATTACTAATAATAATAATAATAATTTAAATCTTTCCCTATTGCAAACACAACTCAACCCAAAGAGGAAAAAATAAAACTTGTGTACAAAATTTTCATCAAATGTTGGAGCTAATTTAATTAGCGCGTTTAGATCTCATTCTAATTCATATATTTAATTTTCCCAAAGCGAGACAACTTTTAACCTCAAGAAGGCAAAATGAAATGTTGGGACAGAACATGGGCATACAAACGCCCCGGTGTGGCGTTTAAATGCCCATTTACTGCCTAAGAAGGGAAAATGCATGAAATTGAAGGAGTATGCGGGCGTATGGACGCTCACCTTGGCGTAGGGACGCGCAACAGAGAGAGCCATCTTGGGGAGGCCAATGTGTGTACGCCCATGGCTGGTGTATACATGCCCATACACTGGGACGAGGCACCAAAGCTTACTCACACTCATGCACACTAGCGCGGGTCTCCCTTAATGGAGTGTGGCTATGTGTAAGGGAAAAGGAAGGCACATGGGTTCATAGTGCCTCAACGTTTATATGCTAAGGCGGGCGTTCAAACGCCCAAGGCAAAGGGGTAAGGCTTATGGACCAGACAACACGCCAGTGCATAGACGCTAGGGCTGGCGTTTATACGCATAATAGAGAAATAGGGAGGACCAGACTCAGACTCAACCAGCGTGGGCAGGTCACCATGGGCATGTGGACGCCCAACCTAATAAAAAATGGAACAGAATCTGGGTGTTGGAACGCTCACATCAGAGTGTAATGTTCCAGATTTTGCAAAATAGTCCTTGTATTAAATTGTCAACTTCTAGGACCCCTAAATCCCTCATTTTAAGATTGATTAACCTCAAATTTTGTACACACCTTGTTTTCATTATTTCAGATCTATTAGCGAAATTCGTTTACCAAAATTCCATCGTACGACTAAGTTATGCAGAAAGATGCGTTTTGGTCATTTTATGCATAACTCAAGTTACTGAAATAGTCAAACGTATTCCAACCCATAATTTAAACATGTGCACAAACTTATTATGCATATTCTATCATGTAGAGGCAGTTTGGGGAGTCCAATTCCCTCAAATGCTCAATTTGGCATATTAAGTTCCATCAAACACTATATAGTTACACAATATCACACTTACATCATCTAAATTGAAGTCATAATCCATAAGAGTCTAATCATAACATATCAAACCTGCCCATGAAATTCAGATCTCAAATATATATATATATATATATGGCTCAATGCCTAATTCATCAAAATCACAAATCATGGTATCAATTCAATCACCATTTAGCAAAATGCATTTCAAGCCCATATTCCATGATATCAAAAGAGATATGCCAACATTTAGGTCATCAAAATATTCAAACTATGCTATTCATAACTACATATATCTACTCATTTATATGCGTCCACTATGGTCATGCAATGCAATTCTGCCTCTGGATCATCGAGCAAACTTATTCTCTTGCATATTCACTTAAAAATCCATAAGTTAGGAGGGTAAGTACAATCCCAACAATAAATAGTAATTCAACCCAATGGTTCGCATATAGTGCCTTGTAAACATACAAACAATTACATCATCACTTATGTACTGATAAACAATATAACTTCCAATAACTTAATAACAAAGATTGTTAATACACTAGACCATCCATCACCATAATTCCATCCAAACATTCATCAATTATGTTTACATCTCAAAACTGACGAATGCAATAATGATATGCTATAATCTTTTAAAAATCTTTTCTTTCAAATGTGGACAAAATAATGAAATGCAGATCCGTCTTAGTAATGACAAATCGTAGTGCCAAGATAGCTCATACAGTGAATCGTAACACTTTTAAGTAGCAGGCATCTGAGGTGACCCACACAGCAAATCGTAGCGTTACCAATTGGTGGACACTGGTACCACAAAATGAATCATAGCACTTTTAAGTAATGGTACCTCAAGAACTACACAACGAATCGTAGCGCTATAATGTGATAGTCTCTTCAGCAAATCGTAGTGCTGGAAATGCATATGATATCATGAAGTGCACTCAATGCATGAGATGCGAATCATGGCACATTCAACTTAATTTGACATCATCACTTAACTCTGCTAAACCATACATTCCATTTCCAATCATCACCCATCACTGGTGCACAAGATTTTATCAAATACTAAAGACATTGCATACATATTACTTGAAATCACGAATAGAGACATTTGCCATAAAATCAATTAAACATATCGCTATATCAAACCACAAAACCAATTAATTCAACTCATTATCAATGATACCACATTCAATACCAGACAATCATCAAGATGATATAATATTATGTATTTATCATACAATTCATACTTGGAAACATTTTTCACCACAATATTACATATTTATCATACTTAGTTTTGAAAGGTACCGACTTACCAAAATGTCGTTCCTTTTGCCGATAACCTTCCATATAATTCCAATACTCTAAATGCTAACTGATTGCCTCTGAAACACTTATTGAATAGCTGTCCAACAACAATTACATGAAAATTCAGCAATTGCACGAAATGGGTATAACCCACGTCGCTGAAATTTGAAGAAATTAGAAACCCATTACCTCACAATTTCAAAACGTGTTCTACTTAGGTCAAAGCTTCCTAGATCTACCCATGGCTGCCACGATTTGTGCTAAACAGAAAAGGAAAAAAACCCAACTTAGTGGCATGCACAAGGAGAATCCGTGAGCAAGAAGGGGGAGAAGAGAGCAAATTGAAACATGTGTCTACCTTGAAACAAAATTAGAACTTGATGGTTGTGGGTGAAGAAGTGAATGGCATGACGGAGATGGTGGATTGAGGAAGAAGAAGCAGCAAATGAGGTTCTGCCTCAAGAGAAACAACATGCGCATAAGAGATGGAAAAAATTGAACAATGAGCTAAAGCTAATTTTGAAGTAAGTCATTAGGAAATTAAGATTAAAAATTTATAATTGGGTTTAAGAGTTTTAATAATAATTATTATCTATTTTAGCAACCAAACTAAATTAAATTTGTAGTTATTAAAATTAATTTGTTCCTAATTTGTAGGAATTAATCTTTATCTCTAATTTTAAAATTTAGGATTAACAAATATTTTGTATTTGCACTACTAAAAAAATCCCTGATAGCTACTCCAAAATAGCGACTGAAACATGTCGTCGCTAATTAGCGACCAAATGAGTGACTGCAATATAAAAAGTGACCTTTAAAAGAACATTAGTCACCATTTCAGCGACCACCAAATCCCCGTCGCTAACATCGGCACCTTAGTCGTCACTAACACCGTCGCTGGCTCGGTCACTACCCTTTCCTTCCCTCCTATGTTTTTGGTTTCCCTCCAACGTTTTTCTTGGCACCAAGATGAGCCACGGACGGGTCCGTCGCTATGTGTTTCAAGATAACGATGGAGTTGTTACCGTAGCTATTTTTTTCCCACCAAATATTTTGATTTGGCTCTCAAACATTAGCGACGACATTGCATGGTCACTACGTGAAGTAAAACCCTAGTGACGGAGCTTGGTAGCCTTCACTAAATTTTGTTTGCCCCTAATTTTTTTGTTTCCCCGTGCTATCCTCTAGCGACAGTGTCCCTGTGTCGCTAATATATGCCAATTTAGGGACGGTCAGGTTATACCATCGCTAGTTGGGCCATATTAACGACGGTGTGTGTTTTGTCGTCGTGATTTCTGCCAGGTGGCCTTATTAGTGACGTTCTTAGCAATGGTTCTTCTACCGTCGCTATGTTTCTAATCTAATTCGAACAACCTTTTTTTCCCAGTCATTTTCCCCAATCATTCCTAAATCCTAACTCTCTCCCTCCATTTGCCCTCATCCCTCCATCTCTGTCCCTAACTCTCTCCAAGCTCATTCTTTGTCTCTGTCCCTCTCTTACGCTCCTCTTTTCGTCAAAGCTCTGTTGCCCATTCCCTCTCTCTGGAGGTGTCTCCCTCGGTCTCCTTCCCTTTGTCTCAATCTGTGTCTGTGTTTGGGAGTTCCCTCTTCTCAGGTCAGTTCTCTATAACTTTTCAGACTATTGTTGCATATTCTTTATCCATTGAAAATATCTTAGTAATCTATTCTCCTTCGGCTCCCTCTTTAGCGTCTTCTACTGTGACGTGCCTGTATCTTCTCCGTCGTCCCCTTCTTCAGCTTCTGCGACCGCGAGCCTTATTCCCGCAGGTACATTGTTCCTTTATTTCCTGTTAACAACTAATGCAAATTTTGTATCGACACCCCTTTCATATTTTGCACCAATGTTTTCTGAACCTGGATTTGGATCATGTTAGGTATTTAGAACTATTCTGATAGAAAGAGAAGATGTTACAGGTTGGCAGGAGAAGATCAAACTCCTTGATTGTTACAATTCGATATTAAAACATTGAAAAGAAAAAAATATAGTATGTATTTGTAAGGTTAAACCAGAGTTGTAAAAATAAATAGAATTTAATAATTAATATTAATTTTATATATTATTTGATAAAGTTATAATTTTATTGAGTTAATGATTTTTTTTCTTGACTCAACTCTAATTTAATTGACTAATCAAACAAACACATAATTAGAGGAAAAGGGTCTTCGATATTAGTAGTTTAATTTCTCAAATTGGGCCTTCAATTAAGTGTGTGCACATGATCCATTTTTGTGGTGCATGATAATTAAAAATGCTTTTATTTCCCATCCACTAAAAAATAACTGGCTAACCATGATTTGTAGATCATGAAGGTAATCTGGGCAGCACTATGAATATAGTGTTTGCCTCTACTTAATATCTTGAACAATCCTGATAGTTTTCACAAAATAATAATGATATAATAAGAAAATTTCTATTGATAGGTTTTCTATTATTATTCTTCGCCTTAGTCTTAGTCCCTCTAAAGAAGCCTGCTTTTTATAGATTCATCATGTTATAATGACAAAAAATGGCATCCCATTGCATTGTAGAGTTTTAATATTTAGAGGTTCTGAATTTGAAAAAAGAAACATTTATGAAGCATATCTAAAAAGAAGCATATCAGGCTCTGAATTTTAAAGTGCAACCAATGCCAAGTCCCCCTTCTTAGAATCTTAAAAACCACGTATATATTTATTCTTATTCTTCTTTAAAAGACTGGTGCACTAAAAAATGATTGATACTTGATTATGAGTTAGAAGAACAATACCAATTACCTCAACCTAAAGTTTTTAGTTTTGAGCTTGAAGTGAATCATTATCTAACTTGATAGCTTCATGTTGTCTTTTGAGGACATCATAATCTTTCTTCAACTGCTTGGTCTTCCACTTTGCCCTTCTGTTTTGGAACCATATAGCAATCTGTCTTGGCTAAAAGCCAAGAGCTCTTGCAAGCTGCAATTTCCTCTCTGGCTCAAGCTTGTTCCCCAACTCAAAACTCTTCTCAAAGGCCTTCACTTATTCCATGTTAAGCCTCATCTTCTACTCCCCTGCCTGTGATCCATCATCTAACAAATCTTCCTCAACATTGGCTTCTTCTCCATGCTTAATTCCTGATGAATTTATCCTTGAGTTAATATTGTTCAAAACTTTCACTGTGATATTATCTGGTGGTTTTTTATTTTGCATTTATTGGTCCATTCTCTTATTTAATACATCATTGTACATCAACTCTCGGCCTAAGTTAGAAATAATAGAAATTCTAAGGATGAAGGGATGGTTAATAGTATAGATCTTGGAAATAGTTAAAGGTATAATCAAATTATCAATTGTAATGTTCAAGAAGTGGCTAGTAATTGGTTTGCTTTGATTGCAAATTATAATGTTGATTTACTAGAAAATATTTAAATATTGATTAAAGAGACATCATCTTGGCAAGTTTACATCTTTTGTTGTGTATGAAAATGATATGTAACTATTATCTAAAGTTAAAAAACTATTTGAATAAAAAAAGGTATGAAAATGATATGTAACTATTTGAGATAATTAAGTGTTAACCCTTACCAAATTTTGAAGCATTCATTCTAATATACAAAACCTATCCATCACTATCAAACTACCTAATATCAATTAGATCCAAACCACATGACACAGCCACTACCTACTCCTCTTATATCCAAAATAGTATAAGCCATACAAGAACAATTATTCAAGCACTTGACTCTGTATCCTTCTAGATCTATTGTCTCATCTTCCCAAGTATATGTAGTATCTGGCACTTTCAAACCTTCCACTCTCAAAACTCATAAGATTTTAATTGGGTTTCCTTTTCATGGAGCATTGCCTTGAGATTAGAGACTTCTTCATAAAATTGTTATGTATATTAATTTGATGCTTCAAGTAAAGCCTTGGTCTTGACATACTCATCTTGGAGTTGACATACTCATCTTGTTGTGTTCATCTAGAGTAAAGGCATTTTAAAGTATAGTTAGGATTCATTAAAGGATAATTTTATATGCAGATATGGATCGGTTGCTTTTTTAGTTTTGCTTTTTAAAACCAAAAATTTATAACATGTCAACCTCTTTTTGGTTTGCCATGTAGCTTTACACGTTGTGTGGTCTTTGTTCGTGTCTCTTCAACTTCATCTATATTGTGTGACTCTTCCAGGTAATCCCCTTATGCTAATTTTCTTGTTATCTGTAACCTATGATGAATGTGTATACATGTTGATTGTTGTTTGTTAGTGGAGAGCAGGACTCATTAGGCATTGGTTTTGTGTGCTGATAAGATGATGTTTTTATGCATGTGTATTGTTATTTGTTAGTGGAGAGCAGAGCTCATTAGGCATTGATTTTGTGTGCTGATAACATGATGTTAAAAATGCATATGGATTGTTGTTTGTTAGTGGAGAGCAGAGCTCACTAGGTTGTGGTGATTACCTCCATCAATTTCATATACAATGCATAGCATATATATTGAATTATACTGGAAAATCTTCTGTGTGTAACAGGTTTAGTCGAAAAAATTTGGATACGCGGAGTTTACAGGGGAGACTCTGCTAAAATTTTGGTGGGCTCCTTGTTTTAGGGAACATAAAAAAGTTACCTCAAGTTTAACAATGTAAGGTTTAGTCGTGTGTACCCATTAGGTTCCCGTTCAAGATTCAAGACAACTGGCTGGCATACCGTGTTGTATTGGATCTTGAATTATCCCGGTTGGACAGTTTGGGATGAATATGTAACTAGTAGGGCGTAACCCATTAATGTTGTATGTGGTCTATGTTGTGTCGTTTATGTTCATTTGAAATTTCGGTTATAGTGTTTTGTATTGTCTCTGGGTGCATGTCTGCGTGCGGTGTTTCATTCTGCATGTATCTCTGTGTACTCTGGGAGCAATGCGAAATGCTGTTGAAATTTCAAATGAACATCAACGACACAAGATAAACCACATACAACATTAATGGGTTACGGATGGTTGTATATTCATCCCGAATGGGATAGGGTCCCACCCACTTGCAACATCAAAGAGATAAAGAGTGATTCACTAATGATAGTCACATAATGTTTAAATTAAAGTAATAAAAATTGTGCTTGTTAGATATTGTGAATGGAGCTACCGGCAAATCGACGATGGATGTACAACCGGCTAGATCACAGTCGGCGAGTGACTGAGGAGTTTATGATGGGGCTGTTGGAGTTCATTTCATTTGCTACGGCAAATACGCCTGGATTTAAAATGACTTAGAAGATTCGTTGTCCGTGCTCAAGGTGCAAATGCATGAGTTTTGAATACGCGGATGATGTCATGTGCCACCTAACTGAGAAGGGGTTCATGGAAACATACCACTGCTGGTACAACCATGGTGAGCAGTTACCGCCCAAGCCATTAGGCGTAACCGTACAACAATCTTACTATGAGGTCGAAGGAAACAGGGATACGTACAACAACATGGAGCAGATGGTGATGGATCATGTTGGACCCTCCACCGGGAGTATGCTAGAACATGATGACCAACCAGGGAATAAGGATAACAATGTAGAGGAGGATCTTAATCCGGAGGTGAAGCATTTTTATGATTTATTGGTAGCGGCTCAGACTCCATTGTGGGACGGGTGCGAGAGTCACACTGAATTATCCGCCTCCCTAGCTGCTTTAAGCCCAAAGGCAGATTATAATCTTTCAGAAGGTTGTTTTACTAGGATGATCGATCTGATGGGTTCCACCATGCCTAGTAATCATGGAATGCCATCAAACCTGTACCATGCTAAGAAAAATGTGGCAAACTTGAGGTTGGGTTGTGCGAAGATAGAGTGTTGCATTGGCGGGTCTATGCTGTTTAAAAATGAGTTTACAGACAAAAGTGTCATAAAATGTGTACATTGTAATGAGGAACGCTACAAAATCGTTAAAAGGAGAGGGAATGTAACTAGGACGACCAGGAAGAAAATGTGGTACTTCCCCATAACACCATGTCTTCAACGCCTGTACGCCTCATTGTCCATGGCAAAACACATGCGTTGGCATACTCTGAACTGAACACAGGAGGGGTTTTTTGCCATCCTTCCAATGGGAAAGCATGGAAGTGTTTGGATGAGCTATATCCAGACTTCTTTGCCGAGCCACGCAATGTAAGACTTGGCTTATGTATTGATGGGTTTAACCCGTTCGGTTAATACGAAAGAGCTTACTCTTGTTGGCCAATTATACTGACCCCATACAATCTGCCTCCTGATATGTGTATGAATGTTTCTATCTGTCCTGGTTCCAGGACCCAAAAACCCAAAGGCAAACATAAACGTGTTTTTGCAACCTTTGGTTGAAGAATTATCACAATTATGGGATGTCGGGGTATTGACATATAATGTGTCTTTGAAGAAAAATTTCATGATGCGGGCAGTTTTGATGTGGACTATTAACGACTTCCCGGCCTATGGCATGCTTTCTGGATGGTCAACATCTGGAAAGCTTGCTTGCCCTGTATACATGGAACATACCGGGGGGGGAATCACTCCTTGTTAGTGGCAAGACAAGTTTCTTTGACTGTCATAGAAAGTTTCTATCGTTGGATCACCCGTTCAGGAGAAACAAAATTGCTTTTAAGAAGAACAAGGTTGTCAATGAACCTCCACCCCATAGGTTATTCAGTGCACGGGTTTGGCAAAGAGTCAAAGAGTTTCCGTACATCTGGGATAAGAATGTTAAGGAGTTTGCGGGTTATGGGAAGGAACACCACTGGGTGAAGCAAAGTATCTTGTGGGATTTTCCATATTGGAAAGACTTGTTGTTAAGACACAACATTGATGTCATACACACTGAACAAAATGTTTTCATGAATATTTTTAACACTGTGATGGACATCAAAAGGAGAACAAAGGACAACAAGAAGAGTCGTCTAGACCTTCCAATTTGGTGTTCTAGGAAAGAGTTGGAATTGAGGGATGCGGGATATGGAAGAATGTTGAAACCCCATGCAAAATATGTTTTAACTAGACCTCAACAGATTGTAGTGTGTGTTTGGATGAATAGGTTAACCCTGCCTGACGGATTTACTTCTAAGTTGAGTAGATGTGTCGACGTGAAGGAGGGCAGGGTGTTTGGCATGAAAAGTCATGATTGTCATATGTTTATGCAACAACTACTCCTGTACGCATTTCATTCCTTACCGAAGCCTATTTGGAAACCGTTGGTTGAGTTGAGTCACTTCTTTAAGGAGTTGACGGCAACTTCGTTGACTATGGAGAAACTTTTGAAGATAGAAGAAACTATCCCGGTATTGATTTATAAGTTGGAGTAGATTTTCCACCAAGTTTTTTTGACTCGATGGAGCATCTGCCTATCCATCTACCGTACGAGGCCTTAGTTGGTGGCCCAGTGCAGTATCGTTGGATGTATCCATTTGAAAGGTGAACGCCAAAACTCTTTAATTTTTTTGCAAACATTTCCTATAATAGTATTTTCTAACTTAACATTTGTTTATGTTGTTGAAGATTCTTATGCTCTTTAAAAGACAAAGTGTCAAACAAAGCATGCGTTGAAGCATCAATTTGTGAGGCATACTTAGTCGAAGAAATGACAACTTTTGTCTCTTTCTATTTTTCGACAGAGATAGAAAGTAGAATGAGTAGAATTCCCCACAATCTTGGGGTGGCCACCCGTATAGGGTTGGATGATCAAATTTTAATTTTTAACTATCCTGGTGGTCTGGGGGGCAAGGTCACAAAATGTTACATTGATGAGAAAGATCGAAAGGCGGCTCACTTGTACATTCTTTTAAATTGCCCAGAAGTGGAACCCTTTCTTGAGTAAGTCACCATATTATATGTTACATTCTAAAGTTGTGTTTTATACTATCTAAATTTTTTTCTTTAAATAGCTTATATACAGATATGCTAAAACTTGAGCAAAATGATTTAACTGATGACCAAATTCATAGTGAGGTGTTATCCAAGTTCATCGGTTAGTTTGTACAACACGTAAGACCTGCATACCATGTGTTTTTTATCTGTACTTCTAATGTTAGGTATCTAAGGATGACCTATTTGTTATGTTGTATATAGATACAAGACCCTAACAACCATATTGAAGATCCTTTACTCCAAGCCCTTTCTTGGGGGCCGATGAAAACTGTTAAAAAATGGCTCATTTACTACGTAAATGGCTACAAGTTTAACATTTTTCAATGGAGTGAAGGGATGCGTACTCATAACTACGGGGTTTGTGTTAAAGGCACAGTCAGACAGTTAGAGGAAGACTTTTATGGAGTGCTAACAGAGATTGTTGAAGTTTTTTTCTCCGGACGACTAAGAAGAGATATTGTTCTATTCAAATCTAATTGATATGACAACATAATTGGTGTAGGAACAAAGGTTGACAACAACT